>JAESUZ010003900.1:0-1281154 GCA_017311185.1 Proteles cristata cristata | reverse complement strand
ACTGATTATACAAAGTAGGATTTTGGGGAGTCGGTCTTGGAATTGTACGGAATGGGTCCGGGAGGTGAGTCTAAAAACAAGGCACATCAACGTGGAGGCTTAGAATATTGTACGGGGGTGATTTTGGTGGAATTTGTGATGATTGATGGTTGATCTAGAAAGAAAAACCTCCTCAAGGATATGGAATAAAAAAATAAATGAAAAGTGGCAGACCTTGGTGACGTACTGACTTTACAGGGGAAGGAAGAGGGAGAATGAAAGGTGACCTGAAGGTTTTAGGTTAGCTGACTGGGAACACTGTGGGACGAGAATCAGAAGTGGGGAATTCAGAGGGGAAGTAGTTTTTGCTTGATTGTGGTGAAAGCTTCCTGAATGTCTGTTTTATTTTTTAAATGTTTATTTATTTTTAGGAGAGAGCTAGAGCACATGAAAGTCGGAGGGGGGCTCAGAGAGAGGGGGCAGAGGATCCCATGTGGGGTCGGTGCTGACAGCAGCCAGCCTGACTCAGGGCTCCAACTCACAAACCCTTAGATCATGACCTAAGCTGAAGTCTGATCCTTAACTGACTGAGCTATACAGGCACCCTGTTAAAAGTCTGTTTTAGAAATAAGCCTCTTCAGGTTGGCAAATTAAACTTTAACTCCATTCGGACCTCAAGGCCTGTAAAGGCCATATGTTGAGGACAAGTAAAATTAGGTACGGGAGGGAGGGTTGTGCTCATAAAACAGGTAGATAGGTAATGCACTAAGTGTATCGACAGCATTTTTGACTACCCTTGGAATTTGTTAGAAGTTATTCTCTGAAAATGTAACTTTTACGTGGACCTGCATTCATTTATTTTTTCATGAATCAGTACTATCTCTAGGGGATTTATTTTAAAAGATTAAGTAGCTAACCCCTTAAATGAACAGGGCTTCAGCTAATTATTATTTTCTTTACTAAGAGATTTTCATAATAGCTTTTGAAATTTGAGGTGGATAATGCTAACAGAATTCTTCTATGTTGCTAAACTGTTACTGAGTCAGATGAGACTGAGTTTGAATCTTTGCTCTCCTCTTAATAAATGTGTGATCTTTTGTCAAAGCAGGTTCTTTTGTAGAGTAGGACATGGTGAAGACTGAGGTAATATGTGTGAAGTGCTTGCTGCAGTATCTGGCATATAATATGATTTGAATAAATGCCAGATGGTGTGTGTGTGTGTGTGTGTGTGTGTGTGTGTGTGTGTGTTGACACCCACCAGCAATTATGAATCCTAAAACAAAGTAAGGTCCTATTTCTTTAAATATTCCATTCAATATGGCCTGGAACAGGCAGCTCGGTACTGTAAGAATATCTCTTCCCTTGCAGAGCCCAGGAACCCAGAGGCTATCTCAGATCCCAGGGTTAGTTGGGATTATCAAACCCTGTCAAGAGGAAGTCTGTTGTGCGGTTGGCCGTCTACAGCCTCTGGCCTCACTGGGTAGGTGCTGGCTGTTGTCTTCCCACTGCATCATCAGGGTGCAGGTCCACATGGGGGAGAAACTTTCCTAGCCAGGATCACCCCAGATGGTCACCCAGTGCCAGCAGACAGCCGGACCTCAAATGTCACTCAGCTCTTAGTTCTGTATATACACATTCAAACGTATGTGTGTTTCACACAACTTTTTTTTTTTTTTTTTCCTGTGGTAAACCCACTGTACCAGGATGGCTGGTTCAGGCAAGTTTTCCACAGAAGTAATCCATGTCTGAGACAACCCAGACCTAGTCTGGAGTCTGGCTCTCTAGTCTAGAATCTGTTTCTCATGATGAGATTTCTCTGAGCAGCTCCTAAGCTCCCAAATCACCAGCTAACCTCAGCCCTGTCAGTTCAAGGTGTTTGAAGAATCTGCAGCCTCAAAGGGAACAGGGGTTCAGTTTTCCACCCGTTTGGTTTTTTTTCCAGAAACACTTCAGAAATTTGCCCATTCCCATTCCAGCATCCTTAGAGCTCCCTATTGTAAGGGATTTGGGTAGAACATCTTCAGTTGTGGGGGGAAAATGAAAAGTAAACCTGTAATATCTTTGCCCCGTAACAGTGGATGCCTGTTCGTCTTATACCACTTAATTAAAAATGGTTTTTTCCACAGCTAATTGATGTCTCCACTTGTAGAAGCTGAAGGGATTGGCAGTTTTTGAAATGCATATTCTCTCATTAGAAGACTTAAAGTTCTGCCTCACCAGGCATCCCCCTCCATTATTATTTTTCTTCTTCTTATTATCATTTCAGAATTGAGGAGCTAAAAAAGTCCCTTGAGAAGACAACCTGAGAGAAAGAGGCAAGTCTGATTCTTTTAAAAATCCTGTACTCAAGTCAATTACCATTCTAGCCTTGGTCTGAATATACAAGAAGATACCCTAGCCTTCTAATGAGGTTTTCCCATACAGTATATTGAATTTTAGGTCCATTTCAAATAACCGCGACTGTCATTTTTTTTTTCAATTAAAAATTTCTTAGAGGGCGCCTGGGTGGCTTAGTCGGTTCAGCGTCCGACTTTCGCTTGGGTCATGATCTCGCGGTTCGTGGGTTCGAGCCCCGCGTCGGGCTCTGTGCTGACTGCCAGCTCAGAGCCTGGAGCCTGTTTCAGTCTGTGACTCCCTCTCTCTCTGACCCTCCCCTGCTCACGCTGTCTCTCTCTCTCTTCAAAAAAAAAACAAAAAAACAAAAAAAACAAAAAACAAAACAAAAAAAAATTTCTTAGTAATTTGTGCCTTTAAAAAAGCTCCAGGAAATTCTCATTTCTCATAGTTCACATAAAAACAAGATAACCACCTCTTCTACCTGTGGCTTTCATAAAATGAGAGAAAAAGTCTCATCGTTACACTGTGATCACTGTTAGTTTGACATCCCCATCAAAGAAAACAGCTCTCCAAGCAAGGCTGTCCTTAAACCCAGAGACAGACTTGTCAGTAACTCAGAGCCAGAAAAACTAGATTTCCAGAACAGTGATCAAACTGTCAGGGCAATGCTGCTTCCCTGGGGACCAGGACAAGCCCACCTGTCTGAATTTTTCCCAGACATCACTAAGAACTCTAAAGGTGAGCCCCGAGTAAAAGACATCAAACAATCGCATCACTGTTTCCCTGCAGGGGTTTGGTCCTGAAGACTAAGAAAACTCTCTTCAATTAGCTCTGATTAAATGCTATGAATCTGTTGTCCCACCATTCAGAAAATGGATTGCCTCACTGTGTAGTTTTTGTGTTATTAACAGAATAGAAGAATTGAGGTTCTTTAAAAGAAGATGAAAAGCATGAAAGGGACCTAAAACATAGTTAAAAACAATAAAAGAAAAAATGACAAGGCTATTCTGGACCCCCGCAGATAAATGGTGGCCCTAGATAATCATTCAGGATGTGTTGATGGAATTTGTTGATAGGATCACTCAGGTGGTACACTAGCTGTATTGATTATGGAGTGATACGTATAGATTATTAAGATGACTACCAGTGCCTTTCACACCACTTTGGCTCACTGTGTATACAGACAAGAGCAAATTATTCTGTATAGACTATTTCTTAGGGTGTGTGTGTGCGGCAGGATAGTGGGAGGTGGTGTGGGGGGTTCACCGGCCACTCTGCTTTACATTATCCTGACAAAATAGGGTTATTTGCAGATTTACCATAAAGTGTTTCTGCACAAAGGAAATGTTTTGTGGAAAGAATGCATGACACTGTACAGGCATGCTTCCTTAATTGGAAACTGGATACCCTCTACTAAACATTTTATTGGAGAATTTATTTCACACTTTATGAAGGATCCTGAGAGAAATGCTTTGTGATTAACTGTGATTGTTGACATATGAAAAATGAGTAAAGGGACAAGAATAAATATGCAATTAGTAGGGTAGGCCTCCAGTCCTTTATTCATTTTCTGCCATTTCCATACTGGTGTCATTTCTCTCAAAGATGGTAGTATTAGGCTGGACATCTAACACCAAACCTAGTCAGTTCGGTACCCTGTAATCTTTTGTTGCTATTTTAATCTTTAATACAAGTCGAGTGTAAGTCAAAAGCTAAAGACCCCGCTATAATTCTGCAAGCAGTTTCATTTGAACAGGGAATAATGAGACCTAAGACCTGTGCTGTTTTTAAGTTTTTATTTATTTATTTATTTATTTATTTTTATTATTTTTTTAATGTTTTATTTATTTTTAGGAGAGAGAGAGAGACAGCGTGAGCAGGGGAGGGTCAGAGAGAGAGGGAGTCACAGACTGAAACAGGCTCCAGGCTCTGAGCTGGCAGTCAGCACAGAGCCCGACGCGGGGCTTGAACCCACGAACCGCGAGATCATGACCTAAGCGAAAGTCGGACGCTTAACCGACTAAGCCACCCAGGCGCCCTGTTTTTAAGTTTTTAGATAACACTCCTGACTCACAGACTAGTGGCTTTTTGTTTCATTTTCGTTTTTGTTTTTAAATGTTTTTTTTTTTTTTTAATTCATTTCTGAGAGAGAGAAAGCATGAGCAGGGGAGGGTCAGAGAGAGAAGGAGACACAGAATCTGAAGCAGGCTCCAGGCTCTGAACTAGCTGTCAGCACAGAGCCTGACGCGGGGCTCGAACCCATGAACCATGAGATCATGACCTGAACTGAAGTCAGACGCTTAACCGACTGAGCCACCCAGGTGCCTCTCATTGTAGTTTTTGTAATGGATGGATCCCGTGCACTCTACCAGTACGATCTCTAGTTTATATAAGGCGCATCAACATCACCCTGACACTTGTGAGAAATGCGAGTTCTCAGGTCAATCCCAGGCCCACTGAATCAGAAATTCTGCAGTGGGAGTCCAGCAATCTCTGTTTAACAAGCCCTCCATGGTATTTCTGAAGCCCACTAACGTTTGAGAACCACTGAACCATGCTATCCAATTCCCTTCTCTCCTGCTTCGCAACCCCAAGCACACTGTGTGGAGAGTACCATCATGACTTAGCACAAAGTCTAGTTAGGTGCCTTTAACCAAACCTGCTTGCTTTGTGGTTTCATAAACACAGTGCTCCCAACAATTGAGCTAAGCAGACCTACACACATAAAGGAAATATGTGAGTTTCTCCTCAATCTTCCTTTTTTGGGGAGGAAGCATGGTATTTAAAGGTCGCATTTGAAGTTCTAAAGTGTCTTAGTAGTTGTGGGGCTTGAAGCAAGTAATTTAATTCCTCTTACCCTTCTGGTCTTCACCTATAAGCTTCCGCTCTCCCTGGGGTTGTGTCGAGGATGACATGAGCTCCGACAAACACTAGCACATATGTTGCCTTTATGGGAATTAGAAACACGTGTTCCTCTTGGGGGGACCAATTAGCAGAAAGCATCATTGGTTAAGGCTAATACTGTGTGCTGTCCTAGATTTGGCCAGGAGAGCTTGGCTGGATTTCAGCCCTGCCTTCTACCTCTTCCTCTGGACACCCTTGTCTACGGTGCAAGTGTATGCAGACTTCTTGGTTGAGACAATGTGTGTAAAGCAGCTGGCATGTAACAGTTGCTTTTCATATGGTATATTACATACATGACACATATTACACATAAATAGACTTTTCTTAGATGTGTCTGTCACAGTTCATGGAGAGGAGTGTGCTTAGTCATCATTTGGGTATCAGTAAAGATGCTTAAACTGCCCCGTAGAAGTTTAAAACGCATCATGAATCATCATATTTCTCAATGCAGTGATGCATGGACCAAATTAAGAGGTTAATTGAAAGCATTTCATTTAACCCTTAGTGCAGTGTAGGTATATCTTCTCTGGATCATTGACAAATGAGATCTGGAAAGAAAACTGCTTTCATATTTGCTGCTGAGATGCCATCCATGACTTATCTACGGACTGATGAAATAATTGAAATAGGGGACTGACATTCCAAAATAATACATAGCGCTTAACTATACGTGAAATATAGAGAAGATATTTCCTGACATGATACCATCCAGGTGCTGAAGACTGGTTTCAAATCCCTTTTTTAAAATATTTTTTAACGTTTATTTATCTTAGGGAGAGAGGGAAAGTGCGTGTGCTGGAGTGGGGCAGGGGCAGAGAGAATATTGTTAAAAGGTTTTTTTAATGTTTATTCATTTTTGAGAGACAGAGACAGATTGCAAGCAGAGGAGGGGCAGAGAGAGAGGGAGACACAGAATCTGAAGCAGGCTCCAGGCTCTGAGCTGTCAGCACAGAGCCCGACTCAGGGCTGGAAGTCATGGACTGCGAGATCATGACCTGAGTCGAAGTCAGATGCTCAACAGGCTGAGCCACCCAGGTGCCCCTCAAATCCTTTTCTACGGGCAAAAGTCAAGAAGGAGGAAAGCCTGGGCTCCTGCAAAAAGAGGTTGCAGAGAGAGATACAAGAAGGGGAAGAGCGAAGTGTTCAGCTTCTTCACAAGTTCACTTAGAGTTGACCCTTCTTGGAGTTTCCTATTTGAGAACTTGAGTGCCATCATCCTGGGAAAGACCTACAATCCACTGTCATCGTTGGCTGTCTTAGATTTTGGTATTCACTTTTAGCACAGCTCGTTATTACTTACTATCAGTTCCCTGGTGTAAGAAGCGCGGGTCCTGCCTAACAGTCATCATTACATATGAAATTGGCACAGTGAAAATGATGGAACAAAGCACTGGCTTAAAAGCAATAAATTCTTTAAAGACTACACTAAATCCTTGTGCATCTATACAATACTAGGTTCCTGCTACTGTAATTAAATGCCATATGAGGAAATGTAACAAGATACGTGGCCCAAGTAAAACCCTAACCTAAATAGGATCGTTAAAATGTAACCCAGGAAATAAAATTGGAAATCACTATTAGAACACTGCTCATGTTACAAGATGTCAGAATCATGCATAATGCAAGAGTGGAACTGCTTACAGAGACTTTACACAAGAGAATTTAAACTTGCTTCTGTGGACATGAGGAACTGCTCTTTGAAGCATGGGCTCTGATGAGATTCTGCCTGGCTGTAACGACATTCCAAGAGAATGTTCTGTTCCATCAAATGCATATTTATTTATAGGGTGCTGAATGAAGGAGCATTCATAGTACATGGCAGATTGCACCTCTGCCATATTTTTCATTAATCACCTTTTCTTTGGCATCTTCACCATTGCTTTATTATTGATCTGTTTTTTGAAACCTCCATGTGAATAAACCTACAATCACAAAATTACCCATTGATCAATGTCAGCAAACGCATTCCTGCAAACACAACCTTTAACTCTTTTCTCTCTGAACCCTCATTCCATTTCATCTCTTGGGCAAGGGCCTGAAAAAACAGATGATCCTTGTATTATTCCCTGAAGGTCAACAAATCCAGACTTTGCAAGGTTTACAAGGCTGAACATAAAGCCCATCTCAAAGAGAATCTTTTCCCTCTGCTGCTCAGATTTTAAGGCAAAAGGCCATTCTTGCACACTCTCACATTCCCCCTGGATCCTGTGTTGGAGACTGTTGATCACATATTAGTCTCTGTGGCCGCATACTGAGAAATCACCTTCTTTGAATACTTGTGCCAAATACAAACATATTTATCCACATACTAACCTCTCTAATTTGGACATAATTAGAGAAAGGGCTATTTAATTAGTGAAAAGTCTTAAATTATAGATGGCTGATTGCTTTTGAGTATATAAAGTAATAGCAGGAAATGACTAACAAAGTGTTGCCAAGCACAGGACCTGCCAGGCCTGTTTTAATGAATAGCTAAAGATCACTGAAATTAGCACATTAATTGTATGCATGTAAATTGCTTCTGCTAAGTGTATTAAAATGTTGTTCTCTTTGTAATCATGTTGAAATTATTTATTTGGTTAGTACACCCTTTTCACAATTATTCATGAAAGACAAGAAAGCAAACTTCAACATAGTCCCCGCCTAAATTAGAACACTGCCTATTACATGCCTCCACATTTTACCTTCCATACCAACGACTCAGGACCTATTTTTTAAAAAAACTTCTTTAATGTTTTATTTTATGTTTTGAGAGACAGAGAGAGGCAGAACGCAAGCAAGGAAGGGGCAGAGAGGGAGACACAGAATCCAAAGCAGGCTCCAAGCTCTGAGCTGTCAACACAGAGCCTGACAACAGGCTCGAACTCACTAATCGTGAGATCATGACCTGAGCCAAAGTCAGATGCTCAACCGACTGAGACACCCAGGCGTCCCGTGACCTGTTTTTAAA
Organism: Proteles cristata cristata; assembly: GCA_017311185.1. Taxonomy (NCBI): domain Eukaryota; kingdom Metazoa; phylum Chordata; class Mammalia; order Carnivora; family Hyaenidae; genus Proteles; species Proteles cristata. The sequence goes on along the minus strand of JAESUZ010003900.1, from coordinate 1,272,984 downwards.
AACCCCAAATGCACACCTAATAAAACCCATCTTCATTTCCTTGTTTTGTACCTCTCTTTCAGAATCTCGCAGAGGACAGGTAAGATATCAGGCTCCAGACTAAACTCCCTGAGTGTGAATCCCTGCTCTGCCGCTTCACAGCTGTGTGACTTTGGGGGCATTGCTCAATAACTCTGAGCGCTAGTTTCTCATCTGCTCCAAGATTGTTGTGAGAATTAAATGGATGAAATGATGTTTTGAAAAGTTTTCTCAAACTTCCACGATGACAACAATCACCCCGGGGCACTTGTAAAACCCGCAGTTCCCAGGCCCCTCCCCTGAGGTCTCTGTGGCTTCTGATTCATGGGGGGCCACCAGCCACCCTCAGAGATTCTAATCAGCTGGGAAACACAGTTGGGAAGCACCTGGTTCATAGTAGCTTCTCTTCACTCACGCGCCGTGCACTGTGTATTTCATTACGGAGCCAAGAGAAACAAAGGAAAAGTAGACTGAAGGTACAGGAACCAAAAAAGTCATCAGAACATCCTTGACAGCTTTTTCTTCAGTGCCTCCCGGTGCAGAAGAGTTCACCCGTCTTAGAGGGAGAGCAGCTTTCTCCACAGCTGAACAGTTCCATTGGTTCAAAAGACAAATCTCTTATTGTGCAGAGATCTGTTTCTTTTGAAATTCTGTCCATTGTTCTTGTCCGATATTTGAAGCAACATGGAACAAGTCTGCTCACCTGGCCCCCCAGGACAGCCTTTCTAAACACTGAAAGTGTCATCGTATCTCCTTTTGATTTTCTTTTTCCAAGCTAAATATACCAAGCTCCTTCATCCATTATTGGCTATGGAACATGGCTTCTGTGGTTTTCACAATCTTGGTCACCCTCCTCTGGAGCCAACTTGAGACTGCCAGTTTTCCTCATAAAATGTATTTTCTGATAGCATTGAAGAGAATGCTGTACATTTCTGAACAGGACAGAATAGATAGGTAAACTGTATTTCCGTAAAAGATGCCCCAAATAGATTATCTGAAAAGAAGGGTGCACTGAGTTAAAAGAAAATTTCTTTTTTTTTTCTTTTTTTTTAATATATATTTTTTTATTTATTTCTAGGAGAGAGAGAGAGAGAGAGAGACAGCGTGAGCAGGGGAGGGTCAGAGAGAGAGGGAGACACAGACTGAAACAGGCTCCAGGCTCTGAGCTGGCAGTCAGCACAGAGCCCGACGCGGGGCTCAACCCACGAACCGTGAGATCATGACCTAAGCGAAAGTCGGACGCTTAACCGACTAAGCCACCCAGGCGCCCCTAAAAGAAAATTTCTAACTCCAGTACTTTGACTTCCTGTGTGACCTTGGATGAGTCCTTTAACATTTCCAGATTCTGAGTGGCCTGATCTGTGAAATCAGCATAGCAATATTCCTCTGCCCACTCGCTCACCTCATAGGGTCATTCAGAGGATAAAATACAAAAGAAAGAGGTTTGAATGATTCTGGGCTGACTTTTATGACCAAATCAACAAAGCTATGTTCAAAATAATAGTTACTTAAAAATTAGGATATATTTTAAAATTAAAAGAAAATGATTTATCACTTGCAAACTCCATATAAAATAAAATGTATTAGATTTTTAAAGTATTTTTCCCTTGCTTCTATAGGAAGTATTTCATACATTGGTGCATCTTAAGTTCATGTCAATTTAATAAATATCCTTGATTTTTTCTTTTATAGTAGCCAAGTCAGGTTATCTTGAGTTTGCAAACTGGAATTCTGACCTTTACTTTAAAAACAAAATGCTTTTCATGCTTCTAGGCTGAGGGTCAATAGACAGGAGGTTGGACTCCAATGTGAAATCTTAAAAACCTACCTATTAGGTCTGAAGAGAGAATTGCACACCACCTTTACTTTTCTCAAGTTTGCTGGAATGCTCTTCAGAGAGGAAGGTGTGGTTTGCAGTGTCCTATTCCTCAATTCACTTAAGAGGTTTTACTATCATTACTTTTCTCCTCCTTTTTCTCTTTTTTCTTCCGTGTGATCTCAAGGTCACATTTAGAGTCAATGAGAAGTAGATCTCTTTCTCACAGATTGAGGCTTAGATCAATGGGAGAAATAAACTCATTATAAGCATGAAGACTTAGCCTTGCTGATGTTTTCAAATAATAATTACACAAGGATTTTATTTATTTATTTTTTTTGGTCTAATGGTGAGAATAAAAAGTAGGATACAAAATTACATACATATGGCATGATCAGAGGTATGCAAAATGTGCATGTACACTTCCGTGCGTAGAAAAATAAAGAAAACCGGGAAGAAATAATCATATCACAAATGATCATTGCTAGTCGGTGAGGTTGCAGGTGTTGTCTTCTCTCTATATTTGTTATATTTTCCCAATTTCCTGTAATAAGCATGTATTGCTTTTATAATCAGAAACAAGTTAGCAAGAAAGTGCAGGAAAGAATTTTGCTGCTAGGTGAAATGTTGATGTTTGTATTAGAAACAAAATTTCATGAATATATTTTTTTTACTGACGCCAACTCCGGAAGGTGGGAAAAGGACCTTCTTTTATTTTTCTGCCCATTTAATCTGACATGTAGGATCCTCTTTTAATGATAGATTTCAATGAAGGAAAGGCACCTGGGGCGACAACCAAGGGAGATTGCATTACACTGTGACAAAATCTTTAGAAACGCTTTTCTGTCTGGGCCAGCAAACAGACTGCAATAGGTTTAAGTCCTTGTCCTTTTTGAAAGTGATTTTCAAGCAGACTTCTTACACACTTAGATGCACATTGATTATATATTTAAAAAAAAAAACCTCTGGCCTATTTCCAAATAGTATTAGGATTCTCACTTCACATTAATTTTCTAGTCTTTTATCTAAATTTAGAAAGTCAGGTCAGTGGCACCTGACCATTAGAAAGAAAGCTTCATAAAAATAGGAATGATGCTTATTTGTTTATTTTTTAAAGTTTATTTATTTTCAGAGAGAGAGAGAGAGAGAGAGAGAGAGAGAATAAGTGGGGGAGGGGCCAAAGAGGAAGAGAGAATCCCAAGAAGACTTTGTGCTGCCGGCACAGAGCCTGACTCAGGGCTCGATCTCACTAACTGTGAGATTGTGACCTGAGCTGAGATCAAAAGTCAGCTGCTTAAGCGACTGAGCCACCCAGGGGCCCATGTGTGTTTGTTTTTAATTCATCTCCATGTCCTCAGCATCTGGCCCATGGCCTGACACTTGGTAAGTGCCAGCCGAACAAAGTAGAAGCAAGCCCTTAAACCAGCTGACCCGGATACAGAACAGAACTCGCTTCCTTTCTCCCTGGGGCATCAGTTCTTGGGTAAAGGTCAGAGAAACCCTAACCTGGGTAGAGGGGACTGAGTAGACTCTGCTGTTACATGAGTAAATTGGGGAGGAGCAGGTCAAAGAGGGCTAGGGAATCCACCTGGAAACACTTTCATATATAACCATGGAGCTCCGGGACTGTGGACACTCTGGACTTTGGACAATGAAGAGCAAAGACCATTGTTTGAGAGGTTTTAGCTTGTTGCTGGTTTTTGGAAAGAGGTGGGGTGAATTATGGATAGTTGTAAATTCACTCAGGAATGTTTGAGAAAGGGGGCACCTGGGTGGCTCAGCCGGTTAAGCGTCTGACTTCGGCTCAGGTCATGATCTCATTGTTCGTGGGTTCGAGCCCCGCGTCAGGCTCTTGTGCTGACTGCCAGCTCAGAGCCTGGGGCCTGTCTTCAGATTCTGTATCTCCCTCTCTCTCTCTAACCGCGCCCCCGTTCATGCTGTCTCTCTCTCTCAGAAATAAATAAAACATTAAAAAATTAAAAAAAAATAAAAGGAATGTTTGAGAAAGGGTTGGGATAGGGGCTGGACTGAGAAAGAGACAAGGACAAGTCAGTGGGCCCCACATCCACAAGAAATAGAGATAGAGACCTTGGCCCAACTTGTGATTTCCCAGGCCAGTTGAGCAGAGCAAAGAGGGCCAGGTCTTGGGGAAAAGCAGCTCAGTATGACTTCACTTGGACTCCCCTATTATTGAGCTTAAACTCTGTAACCATCTGACAGAGGTTAGGAATGGCCTGTGAGTTTGTGGTGTGGGGAGGAGCAGATGGGAGTCAAGTCTCTAGTGCTGTTGGGCCCTTTGGCCTGGGGAGGCTGAGAAAAGAGGTGGATGTGTGGGGTGGGTGCTAAGCGGCCTTGGCTGGCTAACCCGAAACCGTAAAGCAAACCTCCTTTGAAGGGAAGCGAGAAAGGCAGCTTGGTAACCACCATGTACCTGTAATTTGCTGACAGGCATATGACTCCTGTTCCAAAATTCCTCTTCGTGTAGCTTCTTATGTCTTAAATTACTGGCTGGAATGTGTGAGGATCCACATGACTCACTATGGAAGACAGCTGAGTTCCCAAAGTTGGAGTTTCAAGAGAAAACCCACTTTGGTCCCCTGGGAGTGACAGAGAAGCAAGAGTCCCTAATTTTTAAAAAAAAAATTTTTTAAGGTTTTTATTTATTTCTAGGAGAGAGAGAGAGAGAGAGAGAGAGAGAGACAGCACGAGCAGGGGAGGGTCAGAGAGAGAGGGAGTCACAGACTGAAACAGGCTCCAGGCTCTGAGCTGGCAGTCAGCACAGAGCCCGACGCGGGGCCGAACCCACGAACCGCGAGATCATGACCTAAGCGAAAGTCGGACGCTTAACCGACTAAGCCACCCAGGCGCCCCGCAAGAGTCCCTAATTGAGGTGTGGGATGATACACACTACTTTAAAGAGGCTTTAGGGTGTCAGCACCTCGTCTAAAGTAGTGACTCGAGTGGTGGGATTTCAAGTACTGTGAGAAACTTGAGAGAAAAAGGAGCAGAAGCTTCTTGAAATTCTCATGCCTGGGCAATCTGGACAGCTCCAAATTAAGGCTAGATGTGGTTTCCAAGGGATTCTCTACCACGCCTGCAGCCATCGGGACACAGCATTGCTAAATTATCCCCATTCAATGTTGCATTCTGTGCATCAGGAATCCTTTTGAGCTAAAGTCGCCAAATAGCCAATAGGCCAGTCAAGTCAATTTTGTGCCAGTCAAGCCAATTCTGCTTTGAAATCCAAGACCTCAGGCCTTGGACTTGACTGTTGCCCTCCCTGGGGCCTGTTGTAAATCTGTTGACCTCCGTTTAGTGGTCCTACCTGTTACCTAGATTAACTGTCCCCAAACACGGGTTCCATTCTAGTTTTCTCCTGTGCAGTAAACTTTGATGGCTTCCCAGAGAGCACTGGGTCTCGAGATGCGGTTCTTATACCAGCAACATTAGTGTTACTTGAAAAGTTGTGAGGAATGAAAATTTGTGGCCCTACTCCAGACTACTGACTTAGAAACTCTGCTGGTAGGGCCCACTGATTGTTTTAACCACCCGTGACGCATGGTGAGTTTGAGAACCACTTCCACAGAGCTCCTCAACCCGGCATTCAAAGCACTGTTTCCTTTATGGACTTTTAACACCTGCCTCTTATATTTGGCACTTGTTGATCCTGCCTTGTATTAGGGTTTTTTTTCTTTGTATAATCTGATCTCACCTTCAGAAATGTAAACTCCTTGAAGTCCTGGTCTGTGTTTTCTAGATTTACTAGCTCGTAAAATTCGAAAGCTAGAAGAATCTGGAAAAATACTATCTAATCTCTTCATTTTGCAAACCTTTGAATAGTACCAATAGTACCATGTGCATGGTGGACATTCAATTAACAATTGCTGCATGAAATAACATGCCCGCTGGGAACATGGAGTTCGTGAATTAAGACTGCTGAGACTTAAGTGTCATTGCCTTAATTTAGATTGTCCCTTCTGTTACTCTCTAAGGGTTTGTGAACGCCTGGGGAAAGCCTTGGATGCCTTTGCCAGTTTTTCCCCTGTGAGCCCCTGTATGGGCTGTGGAATGTGCTCACTGAACACAAGGCAACGGTGTTTTGCAAATGGCAGCACAGTTGAATTAAGAAAATGAAACCAAAAACAAAATTAATGTTGTTTTTCTTATTGCTGCTTTGAGACTCAGCATGAAATATGAATCTGCCATGCACGAGAAATAATATCTTGCCTACATATCTAAGGCATAAATAAAAATTAATTGCAGCACACAGCTGTTAATTATCAGGCTTTGGAGCATTCCAGGAGCAGTTGCTCATGAATACCTCTTCAGCTAAAGATCCCTCACTTATTAGGACATGCTGACATTGACCGTGAAGTTTTCGATTGGTTGCATCGGCATAGTCTAGAGGTCCAGGCTGCCAGTGGTCCCTGCGCTTGTAAGGGATAGGCTGCCACAGCAGAAATGGGACATGTTTGGCTCAGGAAATTACTCTTTCTCCATCTCATGAATGTTCACACCCCAAAGAGGAGATCCTTGACTTTCAAAAATGCCTCTGTGGTGATCCTTCTAAATGAACTGGGCTATGGATATGGTAGGTATCTCTGTGTGTGTCACCATACCAAATTAATATGACTGACTACATTCTCCACTCTGTCCATTGCATCCCCATGGCTTCCTGATTTTATGAAGTTTGTACTTCTTGAACCTCCTCACCTATTTTGCCCCACCACCCTAACCCCATCCTTCTAGCAACATCTGTTCTCCCTAAGTCTGGGTTTTGCTTTTTGTTTGTTTGATTTGCTTTTTAGAGTCCACGGCAAGTGAAGTCATGCTCTATTTGTCTTTTTCTGACTTATTTTACTTAGCCTCATACTGTCAAGGTCCTTCCGTGTTGTCACAAGTGGTGAAATTTCATTCTTTTTTTATGGCTGAGTAATATTCCACATACCATATATCATGCATACTGCATCTTCTTCATCTGTTCTTCCATTGATGGGTACTTACGTTGTTTCCATATCTTGGCTATCATAAATAATGCTGAGTAGATGCAGGAGTGCATGTATCTTTTCAAATTCATAATTTTCTTTTTCTTTGGATACATTTCTGGTGGTAAAATTGCTGGGTCATATGGCATTTCTATTTTTAAGGTTTTGAGGAAAGCTTCATACAGATTTCCAAAGTGGCTGCACTAATTTACATTCCCACCAGCAGTTCGTGAGGGTTCCCTTTTCTCCACATGCCAACACTTGTTATTCCTTGTTGTTTTGAGACTAGCCATTCTGACAGGTGTGTGGACATAGCGCATTGTGGTTCTGATTTGCATTTCCCTGATAATTAGTGGCCTGTCTTTTTACTATAGGTCAAGTTCATTAAAACAAACTCACATGGACTTTCCTAATTATTTTTGTGGTGGTTGTGCCGGGATTTGGTTTAAATAAAGAGCGCTGCTACTTGTTTGTGAAGTTTCAGGGTGATTATAGTAATTGTAATTTTGGGACTGCTGGCCGGGTTTTCCTGATCTTGGTATTGTCGGATACTTCCTGTTCTCCAGTTTCTGCTGCACCCCCGTCCCCTCCCCCCATCATAACCACAGCTCGTTTCCCCGACACTTCTAGGCTCTTTGTGGCCAGATTTGAGAGCCTGGATAGGTGACATTTAAGGAAGTCTAACCCAACACTCTTGTTCCTCAGCATCAAGTTAGTGAGGCGTCTAGTCTGCCTTTGCCTTCTGCCATATGAAATATGGCAGCATCATATATGTCTCTTTTCTTTGGGTTCAGTGTCTACCTTGCACTGCACTTCTCCTACTGGTTGCTGTCTCGGGAATTCGCCCAGTTTTCCCAGGTCCCCTAAGAACCTCACACTTGCCGTTCCTCCCCTCTCCATGCCGCCATTGGCGGGCTGCAGCTCTGCTGTCACGGATTAGGCTATCTGATGCTGCCTGCCTGCATCTTGGGACACGTTTGGCTTCTGAATTCCTTGGCACCACGCTGTGCTTTCATATTGAGCGAACTTCCGCTATTTCATGTTTGCCCCTGATGCCAATTTCCTAGCTGCATTATCAGCTCTTAAGAGCTGCCATATTTTTTAGCTTCTTTGTTCTGCCTGCCAGACTGGACATTCTCCCTGCACCCGCATCTGGGCCTTCCTCCCTGGCGGCTGGTCTAGTGTCAGGTCCCAGCGTCTTCCATCATGATCTGCCCAGACCCAGTTTAACAAGTTCAGCAAATAGGCAGTGTGTCCTTCACAATGTTTATGTTTCAAGTACTGTAGTTTGATCACTTTTACTCCAGTTAGGTTGTGTTACATTTAAAGAATTAGTCCCACCTTTCTTTAGTACTCTATGTGGATTGTGAAAATGGTTGTCTTTCCCAATTTGCAGGTCTTTTAAAGAAAAAGCAAGTGAATTTTGTTTTTAGTGGAAATTCTGAGCAAACATTCTTTTGCAAAGAATTTCATGTTTAAGGGAGCTATACTCTGATAAAATTGTTCCCATTTCTGTCCTGATGTCCAAGACAGGAACTCTGGGCCTAATCATTGTGTTTATTATCCTCAGTGTTAAGCTATATATGAGGAGCTGAAGAATGGGCAAAGGCAAAGAAAATATACGTGTGTGTGAGTGTGCATGTGTGTGCATGTGTTGTATTGGAAGAGTGAATGGTGAGTAAGGTAAGTAAGGACGGGGGAAAGCAGCTATGTCCGTTTGACAAATGTAAAGGGATTCCTGTTAATATAATAGTCACACCATATAATGGTGTGCTAATGTGTTCTAGTGTGCTAGTAAGTACTTGGATTACCTCACTGAAGCCCTCTTGAGTAGGTACTAATTTTGCTTCCACTTAACATGAGAGGAAACTGAGGTTTAGAGAGGTAAATTAACTTACTTGAGCCCAACAGAAAATAATTGCTAGATTAGAGCAATTTACCCTAAATTTGTATCATCCTGTTTCTATTGGTCTCCTGTTCTTCACCATGGTGCTTCTGGATTATTCTAATAGGACCAGAGAATAGAGAATATCGGAGGAAAATAATTAACATTTATTAGTGATAATTTTCAAATCATTTTTACGTTAATCCTCACAAAAAGATGGTTCTTCTCTCCATTTAAGAGGGCACTCAGAAACAATGACTCTATATTATCACAAGCAGCTGTAGTTTTTTTTAATTTGACTGTTTACTATTTCACTGTGGGAGTCTACCACAGTATCCTGACCGTGGACGTTTGGATTTTTTTTCCAGGCTTTTTGTATTGTATGTAGTGTCTCTGTAAACATACACATATTTCTCATGCACATTTTGCATGACCTTGTCTCAGGTATATACCTAAGAGTGTATATGTTAAAAATGAATTTTGAAGACAATGAATAACAAAGAAGGTCATGAATGGAGCAATGACGAGAGTTATGGACAATGATGAGTGTCACGAGCCAGTAATTTTTATTAAACTAATTCTGTGAACCTGGGCTAAAAAAATTTTTGGTAAATTTGAAGCCTCGCCTTTCCCCCAAAAAACAATCACCTGATTTGGTGACTTGTCTAGGATGAGGGAGTGGTGGAACTGGGACTAAATCAAAGTTCTGTCGTTGCAGACAGTTCTTAGTCCTGTCCCATTTCTAACCATGAACATGATCCTCCTTATTGCACTTGGGGGTCTGACAGTTACAGACTTCACAGGTTCAGAGGGGAGATGATACATCACTGATTTGCAACCCTGTTTTTGCAGAAGAGATTTGGTTTTGAGAAATTATTCAAGAGTGTTGATATTGCCTCACCCATGGGCCTGTGTGCTGTTAAGCTTGAAATGAAAAGAAGAGCTTCGTGGTTTAGTTTTATGAGGGAACCACAGCCATAGAGTTATGATCCAGTGCATATAACATTGAAGGATAACAATTTAAACTCCAATAACTCTTGCCATTTATCTCCACCAGAAGATCTCAAAGAGTTTTATGAGAAATTATAGACTAAGAATTTGGAAGAGTTATGTGCAATTTATGGTTAAAAAAGGAAGTGCTAAAGTTTTCTGGAATGTTCCAAGGTTGTCATTAGAGAAGGCATGAAGAGAGCCCAGGACCATTGACTCTTTGGCTAGGAACCCTGGCAGGAATAGATGTGACCAAATGAATCACTGATTCCGAATGGTTCCAGCTGCTTTGAGTGGCAATATTCCTTTTCCAGGGGCCTTGCTGATTAAAGAAGGACTTAGAGGAGGCCAGCGCGAATTAATTCCCCAGAAACTTTAATAAACAGTGATATCGAGACAGTCATATTAATTCAGCTTTTGTAATATACTCTCTTATTAGTGTTTCTCCCACTTTAATTGGAATTTTAAGCACCATAATGATGTGAGCCAGCTGAAGTTTTTAAACAGTACAGATATAAATTATATAATATAAATGAATTATATAAAATATATAAAAATATAAATTATATTTAGGAGAAACTCTACTTGAACTACTTAGGTTCATAAATAAAGACACCAAATTAATCTAGGCTATTTTAAGACCAAGCATATAATATTATAAAACTTTGGTGATCTGTATGCTTTCTGTTGGCTCGCCATAGGATTTCTAATTGAATTACTACAGAAAATTCAGCACAAAATAGTATCAGATTTAACCACCCACTGAGTGTGTTGTTATTGTTATATTAGGTTAAATCAAAGGTTGCCACAGCTCTTTTCTGCACTGACACTTAGCCCAGAGAGGTAAATTCTTAAAATGAGATGATGAAATTTTAGAAAAGAGCAAGAACTTAATATGGGGGTGATCTTCACATATTATCTTTAGAAAAATGAAACTACTTCATGGCTACTTTATATATACATTCCTAGCTTTTTAGTAGTTAGTGTCTATGATGTTCATGTTCTAAAGCCTGAGGCTGACATCATAGACACAGAGGTGCCCTTGGAGAAGACACCCATTGACAAGCCCAGTGTCAACAGTATCCACATTGCAAGCATACTGCTTTCTGGCCATATCATCCCCAAAGCTCGAAATGTGGGTGGGATGGCAGCATGGCTGGAGGAATCAATTCAGCAGATAATCATTTCAGAGCTCATACATCTTTATCAGGTTGTATGTGGTTAGGAGCATGCCTCCCCAACTCTTTAATCTGTTCCAAGTCTGTGTGTCTCATCTTTCAATGATTCTCAAAGTGCAATTCTCCAAACCAGCAGCACTGCCCAGGACCTTGTTAGAAATGTATATACCGAGATGGGATACACACACACACACACACACACACACGCACACACACACACACACACCATGAAATAGTACTTGGCGATGAAAAAGAATGAAATCTTGGCATTTGCAACAACGTGGATGGAACTAGAATGTATTATCCTAAGCAAAATAAGTTAGTCAGAGAAAGACAAATACCATATGATTTCACTCCTATGTGGAATTTAAGAAACAAAACAGATGAACATACAGGAAAGGAAGGAAAAAAATACTATGAAAACAGAAAGGAAGGCAAATCATAAGAGACTCTTAAATATAAAGAACAAACTGAAAGTTGCTAGAGGGGAGGTGGGCAGGGGGATGGGCTAAATGGGTGATGGACATTAAGGAGGACACTTGTTGGGATGAGCACTGGGTATTATATGTAAGTGATAAATCACTGGGTAATTCTACTGAAACCAATACTACACTACACTGTCTGTTAACTAACTTGAATTTAAATTAAGAAAAAAAAAAAAAAAGAAATGTATACTCTAACGTGATCATCCAGAAATACTAAAGCAAAAACATCAGCGATGGACCCAGCAATCTGTTTTAAAGGCCCTTCATGCTTCATGGAATTCTCATGTCTGCTAATGTGAGAAAACACCTGATTTAAATTCTGTTGATCGGGGTATTTTTTTGTTTGTTTTTGATTTTTTTAAAATCAACGAGCAGGTTTCCCACTATCAGATTCATAGTACGCTCTCAATAAATGTTACCGTGAAAATGAAAACACACTTAAATGGTCATGCAACATTCTGCAATGTTTACCATCATATTTTCATCTCTTTGTTATTGTATAGTCAGGAATGATCACTTGCTCCTACAGATTATTCATTTTCTTTCCCTTTGAGACTAGCTCTTCAGCTTTTCATTTAATATGAAAGGTCATCTTCAAAGAAAATTGTTGTCTGAGGCTTCCATTGTCTAATTCTCTAGGGAGTCACTGAGAAGCCAAGTTAGTTTGTGCCAATCATTTTTTTCTCATTTTTAAAGAAGGCCAGTCAGTTCACTGTCAATGGTGATTAGTGAGATTTTTCTCCAGCCTTCTCTGCAGAACCAGCCCGAAGTTCAGTGGCCAAGAGTGTGTTGTTTCAGGACTTCTAAGTTGGTTTCAAGTCTGCTTAGGCAGCAAATTCATCGAAGGGCTTTAATACTCTCAATTTTGCGTCAAGTACTATGTGAAAATGGGGGAAAAATCAATCACAAAGAAAGCTGAAGTGCAACAGGTTTATGGAGACAGAGGGACTCAGAGTGAAACATGTGAATTCTCTTGTATTGTATACCCAATAATTTCTGATGTGGGAAATCTAGGGGATCATGGGCCCCAGATGCAGTGATATCAATGTGGCATAAATCTCTTACCTCTTGTCAGGTCATTGACTTTTGTGGGTTGAACAACATCCCTGCTTGTGAGCGCATCTAGCCCTGGGGGCAGGTTTCCCAGGTAGGGACACTTAAAGAAAGAGTCAAGGCCTGGAGTTGGGTGTAGGTCCTATGGGAATGAGAATGCTGATTGTGGGTAAAAACTTATGATGCAGGCATCACTTAGAGTTTGGGGAGGCTCCTCATGGAGTGGGGGTTGGTGGGGGAAGTAAGGATGGGTGAGGAGTGAAGAAAGTATACCAGCAAGACAGAGAAGTGTGGTGTAGGCTGGAGGAAAGTGTTCTTGCAGGGAGCCAGGGATCTGAGTAGGACCTCCTTTGCTAGCTTTCCTTCTAATTCTCATGGTGATGTGGGTAGGAGAATGCTTCTAGAATTGTGCTGGGTGGTGCTAACCATTGCCTGAGCAGCTCTTTCTTTCCTGAGTGAAACCTGCTACTTCTGTCTCAGACTTTGAATTGGTAACTGGATTTATTCGCTCTGAGCCCTGGCCGTAGCTTCTTAATTTTGTCTCCCAAACTCCAGTGTGCCTTTCATTCAGAGACAGGGGTGGGGTGAATTGGCATCTAGAACCCCTGCTCTGGGAAGCAGACCAAACAACTGCATTCTGAAGTCCACAAACCTTGACTACCTTCCAGGCCCCAGGCACCACAGAGACACTAGGAATCATGTGAGAAACAAGAATTTCTGTGTTCAGGGAGCACCAAGTCCAGTGAAGGACACAGATATCTAAACAGCTTACAATTTGATAGGATAATTTTTGTAGGTATAAAATTGTTACTTAAATTGAATTAATTTTCTTTTCCTTCTGCTTGAGGAAGTCAGCTAAGTCTGGAGGTAATACTTATAGCTAGGCCAGGTAGTGAGGAAGGGGCATTGTAGGCAAAATGAAGAGTGTTTGAGAAAGTCTGATGCCTTCAAGAAATGGCAAGTGGTCTGTGAGTGGTAGACGTGAAGTGGGAAGAGGAAATGGAGCCAGATCACCAAGGACCAGCATCTTGCTGGGGGACTAGGGAGCACAGCTTTAAGTAGGAGCATGACAGGTTAGGTTTGTTTTAGAAAAATCATTTTAGTCCCTTTGTGGAGGATGGGTTAGAGGGAGTAGAGCCTTGTCAAAATACAATAGAGGCATGATGAAGACCTGACCCATGACCATTGCAAATGTGATGAAGAAGCCAGGTTGACCTTTAGAAGCTTGAGTTTGTGCAGCTGACTTCTCTTTTACAGTCCTAGCCTCACTTCTTCAGGCGTGGGGTGGGGTGGCATCTAGGGCCACTGCTTCTGTAGATGCTGCCTGCATGGTTGCTCCTTTCCTTTTTTTTTTTAATGTTGTATTTATTTCTAGGAGAGAGAGAGAGAGAGACAGCGTGAGCAGGGGTGGGTCAGAGAGAGAGGGAGTCACAGACTGAAACAGGCTCCAGGCTCTGAGCTGGCAGTCAGCACAGAGCCCGACGCGGGGCTCGAACCCAATGGAACCGCGAGATCATGACCTAAGCAAAAGTCGGACGCCAACCGACTAAAGCCACCCAGGCGCCCTGCATGGTTGTTTCAGACAGAGGGTGCGGATTAAACCTGAGCCTGAGTTCTCTTATTTATTACCAGCAGCTTTCTTCTCTCAAAGATTTTACCAAGCTCCCTAACAGTATAGAACTAAAGCTTATTACAAAAAATTCCATGCTAATGTATTAGTAAATAAATTCTGCACTTGATACCATTTTTTGGGACAAGCAATATGATATTGTACTTTGACATTTAATTTAAGTGGCTTACATCAAATGCCTTAATTCATTCATGAAACTTTTATTGACATTTACTATGTGAAGGCACTATTAGTTTAACTGAGGGTGACTTAAACAAGTATTAGACTTCTTTTTGCTGAATGCACCAATGCTGGTTTATTTTTACAAACCAAGGAACCTTCTAATAGCATTTAGTTTTTTCATTCATTTATTTACTCAACCATCCATTAATCTGTCAGTCAACAAATATTTGTTAATCATCTACTTTGTGGAGGCAAAGTAATGGCGTGAGGAACACATTAGGGGTGGAAGTGGCAAAATATAGAACAGATAGTTCTGGATGGACCTCACAGTTCTCAGAAATCCAAAGAATATGAAATAACCTCAAGGCTTTGGTTACTTAATCTTTAATACTAGGGTCACTTTCATTACTAAAGTGCATCTTGGATTAGGAAGTGAGGGTTTAGCTTCTTAGATAACGTATCCTATCTCTGTCCGTGTTCCTCTGGTACTGTTTGAAACTTTTAGTCACTGGACTGTGCACTGCAGAACTGTATTCATGAGGCCACAATAAGTTCAAGAAAGGAATAATGAAAAAGTATTTTCCATTACCTATCTATAGGATTTTCTCCTCAGTAAAAAAGGGACCAAATTGTATGCTTTCCTAGGCAGGTGGGATAGAAAATATTCAGTCTACTCCATCCCATTCCCAGTTGATGGGTCTGCTTGAAATTAGCCAGTTTCAGAGTTCAGCTCCCAGTTGTTTGTGTAAATGACTACACATTAGAAACCATCTTAGAAGTACAACATACCCAGACATATTTTGATCCTTCCTCCTTTAAAGCCCTTCTTTAATTGAAAGCTGTTTCTCATTCTAGAGTTTTCTCCTCCTCCATGGAAAGAGCATTTGCTAGGAATTAAGTGACTTGATTTCTAACCCTAGCTATGCCGTTGACTAGTTATATGACTTTAGCTGGGGTTGGCATACTATATATATAGCCTGCTGCTAAATCTGACCTACCACCTTTTTTTTTTGTAAATAAAGTTTTATTGGGCACAGCCATGTTTATTTGTTCATGTATTCCTTTGAGCTACAATGCAGAGATGAATATTCATGACAGGACTGTAAGGCCACAGAGCTTAAAATGTGTACAATGTGGCCCTTTATAGAAAAAAAAAATCTGTCACCCTCAGCTTTAGGCAGGTCATTATTTTACTTGAACTTAGCTTCCCCATCTGTAAGTTTTGGGAATTGGATTAGTTGTCCCCAAGGCCTATGTCCTTTTTAGCATTCTGTTGCTCTATCATTCTTCCTACAGAGCAGCATTGTATCAATCTTTATATGCTGGGATATAAACCTATTCACATTTATTTCACTTATTCAATTTTTGAAGTCCTAATACTGGCAAGCCACTATAGAAAACTAACAAGTCTAAGAGTCTGTGCCCTTGGAAGCTTATGATCTGGTTAAAGATATAGTTATTACAAGGTTTGAAGTTACATTATGATAGAAGGTAGCAAAGGGTAACATGCCAAAATGAGTGATGATGATTAAATGAGCTCAAAGGAGAGAGATGATTATGGGGTGACATGATTAGGAAAACCTATAGGGGGAAAGTGGGATGTTTTGAAGAATAGTTATCTCCATGGTCCCATAAATATTGGATCAATTGTCCTTCCAAAGTAGTAGTTTTCAGATTTTAGAGTGCAGATTTCAGAGTGTAGGTTACTGGGGAAAATGCACCTGCAATGGAGCATTAGAGGTTCTGATGGTAGGTCTGGGATACATCCCAGAAATCTGCTTTTCAAAGAGCACCTGGTGATTTTGATATACATGGAGAATTTTCTTTACTTTTAAAAATACTGCTTTGGAAATTTGGTTAAGTTGCTAAATACTGTTTCTGTAGAGGAATTCGTGCTAGATTTGGCAGAGTCTTATTAAACCATAGATTTTGTGTGACTAGGAGGGGGCTCCGCTGTCCATGGAGCAATTACTTCAGTGGTTTTCTCTCCTTTTAGGAAACAGGATCTCCCAGGCCAGGAAGAACAAACTGAGGACTATCTTTGAAAGCCATTGAATTCCTTAGATAAATCTAGAGAGGAAGTCTGAGATCAATATAGCTGTTGTGTCTGTGATAGTTGAAGATTCATTATTGGAAAGGTCAGGGTACTAACTACTTCCTTTTGCATGTGACTCTTGGTCCTTTTTTTGTCGTGAGCTTTTGTTCCTGCAAAGCTGGCTGGGGTCAATGTAGTAGAGTCAAAAAAACAAAACAACAACAACAACAAAACCCTCAAGGAAAGAGGTTGTAATCTCCAATCTCCATCCCAGAACATGTCACTGATGACGTGAACATATCATCAGATACTCAAGACACAAAGGATAGCTTCCACCTTTGGGGAGAATGGCCTCTGAAGAGAACTTGGAATCATCATCAGAGCCATTGGAAGGAACATCTGAGAGTCATGTGGGTGAAATTTACAAGATCCTGTCATACCTCCAGTCCAGATGAGAAAGATAGATCCACTTCGAGAAAAAAAAGCATAGACGTCTTAGGAAGGCTAAGGACAGAGAATAAGGAAGGGCAAGAGGAAGGAGAGTGGAGACCTTTAAACCCCCCCCAACATCTTTTGCGCCACCACAAAGTGAAGAAGATGAAGTGGTAGACCAAAGCTGGCTGTATTCAGTGCTCAAGAAGATGATCGTGACCTTCCTAGTGAGGTAGGGATGAGGCATGAGTGGTGAAGTCTGGGCATGGTGCATTTTCCTAGGAAAAATAATGACAGCCCTTTACCTGGAGTGGGAGTAGGGGGAATGAGGAGCTAGGGGAGCAATCTGGGATCCCTGGGCCCAGATGAAGCATGAAAGAACTGGCTCAGAGGGTGATGCCCTTTCTGCATGTGTGTTGGCGCTGAGGGCTTTAACTTCTCCTACTTGCAGGACAGGTTACTGAGTCAGCAGGATGAGGGTGCTATGCGATGCATCAGGCCCAGATCGAGCTCCCTGTGAGCTCTCAGTGTTCCAGGCTGTCTCTGTAGTAAACATCCTTGGCATCACCACCACTCTGCTTTGGTTTTCCTAAGCTGTGTCTGTCATGACCTTCTCAAAGTCTAGAAAGTGGACGGCCCCCAGAAGAGAGGACATGGAACAGGCAAGATGGCAAGAGGTGATGCTAAGGCTCTAAGACCTGCCCAAGAGGGGTCTGGGCAGAAACAGGGTGCAGCCTCATGAAAGCCTGAAGCACGTTGATGCCAAGATGGCTTCTCCCCTGTGTATAGTTTTGTAATTTTCCCCGTGTTTTGTTCCTGTTGAGTTGATTTGTTAATGCAAAGATAAACTTTTTGGCTCTGCTTTTGCTGAGACCCTTAAGCCTGGGAAGTGGTAAAGAAAAGTAACTTTGAAGCTTTTTAACACTTTATCCAGTAGTGGCATTGTTTCCTACTTCCTCCCATTAGGCTGGAAGTGGGATTCGCTCTGGAGCAGTGGTTCCCAAAATTCATGTAGATGTCATTAATGTTTTTTTAGTTAGCTTAGTTCTCACTACCTTTTCTGAGAATGGAGGTCATACCATCTCGTCATTTTGATTAATGTTTCTGGAAATGTACCACAAGTGGAGACTTCTCTTGTCCAGCTCCTCTCATTGTCTTTTACCTTTGACTAGAGATTCATTTTGCGTTCTCATCTTCGGTACTTTGTTGAAATTCTGACACTTTCTCCTTGATTTAGAAATGCCTCAGGGGTGGCTGTTGACACTTTTCTTGGATAAGGTAACACTACCATCTCCTCCATCTCTAATCATTGTTTGGTTTTCTTTTTTGTCACTTGTTAGTAAGATACCTGGCTTTTCTTCTGAAGTGCCTCTAGCCATCGGTGTTAAAACCTAGTGACATAAGGTAATGGGCTTCTTTCACTTGCTATTATTTAGTCAAATTCACAGTCCTGAGTTCTGAGAAACCTAAAGAAAATAAGTACTTAGAGGGGCGCCTGGGTGGCTTAGTCGGTTAAGCATCCGACTTTCGCTTAGGTCATGATCTCGCGGTTCGTGGGTTCGAGCCCGCGTCGGGCTGTGTGCTGACTGCCAGCTCAGAGCCTGAGCCTGTTTCAAGTCTGTGACTCCCTCTGTGTGACCCTCCCTGCTCACGCTCTCTTTCTCTCTCTCTCTCTCCTAGAAATAAAAAAAAAAAAAAAACATTAAAAAAAAAGAAAGAAGTACTTAGAAAAAAAGTTCAAGATTATTTCAATTGCCCATTGTTGTCCCAGCATACTAGGTTATCCTCTTCCAGGACATAAACTAAGAGTTTAAATTAACTTTATACCCTCCTTTGAGAGAAGAGGTTTTATTTATTTATTTATTTATTTATTTTTCTTAAGTAGATTATTGTCAAGTTGGTTTCCATAACACCCAGTGCTCATCCCAACAAGTGCCCTCCTCCATGCCCATCATCCCCCTTCCTTTTCTCCACCCCCATCAGCCCTCAGTTTGTTCTCAGCATTCAAGAGTCTCTCATGGTTTGCCTCCTTCCCCTCTCCCCCACTATTTTCACCTTCTTCTCCCCCATTGTCCTTTGTTACATTCCTATAATCCTCCATATGTGCAAACATATGATATTTGTCCTTCTCTGCATGACTTATTTCACTCAGCATAACCCCCTCAAGGTCCATCCATGTTGCTACAAATGGCCAGATTTCATTCTTTCTTCATTGCCATGTAGTATTTCATCATATAGATAAACCACATCTTCCTGATCCATTTGTCAGTTGATGGACACTTAGGCTCTTTCCATTTTGGCTATTGTTGAGAGTGCTGCTATGAACTGGGGCATGTGCCCCTAGGCATCAACTCCCTATCCCTTTGGTAAATTCTAGCAGTACTATTGGTGGGTCATAGGGGAGTTCTATTGTTAAGTTTTTGAGGAACCTCCACACTGTTTTCCAGAGGGACTGCACTAGTTTACATTCCACCAACAGTGTAGGAGGGTGCCTGCTGGATAGAGGAGGTTAAAGGAGAATTTGAGTTTCCTGTGGCTTTCATTACCTTTTGTTATTTCCTACTTGTCCTGGTTTTCCAATTCATGTAAGAATAATAAATAAAAGTACAAATAGAAATAAGTGTAATGATCTGCATTAGAAGGAAATTATATAATTTCTTCCTTCCTTAGGCCTGACCGCTACGGTTACTGCACTAGAAATTGGAGAAGATAACCAATGTCTCTGTTTTGTTCTTTCTTTCTTGCTTGGAATTGGCTTTCTACTGTTGGAAGAATGAAGCTGGGAAGGGAATAGAATGAGTTGCAGTAGCAGTGGCGAATGATCCCTAAGGCTACCTTGCGGGTAATTGATAAAAGCTACCGTGGAAGAAGTCTTGTGATGTGATCAGGATCTCAAGTTAGAATGAGGAATTTTATGAAATGTCATACTCCGTGCTTGGAGGAAAATGGGACAGCTTTTCTAAAGTCTGTCAAGCTTTGATACCTTTAGTTGTCAAAGAGTGGTTGATTGTATGGGATGTTAATAGAGCTCATTCAGCATTATAAATGGGCACAAGCTATTACATGAAATTTCAAATTATCCAACTGTATTTATGCACATGTTTTCTCATGTTCATAAGACATGTGCTACCAGGCAAGGCATAATGCACATAAAGCCCTGAGTCATGGAGCCTATTATTAAAAGCTCAAAAGAAGGTAGATATTAGTGTTGTCATTAATGCTTTGTTACTGTTAGTGTTTCTTATTAGAAGATGGTTTAGGGATGCGCTGTTCTACTATAAAAAACTATTAGTTTCAGCCTGGTTATCCCTATGCCCACTCCCATTTACAATGCTGATTTTCACATAAAGTTGACTTATTCCAAGTTTAGGTACAGATCACAGATAAGGGAAGATCTGTATAAGCACTTAGTTTTTGAAACTCTTTTTGCTCATGTGTCTTGACCACTTGCTCACAAACAGGGGAAAGGGTGTCTGTTGCATTTGGAAAGAAAAAGGGTATGTTCTCAGGTTTCAGACTTGTGTTGGTGTCTTTAGAGTTTGAATTATTAAACATGGTTTAGTCTTAATAAAGTTGCTTTTTCAAAATATATTTAGAAAAATAGTACCGCTGTATCAAAGTAAAAACAAATTAAAAAATAAACCTACTATCATTGATGAGAGATAAAGCATATGGTGATTAAAAAAAAAATTGTTTCCCAAGGCAGATAAACAGATAGTGTGTAAATGTGTTGTAAACAGAAGTACTTGACAAATATAAAGATGACCACGTTTAATGTTTTTAGTTGCTTGTTTTTCATGGGAACTCCCAGAGCTAGGTAGGTGGCAGGTACGCCATTGCTGCAAGTTGAGTAAGCTGAGATTAGGCAGGCTGATTAAACTTTTCCAGTGATTTTTCTAAGAACACTCATTAAATCTGATAGGGAATCATAATACCAAGTTCTTTAAACAGAGTATTTAACCACTCACCTATGGTTGTATCTTCTACATATGACTGTTTTCGCTCTGGTTCTTATCCTGAGACACTTCTTGCTGACCATTTTGTTTTTGTCACTTGTCCTCACATCACTGTCCAAATTCCAGCCAATGTCATCTTTACTCACCTGGAAAATGTTAACATGAAAAATCTGGTTAATGTAAAATTACAGAGAACCCATAGAAAGGGTTTACTTATTAGCCTTAACAGAAACGCTGAATATCTAGTCCTTATTTATCAGAGGAACCTGAAACAAAGAAATTAAGTCACTCTCTCAAGATAGCATAGCTGGGGTGCTTGAGTGCCTGAGCTTTGGTTAAGAGTCTGACTTCAGCTCAGGTCATGATCTCACAGTTCATGGGTTCGGGAGTTCAGATAGGGCTCTGTGCTGACAACTCAGATAACTGTGTCTCCCTCTCTGTCTGCCCCTCCCCTACTTGTGCTTTGTCTCTCTGTCTCTGTCTCAAAAATAAATAAACTATAAAAACTTTTTATAAAATGATAGCATAACTGGTTACTGACAAAGCTAAAACAAACAATAGCTAACAGGTTCAATATTGTACCTTGTACCCATCTTCTGTGATCTTCAAGTAGTCTTCATGGGATTGATAGTTATATTTTCATTTTACAAATGAGACCATTTAGGGATGCCTGGATGGCTCTGCTATGTGTCCAACTTTTGATTTTGGCACAGGTCATGATCCCAGGGTTGTGAGATCAAGCCCTGTGTTGAGCTCTGCCCAGAGCCTGGAGCCAACTTGGGATTCTCTCTGTCTCTCTGTGTCTCTCTCTCTCTCTCTGTCTCTCTCTCTCTCCCTCTTCCTCTCTCCCTCATATGCTCTCTCTCTCTTTCTCAAAAACAAAACAAAACAAAACAAAACAAAACCCCAATACCAAAAAAAACACCCCAAAACAAAAAGCCAACTGAGACCGTTTAAGTTTAGAAATGTTCTAGTAACATCTAGAAACATTTAGTTTCATCTAGTAACCAGATGAAAAATCCAAACCCAGGTTTGTTAGTTTCTGAAACCCACACTCATTACATTCTATCTCTCAGTATTACAACATTATAAGATCTCTTTGTTTCCAGTCTAACTGTAATGTCAAGAACAGGCAATTTCTCATATTTGCCAAAATTTATATTTCAGCTTTAATGCATATACAATAAATATAGTTCAATTAAAAAAAAGTCCAGTTATAAAGATTGTTTCTTCCAGGTAAAATTTCTGTACTGTGCAGTAAATAATAAAATAGTTAACCTACGTGTCATTGATAAAGTAACATTGCAGTGTAATATAAACAAAGTTTTAATCATTGCAGCCAATCAAACCAAGACAATTACTTAACCGAAAAGTGATTAAGAAAAAAAAGGAATAGTACATAAAGCAGGGCCCTTGACTTGACAGGGTCATAAGACAAAGTACAGCAAAGATGAATTAGGTCCCATGGAAAGCTAATGGACGTGAGTGTTTCTAAACTGTTTTCAGGTGAATAGTTTGGGACTCCGGTAGCAGAGAGGCTCTTCTGTGTAACCCAGTGACCCTTGAAATAAGTGACTATACTCCTGATAATGAACTCCAGGCTTTAAATAGGGAATTTGAGTTTTCTCACATTTCAAAACATTCTTTTCATTCTAATTTGACAAGGTGTCTTCAAGACAAAATAAAAGAACAACAAAACTGGTAGATTCAAAACTGTGTGATCTAGGAATGTTCTTCAGTTTCTTTCAAACTCAAGATGAGAGGGCAGCCATTGTATATGGGGAGTTGGATGGGTGCAGATTTTCTGAGCTGTAAAGAATTGCAGCACTGCTCCCATCATGGAACCTTCGTGATGAACTATCTCAGATGTACGGTTATGACCTTGATTCCTAGTGCTAGAGGTAGTGTTTGATTATCATCTTTGTTTCCCTCCCTTCTTCCCCACCTTGGGGATAAGAATCAGTCCTACAAACTTGCTGAAAGGCCAGAAAGGAGATTATTTATTTATTTATTTTTAATATATTTTTTTGTCAAATTGGTTTGCATACAACATCCAGTACTCATCCCAAGTGCCCTCCTCAATGCTCATCACCCACTTGGCTCTCCTTCATCAATCCTCCATTTGTTCTCTGTATTTAAGAGTTTCATGGTTTGGTTCCCTCCCTCTCTGTTTGTAACTTTTTTGTACCCCTTCCTCTCCCTCATGGTCTTCTGGTAAGTTTCTCAAAATCCATATATAGGTAAAAACATATGGTATCTATCTATCTCTGACTGACTTATTTCACTTGGCATAATGCCCTCCACTTCCATCCATGTTGCTGCAAATGACCAGACTTAATTCTTCCTCATTGCCAAGTACTATTCCACTGTATAGGTAAACCACATCTTTACGCATTCATCAGTTGATGGACATTTAGGTTTTTCCCATAATTTGGCTATTGTTGAAAGCGCTGCTATAAACATTGGGGTACATGTGCCCCTATGCATTAGCACTCCTGTATCCCTTGGGTAAATTCCTAGCAACGCTATTGCTGGGTCATAGGGTAGTTCTATTTTTAATTTTTTGAGGATCCTCCACACTGTTTTCCTGAGTGGCTGCACCAGTTTTCATTCCTCTCAACAGTACAAGAGGGTTCCCGTTTCTCCACATCCTTGCCAGCATCTGTAGTCTCCTGATTTGTTCATTTTAGTCACTCTGACCTGCATGAGGTGGTATCTCAGTGTGGCTTTGATTTGTATTTCCCTGATTTTGAGTGATGTTGAGCATTGTTTCATGTGTCTGTTGGCCATCCAGATGTCTTCTTTAGAAAAGTGTCTATTCATGTCTTCTGCCCATTTCTTCACTGGATTGTTTTTTGGGTGTGGAGTTTGGTGAGTTATTTATAGATTTTGGATACTATCCCTTTATCCAATATGTCATTTGCAAATATCTTTTCTCATTCTGTCAGTTGCTTTTAGTTTTGTTGTTTCCTTTGCAGTGCAGAAGCTTTTTATCTTGATGAGGTCCCAATAGTTCATTTTTGCTTTTAATTCCCTTGACTTTGGAGATGTGTTGAGCAAGAAATTGCTGTGGCTGAGGTCAAAAAGGTTGTTTCCTCCTTTCTTCTCTAGGGTTCTGATAGTTTCCTGTCTCACATTCAGGTCCTTCATCTATTTTGAATCTATTCTTATGTATGGTGTAAGAAAGTGGTCTAGTTTCATTCTTCTGCATGTTGCTGTCCAGTTCTCCCAGCACCATCTGTTAAAGAGGCTGTCTTTTTTCCATTGGATGTTCTTTCCTGCTTTGTCAAAGATTGGTGGGCCATACCTTTCTGGGTCCAATTCTGGGCTCTCTATCCTATTCCATTGGGCTATGTGTCTGTTTTTGTGCCAATTCCATACTGTCTTAATGATTATAGCCTTGTAGTAGAGGCTAAAGTCAGGGATAGTGATGCCTCCCATTTTGTTTTTCTTCTTCAATATTATTTTGACTATTCAGGGTCTTTTGTGGTTCCATACAAACTTTAGGATTGTTTGTTCTAGCTTTGAGAAGAATGTTGGTGCAATTTTGATTGGGATTGCATTGAATGTGTAGATTGCTTTGGGTAGTATGACATTTTAACCATATATATTCTTCCAATCCATGAGCATGGAATGTTTTTCCATTTCTTTGTGTCTTCTTCAATTTCCTTTTTTTAAAATGTTTTTTAAAATTTATTTCTAGGAGAGAGAGAGAGAGACAGCGTGAGCAGGGGAGGGTCAGAGAGAGAGGGAGTCACAGACTGAAACAGGCTCCAGGCTCTGAGCTGGCAGTCAGCACAGAGCCCGACGCGGGGCTCGAACCCACAAACCGCGAGATCATGACCCAAGCGAAAGTCGGACGCTCAACCGACTAAGTCACCCAGGCGCCCTTGTGTCTTCTTCAATTTCCTTCATAAGTTTTCTATAGTTTTTGGCATACAGATCTTTTACATCTTTGATTAGGCTTATTCCTAAGTATTTTACTGTCCTTGGTGCAATTGTGAATAGGATCAGTTTCTTGATTTCTGTTTCTTTTTTTTTTTTTTAAGGTTTTTTTTTTTTTTTTATTTCTAGGAGAGAGAGAGACAGCGTGAGCAGGGGAGGGTCAGAGAGAGAGGGAGTCACAGACTGAAACAGGCTCCAGGCTCTGAGCTGGCAGTCAGCACAGAGCCCGACGCGGGGCTCGAACCCACGAACCGCGAGATCATGACCTAAGCGAAAGTCGGACGCTTAACCGACTAAGCCACCCAGGCGCCCCCCTTGATTTCTCTTTCTGTTGCTTCATTATTGGTGTATACAAATGCAACCGATTTCTGTACACTGATTTGTATGCTGTGACTTTGCTGAATTCATGTATTGTTATACCCAGATCGCAGTATCCTCACCAACCAGAGACCACCAGGGAGACCGAGTCATGCATGCAAAGGCAAAAGGCTTTATTACGGGCTCGAGCTGGGGCTCACAGACTTCACCAGCACCGTGGATCTGTGCTGAGCCCAGAACAAAGACAGAGTGGGGTTTTTATAAGGTTTGTGACAGGGGAGTTACAGAAGTTGTGATGTGAGAACAGTGATCCAGTCGTAATTATACAGCATTGTTGACAGCGGGTTTAACCATACATGTTATCCAGAGTATCTGTTACTTTTGGCGGGATCCAATTACAACATTCAGAGTACTCTTAAATTCAACCAACCATAGACTACTGGGTTAACTTTAACATTAGGCAGCTAAGATTTATCTATAGTTGCTGGCCTTTCTTGATTGGGTGTTGCCAAGGTAGTGCGGTGGAGTGATGTGGTGGGCAGTTTCTTCGGCCTTGGGCAATGTGTAGCTGCCTGATAGTTCCAGGGGGACTGAAACTTAGGCCTTCTAGTTTAGAGGAGAAACTTAAGGCCTGTCATAGAGTTTGTATGGTTTAGACTTGTGTCCTTACAGTATAAGTTCTAGCAGATTTTTGGTGGAGTCTGTCAGGTTTTCCATGTAGAGTATTATGTCCTCTGTGAAAAGTGAAAGTTTGACTTCATATTTGTCAATTCTGATGCCTTTTATTTCATTTTGTTGTCTGATGGCTGATGCTAGGACTTTCAGCACTATGTTAAACAGCAGTGGTGAGAGGGGGGCATCCCTGTCGTATTCTTGATCTCAAGGGGAAAGCTCTCAGTTTTTTCCCACTGAGAATGATGTTAGCTGTGGGCTTTTCATAAATGGCTTTTATGATGTTTAAGTATGCCCCTTCTATCCTGACTCAGAAAGGTGATTTTAAAAAGAAGTTTAAATAAGCTACATGAACAGGACACCTCAAAACAGATTAAAATAATTTTTATAGAGGTTACATAATTTTAGATGAATTCAAAATCCTGAAATTCTATGACATGTGATTTCTAATGTGAACTTGACATCTTTCCCAGTTATAGTACCATTTGATTCTAGGATGCCTGTCAAAGTACACAGTGCTGGATCATTACAATTGTAGCCCTTTTGGTGAGCAGCATAATAGACCAATTCACAGAAAAGGATGAAGCAATAACTGGGATTTTTAATAGCTACCATGAGAGATATTCCCTGAATATCTGTCTGTTTACATGGAAGAAAGTGGAATTATGAAGAGTGTAAAACTGAAACAAAAGAACACATTTCAATCAGTATGTCATACCCAAACTCCTACTTGATCTGTGATGCTCAATAAAAATCTCTAACACTTATATGTATAGAAGATAATAGATGAAATAGAAACTACCCATCCTATGATTCCTTTTCAAGAGCTATTGTTCATCTTAATTTACATTTGGTTTGATTGTAAGGTTAAGATTATGAAGCAAAGTGCTGTGTCTAATTCAATGTGTTAATAAGTATATAATAAGTACTTGGGAAATATCCGAGCTTGGACTTAAAAGTTAAGAAACCCAAACACTGAATCCAAGTTTTGCCACTAGCTATTGTGCAACTTTGACTATTTATTAATTAATCTTTGATCTCCTCATCCAAAAAAAGCAGGATGCTATGGTAGTTTCGAGGATTTCATGAGGTTATGCCTCCAAAAGAGCCTTGAGGTTATTTTACAGTAGAAAGCTTTTGACATTGTAATGCCTATTGAATTCTTAGAAAACAAAACAAAACATTAACTTGACTAAGTGTGCTATGCCAGGGTAAGCACTCATGTCAATTTTTATTTTGAGGAGAATTAAATTTATTTCCGGGGGCATCATGTTGGGGCAAAAAAATTGATATTTGCTGATTCCCAATTTGAGTGCCTCTAGAGAAAATTTTTACGCCAGAACTTGACAAGCCAAAGCCCCTTTATTGTTATAACCTATGAAATCAATATTAGTTGGGCATTTATTCTTGATTTGTAGGGCTGGACAGACACTCATTTGGTCCTAAACTGCCATGGCTTAATGCAACATCTTTTTTTAAGTTATTAGAATCTTCTAAGAAAATTTCATTATAAAGGCATTTTATTCAATGACACTAAGAGAGTAGTAGTGCTTCTTAATTTTTTCTTCTTAAATCCTTCTGAATGATAGGATATATTCTAATGCATCACTATGGCAATGATTATTGAGGCACCTCTGAGGCATATGAGAATTTTGCAGAGGGGCCACTGGATGGCTCAGTCAGTTAAGTGTCCAACTTCAGCTCAGGTCATGATCTCATGGTTCATGAGGGTGAAGCCAGCACCCGCTCACTGCTGTCAGCACAGAGCCTGATTTGGATTCTCTGTTCTCCTCTCTCCCTGCCCCTCCCCTGCTATCACTCTCTCTGTCAAAAATAAACAAACAAAAAAGAATTTTGGAGAAACTGTCATTCGGTAACCCCCCCTCCTTGCATCTTAATGCCCTCCCCTTTCCATTTGTCCTACCTACCTGTGAATACTACACTGAGATTTACTATGTAAAGGGTCATAAAATTATAGCTTTCTGTGATCTGGAATTTTATTTTGTTGTATTCAATAAGCATGAATGGAATATCTGTGCCTAAACTAAAGTGAAACAAAGAAAACACACATAAAACTTAGAAAAACTTCTCTGTGATGTCAAGTAATTTATAGACTATTCAGAGAAAATAAGTCAGGCACACACTTAGTGACTACTAGACAGTATCAAAAGCATTCAAAAGAGCTCCAAAGAGTAACGGTGTCAGTGAGCACAAATAGAATGCCTTGTAAAGGAAAGATTATCGCAAGATGGAATATAGGATATGCCTTCTCTGAATAGGTAAATTTTGAGTTGGAACTTGAAGGAAAAAATATGGTCTAGATTTGTCCAATCCCAAGGTCAAACGGGCTGAAGTTACTTTACTGGATGGAGTCCTAGAGGGTGGACAGAGCCAGAGCACAAGTGTAACCAGATCCAATAGAAAGTTGGCAGAAATGCTGTAGCCCTTATGGATAAGTCCTTGTTCCCAAGGGTAAGCAGTTCAAGAGATGGGTTAGGAACAGAAGACAGGGCTAGAAAGTTAGGTGTTGAATAAAGGTAGAGATGGTGAAAGACAATCACAAGGAACAGAATAAAGAGTGGGTGAAGGACTTTTATCTGAACAGCAGAGAGGCCTGTGGGGTGTTTGACGTGTAGTGTTTTGGGGGGAGGTACCCTCCAAATGAAAATGGGGGACAGCACTGAAGGACTAAAGGCAGATGATTCTGATGAAGAACATCACGAAGAAAAGTACAGATGTGGCAATATTAGGTTATATGTTGGAGACATGGAGTAACTGAGACAAGTGGGGAGAAGTGAGAAATAAGCTGGGGTCAGTTGAACTCCATATTTGTATTTTGTACTTGTCTTTGATTTATAGTTGAAAGGGAGCCATTGCAAAGTCTTGATCTTCTCTAAGGAGATAACGTTGCCCAAGTTAGTGAACTCCAAAAGGAAAAAGTATAAGAATAGAGATATGCAAGGGTATCAACCCAGATTCAGTAATGACCTTTAAGCATATGCTGTTTAGTTCACTGCCTTCCACTATATATCTGGGGTAGATGATTGCCGCTTTTTTTTCACCACTTGCTTACAAATAATATATTTTTGTAAGAATTGTGGGTAGAATTAAAGGAACAATTGCAAAGAAACCCTTATGTGAAAGCACACACTATTTTGTACTATGAACAATGTAGAAAGTCATGATCCGACTTATGGTTTCACATTCTACCTTAGTCAAAAATTAAACATGAAAGTTGAACATAATTAATTTTTCTAGGAACTTCTAAATACTTATCTGTTCTTAGGGCAACAGAGCCGTACACCTTGGTATTTAAGAATACTTCTGCGGCAGTGTCTGGGTTCAATTCTTGGCTTTACTGCTTCATAACTATGTACCTCAAAGAAATTACTTTCTTTGTGTCCCAGTTTGCTCATCTGAGAAGTAGGAGGAGTTATAGCCACCACATAGGGCTTTAGTGAGAATTAAGGAAGGTAATGACACACTTAGGGAACTTAGGCTAGAACTTGGCATATAGAGTGCAAGTACAACAGATGTGCCTCTGTCATCATCAGGTAGACTGGACACATTTCGGAAATACTGATTTTTTTTTTAATTTTTTTTAATGTTTTATTTATTTCTAGGAGAGAGAGAGACAGCGTGAGCAGGGAGGGTCAGAGAGAGAGGGAGTCACAGACTGAAACAGGCTCCAGGCTCTGAGCTGGCAGTCAGCACAGAGCCCGATGCGGGGCTCGAACCCACGAACCGTGAGATCATGACCTAAGTGAAAGTCGGACGCTCAACCGACTAAGCCACTCAGGCGCCCCGACGGAAATACTGATTTGTGTGGGAAGACTTTGTATGGCCTCAGAGGGGAAGACTGTATGAGGTACCTGAGGAGTCTGACCCTATGTTTCGGGGCTTCTGGCCTCTCTAAATATTCTGAGCAAGGCTGAGAGACAGTGAGATCACCACACCTAATGAGATTCTGTGTGAAAGGACAGAGATTATTTCCATAGACAGAACCCAGTTATTACATGACTACAGGCAAGTTTCTTAGCAGCTAATTGTGAAGGAGTCTAATTAATCTTCTATCTCCAGTGCTTAGCACAGGGCCAAGCACAATAAGCACATAATAACTTCTCAGTAAATGTCAAGTAAATGAGTCAACAATTCAGTGAAGAATAGGATTTCTGTACAAGTAAAATTAAATGTACTATGCACAGAAACATTTGGTTCATTCTCTTCTAGCTTTTACAGCGCCTTGACACTGAAGACATCTCTCAGATCCTGGCACATAGGAGGAGGGGCGCCAGAGGGACTGAAAATGAAGTTTTCATCAGTTAAGCGGGATGAGGTATGGGATCAGCATTAGGCTGATTTTAAAAAGGTAGATTCAGAACTGCTATATTTAGTGATTAAGAAGCAATGTATTCCCTTTCAGCAGCCTCAGTATTGTGCTTTGAAATGTACATGTGTGCACACACACATACACACACTTATATAGGCACAAATACACAAATATATCCCAGTTACTATAGTCCTTTATTCATTTTGGGTAACTGTCTCCCCAAAAACTTAGGAGCCTAAAACAATGAAAACCATTCATTTAGCTCATGGATCAGCAGTTTGGTTGGAGTTTGGCAGGAAGGCTCATCTGTATTCCATGCAGCATAGCTGGGACAGCTCTATTTTTGACTGAAGGTTTCATTCAAGATGGCACATTCACATAATTGACAAGTTAGTGCTAACTGTCATCTGGTTGCTCAGTCATGCTGTGGGCAAGGGGACGCAGTCTCTTTCCACATGGGGCCTTTTCATCGACTATAAACCATTCACAGCATGGTGGCTGTGTTCCAAGAGTGAGCTTCCTAGAGAACCAGACAGAAGCTAGATTTTATGATCTCCTCTCAGAAAACATATAGTGTCAGTTCTGCTGTAGCCACAGGCCACCTAAGCCCAAGAGGAAGAAATGTGGACCCACTCATGCCCCAGGGCAGGGAGTGTCAATATCACAGTGTAGTGTCGGCAGTGGGAGATCTTGTGACTGTCTTGAAAGATACAATCTGTGTTTAGAGAGATGCTAATTCAAGTACCTCTGAAGTTCCCCAAAATGGCAGGCCTATTCTAGAATGCAGGAAATATTTTCTGGAAGAAGCATATTCAAAGGGAGGACATACTTTTGTGGAAATTTGGAAAAGATGATTCTAACTACATATAAGAGGTGTCATGATACTTGCCTTTGAAGAAAGTTACAAACAATATAAATAGGACAAAGGGGTGAATGGGGCATTCGCTGATTGAAGTAATTTAACATGAAGAGCTGTCAACAATTTAACAAAATAAAAGGAATCTTCACCTTGTCCTGTTGATGCCAGTAGAAGGGGATATTCTGAATAACCATGGACCTTTGGCAAGGGCTCCTTTGATAATAGCGTAGAATGTGCATAGCTAAATCTAATTTTTCTCTGACTGGGCAAAATTTTCCATCATGACTAGAGGCTCAGAAAAATCTTACCCAACAAATTGAAAATAGACAGGAAAATCGTAGGGAAATCTATATCTGAAGTATGTATCAACATTCTTTGTTAGTAAATGTTTATTTAGCTTTCACAAGTGAAATATAAATAATGACTGCAGTTTTCCTTCAAGGGAGATTTGAGTTCAGCTGAGAATGGTATTCAACAAATCAAATGTCAGCAGCTCTGACCTCTCTGCCGGAGGAGACACATTTAAGTGGTTTTAAAAATTATCTATTTTAGGACTTTCCATGAAAACCTAGGAAAATCAGTTTGCTAAAATCTACACCAGCTGACACAGGTGACTTCATATTCTCTGCCCACATCTGTTTTATTCACAAATGAACTGCTGCTGATTTGTATGATGAAGCAATATCACACCAGTGATTACTTCCCACACAGCCACTAGCACACAAGTGGTCACTTCCCCCAAAGCCATAGCCTTTCTCTGTTTAGGATTTGGAGTGGGAAAGAGAGATCATAAACAATAAATTTTCTTCTTCAAAATATATTTGTTAGTATCAGCGAGCTTCCTTCCATCCAAAGGAGACTGTCAAAGCCTTGTTAGGGTTGAACATGGCAGTTCTTGTCCTTATGGAATGTTAATTGGGTCAACAGAATCTGCGCTGGCAAAGAAGAGGATAATGGTGGTACTCCATCATTCATTTTCCACAATTTTAACTGATCCCCTATGCTTCAGTAATTTTCTTTTGTTTAATAATTTAGCCTTCTGTGAAAGAATCAGGAGTAGCTAAATGATGATTCATTTATTTCAACTATGTGTACCTTATGCCTGATCACTGTTGTCAGGATAGGAAATCTTTGTTAGTTTGATTAGAATGGAAAATACTAGATCTAAAGAATTGAGAACATGGAGTGAAAACAATATTTTTATCTCCTTAGCTGGGTCCTTCCATGAATGGGGCTCCTTTACCTAGGAGGGTTGAGGCAGAGCCCTAGACTGGATCATATGACTGTCAATGTCATTTAAGCCCTCTTGCCACTCACTGGTTAGTATCTGATAACTTATTGAGATTAGACAACTTTATGTGCAGGATTAAAGGCATTGCCTTGATCACAGCACCTCAATTTCAATACTTTCTGATGCTGCCAGGGTGTAGAAATCATGTGACCTCTTCATCTGGGGTTACTCTCCTTGACACTAGGCAGATTTGAAAACAAACTTGCAGCTTTTATTTCATCTCCTTGTAGTGATGACAATCCATGGGGTTGAGAAGTGGACATATCCAATGGGCTCCACCAGTTCTGGAACTTATGACTCGAAACTGATTGAAGTCACCTAATACTGTGTTAGGAAGCATTGTTCTGAAAGGCGTTAGTCTGAAGCTTGGTGCTCTGTCTCGCTTCTTCCAGTTTAATTCTCTTTATATGTTCTGTTCCATTTCTGGCATTGAAGGACTACCATTGCTTTCAGAAAATGCATTGTAATAAGTCTTGAGATACTAATATGACATGCACCATAGAAACAGCTTAGTTTTGCATTGTATAAACCCTTCTTTCTGAAGAAATGTTAAATGAACCTGTTACATTTTACTTTAAGGAGTTAAGCTCAGAAGAACCCTTCAAACACCACAACTTCTTTAGACAGGTGGTAATTTATTGTTAGGCATTCTGAAATGGTTAGTCTTGCAGAAGTAAACAT
Source organism: Proteles cristata cristata (assembly GCA_017311185.1). NCBI lineage: Eukaryota > Metazoa > Chordata > Mammalia > Carnivora > Hyaenidae > Proteles > Proteles cristata. Next base: position 1,240,263 of record JAESUZ010003900.1, on the reverse strand, counting down.
ACAACAAAATTACCCAGAAAGCATTCAGGTGAGTGTTTTGATTCAACAAATGACAGGAAAGTTTGGAATTTGAATATTTTGTGAATTGTAGTAGTAACTTTAACAACTGAAGGGGTATGAAGACAAATCAAATGGAAAGCAATTTTGATTTTAATATGGAAAATGTGCAGTTATGTAGAAGATACTAATGGCACTAGAAAAAGACTTCAACAAGGAACTAGAAATTATATTTAAATAAGCAAGAAGATCAAGAACACGTGGTGATTGACAAGTATTAACAGAGCTATTAAAGGTGTTTTTGAAGCAAATGCACATGACATATTTTAGTATTTTTCCAGTGATTTCAACATAACTTTATTTGTTGTTACTTGCTTGTTGAGGTTTAGCAGACGATATGTAAAAAGCCAAAAGGCTACATGTAAAGAAAGACTTTTTAATTGCCTAGCTGCCAATCTTTTTAAATCCCTTGTATATTCAAATAAATATATACAAACACCCACACATCAGAAAATAAATTGACAGGAAAAGTTGTAAATTACACAGCAAATAAATAAATGAAGGAATAGAATGGACTAGTACATTTATCTATACCAGAGAGGGCCAGACTCTTCTTTAAGTCATAATTACACCTTTATTTGCTATTTTGTGAAACACCCACACCCACACCCACACCCACACACACACACGCAGATTCCAAAACACATTTTTATACCGGGGAACCAATACTAGACTTTTCTCCAAAGACATATTTAAGTAGTAGAAAGTTAAGAAAGACATCAGCACAAAGGTCAATATGAGTTAATATTGGAGTAGAGATGTTATCAAGACTAGTTATCTGAAAATTTTTAACATCTACCTATTCCTGTATCTTTCAGTCCTGAAAGTCAAGTATGTATTAGTGTTTCTTAAACTTTGTGGGTGTCAGAATCATTGGAGAAGCCCCTTCAAAATATTTTTGCCTGAGCTCCATCCTCAAAGATTCTTGAGGGTAGGTGTCAGGAACCAGTATTTTTAATAGCATTCTCTGCCCCACTCCCCAGAGGTGATTCTTATGTACACAGAAATCTGAGAAACATTGGAACATATAACATACTTACAATAAGATAGGAGACCATAGCACTTGAATGGTAGAGCATTTATACCTTTAAAAATGCCAGAGTTCATCTAGAGTCTATGGTCCATGTGAAAGAGTTTAAAAACCATTTTGCTTCTGGATTAGTTGTTTCACATTATACTTTTTTCATAACTATTCTAATATTCCAAATGGACTTATATCACATAGGTATTAGTTTTTGAAACAACCAAATTATTAGGATTGGGAATTCTATTAATCATTTCATTTTAAGCTGTTACTTCGTTTTTGGACTTTGGAGTTAGAAGGAAAGAATCATAGCTTTCTGTTAATGACATAAAAAATTTTATAAATATACAGACACTTAAGAAAAATTGTTTTGAAGACTGAAAGGCATTATATTTATGGTCTTAAAACTTTTTATTGTTCATTAGTCCTACATGTTATCATTCCCTCCAACTATTTGCTCTCAGTTCACTGTATCCTATTCATATCTTATTCATAAGACCTAAAGATACAAAGGATCTTTAATAGGCTTGCAGCAGGGCTGGTAATGGTGGGAGGTGGGTAGGCTAATCCTTTGAGGTGACAGCTAAAGGTATGTGGAAGAAGGTGCTGGCTGTGGTTGTATAGCACTGAGTGGTCAAAGCGTGGGGAGGGTTGATGTAGTTGACATAGACAGGCCAGGTCTCAAGGTATACATATGCTGAAGAAAACAAGGGAAAGAGAGGATGATGGTAAGCTTGGGCCTAAGCCACATGAATAAGGTGTTGGTGAGGACTATATAAGGTTTGCCTTGAGATATAGTCTGATGTATTCAAGATAGTTACTGATTTCAGAGTCAAGCTCTCATAGTTTGAGTTACTGATCTGTCACTTATAAGATTTCTGACCACTGACAAGCCACTTCTTCTCTTTGCTCATAGTTTTTTTCTTATTTGTAAAATGTGGATAATAATAGTATCTACCTCAAAAGAGTTTCATGTGGTTTAAGTGAATTGGCATGTTGGGCAGAAGATTTAAATAAAATCTAGAGTTTCATTATATAGTATTCAAAATGTCCAGGATACAATCCCAAACTACTTAGCATACAAAGAAGTAGGAAAATCTGAACAACTATTGAAGGAAAAGAAAAACAACAGACAACAACTGCAAGATGACCCAAATGTTGAAATTATTAGAATAAGTCTCTGAAGCAGCCATTTTAATCATGCTCTAAGAAACAAGGCAAAACACTCTTGAAAGGAATAGATATATAGAAGCAAAGAAATAGAAACTATTAAAAAATCAGAGAAAAAATTTAGAGCAGAAATATACAATAATGGAAAATTTTTAAAAATCATCAAAGGGGCTTAATAGCAGAATGTAGATGGGAAAGGAAGAAGTCAGTAAAGTTAGTGAACCTAAAGATAGAGGAATAGAAATTATCCATTCTAAACAATGAGAGAGAGAGAGAGAGAGAGAGAGAGAGACAGACAGACTTTGGGACAATATTCATTGTTATAGAAGGAGAAAAGAAAGTGTTTGAAAAAAAAAACAAGCAAACAAAACCTAAAAGTATAGATGTGAACACCACCATTAGCTAACTTTATTTAATTGACATTTTATATAACACACCAGGTTACAACAGTAGAATACTCATTCTTTTCAATCATGGATGGAACATTCACCAAGAGAGTCCACATTGTGAGTCATAAAGCAAACCTCATTAAGTTTCAAGGAACTGAAATGATTGAAAGTATGTTCTCTGATCATAACAAAATTAAACTAGAAAGCAATAACAATCAAGCTGTAAAACTCTTAGATATTAGAAAATTAAACAAAACATTACTAAACAATAAAGAGGAAATCTCAAGAGAAATAGAAATGATTTTGAACTGAATAAAAATGGAAATACAACCACTCCAGTTTTATGTGATATGGCTAAAGCAGTGCTTCAGAGGAAAGTGATAGCATTAAAAATCTATATGAGAAAAGAAAGTTCTCAAATCAGTAATTTAATATTTAGGAATACCTATGGTCAATAGTCATTTATGTGAAGTTGACTAATTTATTTTTTTTTTAATGTTTTATTTATTTCTGAGAGAGAGAGAGAGAGACAGTGTGAGCAGGGAAGGGTCAGAGAGAGAGGGAGTCACAGACTGAAACAGGCTCCAGGCTCTGAGCTGGCAGTCAGCACAGAGCCCGACGCGGGGCTCGAACCCACGAACGCGAGATCATGACCCAAGCGAAAGTCGGACACTTAACCGACTAAGCCACCCAGGCGCCCCAATGAAGTTGACTAATTTAAAAAGAGCAAAATATACTCAATACAAATAGAAAAGCAGAGGTCGATGAAATTGAAAACATAAAAACTAGTGTAACCAAAATCTGGTCCTTTAGAAAAACAAACAATAAAATTGATAAACCTCTAGTGCAATTGACCAAGAAAATAAGGCACAAATGGTCAAAGTAATGATCACAAATGATCAGGCATCATTTGTGGAATCACAATTGTGGGATCATGGAGGAATATCACTAATGAACCAATAGACATTCAATGGATAATGAGGAAATATTATGGGGCACCCAGCTCGTGGGTCGGGTGAGCATTTGACTCTTGGTTTTAGTTCAGGTCATGATCTCACAGTTTGTGAGTTTGAGCACCACATCAGTCTCTACACTGACAGTCAGGGGCCTGCTTGGGATTCTCTCTCCCTTTCTCTCTGCCCCTCCCCCACTCAAATAAATAAATAAATAATAAACAACTAAAACTTAAGAAAAAAGAAATATTATGAACAGCTTTATGCACATAATTTACAACTTAGATGAAATGAATCAATTCTTTTTAAGACACAAATATCAAAACTGAGTGAAAAACAGAGATAATATGAGTCATCCATTGCTTATTGAAAAAAATCTAATTCATAGTTAAACATTTTCAAAAACTATTTTCAAGCCCAGATGATTTCACCGGTGAACTGTACTAAATTTCTAAGGAGGAAAAAAAATTAACTCTTCAACTTTCTCATTGAGAGTTAGGGTTATAGTAACCCTATAATGCCAACCCTATAACTCTATGGTGTATATCACCCTAGAGTTATAGGGTTGACATTACTGTAACACCAAAATCAGACAAAGACAACATGAGAAATGGAAACTACAACCCAATATTCCTCTTGAACATAGATAGGAAAATCCTCAAAAAAATATTAGCAAGTCAAATCCAGCATTGTATAAAAAGAATAGTAAGTCACAACCATGCAAGGTTTATCTTGGGAAAACTCTCAAATAATTAGAAATGACAGATCATTCCACCAGTCCTGGCTTCACAGTATAAAATCAGTTGTTATATATAATCACATTAACAGACTTAATGACAAAAAAGAACAAATGATTATATCAATAGATTCAGGAGAAACACTTGACAAAATTCTACATCTAATTTTTGATAAAAGCTTTCAGCACACTTGGAATAAAAGGGAACATTAGCAATCTGTTAAAGGGCATTTATGAAGAACCTACAGTTCACATTGTACTTAATGGTAAAATGCTAATTGTTTTCTCCCTCACATCAAAAACTAGACAAAGACTTTTAGTCTCACTAGAATTCTAGCAAATGCAATATGTCTAAAAAAAGAAATAAAAGACATTTTCTTTTTTTTTCTTCCCAAATGATTGGACAGGAAAAAATAAAACAGTTTTTAGCTGTAGATGATATGACTATCCATGTAGGTGATCTCAAGGAATCTATTAAAAAATTTTTCTGGAACCAATAATTGGGTTTGGCCAGGTTATAGACCAAAAAAAAAAAATCAATAAATAAAATTCAATTATGTTTTTACATACTAATAATGAACAGTTGGAAGTTGAGATTTTTAAAAAATCAGCATTTATGGTTGTTCCAAAATGAAATACTTTGGAATAAAGACAAATACTGCTGATATTAAGTAGAGAAACATATGTTTCTCCATGGATGGATTGGAAGATTCAGAGTTAAAATATCAGTTGTCTCTATTATTATTTACAGATTTAATGTAATCTCAATCAATATTTCTTTTTTTTTTTTAATTTTTTTAAAATGTTTTATTTATTTCTAGAGAGAGAGAGACAGCGTGAGCAGGGGAGGGTCAGAGAGAGAGGGAGTCACAGACTGAAACAGGCTCCAGGCTCTGAGCTGGCAGTCAGCACAGAGCCCGACGCGGGGCTCGAACCCACGAACCGCGAGATCATGACCTAAGCGAAAGTCGGACGCTTAACCGACTAAGCCACCCAGGCGCCCCTCAATCAATATTTCAACAGGATTTGTTTTGTAGATATCAACAAGTGATCATAAAATGAATACAGGAAGTCACAAGAGCTAGAAGAGCCAAACTATTTTTTAAAAGAACAGAGTTGAAGAAACACACAATTGAATTTTAAGCCATATTATAAATCTATAGTAGTCAATGTAGTGGGAATGGTAGAAGAATAGCTACTGAGAACATTGGAACGAAACAGAAAATCTAGAAATGGGCCCATACAGAGGGGTTGAATTTTGACAGAAGTGCGAAGGCAATTCAATGGATAATGGATAGTCTTTTCAGGTAGTGTAGAACACCTGGAAATTCACATGCAAAGCAATGAACCTTCTACACTTTACTCCATAAACATAACTTAACTCAAAATGTATCAGAGATGTAAATGAAAATGTGAAAATATAAAACGCTTAGAAGAAAACATAGGGGGAAATCTTTTTTTTAAATTCTTTTCAAAATTTTAATTCCAGTGCTATTAACATACAGTGTTATATTAGTTTCAGATATACAATACAGTGATTCTACACTTCCATATATTACAGGAGAAAATCTTCTCAACCTTCAGTTACAAAAGAATTCTTTGATGCAATACCAAATGTTCAGTCCATAAGAAATAAATAATAAATTGGACTCTATCAAGAGTAAAATTTTGTTCTACCCAGGACATTATCAAGAGAATAGAAGTACAGGTTGAGAGAGAAAGAGAGAAAGAGACTAGAAAGACAATCCACAGACTAGGAAAAATATTTGCAAATTACATATCGGACAAAAGATTATATCAGCATATACAAAAATGCTCCAGATTAAAACATTAGAAAATAACTCAATTTTGAAAACAGGCAAAAGATTTAAACAGGCACTTTACTTAAAAAGAGATATAGATGGCAAACAAGTCCATGAATATATGTTTTGGATCATTAGTCACTAGGGAAATGAAAATTAGAGTCATGAGATAGCATTTACACCTATTAGCTCGACTAAAATAAAAAATACTTGGGGCATCTGGGTGGCTCAGTGGGTTTTGTGTCCGTCTTTGGCTCAGGTCATGATCTCACGGTTCCCGAGTTAGACCCCCAGTGTCGGGCTCTGTGCTGACAGCTCAGGGCCTGGAGCCTGCTTTGAATTCTGCTTCAGATTGTTTGGATTCTCCCCCTCTCTTTCTGTCCCTCCCCTGCTCACACTGTTTCTCTCTCAAAAATAAATAAACATTAAAAAAAAAAACAACTGATGAAATCCTGTACTAATGAGGATGCCGAGCAAAAGGAACTCTCATACATTGCTGATAGGAAGGCAAAAATGGTCCCACGCTAGGAAACAGTTTGACAGTTTCTCAGAAGTATGCATACTCTTACCATATGACCCAACAATCCCACCTTTAGGTACATATATTCAAAAAAGCAAAGCTTACGTTCACATGAAAACCTGTGTGTAAATGTTTATAACAGCATTATTAATGATCACCTAGAACCAGAAGCTTTACAAATATTCTTCAGTGGTTGAATGCGTCAATAAACCATGGTAATCTAAGTATGGAATTTAGATAGGTTTATAAATAGGTTTACCAATAAAGAAAAAAAAAGGAATGAGCTGATAAACACTGAAAAACAAAAAAAGAACAGAGAACAGATCAATGTTTGCTGGGGCTCTGGAGTAAGGATCAGAACACAAGAGACTGCCCGAGAGAACTTTTTTGGGGTGCTGGCATTGCTCTGCATTATCTCTGTCGTCATAGTTAACAAATTTATACATGTTAAAATATCGCAGAACTGCGCATCGGGCCACATATTACTGTTTAAAAATAAAATAAAATAATAAAACAAAATAAAAATTCATCTGAGTCATTATCACTGTTTCATGTGGAATTGGAGAAATAGCACAGTGTATTCTCAGCCCTACAATCTGTAGTTATTCACTAAGTGAAGGGATTCAATAGTTTGGGTTTTAAATAATATATTTTAATATTCAGCTAGGAACTTAATAGATGGCCCAAAAGACAATATGAAAACCAATAGCTTTAAATTTTGATGTTTTCAAGATTTTAAACTCCCAGAGATCCCTCTTCATATACTAAGTTGTCTTGTCTGCATTTAAATTAATGGTAATTTCTAGAAAATATTTAATCATTTATCTTCAGTAATGCTTTTTTAAAAACAGAGTAAGATGAAATGCTAGTCTATTCTCAGTGCCCATTTCTGCATCTTTCTCAATTTATTCTGACACATAAACTTATTTCAACCAGAGGAGACTTGAGTTGAGAGTTTTATTTAAACTGAGTGACTATGTTAATACTGCCTTGAAAAAAAAGTAGCATACTAGATGTTCTGCCCCAAAAGCAATGCTTTTGGAAAACAGAAATCAGTACAGTGTCTTTTACAAACTTCTAATGAGAGAATTCAAGATCCATTGGGGGGGTCATAGACTGTGAAGGGCCAAAAAAAATTGTATCCCACTTGCAAGTTAACAAGATAGCCTGTCATAGTTTCATAGATGCCCTTTGCCAAAGGCCCAGCAAAAGCATCAGTCACAGAGAATTGTAGCTCAAAGAGGTCATTATGATTTGAGGGACCCAAAAACAGAGCTTGAGGTGTACGTCCAATTCAGCCTATCGGTTGCTCCCCATTTAAAGGATACTTGTTTGCAGACTGGCAGATAAAAACAGACCCAGTGAGGTATGTACTGTGTCCAATGTTCAGAGAATAATAAAGTGTAGAGCCTTTTTTGGTGTGGGGAGGGGAGAGGCAAAGAGACAACAGTTTTCCTTGACTACCAGAGAGATTGAATGTTGAGAATCTATCTGCATAGTCCTAAGAAAGTTACTTAATGAATAAGCCCTTGAATTTCATTAGGGTTTATCAGCTACCCTTACTGGTGGAGGTATAATGACAGTGCAGTCAGGGACATTTAGACAGGCTTTTGTTTTGCTAACCCACAGGACATCAACTATAGGGAGAAAGATTTGGACACCATGAGGGACAGAAGTACTTGGACTTAATCCTGACCTACTCCCTGGTGGCAAATAACAGTGGTGTTTAGGTAGCCCTGGAAAATACATATTGGAAACCTTGCCACATTAATGGGAATTGGTCTGGGTAATCAGGCACCAAGTGGCTAGGAAATAAGGCCCTGGCAACATCCAAGGCAGCATACCAGGTGCCGTCAGTTTCTGTAATGGATTCAGGTCCAGTTACAATGTCCACAACAGCCAGGGCTGTGGGAGCAACTACTGAATTCACTGATGGTGAGGCCACTCTAAACCTGCACATCCTCATTGTCTTTTTCCAGTAGGTACCCAGGGCTGTAGCATTTTTTACTACCCCTCTGCCTTGAAGTCCTTACAGGACTGTAATTTATTCATATTCTGTTTCTGTTGGACCACCTGGGAGGGAATGTGGATCGGAGAGTGACTTACATGTCTCTCCAGCATTTCTCAATTTTTTTTAAATGTTTTATTTATTTCTGAGAGACAGAGAGAGAGAGACAGAGCATGAGCAGGGGAGGGTCAGAGAGAGAGGGAGACACAGAATCTGAAGCAGGCTCCAGGCTCTGAGCTAGCTGTCAGGACAGAGCCCGATGCAGGGCTCGAACCCACAAACCGTGAGACCATGACCTGAGTCAAAGTCGGATGCTTAACCAACCGAGCCACCCAGGTGCCCCTGTCTAGCATTTCTCTACATGCAGTAGTTCCTGAATGGGAGAATCCCTTCTGGTGTTTACAAGCATTCACAGTACAGGCATGTCAACTATCAATACCAATTATACATTCATCAGTGTACACCACAATGACAGTACACTGAATTGTCCCAAAGAGCCCCACCTACAAGGTCAGGTTAGCTTCTCTTCCTCACTGTGGATCTTGCCCAAACCCCATGAACTGAATCCAGGCATTTCCTCCCCTTTTGGGATGGAGTAGAATGGTGACTCGTCCTCCTATATTCAACAGAGCCTGAAAAGTTTGAGTCTTTCTGCACAGTTTCTCAGCATACTTGGGCAGATGCATATTGCATTTGGTGCTCCTTAGGGACGAGGAGACTTTGGCTCCATCCCTAACTGCCTTTTTCTTTAAAACAGCTAAGCTTAGGGGTGCCAGGATGGCTCAGTCAGTTAAGCGTCTTACTTCAGCTCAGGTCATGATCTCATGGTTCATGGGTTCAGGCCCTCCATCGGCTCTGTGCTGACAGTTCAGAGCCTGGAGCCTGGTTTGGATTCTGTGTCTCCCTCTCTCTCTGTCCCTCCCCCGATCACACCTTGTCTTTCTGTCTCTCTCAAAAATAAATAAACATAAAAAAACAACAACTGGGCTTGGATTAGAGGAGAGAGTATCAGAGGTCTTGTAGGAAGAGACTGACTCAGCTCCAATAAACAGGTCACATTTATTTTCCATTTTGAGTGGTGTAACAGGTACACATAACTCAAGCAAATGAACCTCTCCTGTTTTTGATCCAATCAAATCCCAGTCTCAGGTAGCAAGATCATCATAACCAACACCTTCAAAGTCAGCTTTGGAGACCCCTTAAAAACCACAGCCACACTGATTTCTTTTTGGAGGTTTCAGGATTTATGCCCTTTCTCTGACTTGGTCTTTATTCTTATGAGGCAATTTTCATAATGGAGTACACATTATTCTGGAATATCCCACTGCCACATCACCAAGGTAACAGCTCTTAAATACTCATGTGATTTCAACATAGGCCTAAGGGAGTTTTCCAGTGCAGCAGAGATGACAGCAAACATTTATCCAGATCTAAGATTGCCATGCTAGACTGTAGAGGGGTTGGGTCATACCCTGCCCAGCTGTTGCCATCTTTTCTTAAGTATTGTGTTTCCCCATCTCATCTCCCAATTGAACCGGTCAAGGTTTCAATCATTGACCTGCTTTCTCTCTATAGTGGTTGCAAATTTCCCTTCTTTTGTGCTCAGTACAGTTGTGCTTCTCTGAGACTTGTCTGACAAGAGACACAAGATTATGCTTACCCAGGATGTCTTACTACTAGTTGTTACAATGGGGATAGAGCTGAGGCTGACTGTGAGACTGACCAGGAGGTCTCTCTCCCCAACCATGGGTAGCTGTCCTTGAGCCTACTTTCTTGTCTTCTATCTGCAACCATCTCTCCAATTTATCTTTGTTAACAGGACATAAAATGGAGAACCATTTAGTGCCTAGTTGACTGTACAATTTGGTTAGATGTTCCATAGTGATCAGTTAGAAATTTTCCATTCCAACTACCTTCCTCTCTGAGTTCCTATGGAGATAATTAACTCTGTTCTCCTGTTAAATCACCCAAACTTCTGTTTAAAATGACCAGGGGAAGGAAGGGAAGCATAAGTTTTAGTTTTTGGAAGGGAGAAATCACTTTTGCTTAAAATAATTTAATCAAAAAGAAGAATGAGATGTGAAACTCCTGTATTTCTGGGGGGAAAAAAAAGAAGTAGGAAGGAGAATGCACTGAAGCTTGAGAGGAACTTAATAGTCTCTAATTGGTGCTGAAATATTAGGGTTAAGTTCTGATTAAATTTTTCACAGGCCTAAGTATCAATGGAAGAAGACAAGATATGAGACATTAGACAAATTGTAAAGAGTACTTTCTCATTTCTATGCATTTTCTCAGTATGCACATTAGAAATACTTGTGAAGTTAATGTCAGCATGCTAATGTGGAGTAAACCTATAGGTGGAGAGCCCAGGCACACCTAGTTCTGACTTCACTACTTTCTCACATAATTTTATTTTATTTTATTCTCATTTTTATTTTTTTAATGTTCATTTATTTTTGAGAGAGAGAGACAGCATGCAAGCAGGGGAAAGGCAGAAAGAGGGAGATATAGAATCGGAAGAAGGCTCCAGGCTCTGAGGTGTCAGCACAGAGCCCAACATGGGGCTCAAACTCATGAACCATGAGACCACGACCTGAGCTGAAGTCGGATGCTCAACCGACTGAGCCACCCAGACACCCCATTTCTCACGTAATTTTAAACAAATTCATTTTACATCTACATTTTTTAATCTTTAGTCCTGTGACAATAATATATAATTTATATGGTTGTTGTGAAGATTACAAGATGAGATAATATATGTAAAGTGATTAGTGCAGTGCTTAGCACATAGACTCCTGAATAAGCATCCAGCTATTATTATTAATAAAGACCATAAAAGCCTCACTTTGGTATTGCTAGAGTATACAGATGCAGGATGACAATGACTAATGTGAAAAATTGGTACTTCCTATATACAAAAATTCAGGAGCCAAGTATGTTCTTCCAAACAACTCTTGTTGATAAGATTGATTCCTGGAATTCCATGACTAATATTCTATCACACTGAACTAAGATACCTCAAGTGCATTTGAAATATAAAATAATTGGTAGATGATAGATGTCCCCTTTCTTAGTCATTTTAGTTGTAGGAAACCTAATTTGCTTGGACTCTTTCCTGAGAGTAAAGGAGAAAAGAGGAGAGGTAGCAAACAGGAGGAAGTTTTACCATGAAAAAGGGTTGCTCTGAGGATGAGACTGCGGAGAATAGGATATTCAATTTATTTAAAGATAAATTTGACCACTTTCATAATTTAGCCAAAGTTCAACCCTATTTCAAAAGAATTAATATACACATTTATGCCATTTAGCTAAAGGATTCGAGAGCTAATAAAATTTCATCAGTGTTCAATTAGTGCTTAAATCTTTTAACTTCATGTAAGTAAATAGAGATTTTCAATGGAATTCTGAACTTTCACATTTTTGATGTGATACCAGTAAATTACATCCTTGGTAACAATACATTGCTATGACTTTCCTTTATGCATGCAAATCAGGCATGAAATTATATTATCTTCCATGGCCTGTCTTGGATGACCAGTCAAACACTGGAAAATTTCTAACTTTCTTTTCTTGCATTAGGTTATCTTTTTGCCTTAGTTTGAGTATAGACTATTTACTAATGAAAGAGATTTTTGGTATTACAAAACCAGCAAGAAATCGTATTTTTTTTTTTTAAATAAGAGTCATTTGTAAATTATAATCTTCCAAGACTCTTAGGAGCTATGTACGTAATTTCTCATTCATTGTGAAAACATCTCACTCTTGAAAGGCATCCATTCTTCATTGGCTTGATGTTGAGAAGCTTTGATGAGAAGCTCTTTCCTACATTGAACCTGGATCTGCTTCTTGATTATAATTTTGCTTTTTTGGAGCAGGAGAGAATAAGCTTTTCAAATCTGCCATATGAAGGCTCTTTGAGTAAGTTTATGTTGTCTTCCGTTGGCCTCCAATACACACATACACACATATAGCCTCAAACTATGAAGTTTTTTTCATGCTGACTCTTTTTTTAAATATTTATTTATTTTGGGGGGAGAGCACAAGTGAGGGAGGAGCAGAGAGAGGGGGACAGAGGTTCCCAAGTGGGCTCTGTACTGACAGACTTACAGCAGTGAATCTGATTTGGGGTTTGAACTCATGAACCATGAGATCATGACCTGAGCCCATGTTGGATGCTCAACCTCAACTGACTGAGCCACCCAAGTACCCCTCATGCTGCCTATCTTCAGTGTGCTCATACAATTTCCAGGATTGCAGGCCTTTCACAGATTTTTTCTCCTCTGAAAGGTAATATATTTAGGGTGACCACACGGCCTGGATTTCCAGGAACAGTACTTTTGTGCAGGTATAAATAATAATGCTCTCTTTCACTCTTACAATGTTCTTGTTTCAATGATAAGTTATAATGTCTCTGTTGTGCAAATATAGATGAATCGCAAAACACGCACACAAGGCCTGCTGGAGTAGTGATCTGGAAAGTTCACTAGTACAGGATGAGTACCAGATGAGTGGGCTGTACCCCCCCACAATCGTTATTTTTAGGGCAGTGCACAAAACAGCGTTCTTCATCAGACTCCAAGTGATGGACCCCAGGCCTTTGGGTTGTGGATTTCTAAGCTGCATGATTAGCAAAATGATAGCTCCTCTAGTGTGATCAGAGGCTGAGATACCCAAGCTATATGACATGACAGCACACTGGCTTCAGCCTTATTCTATCACCCTTGTGAGTTTTGGGTTGGATGTACTTTAGCCTCTTCCCTGACTTGTTTGGGGCCTGGGGTCCAAGCATTGCAGTTAATCATGATTAACTGCCTTAATTATTAGTCAATAGCCAGTTTCCATGGAGTTTTAAGAGATCAACTCTTGTTATGTAAGACAACTTTCAGAAGATCAGTCAAGTTAAACTTTTACTCAGTTCTTCCCTCTTTCTTCAAATCACAAAGTGGCCTTTCGGCATTATAATCTACCATTTTAACCTGTAAGAGTTGTGTGGCTAATGACAGCATCACCATGGTTGACACTGGAAGACAGTTAGGAATGGATGAATAACTACACCCAAAAGTAGTTGATGTTTATCTAAGGAAGAAGGGAAAGGACTACTAATTTTAATAGCCCTGGAGGTATCTAGCTGGAAAATGTAACAAGACCACTATCAGTATGTCAACGTGGGCATTGAGGACAGGCTAACTGTGATCAGCAGGATTGCTTCCTGGTCTCTTACTATGACCAAGGATCCTCAGTCTTATAGTGCTATTGTATGGTGGCTCTTGATCACACCAAAGAGACTGACGCATCGTGATCATGCACCTAATATTCCATAGTCAAGGGCTGTGTCTCCTACCACAGAAAAAATGGGACAGTCCTGCCTTTGTGAATTTTTCCCCATGAACACTGCCCAGCAATCTAATGCCAGTGTTGCTTTGGCCATTTTCCCTTGTGTGCCAGTCACCCTAATCATATCTCATTCCACAGGTAAAGGGGTCAAAAGCAGATGGGATGGAGAAGACTATTTCTTATTACTCCTTTTAGAGTACTTCTTCTATACCTGCTACTTTTTACCTAGTAATATTAGATCTGACATAGGCACTTTGACTGACTTGCTGTCTGAGGTTAAACAAATCACGTGAGCTTTCTAGTTCTCGTATTCTTTATCTATAAAATGGAAGATGTGATACAAATACTCCATGATTATATCTTCTTGAGATTGGAAGCATGTCTTCCTTGTATTTCCCTACTCCTGACCCACAGAACATAATATGGAGGTGTGCTCTATAAATACCTGGTAAATGAATAAACAGATAAATGGACATCTTCTACCTTTCTTCTGGTTGGTGTTTGTATGCTGTTCCAACCTACTGAAATCATTCTGAGTTTGATTTTACCTTGCATCATAAAAACTAACTTTCCTGGAACACCTGGGTGGCTCAATCAGTTAAGTGTCTGACTTTGGCTCAGGTCATGATCTCACGGTTCATGGGTTCGAGGCCCACGAGTCCCATCGAGGCCCATTAGTCACAGCTCAGAGCCTGGAGCCTGCTTCAGAGTCTGTGTCTCCCTCTCTCTCTGCCCCTCTCCTGCTCTCTCTCTCTCTCAAAAATAAATAAAGATTAAAAAGAATTTTTTTAAACTAACTTTTCCTTCTTGATATCACCCATAGATAGGATATGTCTTCTACATATTCATCTTAGTCACTGATACAAAGATTGAATAAGCCAGGTCCCTGTATGCATTTTTCTTTGTACCATAGGATACACAGGAAGGAACAAATATGCAAATTAGCTCCTCCATGTTCTTTAAAGCCCCCCTATATATTAAAAGCATCTGTAAAGAAATAAAAAGAAAATTCAATGTTTTGGACTGACTCAACTACAAAATTACCAAAAACTAACTGTTAAGATTGGCTGTTAATATGGAAATTTGTCAAAAATTTATTTGGAGAAGGGCACTTGTGGGGATGAGCACTGGGTGTTATATGGAAACCAATTTGACAATAAACTATTTGTAAAAAAAAATTTATTTGGTTCTTGCATTTAATTGTCTTGGCCGATTTTTTTTCTTAATTTTTAATGTTTTATTTATTTCTGAGAGAGAGAGAGAGACAGCATGAGCAGGGGAGGGTCAGAGAGAGAGAGAGAGGGAGACACAGAATCTGAAACAGGCTCCAGGCTCTGAGCTGTCAGCACAGAGCCCGATGTGGGGCTCAAACCCACGAACAGTGAGATCATGACCTGAGCCGAAGTCGGACGCCCAACCTACTGAGCTCCCCAGGGGCCCCTGTCTTGGCCGATTTTGGTTCTTTGTTAAATTTTTATTTGTTTTGATATTTTTACTTATTTCTGAGAGAGAGAGAGAGAGAGAGAGAGAGAGCGTGGCAGGGGAGGGTCAGAGAGAGGGAGACACAGAATCTGAAACAGGCTCCAGGCTCTGAGCTGGCAGTCAGCATAGAGCCCAACGTGGGACTCGAACCCAAGAACCATGGGATCATGACCTGAGCCGAAGTCAGACGCTTAACTGACTGAGACACCCAGACGCCCCAAGAAACCCGATTTTGGTTCTTAAGGATGAGGGATCGTGAAAAGGACTTTTAGTCTCTGGTCTTCTGGCATCTTGATCCCAAAGACATACAAATGCATTCTTAAATAAAGATGAAAAAAAGTAAAAGAGGAACAGTAATATTTTTTGAGCTACATTTGTCTTCAATAATAAAATGATATTAGACTCTCGCTCTAGAAAGAGCTAGACTAGAAACACCGATCCATACTGCAGGGGTAAACTTAGATAAGTTTAAAAAACTTTAACTTGTTTAGAGTATTAAGGATGAATGTAATAGGTCTGAAAAGCTGTAAAGACCTGTCAGTGTTTGAATCCTGGATAGTATGTCCCATTAAAAAATAACCACTATCTTTCATTACCTGAGCTTAAACAAATACTTTTATTACCATTGAGTGTGCAAGTCACACACACAATGCAGTAAGTAAAGAGATTTTCTGGTGCACTTGATCAATGCCGAGATCATCAAATTTCACAAGTCAGAGGACTTTTACAGTCACTGGTTTAGGCAGGGATGGCATAAGAATTGTGACACTTTCAAATCACAGCTATCTTTCTTCATTTAAAATTATTTAAATTTTTGTGCTGAGAGTCCTACAGTTATAAAATAATTGGGTATTGATAAAATTTTAGAATAGGAAAGGAGCTCCAACTATCTCCGACTTAACTCAGCATTTTGTGCAACCAGAAGATTATTCAAAAATTAAAGATGAATCGGGACTGCAAAGGAACAATGGTTCTATTTCTTCCTGTTGAAAAGTTGCAGAGGTGAGTGGACTCCGTGTCAGAGTGGGTAGACTAGCGACCCGGCTCTTGCACTTACAACTGTGTATTCTCGGGCAAATGACTAGCCTTTTGAATCTGACTTCTATCTGTGAGGCCAAACATGACGTGCAGGGAATCAAATGAGACCTAAAACAAAACAATAACGATGTCACAATGTCAGTGATAATATTTAATACTTACTCAGCTCTCCCACGTAAGTACTGTGCTAAGTGTTTTAAATGTGTTTGAAAATTTAATTTTTGCACAATCATACAAGATCATACGAGATGGGTGTTATTTTGATATGTATGAAAGAATTTTTAAAAAATCAAAGAGCTATAGAGATGTGGGCCGTTATTATTGTTAATGTCATATTTCACCAGAATAAAAGGACTGTTTTTTGGGGCGCCTGTGTGGCTCAGTCCATTAAGTATCCAACTTCAGCTCAGGTCATGATCTCGCGGTCTGTGCTGACAGCTCAGGGCCTGGAGCCTGCTTCGGATTCTGTATCTCCCCCTCTCTCTGCCCCACCCCAGCTCACACACTGACTCTCTCTCTGTCTCTCTTAAAAATAAACATTTAAAACAAACAAACAAAAACACTACAATTATTTAAAAAAGGACTCTGGTTTTAATGTTTGGAATCCCTCAACTGCCATGTATTTGAGACCACTTAGCCAGGATTCATTTAGTGAACAAATACACCTACTAACAGCTATAGAAGGAAAAATGGAAGCATGGTATCTTAGAATAAAGGTAGTAGTGTAAAATAAAATTTATTTATATATCTTCTTCTTCATGAATAAACCAGAGGCTCCTAGTGGTCACTGACTGTCTATAGGATCCCCTATATTTTCTGGCAACCTGGTAATTAGGATAGAAATCTGTAATTAATTCTGGCCAATGAAATGGGAGCACAATTAATGTGTATCACTTCTGGGTCAGGCAGTTAAGAGTTGATATGTCTCCTGCATTTTCCTTTTCTCTGCTGCCATAATCCCAGATGCCACATGTTCTGAACGACCTAACAATAAGATAGAGGAGGGCACGGAGTCTTGCATTGGTTTGAGTTGGGTTAGGCCTCTGAGATTTTGGTATTTATTTGTCACCACTTACAACTGTATCATCCCATGATTCTAGCAAAATGTGATATATGAAAGATCTGGTTGGTAAGTATTTGTGTAAGTAATACAGTCCAAGCTCATAACTTTATACAGGAAGTGTCTGAGGTATGGCCAGCTTAGATTTAACTGCCTAAAGTACTAAAGATCAAGCTCTTTCCAGTCCCATCACATAACAGGACTAATAGAAGATGAGAGCATTTGTTTGGCACACTTGGATGAGTAGTCATGTATGATGGGTGATTTGCTCAAGAGTTTAGGATGCTTCAGGTCCTGTCAGGCATGCTAGGGGCTAACAGAACAATTTCTTCACTCGTTTATCCCATCCTATTCGGGAAAATCTAGCCCCAAATCACAACAGCTTATTAGTAATAGTTTCAAAATTAGAACCCAGGTGGCCTGACATGCTAACTTACTATACTCATTTTAAAAATAAAATTGAGGGCCCCTGGGTGGCTCAGTCAGTTAAGCAGTCAACTCTTGATTTTGGCTCAGGTCATGATCTCACGGTTTGTAGGTTTGAGCCCTGCATTGGGCTCTACAGTAAGTGTGGAGCCTGCTTAGTATTCTCTCTTTCTTTGTCTCTCTGCCCCTTCCTCCATGTTCTCTCTCTCAAAAATGAATAAATAAACATTTTTTAAAAATCAAATTGAGATGATTCAGATTCCAAAAATTGCTTTGCTACTGATTTAGCTCTCTGATTGAATTGGGTAAATTCTGAGTCCTCTTTTAAATAAGGAGTTAATCTCCAAGATACTCTAGCTCAAAAATTTTGTAATTCATTAAGAGCAAGGAAATATACCATATGGTATTTGGACCTGACAGAAATTGAAATAGCTACTTTATGACAATACAGTAAATCTGATCAATGCAGATAGTCAAACTAGATGATACTGTCCCTGAAGTGAATTTTATTCAGGTTGGCTGTTTATATTTATCACATAAATTGAGTAATTAGGTACCATGGTCCCTATGTAAGAAGTCAGTAATTTGCAGTCAAGTTGTAGATTCTGAATGACTGAGCCACACTTCACAAGGATATCACCACACTCGATGCTTATATATGTGAAGGCAGTATGTATATTAAGCTTATGTATAGGTTAGTCAACAAGTGCTGGGAAAACTTGATTCAGACTCTTACAAAAGAAAGTTATTTAAAACATTTAATTTAATATTGTTTAAAAAGTTAACAAAATATTTTAGGGCTTGGTAAAATTTCTTCCCATAAATATATGTTTTAGTTTACTACCAAAACTTAATAAATTTCTATTAACCACTTCTGAACTAGCAAAATATAATAATAATTAAACATATTGCTATTTTAAGTGTTTATACAGGATTTTTGCTGCACAGAAAAAATTTCTCTGTAGGAGGAATACAATTATTTTTCCTGTACCATCTTAGCTTCATGAGTTAGGGCTTGGAAATCAGACTGGGAAAAGAAAAAACAGATTAACAAGAGAAAAATGAGCAGAAGTTTAAAAGCACATGCATTGTGTGTACAAGCAGGAGAACTCCCGATGAGTAACTCAAAGGGGTGGTTACAACTTGGGCTTATATAACATTTTAATGAAGAACAATAATTTGTAGAGAAGTGACCAGACAAAGAAAAAGGACTTTGAACTTTTAGGTTCAGCAAATTTGAGGAAGAAAATATGCGGGGAAACTAATGGTAAATAAGGGCTAGTTTTAGCAAAGTATCTTACATAGATTCACCTGGGCTCAGAAGGGTCTGGAGTTTGCTTCACTGAATGACTTCTATCTCTCCTGCTGGAGAAGCGAGGAGGACTCTCCTTTCAAATTTATGTCCTGCTTTTAACCAGAGAGCTTTTCTTATATCTGTTTCTTCTCACTTGTCTTTAGCTCAAAACAATCAATTTGCCCAATATTTTGGGGTGGCGTGTTCTGGTACCCTTCAATTCCATGTGCAAATTTGTAGACAAGGTAGTTATTTCACCCAGGTTTAAAACCCACCGATATCATTTTCTGCTCTTTTTTCAAATGCTGTCAGCAATTCCAGTACAGTTGTTACATACGGCACATAAACGAGGAGAAGATCCCCCATTCGCAGGATTTAATTAAAATGCTTATTTTGCTTTGAAGGGTATTCAAGATGGATAATGTTTCTCTTAATGAAATAAAAGGCATATCATCAGATGATTTTATGATCTTTAATTGAAACACATGAATTTCACATGCTTATTTTCTGTCCTGACAAGCATGTGCCACATGTCACTCTGAACGGTCATCCCCTTCCTCCAGCAGCTTGCTTCCCTCTGCTTGGTGACATAAGCAACTCTCACAGATGGAGCCTTGCTGGTGTGCTGAGAGTTAATCTAATTAAAACAGCATAACTAAATAATAGAAAAATGTTTGCTGCATATGGAGGGAAAATGACATTTGAGAACTCATTTATTAGATTGATGAACTGAGACATCTAAAGCAGTGTTTTCCTGAAATGCTTGGCTGGTGGGGAGGCTTCAATTCCAGAACCAGTTGACAGACTCTATCCTGCCTCATTAAGGCACACTTAACGCGGACTACATCTGGAGAGTCTTGTATTTTCACGTTTTAAGTTCTAGAGTAAAGAATATAATGTGTGAGAATTCGTCTGGATATTCTTTCTGAATACGCAAATAAATGTGGGCACGAAGTCAAAGTTTCTATCTGGGCCTCTTGTAGCTGAGGCAAACTTTAATCATGTGTTCCAGTGGTGTGCTTCCCTTCGTCTTTCATTGTTTTGTATAAGGTTGCTCTTGGCTGCTTCTCTACACCCACCTTATGCTGCAGGCTCACAATTTTTCCCCCATTGTTTGATGAGTGCCTATTCTTTGTTGATTGAGTGCAAGCATCGCCTCTCCTGTGGGGGGCGCTCCTGGTGGGATAGCCACGCAGTGCCCAGCAGAAGCCTGAAGAGCACCTGTACTATGTGGGTGCCAGGAGGGAGTTGTGATTTGTGGCCTGTGGTAATATGTAGCTTTTCATCCATTTTTCTTGTTTCTCCATTTGGCTTCTTTTAACTTTATCTTTTCCTGCACTCTTATCCTCTTAGCTGATATGCTTGACTTCTTGAAGATTTAACCATATCCTACCCAAGACATGGCTCACAAAGTGGCCCAGCTCAAAGACTCCACTGGTGACCTCTGGTTTCTCATTTTGATTCCCAATACCAGGGTTCTGCTTCAGTTTCTGATAGTCAATACCCATTCCCTTCTGTTTCCTTGCCTGAGGAGGTTACCCGTGGACAGTCATCTACCTAAAAGACTTGCTATTAGTTGAGCACACACATGGGTTCTTCCTGGCTTCTCATATCATGTGCTCTGGGTATGGAGGGCATGTAGCCTCAAAGACTAGTTTATATGCAACTACCTTTGAAAAGAGAAGTGGCGAGAAACTAGTTTTTTTTCCTGCAGGCCCAAAAGTATGAGTATTAAGTGAAAGCAGTGCACTTGACCCAGTGCACGAGCAAGATAAGATTGAGTTAGAGATGGAAGCATGAGGTATATGGGAGGGTGAATATGAGGGAGCTCAGGCCCCCCCATCCCCACCCCGAGGTGACTTGGGGGTAAATTCTGCCCCATGGGTGTACTACAGAGAATGGTGGCAAATCATCCTAATCCCACCTTTTATTTTGAGATGTATCATTTCTATGAGAGTTTCACTATTCAGTCCTCTAGCAGATGCTGGACACATTTTTCTGGGTTTCTATGGGCCTCCTGGATGTCCTAAACATCTGAATCTCAGAATGATTATTAGGCTGGTGGGGTAACTTTCCTGTAATTTTGTATTTTTATATCCTGGAATAACCCTCTGTGACTGGAGGCAAACCATGAGTGTTTCTGCCTTGGATTTCTTAGGAGGAAAAGTGTATAC
The DNA here is from genome assembly GCA_017311185.1 of Proteles cristata cristata. Taxonomy (NCBI): domain Eukaryota; kingdom Metazoa; phylum Chordata; class Mammalia; order Carnivora; family Hyaenidae; genus Proteles; species Proteles cristata. The sequence goes on along the minus strand of JAESUZ010003900.1, from coordinate 1,218,796 downwards.
TTATTGGCACCTTATGACCTTCTCTTGGCAATAATGTACTCACAATTGCCTGAAGCACACTCTCTCTTGTCAAGCCCTATGAACACTGGGTGGCACAGTGATCTGGAAATGTGTCAGGTCTAAGCTCCGTCCTTTGTCCTGCTGCCCTTGCTGCTCTAAGGCAAGAGAGATTGTAGTTCTCTGTGGGTCTGAGATAGCATTCCAAGCCTCCACCTCATGCAACACAGATAATGTACAGTTTTTTCCGGGGCACCTGGGTGACTCAGTCGGTTAAGCATCTGACTTTGGCTCGGGTTACGATCTAGCAGTGCATGAGTTCAGTCCCCGAGTTGGGCTCTGGGCTGACAGCTCAGAGCCTGGGGCCTGCTTCAGATTCTGTATCTCCCTCTCTCTGCTCGCCACCCCCCACTCCTTTTCTCTCTGTCTCAAAGAGAAATAAACATTAAAAAATTAAAAAGAAATTTACAGATCTTTCAATAAATATTGCTTGATGCAGAGTCAATGAGGGGCTCATGTCCAAGATATGTTCTTGCACAAAAGTGAGTTTGCATCTCACAACTATGTGTTTATATGTGTGCCTATTTCTATATTTATATTATAAATATAATCTGTATTGTACACCATGTAAAATATATTTATAAAAATAGTGTTTATATTATAAATTCTATGTGCACACACATCTCCTATACTAGCTGCCATGACCTTCACATCAAACTCCAGCTTTTTATCAGAATTTTTAGCAAAGGGGAGTCAAATTCTTTCTTACTCAAAGCTTGTCCCAGAAAGCTTTTCTACCCATGATTTATGTAGATGTCGTGTTGCTAAGTATAGAGGCCAGACGTGGTGCCTCCAAAGGGTTTGTTGTGTTTTCTAGTGTCATGGTACCTCAGCTCAGCACTACTCACGCATTACAAATGCAGCAACAGTTGTCAAGTGCTTTCATTATGACAGTATTTTTAATAATACTTCCAAGGGGCAAAATTCTTCTGGGGAAAACATTAAAAAATAAACACATTTCTATATATAATCTCAGCTGAGGGGTAATACTGGGTGTAGTTTTGCTTCTGAAGTGTGAAATAACCTTCTTTTGGGGGGGGTGGATTTGGTGTTAAGGAAGTGATATCCAATGGCCTTTCCACAGCTGCCCTCAGTTTTTAATGTGTAATGATTCCATGTCTCATGTCCCTGCCATGGGGTTTCTACTGCAGAAAAACAAATGTGCTGCTTTTATAGGTCCCAGATAACTGGCCCCTGGCTTGCACTATTTTATTGCCATTGGCTGGAATGCTCGAACTTCTTTCTGCCCTCCAATCTTCCTTAAGAATTTGTCTTAAAACTCACTCCTTGTTCCCTTTCAGGATTAAAGCCATGCATATATGATTACTCCAGTCATCCCAACACACTCCCAGCACATGCGGGAATGAAAGCTAACTGCAAATCTTATGACTGCTTCGATTTCTGCCCTTTGGTAATGACTTTGAGTCATTTCAGTAATTCAAAATTTATAGGTAGGGTGGGGATGATGGAGTGCTGATGGCTTAGCTCAGTGAAGAGGCTTTGGGAAATTGAGAGTTGGGCACTTTAGGAGCATCAGGAGCAAGTACCCTTGCTGATTCCTGGCAGAAGTGGTGGTGATAATCCCTGCAGGGGTCTTAGCAAGCCATGATCATCAATATGTGGGCCACAAGGAAAGGACAGGAGTAGATGATTTATCAGCACAAATGAGAGACCTTCACAGAGAATTTCATCTGTGAATTGACACAGGTGCCAGCAAAACATGGGTGATTCGCTTGAATGTGAGGGTCGTCGTGGTCCTAGCGGGAGATCCACCTCCTCTCATTTCATTAGAAATGCCACACAGAAATGGAGGGTACTTCAGACCACCAACTGGGCCTTCTCTTTGCCTATTCTGTTGTCTCTCTTGACCCCAATGTGGCTTGCTATGTTGGCTTGGAACGTCTTCTTATCATGCTATTTTTCCAGATTCATAAGCAAGTATTGTGTCCCTACCTTATCTAAAATACCACCTATTGTGAAGCATGGAGAAGGTTCTTTCCTTCTACCTTAGGACATTAAAACTTTTGGCTTAGCCTTCCTTTGTGGACAGTGGTTTTCACCATGATAGGAACTTTGTGGTCCGAATATGCTTGGCTAAATATGCTAGTGAAATTTAGAAAGGTTCTCTCTTTTTCCAAGGTGATTTGCAAGCCTATTTATTATCTTGATTATAAAGAAGGCAAATATCTGCCCTCTCTTTTCATGGGGCACTAGTACTCAAGATTCAGCACTGGGGGAGGGAGGTTGTTGGGAATCATGAGTTAAGAGGGCAATTAAATATATGTTTATATTTGTATGTATTATTGCAATCTTAATATCATCCTATCACAAACTGATTTATTTGTTTCTAGTACTTTGCTATTTTCAAAGATTTTATTAGTTGTCATTTGAATTTATGTATATAAGAACATTGTCAGATTCACTCATTTCACAGATATTTGTTGAGCACCAATTAAATTTCAGACATTATTCTAAGCATTTGGAAGGCATCATTAAATGATAACAAAGATCTATGTCTTACAGAGCTAACACTCTAGGGTAGGAAGAACAAAAACAAAAACATAAAAATATAAAAATTATGTTGCATGTTATGAGGTATTTAGTGCTATGGATATAAAACAGAAGAGAATAAGTACAATCATGAATATGGAGTAAAAGGATTGCTCAGAAAGTGACATGTGAGCAGAGCCATCAAGCAGGAAGGGAGATGGCCATATGTGTATCTGAAAGAAGAGTGTTCCAGGCTGAGAAGACAGCCCACAGGAAAGCTCTGTTGGAGGGGGGGTGACTGATGTGCTTCAGGAACAAGGAGCAGCCAGAGGACCTGGAGGGAAGAGAGGAAGGAGGAGAATAATACAGTCTTTAAAACAATCTTCAGGTTCAGAAATAAAGAAATCCTTAAATATTAAGAACAACCTTTAAATTGATAAAATAAAGATGTAAAACAAATACGCTGATGAAAACAGATTTTATCAAGTTAAAAAGGTTTTATTAGCTTGTTTTTAATTTAATGCTAATTAATGTACTTTCAAAAAATATTTCACATCTTGGGATACCTAGGTGGCTCAGTCAGTTGAGCATCTGACTCTTTTTATATGTTTAATGTTTATCTATTTTTGAGGTGTGGAGGGAGGAGAGGCAGAGAGGGAGACATGGGATCTGAAGCAGGGTCCAGGCTCTGAGCTGTCAGCACAGAGCCTGACATGGGGTTCGAACCGTGAGATCATGACCTGAGCTGAAGTTAGACACTTAACTGACTGAGCCACCCAGGTGCCCTGATTATCTGACCCTTGATTTCAGTTCAAGTCATGATTCCAGGGTTGTGAGATCAAGCTTCACGTTGGGCTTTGTGCTGACAGTGTGGTCTCTGTGCTGATAGTGTGGGATTCACTCTCCCTATCTCTCTACCCCTCCCCTGCTCATGCATGCTCTCTCTCTCTCTCAAAGTCAATAAGTAAACATTAAAAAAATTCACATCTTAAAAAGCCTGAATCAAGTTTTCTTATCATTTTTTTTCCATGTGCACTCTAACATGTACATCCTAGTCATAAATGTATAGACATGTGCATATTCTTACATATGTGTATTCCTCTTGACATGTGGGTCAGCCTGTTGAGAACACGTCACTTGTCTAAAGATACTAGCTTCTTGCATAGGGGCTGAGGCTATCTAATTATCTAATTTGTGTGAATGTAGATAGCTAAACTGAATAAAATTCACTACAGGGATTAAATTACCTAGTGTGCTGTCTAGGATGATTATATCAGCTCTATAATTACAAAATAATTGCTTCATTTTGGGTTCCTTCAGAATCATGTCAGCACTACACACAGCACAGTGAATTCTCTTGCTAACAAAAAATTATAAATGTGAGAGCTGGAAGTAGTCTTCCAGGATTATCTAAACCTCCTCATTTTCTAGGTGAAGAAATGGAGGCTCTCACAAATGACAAGTCAATCAGTGCAATTAATTATAACCCAAAACATCTTCCAGAATCTGAAATATGTTAACTAGTTGTCCAATCAGTGTATTGGAGAATATGCGAGGCCAAAAACTTTGGGTGTTAGGCCATTGCGAATGCTTTGACATTTCTACTGAAGAAAATGCAGAGCCATTGCAGGCCTTGAGCAAAGGATCAATACAGTGCTAATTGTATTTTAGAAGGATCACTGTGGCTTCTAGGCGGATTGAATGGACTGAGGAGGATGATGGGTAAAAGAAGGAGGGCTATTGCAGGAATCCAGGGAAGAGAGATGATAGCTCAGATCACAGTGATAGCAGTGAAGACAGTGGGCAAAAGAATAGATTTTGGATACATTTTGAAGGTGGAAGTAAGAGGACTTTTGAGAAGATCGAATATGGAGTATGAAAGAGAGGAATAAAGGGTAATGTCTTAGCTTGGGCTGCCATAATAAAATATTACAGGCTGATGGTTTAAACAACAGAAATCTGTTTTCTCACCGGTCTGGAAGCGGAAAGTCTGAGATTAGTGTTCCATCATGCTTGGGTTGTGATGTGGACTCTCTTCCTGGCTTAAATACAGCTGCCTTCTGTGTCCTCATGTGGAGGGGAGAGAGAACAAGCAAGCTCTTTGGTGTTTTCTCTCAAAAGGTCTCTAATCTTATCGTGAGGGCCCCATCCTCATGACACCGTCTAACTCTAAATCACCTCACAAAAGCTCGCTCTCCCAAATACTATCACATTGGGGGGGGGTTTGGACTTCAACATATATATATATATATATATATATATATATATACACATATATATATATATATATATATACACACACACACACACACACACACACACACACACACATATATATTTTAAATAGTTTATTGTCAAGTTGGTTTCCATATAACACCCAGTGCTCATCCCCACAAGTGCCCCTCCTCCATGTCAACATATTAATTTTTGAAAGAAACAATTCAGTCCATAGCAGGTGACACCAATATTTTGGTCCTGAAAATCAAAAGAATGGAATTATAATCTAATAAAACCAGGAAGGCTATAAGTGAATATGTTTTGTGGGAAGAGATCAAGAGTTCAATTTTGGACATGTTGAATTTGAGATTTTTTTTTAAGACCTCCAAGTGAAAAAGTCAGTAGGGAATTGGATATATGAGTCTGGAGGATGGAAGAAAGTTCTAGATATAAGGGTACTTTTGGGAGATGCTGACATAAAGATGGTATTTAAAACTATTAACATCAGATTACTTAGAGGCTGTGTAAATTAGCCAGCATTGTTACAATAAAGTATCACAAACTGTGTGGCTTACACAACAGAAATTTAATGTCATAGAGTTCTGGAGGCTAGAAGCCCAAATTTAAGGTGTCAGCCAAGTTGAGTCTTGAAACTTGTAAAAAAGAATATATTCCATGCTTCTCTCCAGGCTTCTGGTGTCTTTGGCTTGTGTATACATCACCCTGGTCGCTGCTTTCATGCTCATATCACATTCTTCCTGTGTATGTGTCTATGCCTAAATTTCCCTTTTGTAGAAGGACATCACCCTTACTGGATTAGGGGCTCACCCTCTTCCGGTATGATCTCATCTTAACTAATTACATCTACAACAACCCTATTTCCAAATAAAGTCACATTCTGAGGTACTGGGGTTTAGAATGTCAACATGAATTTTGAGGGGACATGATTCAACTCATAACAGGAACAAAGCATATGTTTTTTGTCTTTTTCTTTTTTTTAAAGAAAAGAGGCTCAAGAACTAGGAAAGGAGATTTAAATGAGTGATCAGTGAGGGAAGAAAAAAAAGAAGATTCTGGAATAAAGGAAAGAGTAAAGCTTACATTCACCTATTATGGTTAATTGGTCAACATCAATGTACACCTACCCAACTGCAAGCTCCAGAAATACCAGGATCAATTATTTTTCAACTGTTTTATAACCATAGTAGGCTTAATAACCATAATAGATACTTTGTGATATAACATTTTTTGAGACAACAGTCACCAAATGGATCTTCTACCCCTGTGATTTAGAGTTTGCCCTTCAGTATGCTTTATCACTCCCAGGTGCCTAGTTTTATGTCCCCCATAGAAGAGTAAGCTCTTTGAGCACAAAGACTGTGTCTTCTTTTTTTTTTTTTTATTTTTTTTTTAATGTTTTTTATTTATTTCTAGGAGAGAGAGAGAGACAGTGTGAGCAGGGGAGGGTCAGAGAGAGAGGGAGTCACATACCGAAAGAGGCTCCAGGCTCTGAGCTGGCAGTCAGCACAGAGCCCGACGCGGGGCTCGAACCCACAACCGCGAGATCATGACCTAAGCGAAAGTCGGAAGCTTAACCGACATAAGCCACCCAGGCGCCCCAAAGACTGTGTCTTCTGCTCCTCTGTATTTCTCACAGTGTCTGGCACGTATTAGGCACACAGTAGACATGCAATAGACACTCGTTAATTGATTTCTAGTATGCAAATTTATGCTTATTAATACACTAGTTCACAAGTTCTTTTAATCTTGTTGATAAGTGCATACTTTCTGTCATAAAAGACATTACTCGTAATTTGGAAGAGAGTCTAAAAACATCAATTATAATTCTAATATTACAAAAAAATTCTTCTAACATTTTAATCTGTTTTTTCCAGTTAAAATTTTTTTATCCTTGATTTTGTACATAGTTTTCATTGCCTTTTACCCTTTCTGTGTACTTACATATGTCGTGTCTTCTTTAGTAGGTTCCAGGAGAACCATGTCTTTTATGCCTTATTTTTTATTTCTTTAGTTCAGCAGCCCTCTCCCTCCCTCTCCCGCTGTTCCCAACTCATATATTTTGGATTTGCAATAATCATTCAACAATGAATTAACAGCCTGATTCCCATACTCATTTGGAGAAGATATCTGCTCTCCTTTTTAAAAAAAAATTTTTGGGGCGCCTGGGTGGCTTAGTCGGTTAAGCGTCCCACTTTCACTTAGGTCATGATCTCGCGTTTCGTGGGTTTGAGCCCCGCGTCGGGCTCTGTGCTGACTGTCAGCTCAGAGCCTGGAGCCTGTTTCGGATTCTGTGACTCCCTCTCTCTCTGACCCTCCCCTGCTCATGCTCTCTCTCTCTAACTCTGTCTCTCTCTCTCTCCTAGAAATAAATTTTTAAAAATGTTTTTATTATGGTTATTTATTTTGAGACAGAGACAGAGAGCCAGTGGGGGAGGGGCAGAGAGAGAGGGCGACAGAATCCGATGCAGGCTCCAGGCTCTGGGCTGTCAGCACAGAGTCTGAGGCAGGGCTCGAACTCACGACTGTGAGATCATGACCTGAACTCAGGAGTGTGAGATCACGACCTGAGTCGAAGTCGGTTGCTCAACTGACTGAGCTACCCAGGTGTCCCTTCCTCTCTCATTTCTAATCCCTTGGATGGTCCTATCTCTATAAGCCTCTCATGATTTTAGAAACAAATCAACACTTTGCCTGAATCAGGTAAAATTCCAGATGATGTTATCATGGCCTTGATAAATAATGTTCGGAGAAGCACTCTCCTCATTTAGATCAAGTCGTGAGTCTAACACATTAGGAACACTGCAGCTTGGTCTTATTTTTCAGCACCATGTTTGGGCGCTGTGATTGAGCATCAAGTGAGAAACAGAAAAGGGAATTAGGCAGCAAACCGGGTTCACTGCAACAACATCTAGCAACAAAAACTCCTTTCATGAGAGAGGTTTGGGAGAATGAAAGGAGGTGGTAGAGGGCAGGAAGTAAATATTTTTCTTTTTAATGAATGTTGGTTGTTTTATTTATCAGAATGTGCCCACTGAAAATGTTTTGAGGTTTTTGTAACTATAATGATAGACTACAAATTAATAACTATTTACCTCAAATCCTGGCAAAATAAGCAAAATATCATTGAATGCGGTTCTGTAACTAATTGAGCCACACTTTGGACAGAATGCCCAATACAAAAATGTCTTTCAATTTGCTATATGAAGCATCCTCCAAATCCATAGCAACAACGTTTCACACATTTGCCAAAATTCTCACACTAGACTTTAATTTAGTCCACTGTTGGCAGAGAGAGATAATTATCATTTTCTAAAAGCAGCCCTAAAAGTTTCTAGGTGATTTTCTTAGAAATTTTTCTCCATACCACCATGAAAACTAGGGAATGCTTAACAATTGGGAGAGAATGCTAAAAGTGATGTACATGTGGAAAAAAATTTAATAAGAGCTTAGAGGAGATCGTAATATAAAATGATGCAGTGGTAGAGACCAGGAAAAAGATAATTATCAACCACAAGAAGAAATAGAACCTCAGTGACCTGTTGAACACTATGCCTATCGAATATCAGGAAGTGTAATATACATGGAATAGGAGTCCCAGGCGGAGAAGAGCAAAAGGGAGGCAGAAAACTGTAAGAATTAATGGCCAAACTTTCCTCATATGTGTTAAAAACATTAACCCACAGACATAAGAAACTCAGCAAACCCCAAGCAGGACACAAAAAGAAAGTCACATCAGTGCATATCACATATTGTTGAAAAGCAGAGGTTTTCAAAAACCTTTGAAATTGTAAAAATAACCAGAGAAAAAAGACTTTACGTGCAAGAGAACAATGATAAGAACAACACCTTTAATGTCCTGAAAGGAAAAAAATATATATTACTTGTCAACCCAGATTCTATATTCACTGAAGACACCCCCTTAGCAAATCAGGGTGAGAGGAAACTTTTGAGATAAAGAAAAGCTGGCAAAGTTAATTGCTGCAAGACCTGTACCATGAGGAATGATAAAGGGAATCTTCAAGTAGGAGGGAAATAGCACCCGATGGAAATTCAGATCTACAGGAAGGAATAGGGATTCGGGGCAGTGGTAAACACATAGACTGTATGAAAGACAGTCCCATTTCTCTTCTTGTAATTTCTTTAATGGACAATCGGTGGTTTAGCAAAAATAAAAATATGTTCTTGGGGCACCTGGGTGACTCAGCTGGTTAAGCGTCTCACTCTTGATTTCAGCTCAGGTCCTGGTCGCACAGCATGTGAGTTTGAGCCCCGAGTCAGGTTCTGCACTGACTGCATAGAGCTTGCTTTGAATTCTCTGTCTCCCTCTCTCTCTGCCACTCTCAGGTTCATGCTTTATCTTTCCCAAAATAGATAAAGAAGCTTAAAAAGTTTCTTGTGTAATTTGTAACACAGATACAAGAAAAATATATGATATTAGTAACACAAAGGATAGAATATAAGTAAAACCGTGTTTTTGAAAGGTTCTTATATTTCATGTGAAGTGATACAATGGTAATTCTAAATACACTACGGTAAGTAAAAGATACATATTGTAATCCCTAAAAAAACAAATAAAACAGTAATTAGTACAAACAAGGATAGTGAAGAAGCCAAAAGAGAAAATAAAATAGAACACTGAAAATTAAAAAACAAAAAAGTTTTGATTTCACCTATAGCTTTGCTCTTTCTAGTTATTTTTATTTATTTATTTATTTATTTATTTATTTATTTATTTATTTATTTATTTATTTAGACCGAGAGAACAGGCAGGGGAGGAGCAGAGAGAAGGAGAGACAGAATCCCAAGCAGGCTCTGGGTCATCAGCACAGCCCAATGCAGGGCTCAGTTTCACAAACTGTGAGCCAAGATCAAGAGGTGGTCGGTTAACCAACTGAGCCACCCAGGTGCCCCCAGGTTCACTCTTTCTCTAACACCTTATATCCAATTATTAGGGGATCCTGTTGGCTTTATCTTCAAACTATATTCAGAGTTTATACTTTGCCACCTCTACTGCTACCAGCCTCACTATCGTCTCTAGGCAAAAGCCATATACGTGGTACCCCATATTCTGTCCTTTCTTTTGTTGAGTCATTCTTATAACTGAAACCAGTGATTCTATGAAATACTAACGTCCTCACAGTGGCCCCAGAGCTTGTGTCTACCTACAATTCTTATATTTCTCCCTTTTAACTTAACTTCTCCTCAGCCACACAGGCCACCTGACAACCCCCACATCACACTAGATATGCTCTTGCTTAGATACACTCATGCTCAGTGCCTTTGCACTGGCCATTCTGTCTAAACACAGTTTTTCTAGATGTTTACAAGGCTAATTCCTCACCCCCTTCCATGTACTTCCAAAGTACTCGACTTTGATCAACCTATTAAAAATCACAGCACTGTCTCAATGATCCCAATCCCCTACTCTTCTCTTTTCTCTTTCCTTTTCTTTCTTTTTTTGTTAACATTTAATACCTTCTAACATACTATGTAATTTGTTTATTTCTTACATTTATTGTTTATCTTTCTCTAATAAAACAAAATTCCACAAGGACCTGCATCTTTTTCTGTTTGTTTGTTTGTTTGTTTGTCATAATTGATACATATCAAGGACATAGAGCAGATGCTCAGTAAATAATTGTTGATGAAATGAATGACTGAATACTGAAGAATAACTAACTGTCTTGCCATGGAGAATATATGTATGTATTTGCAGTATATAGTATAGTGTCTGGACATAGTTCAATAAAAATTTCTTGCCTGGGGTACGCGGGTGGCTCAATCAGTTGAATGTCTGACTCTTGATATCAGCTCAGGTCATGATCCCAGGGTCATGAGATCAAGTCCTATGTCAGGCTCTGCACTGAGTATAGAGCCTGCTTAGGATTTTCTCTCTCTCTCTCTCTCTTTCTCTCTCCCTGCCCCTCCCCCCACCTGGGTGCTGGCTTTCTCTCTCTAAAAAAAGTCTGGATTCAATTCTATGAAACTTACTATAGACCCAATACAAGTGCCACTTTCCCTATTCAATTACAAATTTAAGTGATAGATAAATCTAAAGATAAAATGGAGACTCACCTGACTACAACTGACACTACTTGTAGTAATGCTAAGGCTGATATTGCTGACCATGGCTTTTGACTGAGGGCACTATTGCTAACAGTGAGTCCCACAAATCGACAGACCTACCCAGTCTGCCACAAGCATCCCTGTAGCACTCATTGGTGGATACCATGCGTGGAAACTCACAGAATGAAGAAAAGAAAGAATATATGCTTTTTGTCTGGCTTCTAAAGAGAGAGAAAAAGGGAAAACGAGAGACAGAGGGAAAGAGAGGTGCTGACCGAAGCATTACCAGAGTATTCTTTTCAAAATTAGCATTTGTAAAATAATCAAATAATCTCTCCTTCCTTGGGGAGGAACCAGAAGGGGTTATATGGAAGCTAGGAGTGATTTACTATGGGCATCCTCCATTATGGAAGAAAACAAAAGGACTGAAGGAGATATATATCCCTCATATCTAGAACATAAACCACAGTGAATCATCAGTGTGAGGATAGTAATCAATTCCATGGTTTTGGACAAACTCACCTAGGAAGAGAAGAGGGCGGAGCCTAGGTCAGAGGCTTGAGAAACCATGAGTACTCAGATGGAAGTGTAATAGACTAAGTCATGTCATCTCCCCGTGCTCCATGCATATATTGAAGCCCTGACCCTTAATGTGTTATAGTTAAAGACAGGGACTTTAGGGAGGCAATTAAGGTTAAAAGAGGTCATAAGGTTGGGACCCTGATAAAATAGCACTGGTGTTCTTATAAGAAGAGGGGAAAAAAAAGACAACAAAACAAACAAACAAAAAAACCCACCAGAGCTCTCTCTCCACAAACACGCAGAGGAAAGACCATGTGAAGACCAGCAAGCAGGCAGCCATCTGCAAGCCAGGAGAGAGCTCTTGTCAGAAAGAGAATTTTCTGGCACCTTGATTGTGATCTTCTAGCCTCCAGAACTGTGAGAAAATGAATCTCTGTCTTCTGCCTAAGGCATCCAATCTGAGGTTCTTGTTGTGGCAGTCCTTTCTAACTAAAACAGGAAGGTCACAGGCTGGCCAGTAGAGGAGAGAGGTGCACAGAGGCAAGGGTGTTGTCACCGAAACTAAGGGCAAAGAGTATTTTCACAAGGAAGGTGCAGGCAACAGCTTCAAACATGGCTGAGAGGTTATGTAAAATGAGGATTAGAATGTCCACTCATCGGTGACATGGATGATTTTGCTGTCACATGGACAGATGGCTGTCCAGGTGGAGTTGGGGAAACAAACACAGACAACCACTTCTAGAAGTTGGCTCTGAAGCTCTTCTATGGACTGGAAGGAAAGGAAAGGAAAAGGGATGATAACATTGGCAGGACACAGGGGTAGGGGTTAATTTGGTGTCTTTATGGACAGTAAGTAACCAGACCTGCCTGATCAGAATGGGGAACCTACCTAAGAAGTGACAGCCACGTGGTTAGATAGAATAGAGCCAGATTAATTGTTTTGAATCCAAAAAGGAGAGAATTTCATCAGATGGAGAGGGAAATAGAGAGACTGAGAAGGTTTTTGATAATTTAATGTAGCATTCATTAACCACTTCTCATCGGCTGGTAACTGCTGTGACTGATGCACAAATTAATAGGCGAAATAGACACATATTTTTTCATAACATCAAAATAATATTCATAGTTTTGTAATGTGATTTCAAGTTATTTTCTAATGATTACAAGGAATGCACTCAAATTAGTTTAAGTAAAAATGTGTATTGCAAAGATTCATGTGCAGTCATAAAGAGGATGGACTTTCCCAGAAATATGAGAACAGTAAACAGTACTGGTCAGCCAAATACTGTGGATTGGTTCATTAAATCCCCCTTTCATTATACTTCTAGAAAACAAATCAGAAAGCTAAAAGCTTCATTCTACTTTCTTGCAGCCAAAAAGCTACAATTCTGGATGAGAAGTAGGTTTATTTGCATGAGATTTGAGAGGTAGAAGTGAGGTCGATGTTATCTTCTGCAGCTCTGTCAGACCGCATTCTAGATGTGCATAGAGTTCATGGATCACGTTTCCTGCATCTGTTCTTCAGTTTTCTTTCTGTTTCTGGGAAAATAGCACAGGGGTAGAATAGCCTTATTTTGTCTGTCAAAGCTCCATTTGTGACCTCAGAGGGAGTAGCTTCCTAAGTTGGTTGGTTCTGGATCTTGTTGGAAGCTATTCCAGAACGCTCAGATTAAACCAGGGATAGAAATTTTTTTCTATAAAGGCCTAAAGGTAAATATTTTAGGCTTTCTGGAACATATAGTCCTCTGTTGCAATTCAATTACTCAACTGTGGTATAGCTTACAAATAGTCACACACAATATATAAATTGGCATGGTCATGTTCCAATAACACTTTATTTACAAAAACAGGTAGCAGGGAAGGATTTGGTCACCAGACCATAGATTGCTACCCTTTGGCCTAAACCCTTCTCCTTTAAGCTTTCCAATGATTTTGGAGCACCCAATTCAGTTTGTCAATAATGCTTCTGCTAAAATAGTATGTAGAGTCGTTTCTGGTTCTTGGATTGAACTCTGGCTAATACAATTATAAGGCTGCAGAGCAGTGAGGAAAGGTTAAATTATATGGCAGAAATAACAGCTCCAAAACTCAGTCACTTAACATCGTAAATAATGATTTCTCATTCACAGTAAGTATCTAAAACAGATCAGAAGGGCATACTCGTCTATGTCTCCTTACTTAGGGTCCAGCATGGATATAGCACCTACCTGCAAAGTATTGCTGGTCTCCATGACATAGGGAAAAAAGAGAACATGGAAAACCACACATGGACTCTTAAAACATAGAAATGACCATGTCACTTAGGCTCCTGTTTGGCTAAAATAAGTCACATGGCTATGCCTAATTCAGGGGGTAGGAAAGGGCAAGCCTATCCTGAGAGAGGAAAGGGAGAATCAGAGTATTTTGGGAGAGTACTAATGACTCCTGCAAGTTGAATTTCCAGGTAGTATAACAGGAGGGAAATTCTGGATCCAAGTCGGCCAAAAGATGTTTGTGAATATTACACTACATTTGCCATCAACAAGGTGACATTACTTCACAGTGGTCTACCCTGTTTGTTATATTTTGTGAATAAGAAATAGAAAGCTTCAGCTTACTCAGTTTAATAAAAATAATCACAATAGTAAGAAGTACTATTGGAAAGTGCATGCTTTCTTTGATGCCTCTGGCTACACAGTCACTGACGTGCGTTCATGTCACTCTCAACAATGCCTCTCAGTTCGTGTACCTTTTCACAATGCCTCGCTTACAGAAGGAAAGGAGATTGGAGTCTGAGAAAATATGATTTAATCTCTGCAGAATCCTTTCTGTAGAGCTCTTCTGTCATCATATTTTTTATCAGTGTCCTGTGAAAACAGCAGTAATAATACATTTGGTCTTGGGCTCGGAAACCAGACTGAGTCCATTTGAATTCCTTCTTCAAAATACTGACAGAATGTCATCAGATGTATTATGTAACCTCTTACGCCTACATTTCCATAAAATGGGTTTAATAATAGTCACTCCTTCTTGGATTTGGGGAAGGATTAAGGGAATACATGTCAACCACTTCAAATAGAACCTGGTGGATAGTAGCAGCTGAATGGTGATTCTCCTCCTCCACTATTTCTCATCCTTACTCCATGGCATTGTGTGAGGATTACAAGATAAAACGTGTATAAAAACATTCTCTGCTGACCCTAAAGCGCTTCATAAATGTTATTAAGGAGCACATTAGAAAACCCCGGAAAGCTAACTGACTTAGCTTTTTGGTCTTGGAGATCCAACTGGTCTCCAAGGCACATGAGAACTCCAGACTTTCCTCCTTTACTCTGTTCCTACTTCCTTGCTATCTCAAATCTTTGCAAACAATCACTTTGTCAGGCAAGGTTTGAGTCTTTTTCTTCCACTTAGCTTTGTGTTATTTTTATTTAGCTCATTTTCATAGTTTCTCCTCTCTCTGTGCCCATTCCCACCCCAGCATGTTGTTGCTGTTTGGTTCCCAACGGGAAGGGTGGCTCACATTTCCAAGCAAATTCCTGAGGATGTGGATCCACCCTCTCCTGGTTTCTGCGGACCATGCACGGCTAACAGGAGAGGCTGTACAGATGCCTTGGAAGAGTAGGCTCTGCTGAGGGGAGCCCTCAGGGAGCCTCGTTCCAATTTCTAGTTAACCAACTCTCACACCCGGGGTCTCTGGCCAAAGCAGAGGTTTTAAAGGGCCTCTGCGGCGGAGCCTGGGTCTCTGTGAGAGGCTCACTTTCCAGAATTCTTTCTGAGGGTAGAGCACTTGAGAAGGGCTGGCCCTCAGCATTGTGACAAACTTCCCAGCCCCAAGGCCAGACACATCACCTGGCTCAGCCTTGGTTTGCAAGCAAGAGCTTAAAAACAATGAAGCTACTCTGTGCAGCAGGACCCCGCCTCCCCAAATTCTACATGGTTAGTGTCACAGCACCGCAGGGCATCTCAATATTAAGTACTTACAGCCCAAAGAGGAATGTGACATTCATTTCCATCCCATCCAGAATACTTGAGCTTAGGAGGATGGGTAAAATCAATATTTGCCGAAAAGAAGAGGATAAAATTTGTGGGCGGTTCTGTAATTTCAAGATGCGGTACAAAGGTGCTCGGAGATGAATTGCAAATAAAAGCAGAAGAGAATTTCCTGAGTGTCATTTTAAAAGGCTTCATGCTAATAGGAGCCAAATTCATCCTTTGATATTTTCCAGCTTGCTGGGTAAATAAATCATAAATTTCCCATAACGATTAGATGCATGCTGCTGGTGCGCCTCAGAGTCTGACCTATTTTGCAGGTTGACCTCAGAGTCGGAGAAAGCTGTGCCCGAGCACCAGCACCCCAGCTAGCTCCCTGGCGGTGTGTGCGCCTCACGTGGTTGGGAGTCTGTTTCAGGGGACTAGACTGATATCCCACCTGAAGTCTACTTAACTGGTATTCTTTTCCTTGTTTTTCTTTCCTTCAAGTTGAGTTTAGATCTTTTGTTTAACTTTAGCCAAGTGAAGAGAAAGACGGTGTGTATCATATAATGTTCTTGAAATTCCTCAACTCTTGCAAAAGATTTTAAAGGTCTTTTAAAGACCTTTAAAGATTTTAAAGATTTTAAAGATTTTAGAGGTCTCGCAGAAGACCTCCATTTAACATTTTTAAGCTCTGGGTGGCTCAGTTGGTTAAGTGTCCGACTTCGGCTCAGGTCAGATCTCACCATTCGAGGGTTCAAGCCCCACGTCAGGATCTGTGTTGACAGCTAGCTCAGAGCCTGGAGCCTGCTTCAGATTCTCTCTCTCTCTCTCTCTCTCTCTCTCTCTCTTTCTCTCTCTCTGCCCCTCCTCCCCCCCATTCTCTGTCTCTCAAAGACTAAAAAAAAAAAAAAAAAATCCAAACACTTTTAAGCTCAAGAGCTTTAAGGGTAAGGAAGTCAAAGGCAGGTAATAGATAAGGAGGTAAGTGTTGTCACAGGCTGCATTTCCGTATTCATCCATTCTTTTCCAGCTTCTCGTGTACGTTGATTTGTTAATCACGCAGTTCTAACTATAAGCAATGAATGGACATGAAGAGGTGGGGGAGGCGGGGCTACTGAGCAACACTTAGAATAATACCTAGAATATACCAGCCTCGGGACCAGTCTCACAGTGCATCTGATTTTGTTTTCAGGTGGGAACTTGTACATATTTGGAGTACAGTTTTCGTTGTGACATCTCCTTAAGGTAGCATTTCATGTAAAGCTCATTCCATGCTTTCACATAGTGGACATGAGAAGCACATGGTGACAGTTCTCAGTCCTACTTTCCACATAGATAATAAAACATTGACATTACGCTGTAATAAAGAAAATGACGAAACTGAAACCACCATTTAATAGTCATATGACCAAGGCTATGGAAAACAATAATTTCACAGATGGGAGGTCAAATTAATTTCAACCAAATGCTTCAGTGGAAAGGAGAAGTCTGAAATAAATAGACCAGAATATGTTTTTAGACGATACTTGTTTTTATTTTCAATTTCACAGACACAGTGTCCTGTTTTTATAGTAGCCAAGCTGGCAATGCAAATCTTTGGGAAACGTAAACTGCTTTAGTCCTTAGTGGTGGTGGTGGTGGCAGTGGTGGTGGTGGTGGTGGTGGTGGTGTTTGTGTGTGTGGGGGGTACTTCATGGGCATTAGGGCAGTGTTACGTTTTCTTTTATTTTCTGGAGTCTCCCATTTCATTTTTTTTTCTTAAGAGATTTTTTTTTAATGTTTTATTTATTTCTAGGAGAGAGAGAGACAGCGTGAGCAGGGGAGGGTCAGAGAGAGAGGGAGTCACAGACTGAAACAGGCTCTAGGCTCTGAGCTGGCAGTCAGCACAGAGCCCGACGCGGGGCTCGAACCCACAAACCGCAAGATCTTGACCTAAGCGAAAGTCGGATGCTTAACCGACTAAGCCACCCAGGTGCCCCTGGAGTCTCCCATTTCAATTTAAATTTTTGGCCATCCTATTTGGAAAAAATTTTTTCCTCATTTGAAACCATAATGAGAAGGATAACTCCTTTTTCTTTTTTACAACAGCCAACATAAGTCTTTGGATTATGAACATGAAGCTTTGGGGGAAAGTGGAGAGGGTGGTCATACAGGTGCTCCGTGGATAGGAAAAACCCAGCCTTTGCAGGATTCAGTTCTTCTAGTCTCCGTGGCTTCCATTTATGTAATCTCTAAACTGCCTCAAAGGAAGTCATGTTACTTTTTTCAGCCTCCAGCTCTGAATCCAAATTCCACTTCTCTCTCCTCTCTGGCTCCTCAGCCTTGAACCATGGAGACCCTACTGTAGTATCTGCCTCCAATTCCTTTGCTTCTGCTCTCTCATTATCACTGTCTTCTTGCCCATCTCCACTCTTACTTTGAAACCAAATTTGTGAACAAAGTCCCTAAATTGAGAATGACTCCAGCTTGGGGAGGCCTTTGAGAATTTAATAAAAAGTAGCATTAGCCAAACATCACATATGCCTCCCTTCCCAGTTTAAAAGTCTTTGGCTTTTAAAATTACCTCTTTATAGATGATAAAATTCAGGTGGAGAGAGATGAGGTCACTTATTATAAGACAGTCTGTAGGCAGACACAACTGAACTTAAATCCATGGTATCTGCTTGAGGATTCTATGTTTTTTGAACAACTCCACCAGCCTCCAGTGGAAGCAGTAAATACCAGTACTTGAAATATAATTCATGGAAGTATGCAAAATGACCCAGTTTCTCCTTTATCCAGCTACCACTTTCCAAATATTTGAACCCCAAATCCAGATACTTTCGCCAATGCACTTAGGTCTAGCTCCAGACCTAATGAGCCAGCAATTCACCATTTCTAAAGATTCACCAGTGCACCTCACCTAACGACTCCTCAGTCTTTGGTTTAATTACTTTCAATCCTTGGCTGCACATCAGAATCACCTGGGGAGCTTTGGGGGCACCTGGGTGGCTCAGCTGGTTAAGCATCTGACTTCGGTTCCAGTCATGATCTCATGGTTCATGGGTTCGAGCCCCACTTTGGGCTCTGGGCTGACAGCTCAGAGCATGGAGCCTGCTTGGGATTCTGTGTCTCCCTCTCTCTCTGCCCCTCCCCCACTTGCCCTCCGTCTCTCCAAAACAAATAAACATTAAAAAATTTTTAAAAAAAAGAATCATCTGGGGAACTTTAAAAGAAATAGATGCCTGGGCCCCACCCCAATTCAGTCAGATTCTTTGGGCTCTTCAGCTTTTGAAAAGCTCCCTAGTGACTCAAGGTCCATGTCATAACCACAGCTTTGGAATATCCAGGTAACAACATTGAAATCTCATCATCCATAGCCCATAGAGGTTATTCCTATTTCCCTCATCTGCAAACCCTGATTTCTCCCGACAGTATTGTACTCACAGTGCTTTTACAGTCACATCTTCTGGAACCTGAGCCGTCCTCCTAAGACCAGTATCATGAGCTCTTCACAAGTATATCCAGATTCCCAAGGCCGAAGGAAACCCGAGGAGATAACACTGAGCCTCTCAGGCGTCACCACCTGAACTTCCTGGAGGTCCTGCCAGGCTCCACCACACAACTGGGTTGGAACTCCTTCCCCAAGCTCTTAAACACACACATTGGAGGCCCGTGGGTCTCACTTCCGTTCTTACTCATCAGTGTTTCTAGAGGGCCCAGGGCCTGACACCAGAATGCATCACTTATTAATCAGAATATCTTTCACTTGTAATCCTTTGGTGTGCTATTTATCCTGTCCTTTCTCCTTCCTTTTTTTGGTCATCAACATTCAATATTTTCTGAGCATATTCTGTCTGCTAGTGTTTAAGTATACAATGATCCTTTTTCCTTAAAGAATCTGCAATCGCTACCTCTAAGTAATTCATATTCATTTTATGCTCCAGATTTAGTTATCAAGACTGACTTTGCTGTTAATTGGGTTTTTCTTTTTTTGCCAGAATTATCCTTTACAACAATATGCAATAAGTGAGGGGTCCCATACTTTCCCTGTTCTTGTGATCCAAATATGATTTCCCTAGACACAGTCCCAAATAAATGATTTTGTTATTCAGGGGAATCATCTCTGCAGCTAGCAGCATGTACCCCAGCAAAGGAAATAATATTTATTTTAAAAAACAATTTTGAAAACCTACCAACAGAACAATTAGGTGTAGTAAAAAGTTCAACATTGTTTAGTGCAATAAGCATAAGTCTACATAATTAATGGCTAGTACATCACAAGGGAAGCACTATTAGAGCTCTAGGTGGGTCTCTTTACTCTTCATTCGGTAAGGACTGTCCTGAATTACAAGATGCTTACTAATCCTGGTGCTGCTCGATAAACGCCTGTAGTGTTTTTTAGTCCTTGTGAAAAAAACTTCCCCCCGTGAACCCAAATATCCTAAGGAGTAAGAACCACCCTTGACTGAGAATCGCTTAATGAATCTATCAAACGCTATACTTGCAAAATTTTTTATTAAAGAGAATGGCCATCCAGCAGGAGAAGTGTGGCAAAGAGGCAGATACAACTGTTGCACTGAGTTAGATCTATCATAATAGTCTTTTGAAAAGAGGTGGCGCACCCATGCTCATAGCAGCATTATTCACAGTAGCCATGAGGTGGAAGCAACTTATATGTCCATTAATAGATGAATGAATAAGAGAAAAGTGCAATAAATAAATACAATAGAATATTATTCAATCTTAAAAAGGAAAAAAATCTGACATATGCTGCAACATGGATGAACTTTGAGGAAATTATGCTAAGGAAGCCAGCCACAAAAAGACAAATACTGTATAATTCCACATTTATGAGGTATCTAAAATGCTCAACCTCAGAAATGAAGGATAGAATGGCATTCACCAAGGACTGCAGGTGGGCTGAGGAAGGGAGTTATTTAGTGAATATATAGTTTCATATTTGCCAGATGAAAACATACTCATAGTCTATTTCACAACATTGTGAATACACTTAACACGATTGAACTGTATACTCGAAAAATGGTTAAGATAATATTTAAAAATAAAAACAGAGACGAAATTTTATAAAGACAAGAATAAAGATTATTAGGCAAAGCTGTACTCATTCTCATGATCTCTCTCTAAAACCAGAGTGTGTGTTTGTTATGTATGTATGGTCAATATATGTAATATACTGATTTTTATGTTTTATTTCATTGTGATTATAGTGCATACGTTGTTACCATATAATATGCTGAAGCAGCTGTATTTTAAAGTAAAATCTCACTCGATGTGTGTATTCATCAATATATTTAATATACATTCACAAAGAAAAATCAGAAAATAAAAAAAACAATAAAGCAAAGCAAACACAAACATAAAATTCTAAGGGGTAAAACTGATAAACTTTCCATGACCTGTATACACTGAAAGCTAGAAAATACTGCTGGCAGAAATAAATGAAGACCTAATAAATGGAGAGAATACCCTGCTCAGGGATTGGAAGACTCAACATTGTTACGATGACAATTCTCTCCAATTGTTCTATGGATCCAGTAGTCTCCATCAAAATTCTAGCAGGCTTTATTTTTGGTAAGAACTAACAAGCTACTTCTCAAATTTATGTGGAAATGTAAAAGATATAGAACAGACAAAACAATTTTAAAGAAGAGTAATGTGGGAGGACTTACATCATGTGGTTTCAAGATTTATTATGCATTTTCAGCAAACACAATGTGGCATTAAAAGAAGAATGGATGTACAAATCAATAGACCAGAATAGAGTCCAGAAATATACACATATAAAGTGCATTGATTTTTGCACAGGATGTAAGGGAAGTCTAAAGTAAATGGAAACATACACTGTGTTCTTCGATAGCACAACTTCTATTGCAAAGGTGTATGTTTTCATAAATTAATCTATACATTTTGACTATAAGCAAAGCTCATTTGGAAAAGTAAGTCTGTGCCAATATCCAGGGAGGTTTCTTTTAAATAAAAATGATTGCATGTTGATAAGGATTAGTTCCAACTGACACAGAAACTTATGAAGCTATACGGAGATGATATGATAGAAGAAATACATATCCAGAAAAATCAATGAACGTAAGTTCATAAAATCCATATTGAAACTTAACAAATTACAGTAATGGAAATAATCTACCCATAGAGACAGAATTATATTCAGACAAATCAATAGATATAAAGTCGATAGAAAAGATTTTCTTTGAATGATAAATGTGTTAGGTGAAATCAGTGATGGGAAGAGGGACTCAATAGAGTTAAAACAGCTAGATAAGCATTTGTATAAAACATCTGGAATTTCTACCTTATTCCTTGTATCAAAATAAAGTTTAAATTGATCAAATTTTAAGAATTGAACCATAAAGTTTTACAAAAAAAAAGATGAGAAAAGGTATGTTTAAAGAGGGCTTGCAGGGAAGGGTACAAAATCCAAATCTGTAATGAGAAATATTGAAAAATTTGGTTGCATAAAGACTCAAAACTTCCTTATGTCATAAATAACATGAAGCTAAATAAAACAGAAAAGTAGTTGCAAAAATATGACAAGAAATGAAATTGATTACATACAATTATGTATATGTATATAATAGGTATACATATTTAAAAAGGAAAATGGTCAAAGGTCTGAATAGTCAACTGACAGATGAAAATAAATGGTTGATAAAATGCAAAATATGCCCAACCCTACCCATAATTGAATAAGTGAAAGTCAAAACAAAAGATACCCTTTCTGTCAGATTGGTAGAGGTTAATTTTGTTATGCTGGGAAAGTGTGGGAGTAGAGTGGTGTTAATTTTTCAGACTTTTAGAGGGAAATTTGGAAATATTTATTTTTGAGTACTTTTATCCCAAACATCTATTCTAGGAAGTAAGTCAATAAAATAGAGTATCATAAACTTATTCTTTGTTGTGAGCAAAAGAATGCCTATTGAAACATTTTTTAATAGTAAAACGTGGGCTATAACTTGAATGTCCTTTAATATAGACCTTATTAATAAATCCATTATACTTATCCAGAGGATTATTATATAGCTTTACAAATGGGTTAGTTTAAATATAATGTTATAACAAATTAAGAATGAAAATGTGGAATTCCATTTCTGGCCATAATGGAATAAGAGCACAGGTGCTTCCCCCCCTCACCCCCTGTGCCCCCAACCCCAGCCTTCAACAATTAAATAATTGAATAAGATATGTGAAAGGATGGCTTTCAGAACACAGACCACACCTGCTTTTGACCCCTCAGAAAAGGGAATTAATGGAGTAGGGGAATGCTGTGAGTTCTTATTTTTTCCAACTAGAGATAATTTCCAGGGTGAATAATGAGAAGGGGAATATAAATAGACCCTGGGAATTTTACTGAGTTTAGGAGACAGTGAATGTATTTTCGGAAAGTCTGGGTGGCTGGAATTTATTAACAGAATACCGAGAGAAAGGAGCTACACACCAACAGAGCTTTGATATCTGTAGTGGGATCCTTTTTAGTCTCTGGCTAAGTAGTAATCTGTGCGTGTACAGGAAGAAGATTTACCCAAGGCTGGGTAAAGAATACCCAAAGACAGTAGGCTTAACAATTCTTGGAACTCACATGAGGCTGAGAAAAATTTGTGATTCTAGCAGCAAAGTAGAAACATGTCTTAATGGTCAGTGCATTGGGTAGATCCTCGAGAAGCATTGTTATATTACTTGAGACAAAATACCCTAGACTAGAAGCTGCTCTGAACCTAACCTATCAAACCTTATAAACAAGCCTCAGAAGGGTACAACTGACTCTAAATAACTTAACAACACACAACAACAAAGTCAAACATTATTTATAGAAACACAACGAAATCCAGAACCTCAAAATGTAAAATTAATATTAAAAATGTATGTTATCTGGTAAAAAATTAGCAGACATGCAAAGAAGCAGAAAAATATCTTCTATACAGAAAAATTAAGCAATAGATACAGAGTCATTATATACAGATGAACAAAGTATAAATTATTTCTTTTCAGAGATTTTGCAGGTCAAAGGACATGGTGGTAACACTATTAAAATTCTGAATGAAAAAGAAAAAAATCTACCAACATAGAATTTTGTATCGGCAAAAGTATGTTCCAAAAATGAAAGAACAGCAAAGGCTTTTTTTAGACAAATAAGTGCTGAGAGAATTAATTATCAGCAAACTTGTACACCTATTAACTTCAAGTTAACAAAAATGATGCCAGATGAAAATCTGGATTAATAAGGGAGTGAAGAACACCAGAAATTCTAAGTATGTGGACACATTTTATAAAATATATTTTTTTTCATTTTTAATTTATTTTAAACAAAGATATAAAACTCTACACTACAGGAAGAAGTGAAATGTATGACAAGAGTAGCAATGCAGAATGGGAAAATTTACATGATATGTCACAATATCATTTGGAATTGATACAGAAAAAGTATATAGTAAATACTAGAGAAATCACTAAAAACATAAAACAATGATAGGTACTAACAAACCAATAGGTAGAGGTTAAAAAAGTCAAATGCAATAGAGTAGATATTTGTTTTGGAGAAATATTGTTTTTGAGAGTTTCAGAAGACATTAACAGTGATTATACTTAGAGTAATAAACTTTAGGTGGAGATAGAAAAGTACTTTTTACATTTCATTATATACTTTTTTGGTACTCTGAATATTCTTTCAATACTGGATATATTTGTTTTAATGTTATTGTTTTATTTATTTTTTAAAAGCTAGTTGTTAGCTGGACTTATGGACCATTTTGTTTTCTTTATACTTTTCTGACTTAAAAACTACTACTACTATTTATTATTATTTTTAAAACTTTTTTTTTAATGTTGACTTATTTTTGAGAGACAGACAGACAGAGTGTGAACAGGGGAGGGACAGAGAGAGAGGGAGACACAGAATCCAAAGCAGATTCCAGGCTCTGAGCTTTCAGCATAGAGCCCAATGCAGGACTCGAAGTCATAAACTGTGAGATAATGACCTGAGCCAGAGTTGGGTGCTTAACTGACTGAGCCACTCAGGTGATCCAATAATTATTATTAAAAATGCACATTAAAATAATTACTCAGATCTCACATTTTGACACTCATTGTGTAACAAAGGAGTACTCCTTAAAATGTTAAAATTCTTCATTCCTTGCTCATGGATCGAAAGAGTAAATGTTAAATGTCATTACTAAAATGACAATACTAAAATATTGTTAAAATGTCATTACCAAAGCAATCTACACATTCAATGCAATCCGAATCAAAACTGCACCAGCATACTTCTCAAAACTAGAACAAACTATCCTAAAATTCATATGGAACCACAAAAGACCCCAAATAGCCAAAGCAACATTGAAGAAGAAAACCAAAACAGGAGGCATCACAATCCCAGACTTTAGTCTACTACAAAGCTGTCATCATCAAGACAGTATGGTATTGGCACAAAAACAGACACATAGCCCAATGGAATAGAATAGAGAACTCAGAATTGGACCCACAAAGGTATGGCCAACTAATCTGTGACAAAGCAGGAAAGAGTATCCAATGGAAAAAAGACAGCTTCTTTAACAGATGGTGCTGGGAGAACTGGACAGCAACATGCAGAAGAATGAAACCAGATCATTTTCTCACACCATACACAAAAATAAACTCAAAATGGATAAAAGGCCTGAATATGAGACAGGAAACCAACAAAACCCTAGAGGAGAAAGCAGGAAACAACCTCCTTGACCTCCACCACAGCAATTTCTTACTTGACACATCCCCAAAGGCAAGGGAATCAAGAGCAAAAATGAATTATTGGGATCTTGTCAAGAAAAAAATCTTCTGCACAGCAAAGGAAACAATCAATAAAACTAATAGGTCACTGACGGAATGGGAAAAGATAGTTGTAAATGACATACCAGATAAAGGGCTAGTATCCAAAATTTATAAGGAACTCACCAAACTCCACACCCAAAAAACAAATAATCCAGTGAAGAAATGGGCAGAAGACATGAATAGACACTTCTCCAAAGAGGACATCCAGATGGCCAACAGAGACATGAAACGATGCTCAGCATCCCTCCTCATCAGGAAAATACAAATCAAAAACACACTGAGATACCACCTCACGCCAGTCAGAGTGGCTAAAATGAGCAAATCAGAGAACTTTAGATGCTGGCGAGGATGTGAAGAAACAGGCACCCTCCTACACTCTTGGTGGGAATGTAAGTTGGTGCAGCCCCTCTGGAAAACAGTGTGGTGGTTCCTCAAAAAATTAACAATAGGACTCCCCTATGACCCAGCAATAGCACTGCTAGGAATTTACCCAAGGGATACAGGAGTGCTGATGCCTAGGGGCACATGTACCCCAATGTTCATAGCAGCACTCTCAACAATAGCCAAAACATGGCAAGAGACTGTCTATCAACTGACAAATGGATCAAGAAGATGTGGTTCATCTATACAATGGAATACTACATGGCAATGAGAAAGAATGAAATCTGGCCATGTGTAGCAGCATGGATGGAAGTTGAGGGTGTTATGTTGAGTGAAATAAGTCAGGCAGAGAAGGACAGATACCATGTGTTTTCACATATAGGTGGATGAGGAGGAACTTAACAGAGGACCATGGGGGAGAAGAAGGGGAAAAATAGTTGGAGAGAGGGAGGGAGGCAAACCATGAGAGACTCTTGAATACTGAGAACAAACTGAGGGCTGATGTGGGTGGGGAGAGGGGAAGGGGAGTGATGAGCATGGAGGAGGACACTTGTTGGGATGAGCACTGGGTTATATGGAAACCAACTTGACAAGAAACTTTTTAAGAAAAAATAAAATAAGATAAAATAAATGTTAAGATTCTTTGTCATTTTTGAATAGATTTACCTGAATAATTTTTCACTTTTATATGCATTTGTTGATCTTCTACTCAATAGAAGGTATTGAGATATCCAAAAGTAAAATACTATAAAAGATTGCATGTGTAATTTTACAAAATATTACAAAATATTATTTGTCCTTAAGACACGATAAAATTAAGTTTGAATTAAATAGTCTACTGAATTACATGTGAAATATCCATTTACCATTTTGAAGCTACTTCCTGGGAATGCACATGTTTTCAGATGACTGCTATCAAGCTTTCCAAGAAATGTGTAATGAACAAGGATCTGTTGCATTCCAGCATCCATTAGGTAAGGGAAAAGTCACAATGGGAACTCTAGAATCTAAATGCCATTTTAATGGAAAGAATATTGTCTTGGGTACATTTCCTGCTTTGATATCACATCTAATTTTGATAAATCCTTCTGTTTTGTCTCTCTACATTTACAATGACATATAAACCTCTAACACAAAGAGACAGTATTTGATTTGATATAATATATTACAGTAGCTAAATTTTTCTGCTGGTCTCAAGAGATCACATGGTTGCAAATGGAAATAAGTATGTGAAAAGCTATTTTAATAGACCAAGATATAAATGCTACATTATTACAAGTAGAATTATAAAGCACAAAGCAACTCATAATTTTTCTCTTTGCACAGAAAATGAAGATGCTTTTTGGTTTCTCTTTAGTTTACGTCTTGTTCATAAGAGGGCTTGGAGAAGTATGAATGCTGACAATGGACAATTGTTGTGTAGGCCTGTTTCCAGACCTCCTTCTCCAATTAAGTTCTGAGGGAAGAAAATGTAAAAAAATTGTTAATAGGTTCTAGGACAACATTATAAAGTATATATATCACTGGCACACAATGTTACCATTTGCTTCAGGTGTACAACATAGTGGTTCTGTGAGTCTATCCATTGTACTCTGCTCACCACAAGTTCATCTACCATCTGTCACCATAAAAAGCTATTAAAATACCAATGAGTATGTTTTCTATGCTGTACCTTTCATTCCAGTGACTATTCATTCCATAACTGGAAGCCTACGTCTTCCACTCCCTTCACCCATTTTGCCCATCCCCTGCTCTAGTAGCCATCAGCAAACAAGATCTTTTACAACTTTTTATTAATTAAAAATTTTACATACAGTGGAAATGACTCATTCTGGGTTCTGTGAGCTTTAATAAGTGCATAGGGCTGTGCAGCCACCACCATAATTAAAATACAGAACAGTTCCCTCACCAGCCCCAGCAAACGCCTTTATACTTCTTCTTTGTAGTTAAATCCTCCGCCAGCCTCCCAGACTATCAGCCATTAATTTATCACTAACCAGTAGTCATCATTTTGTCCCTTCCTATAATGTCACATAGTGGAATTACCTGAGATTTACTCACATAGCTCCCTTTTATTGCCAAGTTTCTATTACTGGTTAACATTTTACTGTATGAATGCACCCAAATTTGTTCATTTGGTTACCAAATAAAGAGCCTCCAGGCTGCTTCCACTTTTCAGCAATTATGAATAAAGATGCTCAAACATTCATACAGGTTTTTGTGTAAACCTAAGTTTCGTTTCTCGTGGGTAAGTACCTAGGAGTGGAATTGCTGGGTCATAAATATTTTAGGCATAGGACAAACTCGTAAGATGTTTTCTGATGTGGGCATTATGATTTTACATTCTCACCAGTAAGGTTGAGAGTTCAAATTGCTCTCCATCCTCATGCGCACTTCATAGTATCAGTATTTTTAAACCAAGCTAATAAGTATGTAATGGCATTTCATTTTGGTTTTATTATGTATTTCTTTGATGAGTAATAATGTTGAGCATTTTGTCATGTGCTATTTGGATTCATATCTTCTTTGATAAACTGTCCATTCAAACTTTTTTTTTTGTTTCGTTTTTTAAATCTCATTTTTTAAAAAGAGCTTTTTATATTCTTATTGAGTTTTCAGAATTCTATATATATACCAGGTCAAGTCCTTTGTCAGATATGATTGGCAAATACTTTCTCCCAGTGTGTGCTTGTTCTTCATTCTCTTAACAGGGCAAAGTTTATATGTTGATAAGGTTAATTTATAATTTTTTTCTTTTATGGATAATGCTTTTATTTTGATGTATCTAAAATCCCTTGTCTAGGGTTACCAGTCACAAAGTTTTCTCTTCTCTTCTCGTATAAGTTTTATTTTTTAGCTTTTCCATTTAGCTCTCTGTATTATTTTGAGTTAATTTTCATATAAGATGTGAGGTATGTACAGAGTTCATTTTTTTTGGCTTATGTGTATTTAATTGTTCCATCACCATTTGTTTTTTGGGTTTTTTTTTTAATTTTTTTTATTTTTTTTTATTTTATTTATTTCTAGGAGAGAGAGAGAGAGAGAGACAGCGTGAGCAGGGGAGGGTCAGAGAGAGAGGGAGTCACAGACTGAAACAGGCTCCAGGCTCCGAGCTGGCAGTCAGCACAGAGCCCGAGGAGGGGCTCGAACCCACGAACCGGGAGATCATGACCTAAGCGAAAGTCGGACGCTTAACCGACTAAGCCACCCAGGCGCCCCAGTTCCATCACCATTTGTAAAACAGGCTATTATTTCTCCATTGAATTCACTTTGTACTTCTGTCAAAATCAATTGACCATATGTGTATGGGTCTATTTCCGCACTCTTTATTCTGTTCCATTGACCTATGTGTCTATTCTTTCACCAATGCTACACTGCCTTATTACTCTGGCTTGTATAGTAAGTCTTGCAATCAAATCATACTCAGTCTAAATGCTTTTATGTTTATTTTTAAATAAGTTTATTCTTTCTAATGCCTTTGGCATTCCGTATAAAATTATAATCAGCTTGTCAAAACTGCAAAATAATCCTGCTTGGAATTTGACTGGGTTTGTAAAGAATTTATTGATCAATTTGGGGGAGAATTGACATTCTTTTTTTCTTTTTTTTAAATATTTATTTCTAGGAGAGAGAGAGAGACAGCATGAGCAGGGGAGGGTCGGATAGAGAGAGGGAGATACGGACTCTGAAATAGGCTCCAGTATCTGAGCTGGCAGTCAGCACAGAGCCCGACGCGGGGCTCGAACCCACGAACCGCGAGATCATGACCCAAGCGAAAGTCGGACGCTTAACCGACTAAGCCGCCCAGGTGCCCCGGGGGAGAATTGACATTCTAATGATAGTGGGCTCCCCAGTTCATGAGCAGCATGATTTATTTCTCTGTCATTTCAATCTTTGATTCTTTCTTCAATGTTTTGTAGTTTCAAAGATACTGACTCTAGACCTATATGACCTTGTATTTTGTGATCAAGGTAAGCACATTTTTCAGTGGTGAATGATTATTGGTCAATTTCCCGATATTATTTTATATAGATAATCATACCTAAAAATAGAGGTTTATTTCTTCCTCTCCAGTCTGTTCACTTTTTGTTTCTTTTTATTGCTTGACTGCACTGCCAAGGATTTCCAGTATGGTGTTGAATAGAACAGGAGAGAGTGGACTTTCTTGCTTTGTTCCTGATCTTAGGAGGAAGACATTCAACCTTCACCATTTAGTATTATGTAACCACATATACGTGTATGTATATGTATGAATGTATACTATTTTTTTTAGATGATTGTATTAGTTAGGGCTTTCCAGAGAAACAATCAATTGGAAGAGACTTATTTATGAGATTATGGAGGCTGAGAAGTCATATGAGTTGCCATCTTCAAGCTTGAGATCTAGGAAAGCTGGTGGTGCGATTAAGGTTCCAATCTGAAGGCCAGGGAAGCCAATGGTGTGAGTCCCAGCCCAAAGGCAGGAGGAGACTGATGTCCCTCAAGCAGACAGGAAGGAAGCAAAGGGACAAATTTTCCTTTCCCACCTTTTTGTTCTATTCAGGCCCTCGATGGATTGGATGGTGCGCACCGCATTGAGAGGGGGCAGTCTAGTGATAGAAGACAGCCGTTCTGGATAAGTGAAGAGTGACCTGGGCTTTGAATGACCCAGTGAGCCAGAGGAGGAGAATAAAAAGTGCTCATTTGGAAAGTTGTGAGGGAAGTGATGCCTGCCACAGGAAGGCCAGGTTTCAGTAGTGACAAGGAGATGGATGGCATATCCCGTGGGAAATTTTAAGGAAACTGGAACATTTCCTTGGAGTACTAGGGAACGGTGGCCATGAATATGATAATCAACATGAAGGAGAAGACAAAAGGCAAAGGGGAGATCTAAACCTAATGGAAATGAGGATATGGAGGAGGTGGGTGACTTCAGCAGGAAGTTTGGAGACAGAAATAAAACAACAAAATGAAAGCTGAAAAATCTCCACTATTCAGTGGATCTGTGGTTGGAGGCACTTCCTGGTGGAGTCCACTTAGCTCCTCAGATGACTGTAAGGCCTTAGTGCCTCAGTGGGAAGTCTGCTTCTGCTTTGTGGCAAGGACACTAGCAATTTACTTTGCCTCTTTGTAAAGTCTTTCTTTGTTAACCAGCTAGTAACTCCTTCTGGTTCCTAAACTCCTCCCCTCAATTCTGTAACCTCCTTCCCATCCATATACTGAACTTCTGTCACCCACAAATGTTTTGGTGGCACTCAGAGAACTGAAACATCACCTCTGGAAAGTTGTGTGACTTCAGTAAATTGTCCAACCTCCCCCAGGTGAAGTTTCTTCAGCTGTAACTGAGCTGAAGTGACTGAGCTAGATGATTTCAAAGATTCTTGTGGCTCATTCCTTAATTATATCCTTAGTATAATTGTTTCTGTAAATCTGTTTTATATACATTTGGAGAATATAAATAACACAAGCTGCCTGGCAAATTACTCATCCAGTCCTTGATCATGAACCAATTCCATGTGTGTTATTACCAGATTAAGCAAGAGCTTGCAGATCAAATTATGAATATTGGAGAGATATTGCTCATGAGAAAGGTGTGGGTTAGGAGCTGTGGATAGGGAGGTGGAAGCTATACTAAATCTTTCCAACCCAAATTATATTCACCAAACTGAAGATTTTGGCACTGTCAGTGAATGGCACCTGTTTTGCAGCTGACCAGTAAGACTGTAGTGGGGGCAGGGAGCAGGACATTCTGAACCTTTAAAACCTCGTATAGGGGTAAATCAGACACAGACAGCATTTAGGGAGTGATTGTATAATGAGTGAGTAGAAAAATAAAGATCAATATAATATTGTGGGAGCAACTCAGTTATTTGGGTTTTAAGAAAGACACTGTAGAGGCCTGTATGAAATACTGTTTATATCTATACTAGGACTGATATTTAGGTGTGGAGCTACAGGATTTAGAATATTGAGATGCTTTCAGGTATTTTGAATGTCCTCCCCAAATTCTTGATGCTTGGGCCCCTTTATCTGAGACTTTCTGAACTTCCTCATGAGTCGGCAACTAATAGTATAATACTTGCAATATCCTGTTTCTCATCCAATGACTGACACTGATGTCCCTGTGTCTGGGCTTCATAGATGATTATATATTTTGATTTCTAACTCTTGTCTGTACTTGGAACTATTTTGTTTTTAATTTTTTTGAAATTATGTTCCAACATTAAAACATCAGGATATTTCAGATAAAATTAAGATGTCCTGTTTTTCTTGATAAATCAGAAGATCTGATGGGATAGGGTCTGTACTCCAATAGGGTAACAGGTGTCTGGAGGTGCATCTTGCTACCATCTCCAGATCAACAAACAAGCAAACAAACAAACAAAAAACCCCCAGTCTTGTGCTTTATTTATTTATAAATAAATAAAAGGAAGGTGACCTAAGGGAAGGTGATCACACTTCCTGGTGTACCTGCAAGAATCCTAGTTTAGTCCTATTGATCTATAATTCATTAATATTATGCCATTTGCCATAAAAAAGTCTTAATGTAGATCAAAAATTATATGGTTATGCTATCCAGAGGAATTGAATCTGTGTTCTCTGACATAAGGAAAAGATAGGATTAGCTATTAAGAATTTACATACTTAAGTTATGATTTTATTTGGGATATGATAATTTTGTATACACATTTTATTAAGTACCTACTAATTGTAGGGCCCTGTACTAGAACCCGGGTATAGAGTGGGATCAAGAAGATCTCACTTTATTTTTTCCCTTACAAATTATGAGCTCTATTGAAAGAGATAAACAAATATACAAAAATTAATATAATGTCTGATGACTTTATTTTAATAAAAATTAATAATTTAATAAATATTTATTTTGATAATTCAGAAGAAATACAGGGCTTTATGGGAACATGTAGAGGACAATCTAAACTTGCCTATACAAACCAGAGGGAGGCTTCCAGAAAGAAGCAGAGATCTGACAATGTTAAGGATTTCCCAGGTTGGAGGGAAATAGAATGGAAGAAAGATATTCTAGAGGGAGGGAATTGCATAGTTGACCTTCTCACCATGAGAATGTGTCAGGTTCAAAGACTGAGGAAAAACTTCAATAGTTTGGACTAAGAAAAAGAAATGAGGAGTGGATTGGAGATACAGGTGGAGACTTGCAAACTGTGTTCAAGAACTGATCATTTATCATAAGGGCAATGGGAAAGATTTTGTCACGGGAAGGACAGGACCATATTTGTGTTTAGAAAGATCACTCTAGATCAAGTTGTAGAATGGCTGGGTGGGTTCGGAAGCAGTTCCAGCAATTCAGGGAGATAATGGTGGTATGGTCTAGCATAGACACAGTTAGACAGATGGAAATGGGTAGACCTAAGAAGCAATGAGAGGATAAAATTGGTGATGTGTAGTGGGTAATTGAATATTAGAGGTGAAATGTGGGGAGGAATGAAGGATAATTCTTAGACATCTGGCTTAGAAAATGAACTGGATGGAATTTCCTTTCTTTGAGATAGGAAAGACTTGAAAATAAAATAGATTTGGAGGGGGAAAAGTCAGTCAGTTTTGGACAAGCTGAGTGTGGAGTGCTGAGAGACCCTCAGGTGGAGAAGTCCAACAGGAAGTCATATATATAAGATATTGGACTGTATGGCAAAAGAACAGGCTGGGGCTACAGATTCCATCTATGGATGAAAGCTATCTTGATACATTTTATACACAGAAACAATCATGATACAGTGGATGAAGTGTTGTAATGGAATATATTAAGTACTAGCAGAACATTATCTGATTAAACAAATACACACCAAGTATTTATTATGTATAAAACACAAGGAAAATATTTTCAAGAAAAATTGACTATAAAAGTTAGATTAGACAATTATTAGAAGAGGTTGTGGAGTTGAGAGGGTTTTGCTTGCTTGTTTTAGACAATTGACACATTGATCATGTTTAAATGTTGATGGAAAGAAACCAGTAGGAAGTGAGAGGCTGAAGATCCCAGTGAACAAGCAGAAAGAACAGACAAAAGGAAGCTGGGAAGAGTTGAGAAAATAATAATAGCACTTCAGACATTAAGTTAAAATTCTTCTCTCTCTCTCTCTCTCTTTTTTTTTTTTACTTAGAGGGACTCTCTCCTGTTAATTATGAACTACATGATTAGCTTTTAAAGTAATACAAGACACAAACAGTCTCTAGTGCATTCAAAATCCATTTACAAACAACTCATTCCCCTGTCAAAAAGACATTTCTTCATCTGAGCTTGTCTTCTGGGTCATCAAATTAATGACATCTTCAATACTTTCTAAAGTTAAATTTGTTCCCTTAGAATATCTGTAGGTCCATCAACAGTAACAGGGTAGGTCTCCCCACCCACCCTGCCCTGCCCCTGACAGCCCAGAACTGAGCCTGCTTCAGATTCTGTGCCTCCCTCTCTCTCCTTCTCTGCCACTCACACTCTGTCTCTCTCTCTCTCAAAAATAAATGAAAATAAAAATATTTTTGAAAAGAAAGTTTCCATTCTAGAACATAATTATCATTACAAAAAGTAATTTAAAAAATCTGGTAATTTGAAGAAAACCTCATTGAGTCATAAGAAGAGTAATCACATCGTTGTGGCTTGTTTAGAGTCGTCTGAAACAGCATACAAATAGTTCCTATTTTCTGGAATATCTGTTCTTATCAGACTCTTCTTCTCTTGTCAAGAAGGGAAGGTTCTCGAATCATACCGATGTGGATTCTATTCACATAGCTTGGCCACACTGGGACCTTGGATCTTTTTATTTAAGCTCAGTTCTTTCATCTATAAAATGGAAAATAATGATCTCCTATACATTTGCCATTAACATTAAATAAGATTATTATAGGGTGTGATGCATGGTGGAAACTCCATTATGATTTGTTTTTCCTCTTTCTTCAAAATGGAAATTAAAATTTCTGGCTAATGTACACTTTCTCCTCCCTGAATTCGTCCCTTCCATTGTGCCATAGATAATCCCTGCCCTTTACATATTCCCAAATCCATATGCCCTATTGTGCTCCATCTCTGATGCTTTTATCTTTTGGCTTTTATGTAGTGTCTTTATAAAGAAAGTAGGGAATATTACTTTTAAGAAAAGTAGCTCAATTTACTAAAACCAATCCCTTTTATCTTTCTGAAAGCATTTCAGCAGTAAGAAGTCATGTCTCTATTAAGGTATACCATATCAATAAACTAAAAAGAAAATTTTTGTTCAGAGTTTAAAATTTTTAGCCAAGAAGGTTACACAATACTGCATTTGTTATGTTGATTTGCACTGATTTTAAAATCTGGCAGTATATAATGAATAATTCAGAGATGGATTGGTAAATTGTCCGTACTTTCTCTAGCTTCTTCAACTCCCCCTCCCCCCACCGCTGCCATTGATTGTGGAAAATTGATGCAGGGAAATCATTTTGGGGTGGCTTTCAAATTTATAGAATGATTGCTTTGGCAAATGAGGGTTTCTTTTCTGACTTATATTGAAAGGTGTTAATTTTACTTTTGAAATATGATCTCTTAAGATGGAAAACTAGGTTACCAAGAAAGGGGAAAAGGTGCTTTTTCTACTTAATATAAAAATCTCTCTCCTATTAGCCATTTGAGGGATGGGTCTGGGATATAAGGCAGATATAGCTGAACAGTGATGGCTCACTTAACTTTCATCAGGCAAAGGAGATTTATCATTGATGCTGATTCATGTCATTGCCACAGTGTAAGTGGATTGTTTTGAGAACTCACAGGTCATAAGATTGTACACCAAGAAAATTAAATGTGAAGGTATTATTTTTGGGATTTGTTATCATTATTTTCCTATACTGGTAAATCTTGTAAAAGAGACCCCAATTAGTTCTTCAGTGATTTGGTAGTATTCCTCACTTAGGTGCCTCACTTAGTGTGAATTTATAGAGGTGAAAAAATGGGCATCTTCTTAGGGTTTTCATAAATTTGCATCAATAACAGATTTCAGTAAATATTTGGTAACTGAATGGATAGATGTGAATAAGTATGTGAAGGCATTAATGATGTTAGTACTGAATATTCACTTAGGAGCTTTGGGAATTCCTGATTAGCAGGTGCCTGTTCTTTGTAGGTACTGCAGCCTACCAGGTCTCTTGTTCAGCTTCTTAGAAAGGGAAAGAGGAAGAAAAAAATGGAGATGAGTTATAGGTAATGGTATAATCCAAAGAATTCCTGAATACCTTTACATTTCTAGAAGCTATCAGCTCTTACTGATGACCTTTCCCAGTACAGAAAGTGTTTAAAACTAGCTATATTCATTACAGCTCTTATTATAGACAGGGGAGAGAGGTGGATTTTTACCTGTAACAGCTGTACAGCTACTCAGTGTATTTGTTGGACTTATTCAATAATGCCATTGAATAATTTGCAATCATTGCTTTATCTTCAAAGCATATGCAGGCATTTAATTATAGTGTACAGTGATTTGGTGGCTTTGTTTGGTAAATAACTTGCCAATCAGGGGATGAAAACCTGAAAATTTAAGTCCCAAATGGCTTATAGTATGGAAAAATGACTAATCTATAAGAATGTTTACAATTACACAAACACTTGACTTAGTAATTAGTTTCAGACAATCATCTGCTTTAAGGAAACATACATTTGTCTAATTTCTCACCATGTTAACAAGACTGTATTCAGTGAATCAAAGAATACGAGCTATAAATTGTCTTAAGAATAGTTACTGGTGCCTTTTCTCAGGCAGATTGTACTAATGCCTATCCATGTGCTTCTTTAAAAGGAATATCTCTTCTTGAAAATTCCATTAAAACTGGGCACCTGGGTGGCTCAGTTCATTGAGTGTCTGACTTTGGTTTAGGTCATGATCTCATGGCTTGTGAGTTTGAGCCCCACGCTGGGCTCTGTGCTGACAGCTCAGCTCAGAGCCTAGAGCCTGCTTCAGATTCTGTGCCTCCTTCTCTCTCCGCCCCTCCCCTGCTCATGTTCTGTCTCTCTCTCTCAAAATAAATAAAAGCATTAAATAAATAAATTAATTAAAAACAAGAAAAGTCCATTAAAATAATATAAAATCATAAAAAAGTGCATACTTTCATTCTTAGTATTTATATATCTATATCTGTATCTATAGTTATATATGTGTTTAGATAGACATATAAATCATATACAAATGTATGAAGATGTGTGTGTGTGTGTGATTGTGTGTGAGCTTTCCATTTCAGTGATCTACTTTTTGAAGGATTAAACCATTTCTTTCGTTGAGTGATGTCTGTTTAAAGAATACAGTCTGTGTTTTTATAATGGGATTCTTGTCCCAGAAATTGATAGAATATATTTAAATCTATTGTAGCAGTTACATAATTCTGGAGGATTTGGAGTACATTTAAACACATTTTTCCACATTTGCCATTGTAAAATTTCCTTTCATATGTGTACTGCTATATTAAGGCATACTATGGTGATTTCTTTTAAATATTTATAAGAGAATTACTTATTTTAACTTATAAGGAAACAATGCTTAGCATAGCAATTTGAAAGTTTTTCTGAGAAGATGAAGTAAACAAAAAGCAAAATTTTTAATGTGAATGCAAATCCTTGTTGAAAGTATTTCAGCGTAAAAACCGTACCTTACCTGTATAACATTGTTGGGGCCCAGCTTTTGGTTGTGTCTTCAAATACTAGACCAGTTCCTTGTTCTCTTTCCCTGCTTTCTAGCCGCCTTAGAGGTACAAACTCCTTCCCCTTTCTTGTTCAAATGCTCACCATGTAATCTATTTTTTCAGGCTTGTCTCTACCCATAATGGCTGGTAAGTGCTGGTCTTTCTTATACCCTAATTTACTAAATTCTAATGAAAACAAACATTGAAACCCCTTCCTCTTTAAGACTTTGGCTATAAATCTTCCCTCAAGGAAAAGTTGTGGACAAAGCAGAACCCTGGGGTGGTTGCCTTGGGGGTCTTTTCTCTCAGACTTTATAGTGTAGGTAGTAATTAACTACACTGTATCTTACTTGATGATCATAGTGACGGGTGGGGGAGGGGGACTGTTTCCCTCCCACATTACAGATGAGGGAAGGAGAGCAAGGGTAGGCAATCGAGTTGCCCATTAATCTCTTATGTGTGAGAATTTAAACGCACTGCTCTCATTCTTAAGTCTAAGACTTATTAAGATCTATGGATAATGCTTTATTTGCTTCTGTGTGTGTGATTTGGAATCTATTCCTTTGAAGTGCAATCTGTGGTTCCCAGCAGTACAGAATATTTTCCAGATTTCAGGAGAACATGCAAAGTATAGCCACTTCTGGAAGTGTGCAACTGGTCACGTGGTTTCCTATCAGCATAAGCATCCCTAAAATCTTGGATGAGGAATTTGTTAAATTTTGGGGAAATTTTGGATTAGGCTGGGAAAGAGAGAGAACACATAGAAATATAGGTAAAGTCAGTGGATATAAACTCTTTTATGGGACAGAGAAAAAGTGCATGTATTAGGGAGCATTGGCTAGCAATAGCCTCTGCCATTTGGTTTCTTGATGAGCCTGCCTGGGTTCCTAAAGCAGAAAATTGTACACAGTGATATGGATTGTGGGACCTGGAGATAAGCGCTTAATTAAAGTACAGCGCTGGCTTAGACCACAGAGTAAGGTCTTTCCTCCCTGAAAAACACAGAGCTTTACTTTTCTATTGCATTCATGCTTTCTGGCAACACCTGAAAAACAGTATGCAGAAGGAAGCATTGCTGGAAAAACTTCGCTAAGAGTAGGAACGAGGCCTTGGTTAGGGGGATGGATTGAGTAGGGTGAGGACAGATCCTCCACTCCTCCACGATAGCCCACTCTCCAGGATCAAGGTCATTCTTCTTTCTCCTTGCCCACAAACTGCTCTCCGAAAGTCACAGTTAACTCAGTTCCACCCTCCAGCATTTACATCAAATGTTTGCTACTCATGACAATTATTATGCCACACAACAACCAACAATTTCACATAGCCTTAAAAATTGACTATAAAATTTGCATATCATGTTCAAACATTATAACGGTGCTGCATATGATGAATTTATTAAATGAATAATTATACTTTATACTGTGTTTCTCAGTTTTTTAAGAGTAGTATCTGGATTCACTTAGTAATTCCTAAGTGCTTTCCTGCTCATAGAGTTATTTTTCCCCTCAAATTTTAGAAAATAAAAAATAAGAGACATACAAATTATAATTGATAAAGACAAAAGTTTAAAGAAAATTATTTTTTTAAGTTTATTTATTATTTTCAGAAAGAGACAGAGAGGGCAAATTGGGGAGGGACAGAGAGAGAGAGAGAATCCCAAGTAGGCTCAGTGCTGTTAACGCAGAGGCCTACACGGGGCTCAAGAATTAGACACTTGGGGCGCCTGGGTGGCTTAGTCGGTTGAGTGTCCGACTTTTGCTTAGGTCATGATCGTGTTCGAACGTTCGAGCACGGGGCTCTGTGCTGACTGCCAGCTCAGAGCCTGGAGCTCTGCTGACTTCAGCCTCTGTGTCACTCCCTCTCTCTCTGACCCTCCCCTGCTCACGCTGTCTCTCTCTCTCCTAGAAATAAATAAAACATTAAAAAAAAAAAAAAGAATTAAACACTTAACCGACTGAGCCACCCAGGTGCCCCTTAATAAAATTAATTTTTAAAAGTTAAAATATTTAAAAAAAACCTGCCATTCTATGGCTCAGGGTCATCTAGTTGATATATTAATCATGCTTTTCTTTTCTTTTCTTATTTTGATGCTTTGACATCTGGGGCCTTTGAGGGGCTGCTGCTCCTCCCAGGGTTAGCCAGTAGCTAGAGATAGTGAACAACTTGGCCGTGAGCATACTTTTCAAGGACAACCTAACCAATGCAGAGTCCACACTCTGAAAACCTCCTTTAGTGAGTTCTCCTGTTCTGGGGCACTCTCCACCTGCTTCAATCACCCCAGGTACCAGATAACGAGGAGCAGCTCTGCTACTTCAGAGCCCACTGAAATTATTTACACTAGCTGATTCTACCTAAGCCTGCTTACCTTGTTTCACTCCTTTCCCATGGAAACCACAATAAAGACTCTTGCCAAGAGCTACTCTCTCTCCCTCTATCTTTTCATCAACGCTGGTGCTTCTCCATGTGCCCATAAGTAATGTGGTGTAAACCTTTCTTCTTGGAAACTGTGTGTATTAGACTATCTGTTAAATGGCAATCATTTCCTGATCTATCAGCCTTACTATAACTTGAATGTTTTATTAATATACTATATTTTTTAAAAATTGGAAGTGTAAAGCACTTCTGCTGTGCTTCCAAACTTCATTCTGCATCCCATACTGAGTAATTAGGCCCTTGATTTTTTCTCCTCATTTTGGTATCTGAGTTTATGTTTATGTTATGTCTGAGTTTATGTTTCTTTCTGGGACTAAATTTCTTCAATGGTGAAATTTTTCTCTCTTCATTCATGCAGGAGAAGAGGACACACAGAATGTACACTGTATCTCCTGCATAGTATAATCAACAGAAGGCTCTTAAGGAATTTCAGAAGCCTTTGTTTGTGCCTCCAATGATTGAAAATGAATAAATTATTGATCAGTACCAACAAAAAGTAATATATATATATAATGTTTATTTTTGAGAGAGAGATTACAAGCCATGGAGGGCAGCGAGAGAAGTAGAGCGAATCCCAGGCACTCTGCACTGACAGTGCAGAGCCTGATGCAGAGCTTGAACCCACGAACCATGAGATCATGACCTGAGCTGAAATTAAGAGTTGGACTGACTGAGCCACCCGGGTGTCCCAATATTGAAAACTGATATTTTTAAGGAAGAAAGGAACATATTGAAGTGAAAATATCAAATCAGAGGCCTGATTATTCAAAATGTGATTCGAAATAGAGATTGGGTTACAGGAGTAAGAAAAAGTGAGCTTGGTGCCTGGAACCACAGAAGAGAAGTATTAAGAACTTCAAAGTAAGTTCAAGTAAGAACTTTGAAGATAGCTACTTGACCATGGGTGAAACTGTTTTTATATTTACTCTTGGTAGAGATCAGCTTGGTTTCAAAGTACTAGGGTAGGACAGTGTTACAGAAGTGAGTAATAACACTAGTGGCAAGATTGAGAAAAAGAAAAGATTTATGTAGATATAGTGAGATTGATCAATTTTATAAACGTGGGAAACAAAACACATATTCCAATAGCATTGCCAATGGGCTTGAATATTGTCCCCCAAATTACCAGCAAGATGAACAGGACATGTTACACAAACTCGGCAAGCCTCAGTTGTATGATCTGGAAAAAATGTATAAATCATGACTTACACACACAGTGTTAGGATAAATTAAAAGAGATAACCTATGAAACCAGAATACACAATGTTGTGTATGCAGCAAGTACACAATAAACACCCCCCCCTTTATTTTATCATGATTAGAACACTTACTACCTGTATGACTATGAGTAAATTCCTTGATCTCTGTGCTTCACTTTCTTTAGGATAATAATAGAGCTCTTTTCAGCTTGTTATAAGGATTAAATGAGGTAATACATGTAAATTTGCTTTTAAAAATAACTGCCATAAGTATTAAATAATCTTCACGATATATATATTCTTACTTTGGCATTGCCTCAGGAAATTGTGGTACGTTCTTTTTAAAAATCAGAAGTAGTTATATTCAGAAGAGATTTCAATTTTTCCAGATAGACAAATGTTACCATAAATCATGTCTTACATATTCGTATGGTTTATAAACAGCTCTTAAATCAGGGGAGAAAAATGCTGATATTGAGAAAGAGTAGTAGATTCATATACCACAAAAATACGTAACTTGAGAGATGGCGAAGTCAGAATGTTTAAAGAAGAGGACTTGGGTTAATGGCCAAGTTTGTTATGATAAAACATTGAGACAGAAGTACTGGTGTGCTGATCAAGACTCAGAATTTAAAGGCCAGAGGAATTCCTGTGACTCTTTTCCCAAGGTACATGTGAGGGGCAGGGGGGAGGGAGGAAAGGTAAGGACATCCAAATAATGAGTAGAGAATGCAAGACTCCTTGTATTTCCTCTCATATAGTTTGCTAAGGCTGCCATGATAAAGTACCATAAACTGGGTGACTGTAGAGAAATTTTTGTCTCACTGTTCACCAGGCTAGAAGTTCCAATGTCAAGGTGTCAACAGCACTGGTTACTTCTAAGGAAAATCTGTTCCAGGTCTGTCACTTTCCTCCTGGTCATTTGCTGACAATCTTTGGTGTTTCTTGGCCTGTAGAAGCATTTCTGCACTCTGCCTTTATCTCCATATCATTATCCTTGTATATATGTCTCTGTGTCAAATTCTCCCTCTCAAAAAGAACTTAGTCATATTGAATTGAAGTCACCCTAGTGACTTCATCTTATCTAATTCTATCTGCAATTAACCGATTTCCAAACAAGGTGACATTCTGAGTATTGGAAGTGAAGACTTCAGCATGTGAATTTTGAGGGAACACCCATTAGGCCCCTGTTTAGGGCCATTAGCTATTGGTGGTACGGGAAGTGGCTCGAATCTGAAAATTGACCAGGAGATGAATTCCATCATAGGAACCAAATGAAAGTCAGTGCTTATAGAAAACATGGATGCATTCTTACCTGCATGTCTCCGTGTATGTCATCTCTCCTAGAAACTACTCTCCTCCTTTTCTCTTTATCCAAGTCCTGTCTTTTAAAGCTGAGATAAATTTCCATTCCATGAAGCTTTCTTTGAGAACACCAGCCCCTTGGTCATTTCTACCACCTCTAAATTCTTACAGCTTGGTTGTTAGGAGAACTGATTTGTATAGCAAACCTATAGGTTGAAATTGTTGATATTCAACCATTTTTTTTGACCAACAAAAACTGCAGTTTCATGTTTTAACATAGTACTTGTATTGTAGTAGTTAAGAGCCTGAGACTTTCAACTCAAGGTTTATGCCAAATAATAGATCTGGGTCTTAGACTCTGGACAAGGCTGCTGACAGTCTATGGCTCAGTTTTCTTACTTGTAAAATGAAGATGATAATACTAACAGTCTCATGAGTTTGCTATAAAGATTAATGTATATGTAAGATGAATTATATAAACAGCTCATTAACATTTAATGAGCTAATAGATATGTATAGCTCATTAATATATGTATGTTTGTGACAGTGCCCTGTGTATGACATTCCATAATTGTTAGATATTATTGTTATTAAGGTTTGTGTTTCACCTGACATAACATTTTTAGTATTGCAGACATTTTATAAATATTTGTAGAAAGAATGTCTCACTAAATGAATATATAAGGTCTTCACAAATAAATATGTGATACAGATAGTAAGTGCTTGCTGATAATTGTTAATCATTAATAATTCATTATGTTAAAAATTGGAAAGATAAGCTAAAAATGCAGTTGTACAATAATTGTAACTTCCATAATTTCATTCTGACTTGTTTTTCTTCATGTTAAGATTTTTTCAAAGATTTAACTCACTTTAAATAAAAAAGTATGCTCTGCGTTGCAGTCTAAATTAACCAGTCTGTCAGGTGAAGGCTCTTGGCCCTCCCTTTTTCTAGATTTCTCATAGTTAATTTTCAATCATCATCAAATGAAAGAACAAAGAAAAGCCTTTAGCCAGTCACTGTGGTGCCTGTAATGGAAATGCCTCATTTGTTTACTTACCTGGAGTATTTATAACATTCTCTGAAGTTGCATTGGAATCTTGTCAAATGACTGTCCATCAGCCGAAAACTAACTCAAGATTGGTCCCCTGACTCCTTACACTAGTATAATTCTCTCCAAGCATAAAACTATGGACCTGATTGGAGGAAATTTAAACTTAAATTATAACAGTTTTCTGAACATTTCTGTATGATTTAGATTTGATAGGGTAGGCTTTGGTATCTGAGGCTCATGTGGTCTCTTATCTCTCTTCTCAAAACAAATCTATTCAAGATCCAAGTTGCTGGGAAATGGATTGCAATGATGGGAGCCATCCAGTCTCCTCTTTCTACGCAGCGTTAAGAAGCATCTTAAGTTCAGAAAACAGGATGGAACCCATCAGACAGCCTTCAGAGATCGTCTGCTCCAGTGTTTTCACTTTACACATATATGGGAACATGGAGGATAGTGATCTGTCAAGTTGACACAGTGACTGTGGGAACTGAACTAGATTGGGGACTTCTGTGTTTACTCTGTGGCACTTTTTGTGTAGCTCTGTTTCCCAAACGGTTAAAATAAAAGATTCAGGCACACAATGCTGAAAACCCCAACAGAGTGCATATTTCTAAACTGTAATTACTGGAAGATCTTTCGATTATTAAGATGAATGAGGAGATGTGAAGGACAGTAGTGTGGTGATCTATAATCTAGACAATATACAAGGGAAGGCACTTAGAGGAACTCCAAGGAATGCCATAAAACCAACCACCATAAAAACGCTTACTCATATTTTAATGAGATTAATATAAATATTTTGATAGGTAGAATATAATCAAATTAAGGAGCTAGAGATCACTTCATTTTGTGCTCTTTTTAAAAATAGAGATTGCATCTAGGAAAAGTAAAACACAAACACCATTTGTTATTAAAGCACTTCATTAGAATAGTTCAAACTGTGAGGGAAAAACTTGATTATAGAAAGAGAGAAGTTGATAATAAAACACCATGGCACTTAAAAATGTATTTCTGAATCATAAACATTAAAAATACTCATTTAAAGGCATTTTGATTGGCAGCTAAGAGCTGTAAGACTATTTCTCAGTGTTTCTGGAAGATTTTTAATTAGATGTAGACAGAAATTTCTTCTCCCTTTGTCTCTTTTAACTAATCCTAATACTTTTGCATTTGAGAAGATGGAAGGAGGCAATACTGTCCATCACATCAGATGGCAGAATGGTAGGGGTGTTGGATGAGAGCCAGAATAGAGGGCCATTGTCACACATTTGGAAAAATACGTTTGTGTTAGCTGGGAGAATTGAGAGGTTTACAAGAGAGCCTGGAATAAAGTATGGACGGAAGTAGACTGAGTTGCTTTCAAGGTTTTCTTTTCAAGCATTCTGAAAGTCTGTAGATGTGACTCTTAAGCCATATCTGTCTTGGACAGCATTATTTTAATTATAAAAGTTCATGCTCATTGTCTAAAATTAGAAAATTCAGAAAAAGTTAATGAAGATCCAAAATCACTTATAATCTAATCACTCAAAAATATCTCTATTTGCATTTTTTAAAAATTTATTTCAGAGAGAGAAAGACAGTGTGAGAAGGGGAGGGTCAGAGAGAGAGGGAGACAGAATCCAAAGCAGCTCTAGGCTCTGAACTAGCTGGCAGCACAGAGCCCGTCGCGGGCCTCAAACCCACGAACCGTGAGATCATGACCCTAGCCGAAGTCGGACGCTTAACCGACTGAGCCACCCAGGTGCCCCTCTTTATTTGCATTTTAACATGTTTTCTTTGCAAATAGTAATTAACATAATTAAGAACA
Source organism: Proteles cristata cristata (assembly GCA_017311185.1). Lineage (NCBI taxonomy): Eukaryota > Metazoa > Chordata > Mammalia > Carnivora > Hyaenidae > Proteles > Proteles cristata. The sequence continues at coordinate 1,173,821 of JAESUZ010003900.1, read as the reverse complement.
TAATCCATGCACAGGTTTTGGTGTCATTTTTTTTGAGATTGAGGAAATCTTTCTCAACAACTGTATTGTATTTCATTAATGTATTTTCTAAACAAGATTTTTTAAATGTTTATTTATTTATATTGAGAGAGTGAGAGCAGAGGAGGGGTGGAGAGAGATCGAGAGAGAGAAAGAGAGAGAGAGAGAGAGAGAGAGACTCCTAAGCAGACTCCCCTAAGTGGGGCTTGAACTCACAAACCATGAGATCATGACCTGCGCAGAATTGAGAGTGAAATGCTTAACCAACTGAGCCACCTGGGCACTCTCAACAATCATGATTCATTTAGGCATATAAAAGTATTTACATTCATATAGCTACTTAGTTTGCATTCAGCGTTTTTACGATTGTGATTAGAGCCCCAGTGTTTGCATCTCTGGCATTTTCTTTAGAATAGATTGCTGGACTGAAAATACTGGGTGAAAGGATATTTTAAAATTTTTCTCTCCTGACAGGTAATACCAGTGAATCCAGTGTAATTGCCTACAGCAGCATGTGAAAGGTCAACCAACTTAGGGAACTGTAAAAGAGGAATCTACACAGATTTGAGCCAGGTATGGACAGAGCCATTCGGGGCCTCAAGAAAGAAAGCTGGAAACAATAGCATAGGGGAGAGCATCAGGATTGTCCATAGCCGGCGCCATGCTTTGTTTCCCAACCCTGGCTGCACAGGGGAAGGAGTTTTATAACTTTCTATTTTGAAATACTTACAGACTCACAGGAAGGGACAAAGGAATATAGAGTATAGAGAAGGCCCACCCACATACAGATCACACAATTTTCCCCAATGGTTTCATCTTACCTAATTATAATGTAATTTCTAAAATAGGAGATCGGAGTTGGTAGCATCTGTGTACCTAGGTCTATGTCACTCATTGCATGCTGGTCCCTCTAACCACCACCACAATTAGAAGAGAGAAACATTCCATTACCACAAAGACCTCCTTTGTGCCACCTCTTTTTTTTTTTTTTTAATGTTTATTTCTAGAGAGAGAGAGAGAGACAGCATGAGCAGGGGAGGGTCAGAGAGAGAGGGAGTCACAGACTGAAACAGGCTCCAGGCTCTGAGATGCCAGTCAGCGCAGAACCCGACACGGGGCTCGAACCCACGAACCGCAAGATCATGACCTAAGCGAAAGTCGGACGCTTAACCGACTAAGCCACCCAGGCGCCCCAGCCACCTCTTAATAGCCACTCAGCCCCCAACATCCTCAGTCCCTGACACTAATTTGTCTAATGTCTCTATAACATTGTCATTTCAAAAATGTTAAGTAAATGAACTCATACTCATAATGTATTTTAAAGTGTGTGGCATTTTGAGATTGGCTTTCTTAAAAAAACAAAAACTCTGCATAATACCTTTGAGGTCTGTTCAAGTTGTTGGCTGTGTCAATAGTTCATTCCTTTTGATTACTGAGTAGTATTCCTTCACAACAATATTCCACAGTTTGTTTAACTATTCACTTGTTGAAGGACATGTGGGTTGTTTTCATTTTGGACCTGTTAAGAACAAAACTGCTATACACTATTGTGTACAGGTTCTTGTGTGAACACGTGTTCATTTCTCTGGGATAAATAAATGCACCAGAGGTGTAATTACTGCATTGCATGTTAACTGTATGCCTCGTTGAAAAAAAATTTTTAATGTTTATTTATTTTTTGAGAGACAGAGCATGAGTGGGTGAGAGGCAGAAGTGCGGGAGACACCAAATCCGAAGCAGGCTCCAGGCTCTGAGCTGTGAGCACAGAGCTTGACATGGGGTTAGAACCCACAAACTGCGAGATCATGACCTGAGCCGAAGTTGGCACTTAACCAGCTGAGCCACCCAGGCTCCCCTGTGTAGTCACAATTTTAAAATATTTCCTGCAGCATCAGAATCACCTGAGAACTTGTTAGTAATGCCAATTCTTAAGCCCTACTGTAGACTTACTAAATCTCGAAAGTCTAGGGTTGGGACTCAGCAATCTGTTTTAACAAGTTCTCATTATGATACGCCCTGAGTATGATAACCATTGGCCTATAAGGTAAAAACAAGAACAAGCTGTTTTGACAGAAAAGTCCCCAAATTCCACAGGAGCAGAGTCAGTCATGAGGTAAGCCTGGACTCATGATGGGAGATAACTGCTGTCTAGGATAGGGAGATAAGAGGCTAAAGAAAACACAGAGTACTGTCTCTCATCTTTAAAAACTTCAAGGGCCTAGGGTGTAGGTTTAAGGAGTAGCTCTGGAAACAAGTGACAAATGCTTAGAAGTCTGAGGATACCTGCGTGGACTGGCCACAGAATATGTCTAGAAGAATGTTCTTTAGTGTCAACTAGTTTGTATTTTAAAGTTGTTACACTCTGGAGAACTAAAGTTAATTCAAGTGATACTGAACTGCAGATAATCTCGGCCAGCCTAACAATCTTTAGGTTTGTGTTTACACTTCATGGTGGATTTATGTAAATACACTAATACTTTCTCAGAACACTTATGGGTGAAAGTGGAGATACTGGGGGATAATCAGAGGGAAGAAGAAAAGGGCTACAAGAACATGGCCTGGGGTGGAAATATATACTATTTTAAATTGGGAAAAATCTTCCCTAAAACGTGGTAGCTGGCTGGTCTGACACAAGTATATCCTCTCTGTTCCCTTCTCTGTAAAATGGGCATTCCTGAGTCTGGTTATGGTGAGAGAGTCACGGATCACCTCCTGGCTTTCAACCACAACTTTTGTTTATACCTTATTAAAACTGCTTAACAATTTTATTGTCATTTGGACTACTTGCTTGCATTTATACTGCATAGCTTGTCTTATCATTGAACATGGTTCTCTTGCTTAATTATGCTCTGAATGATTCAGATGGAAATATCTTTGGGTGTGAAACCAACCATTCTTATAGGGACATAAAGCTTCCTTTAGGGTTACTATGTAAGCTTTAGAAATATGATGAATTTTTTCTTGATTCATTTAACTGTAGAAAAGGTCAGTTTTGTTTAACCATCTATCTATAACACCTATAGCAATTCCTGGCACATGGTAACATGGGCTTAATAAGTATTTGCTAATCACTGAATGAATGAAAAATATGGCAGCCAATGTTTCTTAGGTAACGGAGTTTGCCTCTGATCTGGTGCAAATCTGAAGTTAAAATATTGTTTTAAGTGGAGAGATCTTGTGCAGCTAGACATATTGATGCTGTCTTACCCTATGCGATGACCCTACAGCTGGACATTCAAGTACTTGCTCTCAGTATTTTATTAACAGGAAATCTTTGGAAGCTACTGTTTCCTGATCCATAAAAAAGATGAGGATGCGGATATTGTGGTTTTCTTAGCACCAGAGCCGTTACATGGCCAATGTTCTGCAACCAAGCTGAGCTGTGGGGTTGCCTGTGGGGAAACCTAGCTTCCATGTGCTTCATCTCTTCTTAGATAATAGAGTAAACATTATTCTCTATTTAGATCAAGGAGGTTGTAAAAGACTAAATGTCTTCCTAGGTGCAAAGGGGAAGCCAGCTGTGCATGCTATCCTTGATCTTGGAGACAGAATTGAACTTTGGGAATAGGTGGAATTTGAACATTGCATGGGGTTGCCGTTGTTGTGTGTGTACTGCTGCTACAATGTCCTGTAGAGGCTCATGGATTTGATCCATTATTGGCAAGGATCTAATATCACTTATGATTGACCCAAATCCAAAGTAGGTGATAAGCCATTCTTTATTCTTTGCCTTAAACATTTGTTTCTTAATATTTCACAGACTTCTCAGAAGTACTAGAAGTCTTCTCTCCTTTTGATTTTTTTCCTCTTGTCTACTCCTCTTTCTGTACTTAATCCTGTAGCAGTGCTCTGTGCTCCTGCTAGTGACCTCTATTTCACATTGATCCTTGAGTTTCCCAGAATGAAGACAAATACTGCAGACAAATAAACACTTCATCTCACCAATATCTATCAGGGCTCACAGAAAAATGTCTATGAGTTATTAAGTTTAAAAACACCCTTGCCACTGGGGTGAGGCTAGGGTGGGACAAAAGGCAGACCCCTGTGATTACCATCTCCTTATCTCTTGAGCAGATTGACTGAGATTCTCTTCATGCAGTAATAGTAGTTTGTCATTGCCACTCAGTGTCACTTCTGAGCTCATCAAATCTTCACTGTAGTCAGTGAAGTCAGCACACTGTCATTTCACATGCTGTAGAAAATGAAAGATAAATTCATTTCTCATTTCTTCTTTTTATTTTGAGAGAGAGAGAGAGCAAGCAAGAATCTCAAGCAGGGGGGCACCTGGGTGGCTCAGTCGGTTGAGCATCCGCCTTCAGCTCAGGTCATGATTTCACAGTTGGTGGGTTCAAGCCCCGCATCGGGCTCTGTGCTGACAGCTAGCTCAGAGCCTGGAGCCTGTTTCAGATTCTATGTCTCCCTCTCTCTCGGACCCTGCCCTGCTCACCCTGTCTCTCTCTCTTTCTCTGAGAAATAAATAAAACATTAATTAAAAAAAAAAAAAAGAATCTCAAGCAGGCACCATGCTCAGTGCGGAGCCCTGTGTGGGACTTGATCCCATAATCCCACAACCCAGGGATCATGACCTGAGCTGAAATCCAAAGTTGGACACTCAACTGACTGAGCCACCCACGTGCCCTTCAACTCTCATTTCTTAAATCTGATTCTCATAGAGAACGTTATTCCTTAGGTTTCATTCCTAACACTGAGTTTACCCACCAACACATTCATTAGCTGGGACAACTTAAGAGGGATTTATTAGTTGCAGTAAACAACCAGTTGTCAGGACAAGAACAGGACACTGGGGAGATCGGTGCTTGTGGGGGTTCTCAGGAGCGTGCAGGAAGAGGGCCATGACAGACCTCTGGGAGCCACCAGCATGACTAGATCACAGTTTGTTTTTCTTTGAGAAGCAGATGATATTAACTGCCTGAGAGCACTGAGCACTGCCATTACTCTTAAGTGAGTTATTGCAAGGATCTGTGTGGTAGGCTGTTTGCAGGAAATAACCAGGATGCCAAAACAAATGTTTAAGAAATGAGGTTTCCAGAAACTGAACTCTTAGGAGTTTGCTGGCTTTCTCAGAAGAGGAAAATTATGGAAATATGGACTGTTTATTCAGATATTCAATTTAAACACTTCTTTAGTGTTGCTGTGCAAGGTCCAGAGATGCTGTATATCATTTTTGTCTTTAAAAACATAGACAAACCTGCATGTGTGTGGAGGAAACTGCTAGTTTCTATTAGCTTTCATTCTTTCTTTCCTCCTTCCTAAGAGAATCCTTTAAGAAATTATTTCCAGATATTTACCTCTTCCTCTACCAGCCACATACCTCTGGAAAAGCTAATCACACCTCCAGTTTCTGTAGTGGACTCATTGGATCTAGGATAAGCCTAGTGACTCTTTGAGAAAGGCTTGTGAAAGAATTTTGGTCAATGAAATAGGAGGGCAAGATTTCTAGGTGGATCTGGAAACAGATTGCCTCACTTGTAAGAAAATTCCACAAGAGAAAATAATATCTCAAAACATTGGCATGTCTGCATACGTTTCCCCAAATTCTGGGTGCCATACAGCTCTAAGTCTCAGGGGAGAGCCAGCTGAACTGAGCAGAGGAAGGAACCTGGGCTCCCGATGTTATCATTGATCTGCTACATCAACCGATCCTGGAGGGTCCCCACCTCTGGACTTCCTGTTTTGCAAGATAACAAATGTTTTCATGGCCGAGTCTGTCTGAGACGGAGTTTTAATTCCTTATTGCTGAACTGATACCCTAGTGTATGGTTGGGTGTGGTATTACTTAAACTAATATCAGTATATTTAATCTATTTTTAAAAAGTGAACAAAGGGGCACCTGGGTGGCTTAGTCGGTTAAGCGTCCGACTTTCACTTAGGTCATGATCTCGCTGTTCGTGGGTTCGAGCCCCGCGTCGGGCTCTGTGCTGACTGCCAGCTCAGAGCCTGGAGCCTGTTTCAGTCTGTGACTCCCTCTCTCTCTGACCCTCCCCTGCTCACGCTGTCTCTCTCTCTCTCCTAGAAATAAATAAAAAACATTAAAAAAAAATTAAAAAAAAAAGTGAACAAAGGAAGTGATGTGCTTATCTGATTCCAAATAGGATCAAAAAGAATGGGGGTGAGGGCAGGGTGGGGAAAGCAGGGGTCAGAATGAGAAGAGAATTGGATATCTGGTGTGAGATTTTCATGTCAATATTCAGAAAGCTTTTTTATCTTCCAACTGTGGAAGTCTTTAAGATCTAAACATTTGCAAATTTATTAATCCCCCCCTTGGTTATTTATGCAAGAAAATAAGAAATGATTTGCTTTCATGAACTATTTCATACCTTCTTTTCTCTTTTAAAAACTGTGCTTTGCAAAATAAATACTTGTTTCTTGAATATTGATGAGGATATGGAAAAAGACATTAGGGATATATTGTACTCTGAAGTTGATTGAAGTTTACACAAAGAACGTGCTGTCTGTAATTTCTTGCCCTAGGCCAGAGAGTACCTTTATATTTTATCCCATTGCTAATAAGCCACAGAACATTTATGGCTCTGGTTCCTGTTTTCCCTGCCTCAGACACATCTGGATTCTCGGACTCTTTCTCTTTTCATGTCGCACCTTCTTTTACTCTTGCATCCACTCTTCTATAAAATCCTCCTTCTCTAGGCTACTTTCAAGTGGGTCAGCTATCCTATTTCATTTTTGAAGATGTTTTGGAAGTAACTACTTTTCTTTTAAAATTATTTTAATATTTTATTTATTTTTCAGAGATCGAGAGAGAGACACTGTGAGCAGGGGAGGGTCAGAGAAAGAGGGAGACATAAAATCTGAAACAGCCTCCAGGCTCTGAGCTGGCTGTCAGCACAGAGCCCAATGCGGGGCTTGAACACACGAACTGTGAGATAATGACCTGAGCTGAAGTCAGACACTTAACTGACTGAGCCACTCAGGTGCCTCTGTAACTACTTTTAAAATAGCAGTTGATTGTTTATGTGTGACTATGATGGTAAAATATTCAATTTTATTACAAAAAAGGTATCTTTGTGAAAATTCTGCAGCATAATTAAAAAGTGGAAAGGTATAAACTATGTATATTATTTCTCAAAATCGTGTATGTATCCATAGATGTAGTGACATCCCATTTTATAGAAAGCATATGAGACAACAAATTTTAAGATTAACATTTTCAAGGATAGTAAACATCTGTGACCAGATTATAGTCAAGTATACTTTAAATTTCTTTTTTTTTTAAGTTTATTTATTTATTTTTGAGACAGACAAAGAGAGAGCACAAGCAGGAGAGGGGAAGAGACAGAGCGGGGGACACAGGATCTGAAGCTGGCTCCATGCTGAGAGCAGAGACCCCCATGCAGGGCTCGAACCCACAAACTGTGAAATCATTACCTAAGCCAAACTGGGGTGCTTAACCGATGGAGCTACCCAGGTGCCTCTAATTTCTATTCCTTCATAACTGGTGAAAAATAATTGAAACAGTTTTTATTTAAGTGGCTGCTTTTATTTGGGATGTTAGTAGAAGTTTGTTTATTTATTTATTTATTTAGTTAGTTAGTTAGTTAACATTTATTTATTATTGAGAAACAGAAAAAGACAGAGCATGAGCATGGGAGGGGCAGAAAGAGAGGGAGACACAGAATCCGAAGCAGGCTCTAGGCTCGAAACTATCAGCACAGAGCCCGACACAGAGCTCAAACCCAGGAGCAGTGAGATCATGACCTGAGCCAAAGTCGGACACTCAACCAACTGATCCACCCAGGCGCCCCTGTTAGTAGAAGTTTAAACATCCAGATTATTTTTCAAGTTCTGATTTATTTGTGCTTTATGGTATTTTTTTATTTGATGTATTTTTCTCCTGAACAATTACATCTTAAAAATATGCCACTTTAAATTCTGAAATGTTTTAACTTCCGTACAAAGTTCTACTTTCAGAAATATATTTTATTACTTGCAGGATGTTTAAGGAAATTAAAAAGAAAGCTGGAACCATATGGTTCCTTAAAAAGTCTTATTTTTTTCAAACTCAATTGTACCTTGGCATCAAAGAGCTTGTAATTTCAGTTTAAATTAAAAAAAAAAAAAAGCCTCACATTGTTTGAATGGGTTCAAAATGAGCTACCCATCTTTGGGGGGTTTCTTCTCCTCCGCTCTTGTTTTTAAATGCTTAAATCTGATTTCCTGGAAATTTACCCTGTGCCCTATTAAAATGAGTTCTATAGTTAAGGAAATTGGGAAAATGCCACATACTATTCCCTCTTGATATTAATAATGCACATCGGCATAGGAAGGAGTCAGAGAATCCCAGTAGTGAAGACATTTTATTCATCAAGCCCGTAATCACAGGGCCGTTTCTTCCTGTCACAGCTGTGAGGGTCCCATGGACCTGTTTTCATTTGGCACACTTTGGGAGATAGCATTATACATAAATCTTCCCATCAATCCAAAGAGCCATTGGAGCATTTCTGGTTAAAACAAAACAAAGCAAAACAAACTACAATTTGTGTAGCCATTGAATTGCTTTCATTTTTTTCAATTTATGTTTTAATTGGGAATTGCTGTCTCATGTTGTCATGGGAATCGTTGTTGACAAACCAGTGCCATGGTACCGCTATGGACAGCTTGAACTCGGCTGGAAACACCGAACCTAACTGGTTACGAGTTCTTTTAGTACATTTCCTAATCTATTAATTGCGTTCCCTGTCACTAACTTCATAAGGTGGGAAAGGATGAGGTTTACATTTTCTTTTCACCTGTATCAATTTTTGCTGGATGGTTACGTGGGAGAATGGAGACTTGGCCAAATGATTGGTATAAATTGAAGGATAATGATTATTTCAACAAGGCCCAGGGAATTTTTTCCTCATGACAGAGGTCATTTTTAAATTTTTCATCTCTCACATTGTTACACACAACAGTTTCTAAGCATGACTGAGGAGAGGAAACAAAGAACACAGTGCCACATGCTGACCTTCCTACAGCCTTGAGATTCTGAAGATGTGCTCTGTGTTCGCATGGGCTGTCACTGCATGATCTATTGCATGATAAAGAAAGAGTCTGTATGCTCTGACCCCAATTCCTTCAAGTCTGGAACAACGCTTCATATTAGAAATTTTAAATTGACCTATCAAGTTACCATTAACTTCCCATATATATATAGAGAGAGGAAACTTAATTTATTTAAAAGAAAATATTTCATCTTCAGTCTTCTTTTCTCATACAAAACATGAATTCATTTTGTTTCTTTTTGCTTTTCATACTTCTCTAATATTGCCCATTCCTTAAGAAAATTTTTCTTTTTCAGATTCAGCTTTAACAGGGATACCCTTAATGAGTTTTCTTTTGAAATTAAAACTGTAACGTGACTGAAATCAGAGAAGTTTCATAAAAGCAGATAACTAAAGTAGCACTTTCTCTTGGGGTGCTAGGTGCCTGATTTGTATGGGTGTTTTGAAGTGAACCTAGTCAAAAAACAAGGTGTGTCCCAGAGATTTAGTTTTCTAACTTTTTCACATTTTATCATTCAATTTAAAGGCATGCAGAAAAGGGAAGAAATTTAATTTAAAGAGAGAATGTAGGGGTGCTTGGGTGGGTCAGTAGACTGACTGACTGTCGGTTTCTGCTCAGGTCATGATCTCACGGAGTGGAGTATCCAGCCTTGGGCTGGGCTCAGCACTGACAGCTTTGAGCCTGCTTATGATTCTCTCTCTCTCTCTCTCTCTCTCTCTCTCCCTGCCCCTCCCCTGCTTTCATGTATGCACTCTCTCGCTCAAAATAAATAAACTTTTAAAAAAGAGAGAATTGAATATTGTCATTAATCTTTTTGTAATTTTGGAAGTACGATCGTCATTTACTCATCCACTTGTTCCTTGATTCACTGACTCAGTGAACATTTGATGGAGCACCTGACTTTCTCATTTAAACCTTTGACTGTAATTGGATAGATGTGTTGCCTGTCTTACAACTTCAGCTTTTACTGGTCTTGGGAATATGTTATGCCTTTTTTTCCTCTTGGGCTATAAGGCCTTCTCTTCTACTTTTTCCTATTTACACTCTATGCATGATCCAAAGCAGTTCCAATTCCATTATATAACATATTATATAGTCTCTTAGGTATATATTATTTATAGTCATATCATTTATCTGTTAGATATTTGTCTTCTCAATTGCATTATTGCATTGTAAAGTCACAGAGGCAAGGGACCTGTATTCTTTTGTATCCTCCACAGCACTAAGAACCCAGTACATGCCCAATAAATGGGTGTTTATCAATGCACTGATTTAAAAAATTTATTTGGGTAATGCAATTCAGTTGAAAGAAATGGGCTATGGTATCTGACTATCTAGACAAAAATTTCAGCCCTAACATTTATTAGGTGTACTTTTGGGTAAATTGCTTAAATAAATGTCCCTCTCCCCCCCATCTGTTAAATGAGGGTAATAATAAACCCCTCTTCCACACACACCATATAGTTTTATTGTGAGAATTTAATGGCACTGCATGTAAAGTATACAGCCAACAGTCCAAGTATTTGATAAAAACTCAATGAATATTAGTTGTATTGTTACTAATGCAGCTAGTATTCATATTCATCTTACCATCTGAAATGCAATTGCTGGCAAGGGCACTATTAGGCAAGAATCAGGAGTGGGGCTCAGTAGATTAAGTCAGAGTGGGAAATGAGAGCACTATAATCCTAATAAAACTCTTGCAAGTCTGATTTCTGTCTTGATATCTGTTTCTTGGAGGACTCGGGCTAACGTCCCAACCTAATTGGTCATTTCAAAAAAACCCTGTTCACTTCTACTTACATATCACATATATATAGATTCCTGTCTTTTATTTAGTTCCATTGTTTTGATTCGGAACATTCTGCTTTTTTATTTTCAGTACATTTGTCAGCCATTATGTTATAGGAGGCCTCAGTCAAATTCCCCTTTATGGGACTAAATACTCTGTAATTAGTAGTAGACTGAAGACGCATTAAAAAAGTGACACTTTTTTCCCCACAAGAAACCGGTGGATTAAGAATCATTAAGCACCAGAAAGAAAAAAGACTCTTTAAGTCACACCAAGATTGTATGTCCCTTCCTTTGTTATTCAGCAAGAGGATGCGTAATGTTTACAAACCTCCTATGAGAAGCTCCTCATTATCCAGAAATTCTGCTTATTTACAGCTTGACGTTTCTACTAGACCATACAGAGAAGCTGTCCTCTAGCGTCTTAACTGAGCTCAATGCTTGGATGTCACACTGAACCCACCTCAAATGAGGTAAGCGTAGTGGCTAGATGGCCCCTCAGGATCATGACCTCTGTCACTGGGGGGTAAGACAAGAGGCCAGATAATCACTTCTCCTTGAAGCATCTGCTGCTCATGCGTCAGAGGTTGTTTTGGGGGCATCATGTGTCCAAACAAGTTTATCAACATAGCGATCTGGACTTAAGATGTTTGAAGTACAGCCCATCTTTGGTTATGAGCTGGAAGAAATGCAACTGTTATTTGAAGGTCTTGGGTAGGGAACCGAGAAATAAGAAAGAAATACATTGGATTTTGTTTCTGGGTTGCTTGAAACTTTTATTTGGTGACATTTTAAAACTCACAGCAAATGGCTAGCCCAAATAGGGGAGTTACTATTCACCTTCACAAGGTTCTAACATTTTGATTTGTTTCATTCATCACAGCATGAGCCCTCACCTCATTTAGCTACCTTGTAAATGCAATTCGTGAACACAAGCACAACGTGTTAGAAAATTAGGATTTTGGAGAAGAGTTTGTGATTATATCTGACAGATATCACTATGCTGCTTTCGAAATTAGAAGAATAGGTTGAGTTCTCTAAAGTGGTTTCGGAAAGTTTGTTTACTGTCCACTTTGTGAAGCATCGGCTTTACTAATCCATGAACATCCCCAGAAGAGGTAGGAGGAGGTCGAATGGTTTATCTACTTTGATGATTCTCTGAAAACTGTGCAACCCACATTTTCTGATGGAGGAATCTAGGTGGGGGATGGCGCTTTTTAAAAACTGGTTGCCGGGGAGCCTGGGTGGCTCAGTCAGTTAAGCGGCCAACATCAGCTCAGGTCATGATATCACAGTTTGTGGGCTCGAGCTCTTCATCCAGCTCCGTGCTGACAGTTCAGAGCCTGGAGCCTGTCTTTGGATTCTGTGTCTCCCTCTCTCTCTGCCCCTCCCATGCTCACATTCTGTTTCTCTCCCTCTCTCAAAAAATAAACATTTTAAATTTTAATGTTTAATCAATTTTAAAAATTGATTGCCGATAACTAATAATAATAATGTACTTGAAATCTTCCTTTATATTATGAGCCATTAATTATACACACACATAGACACATATACACACACACACACACAGACATATATTTCTTTATTTATTCTGAGAGAGAGAGGGAGAGAGCATGTGCGTGCACGACTCGGGGACAGGTAGAGAGAGAGAGAAAGAATCCCAAGCAGGCTCTGCCCTGCCAGCATGAAGCCCAATGTGTGGCTCAAACTCATGAATCATGAGATCATGACTTGAGCCGAAATCAAGAGTGGGATGCTCAACTGGTGAGCCACCTAGGCGCCCCAAGAGCAATTTATTTTCTTAACATCAAGACTAAATGAGGTGAAATAATTGTAAAATAAAACAGTATTCTCACAGTCTTGATTCTGTGTGCCCAAGATACAAAATGCCTATATTGTGGTCTGTGTTGCTTATCACTTATCATCATACTTCAATGTTTCTTTGACTACATATAAAAAAAAAAATGATCCTTGCAGAACTGAATTCTCTCAATTTCTATAGGTTTTGCAAAAATTGCTACAATACCTACAGGCAATTTGTGGACTTAATTTTAAGAGAATTACATATTATTTTCCTGTAAAATGCTTTACATTAGGAAGATGCCAACTTAGTTTTGGCCGATTGTCAAATCTGTCCAGTCTTAAAAACTAACACAAATTATGAAGGCATAGAACAGCTCTTAACCACTCCTGAGGTCATTTCTCTAATTTTTCATATTACCATGTTTTCATTTTGCAATAATAAAATCTCTATCTGCCATTTGTACATGTTTTCATGTGAGTTTTTGCAGACGGCACAGTGATGTAATGATGGAATTACAGAGAAAGAAGGGAAATCTTAGATCATCTAGTTTTCAAGTAGTCCCCTCTCAGTGGCATTTATATCACCTGGGACACTTGCTAGAGATGCAAATTCACAGACCCACAGAATCTGAGATTTTAGGAGCCCAACAACTAATGTTTTAGCAAGTCCTCTGGGTGATTCTGAGACACACAGAAGTTTGAGAACCGCTGATACAGTCAATCTTTCCATTGTACATTATGAGATTGAGACAGGAACTAGCCGAGTTCTTTTATTCCATGCTCTCTCCATGTCACACATGGCTTCAAGTATTTTCTTTATGCCGCTGACTTCCAAATAGGTATGTCTGGACCTTCCCCTAAGACCCAATGAAGTGCTTACTTGGATGTTTCACATTTACAGGTATAAGCCCCTCTTCTTCTCCAGTGTCACACATCTCAGCAAGTATGCATGCTTTTGCCCAGCTGTTCAAGCCAGAAGCCCGGGAATCTTCTTTCACACTTCTCCCTCATCCTCCTTTATGTAATTCATCATAATGTCAGTTCTACTTCTGAAATAGCTCAAAATAATTCTCCCTCCATCTTGATTGCTACGAGGACAATGCAAACCATCATCCTTCTCCCTTTCCTCCTTAGTCCCCTATTCCTCTTTTAACCCTTCCAGTGCTTTCTGTCCAGAGGAACCATAGCAGTCCTTAAACATTGGTCATGTCAGGGGCCCCTGGGTGGCTCAGTCAGTTAAGTGTTTGACTTCTGCTCAGGTCATGATCTCAAGGTTTGTGAGTTTAAGCCCTGCATCAGGCTCTGTGCTGGGAGCTCAGGGCCTGGAGTTGCTTTGGATTCTGTGTCTCCCTCTCTCTCTACCTCTCCCACCTCTCCCTTGCTTGCACTCTGTCTCTCAAAAATAAATAAACAAAACAAACAAAAATGGTCATGTCAGTTCTGTGTCATAGCTTTCCATTGTAGTTAGGACAAGATCCCAAACCCTTCAAGTTGCTTACAGAGGGGCCCAAAGCTAATGTCCCTTCTGAGTATATCTCTCAGCACCTTCCTTTTAATTCCTAAATGTGGCAGACTCTTCCTAGTGCTTTGATAAACACGATTCTTTCTGCCTTGAAAACGTTTCCCTCAACTCTCTACTTAGCCTCTTCCCACCTTCCAATGTCAGCTGAAATCTCTGGTCCTCAATGCTGGCCACAAATTATAATCACTTAGCTGAGGTGTTATTTATTTATTTATTTATTTGAGGGAGAGAGATAGAGATAGAGCAAGCATGTAGGGGAGAGGGGCAGAGGGAGAGCAAAAATGCCAAGCAAGCTCCACTGTCAGCACAGAGCCCTATGGAGGGCTTGGTCTCGTTGACCCTGGGATCATGACCTGAGTCGAAATCAAGAGTCGGATGCTCAGCTGACTAAGCCACCCAGGTGCCCCACTTGGGTGAGATATTAATAAATAATGATACCTGGACCTCTTTCTTAGATTCAATTCCTTGGATCTGGTGGAGAGTCAGGCACTCATAGTTTTTAAAGCTCCAGAGGTGATTTCAGTGTACAAAATGAAGACCTACCAGCACAAAGGTCACTTTCTCAGAGAAGCCTTCCCTGACTCACCAGTCTCCCACAGAATCCCTGAATATTTTTTATAGTATTTATTGCATATTTTATGGTTATATTTAATGTTTACCAGCCCTGATAGACTGTAAACTTCATGAGGGCAGAAATCCTGTCTCTTTCGCTCCCTTCTATCCCTAGAACTGAACAGTGTGTCACATAAGGTTGGTTTTCTACCAATGGTTGTCAAAGAAATCAACTTACAAGGTTGTAGAGCTAGCTCATGGCAGAACCCAGTCTAAAATTAAGCCTCCATGACTTCTGCTTCTATAATGCTAGAATGCAGAGAATCCAAGGTTTTTTTGAATCTTCCCTGCCCAAACTGGAACGGTTCTCCTCTCTCCTCAGCCTCTTCTGGTGGGGAGATCAGGTGAGCTGTTAGCACAGTTCTGCTCCTTGTAATAGCAGCCCCACACCAAATGGCTACATTTTGTTTCATTTCTGAATGCTAAATGCCAGATTGGTTCTAATGTCTCCTGAGGATATACTGGATTCTCCTAATGAAAGAAATAGCATTGCATTTTATGATACTTACATATACATTAACATGAATTTCAATTCAAATCTTGTGATATAGAGGGGCATGTGGGTGGCTCAGTCAGTTAAGCATCTGACTCTTGATCTCTGCTCGGGTCATGATCTCACAGTTGGAGGGATTGAGCCCCGTGTTGGGCTCCATGCTGTCAGCATATATCCTGCTTGAGATTCTCTCTCTCTCTGCCCCCTCCCCACTCATGCATGTGTCCTCTCTCTCTCTCTCCCTCTCAAAATAAATAAATGAGCTTAAAAAAATCTTGTGAAGTAGAGAGCTTTCAGGAAATAATAGCTCTTTGGTGAAAAGCTGGTTTTAGATGATTTGGGTAGCTCATAGTCACATATGTACTATCTTTCTCTTTACTGTACTATCTTATACTCCATTTTATTTCATTAATATGTATCTGCAACCAAAAAGTCAAAGAACATTCAACCAATCAGACAATACTCCAATGGAAAGAACAAATTCATACTTTTTGAATAATAACCCCCTGCCCCCAAATAACATAACCAGTTGGCAATAGTTGGTTGGCAGGTAAGTACTATTTGTGGTTATTAATTTTTATTCACAAGGTCATGGTGCTTCTTTTTTTCTGGAAAAGGAATTTAAACTCAGTGGCCAGCTCTGAGCTATCTTGTCAGCTGCTAATGTGAAGATGTTCCTACATCACATTATTTTTCCATTTGGGTTGTGGTTCTTAAAACAGATCCACAAAATTTCCAGGATAGTCCTGACTTTAAACATCCTACCTCACTAATGCCCTCATACTTCAAATTGCCCCCAGGGATCTTCTAAATTTGGCAACAAAGAGGAATGACTCAAATCAGAGGTTGAAGAGAAACAGAAAATTCACAAAAGCATATAAAGGAACTTCCACACGCTTTCCTAATCACACTCCCTGCAAACGCCTCCCTCGTATTAAATGCCACAGCAATTGTTGCCTTTGCCTGAGCAAGGCAAGGCTGAGTCACAGATTCAAGGTGATAAGGATGGCAAATATTGCCAAGTGTAATTGAAAGCAGTTACTTGCCTACATTGCTTGCATTCTTTGAAGTGTGTTCAAAAGGAAATTATATTTCATCTTAATGTCAAAATGAAGGTAAAATTCAAGAAAATGTGTGCTTTCAAGGCACTAAGTAAAAGGAATACCCCATTTAAAAAAAATAACGGGTAATCACAAGTGATATTGTACACATTGCTGAAGCAAGATAAATTTTATTGCTTGCATCGGGAATTTGATATGCCTTTATATCCTCAGACAAAGAAACATTGATTTATTTTAGACTCTATTAACTTACAGGTAGTAAAAGGAAAACTTTATTATTATTATTATTATTTTTTGTAAATTCAAAGGAGATTTTCTTACTTTTAGGAAATGATCTTTTAAACAGACATGTTCTAAAGTTATATTTTAATGAGAGTTTGTGAGCAGAATAAGACCAGTAGAAAGACTCTAGAGAGTAGCGATGGCTAGGAGGGTATAAAAATGCTTGACAGGAGAACATTAGAATTCCAAACACAAAGAGATTATGTGAATTCACGGCCTCATTGTTATGTACAAATGCTATGAGAGGAAGTTTGTTTTTCCTTAATAGTAACTTTGGACCACAGGAACACAAGTATGTCTAAAATGTGCATAATCTGAGTAGTGAAATCACAGACTTGCCAATATTTTCAGGAAAAAAAGATGAAAAAAAACAGACTAAAGTTTTAATAGATCTAATAAGATATTATCAATCCGACTAGTAGCGAAATAACTAAAATTACAGCCTACTTTTAAGTGGTTATGCTATTGAATTTTGTATTTCATATAATTTTATTTTTCCAAGAAAGAGTAGTCATGGGATATAATTTATATTATCATATGATCTTAAATATTAATTTAGAGGTATGGTAAACTAGTTTTTAGTAAGGTGTCTCAAATTTTGTCATGAAACAAACAGATAATAAATAATAGGTGAGAACTTTCTTTTTTGACTCCTGTTCTGCACTACAGTAACTGAATTTTTTCAGTTTGGAAGTGAGTCTTTTAACCTAGAGAACTTGGTTATCAGCTCTAGGGAGTGGCCACCGGGTTAGAATTTTTAGACCTTGGTGTCTAGAGTTACTTACTCAGGATAAGGTACTGTGTTAAGTGTTGTGGCATACAGAAATGTCCAGAAAATGGTCCTTTCTATGGATAGGGAACTCATCTGATGAAGAAGGCAGTCATGAACACAATTAACCGCATAGTCAGGTCAGTTGGTGGGTACTAGTGTTGAACAAGAAATAAACAAGTTTGGGGGCTAATAGGCAAATAAGGTTAATTCTCACTGAGAGAAAGCTTCTGGGTGCCTGGCATCTGACTGATGTTGTCGAGTAGTATGTCTTGCACATACCAGATAATCAATTGTTGGACAAAAATTATATCAGTATGGACACTTGAGCCATGATCCATGGAATGGAGAAGGCCTTTTTTATTATTTTTGAGATAGATGCCTGCTAACCTTAATTTCACTTGGGAGATTGAATATTAACACAACACACTTTAAGATTAAACAGTCAGCAAGATAACTTCCTTTTAAGCTTACAATCTTTTGAAAGAAGTTTTTACCTCATATTTTCCATCAACAGACTATGCAGATCTTGAAATGACATTATCTGGAAAGAACTGGATAAAAACAGGTGGCTGAAAACACTGTCTTTTACTTACTTAAAATTCTACAGCTGAAGGTTAATTTCTTTGTTAAACTCTCAACTCCTTTTGAATGTAAATGTCCCTGGGAGCGGTGAGTGTAATTCTGTTACAACATCTAAGTCAATAGGCTCCTTTTTAGACCACTGATATTTTTGTCTGTACAAACAGTGAGGTATGTCTAGGGAAGTTGTGAATGCCTGTGGAAGGTAGGGGCACCTGAGCCAGTGTGAGACATCCGTAGGCAGACGCAAAGAGGGGAGCAGGATTTTGGAAAAGGAAAGAGAAGGCATGTTTGCCAAACCTCATTTGTCCTAACTATAAGGGTGTGCCACTTGTATAATGATTGCTTGATAAATCTAGTCACTGCATTCTACAAACATTAAATCCTTCCAATTCCTTTCATTGAAATTTAATTTAGTGTAATTGAAATCGAAATGACTGAAATTAAAAATAATTGGACAGTCTGCAGGTTGTGAGGCAGGTCAAGAAAGATCTCTGGGCAGGTCAACTCAGAGGCTGCCTCTGGAGAGAATGATGCTGGTTGATGACAATATGATGGGTCAAATATCCATAGTCACATGGGGGCGGGGGCCTGGGAGTTCCACACCACACATATGGAATAAGGTGATGCCCCTAAAGAACAAATGTATAAAGTACTTAAAATAGCCCACTCTTCCTATTGTTATCCCTTCTGATATGAATGGTAATTCATAGTATATGATCTATGTCATATATTTGACCTTGAGAGTAAATAATACTCTGTATATAAATAAGTAGCATTTATTAAACCCCTACACTGCTTAAGGTCTGGTGGCAATACCGATCATGCAGTGTTCTATTCAATCCTCAGCAGTGAGGCTCAAAACAAGTGACCTAGATTCACACATGAAGTTAACATAAAGCAGAAAGCAGGATTTCAAAGCAGGACAGTCACGGTCTGATTCAGAGCTCTTACGCACTCTGTACTATTGCCCTCAGAAAGGGTTGGAAAGAAAAGACAACTGGAGCCTGGAATCTGCGTTGCCTTCACTCCACCTTTGTGTGGGCCACTTGCTCTCTGATGGCCACCTGGATCAGGAGAGCACATTAGAGCAGTGGGATGGCTCCTCGAGCTTAAGCATTCCACACTTTTCTTTACCTTGGGATTTATTAGAGGTGGTAATGGGGTGGGCATTATCCCAGAGGGAACTGGATCTCTTACTTCATGATAAGCACATTTGGCAAATGAGAAGAATGAGCCATTTGCTCTCTTGCTCATGTGGAGCTCAATGTTCGTGACCTGTGTGGGTCTCCCAGAGCCTGATTACTTTGCCGAACCCCTTGGCTGTTAACCACAGCACATGCCATTGCCATATATGGATGGGGCCTTGGGCTGCACGGTTAACAGGGATTACCAACGACTGCAGTGTTGGTGTCTTAATCCCCAGCAACTCGGCTTTGAAGATGAAGGGCAGGACACGAGCATACTTACGTGTCTTAATTTGGTAATAATAGCGTGCTTTTCTGATGACAAGGCATGCTGTGAATATCCAAGTTTATACTGTGCATACTGTTGATGTTTGATGAAATATTAAGTTAAACCTTGGCTTGTCCATTTGTCTAAATTTTGTCACTTTACCTCCAAACACTTGTCATGAATAGACTTGGGATACATGGAAAGTAATTAGGAATTGGACCTTTTACCTTGCTGGCTAAAGTCATACTTTTGTTCCCTTCTTAGAGATATTCAGATGATTTTGTTTATCTTTGCTTACCCTTAATTGTTAGACTAAAATGGATATAAATTTGAGGTTGCTTTGAAGTTGCTGTAGTGATAGGCAGATATCACTGCATGGATTCTAGACCCATAGAATGTTAGTGCGGAGAGCAATTTTAGGGATCATTTAACCTAATTCTTTTATCAGGACAGTCTCCCCTATCTTTTTTTTTTTAATTTTTTAATGTTTTTTTATTTTTGAGAGAAAAAGAGACAGAGTGAGTGAAGGAGAGGCAGAGAGAGAGGGAGACACAGAATCCAAAGCAGGCTCCAGACTCTAAGCTGTTAGCACAGAGCCTGACACGGGGTTTGAATTCACAAGCTGCGAAATCAGGATGTGCGCTGAAGTTAGACACAACCAACTGAGCCACCCAGGCGCCCCTAGCTTCCCCATCTTTAAGAAAACAAGTATATAGATGTTGGCATCAGAACTGCATTCAAACTCTTGCCTTGCCACATAGTAGCTGTGCATTCATGGGTGAGTCATTGGACCTCTCTTAGCCTAAGTATCCTCATCTGTAAAAAAAAACCCCAGTCAATTATACCTATTTTTAGAGATCTGTGCAGAGTAAAAGCAAAACATGTAGGAAAGTGCTTAGCTTCAGGGCCTGGGACAGAATATTAGCCTAATACTTGTGGGGTTTTTCTTTCTGTTTTAACTGTATAATAACATACTTTGTTTCAGTTTTAAATTAAAATAGTTATATCATGATTCACTGAAATAAGGTTATAAGATGTACCATCGTTTATAATAGCCCTTTCTTTCCTTTATTCTGAAAATGTGAGAGTAGCCATGAGATCAGATATAGGGGTTTGGAAAGAAAAGGACACTGGTGGGAGAATAAATGGGGATCTGCCTTCATTTAGATTTCTAGGGAGTAGATGTGAGAGTTGTGAAGTAAAGAAGGAAGAATGAGCTCCTGAAAAATTTCTGGGGCAGAAATGGGAATGGATTTATACAGAGATCAGAAATATAATTTAATAATCGTATGAAGGGTAAAGATGTAGGATAGACTCCACAACAATAAAAAATAAAATCCTTTAATATGAATGGTGTAAGCCTACTCAAAATTTTTCATATTCTAGAAGCCATGTAGGAGACAGAGGGTGAATACTTGAACTAAACTAAAAATAGATGCATCAAACATGTTGTCTGGAATTCCATGAAGAAGGTCAGTGGCAAATGTTTTCCTTCCTGTATCTTTTTCTGGAATAAAGATATAAATTGTCAGACTTAGAAAAATGGCTTAAAAATTTTAAAACATTTGGGGCACCTGGGTGGCTCAGTCAGTTAAACCTCTGACTTTTGCTCAGGTTGTGATCTTATGGTTGGTGAGTTCAAGCCCCACATTGGGCTTCCTGCTGTCAGCCTTTCAGTGCAGAGTCTGCTTCAGATCCTCTGTTCCCCTCTCTCTCTGCTCCTCCCCATCCACACTCTCCCTCTCTTTCCCTCTCTCTCTCAAAAAATGAATAAAACAGGGGCGCCTGGGTGGCTTAGTCGGTTGGGCATCTGACTTTCGCTTAGGTCATGATCTCGCGGTTCCTGGGTTCGAGCCCCGCGTCGGCTCTGTGCTGACTGCCAGCTCAGAGCCTGGAGCCTGTTTCAGTCTGTGACTCCCTCTCTCTCTGACCCTCCCCTACTCACGCTGTCTCTCTCTCTCTCCTAGAAATAAATAAAAAACATTAAAAAATTTTTTTATAAAAAAATAAAACATTAAAAAATTTTAAAATATTTATCAATGTTTCTGCTTAAGGCAATATTAATCCATCATTCTTTCATTCCTGCACACTTTACTTTATTCAACAAATATTTACTGAACTGTTGGATAATGGGGGGATTCTTGCTGGGTGATAGTGGGGAGTAAAAATTGACAATAACCCTGGTCCTCTTAGTGTCAACAACCTGGTAGGGAGAGAAAGGCAATGATTATACACATACATAAAATTATGGGGATGGATGTTAGGTGCCGCACAGAAAGAGAAACTTAAATTAGGGAGGAGACATAGGGAGTAACTACCAAGGAGAGGGCTGTGGTTTTAAGCAGTGGGGGTGGGGATGCCTCTAGGCGGGGAGTGCTTTGCATTCCTGAGGGACCGCCTGGAGGCCGGTGTGGCTAGAGCAGAGCCGGTAGTGGTCAAAGGGGACGAGGTCAACAGGAACCGTATCCTACGGCCTTCTAGAGCATTATAGGGATTTTGGCTTTTACTCAAAATATAGCAATTTATCTATAATATTTTAAAGAATTTCAGCAAGGAGAATTAATTCATGTAGCTGTCCCAGAAAACTCTCAGACCTTCATTCCTTTCATCTTCTCCAAACCAGCTTCTGGGGCTAGGTTTCCCTTCTCTGTCCTCTCTGACACTGTCTCGGTTGAGACCCTTGCCATCTGTCACCTGGACTCTTGCATTAACCTCTTAACTCCTTTTTCTGCCTCTGTATTATCTCAGATCCATCCTTCTCACTGTCACTGAGAGCTTTCAAACCACTAAACTGTTTGCGTTGTGCTGCCGGGATATCCTTTGAAGTTTCTTCTTTTTCTCAAGTCTGGCTCCTTATCAGACTCTCCACAAGCTAGCTTGGATGCACACTTCTGGTCTCCACTATGCTACTCCTCTGCTTGGACTCCATGCTTTTCAAATATGTTCTGAGCCTTCATACCTTGGGTCTTGTCTGTGCACGCTCCTCTGCTAAAGTGTTTTCATGTTTTGAGTCTATTCTCTTCTTCAACCTTGAGACCCAACCACAATTCACCTTAAAGAGCAATGCCACCTTTCCCAAGTAGAACCAATGTATCTTTCTTTTTTCTGGGTACTCATAAAACTGTTTCTTTCTCAGTCATAGCATGCATTACTCTATAATTCATTTTTACGTGTTTCTCTCTGCCAGATTCTAAGCTCCTGAGGCATTAAAGCTATGTCTTATTCTCTTCTGTATCCACAGTATCTAAGGGCCATGCCTAGGAGGTAGGAAATATTCATTCATTTTTATATATATAGATAAACATATTACCATATTCATGGGTGTATGTGGGTAGTTGGATATAACTATGTTAAAAAATATTAACACAAGCAAAAGCAATCAGAGGAAGTTATCAGATGTGTCTATTATTGAAGTGAGGGAAAATTAATTTCTTTGGATCAAGTGCTGTAGCCTTGGGATTTGATAAATTGGGAGGGTTGAACTGGACAGTCTTTAAGAACCCTTGCAACTCTAAAGCACTTCATTCATTCATCCAGGAATATTTAAGTGCCTATTATGTGCAGAGCATATGACTCCACCAAACCACAAAGCATTCTTATTTTTTGTTTTGTATTTGACTGAAATATTTTGATGAAGCTATAAATAAATGTATGGTATTTCTTTTTAGTCCATCATAAGCTCATAAGATTACACGTTCAGGTGTGCCCTAAATATACAGCATTAAGAGAATTAAAGCTAGAAAATAGATACTAGAAATTTAAAATAGCATTTGATGCTGACTGACATGTTAATGCTGCTGGACATGGAAAAACTCATGTCATCCTTTCTACGTAAGATAAAGGGATTTGGAAGAATATCTTGTTACTATACAATCTGGAACACATCCATAGAATTGCTATAATAGAATTTCAGCCTTCTCAAACAAGTTCTTTACATTTAACAGATGAGAAAATGCATTGATATCTATTCTACTTGCATTTGAAATCTCATAGAGTGAAAGGAGAAATGCAATTTATGACAGAATTTACTAACTTAAAATAATCTGCAATCTGTCAGTATTTCCCCAAAAGTAGAATTCCTTTTCTAAACAAAGAATTCTGCCTGTGAAGACTCTTATCAGTATAAGGCAAAGGGAAACAAACTAGAAACTTATTTTCTAGGAGTGAATGGAATTGGAGATTATTTTCAGAATAAATGCTAGTTATAGATACTTTCTTTTCTTTAACTCTCATCTTTATGATCTTCAATTTTTTAAGCAGAAATATGCTACCATACAATGCTTATCAAAAGATGATGTGGATCTGAATTAGGTATTTTCTACATCTGCCTTTATATACCTGTCTGTATAGCATATATCTATCTTTACGTTACTGGGTATGAGCCTGATGATCGTTGGGTATAGAGAATCTGTCACCATGTGCTGCTCTATAAGTAAAACTATGTGGGATTTTTATGTAGCAAAAAGGAGCATCTGTAGAAAATGAGGCAGATTCCTGTATGCACCAGCTCTCTGAATTTTATACTGTAACTCTTTGCCTCTAGGCCACATCTTCTGCATTCTAAAAGAGTCTGCAAATATTTCATCATCAAGGACCTTTTTAAAACAGGTCAGTTCTCATAGATACCAATATTTTTTATATGTTTTATTTATTTATTTTTATATTTGAGAGAAAGAGACAGAGACAGGGTGCAAGCAGGGGAGGGGCAGAGAGATGGAGACAGAATGTGAAGCAGGCTGTTAGCACAGAGCCCAATGTGGGGCTCAAACTCACGAGCAGTGAGATCATGACCTGAGCTGAAGCCAGATGCCCAACTGACTGAGCCACCCAGGCACCCCTCATGGATACCAATATTTATTTAAAATGGTAAAATTCTAAATTTTACCATTTTAAATTAATATATATACACACATATGTATATATATCTTTTCAATCAAAGTGCATTCTGTGAATAATAATTCATTTTTTCCTTTTATTTACATTTTTTTAACGTTTATAATTTTTGACAGAGACAGAGCACGAGTGTGGCGGAGGAGGAGGGAGCAGAGAGAGGAAGACACACAATCCAAAACAAGCTCCAGGTTTCGAACTGTCAGCAAAGAGCCCAACACGGGGTTTGAACCCATGAACTGTGAGACCATAACCTGAGCTTAAGTAAGACACTTAACTGACTGAGCCACTCAGGCACCCCGATTTTCTTCTTTTAAATGAACCAATTATATGGTCTTCCCCCTCCCTTTCTGAGTCTATCTTGACCATTTTTTCCTTTACTTACTATCCATCAGCTTACTGTTCTTCTTTTTCTTCTTTGAGTCACTAAACATGTTCCTACCTCAAAATTTTTGCTTGTGCTATAACTTATGCCTGGGATATTCCTTATGTAGATTAGTGATTCTTAACTGGGGGACGATTTTCCCCCTAGCAGACATTTGGCAATGTCTTCAGACATTATTTGTCATAATGACTGGGGTTGGGGATTCTACTGGCATCTAGAATGTAGAGACAAGGGATTCTGCTAAACATCTTTCATTGCACATGACAGTTATATCTCTCATATTTGCTACCAAAATGTCAATATTGCCAAGGTTGAGAAACCTGTTTTTAAATTTCCTCATAGCTTTTTTTTCTAATCATTTCATCTAGGTTTTAGCTCATACATTACCTATCCAGAAGAGGTCATCTCTAACCACTCAATATAAATACTTCCACTTCTCCTATTGCCTCATCATTTTTTATTCTGTTAACTTGGTCTTATAGCATTTTTTAGCTTAAGACAATATTATGGTTATAAATAATATGCTATACATATCAGGGCTTTGTCTCATTTGCTATTATATTCCCAGGGTTTATAGGAGTGGTTGGCACACAGTTGACAATAAATATTTTGAATAAATATTGGAAGATGGATGAGAACAGTAGGTCATAACTCAGAGTTATATATACTTAACTTATACAATTTTAGCTTAAAGAGCAAAAACACCTCTTCCAATTCTCCAATGTAACACAAAGGCAGAAAATGTGTGTTTTCTGCATGTATAAACCTGATTGGAGTGGTTATGCTTTCAATAACGGTGGAGTAACTTTTGAGACAAAAGAAAAACTTTCAAAGCAAAACAAACACATAAATATCTATTTGAAGGCAAAAGAGAGTGACAAAATCCTGGAAACTATAACAGGGTTGACCCTTGGAAGAAAGGCATTGAACTGAATGAGTCTTACTTTTACGTGGCTTTTCATCTGCAGATATTCTCCAGTTCAAGTGTCATGGTGTGACTAAAATTCAGTTGCAAGGTACAATCATACTGGCTTGAGGATCCAAAGGATGGAATTCGGGGCTGCCAGACTAATGAAAAAAGAGGGGGGGGGAAGATCTTGGAAAAGGAGGTGACCATAAAGGATAATGTCCAAAATCTTTATAAACTTTCTCGAATTTTGGCTGATTCCTAAAATGCAGATGCATAGGAAAGATTACAAGAAGATGACTGGGGAAACAAACAAAGTAGCTGGAAGACTAAGGATGATCAGAGGAAGGCACACATTGAAATTTGAATTTAGTCAAGGTGACCACCTCCAATAACAAAATCAACATTGTTCAAAGGATATCAAACCTATAATCTCTACAATGTAATACCCATAATATCTAGTGTAAAATAGAGAAAAACAGACTTATTTAGAAAGAAGAAAATAGTAAAATGGTATCCATGGTCAAGGAAAATAGCAGGTGAGGAACTGAACCAGATGTTGGAATTAATAGACAAGGACTTTAAAGTAGTTTTTATAAATATGAAAAATATATAAAAGGAACCAAGGCCATAATGGATGAACACATGAGAAATTTTAGCCTAAAAAAGAATCAAATGGGAATTCTGGCACTTAAAGATGCAATATTTAAAATGGAAACAATTGCTGGATGAGCTTAACAAAAGAGATCAATAGGAATTACTCCATTGAAGGGCGAAGACAAAACAGCCTCAGTAACATTAAGAGTGGTTTTATTTTTCTCCTCTTTGTCTCCGAGCTATTGGTCTCAAACATTCTACTCTCCTTATGTTATAATCCTGATATTATATTGTTATTTTTCTTCAGTTAGTTTTGAAATAGTTAATTTTCTTTCAAAGAGCTTTAAATAACAAGAGAAATTTATGTTTACACATAGAGTTATCATTTCTGGTGTTCTGTTACTTTGTATAGAATCATATTTCCATCTTGTATCAATGTCCTTCTGCATGGAGGGTTTCTTTAAATTTTTTTGTCATATGCGTCTGCTGGTAACATTATTTCAGTGTTTGTATGTCTGAAAATGTCCTTATTTTGCCTTTATATTTCATAGACTTTCTTTTTTAAAAGTTTTATATCTACAGAAATATTAAAAGATATTATAAAGAGTTTCTGTAGGTGTCACACCCAGTGTTCTCTATTACTAACATTTTACCTTAGTGTGATACGTTTCCTACAATTAATGAAGAAATAATCATAGAGTATCATTAACTAAAGTTTATTTATATTTTCTTTATATTTAAGTAATGCTTTGTTTGTTTGTTTGTTTTGTTCTAGGACCCTCATCCAGGATACCACAATACATTTTGTTATTATGTCTTTTTAGACTCCCTTGGCTGTGACAGTCAGTCTTTCATTATTTTTGAAGACTTTAATAGTTTTGAGGGGTACCGGTCAGGTATTTTGTAAAATGCCTGTCTATTGGAATTTGTTTGCTCTGTGTGTGTGTGTGTGTGTGTGTGTGTGTGCGCGCGCGCGCACACGCGCGCACTTCATCATTAGACAGTTGCCTTTGCTTCTGAGAAATTTTCACTGGATAGAAATGATGGATAGATTGATAAATGTTTTAAAAAGTATTCTCAAAGTGTTTTCCACTTTTTGTATTGTGTCATTTTTCTCAGGATAACTTTAAGATTGTCTCATTACTAATTTTGAGCAATTTGTTTAAGTTCAGGTTTTTGCTGTTGCTTTGGTTTCATTGAGCTCTTGGATTGGTGGATTTAAATATTTGGAAAATTTTGGCCATTATGCCTACACATATGTTTCTACTCCGTCCTCTCTCTTTTTTCCTCTTGTTACTCCACTTACACTTGTTTTAGGCTTCTGAAAATTGTCCCACATCTCACTGATACTCTGTTTATATCTGGAATTCCTTCTCACTATGTTTCTTTTTAGAACATTTCTATTATTGTGTCTTATTAATTTTATTAAGTTTATTAATAAACTTATTAAGTTTATTAATATTTTCTCATGCAATGTTTAATGTGTTTTTAATCCTATTCAGTGTATTTTAATTTTAGCTCTGAGACATTGTCATTTTCACCCCAAGATGTTAAGTTTTAGTCAAGTGGTATCTTCTATGTCTCTATATTTCTTTCTTCCAGATTGTTGAATAAAATAGGATACAGTTGTAAAAACCAATGTCCTTGTCTGATAATTCTAATGTCAATGTTAGTTCATATCTGGTTTTGATTGAACTTTCTTCTCATTATGGGTCATATTTTACTGTTTCTTGTATGTCATGTAACTTTTTTAAAAAAATAAGCTCCACACCCAGTGTCAAGCCCAATGTGGGGCTTGAACTCATGACCCTGAGATCAAGACCTGAGCTTACATCAAGAGTCAGACTTAACTGACAGAGCCACCCAGCACCCCTTATGTCACGTAACTTTTGATGGGATATCCGACATTGTGATTTTTTACTTGTGGAATGCTAGATATTTTTGTATTCCTAAAAATATTCTTGACCTTTGTTCTGGGGTGAAGTTAAGTTACTTGGAAGAAGGTTGATCCTTTTGGTTCTTAGTTTTTAAATTTCTTAGGTGAATCAGAACAGTATTCAATCTACGGCTAATTTCTCACGTATTCTTCCCAATGTTCCCATGAAGGTTTTGTAGTCTGGTTAGTGGGAAGAGGTATTAACTATCATTCCTGTGTAGACATTGAGGATTGTTCTACTCTATCCTTTTGAGAAAATTTTGTCCAGCTTCTGTTAGTTTCTTTGCATATATGCCCTGATCAGTATTCTGTAGAATACTTGAAGGGGACCCTCCGCAGACCTCTAGAGTTCTCTCCGTGTGCTTCCAGCACTCTGCCCTGGGAGCTCTAGATGTCTTTGTCTCCCCTGATTCTCACTTTATTTTCTCAGTTAAGGTAGTCTCCACCCTGCATTGTAACCTGGATGTTCTCTCACTGCAGTTAGCTGAGGGCAGTTTAGGGTTCACCTCATTTATTTCTCACTTTTCCAGAATTAGTGGCTTTCATTGCTTGATGTTTCATATCTTGAAAATTTGTATCTTATATTTTTGTGTTTTTATTTGTGTCAGGTTGAAGGGTAAATTGGTCCTTACCATTCCATCTTGACTATTAGTAGAAATTTATTTCCAGCAGGTTTTTTTAGGTTTGTCTTTTTTTTTTTTAATGTTTTTTTATTTATTTCTAGGAGAGAGAGAGAGAGACAGCGTGAGCAGGGGAGGGTCAGAGAGAGAGGGAGTCACAGACTGAAACAGGCTCCAGGCTCTGAGCTGGCAGTCAGCACAGAGCCCGACGTGGGGCTCGAACCCACGAACAGCGAGATCATGACCTCAGCGAAAGTCTGACGTCTAACCGGCTAAGCCACCCAGGCGCCCCTAGGTTTGTTTGTCTTAAATAATATTTATCAGATCATTACACAAATTTTTGGAAATGCCAAAAATCTTGTGCAAGAAGAACAGACGTGGAGGACCAACGTTTTGTTTTCAGGTGTTTTCAGGTGGTACTGCTCAATAATTTTTAAAAAATAAATTGCAAAGCATTTCCATAATAAAAGAAAATTCTCTTCAATAAACACTGCTGGAAAAAATAGATATCAGTATCAAAAACAATGAGCAGAACCTCACCCTGTATGTCTCACAAAGTATAAAAATTAGTTGAAATGACTCATTTAACTAGATGGAAAAGTTTAAACTATAAATACTCTAGGAGAAAACATTGAAAAACTCTTAGCAGTCCTGGGTGAATAAGTTTACTTTTAAGACCAGACACAGCAGCAATAAACATTAAAAAATCATAAATTAGACTCACTCAAATCTAGAAATATATGCTCATCAAGACACATTTAATCCATAGACTGGAAAAAATATTTGCTAAACATACGTTTCAGAGAGGATTTATAACTAGGATACATAATAGTATTACTAGCATACAATGATAAGACAATTGAATAGACAGTAAGTACAAGACTTGAACAGATGCTTCAAAAAGGAGGTATCTGAATGGACATAAGCCCCCGAAGTGGTGGCCAGCATCATTAGTTCTCAGAGAAATTAACAGGGGAAACACAATGAGATAATTCTGCATACCCATTGTAATGACTAAAATGGAAAAAGTGACAATATCAAATATGGTGAGAATTTAGAATTTGGCGAGAAAACAGAGGAAATAAATGGAACTATCATTTGGGAGTGCTACATGATACAGTAACTTTAGCAAAAAGGTATGGCAGTTTCTTATGAAGTTAAACACACCTACTATATGACTTAGAAATTTCTTTTCTAGCTATTTCTCCAAAACTTATTAAAGCATATTTCCAAAATAAGACTTGCACATAAATGTTCATAGCAGCTTTATTCATAATAGCCCCAAACTGGAAATACTCCAGCTACTCATTAACAGGAGAATTGAGGAACAAATTATAGTATAACCATTTAACAGAATACTACTCAGGAATAAACTGCTGATATAAACTACCACACATATGAATCTCTCATGGAAATGCTGAGCAAAAGAAGCTAAACACAAAAGAGTGTATAATGTGCAATTTTTTTAGGTGAAGTTGTAGAATAGGAAAACTAATTCATGGTAAATAAAAGCAGAGAAGTGGTTGCTCTGAGAGTGGGAGATTGATTTGGAAGGAGCACAGGGATCTTTCTGAAATAATGGAAACATTCTATAGATTGATAGGGGTGTTGGGTTACATGAATATTGGCATTTGTCAAAATTCATCAAATTATACACTTAAGATTTATGCATTTCTTTATATATAACTTTTACCTACCCCCCCCCATAAAAATATTTAACTTTAATTGGTAGGTTTCCTTTTTGCAGTGCTATGATTTAACAGTTCTGAAAACTACTTTCTGTGTTTCTAAGATTCATAGTCCAGTTTTATGCAGTGAATAACAGGTTTACAAATATTTAAAGGGATAAGGTTTGAATGTATGCTATGGTTTTGGATTGAAATGGATGATACAGTATGAATCCATAATTTTGAATAAAATGTACATGTTTCTAATATTTTGTTAATTATACACACACGCATTTCTGGCACTGTCTGTTGCTGAGAAAACCTAGAAACAATGACACAAGAGTAACAATGAACGCAACTGGTGCTCAAATATTGGTTACTTCATACAATTCTGCATTAGTAAGAACCAGGGGTTTGGGGCAAAGTGACTAACACTGGGCTGGGACACGAGCAGTACCAGAAGAACCTGGAACACCCGTGTGCCAGAAAGTGGAAAAAGACATAAACAATTGTGCAGGTTCATTAAAGGACACATGACCCATCTTGAGAACACCTGCTAGCCAAACCCAGAAAAATCAAACCATTAAAATCAATAAGGCTAGCAATAGACTATAGCCTATAAAATAAAATAAGAATACATGAGTTTATATTTACACCAATAATCAAATAAATAAAAGGGGAAGAAGAGATGGCTCTTTCCAACTGCAGAATGATAGTTACTGAAGTTATCAATCATCAATGGCTGCTAAAACCAGTAAGGGAAAGTTTTATGATCAGAATAATTATCTCCCCATAGGTTTTTTTGTATTTATTATTATTTATTATTTTTGTAACAAAAAATAACTTTCTTTTTGAGGAAGAAATCTGGTGTTATTTTATCTAAGTGATCAAAAGTGGGTGTTCAGTATTGGAACTAATTTCACGTGCCTCCTGAAGTGATACTTAAAGAAGAAACAGCACCATTTCTCTTATTCCTGCCCAGGATACCTGACCTAAATTGAATTATGGAGAAACATCAAATAAATCAAGTTGAGAAATACTTGACAAAAATAACTCTCTATTTTCAAAGTAGACATTTTGAAGAGCTTTTCCAGATTAAAGGAGACTAACCAGACAATAAATGTAATGCGTGATCCTGAAGAGGATTCTGGACCAGGAAAAACAAAGCAGTAAGGGATATTATTGAAGCAGCTGTTGACAATTGAATGTGGACAGCAGATTAGATGATGATGATGTACGAATGTAAAATTTCTTGATTTTGATCCTTATACTGTGGCTATGCAAGAGAATGCCCTAGTTCTTAGGAAATGCCTATTGAAGCATATAGGGGCAGAGGGGCATTCCATCTACAACCTACTTTGGGATGGTTCAGCATGATAGAGCAAATGCAGCAACAATGTAAACCATTGGTGAAACCAGTCAAAGGGTGCACAAGAGTTTTTTTTATAACTTTTCCTGTATGTTTGATATTTTTCCAAACTACAAAAAAAAAAAAAAGTTAGAAAAAGATTTGAAATAGCTGAACGTCTACGTGTCCATCTTGACTGCCCAGGTAGGTAGGTTCAGGACCCCTGGTTGGGAATCATTGGTCGGGTGTATGTATGGGGTGGCTGAAGTATGTACTCAGAGCTTTTTAACTTACAACCATATCGTGTTTCCTAATGAAAAGTGGTAATATTCTTTTCTCAGGGAGATGTTTATATCAGGCATTTGTAAGGCTCTTCTGGAATGCTGACTAGAGTGTGGAGATTATTCTTTCTGAGATGATGGAAACGCTCTATGTGAATATTAATAGAGACAGGTCCCCTTTCAAGTGCGTTACATGTGTTGTTTCACCTCACAACAATTTAAGAGTTGGGGTTTGCCATCACTATTTTAAACATGAGACAACTGCAACTTGTTCAAAGGATTTGGGTAGTAAGCAGCAGAACCATAACTTGAAATTGATTTACTTAAAGACAAAACCGAAGGCCTCTGTCCAAGGACACATTTCTTCCCTGACCTCAGGTTCCACTTCCTACACTGGGTTGTAATCAGCCATCTCTTTTCCCACCAGGGAGGGCACTAAGGAGATTGTTCTCACTCTCTAACTTTCCTCTTCCTTGGTCTCCAGAACCCAGGACATTGCTTTGCCAATGACTGCTTAGTCAGTGCAGGCAGTATAAATCGTTTTTAAGCTCCTCAAAGGCAAAGATCCTGCTATATTTATATTTTTTGTATCACCCCTTTAACCCAGCATTATGCTAGAAATACAGTGTCCCTAATCATGTCAGTGGCAAGTTAGAGAGGTAATTTGGTGAAACTGATTTCACTGATCAGGTGTAAAAGGAACCTGTCTATTGTTTGCAGTGTAATTTTGCCTATTAAGGAAAACGCAGTGTTTATTTCATGTGGTTATTTATACGTTCATTTTAAAGAAGAGAGCAAGCTCCTGGTGAAGAGATGCTTTTGGGTCTGCATTATTTCCATCACTTTGGCCCTATGTATTATTTAGACCCCTCAGCTGATTCTTCCTCTGACTTCCCATCATGCAGGCCCTAGTGTGGCGGACAGGATACAGTAGACATTTCCGCTCGTCTACACAGCACATACCACCATGTTTATCACACAGTGGGCATAACTTTCTGCCCTGCTGTTAAGATTCAGTGTTGATATTCTCCCTGCGAGTCAAGACCCTCAGCACATCTGTACACAATGTGCAGAAATGCAGAGATGTCAAAACCCAGGACACATGCAGCCCAACACTTGACAAGCTGAGTGTTATTAGCATTGGTAATAAGACTACCTGGGTCTGTCTGTAGAGGTCCCTCGGCTTGGGCTCATTTACATTCACGGCACACAACATTCAAACCTGGCTCTTAAATGAACCAGCTTCAGTCAATACAATGGAAACCTTGACAGTAAGCTGAAAAATTCGGGTAGAAATCCATTCATCCTAATTAAGAGAACCTCTCAGACCTGCCTTCTGGCAATTAACACACCTGTGTGTGGTCCCATTATCTGAACTGACAACGGCGTAGGTTCTACAGACTCAGTGAGCCCTCTTTTCTTCTGAGCTCCGCATTCCAGCTATCCTTTCTGTAAATAGATTCTCTTTGACTTGCAACAGCAAATACTCTGAACATTTGCATTTCACTCATTACTTGTGCGGCTACAGGCTGAGCATGACCCCGTCATAGAAACAAATCCAGCTGAAAACCACCTAATGGCGTTGGTTGTATAACTATTAGACTTCCTTGAAATATACTTCTTAGGACCAAAAGAAAGAAATGGGATATTTGCCCCATGGGATTAGCGAGGTCTGGTCTCTTTTTTCATTTATTTTAGCAAAATGGCTTTCTCTTTAAACCACATTAGAAGAAACTCAGCTCTTGCACACAGTAAGAAGTCAGTGGCGAGAATGTCAAACTTTGCATTAGAACGCATGGCAGGGATTTACAACAGTTTCTAATACGTTTTTTTTTTTCCTTGACAATTATCATTCTGACGGCTGGAGATTGGAGTATTTAGGAATGGTTGGCAACTAGATTTTCTTATGTGTGGGTTAAAAAAAATCTCAAATTGAGTTTCAAACTCTCAACTGGTGCCCTTCCTTTGATCTGTCACCTTGTGTTACCTTCCATCACATTACTGCACAACTCCTCAAATTTAAAGGAGCAGGCTTTTCTTTTTCCAGGTCAGATACTAATTTAGAAATTTGGTGTGAAGTAATGATGAATAATGGATGAACTGGCTTTCTGAATTGGAGCCCCACGTTCCGAGGAACTTGGGAAATCTTCAAAGCCAGCTGAAATGTGTGAACTTGATGCCAGGAGGAGACCCACCTGAAGAACCATTAGCTTCTCCACCTGCCCAGTCTCCACTTACGGCCAGCTGGAGTTTGTTTCTCTTGGTTTTGAGAACACATCATCACACGTGCAAATGGTGAAACATTGGTTCTAAATTCCATTTTTACGTATAGGTGGATTAGGATGAACTTACCGGAGGACCATGGGAGAGAAGAAGGGGAAAAATAGTGGGGGAGAGGGAGGGAGGCAAACCATGAGAGACTCTTGAATGCTGAGAACAAACTGAGGGCTGATGGAGGTGGGAAGAGGGGAAGGGAGTGATGGGCATGGAGGAGGGCACTTGGGATGAGCACTGGGTGTTATATGGAGACCAACTTGACAATAAACTATTTAAGAAAATAAATAAATAAAATAAATTCTAGTTTTATCTAGAAATCTTGCTTTCATTACCTGCTTATTACACAGGGCTCCTGGTATAGGTTTGGAAAGTGTACCGTATTGCTTTCCGGAGTCTTTGGTTTGCTAATCAACCACAATCCATTTCTGCTTTCTATGCTTGCTATTTAAGAAGATTTTTTTAAGAAAAATTTGTCTACTTCTTTGATGAACAAATGACACTGAACTGAGGTTTTTTTTTTTCCTTCAGATGATTTGCAATAGTGCATCTGTAGAATAGGATTACTGAAGTTTGAGTTTTTAAAAGGTCTAATTGAAAGGATATGAGGCAATTTGGGAATTCCCACCCACTCATAATATTTTTCTGATTTTCTAAATTTCCTATAGCTATATTCCTTCTGGAAAAGGCATTGCATGGTAGCCTCCTCGATGTGATGGAGAAATGGAGATGAATGATAGTACAGTTAGAAGATTTGTAACTGGTTATACTACCCACAGAGGATAATGATTGGTGGCTCCCGAGTTTTCCTTCTGTGGGACTTTGTAAGCCTTGTCCACTGCAGATTGGTAGGTGGCAGGTTTAATAAGGGAACGTACATACAAAGATTGTCTTGGGCAGCAAACAAGATAAGTAGGTCTCCATACCTTCCTGCCAGAATCTTAAAAGTTGATAGAGGTCTTAATTAGATTCAGTCCAGATGGTCTCAGCAACACATTGCTCTCTCAAGGCTGTGTCCTTGAAAGTGGTGTCGCTATGGGAACGGTGGGCACAATGTACATTCCAAAGACAGGGAAGGGGGTGAAGAGCCTTCAATTGCCTGGGTCCAGCTTGTCCATCAACCAGCGGTCACATGGTCTCAATGACTTCCCCCAACAACGCTCTTGGGATATTATTGGGTTTTCACAATTTGTAGGACAGAAGCAAACTTAAGTGTGATAAGCAACCAGCAACATTATACATGTGAAAGAGCTAAAGCTACTAGAGAAATTTAACCGGGAGATTAGAAGCTTCAAATTGATCTTATGGGTGTATTTGTGAGAAATGTCACACGGAAGAAGAACGAGGCTTCATCAGGATGACTTCAGTGAATTGAAGTAGGAGCAAAAGGCAAACGTTACAGGGAGACAGATTTGTTCAATTTAGAACAAGAAAGGCAAAAGTGGCAAAAGATGCACAGGCAGAATCGCTGAAAACATTCAAGCCAAAGCTAAATGACCGCTTTGAAGAACTCTTGTAGAGAGAATTCAGATGCACAGTTAGATTTGACAGCTGGTTATAGCTTTTTTCCCCCCTTACATTCTTCATAGTCAACCTTACAATATGATAATGTGTCCAAATGAACAAACCTCGTTAATCTTGAAACTTTGGTAAGAGATTTTATACCCCTTACACATCATACACAGGTGGCAGGACAGGAATCCCAGGCAGTCCTTGGCCCCGGACACCATTAGGAGAGACAGTTACTGTTTTGGCTTAGAGACTTTCATAGGCACAGACTGGCATCTGAAGCAGGTATTTTCTGGGTAATTTGTGTACCAGGAATCTGTATTCTCTCCTTAAAATTGTTGCTACCGGTCAGACTTTCTCTACAAAACTTTAAGCCCATTTGACCAAGCATAACTTCACTTCCTGATATGGAGGGGACTTTTATGACCTTCTGGTTCATGCTAAGCAGAGAGAAAAACATGGTCTGTGATAATTTGTCTTCTCCCCATGGGCTGCTTCTCATTTCTTCTTGTTTTGAATGGTTTGAAGGATGTGAATTATAAAATACCATTTGGTATTTATTTATAAAACATTTTATAGTTTATTTATTTATTTTGAGAGAGAGAGAGTGAGAGAGCATGAGTGAGCAGGGGAGGGGCAGAGAAAGAGGGAGAGAGAGAGAGAGAGAGAATCCCAAGCAGGCTCCGCAATGTCAGCACAGAGCCCGATGTGGGGCTTGAACTCACAAACTGTGACATCATGACCGGAACTGAAACCAAGAATAAGATGCTTAACCGACTGAGCCACCCAGGTACCCCTACCATTTGATATTTAATAATATTATACATTATATCCATTAGAAAGAGGCCCTCATAATGCTGATATTAAGATTCTTTGACATTACATGGTAAGAGGAAAATAACGATACAATTATTCCTAGTATAGATAACCAACTTAAAGTGATATCTTTTTAGCTCACTCACCTTGACATGTACATGTTTGGAGAAGGGACAACAGGATACAATATCAAGGTCAGGAAAGGTCACAGAAATGTTTGGTGGCAGTTGGCCCAACTTTATTGGTCATCAAAATTGCCTGGAAATTAAAAATTCTGGGGAAGTTCCTGATGGAGTAGTTTGGGATGGGGCAGCAGAGGAAGCTGCACTGGGGGTTCTTATGATCAGACGAAGATAATGCTGTTCTAGACAATTTCTAGTCACAGTTCAAACAAAGCGGAAACTATAGATGAGCAGGACGCTGTAAGAGGCAGACCTAGCATAAGAGTTATCAAAGATGCTGCTGTTCTGCAACAAAGATGTCACAGAACTGATATGCTCAGCTGTGCAAATGGAACTACCTAAAAACATTATATTTCACTTTTTTAAATCATGAATTATTGAATTGGCTCCCGTGTTCTACCTCTGCCAGAATATAACTTCCCACATGCATTCTGGAAAAAGTCTCAGGTAAACTATTTGCCTTGCATGAATCTGTCTTATGACTTTCAATACATAACAGTTTTCTTCTTTTGAAGTAACAGCGAAGCCACCAGTAGATGATGTAATGAGCAAAGGGTCCTTTTCCTTGTGGAAGAAAACAGGCATCATCGGCTGCGATATGTGGGAAGAGATTCGGTCAATAGTTTCTTCTCAGCTCTTGCCAGCTACTCCTCATGTCCTTGCTCCGCTCTTTCCCCTATTTTTCATAGACTGGCCATTTGGTGCTGCCCCTTCATTCCGCTGTACCCATATGGGCACGGCTCTAACCCTGGACTGGGCGTGAGGTGGCTGCTAGTCCTCTCGCCCTTTAGATAACATTTGAAACCAAAATCTGAAATTTGGAAGGATACGTATAAAAACTACTTTTCAGTCCTGTCATTGTTTTCTCTCCCAAAAATATCCATGAGCTTTATCAAGCCGACTTTGCCTCATCTATCTTTTTTTTTTTTTTT
Organism: Proteles cristata cristata; assembly: GCA_017311185.1. Lineage (NCBI taxonomy): Eukaryota > Metazoa > Chordata > Mammalia > Carnivora > Hyaenidae > Proteles > Proteles cristata. The sequence continues at coordinate 1,136,065 of JAESUZ010003900.1, read as the reverse complement.
TTAACACACATGTGGGATTTCCAGGACAGGTAGGAAGGTTACGTACACTCTGGATGCCTGTGAACTTTCCATAAACAATTGTTTAATTCTCATGAGCCTTTGCTATTCAGTAAATGAAGGAACATAAAGACTACTGTAATTTCAAGGGCTAACAGTAGATGAGGGATGTAGACATGAATGCTAATTTCCTCCTTTCCCCTTACTTTTAAGGAGTAAGCTTATTCAAAGCATAAGCTGAAGAAATTATGAGATTAAATAGGGTGGTTCCTATTGAGAAATGATACAAAGATGAATCACAGGGAATATTTCAGTTACTTGCCCTGGTATCTGAATTGAAGTTCATATCATTTAAAGAGGCACGTAGAATCTGGAGGACTCCTCTGTGCTTTTCTGGCTGTGACATTGCATGCAAAAGGCATTTATTGTTTTTCTCTTATGATCTGCATGAGTATTCCTTGTATTTGAGGACACAATCTGGCAATATTCTTTAGGGTTATTTGAAGGTCAAACAGAGGTTGAACCCAGTTCTATGGCTCACAGTATTTTATGGAATTCTTCCTTTTCTACTTTTATTTCTCAGAAGGTAAAGATCTCTTTTAAATGTTTTTCAAGCTATGTAGTGTTGTCATGTCAAACTGATTATTTCCACATAAAAGTTTGGTGGCCCTGCTTCAAGAAGTCTTGGTTAAAACATACTACAATCCCTCAGGTAATTTCATTACTTTCTAATAATGTCTATGAAAATTTTTAAAGCAGCTCATTGATATATAAAGCTTTTATATTGCTCTTTTCTAGAAACTCTAATCTTTCAATTAATATTTATATTAGTGTCTGCTGTTTAATATCCCTTTATGCTTCCCAAACCAAACCTGTAGACATGATGCATGGAATATTATTAATATAGTTTATGTCAAGGTAAGTTGGGTGAATAGTTTGCGTATACATACATGCATGCAAATTAGGTAATAAATCTTATAGATGGCAGACCAGAGACTTAGTGAAGGAGGTAAAGTGATTGTCCAACGTCATATGGCCGGGAAATGGCCCAGCTAGCTGGCAGGCCTCTAATGACCAACGCTTTCTCTGCTTACATCATTCTGTCTAATGGTAACTGCTGCCATTGCCTTTCTTTTCAATATATCGTGTGGCTTATCTGCATTTCTCTTCTGTAACTTTTTGGCATTTGTTTCTCTTCTCATCTAATTTCCAGGATACTGGTGGCTTATAGAGTGAATTATGCAATTTCTTCAAAACCTGTACTTACTGTATTTAGTCTGTAACCACTAAATTGGTAATTTGCCCATGAGTTGTTTCAAGATTGCAACTTAAAGATCAGCTTATTTAACTGATAGCTGCTCTCCCAATTAGTGATGCCTAGTAAATCAGATGCAGATGTTTAAGAAAATTAGCCCAGGACACAAAAAAGCATAAGCCAACACACATTTCTGGCTTATTAAACCCACTGAACATTTACCAATTTGGAAAATATTGGGAAATTATGAATAAATTGTTAAATTTTCTGAAATATAAAACATTAATTCCCTAAATATTATAGAGCACATAGTCTAGCGTGATAAAATATGTATATTTAAAATAAATGTGACTCATTTCCACATGTATGCAGTAAACGGAACTGTCAGGATTATTTACTGAGTGGCTGCTATGAGATAGGCAGTGAGGGGCAATGAAAAGAAATGCGTTTTTCCTTCCACCTGTTCTGACTTTGAATCTGAGCAAGCTCTGGAATTCTCCAATGAAGTGCACTTTTTTAGTTTTGTTCATTTTTTCTGAATATAAGCTCTGTCTTTATACAATGATGCTAATAATCCCTGCTCCATAGGGGGTTCAATGAGATCATATTAGTAAACTGCCCATCACAAAGTCCTTGATAACTCCCTTCTCTGCCACTGCTCATTTGCCTTTCTCAGCACTGTTCTGAGCCACAGCAAAGAGAAAAAATAGGCTACAGATTTGAATTATGAGATGGTAGTTGAAATGCACCACTTTGGGGGTGCCTGGGTGGCTCAGCCGGTTAGGTGTCAGACTCTTGATTTAGGCTCACGTTATGATCTCATGGTTTGTGAGATCAAGCCCCTCATCAGGCTTTGCACTGTCAATGTGGCACCTACTTGGGATTCTCTCTCCCTCTGTCTCTGCCCAACCCATACTTGCTTGCATATGCACATGCTTTCTCTCTCTCTGTCTCTCTCAACATAAATGAATAAATAAACATAATAAACATTAAAAACAAAAAAGAAACACACCTTTTTGATAATCTACCCTTCAATTCTTCCCTTTTGTTTTTCGTCATTCATTCATTTATCTTTCATATATTTATCAAGTGCTTGTGATTGTGTCAGGTACGTTGATGAATGGAAACAGTAAGGAACACAGTGCTTGAATTGTTGGCTGAGATCATAGAATTAGTTTGTCTGACTCTAGTCCAGGGCTTTTTATTTTTTTTAAATGTACATGCTGTATAGTAAGAAAAACAAGAACATAAGGAAAAAAAAAAGAGTGAACTCTATAAAATAACATATAATTAAAATCCAAACAGTTACCCAAAAATACTTGAGCAATCTTAGCAAACATTGGCCAATCAGGCTGACAATGCTGTAATGGGTGGAGAATAAGGGCCAGTGGGACTTTGATCACCTTGCTCTCAACAACTCTGTTAGCTATATGGTAAGGAGTGGTACAGGTAAGAAATGGCAGCTTTCCATCAGGAGATGGATGCAGTCAGAGCTGAAGATAAAGCAGTATGTACTGGGGAAGAGTAGGAGTCAGGGATCCCACGTGGCATTCCAGTATGAGTTAATGCGTCTGTAGCCTAGCATGGAGTTATTGTCATGGAGAAATTGGGAACTTCCTATGTGCAGGCTACGAAGAATGTTCTAAGTTGCTTCAAGATATTATGACTGACTAGTTGGAACAAAGATGGAGCCATTAACAAAAACAGGAAAGTGAGGGCAGGTGGCAGTTTTCAGGAAAAACACAATGAATTTGACCCTATGCACACAGAATTTGACTGGTTTTTGAAATCTGAGGCTAGCCCTTGGGAAGAATGGAGAGCTGGCTACGTGAATTTGGGCATCATTAGCAAAGAGGTGATAGTGAAAGTCACAAGAACAGATGTATTCTCTTAAGGAGCGACTGAAGAAAAAAGAGCAGATGGCAGAAGGAATAGGTTAATTAGTAACACCGACTAATGGCTAACCAAGGGTTGCCAAGCAAGGTACCTGCCAGATTTGTTTAAATAATACTTTTTAAATTGTGTTTACGCTAGTAATTTGCTTAGCAAACTCTTCCCTCCACATAGTTTGTAGGGAACTGGGCAACTGTGAATCAATTTTAACCATCAAAAGTTAGAGTTTTCAGGAAGCCAATAAATGAAGTTTGTACTAAGCACACCCCACTGGCCCCCTTCCTGGCCATCACCTTTCTCTCTTAATTGAGTATGTACCCCTCATCTTCCCAAAGGGATCGTGTCATTATTCTCATTCACATCTTACCTGTCCTGAAAGCCTCTTTTGATTTTTTACCAAAGTGACAATTAAAAGGAATTCAGTGGCTCAGCATTTTGCTCATCATGGATTTAATAGTTCTCATTTATTAAAGAGCTCACATGCACTCTTTTTCCCCCTTTCCCCCTTAAAATATGTATAACAATCTCTTATCCATTCTGAATTTTAAAGCTTTTAGCTTTCTCTAGAAATATCAATTTAATTACTCATTTCGTTTACCACCACTTATTCTTCATTCTTCAGTCCTTTTTTTAAATGTTTATTTATTTTTGAGGGAGAGAGACAGAGTGCAGAGTGCAAGTAGGGGAGGGGCAGAGAGAGAGAGAGACATAGAATCCAAACCAGTCTCCCGTCTCTGAACTGTCATCACTGAGCCCAATACAGGCTGATGTCCAACCGTCTGAACCACCCAGGCTTTTCATTCTTCAGTCTTAAGACCAAAAAAACCAAGTTTTTTTTTTGTATTACCTTCGGAAACAGGAAGTATTTACACCCAGCACAAACTTATCTTGTACATTCTATATGTTATTTTATTCCAAGGTATAATTCTTTAAACTGTGCCTTGTTCCAACTGACATTCCTGAAGTAAATGTATTCTATTAATCAAAACTTAATTTGCTAAGTGCCACCCCAAACTGTTGTCTTCAGCTTACTTATATCTTTTTAAAAACAGTTTTAGATTTTTTAACGATTACTTATATCTTGATTTGCTACTTGCTTCTTTGTTTTTCAGTGGAATACTAAATTTTTCCAAATGACCATTCTGTCTTCTTTGGTGACCCTCCACAAATCTTTGATGATGCTTAGTTATGAGAACATGTGGCTCAATAATTTTATTAATAAATAATAGCATAACCTATCACATCACTATAGTTTGAGCCTAATTACTGAGTGGTAAACTCCATATTTTCATTCTTCTTTTAATCTTGCAGATTGACTTTTAACTCCTTTTGATAGAGCTTTAGCCAAACCTCTGCCTCTTCATAAGCTAATTGCTGATAGGTTCCGTGGCATTTGTTTCCTTTTTCATCAATTCCAGATGGCGAGTGTTCCATTTTGCCAACTTTTCGTGAAGAGCCACCTTCATTTCCCTTCGGACCTCAGATCATGGGGCTGAAAGTGCTGATGGCAAGGCCATCCATTGTAAGGAGCATTAAGGAGCGGTACTTTCCCTAGCACCCTTTGCTGCTGCAAATCTCTAGGGACCCAGAAGAGACAGATTGGGACAGAGCTGGGCTATCTACCATGTTAGGGTTTGAAATGTCATGGTGGACCCCAGTTGATGGTCAGAGTACTGTGGTTTATGGCCTATATATTCCTAAATCCTATACTATATTAAAATGCTACAAATTTGAAAATGTATTCCATAGTCAAATATGTAAAAGTCAGGGCTAATCACTGTTGAGAAGGACTCAACAGTGTTCTCTGACTTCTGAGAGCCTTAAAATATACTTCCATGTGTTGTGAATGTCCAAGAAGGAGATATTGTATATTTTGCATTCCCAACTTTCTTCCCCTTCTTGCATATTATAGGACCATTTCATCAGACTCCATTTTAGGAAGTGAATATCTAGTTATAGATTCCAAAATAAACATTTTGATGGATTATTTTTTTCCCCCACTAGCTTTCCTTGATCCCAATGTCACATTATAACTTTGGATATTTTGTTCCAAACTTATTTTAATTTCTGCATTTCCCAGTGATGCTATAGTCAACCAGTTTAGATTTTACCTTCGCAAACTACTTTAAAATCTCTTTAATATTTAGGGAAACGTGGAGCTTTCATAAAGTTATATAGCTTCTTTTTCCATGATAGGAAATTATTGTGCTCAGTATTCAAAATTATTTTTACTGAGATTGTCACTAAATGCATTTATTTTGGAAATATTTGTTGAGGGCATATACTCAGCCATAGGGTATGACCTTTCCAGCCTGCTGGGGCCTGTGACAATTCCCAAAATACATGATTTTTGGTACTAACACTGGGGAAGTTCCAGATAAACTGGCACTAACATGTCACCCTCAAGAGGGATTTAGTAAGACAAGTTTCCTGCTTCATGGGGTTCAGTGGAGACTGGGAATGACAGACGATAAACAATTAAACAGGATAGAGAGTGGCATATTATATTTTAAAAAGCAGATGGATTTTATTATAGAGTCAATGGGAATAAGGTAGGAAGGAAGTTGTCATTGAAACTACCTTAGAAAGGTGGAAATGCAAGGGACCTCTGGGATGACAAGTGTACTGAGACCACAATGATGAAATGAAATGAGCCATTACAAACCAAAAGAGAGGAGTTTAAGATGGCAGAAAAGTAGGGGAACACTGGGCTGTCCTCATCCCCCAAACATAGGTGTCATGAGGTCAGATCATTTGGAACACCCAGGAAATCCATCTGCAGAGTGACAGAAGGATCTACATGGCTGGTGGGAGACAAAGTGGCACCTGTGAAGTAAATGGAAGTGAACTGGGGGAGAGAAAATGGCGGTGCTGTGGAGAGACAAAAGGGAAAGAAAGTGAGACGTTGAGTGAATTCAGTGTCGGGGTTGCCCCAGAGGAAAACCTGTCTGGACCACGGACTGGAGAGCAAGAGGCACTGAATGTCACACCTTTTTTTTTTTTTTTTTTTTTGCAACCAGTGTTTGGAGCTCAAATTGAGGTTCTGGAAGCGCACGACTTTCTCTGGTGTGGAGCTGTGACTCACAGTCCTGGGGAGGAGGGAACTGGCCCTGGAGTGCATCACATGCTGTAGGGATCTCTGCAGAGCACTGGGGGGGAACATTTCCCTTCCTGGAGTACATTTGGAAGCGGGTATATTGCCTCTCCAGGGACAAAAGACCCTGCTGACACTAGGAAGAGGCCTTTCATCAGCAGGGGACAGAGGTGTGCCCAGAGGGAATATAGTCATGTTGCTGCTTTTGGCAGTGTTACACTGTGGATTCTGTGCACTGTGCAGTCACGGGACAGTTTTTCTGGGACCAAGAACTTCAGACAAAGCGTAGATAGACTCTACTCCAGAGAAGGGGTGTAGGTCCAAGTGGTTGCAGGTCTTTAAAGATATCAGGTTTTGAATCCCAGCCATTAGCCATAAAGGAAACTCAGGAGAGCTGTGGCACAGGGTGTGCTGACTGCCCTCACTATTCTTTGAGGGTTACCTGAATAGCAGGTGGTGTGAGATCCCCTGTATAGGAGGTGAGATGGGAGTGGTGCCATTGTACCACCAACACCAACATGGTGGGACTTCAGAGAGGAGCACAGAGGTCTCCAGTGGAGGTGGGGCCAGCTTACACTAACCCCCCCCCCCGCCCCCGGTTGTGCCTGGCAACTGCTTACATACTAAGTAGTGCAAGACTGACTCTGAGCCAGTGTGACAGCCTCTCTTCTAGAAGACCAGCCAGGGCAATGCCCCAAATGCACCAAGTATCCTGAAAATCAAGCTTCAAAACCACACCTATATTTCTGGTGGAAATAGAACTAAGCTTACTTTTTTTTTCTTTCTTGTTTTCCTTTTCTTTTCCTTTTTGTTTGTGTTTTCTCTTCTTTTTTAAATTTGGAATTAGGCTCATAGTTTCTTGTTTGTACCTTTCCTTACTCTCTTTCTCTCTCTCTTTTTGGAATCAGGCTTTGATTTTTCTTTTCTTTTTCTTTCTTTCTTTTTCCACGATCCTCTCTTTTGTTTTGTTTGGAATCAGCCTTATGATTTTTTGATTCTGTTTGAATTTTTTCATTCCCTTTCCTTTCTTTTTTTTTTTGGAGAGAGGCTCCCCTTCCCTTTTTTTTTTCCAGGCTTATTCTAAGAAACAAATCAAAGCACACCTAGCTAAAGATCCAAACACTCCCCACTGCAAGCAAAGATGAGCTCTGCAGAGGACTGACCAGTGGGAAAGGGCAGCCGAAATGTAATAGCAGAGTGCACACAGCATACACCAGATATCCTTCCTGAAGCACCAGGCCCTGGACATTGGTATGACCTATTTTAACATAGCATTAAGCTCAGGTGCAGGAAACATAACGAGCTTTTAAAATATGCAAAAGACAAAAAAAACAAACAAACAGACAAAATGGTAAGATGGAGGAATTCTCCACAAAAGGAAGGTCAAGAATTAATCACAGCCAGGGACCTGATCAAAAGAGGTATAAGCAATATATCCAAACAAGGATTTAGAACAACAGTCATACACCTACTAGCTGGGCTTTAAAATACATAGAATACACCAAAGAAACCCCTGCAGCAGAGTTCAAAGACCTAAACACTAGTCAGGTTGAAATAAAAGAAAATGCTATAACTGACATGCAAAACTGACTGGATGCAGTCACAATGATGATTGAAGAAGCAGAAGAGAATAGGTGATATAAAAGATAAAATTATGGAAAATAAGGAAGTTGAAAAGAAGAAGGAAAGGGAACTTTTAGATCACAAGGGGAGACTTAGAGAACTAAGTGATACCATAAAACAAAACAATATCCATATCATAGCAGTTCCAGGAGATCAAGTAAAGAAGATTTATTTGAACAAATTACAGCATAGAACTTCCCTAATCTGGGGAAGGAAACTGGTGTTTAAGTCCAAGAGGCACAAAATCAACAAAAACAAGTCAACACCAGGACATATAGTGAAACTCGCAAAATACAAAGATAAAGAGAGTTCTGAAAGCAACTGGAGACAAAAGGTCCTTAACCTACAATGTCAGACACATAAGGTTAGCAATAGACCTGTCCACTGAAACCTCCCAGGCCAGAAGCAAGTGGCAGGAAATATTCAATGTGCTGAATGGGAAAAATATGTAGCCAAGAATTCTTTATCTAGCAAGGCTGTCATTGAGAATAGGAGGGAGAGAGTTTCCCAAACAGAAGCTGAAGGAGCTCATGACCACTAAACTACCCCTGTAAAAAGTTTTAAGGGAGACTCTTTGAATGGAATAAAATAAAATAAAAAAAGAAGATCAAAGCAATAAAAACCATAAAGGACCAGAAAATGTCACCAGAAACAGGTAACACAATGGCACTAAGTTCATATCTTTCAAAAATCACTCTGAATATAAGTGGGTGAAATGCTCCAGTCAAAAGACTTAGGGTATCAGAATAGATAAAAAACAAGATCCATCTATATGCTGCTTACAGGAGACTCATTTTAGACTTAAAGACACCTGCAATTGAAAGTGAGGGCAGAGAGAACCATCTATAATGCTAACGGAGGTTAAAAGAAAGCCAGAGTATCAGACAAACCAGATTTTAAAACAGACTGTAACAAGAAATGAAAAAGGACGTTGTATCATAATTAAAGGGTTTATCCACTGAGAAAATCTAACAGTTGTAAATATTTAGGTCTCCAACTTGAAAGTATCCGAATATATAAATCAATTAATCATAAACATGAGGAAACTTATTGATAATAGTACAATAATAGTAGAGGACTTTAACACCCGACTTATAGGAATTGACAGATCATCTAAGCAAAAAATCAAAAAGGGAACAGTGACTTTGGATGACTCACTGGACTGGATGGCCTTAACAGATATATTCAGAACATTTAACCCTAAAACAGAGAATACCAATTCCTCTTGAGTGCACATGGAACATTCTCCAGAATAGATTACATACTGGGTTACAAATCAGCTCTCAACAGGTACAAAAAGATCGAGATCATACCATGCATATTTTCAGATCATAATGCTATGAAACCTGAAGTCAACCACAAGAAAAAATTTAGAAAGACCACTCACACATGGAGCTATTAATACTAAGTACATTTTACTAAAGAACGTATGGGTTAACCAGGATATTAAAGAAGAAATAAAAAAATACATAGAAGCCAATGGAAATGAAAACACGACAGTTCAAACACTTTGAGATGCAGCAATCGCTGTCCTAAGAAGAAAGTATAGTGTAATTCAGGCCTATCTCAAGAAGCAAGAAAGGTCCCAAGTACACAGTCTACCTTTACACTTAAAGGATCTAGAAAAGGAATAGCAAATACACCTAAATCCAGCAGAAGAAGAGAAATAATTAAGATTAGAGCAGAAATAAACAGTAGAGAAACAAAACAAAAACAAATAAAAGCCGGTAAAACAGATCGATGAAAGAAGGAGCTGGTTCTGTAAAAGAATTTAAAAAGTTGATAAACCCCTGGACAGACTCATCAGGAAGAAAAGATAAAGGACCAAAATAGATAAAATCATAAATGAAAGAGGAGAGATCAGAACCAACACCACAGAAATACTTACACTTATAAAAGAACACTGAAAAATTATATGCCAAAGAACTAGGCAATCTCGAAGAAGTGTACAAATTCCTAGAAACATAAAAGCAACCAAAACCAAAATAGAAGGAAATAGAAAATTTGAACAGACCCATAATAAGCGAAGAAATTGAATTATTTATCAAATATCTCCCAACAAACAAGAGTCCTGGGCCAGATGGCCTCCCAGGGGAATTCTATCAGCTATTTAAAGAAGAGGTAAAACCTACTCCTCTCAAACTGTCCCAAAAAATAAAAATGGAAGAAAAGCTTCCAAACTCATTCTATGAAACCAGCATTATCTTGATTCCAAAAACAGACAAAGACCCCACTAAAAACAAGAATTACAGGCCAGTATCCCTGATGACTCTGGATGCAAAAGTTCCCAATAAGACATTAGTAAATTGAATTCAATAGTACATTAAAAAATTATTCACCATGATCAAGTAGGATTTATTCCTGGGCTGCAGGGCTGGTTCAATATTTGCAAATAAATCAATGTAATATACCACATTAATATAAAAAAAGAATAAGAACCATATGGTCCTCTAAATAGATGCATAAAAAGCATTTGACAAAATACAGCATTCTTTCTTGATAAAAACCGTCAAGAAGTAGGGATAGAAGGAACATACCTCAACATCATAAAAGCCAGCAATAGGGAAAAACTGACATCTTACCACTGTTGTTCAGTATAGTATAGGAAGTCCTCACCTCAGCAATCAGACAGCAAAAATAAATAAAAGACAGACAAGTTGGTAAGGAATAAGTCAAACTTTCACTCTTCACAGATGACATGATACTCTATGTAGAAAAGCCAAAAGACTCCACCAAAAACTGCTACGTGAATTCAACAAAGTCACAGGATACAAAATCAGTTGCATTTTATACACCAATTATTAAACAGCAGAAAGAGAAAGTAAAGAATTGGTCACATTTATAATTGCACTAAAAAAAGAATAAGATACCTAAGAATAAGCCTAACCAAAGAGGGAAAAGATCTATACCTGAAAACTATAGAAAGCTTATGAAAAAAAAAATGGAAGAAGACACAAAGTAATTGAAAACCACTCCATGCTCATGGATTGGAAGACCAAATATTGTTAAAATGTCTATACTACCCAAAACAATCTACACATTCAGTGAAATCCCTCTCAAAATTAACACCAGCATTATTCAGAGAGCTAGAACAAACAACTCTAAAATTTGTATGGAACCAGAAAAGATCCTGAATAGCCAAAGTAATGTTGAAAAAGGAAACCAAAGCTGGAGGCCTAACACTTCTGGACTTCATGCTATATTAATACAAAGCTGTAACCATCAAGACAGTATGGTACTGGCACAAAAACAGACCATAGATCACTGAAACATAATAGAGAACTTAGAAATTGACCCACAAATGTATGGCCAACTAATCTTTGACAAAGCAAGAAAGAATATCGAATAGAAAAAATGACAGTCTCTTTAGCAAATTGTGTTGGGAAACCTGAACAGCAACATGCAGAAGACTGAAACCTGACCACTTTCTAACACCATTCACAAAAATAAATTTAAAATGGGTGAAAGACCGAAATGTGACACATACACACACACAAAATCAAAATACTACAGGAGAAAACAGGCAGCGAACTCTTTGACCTTGGCTTCAGCAACTTCTTACTCGACATGTCTCTGGATACACGGGAAACAAAAACAAAAATGAACTTTTGGGACCTCATCAAGATAAAAAGCTTCTGCACAGTGAAGGAAGCCATCAACAAAACTAAAAGGTGACTGACAGAATGGGAGAAGATATTTGCAAAAGACATATCAGATAAAGGGTTAGTATCCAAAATCTATAAAGAATGTATCAAACTCAACACCCAAAAAACGAATAATCCAGTGAAGAAATGGGCAGAAGACATGAATAGACACTTCTCCAAAGAAGACATCCAGATGACCAACAGATACATGACGATGCTCGGCATCACTCATCATCACAGAAATATAAATGTAAAGAACAATGAGATACCACTTTACACCTGTCAGAATGGCTAACATTAACAACTCAAGAAATAACAGATGTTGGCAAGGATACAGAAAAGGGGAACCCTCTTGCACTGTTGGTGAGACTGCAAACTGGTGCAGCCACTCTGGAAAACAGGAGGTTCCTTAAAACATTAAAAATAGAACTACACTAGGACCCAGCAATTGCGTTACTAGGTATTCATCCAAAAGATACATAAATGTTGAAGTGGGACACATGCACTCCAATGGTTATAGCAGCAGATAATCGCCAAATTATGGAAAGAGCCCAAATATCCATCACCTTATGAATGGATAAGGAAGATGTGGTATAGATATACAATGAAATACTACTCGGTGATCAAAAAGAATGAAATCTTGCCATTTGCAACAACATAGATGGAACCAGAGTGGATCATGCTAAGAGAAATAAGTCAGTCAGAGAAAGACAGACAGCATACTCTTTCACTCATATGTGGAATTTGAAAAAAAAAAAAAAAGACAGATGAACATAAGGGAAGGGAAGCAAAAATAAGATAAAAACAGAGAGAGAGGCAAACCATAAAAGACTCTTAAATCCAGAGAAAAAATTGACAGTTACTGGAGGAGTGATATGTGGGGGGATGGACTAAATGGGTGATGGGCATTAAAAATGTTTTTAATGTTTTTATTTATTTCTAAGAGAGAGAGAGCGTGAGCAGGGAAGGGTCAGAGAAAGGGAGATACTGAATCTGAAGCAGTCTTCAGACTCTGAGCTAGCTCTCAGCACAGAGCCCAATGTGGGGCTTGAACCCATAAACCGTGAGATCATGACCTGGACGCTTAACAGACTGAGTCACCCAGGCGCCTCTGGTTATGGGCATTAAAGAGGGCACTTGTTACAATGAGCACTGGGTGTTATATGGAAGCAATGAATCACTAAATTCTACTCCTGAAACCAATACTACACTGTATGTTAACTAACTTGAATTTAAATTAACATAAATAAATCAAAATCATTTTATATATAAAACAAAAACGACCCAAAAGACAACAAGAAAACTAAACACATAAACCACATAGCAAGGACATTCTCAGTAAAAGAATCTGTATGTGTCAATGTCCTGAGGCAGGAACAAGTTCATTGTGATCAAGAATAGAAGTGTTAAAGGAGGTTCTGTCAGAGAGATAGGCAGGTGCCAGGCCAAGTAAGGCTTAAGTCATAATATGAGATTATTATTTTATTTTAAGGAAAAAGGGAAGCAACTGAAGGATTTTAGTAATGCCATGTGTTTTAAATTTTTAAAAGGTTACTCTGGTGAATGAATGGAAAATAGAGAATAAGTTAAAAAGGTGCTGTTATAGAAGTACAGGTAATAGATGACAGTATCATAGAGAAAGGGAGTAACTATGGAAGAGGACATATTTAGAAATATAATTGACAGGAATTTTTTGTGAATACTATCTGGGTTGTAGATAAAATGGATGGATGGAGGTGTCATTTATTGACATGAAGAATATTTAAAAAGTACAGCTTTAGTAGGCATAGTGTCTGTGGTCCAGGCTTTCTGATTTGGAACTGTAAAGTTGAATTGCAAGCCAGCAATCAAATGAAAATGAGAGAGTGGGGTATGAAAATCTGGCCTTCCTGGAGAGGTTGGACATAGTGCAACATATTTGGAATCCATCAGCATGCAGATCATATTTTCAGTGATGGGACTAGCTATATAGAGCTTAAAAAGTGAAAAAAAAAAAAGTGAGAAAAGGACCAGGATTAAGCTTTGAGGTTCTCCAACATTTAGATGTTATTTTAGTACTAATGAATAAAATGACATGAATGAAAATAAGGATTAGCCAAGGTCTATTTGGAACCATCTTGGAGAGAGTGCATTCAAATTCCTGGTGACAAGCTTTGGTTTTCAAATAATTCTTCTGTAGAATGGAAGAGGTGACCCATCAAGCTACAGTAGCTAGATGAAAACTACCCCTGAGATCATCTTCCTTATTTCCTCTGCCCATATTTGATAGCTGCATTTTAGAAAAAGAACTGGTCCCAAGAATGTAATGGATCCAAAAGACCATCTATGAAGTCATAAAAGCACAACATAATGAAGTCTGGAAAGGTGTACTCTCATTATTAATGCTATGTGTTTAACATGTTCCAAATACAATCCATTAAATGGAAGTGCAATTAAAAATATCTGTATCATTTCTTGAAGTATATATGAAACAGAGGGAAAGAAACATGCTTTAAAAAGACATGGGTTCTGTATCTAATATTGATAAGTAGGCGTCAGGGGAGGGCTTCCATAGAAGGGACCTTGGGGATCTATCACAATTGTTACTGTTCTCTTGGCAGATATATCTTGGCAGAGGGAGATAATTCATCAGAATGTTATAGGCTGATGAAAAATTCCTTAAAGCCATGTAATTTCCTGTGTTTTAGTTTTTATTCACTAATAGCTTTGGAAATTTATTTAGTTTCTCAAGTAGTTTTTCCCAGTGGGAAGAGAAAGCATCATTTTGCAGTATATCTCTCAGAGAAAATTAATAAAGCTGAAATTCTTGTAGAAATTACTCTGTAGGACTCAGGAAACATGAGAACATTTTCTCAGGACTGTGTGATCCGATGAGCCAAAGGTACAGGTTGTGAATCTGAGAGAAGTGAAGGAGCCATCAGAGAAAGGTGGGACTCAGCCAATGAGGCTGTCGGAAAGGGCTCAGATGCCCCACAGCTGCCTCCATCTGGCGGGCTCGGGTGAAGTCTCTCCCTTACCTGGCATCTGCTTTAAAGTACATCTGGAGCATTTGCTTCCTAAACCGGTTTTCTCTTTTTGGTCTGTGCTGGGTCATACATTTTTTATTCAGGCCATTCCCTTTATGTTGAATTTTACACTCTCCCTTGCTACTACAGACACACTCTCCCCACCTTCTCACAGGCATCAAAACTGCAGCGACCTGAAGCAACTCAACTGCATTCTACAGCTGGCTCTGTCTCTCTTGTCTTCCTCAGATGTCTTGAGACTCAAGGACAGAAGTCTAGGCAATGTAATCCCAAGGAGAGATCGTTATGTCGGCTTGCTGGGTTTCTAGAGCTTTTTTCAGTTTTCTGGAAACTAGTGTCAAGAGAACTTGGATAGTAGGAACCAATTTCTTTAACCTTATATCCTTCCAAATGAGCGCCCTAAGTGTAGAGCTTAGTGACACTGTAGGAGTTTCTTAGGACTGCCATAACGAAGTGCCCCAAACTGGGTGGTTTAAAAGGATTTAAAAAATATTGCCTTAGGACTCTGGAGCCTAGAAGTCTGAAATCAATGTGTCAGGAGGGTTTTGCTCCCTCTAGGTGCTCTAGGGGAGAATTGTTCCTTGCTTCTTCCTAGCTTCCGGTGGTGGCTGTCAATTGTCGACTTTTGGATTGCAGCTTCGGCACATCAATCTGCTTCCATTATCACACGGTGTTCTCCCCCTTTTGTACCTATGTTTTGGTGTCTATTCTCTTCTTAGAAGGATGACAGTCATTTGGGATTAGGGACTGCCCTAATGGCCTCATCGTAACTTGATTATATCTGCAAAGACCCTATTTGCAAACAAGGTTATCCGCATGTACCAGGACAAGGACTTCAACATACGTTTTTGGAAGACACAATCCAACCCATAACGGTTGGTACAGACTGCACATAAGATCTAGAGTAAATGCTGAGGAAATATCTCCTCATTAACTTTACATGAAGATATGGCCCTGGCTCCTGTTGCTGCAGATATTTTCAAACACACCCCATTTCCTCTGAGAGGACTCTGCCTCTTCACGTTGTAGCAGAATAAGATTTTGGTATTCTTTCATTCTTGGAAATGTATTTTGCCCTAGATCACGATGTCATTGGGATATCTAGACATAACAACATGAACTCCCCAAGTAGATAAAAAAAATTTTTAAGTTTATTTATTATTGAATTTAGAGTGTCAGAAGCAAAGGACCTTGTCTAAAGCAATAGAACTGAAAAAATACTTCTGATACATGCTTTCCCTGTACGAGTAGAGATGAAAATCTGGGGAGAAAGAGAAGAGCTCTAGAGGGCGTGTAATATAGTGAAACTGAGAAAATGAAAGCAATACAAGGAATTGCTGGCATGGATCTCTGAGAGGAGACCTTACCTCTACTCCTTTGGGTTGGCGAGATCAATAGAATTCCCATAGAGATTTGATGATCTGCAAGTAAGAGACCTGTGCTCCCTTGTCTGGGAACCCTGGGCATGGCAGCTTTACAGATTTTCCTGCACTTTCATGATGTCATATCTCCATGAAAGAGAGTTTCAGTGGGGTAATGAACTGAGAGACCTGAGACAGCCTCAGAATGAGTAGGCAATATTTCTTGTAAATCTGGGAAGGGTGTAGTAGCTGAGGGGTCAAACTGATCTTGATGAGGTCTCAAGGGAAGGATGACTGTGAGGTGTCTATCAGATGAAGTTGTTGCTGTAAGGGCATAACGAAGGCGGGGGAGACAATGTGATGCTCAGTCTTTCAGAGAATGTCAGAGTGGAGAGATGGCTCCTAGAGACCAGACAACTCTCTGCCCACATAGCTTAATGCTATGAATTCTGGGGCAGGAGATGAAAGTCCATGGAAAAGAGTAAAGGAGGAAACCATGAGATGATGGGGATTTCCCTCCAAACTGACCAAGATTACCTTTTACTACCTAGAATGAGGTCTCAAGATTGAAACTAAGTTCATTTGTAGAAAAATAAAGTTACCTTCTTTTGGTCCCCCCTGAATTTGTGGTATGTTGCAATATACCTGCAACATCTTTGCTGGAAATAGCTGAGCAAGTAAACATAGGCTCATCTTTCGGGGGGAAAAGTAAACATCTTTTCCCAGGAAACAGATGAGCTCCAAGGTACTCCAAGGACATATCTGTGCACTAGACAGGAATCCCCCAGGATGAAAGGGCCAGAGTTTCTGCTATGACTGTACATCTCCACTGTGTGACATAGGATGTCCCCACAGAGGGTGTATTCTCTAAATAATGAAGGAGTGAGTGAATGTTCTTTAGCTCCAAAGGAATCCTATGCTGTGGTAAAATGAAACTTGCCACGTAAAGGAGAGCACTTAAGACAATGACACATGAAACTAGTTATTACCCTTTTCCTTCTGGCCAAACTAGCCAAGACTCTGAAGTTCTGTGAGCACTAACTCAAGGAGTAATAATATGCCCTCAACATTTCTGAGCCCTGATTGTCTCACATCAGCGATAGTTTTATATTACTTTAACTCCTCTCTAGCCACCTAGTTGGTAAGATAGTATAATAATAATGACTAACATTCATGATAAGTAAAAATTTGCTAAGCTCATCTCTTTATGTATTTTATCTCACTTAAGAGGCACAACATTTCTATGAGGTAGTAATTACTCTTATTCCCATTTTCCAGATCAGGAAGATGAGGCTGAGAGAAGATAAGTAACTCAGACACAAAACCTGAGCTTGCTTTTAGCCATTATGTAATATTGTCTCTAGATTGTAAAACTATATTTGGAAGCCATCTATTTTTAATAGGAAACACTTAATATTTTAAATATTTTATTTCTATTTATTCTAAGAGCTAGAGAGAGAGAGAGTGTGTGCACAATTGAGTATGAGCAGGGGAGGGACAGAAAGAGAGGAAGAGAAAATCCCAAGCAGGCTCCACAGTATCAGTGCAGAACCTGATGCGGGGCTTGATCCCAGAACCATGAGATCATGACCTGAGCTGAGCCACTTACGGAGTCAGACATTTAACCAACTGAACCACCCAGACGCCCTGAAGTGTTTAATGCTTTAAAAATACTTGTAATATTCCACCTGTTTCGGTAGTTGCTACCACCCTCTCTTTTCCAGCCCATCAATATGGCAGAGAGGGGAAGAGTAGTTCTGCCAAGAAGATAACTGCAAACTGGAGAATTGATTGAAGCCAGTGAGGGCGCAGAGAAAAACTGCTGCTGAGAGAGGTCACTGAAACCCTTCCCTGATTGTCCTCCTCCAGTAATTGTAGAGCTGGGTCTTTCTGACCATATCTGGGCTGCAAAGTGCTAAAGAAAGCATATCCGTTTCCACAGAGCCCCTTGGGTCACACTGATTGCTTATGGAAAGTATTGAACAAACATGTCTTTTATCTCTTGCCTTTAGTTTTCCCAGTGCAGTTGGGGTGGCTGCTCCAGTGGGGTCCTGTCTCCCTTTCATACTTTTCACACCTGGTTTCAGTGCTATTAGACATTGAGCTTCTGGTTTGCCGAAATGGACGTAATATCATTTCAGCATACTACTTCAAGTAATATTTATATCATCCTTTCCTCCCTAACTCAAAATAGGACTTTAAAATTGCTTACTGCATTGTTTTCTAACTTCATCCTGTGAATTTATCTACCACTTTCCCTATAATATACAACTCTCAGCACAGGTAGATATGCTGGAGCTAGATAGGAGTTTGTCAAGCATATATTTCTGAAAACCTGCCCCTTCTGCAATACTATGGTTCTCTGTACTCCCATTCTACTGAAATAGCCACTTTCCTTCTGAGCAATCTCTACTTTTAATGATTCTGAAGAGATATGGGCATGTTCTCAGCGTGGAGATCTTATTGCTAGAATGAAAACCCTTTTTTTGAATATGATGCTGATGCTTTATAACTTGGTTCTTCCATCTATTATACCGCTCTGCTTCCAATGCTCAGTGCTGGGTGTGAATATTAGGGATGATTCCCCTTGCCAACCTGCCCTGGCCCTTTCTTAAAAAAAAAAAAATAATCTTTCCTGATTATACTGTAGCTGTAGACCAGGGGTCAGCAAATTATAGTCTGTGAAACGAGTCTGGCGCAAAACCTATTTTTGTAAATAAAGTTTTATCAGAACACAGCCACACTTAGTCATTGATGCATTGTCTGTGGCTGCTTTTGTGCTATAATATCAGAGTTGAATAGTTTTGACAAAGAACACTTGGTTCCCAAAGCCTAAAATATTTACTCTATGGCCCTTCCCAGAAAAAAAAAAATTGCAAACTCCTGATGCAGACTATTGCCATGACCCTCATCATGCACAGCTTTTATAACTCCAATGGCCAACACTCTTTGGACTAAGGGAGCTAATCTGGAAGTTTTTCTCCTCTAATCAGAGTCTCCCTCCAAGATTGTATGATGGCATTAGTCAGATGGTTAATTTGTAAGCAGGGTTAGGAAGCAGGTCCATGTCAGGATTGAAGAATGGAGCCAATTTGCAGAGAGAAAGAGACATCTCAGACCTTGCTTCCCTAAGAAAACAGAAACGTTGGAAGTAACAGCTGTGTTGGCTCCTTCCGGCTTTCCTGTTCTTGGTCCTGGTCTCTCAAAGGCCCAGCTGCATATTTTGACCTTGGATTTCAGGAGATAGCCCCGGATGCATCCAATAAATTTCCCTTTTTCCCTTAAGGTCATTTTGTGACCAAGTCAGTGAGTTTAGGCTTTAGGTATGCTTAGGGTTTTCATTCAACATCCTTTCTTTTCTAAAGTTTGCTTCATCTTCCCTTGGCTGCACAATCCTCCTCTTGAACAGCTAAGCCCAGGGTTGGCCTATGTGTCAACAACATGAATTAGATTGACTGTTGATTCCTGTTGGCGGAAGGAAGCGCACCAGTGGGAGAACAAGGTTAGGAGATGACTTACTTCCCTGATAATCTGAGCCATTTAACAATGAAGAGCCTTTCATTCTCTTTCCTCTATGCTTTTGTCACAGTACATATGGAAAAAAGATGGAAAATATTTTTTATTCACTTTGCAATAACATGGACCTCCTTTTCCAAATCTAAGGATTTTGGCCTCATCAATCATGTGATGATTTTTTTGGGGTAATATTTGAAGTTTTCAAATATATTCTCAAAAGCACAGGGAGGAGGAAACGTCTCTGAACTTTGAAGGGCTTATCCAATCATCTAATCAGCATGGGAAACCGCTGAAAATTTACAATGATACATTGGTTAAAGCAGGTGGACGTGGTGTCTTGTTGCCAGCCCTTTCCTTTTTGCATTGATTTAATTCATAATTTACTTTGAAATTTGAGCCTTATTCACTATTTTAAAAATAAGCAACAAGCAACCAACGAGCCAATAAGGTCATTGTGAGGCACGGTATATCAAAATATCTCTATTAGAGTTCATTTGTTATTTAAAAACGGAATGCTGTAATCTTTTGTTAGTAGATAGAGGCAGACATCTGATGAAGAGATAGCCTGAGAAGAAAGTGATAGAGTTTAGGGGGCATAGCACTTATTGATCTCTGAACACTTTCACACTTTTGTAGGATTTATAGAACTTATAATTTTTCTTCTCTGTGACAATATTTATGGCACTGCTCTCTTAGATTGCTTTAAATACAATTAACGGTTTACCTAAAAGGGTTTAAGCAATATTTCATGGGTTGTTGGAAACATTAAACTTAATTTCAGGGAAGATACACTGGTTCTACTAGGAATCATGATGGTGTTTGAACTTTGTCCAATGAAATACTTTATAATGCAATAGTCTATTGACTAAAAAACCCCATAAAATTCTTGTATCCACATTACTTAAGTTTTTCAAGAAATCTGAAATTTATTCCATATTACTTCATATATACCTGATAGATGGTAATATGTATTTGTTGACGTTGTTTAGATTTGTCTTTACTTAGTAACTTTAGGTAATATAGTTTGTATTTAATCTGCTGAATTTACTTTATTTCTTTAACAAACAGTGACTTCTGTATGCATGGCACAATACTTTTAAAAAACCAGTTCATTTAATCCCCACAACCATATGAGGTAAGTGCTATTATCTCTGTTGAGGAAACTGAGGCACAGATGGATTAGAATAGCTTGCTCAAGTTCACATAGTCAGTAGCAAGGAGGATCCAGGATTTGAACCCAAATCATCTAGTTGCAGAGTTAATGCTTTAGCCACTCTTGTGTGTTAAATACTAGTATTAACTTCATTTTGGAAAGAGTTACAGATATTA
Source organism: Proteles cristata cristata (assembly GCA_017311185.1). Lineage (NCBI taxonomy): Eukaryota > Metazoa > Chordata > Mammalia > Carnivora > Hyaenidae > Proteles > Proteles cristata. The sequence goes on along the minus strand of JAESUZ010003900.1, from coordinate 1,115,327 downwards.
CTCCTAGGAAATTACCTCTCACATTACTTGTCTTACAGAATCAAAAATAGGCTCTCTTGAAACATGTGTCAAGGAAAATACGCATGTGAGTCAGTGAGCTCTCTTGGTCAGAGGTACAGCCATCAACCACTTGTAACCACACCACTCTGTCCAGGGGAGAGCAAAAGAAGAAACCGCGCAATGGAGTAAGTGACTTGCCAAGGTCGATGCCAATTCTAAACACCATGCAATGCTAGCCCTTTTCTCTCTGGAGGCTAGATTTAGGTTAGGACAAAATGATTGGATGAGCAGTTCTCTATTCTAAACTACTTTTCTGGGCCTGATAAAAGGAAGATTCACTTCAATCAACCCAATTTTCTTGCATTACCACAATAGTTTCAAGTTGTCATAGGAGAAAAAAGCAAATGTGCCCAAGGTCTTAAGGGAAAAGTTTGTTTTTGAAGATTTTCTTTCCTGGCCAATTTTCTTTCATTATTTCATTAATTTATTTAATTTTTACCATTGCAAATTTAAGAGGAGGTTATTTGACTTATGTGTGAGTTGAGCATGTTATTTCCTAATTATTCTTTCCCAAGAAAATAACATAGACATTGGAATAATATCAATGTTCTTTTCTCTCCTTCTTTCATTCTTCTCTCCCTTTCTTTCTCCTTTCTTCTTTCTCTCTGCTTTTTCAATCCAGGAAATAGATCCACTAAGTCCCCACTGTGGCAGGAACTCCTTTCAACATCAGGGATAACAAGGAGATTTAGGGCATAATCCCCACTCTAAGGAGCTCAAAGTCTTATGGGAGAGACAGACATCAAAACACAGACCTGGAAATCAATGAAATGAAGACCATAATGGGAATATTCCCGGAACATGGTATGTCAGAGACAGATCCCTTAAAGCCATGCCAAGTGTCCTCACAAAGAAATGAGTTAAGTATAGAAAACGTTGGTAGGCAAGAGCAGAGTTGAGAGGAAAGTCACCATCAATGCCGAGAATCGGAGAAAACCCATGAGTGGAGTGAAGCAATATTTGTCTCAATATCTTAAAATGATCCAATGAAACAATTATGAGTAAATGAAAAAAAGAGTGTGAGAGCCCCATTTTCATTTTATTTGACTGAGTCTTGCTACCACAGACTCCTTTGAAAGGAGCAGGAGAGATCAGGCTTCCACAGAGAACTTCTGTCTGCCCAACGGATGCTGGGCTGCTTGGGACACCAAAGGAGGACAGAAAAGATAGTGATTTATTCTGCCTGTGGGGACTGAGGAAATGTTGCAAAAGAGATAGTGTGTTGCTTGAGGTTGGCCTCACAGATTGATAAGCAGCAGTTCTCCCAGAAGAGGTTTGGGAGGTAGGAGTAGAAAGAATGGCAGATTATGGGCCAAAAAATACAAGGTGAATTTGGGAAAGGCCGACCCATCCTGTCTGCTGTGATTGGATTCTATGTACCAGACCTTGTCTTGTTTTGACCTGCTGGCATCCCGTTTCTCCTAGTCCAACCATGTCCTGTGATCCTGGTGGGGCTGTGAATCATAGTACTCCCTGACTCTACCATGGGGGTGGACCAATGACTCAGGCATAGCCAGTCAAAATTTCTTCTCCCCTGACCATAGTGATTCTTGTAGAGTTGTCTGGATACCAGAGTCTGCCTGTTTGCCACTTCTTAACTCAGTGACCTTGAGCAAGTTACTCCACCTCTCTGTGCTTTAGTCTCCCCATCTCCAAAATGGGGATGATGATCATAGACTTTTTGTGAAGATCAATCACTTAATATATATAAAGCATGTAAACAGTGGCTGGAACGTGGTACACACTCCCCATGTGGTAGCATTTATTTTTATTTATTTAGGGTGGAGAAAAGGTTGCTTTGCATTTTTGCCCAAGAGGTTGCAAGAAAGTGAAGCAGGGTTGATGCTGGACTTTCATTCTGTCTCATAGAACAAGTCTGTCTGCAGCGTGAGTGGGTGTGGCCAGCACTGGGGAGCAACAGAATCAAGAGAGCTGTTCGCCCATATATATGTGAGTCTATCTCTCTATTAATATTTACCTAGTGTGCGAATAACAAATTCCTTGACTAGTTTGGGTTGGATCCTGTCACTTGCTGACAGAGGCCTGAATGAGTTAGTGTTTATCAGAGGGCATTGGAGACAGTCTAGGCTGAATGGGATTAGCTGGGGACTGCTAATTGAATTTGGGTTTCATCCTTTGGGCCTATTGTTAAAGTTTTTCAGCATGCAATGACACAGACATTTGAACCAAAGAAAATTCTCGTTACTGGATGAGGAAGACAGTGATATTCAGGCTTTTTCATACGTGGTGTTTCATCTGTGCTGATTTCAAAATTATGTTATGAAGCTGCATTTGGTTATTACTATAATAAAAGGAGTTCTATCCCACATGACTCTTTGCAGAGATAACTACATTGATTCTGAGTATGATTCTCTTTAAAAGTAACAATAATAAGATTAGGTTCATCGAAGGGTAGGTTTGACTCAGGAAGGAATTGTCTTTTATTTGCAAATGTTGAGCATTCTTAAGAGAAACACTGAACATTTACCCGATGTTATGCTGCTGAGCTGAGCTGCTTTGGAAGGATTTGAGGGGCTTGGGGTCCTACATTATTACTGCAACATACTTCTAACCTAACTTTAGTTTTTCCTGTTTTAATTACGTTTCCAGATGGAGCCTCCTAAAATAGTCCTCTGAGCATATTACTTCCAGTACTGAGAAGTGTCAGTGGTTCTCTTATCTGTTGAAAAAAATACAAAATCTCCAGCCTGACTTTGAGGTTACAGTCTGGTTCTTACTATAGTTGGTTGGCAAGTATTTTATTGAGTGCCTACTATGTGCCAGGAACAAGCTAGAACTTTTCTAACAAGAATATTATGTGAGTCATATACATAATTCAAAATTCTGTAGTAGTAGCCATATAAAAAAAGTAAAAATAAAAAGGTAAACTTAATATAAATAATACATTGATTTAATCCAACATATACAAGATATATAAAATGTCAAAATACAATTAATATTAAAATTATTAATATGATACTTTAAACTCTTTTTTTTAACACATTTCAGGAATCCAGAATGTATTTTATACTTATATCACATTGTGAATATCACATGGTAAATTTTCATTGAAAGCCCTAAATTGAGATTTAGATCTCATAAGGTATACAGTTGGAAAAGTAGATCCACACTTCTCAGTTGCTCCAAACATATTCATTGTGTTTTCCATAACTGAATTTGGTTTCTAGATTTAAATTTTAATTAATTAAAATTCAATAAAATTTTTAAGGGGCTCCTGGGTGGCTCTTGTTGGTTAAGTGTCCACCTCTTCATTTTGGCTCAGGTCATGATCTCAAGATTCGTGAGATTAAGACCCATGTTGGGCTCTGTGCAGATAGCAGGGAGCCTGCCTGGGATTCTCTCTCTCCCTCTCTCTTTGCCCCTTCCCTGATTATGCCCCCCCCTCTCAAAATAAATAAATAAACTTAATAAAAATGAAATAAAATTTAAAATTCAGTTCCTGGGTCTCTCTAGCCACATTTCAAGAGCCATGTAGATCTCACAGCTCCTGTATTAAATAGCACAGTTCTAGAAGCATAAGCCATGCATTAACTCATCTTTCCAGCTCTTTCTTCTGCCTCTTCCCTACAATGTCAGCTAGATTATAGCTTGTCTCCAGATTTTTGTTCATGCTGTTTCAGGTAAACTTGTTTTGTCCTTCAGAAGGTGCACTTCTCAGCTGTTGAAATTCTGCCTACCTTCATGGCTTGGCTCAATCATCGACCGACACAGGGAAAACGCTTCTTGGTCACCTGAGCAAGAAGTGGTCTGCATTCTCTGAACATCTTCAGTACTTGGATTACACCTTTCTTTGGACACTGATCACATACTACCCTGTGGGCTTTGGGGTCAATAAACCCAGGTTTGCTATCTGGTCCACCACTCATTGGCTGTGTGATCTTAGGCAGCTTCCTTAACTTTTTGAAACCTCTGTTTCATCGTTTGTAACATGGGGCTGTTGAGAGGAGATAATGCTGAAACAATGCTTAGCTCAGCGCTCAATCCCTAGTGGTAGTCGTAGTATATGGTCCTTATCTCCTAAACATACAAATAGTAATTTTAGTAGCGATAATGATAATCATAACAATGATAATACATTTGTTCTAGGTACTATTCAATTGCACTACCTATCATCTTCAATCCCACCAACCCCAAATTATTTTAGGCATGAAATATTGCTATAGTCATTTATAAAATGATTTATAAAAAGATGAGAGAATGAAAGCAGACAGAAATTAAGTGACTTGCCTAATTTCACACAGTCAGGAAGAAATGCAGTTGGATTTCAGTAATAGAAAGGATAGAATACAGTTTGAATATATTTCATCAATATTTTATCTTGTGTAGTTTTGGAGGTGATAGAGAGGAATTGGCAAAGGATCTGGAATCAGACAGATCTGGTTTTGAGTGCTATCACTGATCATAGATATGAGGTTGGCAAACGCCTTTAACCTCCTGAACCTCCAATTCCTGCTCTGTAACATGGAGATCATGCAACCCACGGAGAAGTACATAATGTAGACTGTAAGTACAAAGTGTCTGCCTCTTAAATTTAAGTTTCTCCTTGGAAATCCCTAGCTTTGCAACATTTAGCAAGTCACTTAATTGTTATGCAACAATTGCCTCATCTGAAAAATGGGAAAAATAATCATTCTAACTTTGTAGATTTACTCTAAAGACTAAATGATGCAATCCATGTGAACCCTCACGATTATATCTAGATGCAATAAACACTCAGTAGGTATTAGTTATTATTGTTACTATTCCAAGTCAGGGCGTAGCATAGATAGAGCACAAAATCAATTTAGTTAACTTTCTGTTTCTTTTCTCCCATCTTTACTCCTTGTATTTGTATCTTTATATTTGTATCCTTTGTAGAATATAGTACTAAATCTTGTAGATGGTATGTACTCAATGAACAGTTAACTGAATGAATGGAAACTATTAACCAGAATTTTATATTACTTGTATTTTATACAAGTACATCAACATTATTTTCAGAAAGTGTAAAATAATTGCATATGAACTAGAGATAGTAAACTGTTGCTAGTACATAATATTTTATATTTCCCTTGGGCTTGCAGTGATTTTAGTTATGTTTGAGGCATTTTGATTTCATATGCATTAAACTTCCTAACTGTCATTCAGTCAATATAGTCCTCTGTCCAATTCTGATAATCTTAAATTAGAATATCTTTCAAATTCAACCACAGTGCAAGACTGTGTTGAAAATGAATTCATAAGGGAGGCAAATATTGTCATAAGCAGAGATAAAAAGACTTGAATAATGTAAAACGTTATGGCAGAAACTGTAGAGGTGTAATGAATATTATATATAATGTGCTTTATTTCTAGGTCTTAGATATGACCTTCTCCTGTTCTGAATCTTTTTTATTGTGCTTCCAATTTCACTTAGCAGTTGTTATGATCTGTTCAATCGCTGAGCAAAATCATTCACCTCATTTTTAAGAACCTAGATTTTTCCTTCTGTTTCCCATCAGACTTTTATTTTGACTCAGCCTTCCCTAAGTTAAAATTATGTACATGATGGTGTGTGTCTTGTTCTTATATATTGATATGGTGGAGGTTTTAAAAAAAACTCAGTAGTCACTCTTTGACCATGAACTAAATATATAGCCCTCTGCCAGGCACTGTGGATCAGGAAGAGGACAGTCCCTGACATTTTGGAACCCACGGCCTGTTGATGGTGACATCAATGCATACATAAATCTAAAACAAAGCAAGTATGTTTTATCATAATAAAAACTAACAAATCATTTGGACTGTGGGGAAGGCGAGAATAGTTCTATTGATAGTAAGTACGAGGGAGGGCAGACTTCAGAGTGGAACTGAGCTGTGGCTTGCTTAGCTGGTAAGACTCCCACTGGAGAGGCAGACTGAGAGAGTGTCTTGAGCAAAGACACAGTGAAAAGGAAGAAAACAGTAAGTAGACAGTCAGTAAGGTGAGATCAGTAGGTGAGGTCCAGGTCACCAGAACCCAATTGTGGAGACCATTGTCAGGCAAGACTCCGCAGTTTACTTTGATGCCTCGAGATGTTTTGAAATAAAAGTGAATGTTTTTGAAACATTGCTAGTTTTTAGTTTATTCAATCACAATTTACCAATCCTCAATCAAATCTATGATTCGGTCCTGCCTGTCATTTAATTAAAGATATTCATACATATTTTAAAACTAAAAAATGCAGGTGATTTGAAATCTGTGCAACTTTAAGACTTTTTTTTTTTTTTGGCTTGATATGTGGATTAAAGCTCTGCGCAGGAACATATTTTAATAACATGGTTCAATATAGTAAATCAAGTAATTATTTTGAAAATCTATCTTTCTCACTATTTACTATATTATGAGATTTTTGTTGGGAATGCACAAGTGTTTCTGTATTATGCTAAATGATTATATTGGCTTTCTATTGCTGTGTAGCAAGTTATTATAAATTTAGCAGCTAAACACATTCATCACTTCATAGGTATGTAGGTTAGGAGTCCAGGCGCAGACTAGCTGGGTGTTCTGCTCAGGGTCCTTGTGCACAAGGCAGAAGTCAAGGTATCCACCTGACTGCATTCTCATCTGGAGCTCCGAGTCCTCTCAGATCCACTCAGGTTATTAGCTGAATACAATTCCTTGTGGTTGTAGGAATGATGTTCCCATTCTTGCTGACTGTCAGCACAGAGTCACTCTCTCCTCCTGGAGGTCACCCTCAGCTCCTAGCCACGTGGTGGGAATTTTCCCTTCTCACAACAATAACAGCACATTTCCTCCCACAGAAAACCACTGCAGTTTGTAAACTTCCAGATTTTTATCTGTGCATGTACATGTATAAAATATATATACAAATGCAATCACATAATTTATTATGAATATTTTATATGCTGTTTTATTAACAGACTGAATTATTTTAATGACTATGTAGCATTCCATGATAGAGCTGCACAATATTTAACTCACTACTTTGCTTTAAATTTTCAATATTACAAATAAAGCAGAATCCACATACATATTGTAAACATTCTTGTGCATTCGGGTAGGATAGATTTTAAACTCCTTAAATGCCAAGTCTGCCACTGCTGGTAGGCACCATTGAACGTTATGGAAAACATCACATTTAAGACAATCTCTATGTTAGTCTTGAGACAGGTTGCAATAGAACCTGTAATACTTCCTTACAGGTGTTCATAGTATTAGTCAAATCAACAGTTTGGAACAGTGGCAGAAAGGATACAGTGCAATGTTAACGATCTCTCACATCTAGTATGTGTGATGGTTAGTTTTATGTGTCAACCTGACTGGGATACAAGCACCCAGATGTTTGGTCAAGGATTTTTCTAAGTATGTTTGTGAGAGGGTGTTTCTGAATGCAATTAACATTTGAATGAGGAGGCTGGATAAAAACAGATTTCTCTCCCTAATATAGGTGGGCCTCTTCCAATCAGTTGAGAGCATAAATAGAACAAAACGTCTGAATGAAAGGGAACTGCTCCTGCTGGCTCACCTGCCTACCTGCCTTTGAATGGAGACATCAGCTTTTTCCAGCCTTCAAACTATAACTGAAACAGTCTCCTTCTGGGTCTAGAGCGTGACGGCCTTCAGACTGGAACTATACCATTAGCTCTCTAGTTTGCTGACTACAGACCTTGGAACTTGTCAGTGTCCATAGTCACGTGAATAGATTCCTCATTCTCTCTGTCTTTCTCTCTCTCTGTTTCTCTCCTTTTCTCCTTCTCGATCTCTCTGAACCTCCTCCCCTCTCCCGACCCAGCCTCTCTCCATACTATTTATTCTGTTTTTCTGCAGGACCTTGGTACAATGTGCTTTACTTGTGGGTGGAATAAGTTCTTATGTTGGCAGTGTTAACACCTGCCAATATTTCGAATTTCATAGTTTACTATAGTAAGGGACCTTCGGCTTTCTTTTTTATACGACAGGTGGAATTCTCTTGTTATATTTGAACAGCATGGAGTCTGTTTCCTCATCTGTACAAAAAAGGCTTAGTTGTGGGGTGCCTGGGTGGCTCAGTCGGTTGGGTGGCCGACTTCGGCTCAGGTCATGATCTCAGGGTTCGTGGGTTCAAGCCCCCTCTCCAGCTCTGTGCTGACAGTCAACTCAGAGCCTGGAGCCTGTTTTGGATTCTGTGTCTCCCTCTCTCTGGCCCTCCCCTGCTCACGCTCTCTCTCTCTCTCTCAGAAATAAATAAAATATTTTAAAAAAAATTTTTAAAGGGTAGTTGTAAGGTTTAAATGAAATAATTTCATTGAAATTTTCAATTTCATGGAATAACTTAAGTGCTTCATAAAATATTAGGGTTCTCCTTCTCTTTAAGAATCTTAAAAATTCTACCCAAGGGATACAGAAATGCTGATGCATAGGAGCACATGTACCCCAATGTTCATAGCAGCACTCTCCACAATAGCTAAACATGGAAAGAGTCTAAGTGTTCATCAACAGATGAATGGATCAAGAAGATGTGGTTTATCTATACCATGGAATACTACATGGCAATGAGAAACAATGAAATCTGGCCATGTGTAGCAACATGGATGGACCTTGAGGGTGTTATGCTGAGCGAAATGTCAGGCAGAGAAGGACAAATATCATATGTGTGCACGTATAGGAGGATTAGGAGGAACTTAACAGAGGACCAAGGGGGAGAAGGAGGGCGGAAATGGTGGGGAAAGGGAGAGAGGCAAACCATGAGAGACTCTTGAATGCTGACAAAAACTGAGGACTGGTGGATGTGGGGGTGAGGAGGGGTGGGCATGGAGGAGGTCACTTGTGGGGATGAGCACTGGGTGTTATGTGGAAACTAATTTGACAATAAACTATTTGTAAAATAAATAAATAAATAAATAAAAAGCAACACACACACACCCAAAAAAAAAAAAGAATCTTAAAAATTCAGCAGATGGATTCGTTCATACGTCCTCAGAAGCAGGCCATCAAGTTTGCTTCATTAGAGGCTATGTTCACTGTGTGCCAGTAATTGGGGGAGTGAATTTACACTGCCTACTGTTGCTGAGCAATTTGGTAATAATATCACATTCTCAAACACTTGGGGTGATACTGACTAAATTCCAGGGATGTTAAAGATAACTAGGTCTTCAATAAAAAGAATGTTTTATTGCTGCAAATGGGATCTGGCTTAACTTCATTTTAAAACATTGCAGCCTATGGGGCGCCTGGGTGGCTTAGTCGGTTAAGCGTCCGACCTTTGCTTAGGTCATGATCTCGCGGTTCGTGGGTTCGAGCCCTGCGTCGGGCTCTGTGCTGACTGCCGGCTCGGAGCCTGGAACCTGTTTCAGTCTGTGACTCCTCTCTCTGACCCTCCCCTGCTCACGCTGTCTCTCTCTCTCTCTCTCCTAGAAATAAATAAAACATTAAAAAACATTTTTTTAAATAAATAAAACATTGCAGCATATGAGTACAGGAACACCAAAGATGCATTAATGCTAACTCTGAAGAGTGGAGTCCCCAGCATTTGTATATGATGTGGGAGCATAGGTCAGGTCATTCATGTATTTCTGTTTAAATGCATGTATATGTTCAACCTCTCTTCCCCCAAAATAAACTGAATGGTGTACATCTTTACTGCATGTTCAGCACAGAAAACAACTCTCAATATGATAGAATTAAAATAGTTTGCTATGTCTTAAAAAATGGAATGCAGAATTCTTGTTAAAAGATTTTTAAAAATTTGAATACATTTAGAATTCTATTTATTTATTTTTAATTCTTTTAATGTTTTATTTATTTCTGAGAGAGAGAGAGACAGTATGAGTAGGGGAGGGTGAGAGAGAGAGGGAGACACAGAACCTGAAACTGGCTCTAGGCTCTGAGCTAGCTGTCAGCACAGAGCCCCATGTAGGACTCGAACCCATGAACCGTGAGATAGTGACCTGAGCCGAAGTCGGAGGCTTAATGGACTGAGCCACCCAGGCGCCCCTAGGATTCTATTTATTAACTTAAAGTCTTTCAAAAAGCTCATTTCCAGATACTTTGCATAGCTAGAATTTTAATTTGATTTTGATTCTAATACAGTTTTATTTACATTGGTCCTTGCCTTTTAGCTATTAAAACTTGTTACAGATGTCAAATATTATGTTTTCAGCAGTTATAACGTCTTTTTTAAAGAATAATCTATTTTAATTTCATAATTGCCAGATAAATGACCTTGTGCTTGTTGACATGTATTCAGTGATTGGTTGTTCATGAAATGTCGATTTCTGCTTCATATGTTGACTCCTTCAGTTGTCAGCCAGGCCTTTCTTTCCTCCCTTGGAAGCTGGAAATATGATATGAACATTGAGAAGTAAGTTAAAAAGAACCTCAGTCTCTTTTGTTCTTTTTCATCCCTCTTTGGGTTGTTGAAGTTTAAATTTGTCTTACTTTAGTCCTACACAGGCTCCCAAAAATAAAATATCTTCACTTTATCTATTGTAGCTGCTAAAATCTGCTAACAAGAAGAAAGCATTGGTTAACAAAAGAACATGGATTTAATTTAAAGAAAATGTTGAATTCAAAACCTAAGCTCTGCTTCTTCATTGGCTGTATTATTTCAGGAAAATCGTTTACCCCATTAAACCATGTGTTTCCTACAACTATAAAATGGATAGTAATAGCTAATTTGCAGATTTTGGGTGACTATCTGTCTATCATCTACCTATTTCTATCATCTATCGAAACGTGGCACCTGATTGTGTGTAAGCATTTTATTCAAACGAGGGTCCAGTTGCCAAAGATTTGGTCTAGTCTCAGTGGTTTTTTAATATCTAAGAAGGGTCTGATCTAAAGGAAGATCTATTGCCCAAATGTGGCTTGAGAAAATAAACTTAGAGATCCAGAAGTAGGTAGCTAAAGTCATGAGTGTTCCATTTGTTTTTCAAGAATGACTTCATTTCCAGTCTAGGCATGGTCTCTTCCCAGACTTCTTCCAGGTAGTTTCCTTCCTCACCTTCTCTCTCTTGCAGACAACTATCTTGAATACTTAAGGCTGTTCTTGACCTCCATTCTCTCAGCTCCAGGCTAAATTAAATTTTGAGGAGTTGCTGACAGGATGTTCTTTGCTAATCTCTAGTCCTACCAAGTAGGTACAAACCTATTTTCATTTAATGTAGCTATTGAATGGTTGTATTTAGCTTTGCTGTCTTGCTATTTATTTTTGTCATTTCTTTTTGGGTCCCTCTGCTTCTCCTTTCTTGTGTTCTTTTAGGTGAAAAAATTATTTTAGTATACTATTGTAATTTACTTTTGGCTTTGTTCCTATATATATTTTCATTATCTGTTATTGGTTTCTGTAGGGATTATAATATGTAACTTTAACTCATTATAATCTCCAAGATTTAACAGTGAAGGCTCTGGTTCTGCCAAGAAGGAATAAATATGTTAATATTCTTCTTCTACTGAATGAAGCTATGAAAGCTTGAGAGAAAGCACAGGTAGCTTCCCCTGAACAGAACTCTGTAAAGTAAATATTAGAATGTAAATTGGGATAGAATACCAGATTCTGAAGTACTACTGAACTGGCAGAGAGTTTGCCATTTTTTCCCTTCCTTATCTCCCAGCCTGAATTCATCAATGGGTAACCCTGATGTGGAACATAAAAGGAAAGATCTAGGAAAAGTCCTTGATTTCTGATGTGAGGAGTAGAAAATGGAAATTTTAATGCTCGGTGGGTGGGGGGGAGGGGGAAGGGAGGAAGGGATGCCCGGTGTCTTAGTCCATTTGGACTTCTATTACAAAAATACCATAGACTAGGTGACTTATAAACAACAGTACTGGAGGCTGGGAAGTCCAAGATCAAAGCCCCAGCAGATTTGCTATCTGGTGAAAGCCCTCTTCCAGGTTGTGAACCGCTGACCTCTCTCTGTGTCCTCACATGGAGGAAGAGGTTAGGGAATTCTTTGAGGTCTCTTTTATAAGGGCACTGATCCCAATCATGAGACTCAGCCCTCATGACTTACTCACCTCCCCAAGTTTCCTAATATCATCCTTGAAATCTTCTAAACTCACCTTAAAAGTTAGGATTTCAACATATGAATTTAGGGTGACACAAGCATTCAGGCCATCGTCCCCCTGTGTCTTTTCCCTCTCCCTTAAATCCTCAGGACAAGGCTCTTGTGCAGTGAGGGCAGAGGTGTGCTAGAAAAAACAATTTTCCTCTCCTTTTGGTAGAAGTCTGCCTCATGTGGACATGGCCAAAACCTGTTGGTTTTTTACTTTCCTGTCTATGTGGCCTCCCTCCACATGGGACAGAATGTAGCACAATTATAGACATGAGCAGTCTCTGGCCAGGGGATGGAAAAGAGGAGCCACAGGAAGTCAGAAACTACTGGCGAAATAGCAGCAAGAGGGAAACATGAGAAGGCGTGCTCCTGGGCTCCTCCTTAACCTGCATTTGCAGGAATCTGATCGTTATTAGCACACCAATAGCTTTGAGAACTAAGATAGAGATATATAGATATTTCTCAAATATAGTTCTCTTATTTGAGAAATAAGTTACAGACTGCCACTGGGTAGCTAACATGTAGGAAGAATCCCAGTAGTACTACAAATAGGGTTGCTAGATTTAGAAAATAAAAATACAGTTATGCCAGTTCAATTTGAATTTCAGATAAACAAAGAATATGGTTTTTTTAGTATATGTATATCTCATGCAATATTTTGCATTCTGTATTTCATCTGGCAACCCTAACTGCAAGGACATTGAACATTGAACTGGCTTTGGAGCTATAGACCACTAACCAAGTCAAGTACCTGCTAAAACGAAAATGTCAATATTTTTTAAGGGTTTAAACATGATAGAGATTCTCATAAGGGAATACTAATTTTTTAATGTTTATTTATTTTGAGAGATGTGCGGGAGAGAGAGGGGTAGAGAGAGAGAGGGAGAGGGAGAGAAGCAGAGAAAAAGGGAGAGAGAGAAAATCCCAAGCAGGCTGTATGTTGTCAGCACAGAGCATGACTCAGTGCTCAATCTCAGGAACCATGAAATTAAGACCTGAGTCTAAATCAAGAGTCAGACACAACCAACTGAGCCACTCAGGCACCCCAGGGGATATTCAAAATATCCAAAATACAGTAAAAAATCATTGTGCATACAAAGGTCACAAAAAACAATCTCAACTTTCATGGGGAAAGATGACTAACAGATGCCAGTGGTAAGACAGGCTTGTCTTGACAAAGACTTTAAAGCTATTGTAGGGGCCCCTGGGTGGCTCAGTAGATTAAGCATCCGACTTTGGCTCAGGTCAAGATCTCACAGTTTGTGGGTTTGAGCCCCGCCTGGGGCTCTGTGCTGAGAGCTAGCTCAGAGCCTGGAGCCTGCTTCAGCTTCTATGTCTCTCTGTCTCTCTGTCTCTCTCTCTCTGTCTCTCTCTCTGTCTCTCTGTCTCTCTCTCTCTCTTTCTGACCCTCCCTTGCCCACGCTGTCTCTCTCTCTCTCTCTCTCAGAAATAAATAAAACATTAAAAAAAATAAAAATAAAGCAGCTATTATAAAATTTTGAAAGACTAACTACAAACATTCTTGAAGAAATAAACTAAAATTTAAAGAACTGAAATAGAAATACACAATATAAAGAAGAAACAAGTGGAAATTTTGAACTGAAAAATATAAAAACTGATAAAAAAAATTTGGAATATCAGCAACAAAGGAAGAGAAACAGAATTCTCTTGGGAATTCTGGGAAATGGGAAATGGCAAAATCTTGAGTTCTTTAAAATACACTTGGCAGTTGAAAGGAAAAAGAATAATATTGTCTAATGGGATTTTCAGTGTATATGAATGTAATATATATGACAACTATAATATAAAAAAGGGAGAATAATAGAGCCTGTATAATGTGTAAGATTCCTATATTACAATTGAAATGGCAAAATATGATTTTAAATAGAGTGTGAAAAGTTAAGTATGTGTTTTATGATTACTAAAACAGCCGCTAAAAAAATACAAAGAGATACAGTCAAAAATTATAATAGACAAATTAAAATGGAATGCTAAAAGTTAGTATTGATTACTTACAGTGAAGTATTACATAGATCTAAAGCATAGGTATAGCTTTATACCCGACAATACAGGGTTATAATTTTTGCTTCCAAGTAGCATGTGGCTTTTAAAGAAATTAAAAGAAGAAAAGAAATATATATGGATATAGGAATATATGCACATATTATTTACCCATGGAAGAGGATAAGATCATATGGTTTGTACCAAACCCAAAAAAGGGAAATCAAAGAGCTTCCCAGAGGAGGTGATAAAGTCAAGAAAGCCTGATGACGCACTGGGTGATGCTTCCATTAGTTTAGTATATATGGGACAAATGTGTTCAGTCAAGAGTGATGAGAGTAAGACGAAAGAGAGTGGATAAGAGTCAGAAAATGAAAGACTTTGTGGGATTTTCTTGATTCTTACCTCTGGTACGTTTGTCAGTCAAAGTTCCCATGAAGAGTAACGATTGTGTGAGTGTCCCTCAGTGTTGTAACCCATGTGGTTAACATTGTGCCTTGCATATGAACAAATATCGACTGAATAAATAAATAAAGTGGGTGTTCTGAAAGTGGATATCTCTCCCATTCTTCCATTATCTGTACCTCCTCACCATGAAGCTATATAATTCTTTCCTTTTTTCACACTCCCTTCTTCCCTATATCCTTAGTCAAAGACTTATAAGGTCTATAGTCTCAGCTTCTACATCAGGAGTGAGGGATCTTCCTCTGTGGGAACACATGCTCTTAGGAACAATGTATGTGGCTACCATTGTTAGAGATCTTATTGAGATTTGATACCTCTCTTTTGGGGATAGGGTTGATAACAGTGGACACTCCATGTTCCTATAAAACAGCTAAGCTCAGTGTTCCTCCCACCTGCCTTCATGTACAAACCCATGCACACGTGCGCACACACACTCACACATGCACACACTTTATGAAACCAATTTTCTTTAAACTTCACAGCAGCTGATGCAGAAGAGAGAAAGAAAGAAAAAGAGTGTCTGAAAAAAGAGGAGTCAGAGAGACAGAATAATTTTAAATACAGTCATATAATGATGTTTTCCCAAAACTTTCTCCTAACATGGTTGACTATGACATATAAACTCTAGAAAACTCCTTCAAATCTTATGTCTGAACTTATCAGGCTGCAGCGTTTTTCAGGAATGCTAATTGTGTGGAGCAGATGGCCTTGCACTCTGCCGGAGTCTAGTTAATTATCAATGACTAGCATTAAAAGTATTAATTTCGATTTGAAAAGTCTCAAGTTAGTTCAGGATATCATTTCCTCCAACATTGAGAATATCTTGTGCAAATCGTTTCTGAGTTTTAAAATTAAAACTTTTTTTTTTTTTTTTTTTTATTTAGCTTATGGGGAGAGGGGCTGCCTAGCAAAGAGGACCCTGAGAAAGAAAATAGCACAAGAACCTGGGTAGGGGAGGGAGGTGCGAGCAGTCGGAGGGCTAAGTTGAGATGGTGTTGTCCTTAAGTGAATGTCTTTTCAAAACATGTGTGGTTGTCTAACATGCTCAGGGAGAAACACTGGGCCCTGAAGTCCTAGTTTTGATTCCATCTTTTTTCTTCCCTTTAGTGTTGGGAATAGAGGGAGAAACTGGTTTTCCCTATAAAACAAGTCACTGTCCTTATGGCTTTCATATCAAGTATCTCTTTCCCTTTGCTCCAATTTATTATTTGACCAAATTTATGTTCAGAGGTTAGACTTGCAAACATCAAAGCACCACGAATGTGTGACATCTAGTGACACTGGGCTGAGAAATGCCAATATAAATACCATATATCAAATTACCATTGTTTCACACCAGGATAAAAAGGGGGTGTTGGTGGTGGGGGAGGGGAGAGTTGTTCTGGAAAGAAATGGAAAGAGCAGAATCAATCTCAAGCAGCCAAGTGAAGTAGAAGATGTGTGACCCCATGATCTCTCAGGTGGGCCGCCACGCGGCCGGCTGCTAACGGGTCTTGGCAAAGGAAACGGGAACCGAGTGCGGTGGCTGGCGAATGCAACAGTGTGTTGATGTTAACGGCAGACTGGGAACCACTGGTTTCTGCTGAGCTTGAGGCCACACGTTTCTCCAGAAGAAAAGTTCCCACGCAAAGTTGAAGTTGAGAGGTGCCAGGACGCTCAGTACTCTTCCTGCTGCGGTGGCTGCTGGTCGTGGACTTGTTCCTCTGCCTCTGGCTCGTCCGGGTGGCCCTCGTGTTCGTCCGAAGCATAGAGGACTTCCATTAGTCGCTGCACGAGGTCATCATTTTCCTGCCCATGCTCTTGACAGAGGAGCTCAATCTCTCTCAACTTGCCAAAGTAGAAATCCCTTTCCTTTTCCACACCTTCAAGGGCAAGTTTTAATGAATGTACCTGCTCATTAAGCTGTATGACCTGTGTTTCTAAATCTTTATCAGATTTGGATGCTGAGCTGCTGGACGAAGCCCTTTTGGCTGATGAGGGACGAGAAGGTGTAGATCCTGGCTTAGATGCCGGACTTGATTTAGCTGCGCCTGCGGTGGGGGAGTTTGCGTGGTGAGACTTTTTCGGCAGGTTGGAGATCTGTTCGCCAGGGTCAGGGGGAGGGATCGCATCTTGCCCTTGCCGTGCTTCTACAGGATCGTATTCCTTCCCATCGTAGTTAGCATCATAGAATTTTTTAAACCACTGAATGAAATCCAGGTTGTCCTGGAAACGCCCCTTCACCAGCTTCTCCACTGGGATCACCTTATCAACATTCATTCGCTTAAACGATGCTTGCAGAAGTTTAAAATTGTGAATATACTCATGCTCCAACTTTGCTTGAAATTTTACTTTCTTCAAACTAATGCAGCCTGGAAAGAGCATGTCCATGAACTGGCAATAAGCAGCCCCTGAACAGAGCTGAACAGGGGCGCCTGGGTGGCTTAGTTGGTTAAGCGTCCGACTTTCGCTTAGGTCATGATCTCGCGGTTCGTGGGTTCCAGCCCCACGTCGGGCTCTGTGCTGACTGCCAGCTCAGAGCCTGAAGCCTGTTTCAGTCTGTGACTCCCTGTCTCTCTGACCCTCCCCTGCTCACACTGTCTCTCTCTTTCTCCTAGAAATAAATTAAAAAAAAACATTTAAAAAATTAATTAAATAATTGATCATTAAAATTTTATTCCTACAGCCATTTTATTTTCTATGGTAAGACCCTGATTTTAGATTTTCCTTTTGTCTTTAGTCTCAGGACCCTAAATATGTAAATCCTGTACACTAATAAACCAGGTTTGAAGAATGTTATAAAGCCTGGTTATAGAGTAATGTGGTCCCATTTGGAAATCAGGTATCCTCAACTGCAAATTCCATGGCTCATTCTTACCTCTACCACCTGTTGTAGAATAGCAACATGAAAGAAACAGAAAAACACGAAAGTGATTTCCTTTTAATTGTAGGGCTAAAAAATAATTGAGAAAATTTAACCAAAAAATCCAGTTCCCTTAAATGTGGTTTATCGCATTTAAACATTGTTTTAAGCTTATTTATTTTGAGAGAGAAAGAGCACGTGCATGTGTGTACAAGTGGGAGAGGAGCAGAGAGAAGGAGAGAGAATCCCAAGCAGGCTCCGTGCCATCAGCACAGAGCTGGGTGTGGGGCTGAACTCATGAACTGTGAAATCATGACCTGAGCTGAGATCAAGTGTCAGATGCTTAACCGACTGTACCACCCAGGTGCTCCCCTCTTGGTTTATTGCAATTTTAATATTTTATAGCTACATTTTAACTTTTATCTCATAAATTAAATATTAACAGTCATGCCTAAGCTGGAATATATTTTATCCACTTACAAAAATGCACTGACTAACACTAATTAAATTTGCTTAATCAAGCTTAACAATGCTGCATGCTGTTACCAGAAAGTAAGTACCATACACATTTCCCAAAGTGCTCAAGCTAGAAACACCACAGATTTTTTTCTGTTGGGGTATCCAAGGGTTCAACCATCTGTTATTTACTCTAATTTTAAATAAAACTTATTACTCACCTTTATTTTTAATCATTTGTGTTGCAAACAAAACACATTTTATGATTATTATTATCATTTTAACTTCACTATGGCTAAGGAGACACAAAGGAAAATGGCTTGCATTCAACTGCACAACATTAATGTTTGCAAATGGTTTAGCTGCAGTGACAGGAAGACATAGGTATTATGCAGGTAATACCTAATATCAAATTATACACAGTAACATTTAATCACATTGTTCTAATACCTTCAGCACAACGAGCTTTTCTCCAATGAAACAGAAAAATGTGATCACTCTTAATGCCCTGAAGGACAAGACAGTGGCTGTGTCATTCTTTATCGTGTATTGCTTTTGTTCACAGCTAATCATATTTAGACTATCTTAACCCAGGCCCTGCAGATATATAATAAATCATACCTGAGAGAGCAAGATGGAAACCTATTGATGGGATTGCCTTCAAACTGCAGTGAGCACAGAAGAAGAAGAAGAAGAAGAAGAAGAAGAAGAAGAAGAAGAAGAAGAAGAAGAAGAAAGAAAGAAAGAAAGAAAGAAAGAAAGAAAGAAAGAAAGAAAGAGAAAGAAAAAACATGGGTTGAGATAGGTGGAGTCAACTTAAGAATGAGGAGAAGTGAATCAAGTTCCATGAAAAGAGAAATTGTACATTAGGGACACTTCGTGTGACATTGTAATGCAATGTCTCCAATGATTCTCTCCAATCCTTGAAGAGAATGAAGCAACTGACTCCAGAGTACCATTTTAAGATGGTATCCAGGACAGTTCATGACGCTGGCAAAGAGGGGTATGATAAATGCAACTCAAGCATTAAGGCATTAGAAGGAAAGATAAAGATAAAGCCTAACACTTAGTGACTGTTCACTTTATGTTAAACACTGTATTAGGCACCCTGTATGTGTCATTTTATCTTCCCATTGACCCTCTGAAATAACCTCTTCCATACAAATTAGATAAAGGCACAGGCTGAAAGGAGTTAAATACCATTTCCACAGTCACACAGAACTGAGATTTATAGCCTGCAAGTCTGAGGCTGGGTTCTTACTCACTTTGGTATTTAAGTGAGCTAACAAGGAAAATAAATCATCAGGTAATATTTTCCAAGCTTATTGGAGGGAACCAACATGTTTCTTAATGACTGTGCTTTTACGAAGTACAGAAGTTAAGGCTAAGCTTGGTAATAAGAATCCATAGGAGGTGTGATACGGAGATCATGGCAAAGGTGAGACAACCTGTATTTCTGAAAAAGAACAAGTGTTGCAGTAACTTCAGTCTGTTTTGTCAAGGCCATGGGATCAAGGACTCCCCAGCTTTGAATGGAATGGATGTCCCAAATGTCCATGGGAAGAAGTCAAATTTGCTCATGGTTAGTTGAGGTAGTCCCTTTTAACTCTTGCTAGTGCTGGGGGTTAGGTGAGCTTATTCTCTGCATCTCTGGTGGCATTCCCAAGAAGCACACACACTAACATGGGAAGCATGAGAGAAGCCAACGTGAGGCACAGTACCGTAGCCCAGGTACTCCAGAGCACAAAAGTGTAGGGTGAACCAGAACGATTTCCTTAAGTTTCTTCGTGAATAGGAACCCTCTGGATATTCTTTATTTTTTAATGTTTATTTGTTTTTGAGAGAGAGAGCACCAGTAGGGGAAGGGTAGAGAGAGAAGGAGACACAGAATCTGAAACAGGTTCTAGGCTCTGAGCTGTCAGCACAGAGCTAGACACAGGGCTTGAACCAATGGACCGTGAGATCATGACCTGAGCCAAAGTCAGACGCTTAACCGACTGAGCCACCCAGGCACCCCTGGATATTCTTTATAGTAATTGTGATTCATATGTGCAGAGCATTTGGAATACATATCAGAATATGTGATTCCACTTGACATCATCTTCAGCCATCTCACCATAGACTTGAATTAAAGATACTTTCAAATGTTATTCCATATAGAAGCTGGAACTGGAGAATCTTCTTGATTGGTGGAGTCAGGTTTTGATAGCAAGAATGGTAAAAACCATGTAAGTTACTCTCATTTATAAATGCTGTTTTACTGAATCATGTTTCTGTTGGAGTAGGCTGCAAGCATTGACTGAACAGAGAAAGGTCGGGAGGGAGAAGAAGAAGGGGAGAGGAGAGACTACGCCTGCCCTTTTCCTTTAACATGTTGGCATTGAATAAGAGATACCAAAATACTTAGCACTGTTCCCCTGACCTTGAGGAGCTGATAATTAGCTAGGGGAGATTGGAGGTATGTAGGTTGTAAAATAAAACAAGTGTAGCATAAAGATGTCAATTATTCTCAGAACTTACTCAGGGAAACATTCAGGTCTTGGTTTTCAAAAAAAAAAAAAATCACTGTCCTGGTGTTTTAGCTCTATTAGCAGGACTTAGAGCATCTTCCATTATCTAGATAATTCAGTTTGAGCGCCTGATGACAGGAAGTCCACTTTTAATAGCTTTTGCTGTCATTTTGGTCCAGGTTTTTCTCTGTTCCCTGTTTCAGCTTTCTGGAAAACAGAGAGCTGCCAAGTAGGCATTCTTAGCACAGTTGTGCCCATGTTTAGAAACATTAATTATTGTTTCCCTTGTTCTGCATTGAACCCACAACAAATTAATCCTCTTAAGAAAAGGTGAATGTTCTGGGGTCTGGGTTTCCTTTTCAAGTGGTTGAACAGATAGAGGGATCTGATGTTGGAGAGAACTCCTCATCCTCTGCCTTCCTCTAGTGGACTTGCTGGAAGCTTCTCTTGCTGTCCTGGGATTGAGTTTGGGAAACCTCTTTCCTCTTTTTGGATCAACATCGTATGATGGCTAAGAGCTTGGGCTCAGAGTCAGCCTCCCTGTGTTTGAATTCAGTTTCCATCATTTCTCACGTGTATTATGCTCAGAAATAAACTCTGGGCTTCAATGCATCAGACCACCAAAGAAGAACATTTGTTTCTCTCCCTAGGGTTACTGTAAGCGTTAAATGAGATAATGTATGCAAACTAGCAAAATTCACATCAATATTCCATAAAGTGATCTGCCCCAGTTATTATTGTTTCAGAATATACTGCCACTTGATATGAGAACTGATAAGCCAAAAAGTACATAGAACTTAAGCTTCATTTCTGAGGATTTTCTAGGATTCTTCCTGGCATCTACATGGTATCCTGTGCAGCCAATCCCAGACAAGCTTCCCCCAGCCTCCACAAACACAATAAGAAATGATGAGGCTTTGCAGATGGGATATATTAATTTTCACCTGTGTTTATTTACATGGTTTATAGCACAGTAATAGTAAAAAGAAAAAGTTTTCTTAACTTTTCATGCATAGCAGATAAAGACCAAACCTAGTTAAAATAGGAAAAAAGCCTTCAATGCTTTCTTTTGAAAAGGATAGCTGCTAGAATTTAAAAAGCTTGTTCTTATTAACTATGCATACCTAAAACCATAAGGACATGTAAAAATACAAACTTTTTTCACCCAAATCCCAGCCCTCAGTTCTTTAAAAAAAATATTTGTGCCCAGAGAATCAGCACTACCAGAAGGCAATATTTATAGAAGTGATAAGTCAGCCAGCCCAGCTGTCATTAACACTTATCATATCATCTGAGTATAACTTTCTTTAGAGCACCTGGAAGTGAGGAGAATTATAATTACATAAATATAATTAACTATATATTTTAAAGTGTGCATATGCCTGCATGTGTTGGAGCCCTTCGATGTTGCTTGGCACAAATTGGAGTTCAAACTCAAACTTCTGAGGACCCTTGCCACAAAGGTTGATGCCGGTTAAAAGTTATACAGAATGAGCAATAGAGCAAATAGCATTTTACCAGAGTCTACTTGTTATGAGATGGTGGCTTTTCTCAGTTTATGGCTGAAGGCAAGATGGAGGCCAGTACAGTGAGCTAAGGCCGACAGCTACAATAGTCCAACTTTGCGTCAACATCGAGCTCAGCAAACTTCTGATGCAGCTTTCTACCTGATTCCAAGAGGCCCCTGATGCTATTAGCACAAAATTCACATCCCCATTCTGGTGTATGCCTTGGTTGTTGCCTTGTCTGGCTCTGTGATCAACACTATCTTTACCACACTCCATTGGTGTTGGAGGCCTTTCACACTCAGTCTATTGGCATTTGCTCTTTTTACAATCATGCGCCCCTCTGAGTCACCTACCAGAAACGTGCAAAGTTTCTACTAACAGTAGCTGTCAAATATGGAACTTGAGCCCTAGGACATTTTTCTTGGTTTTCTACTTACTCATTCACCTCCATTCAAATTGGTTCCGGGTCATCTATACATTTTGGTAGTTTCTGTGTCCTCAGAAGAAATAGAGATATAAGACTGGAGTACCACAGAATGATAATTTGAATGAAAGTAAATGGGATAATTCATATGAAATCCATACTACAGAGACGGATACAAGGAAAGATTTCTTCAAAGAAGGTGCAGTAGGTTTTAGAATAGTACCTTTGGTTGTTTCTGCTTTAATGGCATGGAGGTTGGTAAAAAGGCAAATATATACCACAGCTATTGTCTTAGGCTTGTTCCAGCAGAATAACTGTTGCTTAATTGTTTTGAGAAAGTTAAATCACAATACCGAGTCTGCTTTCACTTCATTTTCCTGTGAAATTGGTTCTTATTTGTCCTTATAGACTTTTACATATTTGCTTTTATCTTATTGAAGTCTATCCAAAAAAAAACAGTGGGATTTACTCGCTTGTTGTTGTAGACTAAATGTTTGTGTTTCCCCAAAATTCATGTGTGGAAATCCGAATCCCCAATGTGATGGCATTAGGACATGGGGCCTTTGGAATGTAGTAAGGTCACGAGGGTGGAGCCCTCAAGAATGGAATTTAGCACCCTAATAAAAGAGACACAAGAGCTTGAATTCTCTGCTTTCTGCCATGTGAAGATATAACCCAAAAGTAGCCATCTGCAAACAAGGAAGCCAGCCCTCACTTGACATTGGGTCTGCCAGTATACTTTCCATTTCTGCTTCATGTCTAGGACCTTGAAGAATAAATGCTTGTTCTTTAAGCCACACAGGCCTATGGTATCCAGTTATAGCAGCCCAAAATGATTAAGACACATATTTTGATTCTAAAGCATATTTATCAAATGTGAATATGCATATGATCACCTTGGGTCTTGTTGAGATGCAGATTCTGATTCAGCAGATCATGGGGGTGAAGCCTACATCTCTAACAAGCCCTCCTCCCTAATCTACAAGATGCTGCTGATGTGTGGATTGCACTTTGAGTAACAAAGTTCTAGAATATTCTATATCATTCTGGTATATGACAAGTGGGGCAAATAATATATAAAATATCCCTGTTATGTTGGGAAATTTAAACAGTGGCAAATACTTTTGAGCATCTCTTTACTTCAGGAAGTAGGAGTAGTAAGGTTCAAAGAGTACTTTAAAAAAAGAAGTGGATATTTTTCATCTTATTTCTTTTGAGTCAAGTTTTGAATACTGTTGAGAAACAACTCTACAATATATTTGAAATTCAGATGAAGCCAGATGTGATTTCTTTAAGTATCATTTTAGGACTTAGATGATGGCCAGGATTAATATTGTTCTTTTTGAGTTTGGGGAAAGAAAAAGAATGAGCCATTGACAGTGAGCCCTTCCTAGTGTCACAGGAATCAATCACATATAAATTCCAGAAATTCCAACTTATTAACCAAAATGGAGATTGATAAACTGCTTTATACAGGTAGTTCTGTTCAGAAGAATAGCCAGATTGCACATGGGTCCTGCAAAACAACTATAGATGATTTCCAACAGATTCAATATGGTGTAACATGTTTGCCAAGATTTTCCTTCACTGACTCAAAGCAGAAAATTTCCGAAGAATGTTTAATTCTGTGTCTCTGGTCCCTTTCTACTTACTCATCAAAAATATCTGTTTGCAGTAGCTACATCCTGGAATATTAAAGTTTGAACCGGCATCCACTTTTTTGGTAAATATAAACCCAAATTCAGATACAATGATTGTTACTATTTTCTTTTTAAAAATTTTTTTAATGATTATTTATTTGAGAGAGAGAGAGAGAGAAGTGAAAATGTGAATGGGGGAGGGGCAGAGAGGAAGGGAGACACAGAATATGAAGCAGGCTCCAGGCTCTGAGTGTTAGTACTTTTCTTGTTAGTATTTTCTTCATATGAAGAATGAGATACTTAAAAAGGTTAGAGGTTGGGGTGCCTGAGTGGCTCAGTCAGTTAAGCGTCCAAATACGGCTCAGATCATTGATCTCACCATTTGTGAGTTCCAGCCCCATGTTGGGCTTTCTGCTGTCAGTGCAGAGCCTACATCAGATCCTCTTCTCCCTCACTCTCTGCCCCTTCTGCACTGGAGTTCTCCTTCTCTCTCTCTCAAAAATAAAATAAACTTAAAACAATTAAAAAATAAAAGTTAGATGTTTCTCTAAGTATATGCTATGGGTATGATCTCTCTATGTCTTGGTTTGATTATCTATATTTGCTCTAGTCATCCTTGAAAATGGAGTCTGTCAGACCCTCCAAATGTTTGCAATTTCCTCTGCGGGGCTGGAGGTGTGGGTAGAGGAGCCAATCCTTCTTGAGCCCTGAAGTGCCTTCACTTGTCAACTTTGCCTCTTCTGCTTTCACCATTCTGCCCCTCTGTACCCCCAGGGTCAGTAAGCAGCCTGTCCACATCTTCAGGTATTTGGAGAATTGACAACCCAGATGCAGAAATCCATGGCAACCACTTAGCATAGGGGCTGATTTTGTGCTTCTGCTGACCACGGCAAGTTTCCTCATGTGATTCTGATGCTAATGCATGCTCTGTACATATAGAAAGAGACAGGACTATGCGAGGAAATCTGCTAGTGATGCAGAAAAATGGAGAGAGATTAAGAGGCCAACTATATCATCCCTTTCCTTATCTCGAGATGAGGCAGGGATGCCTCTGTCAGACAGCGGAGATCACAGAGATGGATGTATTTGTCTTTGATCTCAGAGAACAAAACCAATGTTTCTGTTTTCATACAGCTTCTGGCATGATAAGGAGAAGATCTATCTGTGTATTGGGGGCTGGGGTGGGCCCTGAATAGCTGATGGCCCTTTATCTTGCCTTCCAATTGGTAACAGTAATTTTTTCTCAGTTTGTTAAATTCTCATATAAAATGTGGTGAAAAGTGAAAAGTAGGCACTCAATATCCTTATTGAAATGGCATGCATTCCTTCTTAATAAATGGTTAAGTTTCATATCATATCATCCTATTTACAGAGCAAGCCTTTACAGTCAAGGAAAGGGAATAAAAGAATATAACCAGAACAAGGCTGTCTCACTACTTTTCCCCAAAGATGACCATGTTGGTCAGAGAAAATTCTACTGTATAATAATGCAAAAAGACACCATCTCTATTTACCTGGCTACTTTGCCCAGATCCTGCACTGACAATGAGTTTTGACTGAGTCTACTCCTGGGCAATGAAAAGAGCTCTGAGCTGTGAGATGAAATGCTTTGTCATTCAGCTGGCTTGGAGAGCAGGTGAATTGGGGAAATTTGAAGAAAGGCGAGAAAAATTATTGTCTTTTCCTTCACAATATGGGAGATAAGAATTTTCCACATAGGGATAATGGAAAATCTAAATTCAGTGATCCAAAAGGCCAAATAGTATTCTTGATGCATGCTTTCATTTATTATGTTTGGTCATTCATTCATCGCTCCTTCTTCCAAAATGTACTTATTAAATCCTCTTTTTCTGTCAGATATTGTGCTAAGGGTAAGGGTAAAATAAGACATAGGTGCTACTTCCTGAAGGAGCTCACACTCTGGCAGGAGAGGAACCTGCCTTATTAAGAAATAATAATACAATACTGTATTATATGTATAGGATCTCAAGCTAGCTACCGGATACATACTGGAAGGGAACAGAAAATGATGCTTTTTCTGTCTGTGGGGTGGGGGATAGAAAGTGGGCTGTAAGGAGGTGACAGAGATCACGATGTGCAATGTGGGTCTTGAGGAATGCATAAGGACATGAATTTAAAAACTTAAAACTATTTGTATCCTGTGAATCAGCAATTTTACTTCTTGTATACTTGGGGTAAGAAACACTGGCTCTCATTGTTTTCATTGTACTCCCAGATTTGCTGAGATATATTTGCCATGTAGCATTGTGTAAGTTTAATGTGTATAGTGTGTTGACGTGATGCAGTTACATGTTGTGAAAGGACTACCCTGGTAGTGTTAGGACTACCCTCCATTACCTCACATAATTACCATTTCTTTTTTGTGGTGAGAATATTTAAGATTGAGTCCCTTAGCAACTTTCAAGTACACAAAACAGTATTACGAACTGCAGTCATCATGCTGTAATCAGATTCCCAGAACTTGTTCATCTTATTCCTGGAAGTCTGTACCCTTTGACCAGCACCTCCCTGTTCCTCCCCCGGTCAGCCCCTGCCAACCACCATTCTGCTCCGTTTCAATGAGTTCGGCTTTGTTTGATGCCACATATAAATGAGATCATGCAGTATTTGTTTTTCTCTGTCTGACTTAGGTATTCAATAATCGTTTTAAAATCAATAAAGTTTTTCATACCCACCTTCCTCCAAGGAAAAAATTCCTTGAGGAACTTTGATTGTGCTCCTTATTTTCGTTAAAATTATTTTTGAGAGACAGAGAGAGACAGAGTGCGAGCGGGGGAGAGGCTGAGAGAGAAGGAGACACAGAATCGGAAGCAGGGTTCAGCTTCTGAGCAAGCTGTCAGCCCAGAGCCCGACACGGGGCTTGAACCCACAAACTGTGAGATCATGACCTGAGCTGAAGTTGAACGCTCTACCGACTGAGCCACCCAGGCGCCCCCCTCTTTATTTTCTATGAAAGAATAAAAACCTGATCTCTAGTGAGAATACAAATACAGAAAGCTGTCCTTTCCAGATATGGCAACTTCCAGCTGCTGTCAAAGGTATGGTGAAGGAAGTGCTGTTTGAAGGGCACAGAGGCCCGTCATTTCTCTACATTTTCTCTGCCCTCCACTTGGATCCAGACAGCCTCCAGATTCAGAGGACAAAATGCGGGCGTCTTGGACCATTGCTTTCACCCAATAGCGCATCAGTGCCCTCTTTTCGTGTTCACAGAGTGATCCTCCAGGAAAACAGGAAACCTGTCACATTTCCTATAGAAATATTTTGAGAATACTGCGTTCCTCTAAAAAAAAAAAAAGCCTATATGAAAATTTTCTTTTATAGAAAAAAGTACTAGGAAAATGCGTTGCTTCCTTCAGGATGGCTTTCATTTCACCAATAAGAACTCTTTTTTTTTTTTTTTTTTTTTGCTTAGGTTCTTAAGAGTTTAAGGTCAAGTAATGGGGGGGAGGGGCTTGTTGTCATTTTTGCTGTTGCTGCTTTTTTTTGTTTGTTTCTTTGATTGAGCAGCTACTTACATCTCGTGGTGGAAATCTAGGACTGTGAACAAGCTTCATTGTGCAAGGCAGTCTCCATCAGTTCTTTATGGATGTCTGGAGCACTGTCTGGGGAGTTAGGTGGCTGCATGCAAACTTATAGGGAAGAGAGCTATGACCCACTGCTTGGCCTCCCATCAGTAAGAATGTAAGGGAGGCGGTGAGTGTGCATTTGCTGGTCATGACCTCTGTCTTCTGTTTAGTTACCCGGTCTTCACTCTCAAGTCTATTTGATTTCCCTAGGCTCCAGGTTTTTAAATGTATCTTCTTAGCCTCCTAACTCATATAATTTTGTATCCATTTCCCCAGGCAATTTGTTCCCTGGGGTATTTCAGGGTGACAGAATCAACTTGCCAAAAGTAGGTAACATTTGAAACACAGAGCAAGCAATCTTTCCCCAAAATAGTATTAAGTTTAATTAACAAAAATAATCTAAGGTACTACTCTATATTATGTACAGAGAATAAAAAAATATTCTAAATACTCTAATATTAGATATAATATATGTTGGTTGTGTGTGTGTATATATATATATACATTATATATATATTATATTTATTATATATATATTATATATATATTATATTTATTATATATTATATATATATTTATATATATATATAATTTGAAATATACCAAATGCAGGAAGACATTAATAATACCTAGGCATCTTCAGTCTGTAAAATCTATTTGAATCATCACTTCATAATCAGTAACTCCTAATTTCTTTTCCTGAACAGCATGGGGTTCTATTTCTTACCTCTTCTATCTCTTCAAGTTTCCCAGGCTCATGAGGATGGGGTTATTTTTAGAGGGGTTATTTCTTAGCTTTGTCTGGGTCAAACCCTCTTCCCCAATGTGTGTTTACGGAATGCCAGATCCTGGCCTATGTGCCAGGAATTCAGTAGTGAAGGCAGATGTCCATTGGCCCTGCTCTCAGGGCATCCAGCCCAGATCCTGCCTTCCTGAGCCAGATCTCTTGACTTTTGTCTTCAGGAAGCCATAATGGTACATAACTCTTCCTGTTGAACAGAGGATCATAGGGCACAACCACTCTCCTCAATGTCACTCTGTTGAAAAGGCATTGCTTCTCACTTTTCTTGTCTCTCATTCTTCAGGCTGTCTCTTTTGACTTGGAAGCATTATTTCTTGCATTCTGATCAATGGCTAACATGTCCATTCAAACAACACTCTCTCATTTTCCCCAATTATACCCATGCATTTAATGTGTTTGTAGTAATAGGTTCCATTTTTTCTTTATATGAGGCAGAAGATAGGTAACTGATATTCTAATGAAACCTGGGCATGAGGTGGGTATGTGTTTTCTATTGATACACAACATATGCCAGTTAAATATGTGGAGATTTGCAAGATTCCTGGAAACTGATGATTTATTTAACACAAACCTCCAATGCTTAAATTGATCTTTTCTCTTGTCTTTGCTTTCCCTTTTTTCCCTTATCTTCTGTCTGTACTTTCTTTCTCTTTCAATACTTTCTGACTATAAGCAATATTCACATCAATGGATTAGATTTACATTTCCCTCAGTCATTGTCTGACTTGTCCTTAAAGAGAAACAAAGGTTGTTGCCCTACATGATGATGATAACTTTTGCTTGAAAATTTATAGTCTGAATTCATTCATGCCACTGCTGGCTACAGGCATTTCTTCCCTTGTGGCAATTATGCTGAACTTGATCAATGTGGTGGCCAGGTGGAAGAAACTAAGGAAGCCTGGAGGCTGTTGAAAGAAAGAGAAAGAAAGAAAGAAAGAAAGAAAGAAAGAAAGAAAGAAAGAAAGAGAAAGAAAGAAAGGAAGGAAAAGAAAGAAAGAAAGAAAGAAAGAAAGAAAGAAAGAAAGAAAGAAAGAAAGAAAGAAAGAAAGAAAGAAAAGAGAGAGAGAGAGAGAGAAAGGAGGGAGGGAGGAAGGAAGGAAGGAAGGAAGGAAGGAAGGAAGGAAGGAAGGAAAGGAAGGAAGGAAAGGAAAGAAGAGAAAAGAAAAGAAAAGAAAAATTGAAGTCATCAGAATATTTTCAAGCATAAATTTAATAAAAGAAATGACTTCACTTCTCATTAAACTTTGATATGTGATTCCCTCAGGCTTGCAGATTTGCTGTATTCTAGTCTCTGCTGAAACAACTTCTGAAGTGTTTGATTCAGCTGGGATTACTGGGTGAGAGGGGCTTTGGGTCTATACTGTCTTTAGGAGTGTTAGCCTCCTAAAAGGTTATTTTCTCTCCCCTGACTGAAATGTGTAAGTAAAAGAGAACAGAACATTTAACTGCCTGTCAATTGCTGAGACCCTCCCAAGTCTGCCCAGGTGAGTCCCATCTACTATGGGAGCTAAAACTGCCCGACTCCAACAGAGCCAGAAAGAGCATTGATGAAGGAAATAGCAGATCTCAGCTCTGCAGGTTAGCATCCTTAGATGAAGTCCACATCAGCTATTTAAAGTATCTCCGGGAGACTCTCCAGACTGGCTCTTGTCAACTTCGCTTAAGTGGTCTAGGGAACTGCCCAGTTTATTACCACTCCATACAAGGAGAAGCCGACCATGGGCAGGGGACAGGGTGTGTCAAGTGCACAGGGAGCTCTCTTGGTTACTAATTGTCCAAGACCAGAATGGCAGTTTGCTCACTCAACTTTGTGCAGCCCAAAGTTCCACTCTGTTTCCTGTGACACATTGAAGGAAACGTCTGATTTTGCCCATTCCTTTCTCTTCAAATTTTTCACAGCTGGGAACGTCAGTGTTCAGTGGAAGGTGTAAGTTTCTCTTGTTGTAGGAGCAAAGTGAGATTCAACCGAGTGTGAGGTGACTCTAAGGTTAATGTGCCAATTTTGGCAGCTATCAGTTCTCACTAGCAGCTCTAGCTCAGTACACCCTGTACCCCAATTTTCCATAGCTGTCATAGCCACAGAGATGGAAAAGACCTAGAAAGACTACTTGGCTCATGTTCATGCCTACAGCATATACAATGCATGTGCAACTGGTAAAAATGAATAAACTCCATGAATTGTATCAATGTCAAATTTTGGGGTTAGATATTGAACTACAGCTGTATGAGGCATTAACATTGGGGTAGGCTGGAGAGGGGTGCCTGGCATTGCTCTCTACATTTCTTTGCAACCTCTTATGAGTCTACAAAAATTTTGTAAAATGAAAAAAAAAAAAAGAATTTTAGGCCCAATCCAGATGCTAGGGGAAAGTTTTTACAAGGGTAAGAAAATCAAGAGTTGGAATTGATGAGAGGATCATCGTTGGATATTAATTACCAGACATCTCCAGCAAATCATCTCAGATCATACAATGGCCACTTGGCCTACAAACTTTTGAGTTATGTAACGCTCACTCTAAATGCTGCTGAGACTTACTGGTGATTGTACAGCATTAGTATGGTCAGGATAGAGGTAGGATCTGTTTTTATTTTAAAATGTATTCCTAGTGTGTCTAATTAAGTACTCAGAGAAGACAAAGGTGATAACTTACATTTATTTGCAGCTGCCATGATATTTGATAGCATGGTCAGAATAGGGTGATGCTTAAGAAATATGGATTGTTTTCTGAATATTGATAATGACCAAGTTCAAGATAATTTTCATAAAAATATTCCCCAATCCTTTATATCATATAACATCAGTATGTTGAAACATTTTCATCATGAGAAAGCAATGGATCTTGCTCTTGAAACTTTGGAGCACTTCATGTTCAAGATATATTAATAATATGATAAATTTGTTCTGAAGTCAATGCCATAATCATCTTTTCTGATGAACTGATATGCTTTGAGAACATTTTTCAAAAAATGCAAATATATAAATCATCATGTTTCCATTTCTCTCTTGGCAGTCATGACACTCAGAGCCAAATTTAATGTTAAGTAATATCAAATTTCATACTAATTTTATCCCCAAACCTCTCTTCCCACAAATGCTCTATATTTTTAGTCAGTCAACAATTTCATTGGTAACTTAATAATTGAAAATTTTCATGAGTCATTTACAAGAATGTTAGAACATACAACGCTTTGTTGTCTATTAAAGTTTTCTTTTTTTTAAATGTTTTTTTTTTTATTATTATTTCTAGGAGAGAGAGAGAGACAGCGTGAGCAGGGGAGGGTCAGAGAGAGAGGGAGTCACAGACTGAAACAGGCTCCAGGCTCTGAGCTGGCAGTCAGCACAGAGCCCGACGTGGGGCTTGAACCCACGAACCGCGAGATCATGACCTAAGTGAAAGTCGGACGCTTAACCGACTAAGCCACCCAGGCGCCCCGTCTATTAAAGTTTTCTGAAAAGTTACCCATTTTAAGTAAATGTAATTGATGTATGACATATATCCAAAAATGTGTACAAATCATAAGTATACATTTTAATAGAACCAAAACGAGCATATCAATTCAACACTACTCTTGTCAGGAAATAGCACTAATATCATCGCAGAAATTCCTCTTGGTCTTCCACCTTCTCCAGAGGAAACTCCTCAGAAGTTCTCCATAATTCTAACCCCACAATTAGGTTAGCATGTTTTCAAACTTTCTATAAATAGACTCATACAAATGTATTCTTTTTTGACTGTCTCGCTTGAATCAATCTATGTGGGTGATTGTGCATAGCAATAGTTCATTTATTTTTATTATTGTATAGAGTTTCTTATGTAGATATGTCACCATTTCCTATCTATTCTACTTTCCATGGACATTTGTAACACTGCACAGTTTAGTGTTACTATGAATAGCACTAACAGAAGCATTAATGGGCATGCCTTTGGTAAAAGTATTTCTGAATTGCCATGGGATGTATACCCAGGAGCACAATGACAAGGTCAAAGAGCATGTCTAGGTTCAGTGTTCATAGTTAACACCAGGACATTTTCTAATAACTTAAACTCCCAGCAGCTTATGTGTGTTCACCAGAGTCCACCACATTCTGGATGAACCTAGGTATTATCAGTCTATTTCATTTTAGTCATTCTGGTTGGTATGAAGTGGGATCTCACTGAGTTTGAATTGGTATTTCCCAGATGAAGCTAAACACTTTCGTATGCCTAATGGCCATTTGGATATTTTCTTGGCGGGGTGCTTCTATGGACACTGTTGCTGCTCTGCCCGGAAGCCCCTGGGTCTGTGTATTCCTCCCCTTGTGCTTCTGGGCACAATCAGTTTGAATGGTCATACTGGAGACCGACTCTGTTTAGAAGAGCATCTTTGGTCTCCTGAAGTTTGCTGATTTAGATTTTTCTTTAATGCCTTAAGCAGATTTTAGAACCTAGGTTATGCTTTACTAATAAAAAGAGGTAGGAGGAATTTCCACTTTTTCAAACTCTGGAAGAATTTGTGGAATGTTATTGTTTCTAGTTTATGAAAAGGCATACTGAAAAGGCACTTTCCTTTCACCTTGTATTACAATTTTTCCGTTTCTACATACTACCAATGATCATAATTCTGAAAGCCGGGTCTTTGTATCTCTAGGAGGATCTCTAGAAGTTCTACAAAGCCACAGTGTAAGCACATCATATGCTCAAGGACATCTATTTACATGCAGACTTAAAATTACTTATATAATGGAACAAATATGAATGTATTATGAAGTAGGAAGCAAAATCTGTGCAAATTTTTTAAAGATAAAACTTGTTATCACTTCTGGCTGCATCTCTAGACCTCTCTGGACTATTCCTACTCTATTTTACATTATAGGGACTTTGGGGTGGCTTTTTGGAGGAACACTGAAATAATGTGTCCTCCATATCATCAGGAGGGTGTCATGATACAGTAGAAAAAAATTTTTTTTAAGTTTATTTATTTATTTTGAGAGAGAGCAAGAGTACAAGTCGGGAAGGAGCAGAAAGAAGGACACAGAGAATCCCAAGCAGGCTCTGCACCATCAGCGTAGAGCCCAACATGAGGCTCGAACTCATGAATTGTGAGATCATGACCTGAGCTGAGATCAAGAGTTGGATACTTAACAAACTGAGCCATCCAAACACCAGGAAAAAATGTCTTTTATCATCAAAAGAGATATGGATTCTGATCTTAGGTCTGTTTCTTTCTGGCTGTATTACCTTAGGCAAATCATTTGTTTGTTTGTGTGTTTAAAGTCCCAATAACTGTTAAGTTGGATATAGCACAGAATAATTATATTGCTATACGTGGACAGTGACAAGACATAAAAGTTACTTCCTGTTAGTTTTACAAGCTAGGGCTGGAGCCTGTGTCAAGGATGAAATACCAAATGGGGAAGAGAGACCAGAAGAAATAGAACTGGAAGCCCTAGGTGGAATGGAAGTCACTAGGGCAGGGGTAAGGATGTGGGTAAAAGTGAGTCATGAACCGTAGGTTCAAGGCTTCTTTTAGTTGCTGAGCACTCTCTTATATACATATTGACCTGTCAGTCCTCAACTTTTAGTGTAGGTAAAAGAATGTTCCAGGCCACACTAGTTCATATCGTCTTTGAACCTCAGCAGCACGTAGCTGCACTAAATAAACTTTTGCTTATGTAATAATGTTTTCAAATATAATCCTTATCCCCCCCCCCCCCGGCAATAGACTGTAAATTCCCCTGGGAAAAAGACCTCCCCTCAGCATCTAGCACAATATAGTCTCATACATAGTAGAGACCCAGATGATCTTGTTGGTTATGGGATATTTGAAAATACTAAACAAATTGCAACATGATATAAAGACTTGGTTTTTCTACTTGGGTTTCCTTCACTGGTCAATAGTTTCTTCAAAGAAATGTTTGGCCTTTATGATAAAAATCTATCTGGATATTTTTGTTTCTTTATTGGTGTGAATGAACTGTGTCCCTTAAGTTTAGTAACATGTTTGTGTGTTTCCCTCTCTCCCCGACCAAGCAAACTGATACTATTGCAGAGAGCTTCCACTTGCTGCTAACGAGAAGACATTATCACCAAATATGGACTTCAAATAAGTTATTTGATAACTATTGTAGTATCAGTCCTTTCTTTTAATGAAATTATCCTAAGAAACTTTCTGTTTCACTTATTATGAACAAAGTGTTTGATCTGGTCTCTTATCATTAGCAGAAAGTAATTATTGCAAAACATTCTTCTTGTATCTCACCTAAGCAGGGCTGGCCAAAGGATAAGCCTGCTTCTTATGTCACAATTTCCAAAATTCTGAAAGTCCTTTGAATGATGTGTGTTTTTAAAGTTCCCCAGTTCTACTTCAATTACATTATCTGAATGAGAAAAACATCAATGTGTTATTATCTTGTCTATTAATGTATCAATCTGAACAGATTTCAGAAACCAGGAGTTTAGCTTGCTTCAGGATTAGGACAA
Source organism: Proteles cristata cristata (assembly GCA_017311185.1). Taxonomy (NCBI): domain Eukaryota; kingdom Metazoa; phylum Chordata; class Mammalia; order Carnivora; family Hyaenidae; genus Proteles; species Proteles cristata. The sequence goes on along the minus strand of JAESUZ010003900.1, from coordinate 1,080,556 downwards.
TGGTCCAGTAAATTTTATATGGAATCTAAGAGTCAAGAAAGGTCAAAATCAAGGTCCATGGAATCTGGGTATTTTGAGACAAAAAGAAAACACACCTCAAAGGTTCATAAGCACAGAGGCTTAAGATTTCATCTCCTTGACCATTTTCCTTAAGTTTAAAAAATGTCTTTAGTAACCTCATTGATCTAAGAGTGTTGAAATCTGGAACTTAGACAGTGTCTGCATATTGCTTTAGCAGAAATCACCAGTGGAATTATCTGTAGGCACCAGGAAGGGGGCTTCAAAATATGGATTGGATTTGGTGAGGCCAGTGGTGAACTGGAAACTATAGACCCAATGAAACATTGGGGCCAAATTTGGCTGGTGAACCAATCAATTCCCACTGCCTGTTTTCTTGGATGAGTACAGTTAGAGTAGTAACTGATTTTTTTTTTTTCCTGAACTGAAGGGAAAACTTCACAGAGCATCCTACAATTTACAAGTCAATATTCACAGAATTGGAGGCTAGATTAGGAAGCAGTAAATGGCTTCTTTTGTTGGTTTATTGCTTAAGCCAACTTAAGGCACTTTTATTGAATCTTCTATATAGCCAGATATCTCAAACATAATTTTAATCAGACATAAGATATATATGTAAGATGCTATAATAAGAATGAGAAACTATTAGTTTAAGAATGGGTGTGTTTGGAAGTATTAGGTATACCTGGACTTTTTAAGAAGGCTACTTGGCACTATCTAGTATTTCATGTTCCATGAGGCTGCATTTGAATCAGGTGTGGAAATACTTTTACTTTGCTTTCTTGGAGACATATCCAACCTCGTCAATCTCTTTTTCTTTTTTTCCTTCTAGCAATCTGCAGCAGATACATGGACATCTGAGCTGTAAATGTTTAGTAGCATAACCCAGAAACTAGCAGAGATTTTTGAAGGAAAAGCTATTTTACTGTAAATACTTTGCTGAAGTATTCTTCATTCATTCCTTTGGCTATTCCCCCAAACTCCAATCTCTTTGTCTCCAGAATAGAGAGATAATTACATGCAATCTCTTTTAGTTCCATTGCATTTTTTTCCCCACCAATGAGTGGTTTTTCCAAGATGTTACTTTAATGTCACTGCTTAAATAATTGCAAGCTTTCTTTCCACAAATCATTTCTTACAGTGGAAGTTTGCATGAGCACTGCAGTGGTTAATATTGCCAATAAAGAACCTCTTAAGGATGTTTTTGAAAAAGTAATTCATTGCAATTCCTTTGTATTTATTTGTTGTTTTTGATGTTTCAAATTCTTATGTATAAATAAGTCTTCTACTTCACCACAATTTTTTTATTGATGTGGTAAAATCATACTTTAGTAAATAAAGCCATGAGTGTGAGCTGTGCTGAATTAACCACGAGTTTAAGAGCATCATGAGCTAGGAGTCAATGGAAAATGCCTTGACTAAAGTTTTGACCTTGTGTCTTAATTTTCTTATATATGAATTTCCTTATATATGAGTTTCACTTTTGGTTCCAACCATCAACAAATTCCAAGAAATGTTTCTTCAAAACTTAAGAGGTCTGAACAACAAATAATCTGAATTTTTTGAGGTGTCCCTACGAAGCTGGGAAAATGGAATTTTTTCATGTGTGTCTGGTGCTATTGTATATATGGAAGACTCTAGTACATTTGGTACAGTGATTTTCCATGAAATCTCAAGGCTCTGCCAAATGTGAAAGTGTGGTGGTATTAAATATCTTTAGATCTCTAAGTTAACTTAGTATTGAGACTTATAATTCTGGCACTTTAAAACCCCAGATGGGCTACAAAGTCTCAAAAAGTTTAACATTTTCTGACCTTCTGTGATTGAAAGAGAATTGGACTGGAAACCAGAATACGTGGGTTCTCATCTTGGCTCTGTTACTAACCAGCTGTGTAATTTTGGACAAGTTAATTTTCTTCTGTGATCCAGGCTCTATCCCATTATAAAATGAAGCAGTTAGGCTAAACCATTTCATAGGTCCCTACTGACCTAACCCTATGTTTTTTCAGGTGATCTCCAGGTTCAAATCCTAGGTATATCACTTGCTAGCCAAGCCTGCTAGGGTAAATGAATTTCTCTGTTTCTGTTTTATCAATGGTAAAATGGATAAAATAATAGAACAAATTATGGAATAAATGAGCTGTATATACAGCTTACCACACAGTGTTCAATAAAGAGTAGATTTTATTACTGTTGTCTGAGTCTGGCAAATTGAACACTGAATTCGAGTCACATCACTTGTATTTGAAGCCTGCATTCTGCATTGAGCATGTTACCTTCTAAGAAGTCATGTAATTTTGAGAGAAATAACTACACTCTTCCAATGTCCTCCACTTGGAAATAAGATAAATTAATGGCAAACGAAAAGAGATCTGAGTCTTTAAGAGTCTATGTACTATATAAACAAAGAAATAATGATGGGGCGCCTGGGTGGCTGAGTTGGTTGAGCGTCCGACTTTCGCTCAGGTCATGATCTCGCGGTTCGTGGGTTCGAGCCCCGCGTCGGGCTCTGTGTTGACTGCCAGCTCAGAGCCTGGAGCCTGTTTCCGTCTGTGACTCCCTCTCTCTCTGATCCTCCCCTGCTCACACTGTCTCTTTCTCTCTCTCTCCTAGAAAAAAAAAAGAAATAATGATAACACTGCCCTTATGTTCTTAAAGACATCTCTTTGTCAGGGTTTTCGCAGAGTGAAATTACATTTCACGGCAAGGAGGCTGTGGGAGGGTAGTTGGAAGCATAAATTGATCTGTAGATCTTGAAAGTTTTATGCTAAATGCCATGGAATGTCTAGCTTAAGCTAAAATTAACTCTATCTTTAATAAAAATCAGAAAGCTCTGAATTTTATTTTCACTCCAGCCATATGCCCTTAATGTAAATATTATAGACGTTACCTAGAACTCTCAGGATGAGGGCTTGGATGCTCAGTTTCTACTTCAGTGGTAGAATTTCTGTGGAATATACAGAGTAAATAGCCAAGGATGCCCTGAAAACATCTAATTATGTGGCTTCTTAAAGACCAATAATACAGAAAATTTTATCATGGAAAATAATAGTCCCCTACTCTGTCCTTCAGTTCCAGCACTCCCCGCTCCCCCCTCCCAAACCAATTACCTCCTACCCTATTTCCCTACGTAGTTCCTCTGGTGTTTGCCTCTGCAATTCTATTGACTATGCTACCAAACTGCTGGCTCAATATACTAACTTTAGAAATTATTATTATTATTTTTAATGTTTATTTATTTTTGAGACTCACACAGAGAGACAGTGTGAGTTGGGTAGGGGCAGAGAGAGAACACAGAATCTGAAGCAGGCTCCAGGTTCTGAGCTGTCAGCACAGAGCCCGACTCAGGGCTCAAACCCACGAATCGTTAGATCATGACCTGAGCCAATGTCGGACGCTTAACCTACTGAGCCACCCAGGCACCCCTGGAAATTATTTTTATTTTTTTAAATGTTTTTTATTTATTTCTAGGGGAGATAGAGAGAGAGACAGCATGAGCTGGGTAGGGTCAGAGAGAGAGGGAGTCACAGACTGAAACAGGCTCCAGGCTCTGAGCTGGCCGTCAGCACAGAGCCCGACGCGGGGCTCGAACCCACGAACCGCGAGATCATGATCTGAGTGAAAGTCGGACGCTTAACCGACTAAGCCACCCAGCAGCCCCTAGAAATTATTTTTAAATTTCCCTCCTACTATGTGAGATACAAATGTTCTCATTTACCCATCTCTGTCTCTGACTTATTGCCAAATGTATATTTTACTGGTCTCTATTCTTTCACTTCAACTTCTATCCACATAATTTAAATATTTATTTCTTGTAACATCAATCATATAGAATACTTTGTTCTTCACCCTGGAACATGAAGACATTATTTCCTTTGCCTGTTCTCATCACTTTTACCTAGAAATTTATAATGGCCTCTGCACAGTCAAGCCTGATGACTTCTGCAATTTGTCTCTAGATCGATTTTAAAGCTTAAAAAAGGAAAAGTGTGCTTACATCATAATGAGAAGTAAAAATTGTTCACACTATACCAAAGTCATTTACAAGAATTATGTATGCTTTTCTACAGTTCCAGGGTCACAACTTCTGTGACTTACAAAATATACTAGTCTTGATATCAATTTCAAGTTTATTTTTTATTGTTTTGATACCTAATACCTTTCTTTTGGTTGGAGGTATGGTGGCTATATCTCAAATCGTTACGTTTATATGGCAGTATGAAGAACTGGGGTATTCATGCTCTGGTAACTGAATGGTTCAGTAAGTCCAGGGACCCAAGACCAAAAATAGGCTATAAGAGCAGTTCTTAAAATCTGGGCTCCCCTTGCATCTTGTTGCCAAGAAAACTGAGTGCCTTACCTGCTGTGGACACCATCACCACTCAGCCTATCAAAAATCATTTTAGATGGGCAGAAAACATGAACAGACACTTCTCCACAGAGGACATCCAGATGGCCAACAGACACATGAAATGATGCTCAGCATCCCTCCTCATCAGGGAAATACAAATCAAAACCACACTGAGATACCACCTCACGCCAGTCAGAGTGGCTAAAATGAGCAAATCAGAGGACTCTAGATGCTGGCGAAGATGTGGAGAAACGGGAACCCTCTCACACTGTTGGTGGGAATGTAAACTAGTGCAGCCCCTCTGGAAAACAGTATGGAGATTTCTCAAAAAATTAACAATAGAACTCCCCTATGACCCAGCAGTAGCACTGCTGGGAATTTACCCAAGGGATATGGGAGTGCTGATGCCTAGGGGCACATGTACCCCAATGTTCATAGCAGCACTCTCATCAATAGCCAAAACATGGAAAGAGCCTAAGTGTCCATCAACAGATGAATGGGTCAAGAAGATGTGGTTTATCTATACCATGGAATACTACATGGCAATGAGAAACAATGAAATCTGGCCATGTGTAGCAACATGGATGGACCTTGAGGGGATTATGCTGAGCGAAATAAATCAGGCAGAGAAGGACAGATACCATATGTTTGCATGTATAGGAGGATCAGGAGGAATGTAGTGAAGAGCCATGGGGGAGAAGAAGGGGAAAAATAGTTGGGGAGAGGGAGAGAGGCAAACCATGAGAGACTCTTGAATGCTGAGAACAAACTGAGGGCAGATGGGGTGGGGGGAGGGGAAGAGGGGTGATGAGCGTGGAGGAGGCACTTGTGGGGATGAGCACTGGGTGTTATATGGAAACCAACTTGACAATAAACTATTTAAAATTAAAAAAAAATCATTTTAGAACTCTGCTCCTCTCACTTCTGAGAGGTCAGAGGTGAAAATAAATTCCAGGAGACATCATTGTGAAATATTTGATGTTAAAGCTAGTATGGTAATAGCAACATGCTTAGGGCTTGCTGTTAGTTCACACTACAGGTGTACCAATATTTTTGTCTTTTAGGACTTCTGAACTCTAATTACTTTCGATACAGCTATGGGGGCATATTTACCTCTGATCTTTGAATTCTTCGGTTCATCTTGAATCTTTCTAGAATACTTAATCGAATGATCTCTGAGAAAAATGTGGGGATGACTTAAATGAAGATGACAGCTGGATGAGGCATAATTGCCACCTGAATTCAAGGGGCATTTAAATGTATTAAAGTTGCCAGACGGTGTGTGGTTCAGACCAATATGTTGTGGACTCAGTGGAGATAGAAACACTGGATATTCCCTGCTTACAGTGGTAGCGGGTAAGTGGGTGGTAGGTGGGCTTGAATACACTTTAAAACTATTCTCAACATAAAAGTTAAGTTCAGGACCTTATTTGAATGACCACAGATGAAAAGACTTCATCGGTTTTTTTGATGAAATATTCCCAGTTTGTTCAATGGAGGTTTAAATACAGAAGTTCAGATATTCCTATACTCCTTCTGAGCACTTATTGGACAGTGTCCTCTTTACCAGATAGTAGGCTTTAGAAGCAGTAGTGTGAAAGAAAGGCATAGCACACCTAACGGCCAGATACATTGAACTACAATGCTGACATCTGTAACCATGGCAGATGTATCAAAGTCAGATCTTGCCAACATCCAATCCCTGCACATAATCCTCTTTGCCAGATTTTTAAAAAATAGAATGTTAAATAGTTTCAATGGAATTCTATCAAGCTAAGAAAGATAACTACTCAAGCCCCTAAAAGTAAAAGGACTCTCAATCTATGCAGGCTCTGTGGATTACTAGAAGGAAACATAAAAATGAGTCCTGATTTCACCTAGGTCCTTGTAGAAGATTTTCAAGTTGGACTTTGCTACTGCTGTGGTCTTGTTATTAACAACTCCACCATTCACCCATATATGGCTCAGTCCCATGTAAAAATGTGTTCTTCTTTTAAAAAAAAAAAGTTAAATGAAAAGAGGTTAGGTAGTCAAATGCCTTAGAGTCCTTTAGCGGAGAAGCAATAGAACAGACAAGAATTTTCTTATAAAGGTGAAGTAAATTAATAATGTTTTCTGCGCAATAGGTAATATTATTCATTCTGATTTAGCCTAGAGGACTCAGAAAAATTTTTTTTGCATATTTGAGGGACTTCCTTGAGGAAAAGGGACTTGATTTATTATATGTAGCTTTAGAGAGCAAAAGTCAGACCAATGGGTAGCTGTTAAAAATCTCAGAGGCAAAACGATGTCCCACTTTTAACAAATGTACACAATCAAGGGCAGTCTTGTATGTAGTACTTTACTTCCTGGTTTTCCCTTATTTTCTCTAATTTTTCCCTTTGTTTAATTTAAACTTTATTTTATCCTATTTAATTGCATACATTTTCCTAAGTAATGAGAGAACATAAAATAAACAAACACATAAATAGCCAGTGAATGAAACCAGCAGCATGGCAGATTTTCTCGGTATTAGTGGAAAAAACACCAATGAAAGCTTACTAGTTGTGTGGCAGATGCTGTCGTTGCCACACAATATGCCTGTGACCACACTGATATAGGTACTGAGGTTATGTCCTTTGGGGATTTTCAAAGATTTAGCAATCTCTTTGACGCTGATGCAAAGTTTTAAAGAATGTCCTACTCTCTATGAATTCTTGGTATAATGAGAAGGAAGAAAAATCTTTTGGAGTATAAAAGGAATGGAAAAAAGATATACCATCATGATTCCTTCTTGGACATATCATTACTAATTTGTGTTGCTTCTGCTAAAAAAGGAAAAATAGGACTGACTTTTTCAGTTGCTTCTAAACTGTCTGGATAACAATCACAAATGATTATCCTTAGAATTTTCAAGACAGCTGTTTTATAGAGAACGTGTTTTACATCAGCTCATTTATGTACCAGGCAACAAATCGAGGCAGAAAAATTTGAAGGACTTGACCACAGTGGCAGCCAATCAGTAGCCAAGAGGCAAAATAGATTTCAGCTTCCTGTCATTCAAGGTGATTTGCCATTCACCAGACGCATACTAAGATGTGGCTACTTTCTAGCTGGATACATACCTAAAACAGTTATTTTGATCAGTATTTTATAAAACAAGCCAAATTCTAGAAATTGCTGTTAATGAAATATATGTAATCTCATTTCAAACTGGCACTCAGTGGACACAGAGTCCATAAATAGCCACGAGATTTGGTTTAAAAATAAATCCAGTCAGAGCCCTACCTTAGATTTAATCTCTCTATAATCCTGACATAATTATGGCATTTTCTGATACTCCTTTTGCAGAGATAGAACTTTTGCAGGTATAGAACTATCTGTCATCCTATCAGGCTTTCCTGTTTCTCCATTAGTTTTGAGTTAATAACCGGTATAAGAAGCTCATGGCCCCAGTTTACTGAGAGAATTCAGTGAAAGACCACTGCTGTTTTGGGAAAGACGGATGCACTGCACAGCACAGACACCAACCATGTATGGCTACTTGCACCCATGTGGTTTGGAGAAGAATCGGGAATGCGGTAAGAGAACTGGCACCAAGAATAAAGGATCAAGCAGGAGGGTGGCACCTCCTTGGCTCAGCTGGTAAAGCATGTGACTCTTGATCTCAGTTCAAGGACCATGTGGGTGTTGGGTTTATTTTTACTTAAAAAAATAAAGTAGAATAAAAGATCAAGCCATAGAAAAGAGAAAAAAGAAAGAAGAAAGATGTAGAGAATAAAGCTTGAGTTTAAACAGCTGTATATAAAGAAAATTTATTTTGAAAATGTGAGTATTTCATCACTTCTCCCAACTAGAATTACAGGAATTTAATTATAATTCAAAATGCACTTAGGTGTCTCGGTGTCTCAGTCATTTAAGCATCCAATTCTTGATTTCAGTTCAGGTCATGATCTCACAGTTTGTGAGTTTGAGCCCCACACCAGGCTCTGCACTGACAGTGTGGAGCTTATTTGGGATTCTCTCTCTCCCTCTCCCTCTACCCCTCTCACACTCACTCTCTCCCTCTCTGTCTCTCTTTCAAAATAAGTACATAAACTTAAAAAATTTTAGCAATATAGGATGTCCAGCCAAATTTGGAATTCAGATAACAGGTAATTTTAAAAAATTCAAAATGCATTTACATTATTATTTTAAAGTTAGAAAACAGGTAGTGCTTAAGAATAAGGTGAGGCAAATTTTGAAAGTATCGGCTCTCCTTTAAATTTCAAGTGTTGTGAGAAACCATTCAACACAAATTATGCCTACTCAGTTTTTTATTTAGTTTTATTTTTCAAGTTTTATTTAGCTTTATTGTTTTAAGGGCTGTTTTAGGTTTACAGTAAAATTGTGAGGCAGGTACAAATGTTTCCTAAATGTTCTCCTTACTTTATCATGCATAGCCTCTCCTATCATCAGCATCCCCCACCAGAAGGGTACATTGTCACCGAGGATAAATCCACCCTGATATATCATAATCACCCAAAGTCCATTTTTAACCTTAAGGTGCACTCTTGGTGTTGTAGATCCTATGGGTTTGGACAAAAGTGTAATGATGTATATCCACCATTATAATCTCAGAGTATTTTCACTGCCTGAAAAGTCCTCTGTGCTTCTGTGTCTGGCCACCACTGATCCTTTCTCTGTCCCAATAGTTTTTCTTTTTCCAGAACAGCATATGCTTGGAATTATGCTGTACAAAGCCTTTTCAGATTGGCTTCTTTCACTTGGTGCATTTGAGGGTCCTCTACCTCTTTTTACAGCTTAATCGTTCATTCATTTTAGAGCTGAGTAGTAATGTATTGTTTGGATGTCCCATAGTTCATTTATCCATTTACCTACTGAAGGACATCTTGGTTGCTGCCAAGTTTTGGTAGTTATGAATAAATGTGCTATAAATGTCTGGGTGCAAGTATTTGTGTGAACAAAAACCCAACTCCTTTGGGTAAATAGCAAGGAGCATGATTGATGGATCATATGGCTAAAGTATGTTTAACTGTATAAAAAATCACTAAACTATCTTCTAAAGTGGCTGTTATTATTTTGCATTCTTAGCAGCAATGAATGAGAGAATTTCTATTTCTATTGCTCCACATCCCTGATAGCATTTAGTATTGTCAGTGTTCTAGATTTTGGCCATTCCAATAAGTGTATAGTGGTATCTCATTGTTATTTTAGTTTCCATTTCCCTGATTACATATTTTCATGGGAGCACCTTTATATAGGTATATTTTTTGTCATATGTCTTCTTTGGCATTGTGTCTGTTAAAGTCTTTGGCCTATTTTTTAATCAGGCTGTTTTCTTATTGTTGAGTTTTAAGAGCTCTTTGTATATTTTGGGTAACAGTCCTTTATCAAATGTGTCTCTTGCAAATATTTTCTCACTGTCTGTGGCTTGTCTTCTCATTCTCTTGACATTGTTTTTACAGCACAGAAACTTTTAATTTCCATGAAGTCCAATTTATCATTTCTTTCTTTCATAGATCATGTCTTTGGCGTTGCATCTAAAAAGGCATCACTATATGCAAGGTCAGCTCTTGCCTGTATCTCTTATATTATCTTCTACGGGTTTTACAATTTTGCATTCTAAATTTAGGCCTGTGACACAGTTTAAGTTAATTTTTGTAAAGGTATAAGGTCTATGTCTACATTCATTTATTTGTCCAGTTGCTCTCCTGTTGGAAAGGACTCTCTCTGCTCTATTGTATTATCTTTGGTCCTTTTGTCAAAGACCAGCTGACTATATTTATGTGAGTCTATTTCTGGGTTCACTATTCTGTTCTACTGATGAATTTGTCTTTTTTCTTTTTCTTTTTTTTCTTTCTTTTTTTTTTCTTTTTTCTTTTTTCTTTTTTTTTTGTCTTACTACCTTGATTACTGGAGCTTTCTAGTCAGCCTTGAAGTTAAGTAGTGTTAGTCCTCCAACTTTGTTCTCCTTCCATATTATATTGGCTACTTGGGATCTTTTGCCTCTCCCTATAAATTTCAGGAGTAGTTTGTCAATATCCATAAAATAACCTGCTGGCATTTTGAATGGGTCTGCATTGAAGCTAAGGATCAAATTGGTAAGAACTGACATCCTGACAACATTGAATCTTTATCTTTATGGACATGGAATGCCTATTTATTTGTTCTTTGATTTCTTTCATCAGAGTTTCATGGTTTTCCTCATGTAGATTTTGTATTTGTTTTGTTACATTTATACCTAGGCTATTTCATTTTGGGGGGTGCCAATGTAAATGGTATTGTGTTTTTTATTTAATTCCACTTGTTTGTTGTTGGAGTATAGGAAAACAACTGACTTGTACACTAACTTTGTATCCTAAAATCTTGCTATAAATACTTACTAGTTCCAGGATTTTTTAAATCAATTCCTTTGAACTTTCTACATAGACAATCATGTCATCTGTGAATGAAGATAGTTGTATATTCCATCCTAATATGTATACCCTTTTTAAATTTTTTTTTTTTTTGCCTTTTAATCCATTGGCAAGGATTTCCAGCACAATGTTGAAAAGGAGTGGTAAGAGGAGACATCCGTGCCTTGTTCTTGATCTTGGTTTGAAAGATTTGAGTTTCTCCCCATTTAATATATGATGTTAGCTGTAGGGGGTTTGTCGATAGTCTATATCATGTTGCAGAAGTTCTCTATTCATAGTTTACTGAGAGTTTTTATCACGAATTGGCACTGGATTTTGTTATTTTTTTCTATGTTTATTTATATCATCATGTGATTTTGCTTCTTTTGTTTCCCCTTCCTTCCTTCTTTTTTTCCTTCCTTCCTTCCTGCCTGCCTGCCTTCCTTCCTTCCTTCCTTCCTTCCTTCCTTTCTTTTTTCTATTGATGTAATGGGTTACATTGATTGACTTCTTAAAGTTTAATTAGCTTTGCATACCTGAGATAAATCCCACTTGGCTGTGGTGTATTATTCTTTTCATAAATTACTGAATTTGATTTGCTAATATTGTGTTGAGGATTTTTTCATGTATGTTCATGAGAGATATTGGGCATTAGTTAATTCTTCCTTAAAGATACACAGATTTTAAAAATGCATTAACCCCCATACTTATTTGATAATGAGATTAATCAGGAGTATGTGTTAAAATTTTAGGTTTCCAGAATGTACTCTATCTACTGAGTCAGATTCTCCAAGGAAGTTACTTGGTAAACTGTAATTTTAACAAGCACCCCAAGGTGATTTTTAAGATCCAACATATTTAGAAAGTAATGCATTAGAAATGTTGCTTAAGAGCCAAAGTCATGGGCATAAGCTCTGTCTATGGAGGGAAATTACTTGGGGTGGATGCCCTGGCCCAAGGTGACCCTCTCACTTCACTGGTCACCTAACATAAACTACTGGTCATAATAACTTTATCTCCAGATTCATAGAGCACTAATGAAAACCAAATCTGTTCCAAAATTCACCTTCTCTTGGTTCTCAGTGTTTTTGGAAGAACTGCATTAAAATGACGATCATTGTTACTGTAGTCACTCTTCATAGTCCCTCTTTAGTTAGAAAGAGAAAGTTAAATTAACTTTACAAGCCTCATGAAAGACTTTATTTTAAGCCACCACACATGGCTAATTAACAGCATATGTTGTGTGGAGTCCAGTGACTGCAGCCACAATAGATAATTTATATAACAATGGAAAGAAGAGTCACTTTAAGGCCAATTTCATTTCTTTTCTAGGGCTAAGAACAGAGGAGTAATTGATGCTATCAACGTGAGTACTCTCATTCATTTTTGTATCTTTATCCATTTTACAGCAAAAAGACTCTGCCACCTGCAAAATTTCAACTGTTTTTTAAACTAGGAACATGAGTGCTATAAAAGATTTTGTTGCTGTCATGAAAATTGCATGGGGCTTGTGAAGTCAAAACTACACCTTATTCAAATTCCTGCTTATGCTTTCATTTACTGTGTGGAATGGGGCTTTTTACTTAATTTATCAGAGCTTCAGTTTACTTATGATTATGATTAGGGTTCTAACACCTCCCTATATGGAGAATAAATGAAATAAACCACGTGTGTGAATTGAACTGTCCCCTAGTCTTCATTCTCTTCTACCGTGTGATCTTACAGTGTATAAATATAAGTGACATATACTACTGACCCATTGATCTGAGCTTCATCATGTGGATCATTTTGGTGGATGGAATAAAAGCAGATGTGGCAGTATGTGTTAGTTTCAAACGAAAAGATTTTAAAGTTTACTCGTTCACTTCTGCCACCTGTCATGAAAAGAATACACTCTGGGAAACTGTTGTCCCTTAGCCTAGAATCATCCTGAATGAATATATGTGGGGAATATATATGTGTCTTGAATATCTGAACTACCTTGAATCAAGGATGGCCCAGCCAACTTACAGATCCATTGGCAAGGAATACAAATACTCATAAGTCACTGAGTTTGTGGTAGTTTGATATGCAAGGTTACTGTATTATATAATACTTCTGATGTATTAGATCTCCCCGTAAATATTTTATGTAGTACTGCTTGAATTTAAAATATAAAAATCCGTAGGGAATGTCAAAGTAGGTATAATCAATAAGTAGGTATTAACTATTGCAGGAGTGCTGGTGGACTGCATGTGAAAGTGCATATGAAGGTACAGGTAGGTATTAGGAGCATATAAGTAGTGGGAATTGGGGCTTTAAAAGGAGAAAACGGCAGAGAATTGATAAGGAAACCATAGAGAAGGGTCAATAAAAAGTTAAAGGAGTTAAAGAAGGCAATTCGTTGAGCACTGGAAAATAAAATTCAGTTTGGAAAATGCTCCATCCAGATTTTACTTACTTTGCTAAAGTATCATGGCAGCAGAAAGAATTTGAAGACAGAAATTTATAACCCCACTGGGAAGATAAGACCCACAGCCACATAAGCTAACACAGTAATGGTGTCACACACAATAAGCATGGCAGCAAATGAGAAAATATGTCCACAGTATCTAACCAGTGTCAAACACAGGATAGATGTTCAATAAGCTGTGCTTGCTTTTCCCCTGGTTTGATACAGAAATGTTGATGGTTTCTTCCCAATCAGGGAAAACATTCTTTTGTCCATTTGACTGTGGCTCCTTAAAGGTAGGGCCAATATTTTCCTAATCTTTGTGTTCTCAGCACTTCATATGAGAGGAAAGTATGTGTAGAACACACCCATTTACTTCAGAATATAAGCTAAAGGGAAAGAGGTAAAAATCTCTAAAATACCTCCCAAATTAATCAATGGCAATATCTGTCATGTAAAAATTTTTTAAATTCACTTTCTTAAATTATCACTAAGGATGATTTATGCTTTCCTGTAGCTTTCTTTTTGAAAGGTGCAACTGAGCTGCTGGAAGTTTCTGGTTCCTGATACCATGATCATCACCTTGTCAAATTAAAAGAAAAAAAAATCTGTTATGGAGAAAAATCCTTTATGTAAACACAAAATTTATATCCTTGGTTGATGCACTTGTTTTACCTAGACATAATAGGAACTAATGAGTCTGGTGTTCTTTAGTCTTGTGGACTTTAATTTTATTAAAAATTTGTTTAAAGTTTATTTATTTTTGAGAGAGAGAGAGTGTGAGTGGTGGAGGGCCAGAGAGAGAGTAAGGCACAGAATCCGAAGCAGGCTCCAGGTGCTGAGCTGTAAGCACAGAGCTTGATGTCCAGAACTGTGAGATCATGACCTGAGCCAAAATCTGTTGCCCTACTGACTGAACCACCGAGACACCACAGTATCGTAAACTTTTAAAACAGAAGACAAAGACCTCAGGCTTCACCTTATGTAGGTCTTATAAGATACTTTACAGAGCATTGATTATGATTTGTGCAATACACTTCATTAAGACCTCTACACAAAGACCTTATGAAGAAAAATAAGGCCCTGTCCTACCTTTCAAGGAGATTATGGTCTAGGAAGGTAGGTTGGAAAGATACACAAAGATCAAAATACAGGAAATTAAGATAAAGGTCATAAGTGGATTTCAAACAGAGACAACATTTTACATTCAAAGACAATCCCAGAAAAACCATGTACCTGCAGCCAAATAATGCCAATGAAATAAAGGAATTTTCCTATAATTAGTGCTTAGTTTATCACTCTTGGCCAGAGTTAAGTGGGAGAATTTAATCTTGAATATGTACTTTCTTAATGGAGGCTCTGAGAGGCTGCACAGCAAATACAGAAAGGCATTCTCGGCATACTTTAGCAGCCAAATGGAAGAGTAACCTGATGTACAAACGAGTTCTTTAGAAGTTCTTCTGAGCAGAGCTGGAGGACTAGAGTTTAGAAAGCCAGTTGCCTCAGCCACCTCTCTCATTGAATGGAGCCCCAGGAATCTGGAGAGTTTTTATCTGATCAGGTAGAGGGAGAAGTGTATAAGGGTTTCCCGAATTGTGGGTCTGTCAGCCTGCAGGCTGTTGGTTTGTGAGGCACAAGAACTGCCTGCGTCTACACTGTGAGTAGGTTGCAGCCAAGATACTTTAATGTTAAATACATTCAACATTTCCCTCAATTCCCTTTTAAATATCATTCATCTTCCTAAATTCAAATTGCTTATCTTTATCTTCTCATTCCAGGATTTTTCACACTGGAGAATAACAAATGAAACATTTGAAGAACTATACACATCATAGCCACACAGATATTAAGCTTGTGATGGAACAGATTTTTGTATATATATGTCACAACTCATTTTTTTTCATATCCACAAAGAAAAGAATACGGAAATATGAATATAAGAGATTAAGGTAATAAACTTTCCGTAACCACTTACAAGGCGGTGAATTTCCCTTTTCTGAATTTAGTCTTCTGGCACTGTTCTTTCTGCATCAGTCTAACTTTAGTGTAGAGGTAGCCTTCATGATAATTATTTGTTCCTTTAGAAACTAAAATAAAAATAACAATGTCCACTCAACTACATCGGAACAATGTAAGCTGATACAGGTTCACCAGACTTTACATATCAGCTGTTAATCACAATTTTATTTACTTAAAATGAAATTATATAGAAAAAATTAAATTAATTATAGCCAAAACAAAAGTAACAAATTCTGAAGCCACATTACTTTCTGATTATTTCACTGCCATCTTAAAATTATTTATACCCTTCACATATGGAAATGCTATTTAACGGTGTGTCCTGCATACTTCTTTCCAAACCCGAACTAATGACGTCATGTTGGTCCCTGGAAGCCAGTCGTAGTGAAAGTATCTAACCCCTGCAAAACTGCAAATGCTATGATAAAAGTTTGGTTTATTGTTTTGTTGATTATCAAGGCTAAAGAAAGCAAGGAAGAAAATGTTAATAGTGAAGACTAGAGTTAAAAGTATGCCATGTCTAGTGCTAAGGCTGACAGAAGTTTCAATTTAAAGTTTAACATTTGTGCAAAAGTGAGAATTGGCTTCACCACCCACCACATATCACGATAATGACAATGAGATTATTGGGGGAAAAAATTCCTGGATCAGGATGCAATTCCATTTGTCCAGTCATGGTTGAGTTAATTGTACTATCGGCTGGTTATGCATAAAAGACTGGCAAAAATCAATACAGCATTCTGTGAGAATCAATTGGCTACATGGAAAGTGTAATAAGTAGTACTTAATATGTTCTTATTTTTGGTAAGTTGTGTGCTATGGTCTTTAATACTATTAAACTCTTAGAAAAATTCTGTACACATGTATATGCACACATTTCTTTTTCTTGAGAATTCCTCATTAAACATTTATCAGCTGACCAACTGCAAAAGATTACGTGAAAGAAAAATAAAATTCCCTCAAAATTTTGAATATTTGAATAAACTACTTCTTAAACAAGTCATTATTAAGCTAGGGAATTCTTTAGCTTTTTTGATATGGAAAAAAATAGGCCATAAGCAAAGGGGAAAAAATCGGTGGGTTAAAAACATCATCTAAAAACCACTGAATCAGTGACTCTTCAAGGTCATGTTTAGTTCTTAACTAAGTGACACTGGCAGCTCAAGTGTGAATGGATTGTAAATTAGATTTGGTAAAAGATTTCTTTTTCTCTTTTTTCTCCCTAGTATTTATTGTCTTCTCATGAAACATGGCTTTATTTTAAAGGTTTTGAATTTTGAACCCCACCTCTTCTGGAGTTTGAGTCAAAGCTTTTATGCTTAGGATGGGATTTAAAAGGATAAAGGAATTCCCTTTCATCCACTGAAAGGATATGGGGAAATCTGACATTTGTGTTTCAGAGAAAAAAAAAAATTTCGTTAAAGCCAAAACATGGTGTTAAGCAATAGACTAATTCTTTTAGGAAAGGCAATCAATATAGAAGTAAATAAAAATGGTATTTCTTTATTAATTATTGATAGGCATAAGGTATGATATCTGGTCTTTATCTGACATTGAACAATAATGCTGATTGACCAATCAACATAAGTATATCTACTAATTTGGGAGATTATTCCTAACATTCCTAAACTTTGAAAAGCACTTTTGGGGCACCTGGGTACCTCAGTAGGTTGGGTGTCTGACTCAGGTCATGATCTCACAGGTTGTGAGTTCAAGTCCCAAGTCGGGCTCTGTGCTGACAGCTCAGAGCCTGGAGCCTGCTTCAGATTCTGTGTTTCCCTCTCTGCCCCTCCCCCACTAGTTCTCTCCCTCCCTCCCTCTCTCTCTCTCTCTCTCCCTCTCTCTCTCAAAAATAAATAAACATTCAAAAAATTTTTTTAAATCTTTGAAAAACCCTTTTAATTAATGGTATTTGGGTGTTAGGGAAACAAGAGCCAAACTTATTTTTGCATTGATTTAATCCACTATATTGATTATCTATTGCTGGATAATAAATCTTCTCAAAATTCAGTGGTCTAAGACAATGTTTTATTATGCCTCACAAGTCTGTGGCCTGCTGCTCTTGCATGGCATCACTCATGCCTTTCGTTCATTTGAGAGGTCACCTGGTGGAGTTGGAGAACCTTCCGTATTCTCGTTCTTATGCCTGAGATGGCTGAAGCCTGAGGCCTTTCTATCCAGAGGCTCTCTCAATATTTTGTAGTATAGCCTAAGCTTTTTTTCATAGTGCTCTGTTTTGTTTCAAGAGTTAAGGTGGAAGCTTCCAGGTTGTTTGTGGCATAGGCTTGGAATCCACATAGCATGACTTCCATCACATTTTATTGGTCAAAGAAACCATAAATCCAGTATAGACAAAAGGGTAGAGAAAACAGGAGACTTCTCTTGATGGAAAGAGCTGCAAGATCATATAGCAAAGGTTAACAGGAAAGATTATGGTCACTCTCTGTAAACAGTCAACCTCAGTCACATCCTGTGGAAAATCTATACAGGTTGCTTGATAATATTCTTTAATGGGTAAATTTCCATTCTTCATTATATCTCAATGATCAAAGCAGCCATCCTACAAATGTTGCTTGAGAGTACATTAAATAATGTAATTTTCAATCATAAAAATATATGGCATATTAAGGATGAATTATTCTTGCTAATAGACAAGGTGAAGACCCAATGGTTACCTTGATAATGTGTAAAACGCCCATTTGCATTAATTTCAAGTCTCGGGCACTGCTGATCATGTAAGGGTGGCTATTAGTGATTTGTTAGCTGAGTGTGCAAAAGACTAGAACGTCTTTTCTGCCCAAACCAGTTAATGTTTTTATGTTTGGAATGTGCCTATTATTACTTCCTTTTCTAAAGTCAAATTCCCTGAACTTTTTTTTAATGTTTATTTATTTTGATGAGCAGGGAAGGCGCAGAGAGAGAGGGAAAGAGAGAATCCCTGAGCACTGACACAAACTATGAGATCATCACCTGAGGCAAGACACCTAAAATGGCGGATGCTTAATCGACTGAGCCACCCAGGCACTCCTCCCCAACCTTTTAAATAAGAGGAGAGTAAAATACAGTGTCATTGAAATGGATTGCGCATATTTTGAATATTTTATTAAGAAAATAAAATTTTAAAAAAGCAAAAGAGAAGTTTGAGGTTGGTAGAGTTTTTTTTTTTTTTACAAATAGTTTATTGTCAAATTAGTTTCCACATAACACCCAGTGCTCATCCCCACAAGTGTCCTCCTCCATGCCCATCCCCCTCCCCCCCCACATCCATCAGTCCTCAGTTTTTGTCAGCATTCAAGAGTCTCTCATGGTTTGCCTCTCTCCCTTTCCCCCACCATTTCCCCCCTTCTTCTCCCCCATGGTCCTCTGTTAAGTTCCTCCTAATCCTCCTATACGTGCACACATGTGATATTTGTCCTTCTCTGCCTGACTTATTTCGCTCAGCATAACGCCCTCAAGGTCCATCCATGTTGCTAAGGTTGGTAGAGTTTTAAGGTGTGTGGTTGTGATAAAAACTGACATGGAAGTGATAGTATTTTTTTCCCTCAATAACGAATTCCTCTTCCTGATACACTTTAAATCGTGACTTCTAGATCACATACTTGTGATCCAGGAAAATCAAGACCACTGAGGCAGAATGCTGTGTGATTGTCACAAGGGAGAGAGAAGAGAACTGGCTTCTTTTCAGGGAGAGAGAGAGACTGTGAGAATTGGAAAAGTCAACTACCTCAGCCGTAGTGTCTTCTGAACCCTAAACTGGTGGGAAGGATGTGTTTTGTGATTTTTTTTTTTTTGAGGGAGAGAGAGAGCGAGTGAGTCTGGGAGGTGCAGAGAGAGAAGGAAACACAATATCTGAAGCAGCTTCCAGGCTTTGAGCTGTCAGCACAGAGCCCGATATGGGGCTTGAACTCAGACCATGAGATCATGACCTGAGCCAAAGTTGGATGCTTAACGGACTAAGCCATCCAGGTGCCCCAGGAAGGACATTTTAAAACACAGAAGTTTTGATGCTTGTTCACTTGGTTGTATGCAAGAAGATGTTACTGCAGGACTATACAGAACATAGGTCTTTGAACCAGGCAGATCCTTGTATGACTGGTTCTACCAGCTGTGGGTACTGGGCAAGTTATTTAAGGTTTTTTGGTCTACAGATAATGAATAATAACAGTATGTACCTCAAAGGGTTATTGTGAGGTTGAAGTGAAATACTGTCAGCAATTAGTATAGCAATTTGCTCCACTGAGTTCTAAATATCTGGGAGCTACAGTTATTATTAGTTGTAATTAGATATTAAAAATAAGAATTTTTTTTTAGAAATTATAAGGCCAAATACAGCCTCAAATAAAACTATTAAAATGGACTATGAGATATTATAGAGCATTATATTTCTGTATGTTTTTCAAATTGATATTCCTTTTGTGTATAAATCTCTAACTGTCCAATTTGTATGACTTTAGTAGAATTAGGGTAACAAAAAGGGAAATAAAATTATTGTGCCTGCCTCAACAGTTAACTTGAATGCAATTTTTTGGGCTAGAGAGTCCTTTTCTATAAAAGGCACAATCTTACAGGGTGAGACAAGGGTTATACAGAGCTTTTCACTTGATTTTAGACCCCATTCCTTTCTTAGCAAGAGATTTGTTCACTTCCTGTTTTCTTATTTGAAATATTCTTTCAGCTCGTCTTTCTTCTTTTTAATGTTTATTTATTTTTGAGAGAGAGAGAGAGGACATGAGCTGGTTAGGAGCAGAGAGGGGGGGACAAAGGACCTAAGTGGGTTCTGCTCTGACAGTGGGCTTTGCTCTGACAGCAGAGAGCCCGATGCAGGGCTCAAACTCACAAACCCTGAGATCATGATCTGAGCTGAAGTTGGATGCTCAACCATCTGAGTCACCCAGGTGCCCCTCAGCTCTTGTTTAATCATCCTCTAGCTGATGCTTTTGTTAAAGCATAAAGAGGTTTTTTGTTTTTTGTTTTTTATAACTTTCTTATCTCACCTCACTTAAGAGTTAGCTTGGTAGCATGGGAACCTTCTAAGTGTTAATGAAATTTCTGAGTTTTCCTCTATGATAGTCCAATAAACTTCACAAAGTACATTTCTGACCACAAAGTTTCTCCAAGATTTCTCTTATTCATATTTTTATTTCCTGGTCACTTTACCCCACGTAAAGTGACATTACCGCAGCAAGAATGAAATCACAGTCTCTTAGAAGGTACCTTTTTCAGAAGTGGTTTGTAAAAAATAGTAGAAGTGGCTTTTGAGTCGATCTGGATATTCCATCTGAAATTATGGGCCAGTTCCTCACTCCAGTCCCCAATTGCCAGGCATCTATTTACATGATTCAAAGTGCATGCAGGAGAGGAATCCGCTAGGAGGAAATTTAGGGATACTGTTCTTTGTGGAGAAATAGTGAGAATGGCAATGTGGTATTTGGCCAAGGCTCTTCAGCTGCTTATTTTGAGGTGTCTACAGCAGACACTGAGAGACATATTATCATGCAGGAATGTTTAGTATTTGGGCAGACATTTGCTTGGAATTTACGCCCAGAGGTCCACATAGAGTTGGGGACGTTGGTATTCACCTCAGTTCTGTATTGAAATATGTGCGAGTCTAACGAAGGCGGATTGTTTCAGCTGTGTAGCGCTGCATAACAAACCAACCCCAAAATAGTGGTTTAAAGCAATGATGGCATTTCTTTTACTCACTTTTTTGGCAATTTCAGCAGAGTTTGGCAGGAATAACTCACTGCTGCTCAACCGGGTGTCAGTTGGAGAACCTCCCAAGCTGGGTGTTGGTACAGCCTGAAGGTCTCTCTTTTCACACATCTAGCAATTGATGCTGGTGTAGGCTGAAACCTTAGCTAGTGCTGCTGGTGGAAACACATGGCCTCTCCATGGGGCTTGTGCGTCCTCACAACATGGTGGCCGGGTTCCAAGTGCCCAAATCCTAAAGAGTCAAGGGAGCCGGGAGAAAGCTATGTTCTTTCTGTGATCCAGTCTTGGAGGTCACATAGCATTGCTTCTGCCTTACTCTATTGTTCCACCCGGGTTCAAGGAGTGGATTCACATAGAATCTACTTCTTGATGGGGGAGTGGCAAATCATGGAAGAGCACATGGGACCGGAAGCTAGGCTGTGACCAATTTTGGAAAATGCAATCTTCTGTAAAGACTCATGGGGTGGCTGACATGTCTCAGGGTTAAGCAGGTTTTGAAGTACTGAAGGGGTATTAGACACAGAGGTTTTTCATGCAACATCCAGGCACCAGTCCTGTGGTGAGTGTGCTTTTCTCCTGGCTCCTGTGTAGATGATATCACCAGGGAGCCAGATACAAAAACAGGAAAGGAACAATGCTGATCTTACATGCAGAACTCCAGGAAACCCTGACGTTTTGGAGGTAGTATTGTGAGTGTGGAATATTAGCTATGGAAACGTATCTGTTGGTGGTGATGTAGCTTTTTGGGTCACTGGCCTGTAATGCAGGCTAATGATAATACCCGACAATCACTGAGTAACTTTAATCCAGTATGGTTTTATGCCAAAGATTTTGTTTCTCAATATCACGGAATTAATTCCCTTCTTCCTGAATCCGTCTTCAAAGTGACTCCTTCTTCAAATTGAAACCAAAAATTATCTAATCTTTTTAAGAGCAACGAGCAATTGTCTTTGTTACCATAATTTTATAGAGAATCATAGGTAACCTGTTCAATTTCTTATCTGAAGAACTGGTTTATATTACAACCACATTTTTGTCTTATCTTTTGTCCATTCATCAAGACATGAGATATTCTTTTAACCAGTCCACTTCTCAAAAGAGATTTCAGGGGCGCCTGGGTGGCTCAATCGGTTAAGCATCCAACTCTTGATTTTGATCCAGGTCACGATCTCACAGTTTGTGCTGACAGTGTGGAACTTGCTTGGGATTCTCTCTCTCTCTCTCTCTCTCTCTCTCTCTCTCCCCGCTACCCCTCACTTATGCATGCTTTCTATCTCTGTCAAAATAAAGGAAGAAATATTTATTTTTATTTTAAATATTTAAATTTTTTAACTTAAATATTTTAAATTTTAAATATTTAAATACTTTAATATTTTAAAAATGATTTCAGGGGCGCCTGGGTGGCTCAGTCAGTTAAGCATCCGACTTTAGCTCAGGTAATGATCTCGGAGTTCGTGGGTTTGAGCCCCATGTTGGGCTCTGTGCTGACGGCTAGCTTAGAGCCTGGAGCCTATTTCAGATTCTGTGTCTCCCTCTCTCTCTGACTCTCCCTTGTTCATGCATCTCTCTCTGTCAGAAAAAAATAAAAAACATTAAAAAATTTTTAAAAAAAGATTGCAGAGAAATTGACTTAATTTATGCTGGTATGACTACTGGTATAAGTTGACTTTCTAGTGCTTTCATTTTTGCTAAAATCCCAAAACACTGAATCCATGTGATAACTTTTCATGGTTCTGATTTTCTCCACTTACCAAAAGCAGAGTCACTGGCAAACTTAGCAATCAGATTCCTTACCCCTACCAAGTGACCCCCTAGTTTCTCCTCGTTCACATTCAATATGTTGATTTGCACAATGTCAGAACCAATGCTGGACCCCTGGTGTCTAATTATTAACTTCATATCTGGCTTAGTCTGTTCACAAAGACTGCTGCTCTGGCTTTTCACAGTAACTGACAGTATCCTGACCTTTACCCTCTGTTGACTTCTCTCCTTTAGTAATCTGTTATAAGGAAGCTTATCAAAACGCTTTGTGAAAAACGGAGCAAATATAATTACTGGGTCAGTTATATAGTATGCCATAAGTAGATCTTTTTTAAAATAGAGGAAATTTCATAGATTTGAGGCAGCTCTTTTTTTCAGAGTTGTTTCTTTGATTCTATAAACTTTGTTCTATAGACATACTGGCTTGCCCTTAATTTGATTCTCAATCTACTTACCCAAGAGGGAAAATTCATTTTATTAAGATGTGGTTTCTTAAAGTCCTTTGGAACGTTCATATTTTTAGGATATGTGCCATATTAATGACAGCTTTCAGTACTATAGATTGTGTGTTTGGGTTATAAAATCTATTGTTTGATCTACCTGACTTAAAAATTCATCATAAAGACCAGAAGCACGTGTGAATTTATTCCCATGCACTTGCTGGCCTAAGCTGGCTCCTATTTAGCATGTTTGAATTTACTAGGTGTGATGGTCAATTTTAAGTTAGCTTAAGTGGGCCACAGGGTGCCCACAAGTTTGATCCAAAGTTATTCTGAGTTTCTGTGAGGATGTTTCTGGACGGGATTCACACTGAAGTAGGTAGACTGAGTAAAGCAGTTACCCTTCCCCAGCGTGGCTGATCTTCCTCCAGTCAGTTGGAAACCCCAGTATAGTAAAAAGGCTGACTTTCCTCTGAGCAACAGAATTTTTTTCTGTCTGATTGCCTTTGAACTGGGGCATCAGCTTTTTCCTGCTTTCAGACTTGAGTTGGAACCCCATCTCTTCCTGGGCCTCAAGTCCACCAGCCTTTGGACTGGAACCACACCGTCATCTCTTCTGGTTCTGAGCCTTTGGACTCAGACTGGAGCCACACCGTCAGCTCTCCTGAGTCCCCAGCTCACTGACCCACATTGCGAGGGCTTGCCGGCCTCCATAATTATGTGAGCCAGTTCCTTACAATAAATTAATAAGTCTGATGTATATACTGTCCCATTCGTTCTGTGTTTCTGGAGAATCCTGATTTATTAGTGCTACACTAGGGAATCTCAGAGTTGGAATCACAGCTACAAACAAATTCTCATGCATTCTTCACAACAACACTCTGAGGTGTATGGAGTTTAAGAGATAACAACACTGAGGCCAAAAGAGGTTAAAGGGCTCCTGCAATCTAACAGTGATAGTAAATAGTGATAGTGATGGACTCAAGATATAATGGAGGAAAATTCAAAAACCATGATTATCCCCACACAGATAGCACTGATAAGGAGATAGTAGGGGAGTTTGTCCTTTCCGTGCTGACCATCTGCAACAGCTCTCACCTGCAGGCTGCAGACCAGAGAGGCAGTCACATGGGCTCTCCTGAGACTGGGATGGCACAGTGAGGAATCCACCTTGGACCAGATCCGTTTGAACCTGAGCTAGATCAGGTAATCCACACTGACATGTTACCTGCTGGCCCAGTACCTTTTCAAGTAATGAGAAAGATGATACTAAATCCAACATTGAATATAAAAAAGAGGAACGGAAGCAGGGCCTCCGGAGAGCGTTATCCACAGAACCACAGGGAACTATAGGCTTTTATGTAGCTAAGTGCAATGATTAAGCCACCCACAGCTTCCTCAGAGTATTTCTCATTAACACAGAGGAAGGAGAGGTGGGAGGCCATATCTAGCACAGGGATACTGCATGGACACCAGGAAAGGAGCTCAGGGGCCGTGGTGACTCTGCCATGTTGTATTCAGCTTCCTCAAGAAATAAGGTGCCTAAAAGCAAAAGGGATTAACTATAGCCAGAACAAAAGACTAAGCCTTGGGGTCAATAGACTAAGTCAATCACAGACACAAGTGGGACTGATGAGGGTAAGGTAGTTCCAGTTCCTGTCTATCTGTCCCGTCATGAGAGAGATGGGGAGGCGGGGAGGCAATGTGTCAGGCCGTGCCTCGGATGCCCTGACTCTACCTCCAGCTCCTCACTGCTGGAGTCATAGAAGGGCCCTGCTGCCATTTCTCTGAAGCTGCCCTGCTCAAAATGGGAGCTTCTGCCCCTCCCGCCACCCCAACCGCCGGGACAGAGTTTGGGTTTCTGTTATATTACGAAGACTAGGATCTGGTGGTACAATTGGTAGCTCACTCACTGAGTTGCCAGGTTTGTCCCTGATCTCTCTCCTCTTCCTGATTCCCTTCTCTGGGTATTTGTATTTCCCTCTTTCTCTTTTGCTCAGTAACTTACTTTGAAAAACTAGCTTTGGCTCTTTTTCTTTAGTTCTTAAATTACTTAGTGTCATCACTGAAGATCTGACCAGCCCCTGACAGAGGCTTAGGCCTCTACTTCATTTTCCATTCCATCTCCCATCTGGAACTGGGTAGATTTTATTTCCATCTGACCTGCCTCTCAGTTGATTCTGAGTCCAGGGCACTGGGCTCGGCTGGGGTCTCAGGAGCTGGATCTGGAGGAGGAGAGAGATAAGAGCCATCCCAGGCAGGATTGAAGGGAACAAGATCTAATATCTAGAGAGTTAGGGCTGAATTGGAAACTAGAGTGGGTTCAAGGTATTAAGTCAAGAGCTTGAAAGAAAGTAACTCGAAACAGGACAGGTTTGGTAGAAAAGAACCTGGTCAGATCTGGAGGGACTCAGCATAGCAGAGAGTGAAGGCCATGTGGAAAGCCACAGAGAGCTCTGCCTTCTGCTGCAGTAAGCAGTGAAGCCCCCTCCCCCACCACTGGCAGGATCATATAGGTTAAGTCTGCACTTCACCTTGTTCTAGCTGTGCAACCTTTAGTAAGTTAGGTTATTTCCTCTGAATTTCTGTTCCTTTATCTATCAACTGACAATACTTGCTCGCAGTATTACTACTAACAGACACGGTCTGCATAAGTCCTCATTATCTGGTCATTAGCCGTATAGCTGTGTCACCTCGCTACCTGCGTGGGAACTCATTCCACAATTTTGGGCTTCCAAGTCTTGCCCAATGAATGAAGTGTTCAGTTTAGATCATCTCTAAGTCCAACTCAAGCATCCTAGCATCTATTCTAAACTCTCATGAGGCAAAGGAGTCTTGCTTTCCAAGACTATCTATGGCCACCCAGAGACTCTGGCCCAGACTCACAAATTAGATTAAATCCCATTATTTTTAAAAACCTCTTTTGAAACATTAAAGCCCACATATATGTTTAAATAACCTTGTCAAATTTTCTCTCCCTGCAGAGGGATTTTCATTATTCTTTTTCATTAAAATAAAAATCCCTCTGGTTGACTTTCTAAATGTGTTTTCGTTAGACCTTCAGCCTGTTGTTAACCATTTTCAACCTAATATTAAACTCTGTCCTCCTCAAGCTGAATGCTCTGCTACCCCCTGAGAAGTCACCTACAATGATGATAGAGCGGGCACTTAATATGCTAAATAATAATAATATAAAATCTAAATGTGTAGTGATCACTGGTTGCCCAACAGGGGTCTGTCACTCACTTCCTTTATCAGTAATTTTCGCTACAAAATTCTTCACTGAAAGGGGAAGGGAAAGAGCCTATACAGAAAATGTCTGCAGGCTACAGACTGTGGTAAATAGGGTATCTAATATCCAGAAAATGAATATGCAGCCTCCAGAGAAACATATGCAGAAAGGGGAAATGGATTCTCAGATTAGGGAGTTTAGTACCGAGGAAGAAAGGGAATTATTTTTCAAGAGAAAAGAATAGATGTAGTTGATTTCCTTTCTACTGATAAACTGCAGTTGGTATAGTTTTCCTTTTCTTCATTTCAAAAGCTTAAGTCAAAGGTTTCTTGTTCCTTTATGTTTCATGAACCAAGTCATTCAGATAAGCAGCCCTTTGCTCTATCAACTAATTATCTTCTGATTTGCTTTGATCTATTATTCAAGCAGTAAATTCCAGCTTCATTGCACCCATAATGTAAAATCCAAATGTAATCACTGTTGCAAAAGGAGATAACATGAAGCTGTCGATTTCAAAGAGGCAGTTCCTTTTTCTCAAGAAGTGTGGTATGTGATATATACTCTTTCTGTGTCATTCAGGGAATTGGCCTTGTTGCAACCCAATGTACAGTCTACTGGTCTTTTTTTTTTTTTTTCACCTGAAAACAATTATTTATCATGCTTTGGAATTGTAAGTTATATATGACACTGTTTCTGTATGTTATGACATGCTTCTATTCATGAATTAAAATAGCCTTTCCTCTTTCTTTTTATTCTTTTTCATTTTGTTCTTTGAGCATGGCTTATGGAATCAGTACTTTAGAGTAAAATCTTTATGTATGCTGTCAGCTTCACCACAAAGTTCTTTTTTTGGCTCAACTACATTGAGAGATATTTTTGCATAGTTGTTTTTTTCTCTAATTCATCTGAACAAATTTGGCTTATAAATTAGAACTCCCTTACAATCTATTAAATCCACATCAGTCCATATGTTCAAAGCCAAGAGGGCCATCTATGGGAATGAAAAAGGCCACCATGATTACTTCTTTATGAAAACACAATGCACTATCCATTTGGCTTTAGGAAAAAAAATCAATTTTTCCAAAATCCCATGCAAACAAGAGTTTAAACTCTTCAAACGATTCTATAAAGTAAAAAATATTCTGACTACTGGCTTTGCTTTGAAATTTATTATTTTATCATCTTCTCTCTTTCCCTCTCTTCTTTCTCTCCCTCTTCATATCTTTGTATATGTAAACTGGTGGACTATATTTTTATCCTATCCTCTAGATTGGTTCTGGGAACGGAAGGGATTTCACAAGACATTAATTTCAAAGCATTCCGATCTTGTATAGGCGGGTATTTCTCCTTCAGACACTGCATGGGTAGCTTTTAAGATTCTAGGCACAGTAAGAGAGCAATCGATCTTATTAGATTAGATCTTCATTAAGCGATGTTCTAACATGCATTACTCAAGATCTATCATTTGGCCTTAGAAATAGCTCATCATCTACTCTGAATTATCTTTCTTTGTGGTTCTTAAGTAATTTACTCTCCACCGTCTCCATCCTCCCTATTCACAGCCCCACGTAGCAACTTTTCTTACAAATTTTATCTGGTTTCCTAAATTTATCTGTCTTATTATAGAACGTCAAGACTTTGGTTCAGAATAAAACTGCCATTTTTCTCCTACATTATTTTACCTGGCAAGGGCTTTGGAGCAAGGTGACTTTTGGCCTCCTTTTGAGAACTAGGAGTTTGATAATAATTAACTTTCTTGATAACCAGATGGCAGTTAGGAATTTGAAGGCCATGGTACCTGTTGTATAAACTGGCCAGCAGCCTGGCCACTTGTTTTTCTGTGAAAGGAAAGGAATGATTAAATTGCATTCTGATCATTTCTATTGTGAAAGGGCTCCTGGTTTATAAATTGGATTAGAAGGATCTGGTGCAGTACAAATGAAACTAGATATTTGTGGTAGCTTGTGAGATTTCTTAGTCTTTGGCCCCTCTAAGCAGAATTTGTAACTTTGCAAATAAGGAGGTAGTTGGTACTTAAAGTCAATATCACTACCATAAAAATTAATGAGTGTTGAGATTTTTATACTACAGATAGCTCTTGCTGGTGACAACACTCAACCTAATTCAACTGCTTTCCAAGTGCATTGCAAAGTGCTTTAGGGTTTGTCTTGTCTGCCTTCTGTTTTTACATTTTTTATTCTTTAATGTTTATTTATTTTTAAGATACAGAGAGAGAGCATGAGTGGGGTGGGGCAGAGAGGGAGACAGACACAGAATCTGAAGAAGGCTCCAGGCTCCAAGCTGTCAGCAAAGTCCAATGCAGGACTCAAACTCACAAAGAGTGAGATCGTGGCCTGAGCTGAAGTTGGATGCTTAACCGACAGAGCCACCCAGGTATCCCTACCTTGTCTGCCTTCTTACTAGTAAGAGTCATCCTTCTGGCTGCTTGACCCTTAATTCTCTGAACAACTTCCTCTTTAGTAAAATGGAAATAGGTATAGCTTCTGTGTGTTAGGATGAAGTGAGGTCATTGAGTACATTAGGTGTGATAATATATGTACTATGTTTTGGACAGTGCCAGATGTATAGCAAGCACTCAGTCTATATCAGCCATCACTATCAGTCTCATCATCATCACCATCATCGTCTAAGTCACTTATCTCCTGAAGAATTTGATTTTGGAAAGCAATTGCTCCTCTGAACTTTAGTAATTAGAGGGTGGGAGACTTGCTGGGAGTTGTTCTTTTGATTCCTAACATGAGTTTGGTTCATCTAATAATGTGCTCATAGTCAAAACCACTTGTGTACTCTCCTAGGTAGGAGGAGAGAAATGGCGTGAACAATGGTAAGGCCATGTGTTAAGAGAAAATCTATCTTTATTCATCCATTTCCCCAATTTTATTTTCCATTGACTTTGTAGAGGTAGAGTAATGGCAGAGCCTTTCTGAATCCATTTGGCTCCACGCCCACCTTCTAAATGGTGAGAGCATTCTTGAGCGTTTTATTCTCATCAGATCAACATTTCCTAATTGCACAGTTTGTAGAAGAGCTCATGGAGCATGGTCTACTGCAAAGATGCTTTTGATGGTGGCACTTGTTTTTGTCATAATTTGACTACTCTTGAACGTTTACAAGGCTCTATTCAGGAATCGCTCAGTGCATATTGCTGAGGTTTATCAGATTACAGAACATGTTCTTCTACTAATGGTAAATACAGTGCTTTTGAATGGGAGAGCAGGGCTGGAATTTATCTAGCTCTGGCCACAAGACATCACATTTCCATGCTGACACTGTGGAAGAGTCAGTCTCCTGGTGTTTTACCCTCAGCTAACTTGGTACAAATGAACAGAAAGGAGAGGTTATGTTTACAGAATATCTACTATGTGCAAGTTACTTTTAATAAGAAATGCTAATATCCATTGAGTGTTCTGCATATGTATTGCATGATTCGACTTTTTTAATCCTGAAATATAAAGTCTGTGAGAGAATTCCTCCTATTCTTCCTGTTTCACAGAAGAGGACATTGAAACACAGAAAGTTACACAGCTTGCCTCAGGCTCGCAGCCAGGAAGAGGCGCATTGAGTCTTGAAGCCTGGAAACCCAGCTCCACACCATCGTGCAGGTTAGTCCCCACAGCAAGCCATGCTGTGCATGTCACTTTCTTACAGACGAGGAACTGGAACTCAGGGAAGTGAAGTCACTTGCACTGGCCTCCTACCCTCTACCACACTCAGATAAGGAGGGAAGTGTCATGGCATGCACACCCATTGCCAATTCTTTACTGGATAGAGGGAAACAAAAGAGCAGGTTTGGATGTGGTTATGCCTACCTGTGGTTGTTTGCTAGAGCCCTGTATGCTGGAGAGGGGTGAGGAGCCTCTGTCTAGAAGCACATTGGGAAACTATGTTTGCAGTCTTTCTAGAACACCTGCTGGCTGATTCCAAAGATGTCTGGAGTTTGTTCTCTGAGGCTGTAATCCCCGCTGGGCCCATTTCCAGCATGCTGGCAGGAGAGGAGGGGTTAGCACCGCCCATCACCCTGAGGGGTGCCAGCCGAGGAATGTTTCCCTGCAGATGGGACTGTCAGACTAACACAACAACAGGAGAAGAGGGGGAAGAAGAGAACCAAAGCAAGAGAGGCAAGTGGGGGTGGGGGGGAGGGAAGGAAGACAGGAATCAAAGAGAATTAAGGAAAAAAGGGTAAAGGCCGGAAGCCCAGCACTGGAGGGGAGAGTGGGCCTATGACGGACCCAAGGCTCTTGTTCCACTGTTTCTGGGGAGAAAACAGACTCCTTCCTCTCAGGGCTCAGAATCCTGTACCAGCCAAAATAAAATTCATTTGAAAAATTAAATTACGTCTGAGGAGTAAGCACCCCCTTCAAAGGCCCTGGAGGTCAGAACAATCAGGATTTAAATTAATTGCTTAATGGGAAAAAAACATTTCTGAGAACAATGCTGATAATGGGCTAAAACTAGGGTATGTTTGTAACTCTTTGAAGTGAGTTGAACTGCTGGTTACAAGAATTAATGCTTATAGAGAAATTGTGATTGAAATCCCCGAAGTTAAGTATTAATTCCTTAAAGCAATTGGTAATTAGTGAAGAATTGTGCACTTATAGTCAGTATTCCATTCAGCACTTAATTATACCCTGTCTCCAATTGTTTTCAGTCGTTGCTTGTGTATGTTAGTCTTGTCTCCCCGAACCTGATCATGAACTCGGTGAGAGCCGTGGCGGGAATCCTTCTTTCTTTGGTGTGTCTCCCCATCCAGGCACAACCCTAAACATACGCCGATACTCAAAAGTTGACAGATGCCAATTGGGGATTAATCTTGGAGCTTAGAAAAAGGTGCCCTTTGAAAGAACACGTACTTAGTTATCCCAGCATGCCCAGGGCAGAGCATGCTTCTCAGGAAAGCCAAAGAAGTGAACACATTCACTTGTGGTTGCAAGTGTTAAATGGAATAGGGAATTGAAAGGAGCCATCTTATTGGAGTGAAAAGAAACTGTAAACTGCTCGAGATCAGGCACTCTCTGTGGAGCAGCTTGATTTGGGTTTTGTTAATTTTACATTTTGCAGAGACCGAAAACAGTCAATAGTCTTGGAAGGGGATCAAGACCGCAGGGTTCCAGTGCTGCCTGGTCACTTCATAATTTGGGGGGACCGCTATACTTTTCAAAAGCTCTGGCTCCCATTCGTTTATTGAAAAGGCAACTGGAAAAGCATGACATTGCCACTTCCATGACCAAAAAAGTATTTACCATTATGTTCACTAGGGTGAAATTGGCTTCTCCATGTGGGAGACATATATATATATAGTTTGTCATGCCTATATATATACACACACACACACACACACACATATATATATGTATAGTCACTTCTGCTCTTAGGAATATTTGCTCCTATTTTCATATCTTTCTGAGCAAGTCTTTCATTGAACAACATTTAATGCGTGCCCCTTAATGACAGCTCTCTTTGAAAGAATCTGAAGATTAGTCTGTGTCTCATATGTGTTCATTTTAATTTGTTAGGAAAAGTGGCAGTGGGGATGGAAGGCTGGGAAAATATAACTCTATGTTACAATAATTATAAGGTAACTAAGAGATGAGTCTTGGTATTACTTCCCATCAGTTCCAGGTAAGACTCTTACACTAAGGACCAGCCCTCTATGAACTTCCTGTGTCTATTTCTCCAACCCCTTTCCCATTGTTCTTCATGTTACATGTCAGATGCCACTAACTTCAAATTGCTTATGGCTCTGTTCATATAACACTTTATTCTAGTTCTTTGCTTGGCCTAGAAGGCCTTTCCTACTTTTCTTGCTCTTATGGATCTTTTAAGACTTCCTCTGGGCAAACCTCCAGAATGTCCCTCTCCCTAAATCCTCAGATTGGTTTGAGTGCTCTGCAGGTAGATCGCATGACTTGATGCCATCGTTTTCCATATTACATGAAAAATCTGATTCTATGTCCTTCTGTTCCAGCAAATCCACATCGTTCTCTTCCTCCTTTATCTCCTCCCCCCCCCCCCCATTTCTATTTCTTCTCTCCAATGAATAGCACAGTGCCTAGCAGCACACAGAAAGTGTTCTATACATTTTGGTAGTCATTGCTATTGTTATTATCAAAGGGCTGATAATAGACTCCTTTTGTTTGGTCAAAGTAAAGGGCATTTCAGCTTAGTATTTTTCCAGATTGGGGAAGGCATAAGGTCCTTTAATTCTGTGTGTGTGTGTGTGTGTGTGTGTGTGACCTTATATAAGACAAATATATGTCTTGAATATTTTCCCCTAACAGGATATCACAGGAAATAGTGTTACTGTAATTTTCGGCTTTGTGGATGTGAGGATTCTCAAAAATTTGAGAATATTATTATACTTGAAACATGGAATTTTGCATTAAATATGAAATTTTATACCTTGTGAAGTGTGGGACTATTTAAATGCCAGAAGCTTAATAATGACTAAAAGATTCTTTTCAAATCTTCAAAATACAGCATAGCCACTAATTATTTCAGAAGGAATAAATGTGTCAAACAATGTACTATAGTAGAATGAGTCCTAGAATGCCTTAAGTTTACCTTTAATTGTCTGTGTGACTATTCCAAGCTGCCGAACTTCTCCAGTCCTTATTTGGTTAAAACAGGAAAGATTACCAGAAAGGAACTCAAATTCCACCCTAAATGCCATGCTGGTGTTATGATGCTGCATGAAAACATGTTACATTATGTAGCACAAATGGAATCCATGAATGCAAAGGAGGACATGAAGAAGGACAGATTAGAATGGAGGGTGCCTCATCAAGGAAAACTTCTGGAGGGAGGTGAGTTTCTAATTCGGTTTTGAAGGAAGAAGTGAAGGAAGGCATGACAAACTAGGTTGTAAAGGGCGCTGAACTGTGTCCATGGTTTTTCATCCTTTCATGTATCTCTCACCTGTGGGAAGTCAAGGTAGCAGAAAAGTGCACCTGAAGCCAGGCTCAGATGTCCAGACCTCAGTCACCAAGGGTAAAAGGCAAAGAAGCAGCTCTGGCAACAGGAATGGATTTCCTGTGGAGCCAGGAGGCTTATGATGCTTTGGGGCTCTGTCTTCTCCCCTTAGATCTTTTTGAGGGAAAAAGAAAAGTATCTATCTGAATCTTCCTTATATAAAGTATTATTTTCCCAAGTCTGTTCTTAGCGCTTTGCCCCTCAATCCTCATCTGACCTAACATCTTTTATCTGCTGTCCTTCCTCAGATCTCTCCCACCCCCTTTTTTTCTTCCTGTTTTCCTTGCCTTTGGGGTGACCAGGATAAATGCAAGAGAATGGGCTTAAAAATAAATGTCCACTTAAAAATGTAATTAGCTAAAAATGGCTTTATCTTGTCTGCTCCTGCATCTGTCATATTTCCTTTTATATTGTTAGTTACTTAAGTATAAACATTCAGACATATGAGGTGCTTTGAGCTGGGGTGTTAGTAGCAGTAAGATGTGACACATTGTTTTAGGTTATGGGGAAGGATAGAAAATTATTGTTTTTTTCTCATTGACCTGATCCAGAGGGGAGAAAAAATTTATAGGGTCTTGGCCTTACTCTATTTCTTTCACAAAAGGAATTTTCAATTCCTTTTTAAAATAAGAACCAAAGAACATAAAATGTTATTCAATAATCACAGCAATTTCTAAAAATTTTCATAGTGGTATTTTTTTGAGAGAGAGAAAGAGACAAAAAGATAGGAAGAAACTATGTTAAAATGGAGACAGATAGAGAGCTGTAAATATATAAAGACCAGTGGGAAGGCAGGTATGACATAATGGCAAGAATGTGTGCTTTGTTTCCAAATCGATGTTAGTTTTCATTCCTATATGCTACCTTTCTTCTGTGGGACAATTTACCCAATCTATTCCAAAATCAATGTTTCTGTTTATTTCTGGGGAATAAAAATACTTATTTTATTGGGTTATCAGTGAGGTTAAAATGAAATATCCATTCTGTAAATATGTATTGAGTCCCTGTGATGCGTACTTGTTTCTGTTATAACCATTTGTTCCTGTTCCTTAGCTGAATACAATACAATTACATAAGTATTGGAATCTATACTTCTTCTGGTCACTGCCCTTTTCCATCTGTCATGTTTTGAGTCTCATCTCATGAAAATGTAGGGGACCAGAATAGGCCATCCCACACTATGACTGGGGGAAACTAGAATACACCACCTCCAAATACACTTTTCTGGCATAAGGGATATTTTGAGAAATAGCAGACACAGAAGACATTCTGCAAACAAAGTAGAAGTTACCCTTTTGCAAGGATATCGCACATTTGTAAGGATATCCATTTGTAAGGATAACAGGAAGAGAGGGATGATTCTAAATCATGAAAGAACCTTATAGTCCAGGAGGCACTGGCTTCAGCCTCATGAATGGCCTTACTCTTGTCTGCCATACATTTTCCTGATCACCTTTCCATAGTTGGCCTCCTCCACAACCTTCCTTCTTAGATTTAGCTGACGATGGTATTTAAGTCTGAATCTAAGCCACTTCCTTGAGAGTTCCTCATTTCTCTGAGTATCTCCCATGTATATATGTGATATACATGGTACTGAACTTCAGTTTGCTTTTCCCTTGTTAATTTGTCTAGAGAGAGAAAGAAGTGTTAAAGAAGGTGAACACACTCAAGGGCCTACAGAGTGATGGAGTCCCTGCTCATAAATGAACAAGAAAAAACAGACACAGGAGACATGCTTCATAGATGAGTACTGCATCTTTCAGCACAAAGTTTTGAAAGTCATGTTTCATCTTAACAAATACCATAATGACATTCTTTCCCTTCATACTGTGTGTGGATGTGCAGCAGGTGGGGGGAGGGTACAATAGCCATGGGCTGCTGATTTCTCTGCTTGCTAGAGAGAGACCAGGACAATACAGTAATGCAGACTGAATATCATTTGGTCGTTCAGTGGGTCCTTTATATGACCTACTGTTTCACATACCTTCTCAAAATTAAACATTGACATCTGGATGGGATTATTAATACAGAAAAAGTAGATATGAGCCAATAAAAAGTTCAGGAAGCATTCTACATTCCATTTACTTCTATCTTTCAATTTCTAGTGATATTTTCACAATCTTTGAAGGTGTTTTTATGGTAGAAGGAATACCTGTGCAGAAATCAAAATAACAGAAATAAAAGGAAGAACATCTGGCTGATTCAATCATGCTAAAATTTGAAGTCAAACTTGCCTTATTAATATTTATGTCTTGAAAATATGTCCTTGGATTTTGTCTAACAGTATCTGGTGTGATATGTACCGATTGAGTGATTTGGGTTTTTTTTTTTTTAGTTATTTAAATATTGTGGCTTAATTTTTTTGTTATTTGAAAATAAATAAGTACTTGGAAATTCAATCTATCACTTCTTATTTTTCCCTTTAGGATGATAACACATCCTTTACATATTTACTCTTGTTTACATAGGGCTCAAGTGTGTGATTACAGTAAAGTTGTTAGAAATCAATGTTGTTTTGCTCATGTTAATGTAATATCTTTAAAATTTAAGGCAGTAGTAAGTGAAGGTGATGTACCATGTTGGTATAAAAATATATAATTAGTCCTTCGATAATTGAAACTATGAATGTGAAAGTTTGTGTCTCTGACATGATCTGTACTAGTTTCAGATGAGATCTAGAAACAAAGTTTAAAGATATAAATATTTTTTTATTTATTTTTATTTATTTTTTTAAAAATTTTAAATGTTTTTTATTTATTTCTAGGAGAGAGAGAGAGAGACAGCGTGAGCAGGGGAGGGTCAGAGAGAGGGGGAGTCACAGACTGAAGCAGGCTCCAGGCTCTGAGCTGGCAGTCAGCACAGAGCCCAACGGAGGGCTCGAACCCACGAACCGCGAGATCATGACCTAAGCGAAAGTCGGACGCTTATCCGACTAAGCCACCCAGGCGCCCCGATATAAATATTTTTTTAAAAGGGAGAGAGAGAAAGAGAGAGTGGGAAAGGGGCAGAGAGACAGACAATCCCAAGCAGGCTCTACGCCATCAGTGCAGAGCCTGAAGTGAGGGCTCAAACCCACAATCTGCAAAATCACAACATCAGCTGAAACCAAGAGTCAGACGCTCAACTGACTAAGCTCAACCAACAAGTACCTCAAATATATGTATTTAAAGAGAGGTATAAATAATAATTTTGGTTGCCTCTATTGAGTATGTACTTTTTGGCAGACAGAGTCCTAAGTATTTACATGTATTATCTCATTTCATACTCTCAGCATATCTTTAAGCTAGCTATTTTTTCCCCCTGATGATAAGGTAAGGAAACTGAAGCTCACTGACTTTACATAGAAATTTCAAAAGTCTCGTATCTAGTAAGTGGAAAGGCTGGGTTCAAATCTGTATTTGTTTGATCAAAACCTGAGACTTCTATTTATGAGGTTAATTGATGTTCTAAACATTTTAACTAGATAAAAAGAATTTAGGAACTTCTTTGGCATTTGTCCATAATTTAAAATATTTTTTAAGAAAAAAAAGGTATTGATTTTGTAAGACTTCATACCTCTTCTATATATGAGGACAAATTGTGGCCACTTGTCAGTTTGGAGTTTGCTTAGAAGACCTGAAACTCCAGCTCAGAGAATCAACAAGATGTCTGTGACCATATCTCAGGCGAAGTGTCAGGTGGCTGTTGAAGGTCTACCTCCAGTTTGCAGAGCTAGCAACAGAACTGTTCTTGATTTGATTTCAGCTTGATCCCATTGCTTGTCCTTCTATCTCTGTGCCTAATCATCCTACTAACCTGGGGATCTTGGACTATACATTGGATAAAGGAGATAAATGTATCCAATAGAAAAGATACAGTCTTTTTAGCAAATGGTGCTGGGAGAACTTGACAGCAACATGCAGAAGAATGAAACTAGACCACTTTGTCACACCATACACAAAAATAAATTCAAAATGGATGAAAGGCCTAAATGTGATACAGGAAACCATAAAAGTCCTACGGGAGAAAACAGGCAGCAACATATTGGGCCTCAGCTCTAGCAACTTCTTACTAGACATGCCTCCAAAGGCAAGGGAAATAAAAGCAAATATGAACAACTATTGAAAGCTCCTCAAGACAAAAAATTTCTGGAGTGCCTGGGTGGCTCTTAGTTAAGCATCCAATTTCAGCTTAGTTCATGAGCTCATGAGATTGAGCCCTGCTTTGGGCTCTGTGCTGACAGCTTGGAGCCTGGAACCTGCTTCAGATTCTGTCTCCATCTCTCTGCCTTTCCCCTGCTCATGCTCTCTCTCTCTCTCTCTCTCTCTCACACACACACACACACACACACACACACACACACACACACACACATAAAATAAAACATATTTTAAAAAAAGACAGGGGCTCCTGGGTGGCTCAGTCAGCTAAGCATCTGACTTTGGCTCAGGTCATGATCACACAGTTTGTGGGTTCGAGCCCCGCATCGGGCTCTGTGTTGACAACTAGCTCAGAGCCTGGAGCCTGCTTCTGATTCTGTGTCGCCCTCTCTCTCTACCTTCCCCTGCTCATGCTGCCTCTCTCTCTCTCTCTCAGAAATAAATAAAACATTTAAAAAAAAAAGACAAAAATCTTCTGCACAGCAAAAAAAACAATCAACCAAAATAAAGGCAACTAATGTAAGGGAGAAGATATTTTAAATGATATATCAGATGAAGGGTTAGTATCCAAAATCTATAAAGAACTTAGCAAACTCAACACCCAAAAAACAATCAATCAGGTGAAAAAATGGGCAGAAGACATGAATAGACATTTTTCCAAAGAAGACTTCCAGATGGCTAACAGACATATGAAAATATGTTTAACATCACTCATCATCATGGAAATACAAATCAAAACCACACTGATATACCACCTCACACCTGTCAGAATGGCTAAAATTAACCACTCAGTCAACAACAGATGTTGGTAAAGATACAGAGAAAGGGAAATCCTTTTACACTGTTGGTGGGAATGTAAACAGGTGCAGCCACCCTGGCAAACAGTATGGAGGTTCCTCAAAAAGTTAAAAATAGAACTACCCTAAGACCCAACAATTGTACCATTAGGTAATAATCCAAAGGATACAAAAATGGTGATTCAAATGGGCACATGTACTCTAATATTTATAGCAGTGCTATCAACAATAGCCAAATTATGGAAAAAGCCCAAATGTCCATCAACTAATGAATGGACAGAAGATATCTCTATCTCTATCTCTATCTCTATCTATCTCTATCTCTATCATCTATCTATCTATCTATCTATCTATCTATCTATCTATCTATCTAGAGAAAGAACTACTACTCAGCAATGAAAAAGAATGAAATCTTGCCATTTGCAACAATGGGGTGGAACCAGAGGGTATTGTGCTAAGTGAAATAAGTCAGGCAGAGAAAGGCAGAAATCATATGATTTCACTCATGTGGAAATTAAGGAAGAAGACAGATGAACATAGGGGAAGGGAAGGAAAAATAAGATAAAAACAGAGAGGGAGGCAAACCATAAAAGATTCTTAAATATAGAGAACAAACTGGGGGCTTCTGGAAGGGAGGTGGGTGGGAGGATGTACTAAATGGGTGATAGGCATTAAAGAGGGCACTTGTTGGGATGAGCACTGGGTGTTGTATGTAAGTGATGAATCACTGGGTTCTATTCCTGAAGCCTAGACTACACTGTACCTTAACTGACTTGAGTTTAAATCTTTTTTTTTATGCAGTTTTCTCAATACCATTTATTGAAGAAAGAATCCTTTCCTCGTTGAGTATTCTTTTTTTATTATTTTTATTTTATTTATTTTTTTACAAATAGTTTATTGTCAAATTAGTTTCCACATAACACTCAGTGCTCATCCCCACAAGTGTCCTCCTCCATGCCCATCCCCCTCCCCCCACATCCATCAGTCCTCAGTTTTTGTCAGCATTCAAGAGTCTCTCATGGTTTGCCTTTCTCCCTTTCCCCCACCATTTCCCCCTTTCTTCTCCCCCTTGTTCTTCAGTTAAGTTCCTCCAAATCCTCCTATACATGCAAACATATGATATTTGTCCTTCTCTGCCTGACTTATGTCACTCAGCATAATACCCTCAAGGTCCATCCATGTTGCTACACATGGCCAGATTTCATTGTTTCTCATTGCCATGTAGCATTCCATGGTATAGATAAACCACATCTTCTTGATCCATTCATCTGTTGATGGACACTTAGGCTCTTTCCAGGTTTTAGCTATTGTGGAGAGTGCTGCTATGAACATTGGGGTACATGTGCTCCTATGCATCAGCATTTCTGTATCCCTTGGGTAAATTCCTAGCAGTGCTATTGCTGGGTCATAGGGGAGTTTTTTGTTAGTTTCCTTAGAAACCTCCACACTGTTTTCCAGAGGGGCTGTACCAGTTTACATTCCCACCAACAGTGTAGGAGGGTGCCCATTTCTCCACATCCTCGCCAACATCTAGAGTTCTCTGATTTGCTCATTTTAGCCATGACTTGAGTTTAAATTAAAGTAAAATTAAAGTAAAAAATAAAATAAAAAATAAAATTTAAGTAAAATAATAAGATAAGCAAGCCACACATTTTGTAGTTTTTGTTTTTATGGTATTTAAATAGTGTAGGTTACATGGGTATAATGGTGAACAGAATTATCTGCTATTAAAACACTAAAATATTAATATTTAATTTTTTTCTCACTTCCTTATCTCTTTATTTCAATTTTTTGTTACTTATTTACAGGAAAATAAAAAATAAGGAAACAAGTAAAGTTGAATTCTCTTGAATTAAACGGTTATATAACAATACGTATTCATTTAAACATAGCATCTCACATATTTTCCCAGCAGTTTTAATCAAGGGTTCTGATTTCATTTTACCAAGATAATGAGAAGAAAATCCATGGTTAAATCTGTAGCTTTCATCTGCAGTTCAGATTAGTGCTCAACTGGTAAGAATCACTTTTTTTGTTGCAAAGAATGTTGCAAGTCTAACAAAATCTTACAAAGACAAACCCCTAAAATGGCAAATACTAGTCTGGTTATTCAATTCTGCTTCACTGAGCTTAAAATAATGATCAGACTTGAACTGTCACCTCTCATTCCATTTCCAATGTCTTCCTTCATATGTATCTTTATACATACAAATCTAAAGCCTATTCTCTCTGTTGAGTGGCTGAGGCAAACCCATACCTTCTGCCTGGGCTCTCTAGCCCTACTTACACACAGTGATGGTGCCAGGAGTTTTATATCGGTGCCTTAGTTTTGTCCACACTTTGAAGCCATGTTTGCTATGTTAGCACATTCTCTTTTCTTAGTTCCTGTGTTTCTTTGGGGGAATCCCAGGGATCAAATGCTGAGGGACTGTAGCTACTGGCTTGTTATTTGCCTGGACTGAAATTCAATTAGCCCCTCAAATCGTAGGTTCCTCATTCAAGGAGGTCTCTTTTTCCATTCATATTCTTTGTGTTTTATTCCCCACAACAAATAATTAACTGAACCCTGGGCTTGTTTTAAGCATATTATACTTAATCTGTTTCTGATGAGTTAATGAACTTCCTTTGAGTTATTTAAACCCTGAAGTATGGATCAACTTACATTCTGTTCCTTTCTCTACAGCTGGAAGTTTCTTTGGGTATATTTAAGCCTCTGAGTCCATATCTAATTCCTATTAACATAGATTGTCCAGTATGATAATCTTTATTGGACAATCATCTTGCTTTAACAGATTTTGATCTTTCACATTCAATTGCCTGGCCTGTAGGGAAAGGGGTTTAACAGTATAGTCTATTAAAAAAGTCCAGACTAATAATGATACTCATATTGAGGATCAGCTGTTCATCAAAGCATCATCAGGACTTTATACTTTATCCCATTTAATCCTGACTTTGGGCAGGTTATTGTCTGCATCATATCAATGAAGACACTGAAACCCAGAGAAGTTAAAAATTATAAAATGTGTGTTGCCAGCATTTATTCATGGTTATGAATTAAGCTTTCCCATGAAGCTAATTATACACGATCTTTTATTGTTCCTTAGAAGTTTTATGTGTTCGGCTTTATCCTTTCTCCCAATTATGTTATGTTTGAGGGTATAGACCACCTTTCATACATTTTCATTTCCTCACTTCTCTCAGTTAATAATTTTCCTTCAAAAATTATTATTAAATTAGATTGTTGTATTTAGTCATGCAGACTTCCCTCTACTTTGATCAGCCTTTTTGCCACTTGAATAGAGTAAATCTTTACTGGATTCCATGGCTGATCTCTTTCCTGGGGGTCAGCAGCTGGGTTCGGGATGATACACTCTCCCATGGACCCTGCACAAGATGGATTAGAAAAGTAATCACTATTCATTCCCCTACTTTACTCTTAGTAGAGAACGGCATTCATTTTTCTTAATTCCTATGCCCTATTTTTCCAAGCCCCCATGAGGAAAACATGAATTTCCCTTCCCCCATGAGGAAAACATGAATTTCCCTTTCAAATTTTAGTGCTGGATAGGGGGCAGAGATGGGAGAAACATATTTTTGAAGCGTAGTAACTCCGTTGCTGAGATGGCAATTAAAGGTAGCAAGCAGCTGGTCTAAACTAAAGGGTAGCGCCTCTTAGCTCCATTTGCTTTCGCTCTTGCATAAAGAGCACTTGTGTTTTAGTAAGTCTTGGGACTTCATAGGACCCTGTTGAGACCATCACAAACTGAAGATCACTGGCTTATTATTACCAATTGAGGATTTAGGGCTCTGGTTATAGATAAGTGTGTCCTTGCAGATGAGTTAGCTAACCCAGAAGTATCAAGCTCCACAGTGTCACAGAATCCTCAAGTTTGGGCTGTAATAAGGACTCTGCACACATTCCTGAAATGATTTTATAATTGTTTTTCATTGGAAGTTGTCTATATTGAGTCAGTACCTCAGTCACCCTTTGTCAGTATGACTTCCATTCCCAGCAGGCGGCCTGAAGGGAATGGTATTTTCATTTTGGGGGTCATGACATCATCAGTTTGAGAAATTTAAAATCCTTACTCAAAAAGAGTACTAGTTTTCCTGACAAAACTCTGACTGTGGGGAATCAAAAAGAAAGAAAGTTTTGATGAACATATACCTGAGTCTCCATTCTCTTTCATATTGTTTAAGAATTGACTATTGTTTTTACTCTTCTCTTACTTGGTAAGTCAAAAGAATATGTTATAGCTTCAGATACAGAAAACAGAGCAAAGATTTTAGATTTCTAGGTTAAGTTTTCATAGCAAGGGAAAAAATGTGGACATTTGTTGGAAAATTTGGGGTGAGAAAGTGAGATGTGAAGAACAGACTCCTAGTGACCAAAACCCAACTCAGCACTCTTTGGTCACTAAAATCCAACAAAAAAATCTTATAGAAACATAAGTAATGGGGAAAAAATGAGGTGGAGACAAAAGCAGCTCTGGAGATTAGAACAGGGGACTTACTTGCTGTCAGCCTTCTTTCTTTGTTGCTATTTTTCCTGCCTGTTTTTTTTTTTTTTTCCTGGGTTTTGGTCCCATATTATCTTGTTGCAGATTAGACTTTCTCCATGAGTTCGGGAGCAGAGCCACAGCAAAATTCCAGTTCAAGTTCCATTTCCACCAGCCTGTAATCCCCTAAATTCCTATTCTAAATAATTCAACCTCTAAGGAAAAAAAAATGCCTTGTGTTGTTGCCATTTTATGGATACGCCTATTTCTCCATAATGAGATTATGAGTTTTATAAAGTCAGAGCCTCTCTTATGTTACTTTAATTTTTTTTTTTTTTTGCTTCCCATTGCCGATAGAAGTAGATGTTCAGCACATTGTTTTATAATCCAAATCAACACATTTCTTTCCTCATTTCAATAGATGTTTAAATATATACAGTACTTCATAACTTGTAATGAGGTCTCATATATATTTTTAATCAACACTGATTTCCTTTTCGTTCTCCATGGTGGCATTACTTCATTACCCGGAAGTATTTCTACACATGTGGTGAGGGGAAACATGGAGGGAAGCATATGTGTGGTGAGTTTACTGTGAATGAGAAAAACTCTCAGAATGGAAAGCTGGGTGCAGCTTCCAGTAGATCTAAACCCCAATGAGCTTTGGAAGCTGACAATTCATTTTCTACCATCTCTACACTTATGGTGAGCATAAGGTATAGTTTTTGAATCACTGTGTTGTACACCTGAAACTAACATAACATTGTGTGTCAACTCTACTCAAATAAAAATAAGTAAGTAAGTAAGTAAATAGAGTTCTACCATCTATTTTTAAAAAATAGATTGCTTACCTATTATTGC
This sequence comes from Proteles cristata cristata, assembly GCA_017311185.1. Classification (NCBI taxonomy): domain Eukaryota; kingdom Metazoa; phylum Chordata; class Mammalia; order Carnivora; family Hyaenidae; genus Proteles; species Proteles cristata. The sequence goes on along the minus strand of JAESUZ010003900.1, from coordinate 1,036,929 downwards.
TGAGAATCACATTTGACAAATCTGAGTAAATTCTGTGATATCATGTGGTTGAAAAGATTTTGGTCATGATGTCAGTTATGATTAAAGGCTATGAAGACTCGGAATGAAAATTATGATGTCCACCAGCATTGATCAAGCCTCATTATTTAATGAAAATTCAAACTGTGCTACTATGACTTTGGCCTTCTCATCAGAGAGGCTCTTCCACCCACACCACTCAGAACAAACACCTCACTCAGTGAGCTCAGGGGTGGAGGTCCACACAGTGCTGACAGGGAATTCCCAATGAGGGGATGTGAAAGAGGGATGCAACTCAGTAAGAGGGAGCACAAATGCCAGGGATTTGATCAATCATGACCTTGGTCTGATCGCTTACCTTCTCTGAGTCTCAGTTTACACCTTTATAAAATGAGGGGCTGGTTGAACAGGTGCTATTGACACATTTTCAGGCACAGAACAGCTCATCTCAGCTTAAAGCTATAACTGCCTACTGAGACAATCGGCAATATTTTCATCATTTCATAGATGAAAGAATGATAATCAAATTAAACAAATTTGGCTATTTAATTCAGGTATCACAGCTAATAAGTGTGGGATGAAGAGTCTATCTCTGAATTTCTACCTTCAAATACTCTCCCTTTCCTCTCCCCTCAAACTGCTTCACTATCTGTAGCGGAAAGACGATGGGATTACATGTTATCTTTTTGTAAACTTCAAAAATAATACAAATCCAAATACCACATCTTATCAAGTTCAGAATAACTTGAGTTGGTTGTCACTATTTTGCTCACATAGGATCTGTTTTCATCTTCTGTATGCCAAGGATAATGGTAATAAAAGAACAGACTTATTTTTGTGTGATTTTTTTATAGGCAACAAAGGCAAATTGAAAATATCAAAACTCCTAAAGGGTGAGAATTCAGAATTTCTCTTGTTCTTCATATCTATTTCACTTTTTAGGTTCACTGTCAAGTCAGCGCAAACACATTATCTGAAAATAAAATTTACTGGGCATGACAGTATCGCATATGATTTGATAGCAAAATAAAACCAGAACCGATGTTTTCTATTAGCCACCAGCCCTGCCACATAAGCGGCAGATGTGGATGGATCTGGGCATGGGAGCTGAATTGGCTACAAAATTACATTCTTAGGAGAACCTGTGAACTTCAAAGGGAATGTCAAGCCACCTATCAATAATCCAGAAATAAGGTATTAGTCATTTACTAAATATTTTAATGGGGATGATTGCAAATAAATATGCTTTACAATCTCCATAAACAAGGAAACAATTTGGTGAAATGTGGCTTGTTTTAGCAGAGAGATTTCTTGACATGTAACATACTTCATAACAATGTATATCAATGTCAAAAACCACCCTGCTTCAATAAGTCATTTTACAACTTTAGTCTCAGGAATTTTAGAATATTCCTGGCAAAGATGTTACACACCTCCTGATAAAAATGTTTTCCAAATGTGCTCACTGGGATTTCGAATTTGGTGAAAGTAATACATATTATAGTTGTTTGTTACATGTTTCCTTTTATTGTTCCTTTCATATTATCTTCCTAATACTTCAACATGAATACAGAAAATTGCACCAAACATTGTATTGCAGTAATTAACACAAAGAGATTGTTTCATAACCACCACTCAAGTCAAGGAAAATAACACTGCCCGGGGTGTAGGAGCCTCCTGTGGGTCCCCTCCACATCTCGACCCTCCTCCTTTCCTTTCGAAGATAACTGCTCTCATGACTTCTACAATGGTTTGATTTTGCTTGTTTTTGCAGTCATACACCATACATTATCTTATGTTTGATTTCTTGTTTCAGCACTGTGAGATTCATCCTTGTTTCCGAATATGATTATATTTCATTTATTTTTATCTCAATATACTATTTCATTTTATGAACACACCACAGCTTATTTAGGCATTTACTGCTGATAAACATTGGGGATGTTTTGATTTGGGGGCTATTAAAAAAATACTATGGACTACTGCTTGGAACCAAGACCAAATAACAGGATGGGATGGATCATTCCACCTGAAATAACAACAAAACTGGACAAGATATATAACTGGTTTTCAGGACTCTGGAGATCAGGCAATGAAGTACCGTGATTTATGCGAGATGGAAAACACACCAGATGGCGGCATGATCACCTTGGATTACTGCCTTGAGAGTTTCCAGGCTGTGATGCAGGAGGGGGATCCCAGGTGGACTCCCTGAGTTTGTAAGGATGAACATAGAACAAGAGAGTTGCAAGGAGAGAGAACTCTGAGAATCTTGAAGATTCCTTTTGTGTACTCAGAAGAGCACTAATCAGCACATGCATGCAAGTAAACTATCTGAGGCAGGAGAAAGAACCACCTGACTATATTGGGGAGGAGGACAATACCTGGTACTCACCCAGAGGAGGCACCTGATCCCTCCAGTTTGACTGGAAAATCTGATTCCTCACAGGGTACTGGGGTGGAGTACTTTGCTTTGGTCCCACCTAAGGCATCTTGAAAGCAATTACCTAATGTGCAGAACACAGCGCAAAATGGAAATACCAGATCCCAAGTTCAAAACCATTAAGACATTTGAAATGGGGAGAGTAGTGTGCTAAAGAATAAGACAGCCATACACACTAGGCCCTGCACGATTGATCAGGTCACACGCTCAGGAAGTAGCCAGAAAGGATCAAACTGCTTCTAAGTAACTTGGTCTCTTAAGCCTTTGTAGATCATTGCTACTGCCTGCTTTTGTTTTTCTTTCATATGATTCCAATTCTTCATGGGCATGATTATTTTTGATTGACTACTAGATAGTATATGTGAAAAACTGTAGAAATAATTTGCAAACTAGAATAATAGTATCTACATCTATAGAGGATATATGGATATATGTTTTGTTTTTTGGGGGGGTTGTTTTTTTTTTTCATTTTGTTTTGTTTTTTGTTTTTATTTTTTTTTAATTTTATTTATTTATTTATTTATTTTTGGCCATCTGGGACAGTAAAAAGCTAAAATTTCCTTAACTGTTTTCAGGGATTGAGTTAATTCAGTGATGGCTTTAGTTACAGCAATGACTGATCTACTTCTGGTTCATTCTTACTTAATGGGGAGTTCTTCATTGTTCTGGCCTGAAGCTTGCAGCTTTTAAGAGATCTTTATTTGTGCAGGCCCTGAAGTCCAATATTTTATTTTTATTTTTGTTCCCTTGTTCCTGTTCTCATCAGCTTATTAGCCTTCAGCTACCTCTTTCTGAATTAGCAGTTGCTCCTAGGGAAAACTTGGCCCCTCGTGGCAACCCAAGGATGATTCTGAAAGTCAGTGTAGTTGGATTGAAGCACTAGCTTAATTTTTAAAAAGTTTTTTTAATGTTTTGTTTATTTCTGAGAGAGAGAAAGAGAGCGTGAGAAGGGGAAGGTCAGAGAGAGAGGGAGACACAGAATCCGAAGACAGGCTCCAGGCTCTGAGCTAGCTGTCAGTGCAGAGCCCGACGCAAGGCTCAAACCCACAAACCGTGAGATCATGACCTGAGCTGAAGTTGGCCGCCCAACCAACTAAGCCACCCAGGTGTCCCAGCACTAGCTTAATTTTTAAAAGGAAATGGCAGAATAAATTTCATGGTTTCTACTGAGTTAGATGTTTTACAAATCTCATTTTTACATTTTTAATAACCTTATCAGGTAGGGACTAGCATCCTCATTTCAGAAAGCTGGAATCCCTTTCTTAGACAGGTTAAATAAGATACACAGTGCCACACAGTGAGTGGTAGGGTCACCATTTAACCTCAGTCTTACTAACTGCACAGTCTGTCTTCTTTAAACTAGATTCTCTCATTTAACATGATGCAGATTGCAGATTTTACAAGTAATATTTATAGTGTTATGGAGACTGCTAGAACTAAATTTAAAAACTGCGTTTAAATGAGTAAAATAGCTGACAGTGTCAATTGTGGTCTTCTGTGATGACACTCTATTTAAGGATGGATTTTAAAATGTATTCTAGTTGGTTGATTAGATGATAAAGATTCCTGCCTCTGTGTGGAGGTAGATTGAAGACTGAGTTGAAGAGCCTTTTACGGATACCTTTCCAGAGATACGCACATACACGTGTGTGCACATGTCGGTGTCTGGTGGAGATCAGAAAAGAGGCAGGTGTCTTGGAATCATTTCAGTCCATCTTTTTGCACTTATCCCCTGTGTTGGGTTGAACTGCTATCTGGAAATAGTAATAACCTGGCGATACATTACACCTTTGTGCTGTGTTTGAAAGGCTTTGAAGGCCTTACTAAATCCCCAAGAGTGATGGTTTTATCATAAATGCTGACATGAAATCCAATATGATCTTATCACAAAAACTTGGCTCTACAATATTTATCATTTGTAAATGGAAGCATAGATAGGCCGGTTCCCTTTTACTTTATAGCTAGTATTAGCGTGTTTCCACATACAAAAGAAAAAAAAATACAAATCCAATTAAAAAAATTTTTTAATGTTTTACTTATTTCTGAGAGAGAGAGAAAGAGAGAGAGAGACAGTGTGAGCAGGGGAGGGTCAGAGAGAGAAGAAGACATAGAATCTGAAACGGGCTCCAGCCTCTGAACTAGCTGTCAGCACAGAGCCTGATGCAGAGGTCTAACTCATGAACCGTGAGATCATGACCTGAGCCTAAGTTGGACGATTAACCGACTGAGCTACCCAGGCTTCCCAAATCCAATTTTAAAAGCACTGAAGGTGTTTACAAATGCAAGTAGACCACTCATCATCCTGAAAACATGCCTGAAATTTCCCCCTTAAGAATCTCTTTCTCTCCAAATTGCCACTCCTTAGAACTGAGGGAAAAAAAGCCCTATCTCTCTCTAGTGGCTTTCCCTCCCAGCCCCTCCTCTGGCCTCTCTTTGGTATGGAAAGCTGAGGTCACCACTTGCGGACCAGCAAGCTGAATATAGCCCAAGGGTATTTGCAGTCTTCACGGAGTGTTGAAAAATCCGAATTAGTTGCCAACTTTTGAAAGTCAAGAATATGTCAAGTTAAAATCCAGATACCTCTGCTTCTCTTGGCAAACCAGAAGGTTTGGTGACCCTAGACTTTCTTCCCATACGCCACTTTCCATTTGATGCTTTAAAACAGTAAGCAGTCACTGAAATGGGCAGTTTCTGTCAGAAAGAGACCAGGCTTCATTTTGCTTCTTTCACTTGCATCCACCTCACTCAACTATATATACACAAGAGCTACTCAGGAGCTTATATTTCTTAAAAGGACGAGAGAGGGCAAGTTTAAGTACTTATAATTTAAATGTTTCCATCACATAAAAGTCAAAAACAAAGTGCAAGTGTCTGCCCTTTGTAATCTATGTGATAGCAGAGGATTTAGGTGCTGGGGCCTCTGTCCTCTCTCAGATAGATTGGTGCATCGATTAGTACTCCCTGGAAGAGTTAGGGCAGGGCTCCCCGAAAGGGAGAGAGGCAGGGCTCACCATTGGCTGTTTTCTGTCTAAATCTGTTTAAACATCCTCTCTCATGATGTGAAATTCTCCCTCATTAGTGCTGGACTTTTTCATGCCCTTGTGTATGGATAACATTAAGACCTCAATGTTCCTGGAGGGTCTCTGCAGAGGAGAATTTTCCTATGTTTGCCCTCCACATAATGTACTTATTTGCTCTGAAGTTCAGCATATCGTTTTCTCTCCACAGATATGCTTCTGCTGCCTTTTGCCAACTAAGTATTTGACGGGTGCCTTTTCTTTCTTTCTTTTTTTTTTTTAACAACAGAGAAGTTAAACTGAGACCCAACTGTTGGTGAAGAAGAAAGAAACAAAGAACTATAGGAATTGGCCTGGGCCCTTGATAAGAAAAGTGGGAGATGTATGCATGTTCTAGGTTAGCATAAAGGGAATAAAAGAAGCTGGGGAAAGATAGCAGAATACAAAACATGCATGCACATGATTTCCAGTATTTGAGTCTCGGAGATAAACAGCAAAAACCAATAATTTTAAAGGTTTGGAAACTTCTGGACATTTATTTATCAAGCTGCCAGAAATCAGTGGCTTCTAGATGCGGGCTCTGTTTTATTTTACAAAATTTGATCTCCTAGGCAACTATCTTATTACATTCACAATTCCCCACATTGCCTAATTTTAGGGTATTTACAAATGTAGAAGCATTACTTTAGGATAGGTGTTTAGATTTAGCAATTTAAATTTATACCAAATTTATTATAAGATAAGCAAGCACTTGCTCCCTGAACCATTACGATTTTGCTCTATAATCTATTTTATTTTTTAATTTTAAAGATTGTTGTAAAATATGCATAACAGAATACACCGTCTTAGTCATTTTAAAATGTACAGTTCATGGGGCGCCTGGGTGGCTTAGTCGGTTAAGCGTCCGACTTTCGCTTACGTCATGATCTCGCGGTTCGTGGGTTCCAGCCCCGCGTCGGGCTCTGTGCTGACTGCCAGCTCAGAGCCTGGAGCCTGTTTCGGTCTGTGACTCCCTCTCTCTCTGACCCTCCCCTGCTCACGCTGTCTCTCTCTCTCTCCTAGAAATAAATAAAACATTAAAAAAAATTAAAAAAATAAAATAAAATAAAATCTACAGTTCATTGGGGCTGGGCACAATCACAATGTTATGCAACCAATGGCAAGAATTTTTGGGGGGACAAGACTTCTAACCTCCACCAAAGGATGTGACATCTTTAAAATGAGTCAGTTTAAAAATTAGCCTTTATTTTTTATTTTTTTATTTTTTATTTAAAAAATTTTTAAATAGTTTATTGTCAAGTTGGTTTCCATATAACACCCAGTGCTCATCCCCACAAGTGCCCTCCTTTATTTTTTAAATTGAATTTTTTTTAATGTTTGTTTTTTAAGAGAGAGATAAGAGTATGAGCAGGGAAGGGGTAAAGAGAGAGGGAGACACAGAATCCAAAACAGGCTCCAGGCTCTGAGCCATCAGCATAGAGCCTGACGTGGGGCTTGAACCCACAAACCATGAGATCATGCCCTGAGCCAAAGTCAGATGCTTAGCCAACAGAGCCACCTAGGCAGCACTGAATATTAATTAGGCTTTAAATGAAATAATAAAAATGCCTTTCATAAAAGAGTTGACCAATTCTTTGTTATCTATCAGGGTATAATGTGATTTCTAAAATATGAAATAGTGTTTTATTGCACAGTACATAATATAACATTAGTGAAATATCCTTTCAGCATGATTGATTCTAAATATATGAAGTGATAAGAGGACAAATTCACTGGATTCACAAGATCCTTCAAAACCAGTCTTTATCTTCTCTTTGGCATCTCTCCAATCCCCTCCAGTCTGAGGACATTCTTCTCTCTGCATGTGATTCCTTCAGAATTTTCAGGAAGCCTAGACTTACTGATGGTATCCTCCAACAATGTTTTTTTTTTTTTTTTTTTGTTAAAGTAAGCTCTACACCCAATGTGGGGCTTGAACTCAAGACCCTCAGATGAAGTCAAGTGCTCTATGGAGCTAGCTAGGAACCCCAGGGGTTCTTCCTTTTGCCTCCTTTGGCTTCCTTTCCCAGAAACCCAGCTTAGTTCATTCTTTTCCTTTTTCCTAATTCTTTTTTTTATCTAACTATTTAATTTTGATAGTCTACAGTCATTTCTTATTCTTTTCTTTTTCTTGATTTTCATATTCAGGGATGATATTTCTTTTCTTTGCTTTTTGTTCCCTCCTCTTTTCTTTCCTTTTTTGCATTCATTCTTTAACTCATTTATTTGTACTAATTACTCATTTATTTTTACTTATTTTGTATGTATATAAAAATTAACTGCCCTGTGTGCTGTCCCATGAATTTTTATTAGCCGTAGCAAGATATAACCTTGAGGGTCAGAAAGGAACTGTGTATGATCAAAGTGTCCCCACCTGCATGGTCTCTGCCAAGAAGAAAGGAGGGGTCCAGGGTCCTCTAGTTCTTCCCCTTCCAAGGACCACCTTGCTCGGGCGAGTTGCGGTATGCCCACACCAGCTCCAGGGCGCCTCCCATCGTTGTTTTCTGTTCTCTGTCCTGTGTTGCCCTAAGGATGCACCTGGTTCTCCACGGCTATTCATACTAGACTCTTGGGGTTAGAGAAGGTTGAGGATATGGCAGTAATTACAGCAAAGCCAAAAAATATCTTCACCTTTGTGTTAGACATAAATTTACCTGGAAATGTACCAGCCTTTCTCCATCGGTGGGAACATTTTTCTCACGAGCAGTGTTTCTTCTTAAGTCCTGAGCTCCCTTGTTGATGTTCAGGCTTTATTTCAGGGTGTTCTACATCAAGATACTTTAAAATCCTAAATTTCCCTAAGATAATTTAAATTCAAAGAATGTAAATGTATTATCAACATAATGACACCTTCCTACTTTTGTAGGGAAATTCTAGGAAACAATAGGAAAACTCTTTGTTCATAATTTACAGAGTAAAATTAACTTTATAATAGTTCAGCTCAGTATCTCAGGACAGAGAAGTTTTATTTCATCATGTATTTTGAATAAATCACTTAATTTTCTACTCTAAAAAATGAAGCTGTCAGTTTTAATCATCAGAATAAAGTTAGATTTTAAATATTATTTATTTTCTTAATTTTTTAAATGTTTTATTTATTTTTGAGAGAGAGATAGAGACAGTGTGGGCAGGAGTGGGTCAGAGAGAGAGGGAGATACAGAATCCGAAGACAGGCTCCAGGCTCTGAGCTGGCTGCCAGCACAGAGCCCGATGCGGGGCTCCACACGGGGCTCGAGCCCACAAACTGTGAGATCATGACCTGAGTTGAAGTTGGACGCTTAGCCAACTGAGCCACTCAGGCGCCCCTAAATATTATTTATTTATTTAATGTTTATTTATTTTTGAGAGAGACAGAGAGAGAGAGAGAGAGAGAGAGAGAGAGAGAGGAGAGGGACACAGAGAAAGGGAGACAGGATCCTAAGCAGGCTCCCGCACTGTCAGCACAGAGCCCGATTCAAGGCTCCAACTTAATGAGTTCTGAGATCATGATCTGAGCCAAAATCCAGAGTCCGATGTTTAATCAACTAAGCCACCCAAGTACTCCAATTTTTTATTATCTTAAATTCCACAGTGTAACAATGAATCCAACTGGCTGAAAATATAACTCTAGTTCTGTTTTCAATATTCCAATATAGATCAAGTCCATTTAAAAATTTTTTATGGTCACAAAGACATTAAACATTATTATTTAAAAATCAAAAAATGTATCCATCATACTAAGAAATTTATTCCATATTCATATGCAATTTGATTTAGTTGTTCTGATTGCTTGCTTTCTACTTTTAAAATTATTTTATTGTAAACATTTATACAGATGATGCAGTTAATATATTTATTATAATGGGTATATGGTATTCTATTGAAAAGTATCGTTATTCATTTAGCTATTCCTTTGTTGAACATGTATATGGTTTCCAATATTTTGCTCTTTTAAATAATGCTAAGATGAATAGCTTATCACATTACTTAATAAATATTTATTGAGTGCCTACTATATCCCAGACACTATTCTAGGCAATAAAATATAGGCATCAACAGATGGAAATTCCTGCCCTCATGGACCTTATATTCTGGGGAAAGAACACAGGAAGTAAATTAAATGAACAGATTGTGCTGTAAAGTTGAAAGTGATGAGTGCATTGGAGGAAAACAGCAGGGAAGAGGCTGGACAATGCAGAGGTCAGATGTCATAGTAGCATGGTTTAAGAGGCCTGGTGGGAAGGTGACATTTGAACAAAGACTTGAATAGGTGAGAGAAGGGGCGCCTGGGTGGCTCAGTCGGTTAAGCATCTGACTTCAACTCAGGTCATGATCTCGCGGTTTGTGGATTCAAGCCCTGCATCGGGCTCTGTGCTGACAGCTCAAAGCCTGGAGCCTGCTTCAGATTCTGTGTCTCCCTCTCTCTCTGTACCTCCTTCTGCCCCTCCCCTGCTCATACTCCATCTCTCTCTCTCAGAAATAAACATTAAAAATAAAGAAAAGGTGAGAGAAAATTCTGGGATATCTATCTGGTCTTGGGGCAGAAACATGCCTAGCATAGTTGTGGTCCCAGGAAGAGCAAACAGTGCCTGTGAATGGAACAGTGGGAAAAGAGATCTGACAGGTAACAGAGTCCAGATCTTACATGGCTTTGACGAATTCAGTGAGGCCTCTGACTTTCTTTCACTCTACACGAAGTAGGGAACTCTTGGAGAGTTTTAAACAGAGAAATGATATGGATTGACTTATTAGCAGAATGTATCTGATAGGGTAAGCATAAAGGCAGGGAAACCAGTTAGGAAGCTGTTACAATAATGCAGGTAAGAGATGGCAGTGCCTTGGACCATGGTGTAGCTGAGATGTTTATGGGAAGTAGTCGGATTCCATATATATATGTATGTATGTATTTCAAAGCTCATTTATTTATTTTGAGAGAGAGAGTGAGCACTGGCGGGATCGAGGGAGAGAGAGGGGGAAAGACAGAATCCCAAGCAGGCTCCACACTGACAATCCAGAGCTCAATCCCACGAACCATGAGATCATGATCTGAGCAGAAACCAAGAGTCCAATACTTAACCAACTGAGCCACCCAGGCGCCCTCACATAGATTTTTAACGTAGAGCTGGCAGGATATTTACAATGCCACCGTCAATACAAATGTATACTTCCTAAACATGTAGTGTTACACCTCCCCCGAAATTTGCTAATACTTTAAAAATATTCCCAACTTTACATTTACTTTCATGAACTAACAAATCTGAACATTCTCCCACATAGTTGTTAATATTACCTCTTGGATTGATGGTCTCTTCCATCTTACTAGACTCAATTAGCTAATTTCACAGACATTCTAATACATTTCAGATCTTTTCTGTTTTATTTCACTATTGAGATGCTATTGGTCATTTTGAGGATCAGTACCCAGACATTTCAATTTGTACACAATTTTTAACGTATGTGCCAACCATCTAAAAGCCATGTAGCTGTTATTCATGATTTTCTATTTACTTTTACTTTTTTCTATTTTCTACTTACTTTTTATTATTTATTTATTTATTTTGAAAGAAAGTTGGAGAGCATCAGTGGGGGAGAGGCAGAGGAAGAGAGAGAGGATCTTAACAGGCTCCACACCCGGCAAGGAGCTGACTCGGGGCCTGATCTCAGGACTTTGGGATCATTATCTGAGCCAAAATCAAGAGTCAGATGCTCAGCCAACTGAACCACCCAGATGCCTTTCTTTGTGGCTTCTAACTTAAAATATGCAGGCAAATCTTCCTTGACAGGGGGTTAAGTATCTACCTTCACGTGTTGATACTCTGTTATATAATAAGTCCCACTCATTCACAATTTATTATCATGTACACTACATATTCAGAATTTCAATCTTTCACAGCACATTAACAAAATTATGAGGAAAACTAGACCACCAACCAAAAATTTTACAGAGTCCACAAAATTCTGACAAGAGAGCCGAGATCAAGCAGTAGGGTTTTTTTGTTTTTTGTTTTTTTTTAAGGGAACAATCCACCAAAAACAACACAGGAATAAAAATAATTTAAAATATTCAAGACCTATTAAATGCACAAATGAGCTGTCCTTTGTATTACTGGATAAAAAACTACCTCCATCTATGGAGTGTTAAGCTGACACCCAAAACCATCAGAACCCCTGGTTCAATATCCTACATTTTACTAGTTGCACCACAAAATAAATAATAAGCAAATGATTTCACCTCTCCAAAAAAAAAAGTATTCACACTTAAAAAAATTGGATGATGTGGGATTATCCACTTCTTAAGAATGTTTCTAGAGCTACTAAACACTTGCATTTACAAAACAGCTGGTAAAAATATTCCTGAGGTAAAGACACAAGACATGGTGTATGACATTAGTCAGAGTTGGCTTCTTTCTTACTTCATCGGAGGCTGGACTCTCGTTTTTACTTCTCCATTTTCTGCAGATAAATTTTTTAGTTTGTGATTTGCCACTTCCACCTGTTTTCCCTCTGCTCCCCTTTTCATCTTTGTTTGCACTTTTTCTGTGTCTGAAGTTTCATCCTTTCCTGCCGCCTCTTTGACTTCATTTCCACTTTTGCAGAAGCAAGTACGGACAACCTCTGGGCCTCCTCCTTAACTGCCTCCTGGTGGAGTGGCCCTCCTTCTCGGGTGCCTAGTGGTGGATGCAGTAGATGTGTGTGGGTGCCTGGCCACTGCCTCTCTTCCAGCCCCAGAAGATCTTTATATATTAAAATAATGAAACACATCTTGTCCATTATCTAATACCCGTCTTTGCTTCTCTTCTCCAAACTATGCTACAAAATAGCTATGCGACGTTGTAAAACTGATCAGCTAACAGAAACTGCATAAAGTACTATTTCAATTTTGGTGTGGATCGAGCAGGAAAATTAACATGAACTATGATGCTTTTTTATTCTAAAATGATATTCCCACGAGGGGAGGATCAGAACCCCTGGAACCCAGCAGCCGCTGCCGCGGCTGGTGTTCTTTGATTCCATCGGTCATCACTGGTGTGTGATCCTGGGCTGGGGAGGGCCTGACACTGCCTGCAGAAGCTCGCCATCTACACTGGCTACTCTGGTAACTGAATCATGCTGAATCATAATTCCTTGTCTTCTCACATCATTTGATATTTCAAGCAATTAAAGACATTTTCCATGCATAGTATTTACAAATGCCAGCTTCCTTTCAGGGCCATTTAGTTTCTGTATGAGTTTCCTCATACTGCCATAAACAAGTACCACAAACTGGGTGATTTAAAACAGTGGAAATAACTTCACTGACAGTTCTGGAAGCCAGAAGTCTGAAGTCAAGATGCCAGTAGGCCCATGTGCTTTCTGATGGCTCTAGAACAGATGGAGAATGTATTCCATGCCTTTTTCTTAGCTTCTGGTCCTGCAGGCAGGCCTTGGCATATAGACATGCCATTCTAATATCTCCTTCTGTTGTCACATGATATTTTTCCTGTGTGTCTGCACATTCTCCTCCCTCCCTCTTGTCTCTGCGGCCTTTCTCTTCTTAACGAGGACACCAGTCATGCTGAATTCGGACCCACTGTAATTCAGTACAATCTCATCTTAACCTGATTAGATCTGCACAGACCCTATTCTAAATAAGGTCAGCTTCACAAGAACCAAGGTTAGGGCTTCAACTTATCTTTTTGAGACACACAATTCAATGCATAAGCATTGATTTGAGGAAGGGGAAAAAAAAGACTTCCCAAAAAAACTCATTTGAAAAAGAAAATTATTCAGAATTAATGTTAGAGTAGAAGCTATCCAGAACTTGAGATGAAATTTGTGATATTAGAAGAGGTTGGGGCACCTGGGGTGGCTCAGTAGGTTAAGGGTCTGACTTTGGCTCAAGTCATGATCTCGAGGTTCGTGGGTTCGAGTCCCATATGGTGCTCTGCGCTCAGAGTAGAGCCTGCCTAGGATTCTCTCTCTCCCTTTCTCTCTGCCCCTATCCAGCTCACCACACACTCTGTCTCTCTCAAAATAAATAAATAAACTTAAAACGTAAAAAGAAAGAGAAGATGCAAATTCTCAGCTTTCCTGTTTGCCCATCTTTCAAGCCTCAGTTTAATTCTACCTTCTTACTGAAGGGTATTGAAGAACTCTTAACAGCAAATAACACAGCAATATTATTTATACCAGGTATCTTAGTTCGTAATTAAATAATCTGTATTCTACCTCATGGGTTTTAATTGATTGATTCCATTTTCTCCAACAAAATCGCAATCTTTTGAGGGCAGGCATGTTGGTTTTTGTATTTCTCTGATATCTTCCTGACACCTACCTGTTTCTATTAGAGTCTTAGAAACATACAGGATCCCTATAAACATTTATTGGTTTAAACTGAAATACCCAAGGACCAAACTTGATGAGACAGGCAGTAAGTTTGGCAGTGACTTATCTCCCTCACCAATCATTTTCATCTTTCAAGTCACAATGAAGGTGTGCCTTCTTTAGGAAACTACTTCTCCACTCACCAAGACTGCATCAAATGCCACTCTTATGAGCTCCCGTATTACTCTGACCAGATGCTTATCACGCTGCATTTTAATTTCCTGATGACCTGTCTTTCTTCCCTACTGAGGTGTGAGTCTGTACCTTGTCACTGTGGTCTTCCCAGTGTCCAGAGTAGTAGCTAGCTTATCATTGGCACTTAATAACTAACTGTGGAATTAGTTCAATAAATGACTAGACACTAAGCTGAATCATCTCCTTTTCCCTGGCTTAATTTTCCCCATGTGTGAAGTAAAGGCAAAGAAATGGTGATGCTAAACAGAGCTGGCTTGTATTCCAGCTGAGGTTAGTTGAACATGGCCAAGGTTAGGCAGCCATACCAACATGTGTAATCTTCCTTCCTATAGGGCCCAGAGAACTGTGATTAGGCCATGGTCTCTATTGTGGTTCTGGTCAAGCCGGTGGTGGTCTCTACTCCAGAGCTCAGTATTATGCAGGCTCTGAGGAGGGATCCAGCTGCCATTGGTAAAGTTCAAGTGCATAAAATGCCAGGGATGACAAGACAAAAAGATGTGCCGCTGGTGACAAACAGGAGCCAAGAGGCATGATAGTCAACTTCCATCAATTTATTTCCATCTGTTCATATCCACTTAACTACCCTGAGTTTATTTAGAGACAATTATCCATGGCAACAAACTACAGCAGTCCCTCTGAGCAGTTTGTAATTTTTCATAAAAAGACTCAATGAGAATTCGAAATCAAGAGACACCACAGTATAATTCCCGAACTAGTTATTGTTAATTACAAAATAAAATTAAATCTGCCAAAGGGGATGTAGTGCAATGCACTCCAGTCTTTTATAAAGGCAGGAGGCGGAGGAAGTATAAATTTTCTCCAAAAGAGACTATACTGGATAAGATTATGGATGAAGCCAACAGATTACACTTGGCTACTGCTCCGGAAATCCTAAATTTCTTCACTTTAAAGTTGAGCAAAATCAGTACTCATTACTGTCAAATATATGAACACATCAAAATATTGAGCATTCCCCTCATTGGTGCATTAGAAACCATTTTTAATGGACATTTTTATGTGAATTCTTCTTCTTCCACCTAAGGTATTTGACAAACTAATTAGCTGGACAAGAATGTTATCCACCTATAATTAAGTTTAATGTACCTTTTGGCAAATAATCAATCCAGTTGGAAGGTTTTACAAGCTTGAAAGTTCCCATCTTGCTGGCCATTTCAGTTGGGATATTTGCTGTTATCCTGGGACCCACCAAATCCATCATTTCTCTAGCTCTCTCCCTTGTTCTGCCTAAACAATTTCTCTAATTGACGTGACCATTTCTCCAGGCAACCTAACTAGAAACTTTGACGTCATCTAAAATGTTAATACATGTTAGCATTTTTTTGTGTGTAATCAATCAAAAGACATTGCTTTTAAAAACTGTTCTTTACTAGGTTTCAAGTGCCACTGCTTCCTTTCACTGCATGGTGAACACTGTCATGTATGTCTTTACCTTACATGTTAATTTTTGTAATAGTCTCCTAATTCATGTTTTTCATTTACCTTACCACATCATGGATTAATCTTCCTGAAAATATTGGTTTAATATTCTAAGCACTTTGCTAAAAATGTTTCTCTAACTTATTTCTGACTTTCTGCCATGGTAAATTATTGTAAAGTTTTGTTTTCTAAGTGTTTGTGTCCATAACTTGAAGTATTTATATTTTACAGGGATGTTACAGATCAAAGAATCCACCTCTTTGTATGCTCTTAGATACATAATAAACCTTATATAAAAGCTCAGCATATCAGGCAGATAAAAGCAGAAGCACCATGGTTGAATGGGAAGGAGAAGATGGCGTGTGGGAGAGGTCAGCCCTCCAGCCATTCTCTTAGACACAGGTGAGGATCACTTCCTTCCTGAAGCTTTCCAGGTTTTACAGCTTCCATTGGTGTGCACTCTCTCTAGAGAGAGTTCTTATTAAATACCACATCATGATATCTTTTTGCCAAATTTTGCTTTCTTACTTGCTTTATAAACTCTGAAGAGTGTTGACATTATGCCATGAAAACTATTGACTAATTACAAACAAAATATGAATAAAAATTATTATTGTTATTATTTTCAATTGGGCCTTCTGGTTTTTTCTCTACCTTCTCACCCGTTATCAGAAATATTATCGGTTGTTGAATGTTTGGGGTCTTCTCCAGGATAACTTCTCAGCTTTTCTTATCGAATGTTCAAGAAGCCACTCTCTCAGGTATGGGTTAGGGTTAGGGTTAGGATTTTAGAGGAAGGGATCTTTTGTATGACAAATGATATATATGTATATTTATTTATTTAAATATATATTTTTAAAATATATATATATTTAAGTAGTGAGAAGGCAATTATATACTGTGACTCATGAAGAGTCCAGGGGAGTACCTATATAGAGCATATATATTTAGTCAAATGAAACATTGAACAGTGTTGTTCTGACACATATATAATGTATATTACTGTGAATACGTATAATACTGTGAAGGGTATAAATGGTTTTTAAGTCATGAAATGTGTATAGTTACTATGAATTTTCCATTTTTGAATTACCCTTTAGGTTATTTCCCCTAATACTTAACCAGTTAATTTACAAGCAATGCACATTAACACCTACTGCATGCCAGCTAGTGTTGGAATCCTATATAAGTTCATTTTTGTCCCTACGGCGCTCACAGTGTCATCTAGACATGCACAAACTGCACATCTGAATGCATGGTGTATTACATGAGAACAAGCCCAAAGTCAAAACAGGAACACAGCTATCCCCGTAAACATGTAAAACCGAAGAGATTTGGTGTCAGGAATTGGTTGCACAGGTGATAGAATCTCTCGGAAGCCAAAAAGCAGATGGCAAGACAACAGAGAGGTTAGCGTCAGCAGAAAGCTCCTGTCACCTGCTAGTGAGACAAGGGAGGTGGACTGTGGTCCCACAGCTACTGGAACATAGTTGGCCTGTGGAGCAGGAGCTGCAGTCACAGAGGAGACAGTAGGCACCACTGTCTTTGTACCAAAGATGCCACAAGACACAGAGAAGGGAGAGAAATACCCCTGTTTACCTGCTTGTCCTGTCCCTCAGTCCTTGGCCACTGCCTTCCAAATGACTAAGTGTACCCAGAACCTTGGGGGCAGAAGAGCCTGGAACACATTTCCTCTGGAACTAAGCAGAGCGGGGGAAGGGGAGAAGGTGTTATGTAGGAGGCTAGTAGGCAACTCTTTTTCAAGTGATGTGTGACTGAGACAGGAAGACTTGTAGCTTTATTTCGCCCCTCTTGACACTGAAATCCTACTGCATTTGTTACTGTCTTCCATCTACTGCAGTGTTTTCATTTTAATATCTGAAAAGTTGTTTCAGACCACAGAAAGATGAGAATTAATGTCTTTACAGAATGAACTATATGCTGCAATTTGTTAAATGAAGATGAGTGTGATATGCACCCACCTCTTTTATAGACGAATCTGTGATTATTGATATAATTCACCTGTTATACTGTGACCTCCAACTATCAACAACCCCCTGATCATCTGTAAGCATTTATGAAACCCTTACATAGATGTGGTTAAAGGAAACATGTATAGCTTTTTTAAATTTATAAGTATAACTGAAACATAGATTTCTTGGCGGGGGGGGATGAACTGTGTTTTATTTGTGCATGTGTGTGTGTGTGTGTGTGTGTGTGTGTGTGTGTGTGTGTGTGTGTATGTATGTAAGCAAGACTAGAGCCATGCATTTGTTGGATGAACAAACCAGTTTGTGCTCTGAAAGGCAAAGGAGCAGGAGCAAAGGCTGGGAAGGGCATGGAAGGGGCAGGTGAGCTTTCTTTTGGAAAGAATAGACTCCAGTTGCAAAAGCTGGCAGCCCATTCCCTCCTACCAGCTACTGGGAATAAATCATCAGAAGACACAGCCCATTTCACCTCAGTTAACCTCTCCCAAAGGGGAGAAGGGAGCTGAGAATGGAATCAATGTTTGTTTGCTGCCTTCACAATTGCAAGATATACAATACCCCTTATGACCTTTAATGTTTCTTAACAGTCTCCCAAGGTAGATTTCCTTTTTTTTTTTTTTTGCATGTAATTGTATTTTATTTTTAAATTCGATCCCCAGTGTGGGATGTGAACTCATGACCCTGAGATCAGGAGTCGCATACTATACACTCTAAGCCAGCTATTGAGAATTCTTTTTTTTTTAATTTTGTATTTATTTTATTTTATTTTATTTATTTATTATTTTTACAAATAGTTTATTGTCAAATTAGTTTCCACATAACACTCAGTGCTCATCCCCACAAGTGTCCTCCTCCATGCCCATCCCCCTCCCCCCCATCCATCAGTCCTCAGTTTTTGTCAGCATTCAAGAGTCTCTCATGGTTTGCCTCTCTCCCTTTCCCCCACCATTTCCGCCCTTCTTCTCCCCCTTGGTCCTCCGTCAAGTTCCTCCTAATCCTCCTATACGTGCAAACATATGATATTTGTCCTTCTCTACCTGACTTATTTCGCTCAGCATAACACCCTCAAGGTCCATCCATGTTGCTACACATGGCCAGATTTCATTGTTTCTCATTGCCATGTAGTATTCCATGGTATAGATAAACCACATCTTCTTGATCCATTCATCTGTTGATGGACACATAGGCTCTTTCCATGTTTTAGCTATTGTGGAGAGTGCTGCTATGAACATTGGGGTACATGTGCTCCTATGCATCAGCATTTCTGTATCCCTTGGGTAAATTCCTAGCAGTGCTATTGCTGGGTCATAGGGGAGTTCTATTGTTAGTTTCCTTAGGAATGTCCACACTGTTTTCCAGAGGGGCTGTACCAGTTTACATTCCCACCAACAGTGTAGGAGGGTGCCCATTTCTCCACATCCTCGCCAGCATCTAGAGTTCTCTGATTTGCTCATTTTAGTCACTCTGACTGGCATGAGGTGGTATCTCAGTGTGGTTTTGATTTGTATTTCCCTGATGAGGAGGGATGCTGAGCATCGTTTCATGTGTCTGTTGGCCCTCTGGATGCCCTCTTTGGAGAAGTGTCTGTTCATATCTTCTGCCCATTTCTTCACTGGGTTGTTTGTTTTTCGGGCATGTAGTTTGGTGAGTTCCTTATAGATTTTGAATATTAACCCTTTATCTGATATGTCCTTTGCAACTATCTTTTCCCATTCCGTTGGTTGCCTATTAATTTTCTGGGTTGTTTCCTTGGCTGTGCAGAAGCTTTTAATCTTGATGAGGTTCCAACAGTTTATTTTTGCTCTTGATTCCCTTGCTTTTGGGAATGTGTCAAGTAAGAAGTTGCTGCGGTGGAGGTCAAGGAGGTTGTTTCCTGCTTTCTCCTCTAGGGTGTTGATAGTTTCCTGTCTCACGTTCAGGTCCTTTATCCATTTTGAGTTTATTTTTGTGCATGGTGTGAGAAAATGATCTAGAGTCATTCTTCTGCATGTTGCTGTCCAGTTCTCCCAACACCATCTGTTAAGAAGGCTGTCTTTTTTCCATTGGATATTTTTTCCTGCTTTGTCAAAGATCAGTTGGCTGTACACTTTGGGGTCCACTTCTAAGTTCTCAATTCTGTTCCAGCGATACAGTCAAACGCAACAATATCCGTATCATAGGAATCCCAGAAGACGAAGAGAGAGGGAAAGGTGCTGAAGGAGTCCTGGAACAAATTATAGCAGAGAACTTCCCCGACCTGGGGAAGGAAGTAAATGTGGAAATACAAGAGGCTCAGAGGACTCCCCTCAGACGTAACTTGAATCGATTTTCTGCACGACATATCATAGTAAAAATGGCAAAATACAAGGACAAAGAGAGAATTTTGTTAGCAGTTAGGGAGAAAAGGGTCCTAACATACAAAGGGAAACCTATCAGAGTGGTGACAGACCTATCTAATGAAACGTGGCAGGCCAGAAAGGAATGGCAGGAGATTTTCAATGTGATGAACAGTAATAATATGTAGCCAAGAATCCTCTACCCAGCAAGCCTGTCATTCAAAATAGAAGGAGAGATAAAAACCTTTCCAAATAAACAGAAATTGAAAGAATTTGCCACCACTAAGCCAGCCCTACAAGAAGTCCTGAAGGGGATGCTCTGAAGGAAAGGTTGCAAGGAACAAAGATACCAGAGACACCACCACAAACATGAACCCTACAAAAGATACAAAGACTCTAAACCCACATATTTCAATAATAATACTGACTGTAAATGGGCTGAATGCACCAATCAAAAGACATAGGGTAGCAGAATGGATAAAAAACAAAATCCATCTATATGCTGTCTACAAGAAACTCATTTCAGACTGGAAGATACCTTCAGATTAAAAGTAAGGGGATGGAGAAATATATATCATGCTACAGGAAATCAAAAGAAAGCCGGAGTAGTGATACTTATATCAGACAAACTGGACTTTAAAATAAAGACAATCACAAGAGATGAAGAAGGGCACTACATAATAATTACAGGGTCCATCCATCAGGAAGAACTAACAATCATAAATGTCTACGCACCGAATATGGGAGCACCTAAATATCTAAAACAATTAATCACAAACAGAAACAAGCTTATAGATAAGAATGCGCTAATAGCAGGGGACTTTAATACTCCGCTTACAGCAATGGATAGGTCAACCAGACAGAAAATCACTAAAGGGAATTCTTAAGCCTAACTGGCAGACTAGAAAATTGATACTAAGAGAAGTTAAGCAATTTACTTAAGGTTGCGTAGTAAGTAACTAGCAGAGTGAGTTTTACAACCTAGACACGGAAAGCTGAAAAAATATTATATAGTGTCTCTTGATTAGTACCTGGGATGCCTACAATAACTGAAGCTAGTTACGCAGCTCTACTGCGCCCAGCAGACCAGACCTCTCTTGCCAAAAGAATTATCCAACCCGATTGTTTGAAATGTTCAATGGGAGAGGAGCCTGTATCTCACAAGTAAAGAGAAAATAAAGGCTTATAAAGCAAACTGAATTGTGATTGAATAGGTATTAGTGTGAATAATTTATTTATTTATTTATTATTTTTTTTGAAGTTGGCATTATAATCTTTATTTAAAAAAACAGACACAGAGAGATAAGTAATTTTCTCAAGTTCGCAAAACTAAGAAGCATTGCTAGGTTTCCAAGCCATTCAGTTTAGTTCCAGAGCCCATGGTCTTTTATTTATTTATTTATTTTCCCCCACAAGTGTCCTCCTCCATGCCCACCCCTCCTCCCCCCCACATCCATCAGTCCTCAGTTTTTGTCAGCATTCAAGAGTCTCTCATGGTTTGCCTCTCTCCCTTTCCCCCACCATTTCCCCCTTCTTCTCCCCCTTGGTCCTCTGTTAAGTTCCTCCTAATCCTCCTATACGTGCACACATATGATATTTGTCCTTCTCTGCCTGACTTATTTCGCTCAGCATAACACCCTCAAGGTCCATCCATGTTGCTACACATGGCCAGATTTCATTGTTTCTCATTGCCATGTAGTATTCCATGGTATAGATAAACCACATCTTCTTGATCCATTCATCTGTTGATGGACACTTAGGCTCTTTCCATGTTTTAGCTATTGTGGAGAGTGCTGCTATGAACATTGGGGTACATGTGCTCCTATGCATCAGCATTTCTGTATCCCTTGGGTAAATTCCTAGCAGTGCTATTGCTGGGTCATAGGGGAATTCTATTGTTAGTTTCCTTAGGAATGTCCACACTGTTTTCCAGAGGGGCTGTACCAGTTTACATTCCCACCAACAGTGTAGGAGGGTGCCCGTTTCTCCACATCCTCGCCAGCATCTAGAGTTCTCTGATTGGCTCATTTTAGCCTAGTGTGAATAATTTAAATTCAAGGTATCAATGGCTGCTTTTAGCCACAAATGAAAGAGAGGGTGAGAGTGCAGAGGGGCTAATGTCATTAGAATAGGGACAAGCCAGACTCCCAAAGACAGAAAAGGGAAGTAGAACGGTAGTGTTGGAAACACTAAAGACAAATGTCAACAACTTCACAATTCTTTCGTAGACGTTCTTTCCAAATTTCAGCTGTGGATGGGAAAAACAAAGTAGTTCCCCTGTTCTCTCATCTGATCACCTACTGTCTCCTCTTTTGCTAACATCACACTTTGAGTTGAAATTTGGTTAAGGGGTTCTTCTGCAAACGATAAAAATGTGTAAACACCACAAATCCAGAATTTTATTGGTTGTTGTAGAGAAAGTGCTGAAATGGGGACTAGGGGACACATGTATTCTAGCTCTGCCCTCTTCTAGAATGTGGGAAAATCACTTAACCTCCACAATCTCCCTTTCTTCAAGTTGATTAGACCAGGATCTGACCATCTCGTTAATTACAGTCCTTGCAGCTCCTGCACTCTGTGATACCCTCATAAGAGATGCATTTTGTGGCACAAATTGATTCTTATCAGTCCTCCTTTTTGTCGTCGTCTCTTAAGGAATTTTAAATTTCTGGCACTTGTAATATGAGGAGATGATTGAGCATGGGGAGCTGTGGTTAATTACAGGTTAGTGGTATTTTGAGGTGTGGCTGTGAAATGGTATAAGCACGTATTACTTCTAATTGCTTTATACTCAGCCCAGTTATGAGGACTCATAACCCTCTTCTGAGGTTACCACATCATGAAAATTATATGGAACCAAGATATCGCCATCAGACTCATGCTAATGGGACCCATGTAAGTTCTTCACCTCCAGATCTACCTGGAAGCCTTGGAGCTGAGACAATTACCTGTTTGTCCAGAGTGGAGGAGGGATCCCAGGAATGGCACACAGGTAAGCTAAGGAGAGGGCCCCTGCTTGTACAGTGATTCATCAAATCTACCTAGCACATATTGTGTCAAGGTCTATACACCAAGCTTTATAGAGACTTGTCAGCTCCCTGATTATACTAATGAAGACTTTATTTTACCTAAGAATTTTATTCAGTGTGAAATTTCTTGGTAGTGACCTGCATAAATCCTAATAGATTTTTTTTTCCCAGGGACCACATTTATGATAGAGGATAAAGCAAGACTGCTGGTCCGGAGATGCAAATTTAATTATTTTTCACTGCTTTTCTTTTTATTTACAAGAATATCCAGAGAGCCTATAATGGAGAATCTTTCTAGGATATGAGTTTTAAGGGACCTTTCCACCTGCCTGGGATATAGAGCACATAAAAAAGAACAAAAATGAGGTTCGGGCTTGACTCCAAATGATCTTGTTAGACAGTGTTTGTGACCCACGAGGTGCTCCGAGTTTGGGGTCAGAAGTGGCAGGATAGGTCCTAGTTCGTTGATTGGTTCCCAAGCCCCTCTCAGCACTGTTATAACAAGAGACATATACAAACCCAATGGCTTTTTGGTACTCCATTTATGCAACAATATTTTTTCAGTCTGTTTTGTGTGCCAGGCATTGTTTTAGGCTCTAAAGGCGTAGTGTGAATGAGACATTTGGACAATGTCTCTTAACTCATGGATGGTATGGGTAAAAGAATAAAGAAAAAAACACTCCATTATTGCATAATATAATGTCAGATACTGGTAATGCTCCAAGGAAAAAACAAGGTTGCATAAGACAATAGAGTAAGAGGGTTGAGGCTTAATATCATGCAGTGTGACATCATTAGTCCTGCCTGAGAAGATGACATTTCAACAGAGATCTCAAAAGTTGGAAAACCAATCATGTAAATATTTGAAACAAAATATTGAATTTTTCACTATTCTTATTGTAAAATTGTGATTTGACCACGGTTTCCTACACCTACAATATCCTCTCCCTGCTCAAATATTGGTATTTAAGGCCCTCTTGATAATACACTTTGGCTCTCGGTTCAATCTTGGAAAAACCCCCTTTTGAGTCAAAGAACCCTTTCTTGACTTTAACTGTGCAACTACTAAAAACTTTTTCTCTTTGTTGGGAAAGATAGAATGAATCAATGTGACAATAAAGTGGATTGCATGGGGCTTTGTACAAAATATAAGGCATCCTGGCAACATTTTTGTAAAAGTTTTCTTTGCGCAGAAATTCTTCTTCCTTCATTTGTTAATGCTTATACTAAAGACTAGAAAAACTCTATTCCACTGCAGTAGGCTCAAATGAGGTTATTTCCCATCATGCCTCCGTAAGTGGTCTCTACAGACCCACACTGAGTGTGGCAGGCAGAACCTCACATCTGTCCCTGAGGAGGAATGAATGGATGCCCTGAATGTCCTGAACTTTTGAAAGGCAGTTTTTAGAAATTTTGGTACAAAATACCACATAACATAGAATTTATTATCTTGACCAGTTCTAAGTGTATAGTTCAGGAGTGTTACGTATATTCCTATTGTGCAATTGATCTCCAGACCTTCTTTGTCTTACAAACCGGAAATTCTACCCATTGAACAGTAACTCCCCACCTTCCCCTCCCCTCAGCCCTAGCAACCACCATTCTATTTTCTGTTTCTATGAATTTGACTACTTCTGATACTCTATGGAGGTAGATTTATACAGGACTTGTCTTTTTGCAACTGGCTTATTTTTATTAGCATAATAGCCTCAAGATTTATATATACAGGATTTGTCTTTTTGCAACTGGCTTATTTTTCTTAGCATAATGGCCTCAAGATTTATCCACATGGTAGCATGTGTCAGAGTATCCTTCCCTTTCAAGGCTGAATAATGTTCCACTGTGTGTGTTTATATGTATTATATATATATATATATATTTACTATATATAATTTTATATATATATAAATTTTATAATATAATTTTATAATTATATAATTATATATATATATTACTTAAATTAAATTAAATTAATAAATATAAATTACTATAATTTTATATATATATATATATACCACATTTTGTTAATCCATTCATGAAGTAGTTTTGTTGAGGAATAATAGATACAAAACAAACTCTACACATTTAAAACATTCAATTTTATAAGGTTAGACGTATGAATACACCCATGAAATCAGTATACAATAAAGATAGTCAACATATCCATGCAGAAGTTCCCTCGTGCTCTTTTGTCATCTTCACTTCTGTTCTTCCCATCTCTCTGCCTTCAGGCAACAATCAATTTGCTGTTTGCATATTTTAGAACTGTTTCTGTCTTCCGGTAAAATTATTTTGAGATTCATCTATGTTATTGCATACATAAACAGTTCATTCTTTTTATCACTGATTAGTATTTCCTAGTACCAATATTCAACACTTTGTTTATCTATTCACCTGTGACAGATATTTGAGTTGTTTCTAGTTTTTGCAAATTATACGTACATAAGTATTACAAGTATAACTACAGATACATGAATGCCATGAGCATTTATTTTTAAGTCTTTGTATAGGTATTCCTTTATTTTTCTTGGATAAATACTAGGAATGGGATGGCAAAGTAATATGCTCAATATATGTCTAACTTTTTAATTTTTTTTAAATGTTTTATTTATTTCTAGGAGAGAGAGAGAGAGAGAGCGTGAGCAGGGGAGGGTCAGAGAGAGAGGGAGTCACAGACTGAAACAGGCTCCAGGCTCTGAGCTGGCAGTCAGCACAGAGCCCGACGCGGGGCTCGAACCCACGAACCGCGAGATCATGACCCAAGCGAAAGTCGGAGGCTTAACCGACTAAGCCACCCAGGCGCCCCATTATATGTCTAACTTTTTAAGAAACTGTCAAACTGTTTTTAAAGTAGCTAAACCATTTTATCTTCCTATCAATAATGTATAGTACTTCCAGTTCCTCCACGTTCTTGCCAATACTTTGTATGGTCAGTTTTTAATTTTAGCCTTTCAAATAGGTGCACAGTGGTATATCATTGTGGTTTTAATCTGCATTTCCTTAATGACAAAGTAAGGTGAGAAAAAGAAAAATGATGAGCATCTTTTCATGTGCTTTTTGCTATCTACTTATCTTCTTTGATGAAGTGTCTGTTCAAATCTTTGGTTCATTTTTTATTGAGCCATTTGTTTTCCTTTTATTAAATTTGGAGCTTTTACAAATATATTCTGGACACAAGTCCTTTAGCAAATACATGATTTGCAAATATTTTCTCCCAGTCTCTGCCTTACATTTTCCTTCTGTTAACTTCCTTGCAGAAAACAGTAGTTTTTATTTTGATAAAATCTAATTTATGTATTACTGCCATCTATCAATGATACTTTTGATGTCATTTTGAAAAACTGTGAACCTAATCCCAGTTCATAAAAATTTTCTTTTGTGTCTTCTTTCTGAAATTTTATGGTTCTAATTTCTACATGTAGGTTTATTTTTACTTTTTTTATATATAGGTATAGATTCAAGTTTTTTCGGTTGCTTTTGGTTTTGTCTTGTTTTGTTGGTTTGTTTTAATTTTGGCATCAGTATATCCAATTTTTCAAGCACTGTTTGTTGAAAGGCTATTTGTTCTCCGTTGACTTGATCTTGCCCTTGGTCAAAAATCCATTCTCCATATAGGTGTGTGACTATTTCAGGACTCAGTTTTGTTCCATTGATCTTTTTGCCTATTTTTATGCCTATTATAAAACTTGAAGAATGTAACTTAATTATATAATTTGAAGTCTTAAAACCAGAAAATCCTTCCAAAGTTGGCTTAACTATCCTTAGCCTGTTGCATTGCCACATGAATTTTAAAACTAGCTGTCAGTTTCTTAGAAAATGCTGTTGGGGTGTGGAATGGTACTGTGTTGCATCTATAGGTCAATTTGTCAAGAATTGATTATAAAAATACTGAGTTTTCTGACACATAACATGGTATAGGTCTCTTTTTTTGTTTTGAAGAACTTCTTTAATTTCAGCTATGTATTACAGTTTGCAGTGTACATATCTCAAGTTTATTTTGTTAGATTTATCCTTAAATATTTTATAGATCTTTGATGCTATTGTAAATAATACTTTATAACTGTAATTTCTGATTTTTACTAACTTAGAAAATTAATTGATTTTTATGTAATAAAATTTTATTCTGCAAACTTGATAAACTCACTTATTTGTTCTGGTAGTGTTTCTGTAAATTCCATAGAATTTTATACACAGACAATCATGTTGTCTGCGAATAAAGATAATTTTATGTTTTTCTTTCCCAAGTGGATGCCATTTATCTATGTCTGTTTTTCTTTCTCTCTTTGTTTTATTGCACTGACTAGCATAGTGTTGAATGGAACTGGTAAAAGAAAACATTCTTTTATTTTTTCTCATCCTAGGGGGAAAGTATTCGATGTTTCAGGAGTAAGCATGGTATTGGCTGCATGTTTTTTTTTGTAAATATTCATAATAAATTGCAGAGGGTGACTTGTATTCCCTGTGCTACAAGTTTTTACCAGAAATGGATGTTGGATTTTGTCAAATGTTTTATCTGCATTTCATGAGAAGATCACATGGGGTTTTTTATTTTGTAAATATGAGGACTTTTATTTATTGATTTTTAAATGTTAAACCAAGTTTGCATTCTCAGGAAAAAACTCACTTGGACATGGCTTATACACGGCAGGATATGACTTACTAAATTTAAAAAATAATTTAAATATTTATACACACGAAAAATATTGGTCTTATAATTTTCCTACTTCTTAACGTCACTGTCTGATTTTGGTATCAGTGAATGCTGTTCTCACAGTAAAATTTCTATTGTTTCCTTTGTAACTATTTAGTAGAATTCATTAATAAGATCATCTGAGCCCAGAGTTTTCTTTGTGGACTTTTTTTTTTTTTTTTTTGCTGTAAAATAAACCTACTTAGTAACTAGGAGGCTATTTGGTTTATTTTTTGATTTGTGTATTTCAAAGAATTTTTCCATTTCTTGTAAGTTATTAAACTTATGAACATAAAGTTGTATGTAAAATCTCCTGATTTTCTTTTCAATATGTGTAAAATGTGTCGTGATGTTACTTCTCTTATTCCTAATATCTACAATATGCACTTTAAAAAATTTTTCATCTTTGGTCAGTCTGGATATTTATCAATTTTACTGATCTCAAAAGAACAGGGTTTTTTTTTGTTTTATTGGTATTCTCTATTATTTTTCCGCTTTCTATTTCATTAATTTATCCTCTGATGTTTTTTCTGCTTTTTTTTAAGTTTTAATTTTCTAATTGTAAAGATTGATTTGAAATCTTTCTTTCCTAACATAATCATCTGGCCCTATGATTTCCCCTCTAAGAAATGCTTTAACTGAATTATCGCAAATTTCAAGTCATTTTCATTCTCATTCAGTTCAAATCACTTTCTAGTGTCCCTTTTGATTCCTTCTCTAATCCGTGTGTTACCTAGAGGTGTGCTATTTGGTTTCAAAATATTTGGAAATTCTCTCCACTTTTTCATTTTTGTTGAGCCTCAAATCTAGTCTTTTGCAGGATTACTTTATGAAAGGCATCATAGACTCATTTCTCAGCATTCTGAAGCTTCTGTTTCACTCTTTACATTATATGTGTGTGTGTGTGTGTGTGTGTGTGTATACACACATATATAATGTATATATTTGAAAGTTTAAATTAATTTATAAAAAGTAAGTGGATTTAAAAACTTAATAGGCTTCATTTTTAATAGTGAAATATTAGATTTTATTCAGCAAGTAAATGAATTATTTTCTTCAATTTGGGCATTTTAAGAGCAAAGCATAATTTTCATGAAGTGACAATTTATAAAAGCAACATTGCTATTAATGACCTTTTGACATTTTGAACAAATTCCTCATTAAAGCCTATGGATGACATTTTATATTAAATACAAAAACAAAGATATCCTTAATGAGGTGCAGGAAGAGGGACAGGAAGGCCTAAAGCTGCTTAATTTGCTCAGAAATTGTGAGGAATGAATGGAGTGCAAACCAGTAGTTACCACTGTTTGGGGAAAAATCTCCTTGAGAGACTGTGGTTCCGTTTATTCTTAGTCTGAGACATAATTCCATCTTGGATATAAAAACTCCAATGATATGAATTTATGCCAATTACATCCCAATTTAATAGGATTACATGTGCTGGAGTAATTGGAAATTTATATTGAGACTTCAGTGGTGTAATCAGTTATTTTGAGTACCAATATGATCATCTTAAAAACAAATGATCAGGATATGTGTATTTGATTGCACTGATGACTGAAGCAAGTGATCGTTTTACTATTGTGTGTGGGTAGGCTTAGACATTTGTTATATTGTGAGTTTAAAATGGCAAGGGTGAGTATGGGGTGGTGGTGAAGCCAAAACTCTGTATAGTGTACAAACTCTGTATTAGCAGGTACAAATCCCATTTATGTATTCATTCATTTAATCAGATGTAGTTATCTTCCATGTCTGCAGAGCATGCTGGACCCAAGCTAACTCTCCCTAGGTGCGTCTGATTTTAATTAAGCTGTATGTGCTGTCTTGGTCTCTACAAAACTCAATGATTTAGAGGGAGAAAGAGAGAACTAGAACAACCAATAGAATATTGCTGCGTGGTGGTAAGTTTTATGGCAGAGTAAGACTAAACAAAAATGAAAAGTAGAGGGTTACTTACCAGGGGAAGTAACACCCTGAACTATGACTTGAAGAATGAGTGGGAATAAATTAGGCAGAAAAGGAGAATAAGAAAGTGATAAAGTAAAGGCTTCAGGAGATACTCCTAGTGGGGAAAATGTGTTAATAGAAAGATATTACAAAGATGAGTATATTTGAGGAATTCCAAGTAATTTAATATGGCTTAGAAGAGAGTAGGTACTGTGATAGTTAATTTCGTGTGTCAATTTGATTAGGCCACAGTACTCAGATTTTTGGCCAGACGTTATTCTAGATGTTTCCGTGGAAGTACTTTGTAGATGAGATTACATCAGCGGACTTTAAGTAAAGCAGATTACTCTCCATAATGTGGGTAGGCCTCATCCAATCAGTTGAAGGCCTTAATTAAAAAAAGAGTGACCTCCCCTGAAGAAAAGAGAATTCTAACGCAAATCATCTTTGGACTCAAATGGCAACTCTTTCCTGGTCTTGAGCCTCCTGGTTTACCCTGCAGATTTTGGATTTTTCAAGGCTCCATAATTGCATGAGCCAATTCTTTGAAATCTTTTCTCTATACATATTATTGATTCTATTTCTCTGGGGAAATAGATTAATTGACTAATACAGATACATATAGTAGAGAAACAAAAGATGAAAGGCAATGGAAAATGATTAAAGCATTTTTCTTCTTTCGTTCTTTTTATTTTTTACTGACATATAACACACACAATGAAAAGTAAACATTCATGTGTGTTAATTCTCTTTGTAGAAATTCATGTGAACACTTATGTGTAATCAGGACCTATGTTGAGAAATGGGACATTGCCATCACCCTCTCCCAGATTCTATCTCCAATTCCAATGAGTAACCACAGTTGACCTCCTAAAGTGTAGCTTAGTTTTACATATTCTTGAATTTCATTTGAATGTTTATACATACAAACATCTTATTGTTATATAGTTTAGTTTGTTTTTTTCACACTGCTATATAATATCTCATTGTGTGAATAGCGACAATGTTTTCATCCATCCTAAAGGTTGACATTTAGGTAGTCTCTAATTTTTAGTTTGTACGTAGATGCTATGTACATTGTGGTATATGTCATTTGGTGAATACAGGTATGCATATCTGTCGGGTATTATCCACAGAATTGGAGTGTCTGGATTATAGTATATTGTATATATCCTGTAGAATCATGGGAATGTAACTGATAAAACTAGTCTTTTATTCTATTTTGTTATTTTATTTATTTTATTTTTAATGTTTATTTAATATGAGAGAGAGAGAGAATGAGAGAGACAGAGTGCAAGGGAGAGGCAGAGAGAAAGGGAGACACAGAATATGAAGCAGGCTCCAGGCTCTGAGCTGTCAGCACAGAGCTCTACTTGAGGCTGGAACTGACAAGCTGCAAGATCATGACCTACACCAAAGTCACATGCTCAACTGAGCCACCCAGGCACCCCTAAACTAGCCTTTTAGAAAGATCTTTTACATAGAAATGAAAAGAATGGAAGAAAGAATGATGAGAATAATCTATGTGAGAACTGATAATAGCTTGAATTTATGCATGTGAGATAGAAATTAAGAGTTAGATATGAGAGCTATTTAGAAGGTGAAATGGTTGGAATTGATGGTCTAATTAGATGTGGTTGAGAGGCCAGGATGACTTCCATGTGTCTAGCTTGGTGAATACTGATGCTGTTTGTGGAGAACACTTTTGGGCTTCATTTATCAATTGGAATGCATTCTAATAATTATGTTTGTTAACACCTACATAGAGTAAAAACAGTACAGAGACTGAGCTTCTCTCTGTCATTTAGGAGCCTTATGCCCTTGGGCTAGTTATTTCACATCTAAGAGACAGTTTATTCACCTGTAACACAGGGATAGTAATATACATCTTCCATGAGTCAATGAAGTCAGGTATGTGGTGCATCTATCTATCAATGTCGGATGGATACATAGTGATTTTAAGTAATACCATTATTATTATATTTAGTTATTACATTTTAATGTCCTTTTTTCTCCACTTGTATTCTCAAATAGAGGAGAAACCACTTTTTCCTCCACCTTCCACAATTTACCCTAAAATGTGAGCATTTAGGTGGTAAGTAAAAAAATTGACATTGTATTTACCAGCCTCTAACAAGGCCCAGTCATCGACCAAAAGTAGTTTTTGATTTAAAGCAAGGATGTTTACATTGGTGTCTGATATAATTCTGTTTTTTGCCATTGTCACACTATTCAATTTTAATGATATTATCTGACATTTCACCCATTTATGAGTATCCATCAACATCTAGCTATTATCTATCTACTTTTATTAAGCTATTTTTCAGATTGTATACATAAGATTAAGGATAATTAATATATGGACATACATATTCAAATAAAAAGTAATTATTCCCATCTATCACTCATCAGTATGCTGTCATAGTGTAATAAAAAGCCAACTTTTCATTTAATCAAGCTTGTTTTAATAATAGGTACATTCATATTACAAAGAAAGTTTTGGTTTTTCACTTTTGTCTAAAATAGATTAATGAATTTTTGCATTTTTGGCAATAGAAGTGGAATTAACTCAGCTCTCTGATGGAAATTTTGCAAAGAACATCTCTGCAAAATATGAAACGTAGATTGATCCCATGTCTTGGAAAAAATGTTAGCAGAGCTCTCGAACAGGTTGCTCTGTAGCTACAGAAGACAGATTTTTTGAGGTCACGAAGTTTGGAGTTGGAAAGAGCCAACAGGAGTCAGCTGAGCGGCCACAGCTGTTGAACCAGGGGCAAACGAGGTGTATATTGAATGAGCATGGAATTGCCATTAATGCATGGATTCTTGCCACTTCACCCACACATAGTGGGAAAGATTGGCATGGTTATTGCTGAAACCTGCCCTAGGGTATTGATTTAGGAAGCTGGCAGGTTTTCTGAGAGGCTTACCAAATTTCCACAAAGTGTACTGAAGTTCATTGAATCTATTCATCCTAGTCGAGATTTTCCCAGACAGCCCCTTCTCCCCATCTCCGTGGCCTAGGGATACACCAGCTTCTGCTGCTCAGACTCACTTTATAACAATCTATGTCCATGAAAAGTCTAGCCAGAGAGATTAAAAAATAGAGGAAATATTTATTCAATTTCTTTCAAGTCTGCTGCCTCATTTCTTGCCGACTGAATAATTTTGGGTGTTTGGCATGTATACTAATGGAAAAGGACAAATCAGGAGGAGTCCCAATCCAATCATGTATGCATAAACCCTGGGAGCAGGTTTCCTTGACCCCAGTTGCAAAGAATTCCCTGGGGAGCTTTTAAATACTGCTGGCATGGCCTCACCATGGCCAATTAAGTCACAATCTCTGAGGGGGTGTGCTGGGCACTGAGATTGTTTTAGTTCCCAAGAAGATTCCAATTGGCAACCAGGTCTGAGAACAATAGCTATGTTTTCTAAAGTGATTTAGAGACCATGCGAAGCACCTTAGAGAGCATCTAATCCAATATATGAAACAGATCAAACTAGCTCTAGTTAACCTGGAGGGGAGCATTCTAGACTTCTGCCCATTTGCCCTCCTACAAGGACCAAGGAGGCAACTATTCAAGCTACTGAGTGAAAACAATTATGGCATTATATGCTTATTATTACCAAAGTGAGACTACAAAATCAGACAATTTTGTGACTGGCCCATGGTAACACAGCCTATAAAAAATCAGCCATGCCTCCTGACTTCCATTCTGGTGCTCATTTCACTTTTCAAGGCTGCTTTGGACCATGTTAACATGAACCAAATGGGGTTTATCCCTTAAAGTCACTTCTAGCATTATAACTATGGGAAATTTGAAAGCATTGAGCTCAAGTGCTTTGTAAATGAGGACTACATTTGTACTATGTTTCTATCATATTTGTAAAAACATAACATTCGACATTTTCATTCTGGCTTTTTTTCTGCCTATGTCTGAATTAAATTGCAAGACATACTGTAGTCTCTAATCCTGCGGAAGATTCTTGCCATTTTGTTTTTTTGGAGTTAGTGATTACTTAAAAGTTCATTTGTACCCACGATCGTTCTTGTCCCACTTTGTAGGTGACAAGGTGGAAAGAACCGATGCCGGTGGGCATCGCAGAAGAAACGATGAGAGTCCCAGGCTGAGGAAAAGCAAATGAGATGATGGAGCCGAACGTGAACTAAGGCAGCTGCCACACGAGTTCCTGTGATGAGCAAATGGATTCTTTTTTTTTTTTATGTAGCCTCTATTCACATTTTTATGTTTGATTTTGTCCTTTGATTGTAATGACAGGTTGTGGTTACATATTATTAGAGATGAATACTAAAGAAGTGACTAAATAAAAGGGCAAGAAATTGGGGATGACTGGTGTCATCCCAGCAGCAAGGGAAGGCAGACAACAATATCACTTTTTTTTTTTCCCTCAGTCTCAGATGCAGCATGTACCCAGCTATTTTCCTAACTGTACAAATTCTAATTCATTTTATTTTTAGATTTGTGAGGTATATACTGTAATCTTAATCATTTTATATATGAAGGAACTGACACAGAGATTGGGTACCTTGACCAAGATCAAAAACCACCAACTGAGGGTGCCTGGGTGGCTTAGTTAAGCGTCTGACTTCAGCTCAGGTCATGATCTCACAGTCCGTGGGTTCAAGCCCTGCATCGGGCTCTGTGCTGACAGATCAGACCCTGGAGCCCTCTTCGGATTCTGTGTCTCCCTCGCTCTCTGTCCCTCCCCTGCTGGCTCTCTGTCTCTCAAAATAAAATAAATACATAAAAAATTTTAAAATAAATAAATAAAAACAAAAACAAAAAACCACCTAACTGGTAGCACTGGTATTGAACTCAGGCACCCAGTTTCAGAGTTCATCTTCTTAACCATTGCATTATGCTGACCCTTCTACTAGTGAACCACTAATTTCACTTATTGACATACTCCGTTGTAAAATTTTGCTCATGGTGTAAAGAGATGAGTATGCTTACAGCAATTATGTTGATAACAAAAAAATTAAAAATAAAAAACCTAAAACATCATTGATAAGAGAAATGATGATAATTGAGATGTAGTCATACAGACTAATAGTACAAAATAGTGAAAATGAGCTAACTGTATCTTGCAAATCAATATCAAAATAACATTAAGTGCCAAAGCAAGGGCAGAAAATATATATCATATATATTTTCAAATACACACAAATTAATCAGTATGTATTTACATGTGCATTAAGACTATCAAGTTTACACAACACATTTCCACAGAAAACAGTGGCCAATAACTGTTTGAAAAAAAAGTTTCACTTCACTGGAATTTTTTTTAAACGTAAAATTAAATACATAGAGTAATATAAATATTGTCTTTGCTTATTGAATTGGTAAAATTCTGCATGTTTGTAAATGTAAGTTTTAATGAGATAATTTGAAAATATATATTAAAAATTTTTCATGAATTTTCAGAAACAATATTTTTGTAAAACGTTGGTGTGGAAAAATTAGAGATGTACACAATTTTTTTGGAAAATAAATTTATACAATCAAAAACTGGAAATAAAGTATATTAGTTTACTAGGACTGCCATAAGAAATGATCAGTTTGGGTGCCTGGCAAAACAGAAATTTTCTCAAACTTCTGGAAGCCAGTCCAAAATCAAGATGTCAGCATGTCTGGTTTTCTCTGAGTTCTGTCTCCTTGACTCAGATTTGCAGATTGCTGCCTTCTCACTGTGTCCTCAATGGTCATCCTTCAGTCCGTGTGGTCTGTGTCCTAATCCTCACTTCTTATAAGAGCACAAGTCATGTGGGGCGCCTGGGTGTCTCGGTAAGTTAAGCTCCTGATTTCATCAGGTCATGATGTCATGATCTTAGAGTTTGTGAGTTCCAGCCCCACATCTGGCTCTCTGTTGTCAGCAGGGAGCCTGCTTCAGCCCCCTTTCTCTCTGCCCCTACCCTGCTTGCACTGTCTCTCTCTTTCCTAAAAATAATAAAATAAATATTTTTAAAAAACACCTTAAAAAAGAACACAAGTCATATTGAATTAGGGTCCATACCAAGGCCCCTATTTTAACTTAGCTATCTTTTTAAAGGTTCTATCCTCAAATACAGTCACATTCTGAGGTAACAGGAGTTAGGCTTTTGATGTATGAATGTGGAGGGGACACAATTCAGCCCAAAAAGTAAAGATTAAATAACCCAAAATGAAATAATATAAAAATAATCTAATATAGTATAGCACGTAAGGAAATAAAAGACAATAGAAGTTTCCTGAGTGACATGGAACAATGCACATGACATATTAGGTGAAAATACAAAATATGAAAATATATATACTCCAACTTTGTTTAAAAAGACTGGGTAACAAAAAGATTAACAGTAGTTATGTCTAAATAGCATCTTGGTTCTTTTTTCTTGCATATATTCAAGGTTATCTGTAATGCACATTATTATGTTATAATCAGAAGAGTTTCTGATTTACTACATGGAGAGGATTACATGTGAAAAGCAAGCCTTGAGTAACATGCTCTGATTACATTTATTCATTTATTAATTTAGCTGATATGTATTGATTAGCCATTATATGCCTGGCAATCAGGATGGGAGAGGAGGATTTGGAGGATACATAATTATTCCTTTTAATGTTAAGTGTTTATGCATTTATATACCTGTCACTTAGGTTTGCAAATGCGCGACTCCAAATAAAACTCACACTTCAGAAGTTTTAGGGTAAGTCGTGAAATTTATCATGAGCCTGAGGCTCAAGAGATAGACATGTGGGGGGATACAAAACAGAAGAGGAGGCCCAGTGATGACTTTCTTGAAATATTTGAAAGAATCCCATATGGAAGAGCATGTGATTTGCTGGCTTATTTTAGGGAATGGAGCTAGGACAAATGGGTAGAAGTTTGATCACATATATGGAAAAAACTCCTAAAAAGGTGATATTCTAAAAATATCATAGCTTCTCTTAAGAGGTGATGAGTTTACTGTAATGATGGCATTAAAGTTTAATTTGCATTGGCACTGTCTAGTAGAATTTTCCATGATGACGGAAATGCTCTATGCTTCTACTGTCCAATAAGGAAGCCACTAGCCACATGTAACACCTTTAGAGCACTTGAAATCTAGCTAAAACAACTGAGGAACTGGATATTTATTTTACTTTATTTTCATTAATTTAAAGGTAAACATCCACACGTGGCTAGTGACTCCCTACGGGGCAGTGTGAGTCTAGCAGACCTCTTAGCAGGGGCACAGCTGATTTGAACAGTCAGGGAGTAACACAGATGAAGTAGTGACAGTTGAAGGTTTCTGCCACCTTAAGGTTGTATGATTTATTTTTCTGAACTTGAACTTTTGAGATAGTTCTGTCTTCTTTGGGGCAAAAGAAAGAAAGGTACTCTGATTGGAAAACCCCGATGAGCATGCCTTGGAATGTCTGAAGTACTTTAAAAACATGTTTGCCAAATTTGAAAGAGTGGCAGAGAGCAGAGTGGTTAATCTCATATGAATATCTGGCAGCTCCTGAAAGTTTGAGTTGTTATAATTCAGCTGAAGGTGACCGAGGACAGACATGCTAGACGTACAATAGCAGTGCAGCCACAATTATGGAACATTTATTCAAATCCAAAACTTAGAAAACTTGAGACCCCAGCAGTTTGGGTAAGGGGACCCTTGTCCACTAGGCAGCCCTGGATTTTAAGAACAAATTATCAAGCAATTCCAATTTTTAAAATGGTGAATGTTAGAGTGAGAACTGGTCATCTGAGGGTCCAGTCCATATTCCACTGCACCACACCACCCCCCTGAAAAAGCACAGGAACCAGGAAGACCCTGCAAATGCACTCAGGTTATTAACACACATGACACACTGACAGAGATCAAAGACCCCAAGTTCTAGAGATGTAGCTTGAAACTCCCATTTAGTTTAAAGAAAGTGTAACAAAGTATGAAAGAGTGAGCAACATTTGGAGGTTAATTTCTATAGGCTATCCATGAAACTGAGTAAGCAGTGACCTGTGTCTTTGACAAGTACCTATAATACGAGGAGCTTTGAAGAGAGAACCACAACTTTACAACTAGTTGCCTGGGTTATCACAAGTATTAATGTCAGGAAAGTCAATTCAAAAGTGACCTCCACCACTAAGGCTTTGTCATTTACGTGTCGTCACATTCTTGGTCAGCCTCACTGTGAGTGACACTAACTGCTGACCTTTTGCTTTGCACGGAAAGGTCATTAGGAAAAGTCAAGCCTGCTATGTGTTCACGCACTTCTGAAGGCTGCTATTTTCAACATTCCATTCAAAAGGTTATCAAAGGATGGGGAGAAAAAATTTAGGTAAAGCCACGGTGAACTTTTTATCTGCAAACCACGGCAACCACTTCCAACTACCATCTGCTAGCTAGCCGTATAATCTAAAAAGCCTTCTTTTCAATGTAATCCAAAGACCATACCTCATTGTAATAGCAACAGTATGCTACCTTCATCACTGTGTCATTGTGTGTATTTCTATACCTTGTATTTAGAAGGAGAATTTCCTGTTTTTCTAAGCATCCTCTTCCGATGGCTCTTCCATAATGAAGATATCTCAGAGACCCTCTCAAACTGAACTATGTCTTGAAAAAATGTGATAAATATAAGTAGTGGGTGCTATAAAGAGGTTAAGAAAAACACTAGTAGATACATGTCAGAAAAGCTCATTGTAATTTGGGGATATGTTTTGGAACCACGGATAAGAACCATAGATATTACACATAGAGATATTATGTATATGAAAAAGTTATTTCTGATTGGATATTTAAATTACAGAGAGAGGAACAGATAGTGAAATGATAAATATTCAACTTGTAGTTAAATAAAAACTAGTGATATAGTCATGCTAAGGCCAACCTTTGGAAAATCCCTGTACTTCCATTTCTCTAGGTGAAAAATGAATAATCTTCAACCTATTTTACCAAGACAATGGGATGATATATACACATCTATAAATGTCTCCATGTCCTGATGAGAGTTAATGCAATTATGATCATACTTAAAGAAGGAAAAAATGTGCTGCTATAAACATGTATTGTCATAAGTGGAATTTTGGGTAAGAAGATTATTCAAGATCCTGGTTGGACAAAAGCATCAGCAACAGTACCTGATTTTCCAGGTAGAGTATTCTAAAATTCCAAATTCCTAGGTTTAGGAACATGTAGCTTCAAAGGAATAATCTCAACCAAAGACTGTGGGTTACCTTTTTATGGAAACCTGCAATTTTCTTGAAAGCTGCTATGTTATGAGTTATATAGAGTAATAAGTATAGGTCTTTGATAATATGTTGTCCTATTTTGGGTTTTAATTTGTACAGCAGTGAGTGTAATTCCATAAAATGCTCTCTCTATGTGAATATACATACTATATTCAAATGCATCATTGGGAAGATACCCTTTTTACAGTTATTTTTAAATACTGTTACTGTTTACTAAAGTAACATAGTAAAATGGAAGGAATATCCTACACAGGTTAAAGATGAAATTTATTTCCTCTATACTTCTGGAATTTGCTAGATGTTAGTTTAGGATTAGGTAGCTGGAAAAGTTGTAAGGATGGATTACCACAGAAATGCAGTGTTTTCTTTTTCATTATTAAATGGATGCAGGCAGTTGGTTTATTGTTTCTTGGCTCTCCCAGAAAGCTAGTCATTTTTGTGTACACTCTGTGGGCTGATTCTTAGTCAGACCCTGCGTTTTGATAAGGCTTGTTTCCAACTGGTTCTTTGAGAAGGTCATGCACATATCGCCTTGGTGTCAAGCGTAAAGTACTGGTTCATCATAAGAGCCTTGTGGGTTTTAATGAGTTTTACCATCAGACAGGTATTTGAATGCTGTTCAGCAGCCTTGCATCTCATTATTATATTTTGTTTCAAACTTGGATTAAAGGAGAGTTGCAAGGAAGTTCCTGGCAAAGCAGTGATATTTACTTTGTGCATAAACTCTTGTAGCACATCACACTCAAAAAGAATCTCATGTTTGTTAGTAATAGTTAATTGGATCCCCACAAACTTCAAGTGTGTTCCTTTAATTTGGCAATCCCAACAGAAATGGGTGGTTATCAACACTAAAGTGGTCTATTTATCCTGAGATGAGCGAGGGATGGCAGTCAGCAGGAGGGAGGGTGGTTTCTTAGTCATTTGCTCTGCTTGGA
The DNA here is from genome assembly GCA_017311185.1 of Proteles cristata cristata. Lineage (NCBI taxonomy): Eukaryota > Metazoa > Chordata > Mammalia > Carnivora > Hyaenidae > Proteles > Proteles cristata. The sequence goes on along the minus strand of JAESUZ010003900.1, from coordinate 997,296 downwards.
AGGAGAGATGGAAAATACTGTTAAAAAATAATTTGCTCTTCAGACAATTTAGAAAGTACACTTGCCCAGCTGCAGGCAATATCCAAGATATCCAGGGCTGCTGGCAGGCAGGCTGGCTGAGAAAAAAATGTAAAATATGGTAGAACAGTGAAAAGTAGTCCTATGTCCCATCCACTGTGACCTCCCTTTTTCTTTCTTTTTTTCTGGTGGCCTTAAAGTGGTCACAAAAATGGCAGAGTGAAAAGATGCTCAATTGCTGGAATGTCCTTAATGAAGGATTGCTCAAACATCTCCTCAGTCGTATGGTAATGAACAACACAGAGTAGCCAGGGCCTCTCTGTCTTCATCTATAATACAACAGTTTGGCATGCTTGGGCTAGCCCAGACCACTGAAGGCAGCACATTTGGGAATGAAGGAAATGATCCAGATCCTATGATGAAAATGCACAGTGAACTCACATCAGTGGAAGAGTTCTCTTTCCCTTTTTCCTCCAGGTGGTTCTGCTATGGACACCTAAAGAATCAAGGAGTTTCTTTTCTTTAGATAAGACTATTATTGTTACTACTAAAATGAAAGCAATAACCACTAGTATGACTGCTGCTGACAGTGGTGGTTAATTTTATGTGTCAACTTGATGGAGCAAGGGATGCCCAGATAGCTGGTTAAACACTGTTTTGGGGTGTGTTTGAGAGGGTGTTTTGGAAAGAGATTAGAATGGAAGTGGTGGACTGGCCCTCCACAATGTGGGTAGGGATCCTGAAATCCACCAAGGGCCTGAAGACAGCAAAAAGACAAAGAAAGGTTGAATTCTCTCTCTGCCCGACTGCTTGAGCTGGAAAATGATCTCCTGCCCTTGGTGTTCCTGGATCTCAGGCCTTCAGATTACACCACTGGCTTTTCTTGGTCTCCAGCTGGTGGTGTATATATAGATCCTATTCGTTCTGTTTCTCTGGAGAACCCTAACACAGCTGCCGTTATTAAACAAACACTCTATGAAGATCTGCATTACAGTCTTTGCATGCATCATTCTTAACCCTCACTACAACCCACATATGTAGGTCACCCTACATTATAGGTGAGAAAACAGATTCAGAAATGTTAAGCATATACAGCAAGTATATGCTGGATCCAGAATCTGTAGCTGTCAATGTAGTTCAAACACCCAAGTTTAGTCATTATTGAATCAATTAGTATATCAGAGGCACTTATCTGTGTAATGAATTTCCGTTCTGTAAATCATAGCAAGCCACATGTATGGAGCTCTTTATCTTAATCTCTGGTCTAAGCTTTTTTGTTCCTCCATGGGACAGCCTGGTCAGCTCAACTTGGGGAATCACCAGTCTTGGATTCATGTGACCACCTTAGTCCCACATTGCTGCTCTGTATTTTTGTTCACTTTATTTTAGTTCCATTATTCCTCCAAATTTCTTTTTATAATAAAGAACTTTGGCTTTATAATTTTCTTTTTAATGGGAATGACTTACTAGTTCTTATTTAAATATCGTTAAGTATCAGTTTATCTATTCTTTCAAAATTTATTGAGGGTTTATTATATATTGAGGAAATCAATATAATAGGAACTAGGCCAAACCCTTAGGAAACTTGTAGGCTAATGGAATTTAGTTACAAACAAAACAAAACAAAACAAAACCTAAAAACAATCTAGTGTGATCTAAAAATTAAAATAATAAACACATATCAATAAATTGTTAAACTAGAGTAGAATCATCAGGGTTTTCTCCCTAGAGGAAACAGTGACTTATTTGAGCACTGAACACCAAAAATGATTTAATTAAGTGAAGAAAGATGGTGTCTTTCATAATGAGGAGGTAGAATACATAAAGGTAGAATTAAAAGAAAACAGCAATTAATTCTGAATCATTAGAATTTATTTTTTGAATGTTTATTTTGTTACTTATTTTGTTATTTATTTTGAGAGATAGAGCATGAGTGGGGGAGGGGCAGAGGGAGACACAGAATCCGAAGCAGGCTCCGGGCTCTGAGCTGTCAGCACAGAACCCAATGTGGGGCTCAAATTCATGAACCTCAAGATTATAACCTGAGCCAGTCGGACGTTTAACCTGCTCAGCCATCCAGGCAACCCTGAATGATTAGAATTTAGATTCTGGAGTGGTAGAGGCATGTGAAGGATCTGACTGAAGGAGTGTACAGAGAACAAACCATGAAGGACCTTGAAAATCATAAGGAGATGATTTTATCCAGTGGACACTCCCCAGGTAGTTTTACATACTAATCCAGAAAATGAGTGGTAAGGGCTTAAGGCAATAAGCAAACCCATCTTGGCCTTGTTGTCTGAGCCTGTCAGGAACTTTTAGCACATTAGGAATCGTCATCCCCCAAACTGCATGATACCCTACTAAGTTCTAGCTTAGAAGAAAGGGGGTTCAGAAACAGCACCATTACTGGGGTCTGGGTGCGACCCATGGGTAGTGATTCCTTAAAGATACAGTTTTCTTTGTATTCTAAACTCCCCAAGAAGGTTAAAAAGTTATATCTCCCTAACAATATGAGTTACTGACACTGATTAAAAACTTCTTTTGAAAAAATAAGGGCATTTTAACCTGAAACAGAAACTCAGTAGTTACTTTTGCCTGTATACATGCATGTGTGCATGCTAATTTCTATCAGACTTGGTTATATCCTTGATCTTTCACAAAAGTAGAATGATGAGTCTTACCTTGGGGAAAACCTAGACTATCTTTCTCGGCCAATTGATATTAGAATAGCTTTTAGTATCCTGTCAAGTATGCTGGAAGGTGAATCAATCAACAGTGCACATTTTTAAAGGACATTTTGCTCAGTGCTGTGAAATATAAAAGCAGAATATTACTAGTGTCTCTACCCCTAAAGTTGCTAAAAATAATTGGAAAGAATTAAAAAAAAAATTAATATGATTTTGAGACAATGTCATTGCTTTAACTTGGTAGTCTCGGCTGCGAAAGCCATGAGAGTTTAAATAGGTCAAGGCAGGATATGCTTGACTAGAGGTGGAAATATATTTAGAAGGAGGTTCTTGCTTAACAAAAGGGTGGAAATAAGCTTGGATATTGAGAGTGAAGGGGCCTGGAGTGAAGGTACAGATATCAAGGACCTTTAACTTCAGGCAGAAAAATAGGTTTTAATGGGATACATTGTGAATAGAAGAATAAGGTAATGAAAGCTTTCGGGGGAGAGGTGAACTTTTGAATCAGTGTATGGATTCGCAGCTATGTGCGTCACCAGACTTGGCGACTTTAGTGAAACCTCAGTCTCCAAGCCTGGTTCCCCTATGAGAGTAGAGGCTGACACCATGGTTTGCATGGAGGTAGTTTATGTTGAGAAGTCACACTAGGAACCAGGATGAGGGAAGTAGGAAAGGAAGACAAGCTCAATGCAGGATAGAGTACAAGCGGGCAGTAGGGGCTCATCAGGCTGGGAGGTTCTGAGGAGCAGTTCCCAGAAGGCTCACCCAAGGGATGGAAGAGGGAACACTGATTCGCAGCGACTCCTTGGGGGATTGACTCCCTCGCATTTGTGTGAATGCTTGCTGCTGAAACAGAGAAGCCCAAGAACAGATGTGAGAAATTCGGGTAGAGCTGAGAGCAGTTTATCATGTCAAACTTTGTCAAAGGTGGTGCTCTGGAAAAACTGGAGTTGAAGGTGGGCCGAGAAGACCTGACTCTGAGAAGGGCATGAGGTGTCAGATATATTTATCATTTCAGCCTGGTAAGAGCAAGGCCTGTAAGAATTTTAAACTATTACAAAATAAACTCCAGTTTATTATTGGCATATTGCCTTTCTAATAACCAGTTAACAACGTGCTGCCTAAAAATGTCTTGGGCATAACTTTCAATACATAGTAAAAGATGGTTTGTAATTAATGTCATATTTTTTACACCCTAAAATGGTACCTCACACAGAACAGGTGTTTGGTACTATGCATGGAAGAATTAAGTGCATCGATTCATGTAAATAAGCACTTCAAAATGCACTGAAAATTATATTCTTCCATATAGTAGGGTAGAAGTGGTGTCAAGGAGTAGAAGAGAGGGCTTCTTATTTTAAAAAATTTATTTATTTTGCTAACATTTATAGAGGGCACCAGGAGAACAATAGCTTACCCTTAAATTATTTCAAAAATAATTGATTAGTAAAGTAATGTGGGGTTTATTTTTCCTTCTAAAACTAAACTCTTTAACGATCTCTATCTAAAATGTTCTATAATCTATAGTGACCAGGAATGGCCTCTTGTACCAACACAAATGGAATTTTTGTAAAGCTACTGAAGAGCTATACAAAGAATTGATAAAAGGATTATTTTGTAAAGTTTATAATCTGCAAATGTTTCTATATTATATATACCACTTAGTTATCTGCAAGTATCATGGGAAAGGGAGATATTTTCAAGATGTGGAGTTCTATCTTTTCCATTTTCCTTTGAATGCATTCTGTATAGTGAATACATCGGTAAGCAAAAATGTACTGAATAGCTGTAATGTGTCCACTTAGCACTGTTTGGAAGAGGGTCTGCTCCCATCTTCCCTTACCTGAGCAGAGATCATTCACATACCAGGAAGTGCCTAGATGCCAGTTGTAATCTTAAAACACAGATCTTTGCCTCACAAAGTTCCCATCATGCTTTGGAAAGTTCCCTTCTATTTCTGGCAGGTTTTCATCAGACCCTCTCCTGTACTGGTGGCGGATGTATAACCTTTATGAACTACAGCGTCAGGTATGTTTTGGGGAGAGAGTAGGATCTGGGCCTTCTCACCTCTAATGGATTATGAAAAACCAATTCTATTAAATTTCCTGTCAGCCACGGAGCTTTAAATCTGAGTTGTAACTTCAGAGATGTGTTTGTTGGTTTAAATTCTGCATTATCATGTGGGTTTGGAAGCTCCCAAGATTTCCATTGCCTCTAAATGTAAGTAATAGCAGATCCATTTTTTTCCATGAAGGTTAATTTTAATCTCAACTCATCTTAATCCTCATAACAATGAATGGTTTAATTTTAATAAAGCAATTCACAACAGAGAAAATATCACCAGGGGGCCAGCTCAAAAATGATTCCTTTTTGTCACAGACTGTATTTTGTCAAGATTCTGGAGAAATTAGAAAAATGGGGTTAGACTTGGCCAGTGCCTGTTTATGTAGCATTGTAAAACTCTTAGCCATCCCATATAACATATTTATCCTAAACTTTATGTCCCTGTAACAAAATTATATCTTTGCCAGGGCAGTCTTAAATTTTGATATCAGAAGCCTCATGTTTAAGAAAATTACTGCTTGGCATATGAGAGGTCAGCCCCTAATTGTAAAGTGTGATAAGGCAAGCCAGCTTTATATACAGATCCTCCCCTACTTTCATCCACAGCGTCTTCATAAAAGTTGAATGTTGAAAATCAAGTGATAGGTAGATACCAAAGAGAAGAGTTTTAGAATACCAAAATTCACATTGCTTCACATTTTGGGATCCCCAGCCACCCCTTTCAGTATTCTGGTTCCTCAGAATACTGAAAACCTCTGAAAGACCAGGGGTTTTAATGCATGTGTCTTGGTCACCACTGTGTAAGCAGTGTGGACTGACTTTAGTTCAAGGATAAAAGCCTTGTCGACTTACTTACCTGTGTAGATAGCTTCTATCTTTTCTCTGTAAGTTACTATGCACTTCTGAGAATAGCTGTTTCTGTTTCTCTCCAGTACCTTCAGGGAGTTTCTTTTTGCATTATGTTCAAGTTTTAGGGTAGTTTCCTGCCTGTAATTAACCCAGTAGGGTCTTATTTTGTCAATCTGCACAAAGAGGCTCTCTCTTGCTGATGCATTTTCATGGTTTTGTTTTGTTTTTTAATGTTTTATTTATTTCTGAGAGAGAGAGATGGCGTGAGCAGGGGAGGGTCAGAGAGAGAGAGAAGGAGACACAGAATCTGAAACAGGCTCCAGGCTCTGAGCTGGCAATCAGCACAGAACCCAAGGCACAGCTCGAACCCATGAACCATGAGCTCATGACCTGAGCCGAAGTTGGACGCCCAATCGACTGAGCCACCAAGGTGCCCCATCTTCACGTTTTTAAAAATAGGTTATTGTCAAGTTGGTTTCCATGTAACACCCAGTGCTCACCCCCACAAGTGCCCTCCTCCATGCCCATCACCCCCCTTCCCTTCTCCCCCACCCCCATCAGGCCTCAGTTTGTTCTCGGCATTCGAGAGTGTCTCATGGTTTGCCTCCCTCCCTCTCCCCAACTATTTTTCCCTTCTTTTCCCCCATCTCCTTATACAGAGTATTTTGTGTCTTGCTAAATATTAAGTGTTTTTGAGACAAGAACAGTATCATGTTTATCTGTCGTTGTGGCATACAGTGGATGTTCAATATATTTCTTCTGGGTTTAGCTGAAATTAAACTACACTGACTTAAGTGTATGTAATAGAGAAAGGATCTACCAGACAAACAGAGGAAGCTTGAAAAATGCTAATTGAAGCACTAAACTTATGCCATACTAATTCTATAGCATAACACTACATCTAAGTCTTATCAGTACAAAATCTTCTCACATGACCAATTTGTAAATTTTAGATTCCTTAGTGACCTTTTTATTTAACCTGATTCCATTTTTTTAAACTATAATGATAGAAAATGAAGCATATCATTTTTTCCAGGAGTTCAAGAGCCCTTACAAATGAGGGCCAATAGGAAAGGAGTAAGATAGCCCGTGTGAACTACAAAAGAGAAACAATGCATCTGAAGGCTCTTCCGATTTAGAAAGAAAATTACCCTGTGACTTCATCAGTGCATCTTATGTTATTGTTAATGTGTAGGAAACCTGAAATCAGAATTTGGAGGCATCAGGAAAACCTGTAGCTTCTTACATCAAAGCTATCAATATACAGTGGCAAAATTTCGATTTTACTGCTGTGTTATAGGACTTCATTTTAAATACAGGAGGAATGTATGTGGAGACATTTGAAAATATTTTGTTGCTTTTATTACCGTGACAAGCAAATGTGCATCCTGACTTCTCATTTGCTTTTCACTGATTGACTTTTTAAGGAAGGCATATGTCTTGGATATATTAGAAATTAAATCATTGATCTAAAACTGCCCATTCATTTTGTGATCCAGATGTTTTGAGATCAAAGGTAATGTTTATTCATCTTTTAAAAAGTTGGAAGCCTTTTGCAAAGTCAGTCTAGGGTTAGTCTTTATTTAGATATGGATTGAAGGGAAGTTTTAGGACTAGAAAGGAAGAAGACGAAGATAATGAGAGAAAAAGACTCTTTGACCCACAAATAATAGTAGATGTAAGGCTAAAATATCAAGGTATTGAATCCTGGTATGTGAGTTTAGAAGTGCTTTTTGAGTATAGAAAAACTGAAGCATGATTGTATAGAAAAACTGAAGCATGATTATATCCTTTAAAATGTGGAGAAGGTTAGGGGTGCCTGGGTGGTTCAGTCAGTTAAGCATCTGACTTTGGCTCAGGTCATGATCTCACAGTTTGTGAGTTCAAGCCCCACATTGGGCTTGCTGCTGTCAGCACAGAGCCCACTTAAAGGTTGCTCTCAACCTGGGCCTAGAAATAATGAACCAATAATGATCCATTCTCGCCTAGTTTTAAAGCCTTATAAACCATTTTGTGAAATTGCTACTTGGGCCAACTCTGATGAGCTCAACTCAGAGTATCAACTTTATGCCATCATAGCTATTTCCCCCTTCCATAATATCTGTATAACAAAGTGAACAGTGTGGTGCATTCATTTTGAGTCTTATTATAAATGATGCATATAAGAAGATAACAATATTTGTATTCTCTATTTATGAGCTTTCTGATAGATACAGAGTCCTAACGAATTATTTTATTTGCTGAAAAATTATGAAAAAGAAATAAATAAGTCATTCAAGAGTCAAAAACCTTTGAAATGCTGTGCATGTTTCTCTCTTATTGTTAGCTTAGTTCAAGCATACATCATAATAAAATGGGCCTCAATAATTTTATTAGTAAATCTTCCACAATTCACAAGGAACTGGAATATTAGTCCTCAAAGAGTCCCCCATGTCTGTTCTTTGCTCATTCTCAAATTTCTTCTGTGATACCGTTTAACTGATCTTTTGAATAGTGTTTTTGGTGTAAGTTTTGAAAACACATATTATAAACTCTATCACTGCTTTTTATTATTTTATTACACATTGACAAGTCTGGGTGTTTTGGTTTGGTTTGGTTTGCTGTTTTTTATAAAGGCTTTCGTTCTAATTTGTAATTAAAAAATAAGTTAATTATCTCACAATTATAGGAAGGTAGTCTTGGTTAGAACCTTCAGAACAACTAATACTTTTTTGTACTCCTTATGATTTCAAACAGGGGAAAAATGCAATGTCATATTGTGATATTTTAATAGAGTTTTTTTTTCTTGTGAATACTGACCAGTGCTGGAATGTAATTATAATTAAAATAGCTTCCAATTTAAGTTACATAATCATGATCTTTCCCTACCCTTTTGCCATGTCCTTTGAAGAAAAAAATTAGAATTAAACTACATTTAGAAGAAAGTTCATCATAATTACATCAAATCAAAGGGTATTAAGATACTATATTGAATAAAGAAAATACTAAAGAAAGAAAATATAAGTACATTTCATCCAAAATAGTAATCAACTACTTTGCCTCTTGATATACAAACATAAAACTTCCTTGTTTATAAATATAAATATCTGAAACTGGGAAAATCACTTAAAATGTAATCTTAAGTTGGTTCCACAATAATTTCATGATGCCACAGAGAAATGTTAGAAATGGATTTTATCAATTTGACTTGAGAATGCAACGTAGTTAAAAACTATGAAACTAGATTATAATAGTTCAATTTATTCTATGTTTGATTTAGTCTTATTATACAAATAAAAGCTGGAATTAATTAGACAAAATATATTTTTTGACCCTTCTCCACATTTAAATCCCCATAAAAACCTCTGTTGGATTCTCTCAGACTTTTTAAAAGGATGGAAAACTAAATTTCACTTAATCCTTATTTAGGCCAAAATAGTACAGTTTGAGCTAGACTAGATCATTATATCTAACACATATTCCTGGAACCTGGGAATATATTAGTTTTAAGACTTTAATTTAGCATTCTCAACATGTACTTCAATTACTGATTATAGAGGTAGATAGTGTAGATAAAAGAGAATCAACTTACTTTAACTAATAAATTTATAATTTCAGAAATGAATACAAGAGTTTTGCTTTTGGATATAACGGAGAAGGACATGAAAGACCTCCATTCTTGCTGACACAGTAAAACTCAAAAGAGAAACACACACACACAAAACAAATCCTAAATTTAAAAATCTCACTCAAGAACTAGGTGCACAAATAACTCTAAAGTCACTAAGCTCCAAGAGGGATAAGCCCTTCTTAAATGAGTAAGCAACATGGGATGTTTTCATGTTTGGATCCAGTATTTCATGCAGGGGGTGGGGAACCAGAGGAGAAGGGAGAAGAAAGACTGTCTTTACTCAGAGAAGGAGAAACCACCCAAACGTTTGATGAATCTGTGTGTTGACTATTGAATTTGGGTCTAGAATATTGCCAAACACCAAAATAATCCCTAGTTCATTGTCACATGCATGTGCTTTTCTCCAGTAGCCTTTTCTCATGATAGTTTGCTTCATCAAAGTGTGCAAGACAAACAGTCAATAGATAAATTCAGCTGTTAAGATGGGAGTCACACCCTTTCTACGGAAGTGTTACCCCATTATCTTCAGAAATTCAGTTGTTTAGAAGCAGGTCACTAACTCAAGCCCATACTCAACAGGGGGTCATTATACAAGGGCAAGGATGTCAGAAATTAGGTATAATTGGGGGGCACCTTAGAAGTCTGTGTGCCATAGACCAGAACTTTATTGTTCTTTTAGACACACTACTAAACATTAACTTTAAAAAATAACATGCAAAAATCGGGAAAATGTCAATGGAAGCAGACTGAGAGATAACCCAGATGGTGAAATTATCAATCAAGGAATTTTAAACTACTGTCAGAAGTATGTCAAACTAAAAATAAGTGAATTGAAGGGACATTTCAGGAGATATTTTTAAAACGGACAAAGAAAAATCAACTGAAATCAAAGATCTAAAAATGCACCATCTGAAACTTTTAAAATATACTGAATGATATTAAAAGCAGATTGAACACAGCAGATAAAAGAATCAATAAACTTGAAAACAGGAAATAGCATTCATTTAAACTGAAACACAGATGGGAGAAAACAAAGACTGAAAAAAAGTAAACAGAACCTCCATGATTTGTGAGACAGTTTTAGGGGATGAAACATTTCTACAATTCGAGTTTCAGAAGAGGAGTTATACAATGGGGCAAAACATAGCTTAAAGGAATATTTGGCTAAAGTTTTTCCATATTTGACCAAAGTCATCAACCCACTTATCCATGAAGCTCAGAGAATAAATGCAAGAAAAACCACACTGAAATACATCATAGTCAAATTTATGAAAATGCTAAAGGAAAAACTTAAAGTTGCTGAGGCAGGAAAGCAGAATCTATGTTACACAGAGGATAGCCATGATAAGAATGCCAGGAGATGAATACTTAATTGCTTAACATGCTTAGTTGCAGACATGCTGGAAACGAAAAATAAAACTCAAAAAAGCTACGAGCTCAATCCTTGCCATCCTGTCATAAATAAGATCCCACATGGTAGAAAGGAGGTTATGCATAAACATGTGAAATGATTTCCAGTGTGTCAGTAATCACTCAATTGATGACACATCCTTCTTTGTGGATTTTTTTCCTAAAGAAAGCAAAGAAAGATCTTTTGAAGAAAGATCTTTTTCTTCGATCTTTTCCTCCTTATGGAGGAACAAGTGAATATGGATTTAAATCTTTGCTAATTATGATAGTAAGGATTTGGAGGTTCGAGGGCACCGACAATAATTTCCTGTATTATCTGAATGAGATTCTCTTCAGGCATTGTCTCCTCTTCTTACCTCCTCTCTTGTTCTCTCTTCTAGTGATCTTTGCTTTTAAATTGCTGTCTTATGGGGAGCCTGGGTGGCTCAGTTGGTTGAGCTCCGACTTCAGCTCAGGTCATGATCTCACAGTTCGTGGGTTTGAGCCCCGCATCGGGCTCTGTGCTGTCAGCACAAAGCCTGGATACTGTTTCAGATTCTATCTCTCTCTCTCTCTCTGACCCTCCCTTGCACACACTGCCTCTCTCTCTCTCAGAAATAAATAAAACATTAAAAAAAATTTTTTAAAAGGTATTTTAAAAATAAATAAATAAATTGCTGTCCTATGATTGTATTTGTATCTCTGCCTGCTTTCTTTAGCATGGCTCCTCAGTTGGATGGTACACCCCTTTTGTCTATGCTGTACTAGGTCACTCCAATGGCCCATTCCACACACGTGGCCAGTCTTGGGTTCCTACGTAACCAAAATAAGAGAATGGGTCTTCATATTGTCTTCAGTGTGTGGTTATTCTGCATGGATGAGAAATTCTATACTAGTGATTAATTTTGAACTAGACATAAAAGTCAGTTCTGAACATATTTCCTGAGCCCCGTGGAAACCAAGCAAGAAGTTTAAGCACATATTCTCTCTACCTGCCTCCTCTGGATGATTTTAGTTGGTTTATTTTATTTTATTTTATTTTATTTTATTTTATTTTATTTTATTTTATTTTTTGGAGGGGGTATAATATTAGATTCTTGAACAAGATCTTTGGATAGTTCAGTTTATCTACTATTTGTTTTTTCACATTCTATATACCAGGCTCTGTCTTAAACTCTAAGAATTAAATGGAGCGGGACAGACAAGCATCCATGGTCTATAGTTCAGTGGGTGTTTGGGGTTATATGGGCCAATTTTCTTCTAGTTTTCATATTCTCAAGTAGAAGAAAAAATGATGAATATTGAATTTTCTCTATGCTTTTACCAATCTTCCTCAGAGGAGGGTAAATGGTTTATCTGATGGGGAATTTAGGTTTGGATTCTGGGAATGCATGCACTTTCCTGGAACCATTCAGATTATAATCTTTCTGCTTGCAGAAAGCAAGTGCTCACATCTGCTCTCTGTCATGTGGTAACAGGGACATTTTCCACATATGCAGAAGCCAATAATTGTCCAACTGTGACAACTAGTAAAGTGAATGCCGTATATCTAACTCAGTGGGGAATTATATCACGACCATTTTCTCAAATACCTCAGCCATACCCATTATTCCAGTGTTTTCTCTTTTTTGAAAGTCAGTAATAAAACAGATGTTTTAAAGTCTCCATCTCTTTGATTCCTGTGTCTCTCTATCTTTCTTGGGCAAAGAATAAGAATTTATTTATTAAACCCTAAAATTTCAGTAGTGGGAATAGAGACAAGTACATTCAGTATAATGAGTGCTAAGAGTAAACATAATAGAGAGTAGAGAAATAGCCCAGAAAGGGTACCTAATCTGGACTAGGATGACTGCAGTGGACAGGAAAAGATTATTTTATGTGCACTCAAACAATTATCTGCTTTCTTCAGCTAGTGCTGTGGGGAGGCCAGTGCATTCTGAGACTTCATTAATTATGAAACCAGACAACTGACTATAATTTTCAAGTTAGGGTCAGTATAGTAATTACACCTTACTTTAGAGCAAGCTACTCATTTATTCAACAATTTATTAAGTGTATATCATGTGGGATATTTGCCTAGAAACTAGGGATACAGAAGTGGGAAACTTTTTAATCTATAATTCAAGGAGAATGGGTAAAAGATTGGATTTCTGGTTGGTTTGAAGAAATGTTGTACTTAAAATTTCTTTGAATAAGTAATCCATGCTCATAAATCAGGGCCTTACACTTGTTTTGTTTGTTTGTTTGCTTGCTTTTGTTTTTGTTTGTTTTTTCTGCCTGGAACAATACCCCAAATATCCATACAATTTGCTCCGTCCTGGGTTTGTTTGGCTTTCCTGACACATCCAGTGTAATATTACAACTGGTCTCTCCTACGTCCCTACTTTATATCTTCTTAGAGCTGTTATCATTATCTGACATACGATGTATCATCCACTCAAACTGTGAAGCTTCCCCTTTTCCCCTCAGTAAAATTCCAAGTTCCCACCAAAACGTTCAAAGCCCCCACGAGCTGCTCCTAACTCTATTTTCTCACTGATCTGATCTCTTTCTTCACTCCTCCAGAGTGAGGTTACTCTTGATAAGATCAAAAGATGAATTTCATGACAAGATGTAGGTGTAAAAGGGTCTCTCTGGCCCTGGTTTGGGGACAGACTGGGATGGAGGGGGAGGAGAGGTGGCCAAAATGTGAACCATAGATACCAGTTAGAGGCTCTTGAATGAATCCAGGTGAGAGACGACAGTGGTTTGGATCTGGATGTTTCTAAACTAGGGTCCAGGAAGTGGAGAGAAATAAATCTAGACATACTTTGAAACTAGATCCAACAGGATTTGCTGAGAGATTCGATTTAGGGTTTGGGAGGAAAAGAAGAGCCAAGGCTGACTCTAGGGATCCTTTGACCAATTAGAAAGGTGACACCACGTTTAGTAGACAGAGAATACTGCAGGGGGAGCAGGTGAGAGCTGGAAACCAGAAATGCGGTTGCACCAAGCAAAGGGACTGAAGAGGCAGGTTGAAGAATATCTGGCTGGAAGTCTGAATTTGAGAGTCTTTGCATACAAAGGGTATTTAAAGTTGCTAGACTGAATAAGATTACCAAGAGAATGAGTGTCCATAAAGGAAAGATCCGAGGGCGGATCTCTAGGGCATTTTGATGTTCTGAGGTCAGAGGGATGAGAAGGCTGGAAAAAGAGAAAACAAAGGGAAATGAGAAGTGTGGTGTCCTGGAAGCCAGGATAGTAGAATTTCAATAAGTAAGAGTGTCAAATTGACTGTGTCAAATGCTGCTGGTAGGTCAAGTAAGATGCATTAGCAAAAATGCATTGCCTTGATCACTAGAAAATATGTTTGAGCAAATGTCAGGAGGATAAATTAAACACCTGCTATCCTTTTGCCACATGAAAAGTTTAGATAAATTCCCAGTGGGCATAAGATTTATTAGTCACAGTTACATCTTGGGTAAACATACAAACATATACACACAGATATATGCATATACTTTCTTTTTATGTGATGATTACTGTAGACTGATATCTGGAACTCTTATTGCTCCACAGTATAATACAAAATTATGTCCTGTGGAAACTCCAGGAGTTTTTCATAGGATCCATGATGACAGAGGGAGATAGAGTAGCACAAATATGGTTTGTATTTTATCCACGCAAAACTTTCGCTAGATAAATTTCAAGTTACCTTCTACTCATTGTTATATGTCATCCTACAAAGCTATACTGTAAAATCACATGATATTTTACCATTTGGCACATTTGAGTTCCATTGATCAACATCTCTCATTAAGGTGTATTTTGCCATTTTCAGAATGTATTATGTGAGAATTTCTGAATAGAAATCTCAATAGAGAAATGTCTTCAGATGAGAAGTTCTGTTGATTATTTTGATCAGCTTAATTTACTGATAACTTTCTGTATACACATTTTCACACACTCTGATTCTGTAAGTGGACGTGACTCTATTATTCTGTGAATCTACAATGATGCTTCCTAACCTATTACTTTCTGACTTATTTCCCCAAGTTATTAAAACCACAACTAATTTGTATATCCATAGACAATTTAATCTTATTTACTATTAATGTTGCCATTCAACAGAATAGGATTGCACCTGGCTGAAGTCTGTGTGATAGAAATCCAAAATCAAGCATAGGTATAACTTGCTTAACCATTTGAATTTTGGGAAATCAAGCTGTTTCAATCATTTCCCCGCTGTCACTCTGTTTCTCTCAAAAGTCATCAAACGACCCTATCCTTAAATATCTCTTCCCGCCACTGACCATTCATTTCCCAATTTGGCTTTATTATCAAGCTTTTATAGTATTTTAATTTCCCAAGTATAGAAAATACTTTTTTGGAGGGTGAAAATTCTCTCCTCCCAATACTGTTTATAATAACTTCTCATGCATTAGTTGGCGTTCTTTAATTGTTTTATTGTATCTGTTATCTGTTACCAGCTAGGCTTTTAATAAAGTTCTTGAGAGTCAGGGTAGTAAAACATATTTAAGCAAGAACAACAAGAACTAATTTTCAAACATACAGGGAACTTCATACCTCACAAAAGGTAACATAGTCTTGGGACCATTTTATATTTACTTCAATGATATTTCTATTGCTTAAAAAAATCTTTGCAACTATTCTTGGAATTGCCTGGAGAGAATATTTTGAATAAAATGAGTAAAGAAATCTTTTTTTTAAACTGAAGTAGAGCTGACATACAATGATCTGGTGTACAACACAGTGATTTAACAACTCTAGAGGTAATGCTATGCTCGCCACAAATGTGGCTACCATCTGTCTCTGTATAACGCTATTATAGTACCATTGACTATATATCCTATGCTGTACTCTTCATCCCCATGACTTATCCTTTCCAGAACTGGAAGCCTGTATCTTCCACTCCCCTTCACCCATTTTGCCCATCCCTCCACCTCCTCCCTTTTCCAATCACCAACTTGTTCTCCGTATTGATGGTTCTCTTTCTGCTTTTGGAGCAAATCTTTTTATTCCTGAGTCACATTTCTTCAAAGACACACCCCTAAAATTATATTATTCAGGCAAACATTCCATCTTTCTCATCACACTGGGCTATGAAAGACAGCTGAGTGTTTATTAAAAGTAAATATATCCTCAAATACTATCTTTTCTGAAAATGAGGCCAGAATCTGCTGAAGCCTCTTCCACTCTACAGGAAATCAAGATGACAGAAAAATGTTTTAAATGCTGCCATGGGAATGCAGTCCCCAAAATCCAACCTGAAAGTCTCAGGACAAAAGAAAAACAAACAAACAAACAAACAACCTGAACTCCTCAAAGCAATAATTTGCAAGAATAAAATAAAAGGCGATGTTGATAGAACCTATAAATCAAAGAAATTTTTTAAATCTTAGGAAACGTACCAACTCTTTCCAAAGCTCAGATCTTTTGGATCCCTGATTTAAAAAGAAAAAGAAAAAAAAAAACAGTGAAAAAATGAGACACTGTAGTCATTTGGGGACTGATTAAATAGTTAATGATATTAAGAAATTATTCTAATATTTAAGCGATTACTATGGTATTGTGGTTATATTTTTGTAAAGAATCATTATCTTCTAGTGATTCAAAAAGCTGCAAAAATTAAATATAAAATGATGTGATGCATGGGATTGGGCTCAAAATAATTTGAAATTGAGGAAACCGGTCAAGGGCAAGCCAAGCAAGATTGCTTATAGGCTTATAATTGTTGCAGCTGCCTAACGGGTACGCGGTGATTCATTATGCTATTCTCTTGTCTTTTGTGTATTTTTGAAATTTTCCATGAAATTTTAAGTAATAAATATATGTCCTCAGGGCACCTGGGTGGTTTATTCAGTTAAGCATCCAACTTTGGCTCAGGTCATGATCTCACGGTTCGTGAGAGATCGTCCATCCTTGGGCCCTGTGTTGACCGCTCAGAGCCTGGAACCTGCTTCAGATTCTGTGTCTCCCACATTCTCTGCCCTCCTTCCCCCACTTTCACTCTGTCTCCCTCTTTCTTAAAAATAAGTAAACATTTAAAAAATATTTTTACATATATATCCTCAAATGAAGGGAGCATGCTATAATTGAAAATACTCAGTGCAGGGGCACCTAAGTGGCTCAGCCACTTGAGCATCAGGCTCTTGATTTCAGCTGGGTTGTGACCTCCCAGTTGTGATCTTGCGGTCCTGGGATTGAGCCCCGTGTCTAGCTCACAGTGATAGTGTGGACCCTTCTTGGAAGTCTCTCTCTCCCATTCTCTCTTCCTCTCTCTCAAAATAAATAAACATTTTCTAAAAAAGAAAATACTCAATACAATGCCCACCACCTCAGAAGGGAGTTTCCAAAGAGAATTTGTAAATATCCTGTGCATTAGAAGCATCATTAGATAGGTCACAGCTCCTCTCCTTGCAAGCTCTTTTTCTCTCTATCTTTTCCGTCCCCATCACAGGTGACTAATCTTGATTGGATTAAATGTGTTGGTATGTAACGACTTCTGGTTTTTTACTAGGTGAATTTTTGGTAATCTATTACTTCTACCTTCGTATCCTCAGTGCTGGGCATACTAAGTACCAGCCTAATTCTTATAGGAAGAGAGTCAGTAGCTGTCTGGCCCCACTGTCACTTCTGTGGGCTCCCCCCAAACCCTCCAGGGCTTCATTCATGGAAACAGTCTTTCACTTTATCTCTGGTTCTTATGTCTCTGTAGCAACACACATTTAGGTCATTGTCTTAGGTAAAGTGGCTTTACTACAAGTCCAGGGATTTACCAGAGTACACGCTAAGAGCCAATGGCTAACTAAAATTAAAGTTGTAACAAATTAAGTTATGCTCAAATTGAGAGTAGAATGATTTAATCCAGGAATGTTTGCCTGCTTTTACTTCAGGTCTGTGTGTGCCTGGCTCTTTTTATGTCTTCCCTAATGTTTGCTGAACTGAACTGAATTGATGTTGTTGCCAGGGGCATATTGAGCCAACTTCTTCCATCCATTCCCACACCCCTTTGCAGGGTTATGAATACCGGCTGACTGGTTACAGTTTATGTGTCTGTAGATTTGCTCTATTTGACTTCTTAACTTCTTAGTTGTCCATCTTACAAACTTTTCTTTTCCTTTTTACAAAAAAAAAAAAAAAATATCCTGTGATTGGGATGGGAGACACAGGGATGAATGAAGTCTCATGGTGTCTCCTTCAAAGGGCTCTCTAGCCTTTGCCTAGACTCTGAAAGCCCTGCCATTGGTAATCTTCATTCACTTGTCACTTCCTCTCTGTAAGACTTGGATGCTCCTTGGGGCGCCTGGCCGGCTCAGTCTGTAGAGCATATGACTCTTGGACTTAGGTCATCGGTTTAAGCCCCATGTGGGATGTATAGTTTCTTAAAAAAAAAAAAGACTTCTGTGTTCCAAATGTGAGACTTTACTCTGTGCCTCTGTTTCAGATCATTTATAAGATGTTAGGTAAAAATAATCCCAGAATTATTAATGAAGAACCCCACTCATTGCCTTTGCTACACATAGAAGTAATCAATTATCCCTACCAGTAATTTGCTCTTCGAAAGACACTTATTTTTTTGGGGGGGGTGGGGAAGCCACTGTTTCTCTGATCAATGACGTTTCTCTTTCTCCAATCTCCTTGTGACTAAAATTTGAACAATCTTTAATGTAATTTAGTCCAAACATTTACCCCAGCCTAGCTGTGCCACCCTCAACAATCATAGCAAAATATTGTGTTGTTGTTGTTATGTTGTTTTTTTTTTTTTTACAATTGCAAACATAATTCACCGAAATTATAAGAAGTTAGGAAAATAGAGACAACTTTAAAATAGAAAATTATAGTCACCCATAACCCCAACTGATTATTCTTTTATGCAAAATTCCTCAAAGGACTAAACAAATCATTGCATCGTGATCCTATTCAACTCATATTTGTTTGCTTGCTTTGAGAATGTGGTTCTTTGTCATGGACTCTACCGACTTGCCTGGTATGGAAATAAAAGTAAGATGTATAGTTCCACAGATCACAGAAACACTTCAAGGCTCTTTTCACGTTTAGCAACAGAAAGTATTTACTCTTTAGGTCTGTTCTGAGGGAATTTTACATATTTGTGTTTCAGAAGTAACTGGACTATATATTTAAATTATAAAGATGTGTGTACCATGATTTATGAACCAGAATTTAGGTCTTTGATCTTCCTAACCAGGCAGTGTTAAATAACATGCCTTTGGAAGTGATTTTTTTGGCCTGTATTTAAAGACTGTTTTAAAATTTTTTGTCATCTTTTTTTCACTTTGCTTTTACTATTTTTTTTCAGAAAATCATTAGTGTGACCTCATATTCACCTCTGCATTGCATGCTCCTTTCTAACATTTCTCTATGCTGATTATCTCCTTTGAAAAAATCTTTGGAATTGTGAGGGCAAATGAAGCTAATATCAAACAAGTCCTTTCATAACCTCTGGGCACTAAAATGGTCAATACTTATTAGATAATGTTGACATGTTAAATAAGTTATTTGAGAAAATCTACTGTTTCTGAACTAGAAAAATACACACAATGAAATACCAGTTTTGTTTGTCTGTTTTTTTCTGTATACCACGAATCAGAGGCAGATCTTTAAATTTCTATTTAAATTAGACATTGGTCACAAGCACAAATGATCACTTCTGCTAGGAATGATTGTAATTTCACAGTGTATAATGAGTTTTACAGTTGAGGACATTTAAATGTGAGAAGAGAAGCCAGACTTGGGTACTTTTGTGATTCTGATTATTATTATTACCATTTAATTATTTCTGGTCAATATTTATCAGGAATCAGCTGATAGAGTTATTTGCCAAATTTCCTTTGTTTTCCAAGATGCTAATACTCGAAGACTTTGTATTTATTCATGCTGAAAAAATTACGCTAAAAATTTTTTAAATCAAAGATTCATTTCACCGTTTAAATAATAGCAATGACTTTCATGATTTTGATTGATTAAATATGAATTCCAAATTGGATTTTATACAGAATAAAAAATATATAAAGTAATATTAATAAAAGGAAACTGAAGTCCAGAAAAAATGAAAGAGACTTTGGGCCCTTTAAATCAACTTAAGGCTACCAGCTTGGTTTGGAATTGGAAGGGTTCTGCAGGGGATGAAGACAATGCATCTGACATACATTTTAGGAATTCAGCAAGGCATTTGACACTAAATTTCTATGGACCTGGGGCCAACGGATAGCTCAGTGCGTCCTGTGTTGGACTCTGCTGAGCATAGAGCCTGGGATTCTCTCTGTCTCTCTTTCTCTGTCTCCATCTCTGTTTCTCTCTCTCTCTCACTATCCTCTACTCCTCCTCCTCCTCTCTCTCTCTCTCTCTCTCTCTTTTGAAAAAAAAAGCAAGAACATAAATAAATCTTAACAAACCTGCTTGTGGACCAAATGGCTGATTAACTCACCCAAGAAGGTATTCACTAATAAATGATGTTTTTAGTGGATTAAACTAAGACTCTATCTTTAGACCTGTGCAGTTGTGTCTTTTTATCCAAAATGTGGTTTAAAAATTTGCAAACTTTCTTTTTCAGGTCTAGAAATGATATAAAATTTATCAAATAATTGAAACAGGACCCATAACTTCATAGGGTAGAATTATGGATTAAATGTGACAAGATAAATCTTGAAAAAAATTTTCCTGATTATAAATGTAATATATACTCATTGTAAAAACTATTAGAGCCACATAAAAAGTTATATACCAGGTGTCATACACATCATGCACACAGTTAACATATGTCTTAATTTACTCCAGTACCTTGAAACAACCACTTGTAAAACTTGATGTATATACTTATGATTTTTATGTGTATTTATATACATACAAATTTTCTTTGTAAAATGAATTCTTACTATAATACTGTTTCTATTGTATTATTTTCTTAATTATTTTCATCTTCGTTTTTAAAATTTTTTTTTAATGTTTTATTTATTTTTGAGAGAGAGATAGAGACAGCATGAACAGGGGAGGGTCAGATAGAGAGGGAGACACAGAATCTGAAGACAGGCTCCAGGCTTCAGGCTCAGCACAGAGCCCCACACGGGGCTCAAACCCACCAACTGTGAGATCATGTTCTGAGCTGAAGTCGGATGCTTAACCGACTGAACCACCCAGGCGCTCCCATTTTCGTCTTTCTGTGTCAATAAATTTCAATCTCATTCATCATGATGGTGGTTATATAGTATTCCAATAGGTAGATATACCACATTTAATAACAATCTCCTTCTGCTAACATTTGGTGGCTTGACATTTATTGTCGTTATAAAAAAACATTCTGATGAGGATCCATATATCCTTATCTCTATGTACTTGCCTGTATATATCTTTAAATTTCTGGAGATAGAAATGCAAGGCCAAAAGGTAAATTCTTTCAAATTGTAATAAATATTGCCAAGTCAACAAGATAAAATTTAACAGACACACTAACAAGACTCTCAACAAGCATAGCAGTTTATGAAGCGCTATCTTTGAACACTATTGAAGAATTTGAGACAATGCTATATCACTCAAGTCATGTGGCTGCTTTAGTCACTGTGTTTCAAAATTGGGAGCAGAACATATGTCAAGAGACATTTGAAAACGTGAAGGGACATTTGTCACGATACTGGATACATTGCAGACACTTCATAGCAGACAATGCAGAGGCTAGTCCAGCATGATGAAGATTTGTTCTACCCAGCATGTCAATAATGCCATCTTGGAAAAACATGGAGCAACTGTAATCATAGTTTGCAGTAATAGATAGTGTCTAGGGATAAATCGAATGACATTAATATATCAACTAAAATACAGCTGTAAAATTGCTTCTAACTTTATATTCTGAAATTTAAGGTATGGATTGAGTAGAGCAAATACATTTCTTTTTATTGTCAACTCTTATTATTAGCAATAGCTTAGAAAGCTCTGGTGGAAAGAAGCCCAGCAGCCATGTCTGGGCTTGAGGTGCCTAATCAGTGACCAACAAGATTCAGGTTTGTGAGACGGCTGACGGCAGTATTTATGCTGGCATTTGTCATTACCAACTGGCCTAAACATACTCTTGGAAAGAATGACCAGAATTCAAAACTGTCTCATGATTGTATGTATACACTCCATTTTGTCAAGATGCTTCATAAACCATTTCCAGCTTCCAGCATTCAAATGGAGGATAATGATTTTCAGGTCTCTTATGGATGGAATTGTGTCCCCTCAAATTCATATATTGAGGTCTTAATCCCCAGTATCTTAGAATAAGACTGTATTTGGGTTTAGGGCTTTTAAAGCAGCAGTGAAGTTAAAATGAGGCAGTCAGACTGACCCCTAATCCAATCTGACTGGAGTTCTCATAAGAAGAGGAAATGTAGACACACAAAGGGCCACCAGGGTTATACACAGAAGCTAAAGAGAGACACCTCAGGAGAAATCAAGCCTGCCAACACCTTGATCTAGAAACTGCAGCCTTGAGAACTGTGAGAATATTAATTTATATCATTTAAGCCACCTAGTCTGTGCTATTTTTATGTCAGTCCTAGCAAACTACCACAATGCCCTTTCACTGTGTAAATTTAAATATAAAATTTCATTATGATGAAATAAATGGATAGTGCAATTTACATTATCGTTATACTTGGGACGATCCTTACATAGACTGCAGTTAAGTTAAAGAGCTGTTTCATAGACTATGTTTGAAGCACAATGTATCCAAAAATATGACTTTCAAACCACCTCTTCAACTATCGTTTTCTTCTGGTTTGAAATTTTCAATTAAAGTCATCTGTTTGGATAACTGGAATGAAATACACAAAGAAGCCTTTATAACATATATCATCAGTGAATAGCTTTACTTCTTCACTCTCCATCCACTGGAGCAGAGAAATGGATGAGTTTATCAGATTAGCTAATTGCTGCTCTGAAAAGTTCACAAACAGGCAAATGTGTACATTTAAAGGAAGGAATGTGTACAAATAAACAAGTGGTAAAAATAAGGGATAGAGATTTTTAAAAAAGAAAAAGAAACAGTCATAAATTCTGACCTACTGAGGAAGTGAATAAAGTCCTAACCCTGTAGAGAAGAACACTCATAACAGAAACTTGGGTCTAGACCTTGAGAATGGTGAGGCCCAGCAGATGCAAAGAAGGCAAACTTTTTTTTGATGATTAAGAATAAATTATGCTTCTCATACTAATTGTTTAACCATTTGCCATGTCATTTCCTTCCTTCCTTCCTTCCTTCCTTCCTCCCTCCCTCCCTCCCTCCCTCCCTCCCTTCCTTCCTTCCTTCCTTCCTTCCTTCCTTCCTTCCTTCCTTCCTTCCTTCCTTCCTTCCCCTTTCTCTCTCTTTCTTTTGCTTTCTTGCTCTCTTGCTTTCTTTTAGAGCAGGGAGAGGGGCAGGAGGAGAGGGAGAAAGATAATCTTAAACAGGCTCCACGTCCAGCATGGAGCCCTAAACGGTGCTCAATCTCATGGCCCTGAGATCATGACCTGAGCCAAAATCAAGAGTTGGATGCTCTACCTACTGAACTGCTCAGGCACCCCTCCAATCACATTTTCAAATAAGAGTTAGTCTTTTTGAAGCCTAAGTTGTCCTGGGAAATGCTGTTACACACTGAGACCAAACTAGATACTCATTTCCTGATTAGCACCATTCTGTGATGCCTGTTATGGAAGAAGTTTCACACTCATTGCTTGGTGGGGCTCAGGGACATTCAATGCTTGCTGCATTGTCACGTGAGGCTCTAAAGACTGAAGATCACCTCCTTGAAAGTGCGGCCCCATCTGTGGACAGCAAGGTGTTCATGTTGATATTTCAACAGACAGATGGAAATGTCAAATGTACAATAAAGCGATTCAGAATTTCCTGGTATTTTAACTTGAAAGCAAGTGACAATGCATTTTATTTTTAACCCAATAATCTAGCAAGTGAAGGGATCATAGTCTGCTTGACTTTGCAAGTCTTTCTGCAAGAAATGGCCTAAATTTGGGAGCACTGAAAGGTTTAGTAGACAAATAAAACATATTTAAAATTGCAGATGTTATTTCTAAATTGTTCATAAGTAACAGGAAACTGCAGGATGGTATTTAACTACTCTGTAGGTAGCAGGCAATTTGCATTTGTAATATCAGCATAATGAGTTTAAGATGTGCATTGATCTCATTTCATTTTATATGGAATGTAACAAAGCCTGTTAATGGATAACCTAAAAGCATATAAATCAAGGAAAAATACAAAACGTCATAAAAATCCAGAGCTGTTGTAGTAATTGTACTTGTTTGAAGCATCCCACCCAAGGTATCCATGTCTATGGCAATTAATAGCAAATGTATTTCCAGTGATGGAGAACTGAAGATTTTCTATTTTCAACTTTCCATGAGATACAATGGATGATTTGTTCTAGAAATCTGCCCCACAGCAAAATCTTACATGATTGATAGAACCTTAATTAAAAATGAGATAAGCTATTTCATAATCATGTTAGTCTTCCTGTCTCAGAAATAGCTGAGAGACTTTGGCCATGTTGGTCTTTCTTTGTTTTTCACTTGTTCATTAATTGAATTTTTCAGAGAGTCATAACTCACTTAAATATTCAAAGGGTCATTTTATACCATCTAGGCATGTGGGAGTTTACTCATTCTTCTCAATTTTGAGAGAAATATATCACATTATTTCAAATTATTCTTATTTTATGATTTTGTTTTTCTCTGTAGTTGCCAATTATATGAAAAAGGGCAGAAATACATGAGAGTTGTGAGGATGGATGCTGTAACACAAGCATGACACACCCAATGTAAGCAATTACAGATTATTTTTCTGTTTATAAATGCTATTGTTGAGGTCACTTCAGTTTATGTGAGCCTCCAGGCTATACTTAGGTAGGACCACTTATTTTAGTAGCTTACTAGTTGGTTTCTTATGCCTTTACCTGCACCCACACCACCTCAAAAAACAAGAAAAAGATATAAAATGTAAAAATAAGAAAACTTTAAAAATATGCTTGATCTTTCTAGTAATCAGAGCAATGCAAATGAAAAGTAATTGGATACCATTTCACACTCTTTCAATTGGCAAAATTTATAGTCTAATAATATGGTAAGGGTGTGGGGAAATAGCCTGGCTGGTAGGAGAATGAATTGCTAAGAAAACTTTGAAAAGCAATTTGTCAGAACTCAGTAAAGCTGAAGATGCCCATGGCTTCTACTTGATATCTATGGTAGTAAATATCCAGATATCTGCTCCAGAAAAATTCTCACAAATGTGCAGGAAAAAAAAGATCATTTCAGTATTTTTGAAATGGGACAAAAATGAAAACAACCTACTTAATAATTTCTTAATAGGGAAATTAATAATTGGATAATTTTAACTGATAAAGTGGAATGTTGCAGGGTAAGGAAAATTAATCAACCAGAGATTCATGTAGCAAAATATATGTATATCTAAAAAAGTCACTAGATTGAATGATAAAAGGATATAGTTTTTTAATGTTTTTAAATTTATATTGAGACAGAGAAAGCACAAGCAAGCAAGGGGGAAGGGTCAGATACAGAGAGGAGAGAGAGAATCCCAAGCAAACTCCACACTAACAGCATAGAGCCTGACACGGGGCTCAAACTCATGAGCCATAAGATCATGACCTGAGCTGAAATCAAGAGTCAGATAGATGCTTAACTGACTGAGCCACCCAGGCACCCCAATAAAAGGGTATTTTATAGTATAATGATGTGTATATAAATTAAAAATATATAATAATAGTATATATATTAAAAAGATATATAGTTAAAATTAATACACATCAACATCAGAATAGTAGTTACCTCTGAGATGAGAATAAGAAAGAAAAAGAAGTTGGGTCAGAGCTATATCTGTAATGTTTTACCTTTATATTTTTTATAGTGAGTGGTCTAGAAAAAATAGAGGAAGATATTAACATTTGATAAATTTGACATATAGAGATCTAATATATTATTTTCTGTACTTGGAAATAATTCATGTTTAAATATTCACAGTTAAATATTAATTAATATATTGTTATATTTTATAATGATACAAATACCTTTCACACAAATGGTATTTATACACAAAATGCCATTGCACAAGCTGTTCTTTACCTTTTAGATCAAGTATTAACTCTTGATCTACACAGACACTGAGTTAAGTAAATTCTACTGTTACGTCCATTTCATAGACAAAGAAATGAGAGCACAGCCCAGGATTGCAGACTGTGAGCTACCATTTGTGTCCTTAAACATGATTCTACTGTCTCTTAAATTTAATAAATTCTCATACATCATAGATTATATTTAATATATATTTTATGTATACACTGCTTGTGTGCCTCTATATTTTTTCCTAGGATGTTTTCATCTAAGAATATATCTTAAATATTGCTATAAATTAATTAGGGATAGCAGAATAGATAATGACATGATCCAAGGACTCAGAATGATGAGGTCTAATTTCTGATTCTGTCTTCACCAATGCCTTGGTGAATGATTTGTAGCAGGACCATTTGTTATTCTAAATATTGTCATCTCCACTTTAAAATACAGTGGATTGAATCTATGTCCCTCCTGCCATGAAGATAAAACAATGGGATGTATTTGGAAACACACTGAATAATATACAATTATTTAAAATCTTACAGGATGTTGTTTATTTTAATGTTTTAATAAAAAATGCTATTTATTTTTCACACACTGTCTGCGAGAATAGTTTATACACTGTCCTGAGTCACTGTAAAAATGTACCTTCTTGTGAAGGAATTATAATTATTTAATAAACAAACACATATAAAATTCTATTACAGATTTTTGGAGGGGGTCAAAAATTCTGCTTCTGTGGACTTTGACTCAAACCCTAAAGAACAGACATTACTTCCAACTTCTGTTGTTGTTGTTATTATTATTATTATTATTATTATTATTAAAATCCAAGTTAGTTAACATATGGTGTAATAATACTTTCAGGAATAGAATTTAGTGACCCATCACTTCCATATAACACCAAGTGCTCATCCCAACAAGTGTCCTCCTTAATGCCTCTCACCTCTTTACAACTTCCCACTCAACACTCCACACACAGCCTTCACTTTGTTCTCTGTAGATAAGAGTGTCTTATTGTTTGTCTCCCTCTCTGTTTTTATATTATTTTGCTTCCCTTCCCTTATGTTCATCTGTTTTGTGTCTTAAATACCATATGAGTGAAATCATATGATGTTTGTCTTTCTCTGACTGATTTATTTCGCCTAACATAACACACTCTTGTTCCATCTACATTGTTGCAAATGCCAAGATTTCATTCTTTTGATTGCTGAGTAATATTCCATTGTATTTATATACCACATCTTCTTTGTCCATTTATCCATCGATGGACATTTGGGCTCTTTCCATACTTTGGCTATTGTCGATAGTGCTTCTATAAACATTGGGATGCATGTGATCCTTCGAATAAGTACTCCTGTATCCTTTGCATAAATACCTTGTAGTGTAATTGCTGGGTTGTAGGGTATTTCTATTTTAATTTTTTGTGGAATCTCCATACTATTTTCCAGAGTGGTTGCACCAGTTTGTATTCCCACCAGCATTGCAAAAGTGTTCTTCTTTCTCTGAATCCTTGCCAACATCTGTCCTTGACTGAGTTGTTAATTTTAGCCATTCTGACAAGTGTGATGTGGTCATTGAAGTTTTGATTTGTATTTCCCTGATGATGAGTGATGTTGAACATCTTTCCATATGTCATTTAAAGCCATTGTTTCCTTGTAGGTTTTCTGCTTAGATGATCTGTCCATTGCTGTAAGTGGGGTGTTGAAGTCCCTTACTATTATGGTATTATTATCAATGAGTTTCTTTATGTTTGTGATTAATTGAGTTATATATTTGGGTATTTCCACGTTGGGGTCATATTCATAATTGTCAGAACTTCTTGGTGGGTAGACCCCTTAATTACAGTATAATGCCCTTCTTCATCTCTTGTTACGGTCTTTATTTTAAAATCTACTTTGTCTGATATAAGTATGACTACTCCAACTTTCTTTTGAAGACCATTAAGCATGATAGATGGTTCTCCATTCCTTTACTTTCAATCTTCAGGTCTTTAGGTCTAAAATGAGTCTCTTGTAGGGGCGCCTGGGTGGCTTAGTCGGTTAATCGTCCGACTTTCGCTTAGGTCATGATCTCGCGGTTCGTGGGTTCGAGCCCCGCGTCGGGCTCTGTGCTGACTGCAAGCTCAGAGCCTGGAGCCTATTTCAGAGTCTGTGTCTCCCTCTCTGTCTGACCCTCCCCTGCTCACTCTGTCTCTCTCTCTCTCCTAGAAATAAATAAAAATATTAAAAAAATAAAAATAAAAAATAAAATGAGTCTCTTGTAAGCAGCATATAGATGGGTCTTTTTTCTTATCCATTCTAATATTCTATGTCTTTTGATTTGAGCATATAGTTCATAAACATATAGAGTGAGTACTGAAAGATATGAATTTATTGCCATTGTGTTTCCTGTAGAGATGGAATTCTGGTGTTCCCTGGTCCTTTCTAGTCTTTGTTGTTTTTGGTCTTTTGTTTTGTTTTGTTTTGTCTTTCCTCCACTCAAAGGGTCCCCCTTAAAATTCCTTGCATCGTTGGTTTAGTGGTGATGATCATCTTTAGTTTTTGTTTGTCTGGGAAACTATCTCTCCTTCTATTTTGAATGACAGCTTCGCTGTATAAAGAATTCTTGGCTGCATATTTTTCTGATTCAACATGTTGAATACACCCTGTCACTCCTTTGTGGCCTGCCACATTTCTGTGGATAGGTCTGCAAACCTGATCTGTCTTCTCTTATAGGTTAAGAAATAGTTTCCCCTGCCGTTTTCATAATTCTTTCATTGTCTGTGTAATCTTGTGAATTTGTCTATGATATGCCTTGGTAACAGGTTTTTGTTGACTCTAATGGGAGTTCTCTGTACTTCTTGGATTTTGAGGTCTGCGTCCGTCTCCAGATTAGGAATGTTTTCCATTATAATTTGCTCACATAAACCTTCTGCTCCTTTTTCTCTCTCTTCATCTTCTGGGACTCCCATGCTTTGAATGTTATCCCTTTTTAATAATCACTGAGTTCTCTAAGTTTTGTAACATGAGCTTTTGCCTTTGTTTCCCTCTTTTTTCTGCTTCATTATTTTCTATAATTTTAACTTCTAAATCACTGATTTGCTGCTCCACGTTGTCCATCCTTACTATCATGGCATTATTTGAGATTGCATCTCAGTTATAGCAGTTTTAATTTCATTCTGACTAGATTTGATTTCTCTTATCTCTATAGAAAGGATTTTGTGCTTTTTCAACCCCAGTTAGTATTATTATTGTGGTTCTAAATTCTGGTTCAGACATCTTGCTTATATTTGGTTGATTAAGCCTCTGGCTGTCATTTATTCCTGTTCTTTCTTTTTGGGTGAGTTTCTTCACTTTGTCATTTTTAAGGAAGGAAAAAATTAATAAAGTCAAAAATTAAAATTGAAAAATTAAAACCAAAACAAAAAAAAATCAGATAAAGAAAGCTAGATCTTAAGTGTATTTTGGTCTGCTTGTTGAAAGTTTGCAAGAATAGAGAAAAAAGGGAAACTAAGAAAAAAGGAAAAAAGGGAAAAAATTTTAAAAATAAGAAATATATAATAAAATAGAATAAAATGAAATAAAGAAAATTAAATAGAATAAAAAATTTTAAAATAATGTAAAAAAATTATAATTTTCTTTCTGTATCCTAGACTGACAAAGAAAGAAGAAAAAAGAAAAAAAGAAGACAATTTAAGCAAAAACAGAAGGAAAGAAAACAGACAAATAAATTAAGAAGCAAACAAAATGAAATCTGAATAAAGTTATATCCAGTTTACCCTAGAACTGAAATTATGAAGCATTCTATAATCTGTACACTAAGCAGGTGGAGAGACTTCTGCTGATCTTCTGGGGATCCGGTACTAGGGAGGGGGCTTGGTTTAATGGCTCGGCTTTCCAGTGGGTGGTGCTGCTTAGCTTACTGGAATAGATCAGTATAGCAAGCGTGTGCATGCATGGGAGAGGTAGAAATGACTTTACCTATCTCCCTAGTCTCTGGCACAGGAACTTTGACCAGTCACTGACAGGAGATCAAGCACCCCTCCTTTGTCTTATGCCTCTGTCTGCTTCCTGTCTCTACCCTGTACATGTCCAAGGTGTCCTTCTGCCAGGCAGCACCTCCATCCAGAGTTTTATCTCAGATGGGGTTGTCAAAACCTCACATTTTAGAGACCCCTGCGGCTTGGACCTATACTGACTCTCTGGGGAAGGGTATCGCTGAGCAATGGCTGGTGCCATACTTGCTAATGCAGCAGCAGAGGTTCAGAGCTTATGGCAAATCACAACACACAGCCAGCACCAAGTTCACTGTACTCTAGTGTCTTTGTACCAATACCAGCAAACGTGGCTGCTCTCTGGGGTCCACTGAGATCTTAGCTTGTGGGGAGGCCATATGGCCTCTACCAAATGCTCTCCAAGCAGGGGAATCACTTCTCCCCATGTGGTACATGGACACCTCAGACCCCCATCCCTACTCCTGGAGATTGGCCCTGCTTCCTTACCAGAGCACTACCGGGCACTGAGCTCCAGAACTTCATCCTCTGAGCTCCATTGTTTATAGAATCCTGGCAGTATTGACACCCTCTCCATTTCTCCCCATCAATGATTTTGGAGAACAGATTTCTTGTTGGGTCCCCTGCAAGTGTTTTCACACTATCTCTCTCTTTCTCTCCAGGTACATTTAGGGGAGTGCTTTTCTTATAGGATCCCAATTCACTGCATTCTCCCCTTTTCTCTATTTCTGTCTTCTTGCCACAAAAACAGGTCCCTACCCTCCAAGCTTTTCTCTCTCCCAGTTCACCTTTTAATACCATGTACCTGCCAAGTTCTGTGGCTCAAGTTATGCATATTTCTTAATCATCAGATCAATTCCTTAGGTGTTCAAAATGGTTTGGTGCTGATCTAGCTGTGTTTCAGGGATGAGAGAAGCTCAAGGTCTCAATGTTTCTTCACCAACCAACACTGTCCCCTCCAACTTCTGTTTTGTGGCTCTTGTTTTACTGTATTCACCAGATCCCATGATTTCTATTTTTTTAATGTTTATTTATTTATTTTGAGAGAGAGATAGAGGGAGAGGCAGAGAAAAAGGGAAAGACAGAATTCTATGCAGGTTCCTTGCTGTCAGCTCGGAGTCTGATGCCCAACTCAATCTCATGAACCCTGAGATCGTGACCTGAGCTGAAATCAAGAATTAGAAGAATAACTGACTGAGCCACCCAGGTGCCTCTGATTTCTATCTTGAAGATACAAAATCTGGCTCCCTCTAAGCACAGTCAGAGTGGTTCTCAGCAACTACAGTACACAATATTGATCTTTCGCCTGTGAATGAAGCTCAGAGCTAACCCGGAGTCAATTACTGCCTACACTACATTGAAGTTGAAATCACTGGGAATTGCAGGGAAATATAAAGGAAATGTGTTAGTAAAATCAGGAAATAGCAGATTTGGGCTCTCATAAAGGAAATAGCAGAAGCTCCAGGTGGTAATCCATATAAATCCAGATGGGCAAAACCTGATAAACATGAGCTGAGATAACTAAATTGAATTAGCTGAGATATGAAGTCACACCTGTTCTTCAGCATTCTATTACTTGGTCTTTTTGTTTTTAGCTTTTATCCTGTAAGTGACCTTACGTTGTTACTTTCTCAATTTTATTTTTTGACTTACTTTGTTTCTTTGTTTTATCTCCTGCATCTTCCAAAAGAACTTATAATGACAAGTTCAAGAATCTTAATTCTTTAGGTTTCTTTTTGAGTTTTTAAAGCCCTGTGGTGATGCTCGCCATCGAGTTGTTTTTAAGTTAAGAAGCCTAGCTATTTTTTTGAACTATATCGATTTGTAGAAACTGCTCCTTCTTGTGAATTAAGTTTGGGTATCTCTGCTTGACAAGGCTCATGTGGTAAAAATAAATGTATGGACAACTCTGATAAACTAGAGGAAATCACGAACCTGAGGCCGTATAGCTGAAATGAGGACCTATTATGGCAGCCCCTCCTAGGTAAACAGGAGCTATAGATGGGCACAAATATTAAAGTTATTACAGAAAAAAGCAATTCAGAATGGAGGTAAACCCAAGATGTGCTCACTGAGGCAGAGATTAAAGCAGAGAAGGCCTGGTTTTGCAGAAGTTCAAATGACTTTGAGGAGGGTATTTTGGATTTGAAGTTCAGATGATAAATCAGAGTTTCAAACAGAAAAGTGCCTTTCTTTTTCTGGATGTTGTGACACCAAGAGGGTAGGTTCAGCCTGAGGCTGAGGAAAAAAAGTCTCAAGCATGGAGGTGGATCAGTTAACTAGAAGAGAGGGTAGTGGTAACTTTTTGGCACATACAGCTTGTGCCAAACTTGATGGATAACACATGACTGTGTACTTACATATTAATATGCATGCAGTCTTCACTCAGAGCTTCCCTAATAAAAATAATAATGCCTTCTAACATGTACTATAACATATTCCAGACTCTGAATTATTTTTGGAATATTTGCTTCTGAGTGATACTCCAAGTAAAACATCTCAACTGTGTACCTGCTTCTGTGTGTTCTCTAGAGCAGAGATACTCCAAATTGATTATCATGTAATCTAGGGAGTTAACAACAACAACAAAAAAAGGTGGACAGATATATGGGTAGATAGAGGGATGAATCAATAGATTTCTGGATCCCTCCCCAGATTTAGTCTGGAATCCCTAAGCATAGAGTCCTGAAATCAACAGATGATTCTGACCCTTGGCCAAGCTGGAGAATCATATAGCATTGCTATGGAGATTGTGAAGGAAGCATATTACATAGAAGTAACAACAATAACAACAACAAAGCAAAGAAATGAGAATTCTAGGGGCTTTGTTTTTAGAGAAATGACCCTCACTTTGCCCAAAAATGGTAGCATCGAATTCCCAGAAGTTTCCATAGGGATTGCTCTGGTGAAGTCTTCTGTTAGAAGGTACTATAGGGTGCTGGTTCCATCCTTTGGCAATCAGACAGGCTGAAGGGAAACAAGGGACAGAGAGCTAAAGAGCTTTATTTTCACTCATAGACTATTACTGATGACCCTGAAATGTGCTAAGGACAATGTTGTGAAGTTCATTAAAAGAGGTAGGGTAGGAATTACATGGTTAGCTCAATAAAGGCATGTCTGGTAAGGATGGACCAAAGATCACATTCTTGATAATGTGTGATGATGTTAAGAGTGTACCTCCAAGGATAACCAAGGGGTGACCTTTCCAAGTGTGTTAGGAGAGCTCTAGAGCTGAGGCAGAGCTTACATAGCTAAAGATAGATGGCAGCTATGACCCTACCATTTTCTTCATGGCAGTCCTACCTTTTACTCTGGTGGGAATGTTTACATCTCTTCCTTGCTTCTGATGCCAGAGGTAAAGCATCTTTTCTGACTAGCCTGAGTTATGTTTACCCAACTTTTGCCATGTCTCTAGTCTTTTCTACCTCAAATGTATTCTTACAATATGAGTAACTTCTCACACATCATCACCTTTTCACACACTACACTATCTCTCCTCACGTCTCATTAAAAACTTTAAGCATGTGGTTATGACATCTAAATTCTAAAAGAACTAATTCATCTAAATTCTAAAAGATGAGCATCTCAATTCTTAAGCAACTATTACAAGAACAAAGTGTTCAGTTTCTTTTCCTAAATGTATCTTAACATGTTAGCTAGTATGATGCAGTTAAAAAATACATCCTTTCTACAGGCCAGAGACACTTAATATTAAACTCTTTTAGGGGTACCTGGGTGGCTCCGTTGATTGAGAATCCAACTCTTGATTTCTGCTCAGGTCATGATCCCAGGATCATGGGACTGAGTCCCACATCAGGGCTTAAGATTCTCTCTCTCTCGGGGCGCCTGGGTGGCTTAGTCGGTTGGGCGTCCAACTTTCGCTTAGGTCATGATCTCGCGGTTCGTGGGTTCGAGCCCCGTGTCGGGCTCTGTGCTGACTGCCAGCTCAGAGCCTGGAGCCTGTTTCAAAGTCTGTGTCTCCCTCTATCTCTGACCCTCCCCTGCTCACGCTGTCTCTCTCTCTCTCCTAGAAATAAATAAAACATTAAAAAAAAATAAAAAAAAAGATCTCTCTCTCTCTCTCTCTCTCTCTCTCCCCTCCCTCCCTCTGCCCCTCTCCCCTGATCACACACACAAACTCTCTCAAATTAATAAAATAATAATAAAGTTCAAAGTCATCCTTTGTGCAGAGATACTTAACTTTAAATTCCCCTATTGGTTTCTAATTGTGTGACAAGTCACTAAATCTATCTGAACCTTAACTATAAATTGAAGATTATTCTTACTGTATAGAGCTATTATTAAAACAAAATGGGACAAGAATATAAAATAGTTAACATTTAGGCATCACTCAACAAATATTAAATATCTTTCTTCCTTCTATCTACATTTACAGACATCAGAAAACTGTTTTTTCTATTCTTTTTGATGACCTCCCAAAATGTCCAACATTCTAGATTTAGAATCAGTGGCAAATAATGAGGGATCCATGAGCTTGTAGGATTCTACTTACAGATTTCAAGTGTCAATAGTTGTAGGTGTGCACATTTATTGGCAAAGGTTTATGGCTCTTTTCAGATCTGAAGTGGTCTTTGACCTACATACCCACTTAAAACGTTGAAAATCACAGTTTTGTTTGCGTTATAAATCATAGCCATTTATCCCCTCTGTTGGAAATCCTCTTTCTTTGAGCTTCCATGGTTCTACCCTCAAATTTCTGTTAGCATATGCTATTAAAGCACCTCTCTTAGAGTAGATGTGAGATCAAATGAGATAATGTATATAAAGTATTTTCTTAAGCTCTAAAACTCTAGTAAATGAAAGACGTTGTTAGTATTAGCAGCAATTTGTGCTGTATTGTTGCCTTTGTGGCTGTAGGATATCTCCTCCTGATTTGTTATGATAAAAATTATCATAAGGATGACAACATTAATCACAATTACATCGCCATCGCAATCTTATCACAATGCTCACAGCTGAGCAAGTTAAACTTGAAAACTTGGAAAAAACTAATTGTGCCTATTTATAATTTTTCTTTGACTTTATAATTTTTCTTCCTATGAATTAAGAACTAAAGTTTCTTCCTGTGAGTACAAATCTTTGATGGCATCTAATATAATCTCTGTTTGGATGAGGGAACCGGCCCCTGACTCCCAGCTATAGCTATGAGAAAGTGAATTGTCCATAGCCATTCAGATAGTTGGAAGTTAGCACAAACGAAGGAGATCAGGCTGTTTCTCTGCACTCTTTGATTGGTTATAATAGTAATTTGAATAATCTCTTCAATTTTTTAGAAGGAACAATGTTTAAGAAAAGTTCTGCTTTAAAACATTTGCTGTGATAGTTAAGGAAGAGAAGTAGTATTGTCAAGGAAAAAAATATGTCTTCCATGGAGTATCTCTCTTTAAAGTATATTTCAATTGGGATGACCAGAAATCTGCTTCAATTTTACAGTGTTTTCCTCAGTAATAGCAACTTATAGCTCAAATATTGGTGGTTTAGTCAAGGTGCTTTGGTAATAAGGCCCTCATTTAGGCTAGCTTAAATAGAAGGCTATATGGAAGAATAAGAATCAAATCTCAGCCAGGCCTTACTGGAGACAATCTTTGAGAACCCAGAAGCCTTCAGGACCAGAACTTTTGTTATGTCTGTTTTCTTTTCAAGTCAAGACAGAAGACCACCTTTGTTTCTTTCTCATCATTGTACATGTAGTCAAAGATGAAAAAGATTGGCACCTGGGTGTCTCAGTTGGTTAAACTTCCCACTCTTAACTTCAACTCATGTCATGATTTCAAACTTTGAATTCGAGTTCAATTCGAGGCTCGTGAGTTCGAGCCTGGTTGGGATTCTCTCTTTCTCCCTCTCTCTCCTTCTCTCTCTCTCTCTCTCAATAACTACATAACTAAATAAACATTAAAAGCAAAGGAAGGAGCAAATTTGAACCTATGTGCAGTTTCAGTTCGAGTACCCAACCTCATGTTCTAGGATCTTTATTCATGTTTGAAAGATAGAATCTGATAACTGAGCTAATGGATTGGCCCCCAGGGTCTGGTCTTTTCAATAGTTGGAGGAAAAGAATGATTTTGTTCTATATAGTCAACCAATCCACACTGTGAGTAGAATTAATACAGTGTTTAAAGAAGGGAGAGCTGCCTCTAAGAGGAAACCTAAAACTAATTTAGAACACCAAAATTCTGAAATTCTGATTCTGAAAATTCTAAGATTCCCCCTTTTTCCTGATTATATTTTAGGACATATATTTTGTTACATAATCTAGCTGTGTACAGGCCTTTCAAAACAGATATGGTTCTGTAGAGTCTAAGATATATGATTGTTCTATTTCCAATACCAGGAAAATATAGATAATTCTGTTTCTCTGGGAAAAGCAATGATCTAAGAAGTTCCTGGGGGATTCTAACTGACTGTGAGGGATCCCAGACTTTTATTTTTAATATGGAAGCACATAAACTAATTGATATAAACCACTCCCATGAAGGTTATTTCAGGCTATTTTCCAGCTTTTATCACTACCTTCCACCCTCAATGTTATTCTTTTTTTTTTTTTAATGTTTTATTTATTTCTGAGAGAGAGAGAGACAGCGTGAGCAGGGGAGGGTCAGAGAGAGAGGGAGACATAAAAATCTGAAGGAGGCTCCACGCTCTGAGCTATCTGTCAGCACAGAGCCCGATGCGGGGCTCGAACTCACGAACTGTGAGATCATGACCTGGGCCAAAGTTGGACACTTAACCGACTGAGCCACCCAGGCACCTCAACCCTCAATGTTATTCTTAAGTTGGGGCACAGTATTTCCATGGTTACAAAGTGTCCATAGAATTTGGGGTTATTCACCACTTAATATTTTCTGAGAAGTTGCATATTTCTTTTCATTTCACCAGATTTATATGATTTCATTTTAATCAATTCAGATAGCTTCTTTAGAATAGCCATCAAACAGTACATACTTTTGAGTGATTACCACATATATATTTAAATATACAAATCCCAAAATATGATCCAAATAACTCTGCAACTATTTAACATTAACTAAGCATATAAAAATTAATATAATATATTATAATATATTATATATATAATATAATATTAAAATATAATATAATAATTCAATATATATTGTTAGCCTTTCTTTTATGTAATGGTTACAGTAGTACATATCTTTATTATAATCTTAATATATAATCTTAAATCCTCAGGATTTCTTTTTCCTTTTTTCCCTCTGTGCTTAGAGAGCAAAACATAAAAGAGATAAAAATTAATCTAAAAAGTAAATATCAAAACAGAAATTTTACTGTGTGGTTTATATCTTTATTAATAAAAATAAATAATAATATATAATTCTGTAGCTGGGAGGCTTAGGCAAGGAACTTTTTTTTCTTCAATGGAAAGGCTGAGGAGAAAGCAGTGATTTATTTCAAGGAGACAGCTTAAGTTTTTAAGAGAGCAAAGGAAACAATCATTTTGGCCATAGAACCTAGTATAAGTTTCCAGAAAATGTGTTTTAAATTTACCAAAATAGGACAGGGAGGGACTATCTTACATTTTATTCATGTAAGAGGGGAAAGGTAGACTTTTAAGTATCCTATGAAAAGAGAAACATGACATTTGGCTCCAATGATTCAATAAGTAATTGATACAGCATCAAAGAAGATTCCTAGATTTCAAATGCGGAAGCAGATAGCATGTCAATGTTTACTACATATCTGTAAGGAGCAAGCATTTCAGCAGAGACTGTGAGGGACACAAAAAGGAACCAAATAGGGAGACTTCCATCAAATTTCCAGTAGTCAAAAGGAGATATGAGACATTTATAGACTGGGAATAAATGAGTGAAAGGGGTCATCCATAAAAGAAGTACAAAGTGCTATGGAAGTTCAGGAACAAAACTTCAAAATGGAGAATTCAAGGCTTTTTTTTTTTTTTAGCATTTATTAATTTCTGAGAGACAGAGACAGAGCACGAGTAATGGAGGGACAGAGAGAGAGAAAGAGAGCAAGAGAGAGAGAGAGAGCAAGAGAGAGAATCCAAAGCAGGCTCCAGGCTCTGAGCTCTCAGCACAGAGCCCAAAGCAAGGCTTGAACCCACTAACTATAAAATCATGACCTGAGCCTAAAAGCTTAATTGACTGAGTCACCCAGGGTCCCCTAAAGGCTTTTTTCCCCCTTTTTAATGAGGGAGGGAGATAACCATAGACTTGAGTCTTGAAGTTGGAGAGTCTGAGCATGCAGAAGTAGAACTAGTGTGAAAGAATACTCTAGAAAACACACAGACACAGAAGATACTTAAAGACACACACATACACCCACACACACACAGTCCTGTTTATATCTGTATATAGAAAGGCTAGTCAGTATGTATTATAGCCAGAATAAATAGTTTTAGGGAGGAGGCTACTTTGCTTACCATTTTATCATTTTTTCTCTGGTACAAATGTGGGCTCAAAAAATGTTGAATGTTGCCAAGATGGCTGGCAAGTCCAAGGGAGAGGAAATAATTTAACTAATAGTTATTAAAGAAAGAAAGACAACAAAAATAATTAAATGCATTTTATGTGTTAAAAATTTTTATAGACATTTCTGGGGAAAGCACTTATATTTAAGAAGAAAGCTAACTATTAAAGCTTTTTGCTCCTGAGGGATGACACAAAGCACACCAGTGGGGAAACATAACTTCATCTTTTTATTTCAGACTGTTACAGGAGACGGGGGG
Source organism: Proteles cristata cristata (assembly GCA_017311185.1). Lineage (NCBI taxonomy): Eukaryota > Metazoa > Chordata > Mammalia > Carnivora > Hyaenidae > Proteles > Proteles cristata. The sequence continues at coordinate 958,843 of JAESUZ010003900.1, read as the reverse complement.
AAAAAAAAGACAGAAAAGAATATCTAGTTTCTGCCTACTTTTCTGGACTACTTAAGTTTCAGATCCAGAGTAGATATACTTCTGTTTAGAAAAGCACATAAATAAATCCTTGGAGATAAAGATAGGCTTACTGGGAAAATAGTTTGAAAAATAGAGAAAGAATCAGGAAACATGTTTTGAGCTGATACTTGATAGAAAAAAATGCTGCTGAACAGATCCATGGGTGGGCATCCCTTACCGACTAAGAAAACAAAGGTCTAACACTCAATTTTAATTATGTACATTATTGGACTATAAATTTCTTCCCTGACCTAAACTTGTAAAGAGTCTTCTACACATAAAATTGCATTGGGTGAGTGGATTTGGTGAAGTCTAGGAAAAGTTGTTGTGTCCAACACTTGAGTCAGAACAAAGATAGGAATAAAGAAGAGATTGAGGGGCGCCTGGGTGGCGTAGTCGGTTAAGCGTCCGACTTTCGCTTGGGTCATGATCTCGCGGTTCGTGGGTTCGAGCCCGCGTCAGGCTCTGTGCTGACTGCCAGCTCAGAGCCTGGAGCCTGTTTCAGTCTGTGACTCCCTGTCTCTCTGACCCTCCTGCTCACGCTGTCTCTCTCTCTCTCTCCTAGAAAAAAAAAAAAAAAAAAGATTGAAAGGGGCGCCTGGGTGACTAAGTCAGTTAAGCGACCGACTTTCGTTTAGGTCATGATCTCACGGTTCGTGGGTTCTAGCCCCGCATCGGGCTCTGTGCTGACTGCCAGCTCAGAGCCTGGAGCCTATTTCGGAGTCTGTATCTCCCTCTCTCTCTGACCCTCCCCTGCTCACGCTGTCTCTCTCTCTTTCTCTCTCCTAGAAATAAATAAAAATATTTTAAAAAGAAGAGATTGAAATATGGAAATTAAAAGAAGCAATAACTCAGAGCAAGATGCAATTAAAGGAACTAAATCCCTATGAATACATAAAGATCACAAAATTGTGTGGCTTTGCTCAGAGAGGGTGAGGAGAGAGAATGAGAGAGCAAGAGGAATTAACAAGGTAGCGGTCACAATCTTTTTGTAGCCTAACCTTGGAAGTGATAGGCCGTTAATTGAAGTGAGTCAATTAGTTCTGTCCAAGGGGAGAGAATTATATAAGAGCATAAATGAACACAGTAACTTTTTTGGAAGGCTTCTTAGAGGCTACCTGCAACATTTCCCTTACAGGAGAATCATTAAAAATCTAAAATGTAAAAATAAATAGACCTCCTGTCTTATTTCAGGCACTGCTGTGCTCTAAGGGATGGAAAGATGAATATGACGCAGTCCTTGTCTGCCAGGGGCTCATGGTCTTGCTCAAGAGGTAGGGCTGTGTAATGTGATCAGTGCTAGAAAAGCTATAGGAGGTGTGGGAACAGGAAGAACGTCATGAGATGTGAGAAATGCTGTCCTCACAAAGGAGGTAAAACTTGTTCTGGGTGTCGAAGGAAAGGGACAAAACTGATAAAGGTGAGATAATGCACATGCCTGTATGTGCCTGTGAGAACCTTGCTGGGACTACAGATATTCTGAGTGACAAAGCCTGGGGTCTGCACTGGGGCAAGAAATGAGGCTGGATGGAGGAACCAGAAGACATACTGTGAAAGGCATTTGGAGCCAGACTAAGGGCTTTGGATTCTATCCAGTAACTGGAGTACAAACACTGCAAGATAGGACCAGATATGCACAGAGTAAAGAACACTTTAACCAAAGCTCAGTATGCACTGCCTTGCCCAAAACCAGATCAAAAAGGAAAGGACTACGTCTCATCTCCAATTACACCTCTATGACTCCCCTGTCAGAAAGACGAGGTCATAATTCAGGTAAAAAACTCTCTGAGAGTTCCTGACTTCAGTTCAAATCACATATCTCAGTGACAATGTACCACATCCCAATGACATGTAATTTCTCACAAGCACCACCTTATGTAAAGTAACTGGAAGAATATGATTCAGGTTTACGTCCAGAGAAGAATGAAAGAAAATAGTGGTGTTCCTGCATAATGCTAACCATGATGCAGCCCAACCCACAGCTTTATTTAGCTCTCTAAATTCAATGAGTCCCTGCACACTTTAATTACTTTCCCCATTGCTTTTCTTCTTCCATGGTGAAAACTCTGTGCCTTTGACTTGTTAAAGCCTCCTTTGAAACTCATTTCTCATTTTTCCTCAATGATCCATAGGCTTTCTGTATAGAAGTGAAAAGAAGCAGTGAGGCGTGTAGTCAGTGATACTCAAAACTGGATGAGTCACCCTCAAGGAATGTCTGGGCGGCACTGGGGGAGTGCAGCCATGTGCCACAGTCCACAGTCTTGTGAAAATCCAAATAACACAGATTCTACTGAAGCTCATAATTTCTGTTGTCTAAACTTCTTTTCATGCCATACTGTCAGAATCCTCAGAACCCAAGGGGCTTACCAATATTTACTGACCTTACACCATCATCAAAGGGTGATGACGCTGTCTTCACAATACATTTTGACCTTTGGCCGTATAGTGCTCCACTGAGTGATGAAGACTTAAACAATTTGCATGTGCCCGAATCCCCAAAAACATTAAGTCTTGCTCCAATACTCTTCAGAAATAGAACCTAGACCACTGGGTTACAATGACAAGAAGTGAAATTTGGGTCATCCTTATATAGAGAGACTATATGTCTCTCACCGAAAACAAACAAACAAACAAATAAAATTTTTTCCCTGAAATTTTAACTTCAGAAACAAAAAGGAAAGCTGTGATCATCATCAAAAACTTTTGTTCTAGATTACTCTGTTTTATAAATTTCTCTACAAAAAGATACTTTTTTCTTCTTATGTTAGATTAATTTATAAGCAGTCCAACAAGAAGTTCAGATATCAGAAGCAAAAAACAATTCACTTTATTACCTACGTCTTCTTAGTTGGGATCATGTAGGGTTTTTCAAATTATCATTTAATTATGACTGAGGAAAGGCAAGCTTTGGGAAAGATTAAAGGATCTGGCACGGCCCTCCGGAGAAGGTGATTGCCAGGGTAACTTAGAAAGTATATATTACACAAATCTGAGTGATGACAGACAGAGGAACTAGGTGGCACAGAATGAAGTAACAGAACACAAACTTAGAGAAGACAGTCTCTAGTCTACTGTAGTTTCTATTGTCAGGTTTAGGAATGTTTTTAAGATAAAACACTAGCATTTTGTCATCAGATATACCTTAATATAGGAACTACCAGAATTCTAAAATTGTAAATGTAGAAGTAATTAAGAAAATAGAGCCACTTAGAGCATTCATAAGATATCAGTAAGATATTTCGCTATTTTGGAAAACTGTAATGCCCCAAACGCCTGTGATCATGTTATAGTAGAGAAATGGAAGTATACACAGAAAAAAGAAGAGACAATTACAGCCAATTTCACCATAAGGAGTTAATCAATTTAATGTATTATTTTTGGATATTTTACTATCAAGACTTTTTTTGAGAAGGAAAAAGGACGAAGTTGGCTCTCCACAAATATATATAGGAAAAGTATGGTAAAACAGGGCTAAGCAGTCTCCCCCCATTCCATTAGTGGACAGCTCTGAAGGTCACCAACAAAGGAAACAGAAATAAATGGCTTCTCCCAAGTCTTTGGTCTTGGGACTTGGATGTTCCATTTTCACTGTCCTCTCATTCTCTCTACTTACAGGAACTCTTTAGCCTTGCACATGCTCAGTCCTTCAGTCAGAGTTATTACCAACAGTAATAAAGAATATTCCTGCTCATAACATGTACTCTGTTGCTTCATTTGAACTTCTTACTTTATGCATCAATTTGGATTTGAATATGGTCTCTGGTTCCCCTTCCTTCTTTACCACATTATTTCCTTCCCTTGTTCCTGTGCCTCAATAAGAATCTCATAGCTCTTTGAAGATGGAAGAGCTAAAATTTCTGAACCTCTTCATTCAAAATAAGAATATTCTTCCGGTACTGTAAGAGGTTTTCTACTACTCCCTTACAATTACCGTCAGGGAATCTCCTTTACATACAGTCTACCCCATAGTTCGGGGATGATCCACTTTACAGCCTCTTCTGTATCCCCTGACTTCCTGGCTCACCTCGACCTCAGCTAACATCTCTTCGAAGCTTCTCCTTTCTTCTGTGTCACTGTCCCACACCTATTTTCTCATGTTTTCTCTCAAGTTGTTTCTCCGAAGAAGCAGTCAGCAGCATGTACCTTTCTCTACATTCCCCCTTCTTACCATTTGGATCTTCTAACTTTTGGGCTGACTCACTGCTCTCCTTCTCCTTTGTTCTTAAAACGTCAAGTACAAGTCCCCTGATGACTAGTTCTTTTCTTCAAGACATAAACATATTTGCATTTTGCTTAGATTTGATGTGGCTTTGGGTTTCTCTCAAATCACTTTTTCTTAATCTTTCTTAATCTTTTTCTTCTTGTTTTATAAGGTTTAAACACTCATAAGACATACATAATTAATTTCTGTTAAACAAGCTTAAGCCAAAGTCATATTTATTTCTTGTAAATGAATACTTGGTAGATTTAATTTAAATGAAAGCAGCAAACTGACAATTGTTACTCTTACAACATAAAAATCTATTGGTAATAGAGAATGATAAAATTATAAAGCCATAAGCCAAAGCATTCTGAGTAAAAATATGATATGACACAAACTTCATACAAATTTTGAAAATATATTTTCTAACAAGTGATGTAAGACCTAGCCATAGACTTATAAGTATCAGTTATATACGAGTTGGCTACTTGATCTTGTTTATGTATCTACATATCATAAAATCATAAGATTTGAAAATGAATTAAAAAAATAAAATTTTACCTTTCAATGAACAATATATTGTTTTTTGTTTCATTTTCTGTTTTTGCTGCACAAATACTTAACTTATGATTGAAACTGATATGTTTCAATCACACAGATAACTTATTTTCACTAATATGAGTCCATTTCTACCCTTGCTTTTGGTGCTTGACAAACCAGGAAAAGCTCACATAAACATGTAAGAAGTTGAAAAGTACTGCAAAATGTTCATTTCTTTCTTAAAATGGTAGGATACTCTTTCCTATCCTCCCAAAATCTAGAACTAGTCTAGAGGAGGTCATAGAGGAGATCAGTCCATTTTCTCTCCTGTTGATCAGATATAACTCACAAAGTTCATCTTCGTCTCTCAAATTCACATTCTTTGGCTGAGAAAAATATTCAGAGAACGTTTCCTTCATCCAGATATCTGTAAAGACTGTTCAGTAGAGTTCTACCCTACTTTCAAGAGTTTTCAGTATGACTTGGGATTTATTCATCTCTTTCTTTAGTCTCAGGCCCAAGCAGCAAAGGAAACATTTTATGACTTCTTTTACAACATGATATATCCAAGAGTAGTGTTATTTGAAATCAAAACATATTCTCTGGGACCTAAAAGAGGTCTGTACAAATGATTCATGTGTGATGAAAATGTCTGCCAGGTTCATAGACCAATGTTGTGTGGCCATGCTTCATTTTCAAACCATTTCTGCCAAATCTGGGTTGGCTAATTTTTTGATAGCACACCTGCAATTTTCCTTTAGTTAAACACCTCATGTAGATGTCTTTACACGGTTTTCTGAAATATTCTTAAGTGAGGTAGTTTTTGTTTAATAAAACTAATCAATTTTTGACCATCATTCAGGACTTTTATCATTTCATCTTCAAGAATATTTGACACCAGCACCTTTTTGGTGTGAAGAAAGTAGTATATTATGAAGACATTCATGATATTCTTTTTTTCCTAAGAAGGACAAAAACTTCTAATGGAGTACCATCAGTACAGACACCAAGACAGTTCTCCAAAAATAAAGAAAAAAATATTTTGACTTTTGCATTTGCTTTTTGCAACAGACAAAGAAATATGAATTTTGCTATCATTTACAAATTTCACAAATGCTGAAATAGAACATTTTCTGATAAAATCTGTTGACAACTCAAACTATTTAGAGGAGCTATTGGTTTCTAGTTTATTACACAAAACCTTTTTAATATTTTGTGACATGTCATCATTAAATTGACTTCTCATCACTAAATTGACTTATCACACAGTTTGTTATTGGAATTTTTTTCAATGTCTGCATCATGAGCCTTATCAGAATTATGTTGGGGTAGGTTTAAAATTCTCCTTTTATACCTCTTTATACCTCCTCTTCAAAAAAACCACATTGGATCTTCAGACATGTTTGAAAATCCAAAAATATTAATGAAATATAAAATCAAAGGGAACAAAAAATAGCTATACGGAAAAATCACAAAAAATTAAAAATCATCCCATTAAAACTACTTTCTAATTTATATAATCCATGTATTGCAATATGGTCAGCAACAGAAAAGAGATAACTGCACCTGAGTTTGTCATCATTTCTTCTTCATAGTGAAAATTTCCCTCCAATTCCATTACACTGATAGAGCCTGTTTATGCCCATAAGTCAGTTGGTGATGTCTAATGGGAAATATGGGAAGGCAGTTTTGGAAGAAGTGGTTATTGTCATTAACCTAACATCATCCCCTTCTTCCAACACAGAAAACATTGATTGTCAACAGCTTCTCATACCAAAACTGGAGAATGGAATCTAACAAATAAAGACAATTCTACTGTTTGCTTCCACATGAGGTCAACAATGAAATTCATAGTAGAACTGCCTGGTAACCATCCATTACTGTAAGCACAAGAATGGCAGTTTCTAAGTTCAAGAATCATTGTTTTTCAAAAAAAATTACTAGCTATTATAGAACCTCTAGCAATATTTCATAGTGTCCTAGAGTTCTACACAACCGAGTTGAGAAACCTGCTTTAAGAAACACTTTGCAAAGTGTTTACACACTTCCAGTTATCTATTGCTATGTAATCAACCACTCTAAAACTTAGTGGCTTAAAACAAAAATGTTCAACAGGAAGGAAATTTGGCTCTACCTCTCGATGGAAGGAATGGCTACAATTCTGTAACCATCTTTAATGAATCATTTACTATTTTTAACTCAGGCCCCAAATTTGTAGCATTGATTTATGTTTTGAAATGGAGAAGAAACTGAGGATTCGAGAAGTGACTTACTACCAAGGTCTTTCAGTTAATTAGTGCCAGAGAAGCAGAAAGAATTATATATAAATCCTTTAATTCTTTAAGCAGCAGACCCTCCAGGTGTAGAGTGCTTTTAAAGGCAATACTATATCCTGAATGTTAAATTCTACCAGGATGATATTTTAAAGATTCTTGATTATGTGCATTCATAGCTTTTGTGTACATGAAATCTTTTTCAATTTAATGTTTTCTTTTTTCTATCTCCACATCTCCTAATGTATTAGCCTCTGATGTTCTAGAGACATGTTACAAAAAGCTATTACACATATATTTTTTGTAGTGATATTGTTCTAATGATTCTACAGCACAGAATTGCTGTTTACCCTAGTCTTCTGAAAATTAACCAGTAATGTGAAGGAGATATCACAAATATTTAGCAATTAAATATATTTTACTCATGAAAACCCATTTAAATATCAATAAGGAGAAGTTGAAATGTTAGTATCTTTGGCTCCATACATTTATTTTAACCTAGTTTATAGTCGGGGGGTGGGGGGAGACGGGAGACAAAAAGGTCTTTTCTAGGCTTGTGTGAATCTTCTAGGGAATGACTCTGCCTTCTTTGGGCCTCCTCCTAGTTTTCTACTCTGTTTTCTTTCTTACGCAAATCAGTTCTTTTTTTCTTTACTTTTTTTCCCAAGTATATTGTGCTACTTTAGGTAGTTCTTCTGGAAGTTTCTTATTTTGTTCATAGACAGAAACTTGGTGTTCTTTGGTCAGTTGCTAGTGAATATTTGCTTAGAATTGTCCATTTAGCCTCTGATGATGATAGTGCTAGACAGGTGGCCTTTTTTCCATATTTCTGAATTGTCCCCTAAAATGTGTAAAGGCATAATGCCTTATCGTTTATAAACTTTGGCATGGTTTTTAGTATATATGCATACGTATGTATACAAAATGCTCTCATCTGCCAAGTGAAAATGCACACAGTACCCTTTCTCGATATTGTAATCCCATAGAAAGAACTACCAAATTCTGCAGCAAAATTAGAATTTCTTTCCCTAAAGGACTTTACGCTTTACATTATTTTTCAAGGAAATTTATAAAAATAATAACTATATTGAATGATAGCACTTTTTTATTTTGGAAGGAACTTCAAGTAGGCCATTGTCACTGATTGGAACATCACTCACACAACTGGTCTGGTTCACAAAGCAATTTTCTGATTATAATTTTATAATAGTTCATGTTAGTTTCCTGAAAGCAGAAAATTAACTGACTAGCTAATTAGTCTCTCTGTAGTTCTAATTTTCATTTTAAGGTAATTATTGTCATTATGGTCAAGTTTATTATAAATGTGTTGTTCTGATCCTGATCACCTTTGGGTTTACTGGCAAAATCAAGTTTCATGGCCTGTAAAGCTATGGACTAAACTCTAGCCTCCTGTTTTTTCAACTATTCTAATGGCCATCATTTTAAAGATCACTTAGGAGTGTTGTTGAAATGGCAGATGACTTAACTCCTTCTCTCATCCATTGAATAAAATTCTCTTCTGGAGGAGGCTAGGGATTTACTTCTTAAACAAATCCCCCTGATTCTTATACTCAGAAAAGGATAAAAATTACCACACTCTATTGTGCTGACTTTGCAAAAGAAAAGGGAAAAATATATAGTAAGCTTTTGTTATGTTCAAAGCATTAGCATAGAATGCAGAGAACACATGATTGAATAAGGCAGATCTCTGTCTTCAAGAAATACATGAAAATGACAGACCAGAGGTCAATTATCTAGATATTTCAGTGCCATTTTGAAGAAAATTCTATCAAGGGATGGGAAAAAGAACAAATAATTTTTTTTGTTTATCAGGAAAAGATATTCTGGGGTAATAAAATAGAAAGTTCAGAGAAATAGCTATATTTGAAGCATTACAGATTACAGGAAGATCATAGTATCTATATTGTAGAGAGAAAAATCACAAGAAACATGGAAGACAAGCTATATAGTGGTAGTAGCCTTAAAGAGTTTGAATAATTTTCTGGGAACAGAATAAGGCACAGAATGAAAGAAAAGGATCTGGCCCAGAATTTTTAATCAATAAGGAGTGGTCCTGGCCATGAGGGGTTTTAGAATTACCTGGAGGATTTTCCAGTCATCTACGTCCAACATTCTCACCTATCCAATGTGGGAATGATTATCATATAAAATGAGGTAAACTGGTAGAAGAGATGTTGTAACTTAGTAACATTTTGTTAGGATTTTTATACATGCCATTTGAGATTTACTTCTCGAGTAAATAGAGTTTGCTTGATATTTAGACTGTAAACTATCCAATGCAGGTTTCAGACATATATGGGATAGGAAGAATTGCTTAATCATAAGGTAGAAAATCCTCACCACGGTTAGTAAAGTCAAGATCTACTTTGTATTTTATGGTCCTTAATAGGAAAATCTAGGAAATAATCTTTCTGGTCCGTGTGTTCTCCACCAACAATGCTTTGAAAGGGACAACCGTGGCCAACATCCACCATTAATGTGGTGGTACATAACCGAATTGTAGAATTGCACCTACCAATAAACTAATTGTCTCTGAAAGTCGTATTTTACTTGCATACATCCATAAGGTGAAAGCAAATCCGAGAGCACATTCCGTGCCATGCTCTGTGCTCACAGCACATAGCCTGCTTGGGATTCTCTCTCTCCCTTTCTCTCTCTGCCCCTCTCCTATGTGTGCATACTCTCAAAACAAATAAATACACATTTTAAAAAATTACAATATCCATTTTAAAAAAGTGAACAGTGAAATTTGGGTACAATTCATAGAAACTATAAGATAGCTAATATTATATAGTACTTGTATAAATATATATCAGGGATTACTCTATATTTTTATATGTATTAACTTACTTAATTCTCATAATAACCTTTATTATTACTGTTATTATTCTCTCCATTTTACAGATCAGGAAATGAAGTCATAGGGTTTAGGTAATTTGTGCAAGATCACTTGGTACCAAACATATTACTCGCTGCCCCACTTGTATTACAGCATCCTCAACTCCTCATGATTAAGGCCAATTAAGTCTGCAAAAATGTTGATTCCTCATTCTTGCCTGTTGGTCTCTGTGCATGGAGTCCAAAGTCACTGAAAGACAGCTGTAGGCTGAGACTTAATAGGACTATGAGGACATTCCATAGAACATCACACTTACTACATCCATGACAAAATGTTAATTAAAGTGGATGAGAGAGAAGTGACAAGTACAATGAAGGCACAGAAAGCTCTCTAGCTGACACAGGTAAAGAGTTTCTTTATAAGCTGCCATTGAGGCCATCTATTTTTTCATATGAATCTTAAATTGGTAATTAATCACCATCAGCCTTTCATTGTCTTTTTAAAAATCATTAATGGCCCCCCAACAACAGCCATCAAACTCTATCGTCCTTATAATCACAATTCGCTTCCCCTGTATTTCTCAATTGCCCTACATATTGCATCTACTAGTGCATTTCCTCTAGTACATTATTTCAATTCACAACTGGTAACAGTTTTAACACTGTACTATGAACACAGGCAAAGGGACTATATCTGTCCATTGGCCATCTGCAGGTGATGCAGATTCAAAATCTCATTTCAGAGTTGCTTTCTCAAACCACTGAAGCACTAACTGTTTCAGACTGAGTTGCTTCGGGAGGCAGCTTTGGGGATGAACATTTCTATGCAGAACATTTACTAGAAAGTTCTCCCAGGATCAACACCTAGAAAGGAAGGAGTAAAAAAAACAGGATGGAGAAGAGGGCAAGATTTAACTGCAATGGACTTATGCAAGAGGCTTTCACCAATCTTACTGGAAGCCCTCTTATCGGGATGACCCTTAAAAGTTGTCTGAGATTGGTGAAAGGTGTATATTCCGATTATTAACCAGTCATTGGATTTTCATTGCTCCTGGAAATGCAACATGACTTTGGGCAAGTCCTGAAGATAATGCTCACCAACACCCTGAGCGGCTGGAAACAAGAGTTTCAGATCTATACAGGTGGTGCATTATGGGATTCACTGTAGTTATTTTGGTTGCTATGTCTCTTAGATAACTTTTTGCAGTAAGCAGAGATAGTTGTCTTGGTTCTGTTGGTAGAGATAATAACAAAGAAAACAGAAACACCCCCTTATTAAGTCAAACCTTTAATTACTTATGATGACTCAGTAAGAACACATGTGGAGAATGCCTATAGACCACGAGAGAGACTCATCAGTAAGTGAGCTCATTAAGTAAGGGAATTATGGTGAATAGGACTTGTCAAACTAGGGATATATTATGGCTCAGGAATTCCAAATTGTATGACCCTGAGAAAATGAGTTAAATTATCTGAATCTCAGTTTAACAAATAATAAAATGGGGATAATAATCCTTTCATTGCATGACTGTTGTAGTACACCTAGTTATAATCTTTATATGGTATAAATTCAATAAATGTCATTTTCTTAGAAAAAGATGATAATTTCTTCTCATGAAAAATCCTTGTTGATTTGAGAAGAATTATCTCTGTTAATACTTAAGTCATTAAAAATAAACAGTTTAAGGGGTACCTGGGTGGCTCAGTTGGTTAAGCGTCCAAATCTTGATTTAGGCTCAGGTCATGATCTTACAGATTTTGGGTTCAAGCCCCATTTCAGGCTCTATGTTGATGGCATGGAGCCTCATTGGTACTCTGGTACTCTCTCTCTTTCTCTCTCTCAATGCCTCTCCCCACTTGCACTCCCTTTCTCTCTCTCTCACAAAATAACTAAACTAAAAAAATAGTTTAAGAAAAGGTAATGCAGTATGAAAATGGCAGTACTCTTCTGTTGTTTTATATGATATTCAGACATCTATTGATAAACCTATGAGTGACAGAAAGTTCAAATATACTATTGTCATCACGTTTCTGAAGAAGATTGCTGTTTCTAATCTTAGATGGAGATTCTGGAGCTTCTACTAAGTATTTCCAACATTCACTTCCTCCTTCCTGCCCCCTTCTTCTATTTTGGTGTCCCATCTCTCCTTCTTCCCACCTTCATTTTCCTCTCTCATTCCCTCTCCTTTTCCATTCCTTCCATTTATTATCCAGTTGATTCTGTTTTCCTCATCTTTATCTACATCATTGTGACTGCTTCTAAAATGAATCTCCCCTCCTTTCCGATCATATAACAATACATGCTTATTGAATAATATAAACAAATATTATAATACATCCATCACCAAAAATGAACACTCTAACACACGTAGAGGTTTCTTTTTCTAGTGTTTGCTTGTTCCTTTACATTCTGTCTTCAAATTGAGCTATCCATATATTTGATCATTCTTTTTTTAAAAAAAGTTATATTAGCTTTTCTTCACTTCATAACATTTTCCACTATTATTAAATGTTCTTTGGAAACATGATTTGTGAAATGTGTATAATATTCCTCCTTAGGTATATACTGTAAATTATTTAAACCAATATTGGACATTGGCATTCTAGCTTTTTTCTAGTATAAATACTAGAGCCCTGAACATCCTCAAATATAATTTATGAATCTTTGATAATCTTGAATACTGAGCTAAAGGACAGAAATATTAATATTTTTGATTCAATTTTTTCTAAGCCTTGCAAAAGTTTGTGTTAACTTTCACCCTACAAACCTTAACAAGTACTTCTTGATAATGATTATGTTTCTAATTCATTAAAAGTAGTCTACATATTTACTAATTTTTCCCTATTTACTTATAATTACTGTGGATCAAGTTCATGATTTAAATCACTCCTATCAGCAGTAATTCTATTTACATTTTTAATTCCTATTTTTTTATTATTTAGTTTTACTATAAAAATTCTATTCCTAATCTTATATTCTCATTACTATTATTAAAATTAAATAGTTACCTTTCTTACTTGGGAAATCACATAAAGTACTAGATTTTGTGAATATAAGTAACACTGACCTCAACATGATGAGAAATTAATTAAAATTCCATTTGAGGCCAAAGAGCCATTCTAGAATTAATGATGAGCTGAACTACTGAAGACTGATTTTATTAGACAACTTCACTGTGGATTATTCACCAGCTCAAGGATAGCCTGAACATTTTTATGCTTTCTGCCAATGGGGTCAGTATAAAATTATTTTTCTAATGTGATGCATAAGGTGATGTGGTATAAAGTTTGTCAGACAATATAAAACAGATTTGCTGAATGCTACCAGAAATAAGGAGACATGTATTTGTCATTTTTAAAATGTTTAAACAAATAGTAAGGCCTTGTTTATCATAGCTGTGAGATTTTCTTGATGAGTCCTCTTTCTTTACTAGGTCTCAGTGCTCCAGTTTTGCCCAAACTGCATGTATAAAACCTCACACTGCAGTTGGCTATATCTCAGGAAAAAGACAAACAGAGGAGAAGCATGCATCACTAGGATCATGGCTCATTTCACTGAACTACCTAAAAACCTCAGAGAGGGGAATAGAAGGGATGAGAGTTCATGTTGCCATGACAGGAGAGGGATTTCTATCTTAAAAAAAAGAAGAAAGAAGTAAGGAAGGGAGGGAGGGAAGGAGGAAAGGAGAAAGGGAGGAAGGAAAAGAACCTTTATGAAAAGAGTTTAAACATAGCTCTTAAGCTGTAGTGGGAAACACTCACGTAAATGGAGAGCAATTAATGTTTTTTTTTCTTTTTATTGCTTTCTCCTTTTGTCTTCTGTTCATGAGCTTAATTTGAATCTATATCTTAAAAAAAGTTCCAGTGTATGGAAGTGGTCATCAAAAACTAAAGAAGTGCAGATCTGAGCCCTCTCCAGCTAATAAGGAGATCTTGCACTTTCCTTATTATGGGCATAAGAATGTGGAGAAATCTGAACAAAGCTCTCTTTAAATAATGCTCCCAACTGATGTTTGAAAAGCCTAAAATTATTTATTTCATATTGGCTTAGTCTCCACTCTCTCTACAGCCTCTTCATTTAAAATATACCAATCCCTGAAGGTTAACAGAGTCTCTATTATTGTAAGTTCTTCAATTTGGCCAGTGATGTTTTGAGTTTCATGTAGAAGAAGTGAAATCTCCTCTTACTGGTGGTTCTGACTATTTCACACATTGTTTGTATGACTTTTGAAATGGAACTATTGTTTTTTCTCAGTTTTGTTGGAGCCCTCTAAGTGTTCCAAAATTGGGTGAGAGGCCATCATGCAAGCGTTGTCGAAGAGGTGGCCAATTCCAGTTTGTGAACCAATTCCTCATTTACAGCTGATGGATTCCTAAATATCAGATTGGATGTTAGGAGAGGATTTTCTGGGACCACTGTCAGTGTGCTTTGAATTGTCTTGATCCCCAAGTGTTCTACCCAGGGAGGAGTGATGTCCCCCACATCAAGTGTTATATGTGTCCCCCGAAGCTTGGTGAACTAGTGCTTGACTCACGTGTGTTAAGCCTAAAGGATAAGAAGCTGTAACTCCTCTGTTGGCAGTCTGGAGGGTTTAAAGGACTGGTAATTCTGCACCCCCAGAGTTTGTACAAGGGCTGCCTGAGCAGGGCCTGCCTACCAGATGTGGGTGCTGTATAAAGGAAAGCTGACCATAACATGTTCAAGAAGACTGAAAGGCTTGGACAACCAAAACAGCTTGCCTTAAGAGACAGTGTCCATTACTGCCAGAGGGACTGGGGAATGAATGGACACTGTCACAGCATGTGACGCCCAGGAGCCTGCAGTATCACTACCCAGCCTGGGAAGGCAAGGCAGATTCCATGACGAGGGCACTTGTGCAAGCGCTCAGCCAAGAGCTGTCAGTGGGGGTTTTACACACCTGTGGATGTCTGCAATTCTTGGCCTAGAGTTGAGGACCGAGCAGTCAAAGTTGCAAATGTACAAAGGTAGATGGAGAGTTTGCCCAAACAACTGAAACAGCACTGAAAAGGCACAGAAGACATTTTCCCGCTTCACAGGCTGGCTAAATCAGCCCTGTCTTCTTCCTGTGAAGACTTAAGTGGGCAGAGCTAGGGTCAGCTGAGGTGAGGGGCTCATGACTGTCTTTTTCCTGCTCAGGACAGGACATAACGTTTTGAAGAACACAGTGTCATAACAAACTCTGAAAATGCTATATTTTGCCCAGATTTAATCTCTTAGTGGAGATGCAATCCTTTGGAATTAAAAATATAAAATTTATATTGGAGTATTCTCTGGTGGTATAGTACCAACTTTTGACTTGTAGTCTGAACCACATTCTTTCACTGGTAATTATGCGTTGAACTATGAAGAGAAAGGATATAAAACTGAGCGTACTTCCTACCACTAGGAAACACTTGGCCTTAAGTAATCACAACATTTAAATGACTCTGGTAAATCTTAAAATAAAACGAGTCATACCTGAGCAGAAAATGTTGAAAGTCTGCAACTCAATAATAACTAGCTACTCTGGTGACTGAGACAGATGGGATTTTTAGATTTTATCTACCTGCCTATATAAAAAAGGTGTTTTAAAAATAGTCCTCTTTAGATAGCAGCAAAAGCACAAAGAAATATTCTATTTATTTTGCTCCAACCTGGCTTTAAAATCGAAATCCACTATAAAAGCTCTACATAGACACCACCATAAATGTCTGTGTTTGTGAAGTCAAAGCAATGGTAATTCTCTAGAATGAATCGTTTGACAATAATAACATCAATAACAGTACTGGTGCCACAAAGCAATTATAGCTAATATTTCTATGTGCCAGACACTACTGTGATCAACATTCATATATTAACTTCTTTAATCTTCAAATAGCCTTATGCATTCAATACTATTGCTATACCTCTTTTGTAGAACAGAAAAATGAGGCTTTTCTGAAATGTCAAGCTTAAAATCCCCATTATTTTTTATATGTACAAGTTCTTCCAGGTATAATTTTGATTTTTTTTTATAAATGAAAAGAATTCAATAATATCACTTTGTGCGATGTTGAGTTCAAATAAAGTAACGTATAAGAAAAAATTGTAATGACTGGTACAAATGTGTAATGACATCACCATCTTATGATGTAGCTCCAATCTCTGAGTTTAGGGTTGCTAGGAAAGGAACAATACGAACACCTGACCAGTAAACTGATCACCCCAAAGGAAGAAAGAGAGAGAGAGAATCCTTGATTTTCTTCTAGGCTAAAGTTGCTGTTAATCTGCAAAGGTTGTGGTGTTGTTTTTGATATTTATAGTTGACAAGCAGATGCTGGTACTATTAGGCCTACATTAAACTCTATTTCTTTAAGTTTAAATCCATCTACCCACGTAACATGGGCAGCAAGCCTAATGAATAACTGTAAGGGTGAGAGAATGACCATGAACTCAAAAAAGCAGGTGTTGATTATACACCAATCTTCAGGACTGGTCCTGGCTGTGTGTGCCACTTCTCAGCTGTCCTAGCCTGTGATCTGACACATTCTTGCAGCCCAGAGGGCAGAGGAGAGGGCTTTGCATAAACTAACGATGAGACCAACAGATGCTTGGATTTCTGTACATTTAGGGGATAGTAAATGGGAAGGGAGTGGACAGAACGAGTATAAGGTGAGAGTGGTAGTCTGTAGGTAGCTGGAAAAGGTGGTAAATTTTATATTTATAAAGCATGAAGGTCCTACTAGGAAGTAATTTATAAATATATGTCTTCTAACACATTTGGGGCTTCTCTGAAGATTAGGTCAGTCATGACTACAAAAGAGACATTACTTTTGGTGTAATTAAAAGACTGGTAACACTAAGTGTGTGTATAATAACAAAGGGAGTTGAGAAATGTTTAGCTTTGTTTATTGAATACATATTATGTGCCAGACTGCTTAAGATTAGACTCTTATTTTCCAGAAATTCTAGTTAGCTATTTTAGCTCTTGTAGACAACTCAATTACATGCATTTTTTCAATAAATACAGAACAGTACTGTATATTTTCTTTTCCTTCTGATTTTCATAATAACATTTCCTTTTCTCTAGCTTACTTGATTATAAGAATACAGTATATAATACATATAACACACAAAATATGTGCTAACTGACTGTTTATGTTTTCAGTAAGGCTTACGGTCAACAGCAGGCTGTTAGTAGTTAAGTTTTGTGGGAGTCGAAAGTTATACGCTGATTTTTGAATGTGAGGGGGGCCAGCACCTCTAACCCCTGCATTATTCAAGGTCAACTGTATTTAAAATGGACTGCATGGGTGAAACCCACACTACTAAGAGTCTAATGTCAGTATGGGTTTTATTCTAGTTTGGAGCCTCTGCTCCCAGTGAAAGTGACATGGATCTGTGCTTCCAGCTAGATTCTACAAAGAACCACACATCTTACAGCACTAGCGTGAGTAACACAGCCTTGTTTGTATCTGTTCACACATCTTCCTCCTGCCAACTTTAGGACGGTCTCCTTTTATATATTATGCTTCATATACATATTTTCTGCTGCTTCCGAGTAGTGTCAGACTGTTTTGTGACAACACAAACACAAAATCTCTCCTTCCTCAACTCCCAGATGCTGTGAGGCTTAGAGGAGGCTGGGGAAAGGTAGCTGGCTGTTTCCATCAAAGGAAAGAGAAATGATCTTGAAACTAGTCAGGGAAATGCTGCAACAGCTGGCCAACTATTTTTGTGGTTTTTTAAAAAAAGAAGCTCCCTTTGTACTATTGGAGAGGTATACTCAAGCATGTGTGTCATCACTATTTATATGTGACCTCGGGTGTCGAGGGGCCTACTCTGCTGTGTAAATTTGCAATTTTAAAATCTGCAGCTTCTGCATACCTGCTTTCTTTGGCTCAGCTTAGACAGACAGACTGTTACTGGGCGATATCACTAGGTAACCAAAGAAAAGGGGACAGAGTTCAAAATTCCTTTTTCTTATTAGACAAAAACACACTGTTAATTGTTCTGCAGCTTATTACTTGGATTGTATGCTATTTGTCAAAAGTAGATTCTCAACTAATTGGTTACTAAGATCACTATTCTAAGTAAACAATATTGTGAACTCTAACACCAACAAGAACAAAATCCCTAGAAAAATAAGTTCTAAAAATGGGCTTACCTAACAGCAAGACAAATTTAGGTAAAACCAGATAACTATTGGTATTGTCTACAAATCTCATTACTTATGCACCAGTTCCCCATTTTTACAGCCCTCTCCTGTAGGCTGTGTGGTCTACAAGTTAATATAACAATGTTTAAGACAAGGAGGTAAAATTTAAATGCCTCATATATGTATATTATTGAGATGTGGTTCTCAAATTAGGCAAAATTAATGGTCTCAAGTTTAGACTTCCCATACAGAGAAAAGACAAAAAAACAAAAAACAAAAAAACCCCAGAAAGTTAAAGAAATATTCATGCTTTCTCTTCCCTATAGATGTTTTTAAAATATTTATCTACATGCAACATTTTATTTTTCTTATCTACACTTGCCCTTTTCACTGTAGTCTGGCTTCCTCCTTCAACACTTCGCGAGATCACTTTCTCAACTGTCACCAAAGCCTACCTAGTTGCCAAACACCACTCGACCTCTCCATATAGTGTCCAGCACAGTCGTCAATGGGATCACCTTGAAAGGCTCTCTCCTTCTATTGCATTTTTCCAACAGTATCTTATCTAACAGAAGCAACTGCACATGTGGAGTCAGACTGTGTTCTGGGCTATGTGACTGGGCAGGTTACTTAAAAATGTGTGCCTCAGATTCTTATTCTATAAAATGGATATAGCAGTAACAATAGTAGTAGTAGCAGCAACAGTAGTAATAATGTCTACTCACAAGGTTCTCATGAGAGTTGAATGAGCTGATCCACGTAAAGGACTTATGACCAGGCCTGGCAAATAGGAAGGATTATTTTACTGTGGTTTGTGTTATTACTTTATTTAAAGGAGTTTCGTGGTGCAAAAATATTATTCTTAAAAGTTGTTCTTTTTCCCTTGATCATTGTACCTCCTTCTTGTCTTATAATTTTATCTAATTTGTCATGATTCATAAACATGACCTCTTTCTTCCTGGGCTCTACTGCCATACCTGAAAATTTGCCAGCTACCCTCTCATGGATGTTCAATAGAGAATCAAATGCCAACACTAAGCTTGTTCATGTACCCATCCATTTAATATCTCCAGACACTGTGCTTGGTCCTAGAGCCCCAACAATTTACCGGGTGGAATATTCTTATATCTTGATGATTCTTTCCACTTGAGACTTCTGGGTATTGCTCCACTATAGTTTGGTATTGAATGATGTTGCTGACAGTGTGTTTGAGGGCAAGGAGAATTTTTTCCTCTGGGTGACTCAGGGTGTTTTGTTTTGTTTTGTTTTTGTTTTTTGCATGGATGCTTAGAAAATTCTCTATTTTTTATATATCTTTGAAGGCCAGTAATTTTACTAGGGTACATATTGGTGCTCACCATTCTACATAAAATATTCTTCTCTGAGGCTGGGTATGCTCTTTCAATTTGTAAATTCAGCTGTTTTCAATTTCTAGAAAATTTCCAAATTCATATCTTTAAATATAGATTTTTTTTTCTCTTGAAAATTGGATTTTCTTCTTTAGGATACTTATATTCACGTAGAATCTTCTCTGACTGTCTTCCAGATTTCACACTTTCTTATAAACCTTTACATTTTGATTTTGCCGAGTCTTCTTAATTCTTTGTTTTCATCCACAGCTACATAAATATTGCCTTATTCATGTTATGATCTTTCGTTCTTCTCTACTTTTTCCATGGAAGCCCATTTGTGCATATTTTATGTCCTCCTATTTCATCTGAGTTATTGTATCTCTGCTGTGACTCTTCTTGATTTGTTAAGTTATTTAAATTCATAGAAGCATGCTATTCTGTAGTAATATTTTTCTCTGTCTGTGATTTATGTTTCCTGTTATTTCCTGTATTATATTTTCTAATGGTTTCCAGTTCCTTTTTTTAAAAAAATTGTCATTCCTCATCTCTGAAGGTGATGAGTTTTAAGAAAATGATATAATTGCAGAATAACCATTGGAAAAGTGAGTAGTGCAGGGTTCCCAGAGTGCAGGAATTCTCCCCATTTCACATGGAAGTTTCTTATGACACAGAGCTGTTTGAGCTTCATGAACTGTTTCTCTCTTTTCTTCAGCTAGCAACTTTGCGTTTGCATAATTCAGAATCTCTTCCCAAACAGCATATGCAAGTCTCTGCCTTGTGCAAAAGCCAGCTTTTGCCCTCACCTCCTTTGTTGTTCGGGGTGCCTCTTCAGAGCCTAGGGAAGAATCCGTTACCAGTTCCTGTGCAATGTTTTATTATTCCTGATACAGATTCTGGGCTTTTGCCTCAAGGTGCACTTTCTTCTGTGGACAGTTATGCACTCATGGCTTGAGATCTTGAAATCATTCACTCTAATCATCTTTTCATACGTATTTGACCACCAGTATATAGTTCCTCACATGTAATAGTTTAGGTTATAAATATCTTCCATTTCTCTTAAGAAAAAACTTATTTCTGTCTTTGTGTTCTTCTTGACATCTTTTTAAGAGATGAGGGAGATAGGGCCATGTTTCTCCACCACTAAAAATGGGAACTTAATGTACATATTTAGGCCTCAGCTATGTTCAGAAATACTATCTCAGGACAGAAAGATGGTTTTACCTCATTTTATTAAGATTTGATTTCCAGTCCAATTCCATGTATACATTTTTCATCTAATTAGAAATGCACAGGGGCACCTGGGTGGCTCAGTTGGTTGGGTGACTGACTTTGGCTCAGGTCATGATCTCACAGTTCGTGGGTTCAAGCCCTGTGTTGGGCTCTGTGCTGACAGCTAGCTCAGAGCCTGGAGCCTGCTTCAGATTCTGTATCTCCCTCTTTCTCTGACCCTCCCCTGTTCATACTGTCTTTCTCTCTCTCTCAGAAATAAATGAAACATTAAAAAAAAAAAAAGAAATGCACAAGGAAACAATGTGACTGCAAAAGACAAATGCCAATAATTTGGACAAAGAAGTGTTGGGCTTGAGAATTTTTAAGCATGCAATCAGGATGCTCAACTCGATTTTAGACTGTAGATACTTTAAGGAATTAGAAGATCAAGTTTTCTAAAATAGCTATTTAAACAAATTCAATTGCAGGTAAAGAAGTCAATTGGTACTCAAAGGTTTATATATTACTATATACTAAGGGGTGCGCTAAAATGGTAGCAAAGCAGGTGTAAAATTTCCTGCAGTGGTAAAGGAGTGTTCTTTTGGTTAGACCAATATAGATATTTATAAGGTAAAGATCTTATGTGCAGCAATAGTTCAATGCTATTCTATGGCCAAAGGGAATTCACTTTGGTATTTCAATCTCAGTTATGTCACAGAGAATTTGCCCTTTTCCTGGCTTTAGTTTGGTATCTATTTCATATTCATAGATGAATGCAGAAAAAAATACGTTTAAGGTAAATACTATGTTTTTATGTCCTCCATGCATGGGTTTGGAAGTGAGTGACTCTTTGACTCTGTTGTGATGAGATCAGGTACCTCATTCAGGATCTACGGGAAAGACTGAAGTGGAAAAAAAGGGAAGGAAATACTACCTGATCATTTATAAAAATGGAGAACAATATTTGGGGAAAAATGGATTCATTCTGGGGAGCTATTGCTTTGTGAGCTCCTATGTGTTTGGAACCCACATAGTTATGTTGGGGGGAAAAACAAATCTGTTCTTATCAGAACATTTCTTTCTTATCAACAGCAGAGGGAAATTTTCTTGTAGGGCACTTTATACTGACCATGAAATTTCTACAAGATCAAAGTTCAAAGTTTCTTTAAAAAGCATGGCATGGTTTTCCAAGGATTAGCTTTCACCATTCTCAGGCTGATAGATTCTTAGAGGGTTATTGTGAGAAGGGACGTAGACAAAAACATGCCGAACAGAAACTCTGTCTGGGGACAAACTGTCTCAGGAGATTAGTAACAGGCAACTTGGAAACTTTAACCTCAGGGTCAACAGCTCTAGTCTACCCAGAGTCATGAGTGGCTAGGAAGTCATCAGAGTACAAATGCTGGCCAGTTTGTTAGGAGAAAAAAAGGAAAGTGATCCCAACTTTGCTCTTTGAAAGTGTTTGTATCACGAGTCCCAATTTGAAAATAGGAGGTGATTTGCACACATACACAAGCACACACTTTTAAGCACACATAAACACACAAACAAACACACATATTCACACAGAATAGGGATAAAACTGGAAGAACGTTTGCAGGTATGTTAAAAGTGTTTCTGAGCAGTAGGATTCTGTAAGATGCTAAATTTCTTCTTTTTGCCAATTCTGATTTTCTAATGTTATATAATGATGTATGTTCCTTTCTGTTAAAAGAAAAAATGTTAAAACAATTTTCTTTCATAGGTTTAATTATTGTAAACTTAAAAGGTAACTCCATCATTTTCTTCACCTGTTTATCTGTTTTGATCTTTTTTTAAAGTACTTTGGCCAGTAACTCTTCCAAGAAGCATTCAATCTTATCACAAGTAGCTTCCCAATAGCTGATCTTCATAACGCCCTCATTATTTAGTACTTATGCCTCCAAATCAGATATCAGAATAGGCTATATTGTCATACCTCCAGAAACCTTCAGGGAGCTATTCAAATATATTTCACATGCAATAATATTTTATTTTGAGAAAATCAGTATTTTCCCAATACTTCAATATCCCTATTTAATGCCCATCAGTATTGCTTATGATTTACTGCCCTGAGTCTTTCTGTCCCTCTTGTCAGTGAGAGTGCTCTTTAGGCCTGCTGCATCTCAGCAGTTACTTCTTCTTCTTCTTCCTCTTCTTCTTCCTCTTCTTCTTCCTCTTCTTCTCCTTCTCCTTCTTCCTCTTCCTCTTCCTCTCCTTCTCCTTCTCCTTCTTCTTCTTCTTCATTCTGGAATTCCCTTTGCTTAAAGCCTGTGTTGAATCTCATATTACCTGGATCTCATCTTTTCTTTCTTGACATTTCATGTTTTTTTTTTTTTAAGTTCATTTAATTATTTAGAGAGAGAAAGAGAGCGAGGGGGGAGAGTTAGAGAGAGAGAGAGAGAGAAGAGGGAGAATCCAAAGTAGGCTCTGCACTGTCAACACAGAACCCGACATGGGCCTTGATCCCACAAACCATGAGATCATGACCTGAGCCAAAGCCAAGAGTTGGACACTTAACTGACTGAGCCACCCAGACGGCCCAGCATTTTATGTTTCTTACTAAGCTATCCAAATCAATTTCTCTTCCTCATTGTTGGCTGATGCTTGATTTTGTTTGTGAAACTAGCCTTTATTATTTACTATTTATGGTTGAATTCAGTTTTCTATTCATTGCAAAACAAAGTACCCTAGGAAATACAGATATTAAAAGACTGTAACAAGAGATCTTGAAGTAGTTTGATACCATGCCTGGTTAATCTAGTGGCTCAATGACATCATCATGGATACAGATTTTGACCGTCTGCCTACTTGCAATTTTGGTGTCTTCGATCATGGTCACAGTTGTGACCAATAGCGCTAGACATCACCAGCATCCAGAGGAAGAGAAAGACACATTTTTTTTTTTCTAATGTGGGGCCTTAGGAACTTTTTCTCTAGGAATAATTATTTTATCCAGAGAAGAATCTTCTAATCCTTACCTGTGATGAGGTGTGGTCAGGTAGTAGACCACATCATCAGGTAGTAAGATGATTCATGTTGAAAGCTTTCCTTTCTAATGAGGAAAAAATCTGAGAGTCACACAGTTCAATATATCAACTTTCACTTACATCCTCTGTTTTCTCCCAATACTTCACCCCAGATGTTCATTATACCTAGTGTTTCTCATTCCAGAGTCTTTCAGAGTGAAGTTTTATAAAGAATAGATTCCTGACACCAGCCTGGAAAAGGATCGGTTGTTCCCCTAATTGTTTAGTTTTGAGGGGCTGGAACATTGGAGTCCACCATTTTGTGTAAAATGTTTTGTGTGTACATAATTTTTAACTTCTCTAGGATATATTCCCAGGAGTGCAATTTCTGGGCATATGATTATTTTATTCTTTAAAAAAACTGCCAAATGATTTTCCAGAATGGTGGTATCATTTTATGTTCCCATCAGGAATATATGTGAGATGGTTTCTTTATATCCTTATCAACTTTTGTATTGTCACTCTTAAAATTTTACCTATTCTAATATACATGGAGTGATGTATCTCATCATAGTTATAATTTTCATTTTCATAATGGCTAATGATATATATTAATGTCAGTATTTTACCAATTTAAGCAAAGCATAGAGCCTTTATTTCCCATTTCAGCCATTTACTTTGCCCTTTTATATTACAATTGTTTTAAGTATTTCTCTATATACATTAGAAATCACATCAGACAATAGTATAATTTTTACTTCACCTATCTAACATAATCTAGAAAACTGAAGATAAGAAGAATAGTATATTATATTTAACCATATTTCTACTCTGTCCTTTGCACTTTCTTCATATCTAATGTCTAAGTTGCCTTTTTTTATGACTTTATTCCTGTTCAGGAATTCCTTTTAGACATTATTTTGGGGTAGGCCTGCTGATATCAATCCTTTAGATTTCCTCAATCTGGGAATGTCTTGATTTCACCTCCATTTCTGAAAAATATTTTTACTGGTTACAATATTCTAGGTTGACATTTCTTTCAGTAATGAAAATGTTGTGCTACTTCTTTTTGTCTTCCTGGCTTCTGATGAGAAATTTGTTACTATTTAAAATATTGTTCCTGGATAGATAATTCATCATTTCTCTCTGGGTAGTTTCAAGATATTTTCTTTAATTTTCAGAAGATTGACTATGGATTTATTAGAGTTTATCTTGTATGGGGCTTGCTCAGCTTTTTGAATGTGTAACTTTATGTCTTTTTTTTTTTTGAAGTTTGAATTCATCAAACATTATTTCTTTGAATATTTTTTAAAATTAAGACTTTACCTTTTTAGACCAGTTTTAGTAAAATTGACAGAATTGAATAATTTTTAACCCTCACTTTCTTTCTCCTTTCATTCCAGGACTCTGATAACACAAACGCAAATCCTTTTGTTATAGTCTCAAAAGTCCCCGAGGGCCCCTTTCTATTCTTTTCAGTCTATTATCCATCATTTTTAAAATACTGAGTAATTCCTATCATTGTACCTTTGAGTTTATAAATTATTTTCTCTCTCCTTTCCATTCTGCTGTTGGGGCCATCACTGAGATCTTTATTTTGATTATTTTGTTTTTTATTTCTGAAAATTTTGATTCTTCTTTATATCTTCTATTTCTTTGTTGAAACTTTCTATTTTTTCATTTGTTACACACACTTTGAAAACTGCTTAACAAACCATTTCTATGATGGCTTCCTTAAAATCCTCATTAGATATTTCAGCATCAGTGTTAGGGTGGTGTTGTTTGTGTTGATTGGCTTGCCTCATGCAAGTTGAGACTTTCATAGTTCTTAGTATGATGAGAAAATTTTTTTTATTCCAACTTTGGGCATTTTTTGTGGGTGTGTGTGTGACCCTGGATCTCATTTAAATCTTTTAATCTTTTGGCAAGAAGCCACTCTATTTATTGTTTATGTGTAAAGTGAAGGTCTGGTAGGGATGAAAGCTCAGTTCACCATTCTACACTCCACTGATAGTACGATGGCCAGGGAAACAGAATGACAGCTAGCATCATCCCATGCCATCTCAGTCCACCTGCTCTGTTGTGTGTGGATAGAACTTCAGTTTTTCATTTGGTACCACTGACACCAATCAGGTGAGAGAAAGAAAGAGGTCAACTTGCCCAACCTTGCCAATATTGTATATGAGGCCAGTAATTTGGGTCCCCAATAGTCCCACCGATTCTGCAGGGCAGGCACAATTTCTTCTTTGATGTTTGGCTGGGTTAGGGTTTATATTGTTAAAAAGGTTTTCTGTACTTCCAGCTTACCTTTTCTCTGGTTCATTGGTTAGAGGATGCAGGCTTAGGGCTTTCTTTCTTGCCTATGTCTGTTGGTAGTTCTGGGTTATAGATTTCTCCAGTGCCCCATCTAGGGTATATATATGAAAGGCAAAAGAAAACCCAAGGAACTCATCACCATCATGACCATGTCATTCTAAAAGTCCTATGATCCCTACCAAGTTTACCTTCTTTTATCTTTCAGAGTATTTTTATATTTGCTTATTGTACCATGTTCAGGACTTTTTAGTTGTGTGAAGGAATACTAGCAAGAGTAGGCTATCTCATCCTGGCCAGAACCAGAAGTTCTGGAGTTCATGTTTATTTTATATATCTGCCATTCAGTTGACATGCAATATTGAATTATGTCACCCATCCATCTATTTATTCTTCCTTCATGCTATTCTTTTATCCACAATACGTTTGGTGTGTGTTGAATATTTTTGTGTACTATTTTGGAAGCACCTGAACATGGCACGAGAAATAAGACTTACCAAGGCTCATCAGCTTGCAGACAAATCCACTCTTTATTATAGGAGATTATTAAGTGAGTTAAGTTCCACATAGGAAAACAAAAGGCACATCATTAATGGGTTTGTTTATATGGATACTTTCTGTTTATAATAACCAATAAACATTGCCTTGAAAGGGAAGATTACTTGTAAAATGTACACATGTGATACAAAGGATTGGTGTGAAAGATTCAAAGTTCTCCCACCCACTGATTTTGATGATCATACTTGTGTAGATTCACTTAAGTGATCTCTTGCTATCAGACTTCCACATGAGTCACCCCACCCAACTCCCCACC
Organism: Proteles cristata cristata; assembly: GCA_017311185.1. Classification (NCBI taxonomy): domain Eukaryota; kingdom Metazoa; phylum Chordata; class Mammalia; order Carnivora; family Hyaenidae; genus Proteles; species Proteles cristata. Next base: position 932,097 of record JAESUZ010003900.1, on the reverse strand, counting down.
TTTCCCCCCGGGAGTGTATTTTGAAGTTCTATGAAAGCCCTGAAACATCTGGGCACTCTTATAGTGAGGATTACAATCCATAAATAGTGTTTATAAAATGCTTGTTCTTGAATATTTCAATTCTTTGATGATTTTGTTTTCATCACTAACAGACTTTTTATTGTAGCTTTGGTGTCTCCCAAAGTATGGGGCATAGGAGGGATCACCTTGCTCACTATACTTCAGTGACAGCTGCCACCAGTCACAGACAATTACAGACTCTCAGGTCAGATATAGTAAGCCAACCAGAGTGTCATAAATTGCATATGTGAATTGCCCAGGGGCTCCTGGTTAAGTCTGCAACAGAGCTGAAAATAAAACTCCTAACTCTTCCCATACAACTGCCTTGCCTTTCTGAATCAGTCTCAATACCTTGTTCTTTTACTATCTTGGGTATTTCCCTTTGCTATTCCCTTCAGCTGTCCCTTCTAATCTTCTCTGCAGGTTCAGTAACAATTCCCTTTTTTTCCTGACTTTATTAACAGGTGGCACCAAAGATATATGTGTCATTAGGCCCTGTACATGGATGTCCTCTTAATATGCTCCCTCTCCTATTATTATGCTGCTAACATACACCACATCATACCACACCACACCACACACACACACACACACACACACACACACACACACACATGCTTTTTCTTCATATTTTTTATATGTATTTATGATAAAACTCCTACCTTTATGTTGTGCTCTCAGGAGAGTTAGTCTCTAATGGTGGTCCTTAAACTATTCTGTGGAAAAAAAGTCACTTACTATAGTTCTTGAAGATTAACAGAGTACATTAGTACTATTAAAAATATCCTGGTTTGTTTCACCCTGTTTTTTGAACGTCCTGATCAAGATACATTTTTATAATATTAAAAAATTGTTTTCGATGAAAGTATTATATTTACACAGTATAGTGAACTGATCTCAGGTTAATTTGTCTAGCTTTGTCAAATGTAAACTTCTATGTAATCCACATTTCCTTATCAAGGTACAAAACATTTCATCAGTGCAGAAATTCCCCTCATAACCCTTTCCAGTCAGTTGATCTTTGCAAGTTCTGATGAATCCATGAATCTTATATGGTATTATTTTTGCCTTTTTGCCTTATTTTTTAATGGAATCCTGCATACACAGTCTTCATCTAGTTTATTTTGATCAGCATTGTGTTTTTGAGATTCAGTCATTTTTTATACTTCAGTAGTTCAATCCTATTTTTCAATAGCATTTCATTGTATATCACAGTTTGTTTATAAATTCTCCTCTTGATGTACAAAAATATTCTGTCCACTTTTGGCCATTATAAATAAATCTGTTATGACCATTCTTATACAAGCCTTCTGTGGACATATGCTTTCCTTTCTTTAGGATGAATCCTTAGGAGTGGATAGATGAGTCATTGGATATATGTATGTTTAACTTCTTAGAAAACTGCAAATTCATTGTCCAAATTGGTAGCACCATTTTACACTCCTACAGGTGTTTGAAGATTTATGACCATAAATATTTTAAAATATTTCTGTCAAAAATATGGTAACAGACAGAAGTATACAGCATGAAATTCCGATATAGATATAATAGAAATGGATATGGTAAAAAGAGATGAGAGAAACAGGAGACTGCTTTTCTATGGCCTGATTCAGAAAAATTCAACTATATGTCCTTAATTTGTTCCATTCATGACTCAAAATTTTGTTAAGGTGCAATTGACCCCTGGTGGCTGGGAGATTTTAGGTATTTCTTCTTATTTCTATAGTGTCCAGATAATTTCACTGTAAAATATTCCTCAGTTAAATCAGAGAAGCTGGTGCAAAATTCCTAGTCTAGTTTATTCCTATACAGTAGGTTTGTAGTTATTTTAGAAACTCATATTTCAGTTTTATATTTAAATGTCAGGTACTGAATGACAATAAAAGATTGGATATTGAAGGTAGGGAAATTTTGTTTTCAGTTTTATGGGTTAAAATTCCATGGTATTCTTACGATGAAGCTTGAGTTTTGGAAACATTATTTAAATCTGAGCTATTTGCAGTGCATTAATAGCATTTCAGACAGTTCCATTGAAACACTTTAAAAACATGTTCGCTTGGGAAGATCATTTATGCATAATAAATAATCATATGTTTCTGTGTTGTATGGGATAATGTCTGCCTGCCCTGTTTGCCCAGGGACTAAGGTATGGTAGGCCAAAGAAGTGTCCATTGAATGCTTTAATTTTTAAAACTTTTTTGGCTTAGTATACAGAATGATAATATGATGACTTACAAATTACTAAGTCACTCATATCCACTTTGCTTGACCCTTAAAATTGTCTAAACATTTTATGACATATTTTCTATTTATAGGTGCATATAATGGTAGAGTAGGGAAAAGCTTTAAAAACATCCAGTTAAAACTTCCATTTGAGGCTTAAATTTCCTCTAAACCATCTTCTCCAGTTGTTTATCTTCAACAGTGGAAGGATTTGCTTCATGGCCATAGAGAAGGTCTATGTAATATATATTTATGGAATGGAAATAAGCTTTGCTATTCTTTTCTCACTCATATTGGTCACACTCCCTTTTTTATTCTAAGACAAACAAGAGAATGTGCATAATGGCAAAAGGCACATTCCTACCTGATTCAAAGGCTCCAAGAAGAGGAGGCTCTTTAATGCCTTTCAAGGTGGAAAGTACAGATTAATACAGATGGAAAGCCCCATGATGTCTGCCTCAAAAGAGCATAATGCCACCGAGATGCCTTCTTTTCTGAGATCCTTAGTGTACGATCATCAGCAGAGTCTCAATGACTTTGGCCTCACATTACATTTATTGCCATTTGGTCACAGCCCATTCCCCAATGGTCAGATACTGCAGCAGACTGTTATTGCCATTGTTTTAATTTGTTATTATTGCCATGTATTATTGTGACGTCTCTTCTTCTTAGAGAGAACAAGTGATTATTTTAGGAATCACAATGTCTCAGCAACTCAGATTAATATTCCAAATAAATGCATTTTCTTTTTTTGAAGTAAGGCTATTTTCAAGAAAAGTGATGTGGGTGTCAGAGAACAGGAGTCTGAGAATTACTCCCAAAGTGGTTTTGTTAATAAAATCCGAAATTCTCTTTCTCTAGATACAGCAACCACTCATTGCTAAAATTTTCATGAGCCTCTTATTACCCTGTAAAGATTTAGATTGCTTTGGAAGGGACAGAGGGTAAAGAAGGGATGAAAGCAAAAGCCAGAGACTGCAGGTGGCCACTTGGTTCCAGTTGAGCTTCGCTGGTGTAGCATGGACTTGGGGACACTGGACCCTGTGGTAGACAGAAATCAAAGACACTCCCTAAGATTCTGAGCCCCTGGTGCACACGTCCTTGTAACTGTAGAGACTGTGACAATAATTCATCTTACCGAGGTGATTAGGCTATGCAATATAGCAGAGTTTAAGAAAGGGAGATTGTCTAGGCAGACCCTACTTAATTACATGGGCTCTTTTAAATCAGAACATTTTCTCCACCTGGTCACAGAAAAGAAAGTCAGAGACACATACTCACGGATCAGGAGAAAAACAAACATCCCAGTTGTGAACTACATATGGAAGCCACTGGCAAGGAACTGTGGGCATTCTCTAGGAGGTGGGAGTGTCCCCAGGAAACCTTCCGCAGGTAAACAGGGACCTCCATCTGAGAACTGCGAGGAAATGGATTCTGCCAGGAACCAGTGAGCTTGGAAAGGATTCTGAGCCCCAGACGGCAGCCCCACGTGACCAGACACCTTGATTTCAACTTTTCAGTTGAGACACTCAATAGAGACTCAAGCCACACCACACCCAGACTTCTGGCCTATAGAAGCTGAAATTATAAATGTGTTGTTTTAAATTGTTCATAGAAAATTAGTACATTGAGATAATCTAGATGAGTTGGTTAATTTTATTAAGATGACTGCTTTTACTAATCAACTTTTATTTAAAGCAGAAAATCACAAGTGATATAGACATATTTAAGTTTTGTTTTAAACTAAATACATGCTTATTCACTTTCTGATTTTTGCCATAGGACAAATGGATTCTGCACCTGAAATTCCAGTTGTCTTTTTATGTAAAGCACATTTATATAAGGCACATTCCCTCTATTTTCTAGTTTTGCATTTTTTTAAGTGGAGCACAGCCTTAAAGGCAGTTGTGTAACAGTGTGATTACAGAGTCATTTTAAATGTTGTGATTCTTCCCCCACCCCTGCCTTCAATATTTTCAGTTGTTTGGATCATGCCTATAGCTATAGCAATCATCTAAAGATTTACCTTTATTAAGTTTTTCAAGAGTGTGCAACTTAATTTTCATTAATCCAACATTTTTCCCTACTGCAATTTCAGCATTTTATATCATGTAGGTAAATTATTTATTTTTAGCAACACATGAAGATAGCATATAAATGTATTTGGAAACAAATGCAGATAACTGGCATGCAATTTAAGTACATTGGTACAGGCACCCTGGCCTATAAGCTATAGTGTTCATTGTACTGCAGCTCTCGGTAGAAAGATAGTGTAGAAGGAAGGGGAAATGTTATTGATTAAGTGAATTTTTACCTATATTTGGCAAATAAATGAAGTGGAGGTGGCTTAGGATACTTTCTATTAAACACATATATAATTATCAAGACTATATTTATTGCTTTATGAAGATTCATCAAAATTAGCGTATAATAATATTAACCTCCCCAGAACCTGGCTGCCCAGAGGTTCCAGATTATGTAAACATGGACACAAAAACACTTTGTGAATACAAAAATCATTAAATCCTAAGAGTCAAGTGAACATTCATTTTCACATGTTCCTATCTCAAGCACAGGCAAGCTTGCATTTGAATTGGACTCTCTGGCTCTGTGGTCTTGTATGTTACTCAATCATTCTAAAACTCCATTTGCTCCTCTCTAAAAAGGGGTAATACACCCCCCCCCAGGCTTGTTGTAGGGGCGAGGGGGGGGGATTAGCTAACCTGAGAAATATCTGCCAAGTATTAGATACTCAGTAAATATTACTTTCCTTCCAGTTTGGACTTCCGTGTTATGGTGAAATTGTTTATAGTATTTGATGTGTAAGGTGGGGGCTACAATCACCTGTACTTCTAATTCTTCCATACTTTGATGTAAAGCCATTTGCTGGAGATACAGGAAGAGTTACGTATAAGTGTCATTAGGCATCTTCTAAGATTTAAGATACAATCCCTAGATTTAGCACTGACAAATCCATAATACTATATTGACCTTGTTCCCAATTTTTATTTCTTTATTTTTTAATGTTGATTTACTTTCGATAGAGGAAGACAGAGCATGAGCGGGGGCGGGGGGGCACAGAATCCAAAGCAGGCTCCAGGCTCTGAGCTGTCAGCACGGAGCCTGATGCAAGGCTTGAACCCATGAAACAAGAAATCATGACTTGAGCCAAAGTTGGATGCTTAACTGACTAAGCCACTCGGGTGCCACAATTGTTCCCAATTTTTAAATGATTATTAATGCATCATCTTAATAATATAAGAACAAGAAAATTTAAACATGTGGAGAAAACATTACCTACCATCTCACTACCCTAATATAGTAACTGTTTCTATGTTTCTGGATGCATTGGGTTTCTTGCTCTCTTACAAAATGGTATTTGTAGTCCTTAAAAATATATCAGTTGTGACTTTCTGCCTACTTTTCATCACATTATGGGACCACCTTAACGGTATCTGCAGTTAGATAATCTATAGATGAGTTGAACATTATTCCTGTTGCTACTGTGGGTCAGTAAGGTGCTTTCAACAACCCTCTTCCAGGCCTCTTCCATCGTTCTTGCTACCAGCTTACGACATTCATTTCTAGAAGGAATTTCTAGGTGAGACGCAGAGCACAGCATTAAATCGAGTGTCTTTCTCTCTTTATGCTGAAGTACACTTTTAACATGGCACCAAAGATTTGTTTTTGTGTGTCTTGGTTTTTGTATGTGTGTTACATTTCTAAGCCAAATCAATGGTGGTATCAATATATCTAACTTAATTTTGTCATAATTTGATCACTGTGCAGCCAAAGTTGTCATAAAGTAAACAGGCTGTAGATAGCATGTATGTTGTACTGGTGAAAAACGTATGTGGTATGTGACCAAGTCTTGTAAACTGAAACTTGTACCAACAGAAAAGCTTGCTCCTTGCTGACATCAATTTGATGTCTCTGACAGGCCATTTGCCTCCTTTTAAGAGCAGAGCATCCTCATTTGTGTTGGACAGAGTTTGTTTCAAAAATTGAGAGGCAAGGCTCTTGCCTCACCAAATGGCATGCCGATAGAAAGCAGATATGGGAGTGAAGATATTCTAGAAGTGGAAAACTTGGCGTTTTGGGGAAAGGAGTGAACACGATGAGGGTGAAAATTGGGAAGTCAAGAAAGAAAGGAAAAAGAGATTACAATATATCACAGAAAAGTAACAAACCACGTTTGGTTCCATCTTTTTTACTGGCATGTGGTAATTCACTTGACTAGTGAAGCTCCAAGTGGAGGCTAAGGGTCTCAGGTCACACCTGTTACACTGAGTGAGGTTCATGATTTATGTCTGTGTGACCTTTTAGGGCACACTACAGAGACATCAGTTCTACTGAAATGAAACATAAATATACTTCCCCTCTCTGACACCCACACGCCACCCCAAAACCTTTTTATCTGTGAGCTTCAAACATTTGTGCTGGCACCTGTTCTTGCAGCTGTAATGTCTTTACCATGGTGTCTTTTGCTAATAAAAGATGAACAAAGTCAAGCCCAAACTCAGCTGTTTCATAATTTATGTTTTATTATCTTATCTCTCCCTATTCCTTGATTTATTAAAAATACATTTTGACCATTCACTACATGATCTTGCCATTCTTGGAAAGCAGTAGGAGCAAGGGAAATGAGACCCCCATGGAGCTTGGCTTCTAGTTGGGAAAAATAGGGAAGAAAATTTTGAAAAGTGATCAGATAGTATGTCTGGGGGCTAGGGAGCGACAACATCTAAAAAGCTGCTTTTTTATATGGCACAGTCAAAAAGAACCCTACCTGATCAAATATAATTTAGATAGATAAGCAAAAGCAAGTTCAAGAACAAGCCAATGGAAAAGCTCTGGAAAGAATGTTTCAGGCCAAAGGCTCAGTGAGTGCAAAGACTTCAGCTGAGTGCATGCTTCACGTGTTTAAAGGAACAGTAAGAAAGCCAACATGGCTTGGAGGGGATAAAGGAGCTTGGAAAAAAAGGGTAGGAGATAAAGTGGGAGGTAACGGATCATCCACAACCTTATAAACCAATGTAAGGATTTTGGATTTTTTTAATTTTTAGATTTTGTATGTTTTTTCAAATGAGGAAACAAAGGCCATCGAAGGTTATGGCAAAGGGATATGAGCTGACTTAGATTTTCATGGGTCAGTTAAGCTGCATATTGAGAACAGAAGGTGAATAGGTACATATGACCTGTACGTACATAAGTGAGGGAGAAAACCACCCAGGTGCCTTTTACAGTGTTTGCGAGAAATAAGTGGATATTAAATTGCTGAAGGAAAATAATTGTCAAGGTACTTCTGATAAAAATGTTAATGATGTATTTGTCCATGAAGAAAGACAACAGTGCTCTAGAAATTAGCCTTGAAAAGTGTCTTCCTATACAAAGACAAACTTTCAGTTTTGACATGTAATTTCCTTACTTCAGTGATACTGGACTCTCAAGTTCATAAGATGGTTCAAGAACCTTCTTAAATTAACTATTCTCTTTCTGGCATAAACTTGTGAGAAAATGTTGGTAATGGTCTAACAGGAAGGTTTATGGCCAGCATCTCTTCTTCATTCACTCAAATGAATCGATTATTTATTTTCCATAAAAGTCTCAAAAGTTTGTTTCATCCTTGAGCATGCACTATTTGGTAAACATTAAATCCCTAAAATTTTTCAACTCTCAGAAGTCATTACTGGGGCACCTGAGTGGCTCAGTTGGTTAAGCATCTGACTTTGGCTCAGGTCATGATCTAGCAGTTTGTGGGTTTGAACCCTGTGTGGGGCTCTGTGCTGATAGCTCAGAGGCTGGAGCCTGCTTTGGATTCTGTGTCTCCCTCTCTCTCTGCCCCTTCCCTGCTCATGCTCTGTCTCTCTCTTTCTTAAAAATAAATACACATTAATAAAAAAAACACTATGTAAATTATGATAGATGGTTAAAAAGTCAAAGAAATACCCAATAGAGGTCTGTTACTACTGTGGTAGAATTAAGAAATGAGGCAGAAAAGTTTTATCAATTGCTCTATGCAAAATATGTAATATACTAGGGATATCACTGAAATAAATATGTCTTCTTATAAACATTAAGTATTTTTAAAAATTATTTTTAACGTTTATTTATTTTTCAGAGAGGGGTGGAGGGTGCGGAATGGGGGAATTCAAAACAGGCTCCAGCCTATGTGGGGCTGAAGCTCAGGAACCATGAGATCACAAACTGACCCAAAGTCAGTCCCTTAACCAACTGAGCCACCCAGGCGCCCCGAGTATTAAGTAATTTTGAAGTGATTGAAGGATATGTTAGATGTTCAGCCTTGACCAAATTTTGACAACACAGAATTGTCAGAATTCAGTGTTGACATAGCCTCCAACACTGAGGCATTAAGTTGGAATATCATAAAGGGTTGTAGGTTAGCGCATTCCAGAGAACCTGTTCAAGAGTTATGTCTGTGTGTACCTGTGTGTGTAATTTACACATGCACATGCACACACATGTAAATATACATAATAATTCTGCTCAGTGTAAAACAGCTTTAGACTGTTACCATAAATCCAGGCTTCTTCATTGACTATTGGTTCAGTCTTTTCCTGATGGGACAATCAGAGACCTAATAAGAAAGCAATTTTACGGTGAAATAGAAGACTTACTCACTAAATTCACAGTTATATTACATAAGGAATATGAATGACTACCATTCAACAAATGAATTTGAATGTGGTTTGAATGTCCTACTCCCTGAGTTTCCTTAACCTATATCCAGCACTATGCTGAGTGAAAGGTGAACTATGAGGAACATCTATATTCATAGAGCATCACTGGAACTTTCTGTATTTACTGCCTGACAAAGATTATGCCTAATGCTGTGTTGGATTCCCACAACCACAGCACTGAGGACTTTCTTGTCAATCTAGGTGTCAGTGACTGGACTGAGGAAAAAAGTGCATAAGAGGCAGTCCTGTCTATTCAATGCTGGTATTTTCCCCAGGACACATGGGAAGAGTGTGGAGTGTGCAGCTCTACTCAGGATGACTTCAATAGGAAACAGTGGCAGATAGCAAGTAGCAGGCTACGGGATGGGAAGAAATGAATGGGACTAGAAGGAGATGCCAAGTATTTGAGAAAGGGCCTCCACAACCCTACAGTCCACTTCATTCCCTACCTCTTCATCCCTCTTTTCCATAATTAAAATCAGGTTATTCTTCACTGTTTTTTCCCATTAGTGTGTTCCTGTCAACTTTCTCTAATTCAATTAATCTAATAAACCTATACATGGTGATAAGATATAATAAAGCACTTTAGGTGGTGTATGCATATAAAGTTCTCTTAGACAACATTTACTTAAATGTAAATCCAACCTCAATAAATACATTTCAACCAAAGAAGCGATTCAAATTTGAAGCCCCTCATAAAATAGCTAAGAGATAGGACTTTTTGAAAGGTCTTATTTTGGTTGCAGCTGCCCTGATCAACCACAGAATACTTCTTCAAAGATTCATGTGAAAGATTTTTAAATGTTATATAGTTGACAGTTCCTTGAACAATGAGGGGGGTTGTTAGAGGTGCCAACCTCCCCCCAGAGTCAAAATCCACATATAAGTTTTGACTCCTCAAGAACTTTCCTACTGATAGCATACTGTTGATTGGAAGCCTTACTGATACATAAGCAGTCAATTAATACATATTTTGTATATTTTATGTATTATACACTTTATTCTTTCAGTAAAGAAAGCTAGAGAAAAGAAAATATTATTAAGAAAATCATAAGGAAGGGAAAATACATTTACAGTACTGTACCGTATTTATTGAAAAAAAATTCTCATATAGGTGGACCCATGGTGTTCAAATCTGAGTTGTTCAAAGGACAAACTGAGCTCATAAGAATCACCTAGAAAACTACCCAAATAGCCATCTTTCAACTATAAAACAATTAAAACAGAATAACTATTCATGCGGTCAATAGCATGGATGAATCTAATATATACGATGTTGAAAGAAGTCTATCAGTTACCAAAAACATATCATATATTCCACTTGCATGTGGTTTAAGAAAGCCAAATTGTGTTTTTCCTCTGGGTGTGTTATTACCTGAAAAGCAGCATGAAATATCTTTTTAGGGCAATGGAAATGTGCTATTTCTTGATTCTGAATGGCAGTTACATGGGTATATTCATATGTAAATATGCATCCAGATGCACACTTGAGATTTCTGTACTTTACTGGTATGCTACAGTTTTAAAAATCACTTGCGGTACTTGCTAAAATAGAGATTCTGAGTTCTCCCACGGGTATTTTGACTCAGTCGCCTGGTAGTCCCAAGGAAACTATATTTTATTTAGCCCTAGTCTAGGGAGCACATTTTCAAAAAACACTTGGCATAAAGAGGGACTCCATAACGTCAGTGAAAACTCAAAGCTAGTCTGGGTTATTGAGTCTTTCTAATTTGACAGTTTGTATTATGATTTATGAGCTTATGCAGTTTTCGCTGAATTATTTTTATTGCGAATCAAATCATAATTCTATTACTAAATTATTTTTTTCACTCAAGTCAAGAAGATGAAAGAATTTGGGGATGGTATGGAATTCTTTAGGTTATTTCCTGCAGTGATCAGAAACCATGCTCTGCAGTCCTTACACCTTCTCCATCCTCAACCCGCGTCCGGGCCTACAATTCCTGTGCTCTGCTGAACATCAGGCTTTGAGATCAAATCCAAGAGATACATACAGTGTAAGAAGCCAAAGTTTGAGACTATCCATTTAAATCAATTGGCCTTTATTTACCAACTGTAAACAATGCTGGGCTTCAAAATGCAACTCTATTCAAAAACTTTTAAAATAACTTCTTTGGGTTTAGAAACTGAATATGTATTTTCCCCCCTCACAATTTTCCTGGTAATTCTCACAGGGATGCCATTGTGAAGTTAAACAAGAATTCAAATTTAAATACAATTATCGCAAGATTTGCATTCAAGTCTACACTGCACATGAATTTAATTTTCTTCATTTTGAATTTGCTTACAGGCAGTTCAACTCAAGATACTAAAATCCCTTTGCTGAATTCCTTTGCCAAATGTTGAAGGTGTTCAAGGATGGTTGTTGAGCTAAAGAGAAATTTGAATTTACAGATGTGATGGCTAAATTTATTCCCTGAAATCCTCTTTAATCCGTTAAACTACATAAATAATGTAGGTAAAAAATTCTTTGAAAATGTGTTATTGTCCGTTTGACTTTACTAGAAATACATTGATTTAAATGTAAATACATTAAATTAGAAACATAATGCAAATGTGTCATGGAGAATATAGAATACACTGATTAAAAGCCCTGTTTTTCACAAAAACTTTAAAAGAAAAGAAAGTGAGAGGAAAAGAAAGATAAAAGAGAGAGCAAGCACAGGAAATGAACATTTTAAATGTACTGAATTTATGTTGAGAGTGCTCATTTTTAATAGACATGGTTAGCAGAGTAAGCATAAAGTACTGGCTAACTTCATAGCTAAGACTGCGACCTTCTGGTCAGATCAACCCAAGATGCAGGCTTAGCTCCATTACTTTCAGTAACTACGAAACTTTGGTCAAGTTTCTTCATTTCTTAAAATAATGGTACTTATATTAAGTTTGCTGTAAGTATTAAATTAGTTAATGCTTACAAATGGTAAACACAGTGCCTGGTACATTGCAATTGCTCAAAAAAAGTTATCTGCAGACATGGGGATTGCCATGACCTTTCCAAGTAAGAGTTGACGTTGAGTACGAATTAAGGCAGAAATATCCTTTTTTATTTCTGTAGTCAATATCTTTTTTATTTTATGTAGTCAAAAGGACAACACCTAATTCAAGATGACACTCCTGATTTTTACTACTTTAGCTCTAAAATATTTTATAAAATCTAAATTGACAATACAAGAAGATGAATTTATTTCTAAGACTTATTTTAAAATCATAGCTAACAAGGAAATTTGCCTTTCTTGGATTTGTCACTGACCTAATATGCTATTATGTGTACAAGGTTCATAAACATATTAGATATTCTGGATGACAGTTTTACTTTTTTACTAATAGATTTTAATAAGTAAGATCCAATAGCAAAATTGAACCAACCAGCCAAAAAAAATCTACCCAAACTAAACCAGACTAGAATAATTCAAACTAAGCCAAACCAGAGAGTCCAACTCACAGAAGAAATGGTATAAAATTGAAAGCAAAGACCATAAAATGTTTAGCGAATTCTTCAAAATACCCAATTATAATTCTGACTCTCACAGTCTCTCTACCCAAGACAGCTTGGAGATCTGAAACTAATGTTTCCAAAGGGGAGTTAATTCAAAAAAATAATGTTAAAAATAATACAGCAGAAAAATCTTTTAATTGTCCTTGCCAAGGACTATGCATTTTTCTACTTCTGTAGCTTGTTAGAGGGGAAACAGCTGCTTTATAGAGTTGTGTTATAGCTGTGTTCTTTTTAAAATTAGATGCAGAATGTTTAAGTGACCCTTCAATTTATGTCAGTAAGCCCATCAATAGACACTATTTTCAAACTTTACAAGGTTTAAAGTGCTTTACTGAGTGGTTGCTAGTTATTCAGAAATGAAAATCAAAGGTTACAGTCTGTGGGGGAAACCACATACTCATGAAATGATAACCAGCCACACAAGGTAGCATAGGATAGATTAAAACTGGGTGGTAGAGATCAGAAATGTCACTGAGGATCCGACTTGGGAGTGTGCATTTGAAAAGAGTTGTCAGAGTTGACGAAAAAGGAAGTCTAGACAGGTAGAGAGGAGGGTGAAAGTGGAGGAAAGAGCAATGGAAGTTAAAGAAACGTGGCTAGTATGAAATGATTGCTCTGGTAGACATCCTTTGTCTTGTCAAAAATCCATAAACAATTGAAAGCAAAGCAGTAAAAGTGTGTTAAGCAAGCACCTTGTTGTGCACAAAAAAACCAGTGAGTGAACGGGGAGTCTCCCAGTCCCAAACTGCTGTGGAGCTCAGAGTCCTGCTCCAGGGCGCCTTATAAAATGAATTGAGGAAGCTGTTAAGCCTTCACAGGGATTGGTTATTTCCAGGAGGGTTTCTAGGCAGCAGGAGCTTGGGTAAAATTATCTTATACCATTTTAGGAAGATGACTTAAGTTTCTTCTATGATTATCAGAGGCATTTACAAGAAATAACCTCAGTGAAGTTTCCTTCTATTCATAAAATACGCTAGATTTAGTTTTGCTTAAGTGGCTTAAATGGTTTTGTCTGCTTGGAGGATTTTCAAGCCCGGTCTCAATTTTATTTTATTTTAACAGTCTCTAAGTCACAGCAGTCCCTGGGTAAAAATTGGAGCAATGTTTTTATTCTGTTTCCACAGTTCTAGCCCTCCATCAGAGAAATCACTGGGATTTCATTCAGCCTTGGACAAATTGCACGGTCTGCTTTGCACCCTCAGTTACCCCTGAGGGTCCTAAGCACCTGTTTCTTGGGGACTCACTGGGCACCCTCTGCTCCCACATAGTGCCTGAGACTTCCCACTCCCTGCAGGAAGGATGAAGAGACCTCCCTGCTGTTTTGTCTCCAATGGGACCTCACTATTGTCTCAAGTACTGATGTGTCCCCAGAGAGCAGAGTCCTTAGGAAAGGCCCAGGGTCTTTTTTCTCAAAAGCCAGATGCACGCTGCTATCCCCTCCAGCTTACCCTGCACAAAGTCCGGGGCAGGGTGATGTCTCAGCACTGTGCTGTACACTCTGCCACCCAGGCAAGCCCAGAAATAAAACCATCTTGTGCTCCTTACAGGGCTCTTGGTGGAAACATATCATTCCTTCTTTTTCTTACGATAATTTCTCACCTCAGACCCCACGCATGGATTGATGACAGTGGGGCAAGATGACAGGTCAAAACCATAGATCTGAAACCCTAAGGGCTTACTGAGCAGAATAATACCATTCTGTGGACAAGCTATCAGAAGAACATTATTTTCTGGATGCCGCAGTGGTAACCAGACAAATTTGTCCTAAATGAAGGCAGAGGTTTCCTCCTCTCAATTTGTCACTTTTTGAAGCAGAGCCAGGCTGGCTTGGGTGCTTTATGAATATAATCTGGGACCACGGGACGTGCTGTGGCTGTGTGCCAGGAGATGTGAACTCGGATCTCAATGCCACCTCACAAGCAGTGTGATCTTAAAGGTCATTATATGACTTTGGATCTCAGATTCTTTTTAATCTGAAAAAAAAATAAGATTGACTTAAATAGTTCCCCCCCTAAAATTCTGAGTCTGTAAATATAGTAAAGACCATTAGATTTCAATGTGTTTGAAATGACAATTCAGTCTAAATAGGAACGGTAGTTCTAAGTGAGATCCTTGAAATTCATGGTCAATTTAGCTCTGTTGATTTCATATGTAAAGTATTATTATGAAACACATCCCATGAATGAGATTTAATCTGCAAACTCTGAAGAACAAGAAACAAAAACACCTTAAGGTCTCTTTACATCCACATAAAACTGCCTCCAAACCTCTCCTTTGTTTACTCTTCTACCTTCTGAAAGAAAAATTCTATTTCAATCAGTGGAGAGGCTCTTCCTTTCAACAGGCTGGACCCAGAAGCTGGGAAGATTACGTAACTTCTGAAGTACGGGCAGGGCCATCAGTCTTTCCCTGCATTATAATGTCCACTGCTCTCCCCATTACCTTTAACTTCTGAGCTACTCATGAGGGCACGAGTGTCTCTGCAGAGGCTGGTGACTCCCCAGGGTCCAGCCTTCCCATGCTTGCACCCCTTCTGAGATCTTGCCTTCTCCATAGGGCTTTGCTACACAGCTGATCACAAGCGCCCATAAATGGCAGGGCCAACTAACCTTTGTTTATTCATGATTTCCAGGCGTGCTCTCTCCCTTTTCACTCTCTGCATTGTCTCTTCAATATGTGTGGCATTTACTGAACAAAGACAATTATGCATTTCTCTGATTTCTCTCCTGTGAAATTATCTGAGGCAATGAATACATATGACTGGTTACCTGCTTAAATGAGAGGAGAGGAAATGAAGGAAAAACTGGACACACATTAATATCCCAGTAGACTATTTTGCTTACATCTGCTGGCTTTAGAGGTAAAGGTAAAAGATTCAGTTAACATAAAGCAAGGATGAAAACTAGCACTGGTTCAGGCGAATCAAACCAGGTTAATCGGTGCTCTTCTGCTGATTTTAAATTTGACTCTAGGTCAGGCGGATAATCCTCTCTAGTTCATATTGCCACAAAGAGAAGACAAAACAAAATAAGAACGTCCATGTCTATGACAATTACACCAAGTTCTTAATTTGAAATCAGAAGTGTAAATTTCTGAATGATCATAGTAAACTTTCTAGATCTGCCTCTTCTCTATCCAAGTACATTTTTCTCCCTACCCATGAGTGCTCCCCGCCTGCTTCCATGTTTGACTTTTAGATTATTCTGCTTAGAAACAGCACCCTGCCTTGGTAGGAGATGCATTAGGAAGGCTATTGCTAAGGTTGTTCCAACTATCATTTCTTTGGTACCAATGCCTGGTGGGGCTGTTCTCCTTATTTCCAGATTTCATGGTGCTGTAAGTTTCTGCTTCCCTTATTATAGACCATCCAGTGTACCCTTTAACTTTTGGGAGATTTGGTCTCAGACCTGTCTGAAAGGTTCTGCCTTTGACTTGCTTATGTTTCTGAGCTCTGCCCCAGGGGCTGCTGCTAAGAGAAACTTCCCTCATTTCCTCACCCAGGGTTCTACCCACATATGCACAAAATGGACTTGAACACGTAGTCTGACAAAGTGACCCTGTCCCACAAATCCTGTGTTCACACAGTTTCACAGAAAGGTTTGTAGGCAGCACACACTAAACATTAATAAAAACACAAGAAGTACAGCTTGCAAAGTGAATGATTATTTAGACAATCTGACAACCCAGATTTTCTCTAAGAAAGATTTTCCATTTGCCTGGGCACTTGTCAATGCATATTCAAAAACCAGGGGGCAAGATCAGCTTTGTTCTTCACAGAAAAATAATTTGATGAACTTTTTGCTGATTGCACATTTGATGGCTCTGGAACATTGTAAGCATTGTAGAAAAGAAAGTACCTATTATTTTGTGAGCAGTATGTCACTTTAGTTGTAAAGTGCCTCCAGATATATGCCACCACCCACCCGGCAAGCTCCTGGGAAGACAAAGAGTCTCCTGAAGGGCTTGATTTCTAGTAAGTAACCTCCCCTCATCAAGGTCACTTGGCACACAGTTGGTCACCTTGGGAAAAAAGGAACAACAAAGAGAAAGCAATCAAAATACCTTGTCTGCTTCCAGTCTTTCATCCACAAATCACGAGAACCCTGATTAATGATAAATAAGTGCTTTAACATATTATAATGGAGATTACAGAAATGCTGAATCAGACATTACCTAGTTAGTCTATCAAGCCTCAGTTTCCTGATCTCTGTACATGACAAATATCTGTAGGATAACAACTTACCTTGCAGAGTTGCTGTGAAAGATAAATTAGACCCTATCGAAATTAAAAACTTCTTCACAAAAGACACTGTCAGGTGAGTGAGAAGACAAATCACAGAATGGAAGAGTGTATTTGTAAATTATATACCTCACTATCTCACAGGGATTTTTATCAAGAATATATAAATAGTTAGAGATAAAATGTATGATGCTAGACTTGACATAAAGGAGGTGTCACCATTTTTAAGCTGTTTTTCTTATCCCAACTTCTTTCCTTGGGAACGTATCTATAATGTATCAACTATTATAAAGCTCTTCATTTAGAAACCAGAAGTAAAATATTTTAAAACTTATAGAAAGGCCAGGATAGGAGAGTTGAATAAAAATACTGTGCCAGACTTTTTATGCTTTAGTTTTTTCACTGGCATGCAGTTGATTCTTCTTTGTGGTGTACCATTTTATGAATTTTGACAGTTACATATTTATCAACACAACCATGATGCCGGACCACCATTCCTTGTACTAAAATTTCCCCGTGCTGCCTCCCTGCAGTCCATCGCACACCCCAGTCAACCTTGGCAACCACTCATCTGCTCTCTGTTCCAGTGGTTTTGCCGCTTCTGAATGTCTTATAAATGGAATCATACAGAACCAGACTTTTAGTTCTGACAACATTTACTCACCAAAAAGCATGCTATTGCATGCATCAAAAGTTGGTTCCTTTTTGTTATATTGTGTGGCTCTACCATAATTTACTTTTGAAGGATGTTTGGGTTGTTCCCAATTTTTGGCAATTTCAAGCAAGATCTCTATCAATATTCATGTACAGGTTTTTTATAGGGTTTATTTATGTACTTAGTGTGGGAGGTGGGGGTACAGAGAGAGAGGAAGAGAGAGAATCCCAAACAGGCTCCATGCTGTCAGCGCAGAGCTTGACACAAGGCTCAAGAGTCCAATCTTTAAGTGACTGAGCCACTCAGGCACCCCCACATACAGGTTTTTATGTGACCTTAAGTTTTCATTTCTTTTGGGTAAATACCTAGGACCCAAATTGCTGGGTGATATTGGTACACAGTTAACTATAAAAGAAACTTCCATACTGTTTTCTAAAGTAGTTGCGACATTTTGAGTTTTCAGCAGTAATGTACAAGAGTTAAAGTGGTTCTAGATCTTTGGCACAACTTGGTATGGTCAGGTTCCCCCTTTCCCCACAGCGTTCTAGCAGATGTGCAGTGGTAATCATTGCAGTACTAACTTAAATTTTCCTAATGAATAGCAATGTTGTGCATCTTATCATGTGCTTAGTTGCCATCTATTTATGTTCTTTGATGAAATGTCTACTGAAATATTTTGCCCACTTCTTTGAATTCTGTTGTTATTGTTGAATACTGAGAACTCTTCACATATTATAGATAAAACCCTTGTCATATATATACTTTACAAATACATTCATCCATTCTGTGGTTTGTCTTCTTACTCTCCTGGCAGTGTCTTTTGCCACAGAGCAGAAGTTTTTATTCTGGCCTAGTCTAATTTATCTTTTTTCTTTTATGGTAATACTTTTGGTCTAGCATAGTATTAGTCAGTGTTCTTCAGAGAAACAGAAATAATAGGATGTGTTTGTATAGATAGAAAGAGAGATTTATTTTAAGGAATTGGATCACGCAGTTATGGAGAGTGGCAAATCTAAAATCTGCAGGGTGGGCCGTCAGGCTAGAAACCCAAGAAAGAGAAGTTCATGTCCAAAGGCAGACCTCCCCATTGGTTGGGGAAGGTCAGTTTTCTGTTCTATTAAGACCTTCAGCTGATTGGATGAGGCCCACTCACATTATGGAGGGCCATCTGCTTTACTCAAATCAAGCATTTAACTGTCAATCTCATCCCAAAACACCATCACAGTGACATCTAGAATAATTTTTCACTAAATATCTGGGCCAAGTTGCCATAAATTTAGACATTGCAGCATCTAAGGGCTTTTTGCCAAACTAAATAACATGACATTTTAATGTTTTCTTTTAAAACTTTTATATCTTTAGGGGTGCCTGGGTGACTCAGTTGGTTAAGCGTCTGATCAGCTCAGGCCATGATCTCCTGTTCCGTGAGTTTGAGCCCCATGCGGGGCTCTGTGCTGACAGCTCAGAGCCTGGAGCCTGTTTCAGAGTTTATCTCACTCTCTCTCTCTGCCCCTTCCCCACTTATGATTGCTCTCTCTCTCTCTCTCTCAAAAAATAAATAAACACTTGCAAAATTTTAAAAATTTTAAGTTTAGTATTTTTAGTTGGGGGGAAAGTACTCAGTTTAAAAGTTTTAACTTCAAAATATATTTTCAATAGCAACAAAATTACAAGCATACAAAATCTAACAAAATATATGCAAGAGTCTCATGATAAAAATGATAAAGCTGTGTTGAGAGACATTAAACAAAACCTAAATAAATGGAGGAAAGGTAAATAAATAAATATTCATGAAAAGAAGAGCTGACGTGGTAAAAATATGAATTCTTCACAAATTAATCTATGAAGTTCTCAATGCCTCAACAGGGTTTATTTGTTTGCTTTTTCATGGAACTTAAGAAGCTGTTTCTGTAATTTACAGAGTGTAAAGAGAATAGAGTAGCTAACATTACTATGCAGAAACATCTTTATAGATAACAAGACTTATGTAAAAGCTTTATTGAGATAGTTTAGTATTTGTTCAAGAATAAAAAAGTGCCAATGAAACCGAACAGAAAATTCAGATACTGAATTATTTAAATATAGACATGACAAAAATGTAGAAAAAATGTAATGGGAAATGAATAGATTATTCAATATATGGTTCCAGACTGCACACATGAACACTCAGACACACACACACACACACATATGTACATATACATATAGAAAAAATATATGTAATATGTATTGGTTCTGTTTTTCTGGAGAGTTCTAACATAGAAGTATATGTAATAAAAATTATAAAGGGATTCACAGGGTTAATAGGAAACATGATCATGATTTCCTCTGGTAAGAAAGGAGGAGCATACAGTGAGGAAGGGATGTCCTAGGAGTTTCAAATGTGTCAATAATTTATTCTTAAGCCATGCAGTAAGTACACAGATATTTATCATGTACCTTTCATTTTTTAATGTCTAAACATTTTGTTATAAGTTTAAAATCATTTCAAAAATAAAGCCAAAGGGCACACTTATAGAGAATAAGTGTGGCAAAAACTTTTGCATATCTAAAGAGAAAACTTCCCAAGTGAATTTTAAGAGTTTGGATTCACAATCGCGATCTAATAAAATCATTTAGTACTGATTCTTAATGGCTTAGATTATCAAATACTTCATATTACTATGATGAGTTAAGGCAATTCTGGTAAAAGAATTTTGGTGTTTGTTCTGTCATCAAACTCACTGAGATAATGACACTATATCGATACACATTATATCTGCTTAAAGCACTAACAGCCAACAGCCTGTAATTCTGCTGATTACCTAATTATCAGCTTTGTATTATTTGTCTAGTGATGTTAGTCTACCAGAGTAGTGCTTTGCCAATGTGGCTAAAACTTAGGTTATCCCTAGCCTAAAAGTGAGCCAGAACTACTGCTTTAAATTCCAAATCAATTATATTTTCGAACTATTAATTCTATGATTGATGAACACCTTCCTCTGTACTGGTTTGAAACATCGAAAGTTTTCCAATCCATAGCAGTCTGTTTGGACTATACTCACTACATGAAAAGGATTCATAATGAAGAATGAAGTTGCAGGTTCACATGTTTCCTTTTTTTCATGTTCTTCCTCTTTCTCTTTTACTCTTAGGAAAAATTTGTATGGAAACTAATACATGTGGCTTGGGAAAGTGGTATCTGTCTGTACTTGGGACATCCTCATCAAAATTGGCCAAATGACATTTTCAGGATAAAAAATATATACAACTTTCTTTTCTAAAGAAAATTGTTTTAATGTTTATTTATTTTTGAGAGGCAGAGAGAGACAAAGCATGAGCGGGGGAGTGGCAGAGAGAGAGAGAAAGGGAGACACAGAATCCAAAGCAGGTTCCAGGCTCTGAGCAATCAGTACAGCACCCAATGTGGGGCTCAATCTCATGGATGGCAAGGTCATGACCTGAGTTGAAGTCAGACGCTCAACCAAGTGAGCCACCCAGGTGCCCCTAAACTCTCCCTTTATATTACATATTCCCAAATGGAAGTGAGGCTTTTCTGGTGAACATTCTCAAAGGTTGATGAGTTGTCTATGATAAATTTTATATTTGAGTGCTCATTATGATGTTTAAAATATTAATAGCAGCATATATTTAGTGAACACTGTATAAGTACTGTCCCCAAATTTTTGTGCCTATACTGGGGTTTGATTTTTTAAATACTTTTTTTCCTTTTTTTGGTAAGTAATCTCTACTCCCAATATTGGGCTCAAACTCACAACCTCAAGATCAAGAGTTGCACACTCTACTCACTGAGCCAGCCAAGTGCCCTTAGGCTTGATTTTTAAAAAATCATCCTATGAGCACTAAAAGAAGGGTGCATGAGCTCAGAGCACATGGTAAAAATCAAATATTTCAAGGTAGTTTTAAGAGAGAAAATGTGCTAAAAGGTTGTGCAATCATACAAGGATGATACCAACATGACAAACTAAAACTTTGGAGCTACGCTAGAGGAAAGCATACTCTATATTCCTTTGTAGTTAGCAGAATTGTTAATATAAAACAGTAATTGCATATTACTGTTCCAAATTGCATCAGTAATTGACATAAATGTATTTTAATGCATATTTCAATAATATTGCCATGCTAACTTTATGTGATGAAGTTAGGTTTCAAGATTTATCAATTGACAGCACATTTATTTATTTTTTTTTATTTTTTTTTTAATATTTTTTTATTTATTTCTCAGAGAGAGAGAGACAGCGTGAACAGGGGAGGGTCAGAGAGAGAGGGAGATGCAGACTCTGGAATAGGCTCCAGGCTCTGAGCTGGCAGTCAGCACAGAGCCCGACGCGGGGCTCGAACCCACGAACCGCGAGATCATGACCTAAGCGAAAGTCGGACGCTTAACCGACTAAGCCACCCAGGCGCCCCAGTTGACAGCACATTTAAACTGGCATTCTGCAGATCACTGGTAGAATTATGACTACAAATGAACCCTGGTTGAGGTCATTGACACCACACTTTTATTGACATAAAAGTAAGAACTTTTATGAATAGCTATTCTCAACATTACTATTATGGAAGTCAAACTACAGATATTGCTTAAGCATGGAACTGGAGCTGAGGTTCTATTTTTCTTCAGTTAAAACCAATATCAACTACCTACTTTAAACAGACAGGACCAATCATTACAATATACAGATGTTGTCAATTTTAACTTGTAATCTTCTTTGTTTAATAATTTGGTAAGTCCATGCATTAAACTAGGTACACATAGTTTTAAGGCTATATCAATTGAACTTTGCTCTAATGTGCATGGAATTAAGATCTTAATACTATTTGGAAATAATGATCAAGTTTGTGACTGTCACTGAATATATACCTTTTTTAATATCTACTATGTGCAACAGTAGGTCAGGTGATGTAAAATTTAAATTCTATACCAAATCCACCAGTAATTTCTGTTTTTCTTTTTCCTGGAAATTCCCTTACCACTAGTCACTAGGTAGTGTTGTAGAGTAACGAGTAATCATTTTTCACTTCAAGTGATTTAACTGTCTTTTCCTAGAGGCAGAGCTCTTCAGTAAGAAAGTATATCAATAATACTTGACTACAAGTGTAGAGTATATCTTGTATATACTTGTAGAGCAAGACATGTATATCCACCTTCACATATATATCTTGTATATACTTGTAGAGCAAGACATGTATATCTACCTTCACATATTTACACCACTCGACTGCAGGAAGGCCTCCAGGCTGCATTCCCACTTTTGCAAGCACCCCACAGCATTGCATTTTTTTGATGCATATTTTTGCATCAATATAAATTTTTTATATTAATAAAAGATAACATAAGACGTAAGATTTTACATTATATATTATATGAAATAATATTAAGTTAAGCTGTGGCTTGACATAAAGCTTCTTTGCTTTGCTCTTTCCAGTTGTAATAGTCTTCAGTGTACAGAATGTCTGAATGCATTTCTGCAGTGTGGAATGCACTTTTGGAATACAGACACATGTGTAGTTATTGCCTGCATGCGATATGCATGTACTGAAGTTGGGAATTATTTTATATACAAGAATGGACTGTAAAATTACTCCTAAAGTCAAGAGAAATAATTCAGATTCGGGGTTTGGAGTCCAAGGCTACAGATCTAAATTCTGAGTAGAAGCTTTGATTAGTTTACCTAGACTTCTAAGGTTATCTTAGACCAATATTTAACTTTTTTTTTTCTAATGTTAATAAAAATAGGTTTTACCCTTGTTTTCATCCATAAGTGAATTAAAACTGCAAATTATAGACATATTATCTTAAGTAATCAAAAGGTAGTCCTCTTCAAGAATTAAAATGGTGCTCAGGGCGCCTGGGTGGCTTAGTCGGTTAAGCGTCCGACTTTCGCTTAGGTCATGATCTCGCAGTTCGTGGGTTCGAGCCCCGCGTCGGGCTCTGTGCTGACTGCCAGCTCAGAGCCTGGAGCCTGTGACTCCCTCTCTTTCTGACCCTCCCCTGCTCACGCTGTCTCTCTCTCTCTCTCCTAGAAATAAATAAAACTTTAAAAGAACAAATAAATAAAGACAAAAAAAAAATAAAACATTAAAAAAAAAAAGAATTAAAATGGTGCTGTAAAAATATGTAAACAGGATATGTCACTGTATTAGAGTCAGACCAGAGAGAAAATAAAAACTAGCCATATTTCCACTGCTGCAAAATAACTACTAGCTTTTGCTGAATAGACTTCCAGTCCTTTTTCTATAGATATATGTAGTCACATTGAGACTTACCCACGTATAACATATCTACCGATGAGTAGAATACAATTATACTATTATAATATGCACTGCTATTATACTATTTATTATACTATATTCTATATTATATAGTATAATATATGATATATATACCATAGTATATAATACACTATATTAGAATATCCCATAATATACTAATATATATTATATTATATTATATATGCACTGCTATTATACTATCATATTATATATTGTAATAGTATATTATACAATACTATTATACTATATTATACTATTATAATATGCATAGCTTAAATTACTTTTTCACTTAAAATATATCATGGGCATCATTTGGAGTCAAAGTGCTTCACATTTTCACTCTTAATATATTTTAATTTAGTAATTATTTGACAATTTATAGCTTTTAAGAGATTCATTAAAAATCATTTTCTGCTGCCATGTTGTAGAAATAACCAATGAAATTTCCTCTAATAGTTATGTGGATTTATTTTTACATATAATTTGTTAATTCTATCTGGACATTTAACATTTAGAACAGTTCAACTTTTGGACTTTTTTGCCCCAATTTTTGTCACAAAATAACATTCTGAATAACAACTAATTCAAACCACTAAATTCTTATAAATATTCAATTTTGGCATTCTCTATTCAGTGACATGAAACTGTTTATTTCTTCAACAATATCATGATATTTTAGGTACTGTAAATTCATAACATTTAATATTAACGAATACATCCTTCTTCAATGATTAAGTTTTTCTTAAAAATTCATATATGGTTAAAAGTTCATACTTCTAGGTAATCTTTAGGATCATTTTGAGGCAAAGAATTTAAATGACTGTGGAGAATTATCAATGTTCTTTAACTGTTATTACTAAGTTACAAAAATTTCCAAATGTATTTGCGTTTGTTTTCTAAATTTCTTAGCACCTCCTAAGATGACTAACTTTTTAATATTAACACAGTAACACTACTTCATGTGAAAAATTATGAATAGATTTTTGCAGTTTAAATTATCTCTGTATCCAAGAAATAACTCCATTTGGTAATGATATATTATTAGTTTTAATGTCATGGTGGATTCTGCTTGCTAACATTTTATTTTGGACTTTTGCTTCTATATTAGTAAGTGAGTCTGTTTTATTTCTTTTCCCTTGTGCTGTTGATTAGTACTGTCTTGGTAAAAAGAACTGGGGAGATCTCTATACTTGAATATGTTCCCTTAAACTCACTGTTAAGTTTTCTGATCTTCCTCAGGCTTCCAACAGTTTAAAGTTTGAGAAAAATACACTCTAAAGCAGTAAAATGTGCAAGTGTAATAAATCCATTTGGTTGGCCTACCCAGTCCCAAAGTCTGTGTAGTATAGCTTCTTGTGCTGCAAAAAACTGTGAAGCTAAAATAAAATGAAATAGCCCAGGTTCTCCTTAAAGTTAAAGAAAAATAGCAAAACTTTTATTTCCTCCTTTAGAAGAGAGTCTTTCAGAACAAGATGGAGAGAAAGGGAGAAAAGAGAATGAGAGAGAAGGGGGGAGAGAGAGAAGGAAGGCAGAAAGAAAAGAAGGAAAGAAAGAAAAGGAAGGAAGGAAGGAAGGAAAGAAGGAAGGAAGGAAAGAGAATAAGAAAGAAAGAAAGAAAGAAAGAAAGAAAGAAAGAAAGAAAGAAAGAAAGAAAGAAAGAAAGAAAGAGAAAGAAAGAAAGAAAGGAAGGAAGGAAGAGAGAGAGAGAGAGAATGGTTTGTATGACTTTCACTGGTGTTTATTTTTTGTAAAAGTTACATTAAATGAGCAGGAAAAAATAGATCTGGGGTTTAAATGGAGTTTCAAGTAACCAACTATCCCTGTGTTGCAGGTTTTATAAACTCTGGGCTTATGTGTGCGTGTGTCTGTCTTTTTCTTTCATTTTTTTCAGAGTATTTTTGTTTACATGAGACCCAGATTGGGGAAATCTGGTTCAAACTGTGATAGATGTTTAAAATTTAGCATTACTTGATAATTAATAAAAGTTAAAAATGTGCTTCTGTAAAGCTTTAAACAGGGCCAGCCTCAGGGCCTTACAGCTCTTCTCAAAACATTTCAAAACCATGAAGATGCAATGTGATTGACAACAAAAATGTGCATTTTGTAGTCAGAGAGGCTTGGCTCTGAATCCCAGTTCCACTACCTACTGACTTTGTAACCTTCAGTAAATTGCTTAATCTTTCTCAAGCACAATTCATATATATATATAAAATATCTAACCATAAGGTTACTGTACAGAGAAAAGAACACATGTGAAAACTCCTTTTACATATCAAGTGCTCACTGTGTATTCAATAAATATTAGGACTGTTCCCTCCCAAGTGGATTTAAACCTGACATTTCACCTACTTAGAGATAAAGATTTAACTTACATTTTCTTTGATCTTTTGACCCACTACATTCCTTTAATAAATCTTTAAGTGATATCAATTATTTACATATTTGAAGAAACAGTTTATCCATCTTTCACCAAAAAAGGACCATTCCAAGGGGAGCATAGGAGAAAGTAATGAGTTAGAAAGAGTCTGACTCCCTGTAATCTGAGATTTGGGAGCCAACAGGACTGGTGAGTTACCCACAGCAGATATAAGAAGACGAAGAGCCATGGGAAAGAAACTTGAGAAAGAGTAAGATGAACTTT
Organism: Proteles cristata cristata; assembly: GCA_017311185.1. Classification (NCBI taxonomy): domain Eukaryota; kingdom Metazoa; phylum Chordata; class Mammalia; order Carnivora; family Hyaenidae; genus Proteles; species Proteles cristata. The sequence goes on along the minus strand of JAESUZ010003900.1, from coordinate 905,787 downwards.
ACTTACTCCATCATTTTTTCTAGGGATAATACTGATGAAAAGTCACTGATTTTTAGAAACGAATCTTTCATTTGACCATTATGCAGTGAGTAGAATGTAGAATAAGCTAGGAAGATTAATTTTTCCAAATCCTCCAAGTGAAAGAAAGTGCTGAGCACTTAGTAGATTCTCAATGAAACTCAACAAGTAATTATTACGATTCAAATTTCCATGAGCAAGAGAATGTAAACGTGTGCTCTCATTTCCCCCCTCTAAGAACTCCTTATAATAAGTTTTTGCACAGCCCAGTATTATTCTAGCCAGATTTTTTTCTTTTTTTAGCTGAGGACCATAAGAACTAATTTTCCTTCACAGAAGGAGGAGGGAAGTTGATAATGAAAGAAGAATGGAAATCTAGGTCTTTATATTGCATTTCACCTTATGGCCCTTGAAAATAACTTTTAAAATTAGAGCTCAAACAGTGAAAGTTTTCAAGTGGTTTTCCTGAAAGACGCTATGATTTAAGATAATCTCCAAGTCCATTTAAAACATATCTTGAGTCTTCAGATTCAATTCCTTAAATTGTAACAATGGTTATTTAAAACCATGTTAAGTATAATTACCATCTTTGACTGCTCTTGAAGTGGGCAGTAAAATTCCCCTATTGCCGAGATTATCATCTAGTGGTGTCAATATAAAAATATAACGTTGTAAACCATGAAAGTTATTAGGGATTATTTCTTTCAGCGCCTTTATTTCATAGACGAGGAAACGGAGACCCACAGACTGCGGTTGACTGCGTCAAAGACCTGCAAGTGGCATGTTTACAGCCAAGACATGGCTCTCGGCCTCTGTGTTTTCCATAACCCCTCGGTTTTCCTAACCTTCAGCCATTCTGAGGGTTGGATAATATAAATTGCCAATATTAGTCATTGGTACTCTAGAGGACAGATTTGGAAATTAAACCAGAAGAAAAAGAAATCAGGATTTAACTGTTTTGCTAAGGACCACTTAAATTTAAACATCAACGTATATGTGTGTTACATACATGCATATTTTACATACATACACACATCTATATAGTTATAGTGGAATAAAGGGTTCTTTCTTTTGGAGGGCAGGGCATTTAAGCTCATTAATCAGCTCCTTATTGATTAGAAGGGAATATGATGCTCACCCTGGCTTTCTAATGAAGATCACAATAGATCTTGTAGGAATGAGGTTATGTATGAATATTCTTTGTGATAATGTAGAGAATCAAGTGAAGTAAGCATTGCTAAGAGGGTTATTTAAAAGGGAGCCAGGAAGACGTTGAGGAAGTGGAATTTATGTTCGTCTTCTGTCTCAGCTTCTTGGAATCTTTGCTGAACTCAGTTAAAAGCCAAGACATTTGCTATTTGTTAAATTGGACAGAATAGACTTTCCATCTAACACTAGCCCCAACAACCAATCACATATAGGTTAGTGTAACTGTAGCTATATTAGCACCAATCACATTTTGTTCAAAACAATTTATGTAAATTCTCTCCTTCCTATTTACAAACTCTAACCTCCTTTGTCTCCTCAGTGCACACTTTCAATTTTTCCTGAATTGCAATCCCTAAGACTCTAGATAAATGCACATATTTTATTTTGCTGCATGCAATTTTGTCTTTCGTTGGTCGCCATTTGTAAATTTTATTTATTTTTTAAATGTTTATTTTTGAGAGAGGGGAGGGGTATGAGCTGGGGAGGGACAGAGAGAGAGGGGGACAGAGGATCTGAAGTGGGCTCTGCACTGACATCAGCAAGCCTGACTCGGGGCTCAAACTCACTAACCTTGAGATCATGACCTGAGCTGAAGTCAGAGTTTAACTGACTGAGCCACCCAGGCACCCTGCCATTTGTAAATTTTAAACTGTTAAGCAAACATGAAGGATTACTAGATCCTCACACATGGTGTGTTCTCACATGGTGAGTTCTAGAGTAGTGAGAGGATTGAGAAGTACTTGCATTTCTAAGGTTATGAGACAGTCTTTGGGCTATTTTCCTCTGCTCACTGGAGGAATACGTTGCCTATTTATTAGTCAAAGGAATTTACACTAAGAAACCAGAATTTAAAAAAGCTTTCAGAGATCTCAATGGCTTAGCATACAAGTTTACTTCTCCTTCTTACAAAATGTCTTGCAGGTTGTTGGAAGCATTTTGACTTAGAAATTAGGATTCACCTGGCCAAGACACAACCACATCAACACATGACCACCAAGCCAAAGGTCTTAACTGGCTTTTAACTGTCTCACCCCAGAAGTAATGTTCATAACTCTTATGCATAATCTGTTGGACCCCACATTACTGTGAGAGAAACTAGAAAATGTTGGAGAGCTCCTGGAGAATTTGTTAAGCACCACCTGTCTCTAGCACATCTATGGACTATGTTAGAACATGTCTCTTCACTAACTTTTGACGTCAAAACCTCATGAGATGGAGCCATATATCCAAGGCCCTACAAAAGTAAGGGATGAATAAATAGAATCACAAAACAATCATACTGGGGAAACCTAAAAGAATAATATCCATGATACTGGATTCTAGCTCTGTAGCCACAAACAAGGAATAGTATGCTTATCTAATTTATATTTAATCACCAATGTGTATGTATACATAACATAATACATAACATAAAACCATAATATATAATACATTACATATATAAGAAATTATATCATAGAATCATAGGATGTAATAAGCACAAAACATAAAATGTAACTCCCTTGCTTAAAACCCTCTGCAGGATCTAGACAAGACTTTACACCAAAACTAGACATCTTGGGGTCTGTCTCTGTTTTCTGACCTTGCTTTGTGTTCCAGTCCCCTGAACTCACACTTTAAAACTTTATACTTAATTCTAGTCATCAAATATAACATGTTTACTTTTGTCTCAGGAATTGTATGCTTCCTAATCATTCTTCCCTGAATGCCCTTCTTTAGATTTTTTTTTTTTTGGTGAATCTTTTTCATTCATTAAATTGCAGTTCAATTACCCAAATTTAACCCCCATCTGATGTTTTGACTACACCTTGTATCATGTTACTTTGTTTTATAATCAAAATTTGTTCAAATTAATAGATTTTGTGTATCATGATGCAACTACTTGTTTAAAACTACCCAATTCATTGTCAGCTTCATTAGGATAGGAACTATACAAATCTTCTTACCTTTTCCATACATCTAACACATAATTCTAGTTAGCAAGTATAAACACAAACATATAGTCCTCAGTTTAAAAGACTGTAATTGTGTGTTTCTTTAACATAAATGCAAAATATATAGGACATAAGTAAATCATTACAACTCTTCCCATTAAATAATTTTTCTTTAATGGCCATATCCTAGCTTTAAATAAGAGATTTTCAACTCTATTATCCTCATTTAATTGACTGGAAAGATGGAGCTTCAGAGGAACTGAGTGACTTGGACAATTGATAATAACCAAATCACAATTCTCCTGAGCTCCTGTCTGGTGTTCTTCCATCCTTTTACACTGTATTCCCCAATCTATCTGCTATTGACCTTATATTTTAGAACCTTATTTTAATTCTGAGAATGAGTTTATAATGTGACTTCTAAAAGTTGTATATTAATGCTTAATGTGGGGGTGTGAAGATGTATTTCACATTTCTCCTTGGGTAAAACGTGCTCTAGATGACATTTTTGGCAGCCATGCTTTTGAATCCACTTTGTTGGTACACCAAGACATTCACCAAGGCTACTTATTCCCAATACCACTTCTAGGCAGTGACTGAGCACAGTGGGGGGAAGATGGGGCACTCGAGCCTAACCCTTGCTTGTGGGACTCCTCTAACGGGTAACCTTTGTCTCTAATGGAAAAACTATAGACTCCTCATTGGTCTGATAAGAACATTCCTAGAAGTAGGCTGCAATCTGAGACTCTTTCTTTCCAATCCTTTCTTCCTCTCCTCAGAGAGACCAGACATGCATCACAGTCAGAAGGTTGGGGCCCCATAAATGAGACTGGCAAAAGAAAGATTAACAAAGGAAAATGGAAACTTATTAACATGTGCCTATGCATACACATGAGAGCGTCCAGTGATGAGTCATTCAAGGAGGTGGTTGGAATTTGGATCATCTTAGGCTAAAGAAGGAAAAAGAACTCTGGGCTTCTGGACAAGTGAGGCAAGTTGTGAAAAAGTGAGTAGGTAAAATATGATAAACCAGAATTGTCTAGTAAGGTTAGTTATGTTAATTTAGTGTCTTTTCCGTTGTTAAGGTTATACGGGTCCTCCTCTTCCTGGTACTATAGAGGGAGATGCCTTAACAAATAGAAATTTCCTTTATAAGTGTAAATTTTCTCTATAAAAGGAAAACAAAGCCTTGTTTTTAGAGGTTTTCCTATATCTGCTGATTCTCAGTGGCCTTTGTTTTAAAATAGTCCATATGCCAAAAAGATATAGTTTGTCGTGGTATGTTCTGGTACCCTTATGGGGAAGCAGTGCCTAAAAAGACAGTGAAACTGGCTGTTTGTTACCAAGCTGTACTGATGCTAGGCCAAGGGATAATGAGAAACTGAGAACTGTTAACAAGAATCAGAGGCAAACTCTGAGAGCTAAGGGCTTCTTTGAGTGACAAAAAGGCTGTTATTTTCTATAGTGGAAGAGGGAGACACTGCTGCAGAGAAATGTGAGAGCTGATAATTGGGGTCTCAAAGCTTAGTAAATGCTTATCTAAGGCAAGGGTGTTATGTCAAAGCTAGTATGGTCATTTGGGTGTATCCACTGATATTTTGGGTTCTGTAGGCCCTCTATGAATTCTCAAAACTATTAGTTGTCCCCCTACTTGGTAGTATGATCTAGAATGTGAGAAGACATACTAGTGACCTCTTTCTCTCAAGGCAACAAGTTTTTGCTATAGAAAAACTATTTGGAACTATTTCTATCATCTATCTATCTATCTATCTATCTATCTATCTATCTATCTATTCTATCTAGCATCTATGTATCTATGTATGTATCTATCTATCTAGCATCTATCTATCTGATCTCAAAGCCAAGCTGATACCTAGTATTAAATCCCAGCATAATTGGAAATATACAAGGCCTAATAAGGGAGAAAAGACATTACACTCTTAAGAGGCTATAAGAATTGGTTGGTATGTACCTACAGAAACCACAGTAATATTGCTACAATTTGATTTTGGGGACCCTTGATCAGAGTCCTTAAACATAATGCTGTACAAAGTAAGCATTCATTGATTTGGGGGTCAGGTTTTTAGGATAGAGGATATAATAACCTAGCAGGAACCACAGAGGATTAGATGACAGGCTACTAGGGTGGCTCTTAAAAGCCTGGAGGAAATCATGGAAAGCCTAGGTTTCTCTGGCATACAGAAGATTAAGGAATAAAAGGATTGAGAAAAGTTCTTATGCTGGTTTGAATGCATTCTGTGAGCCTAGAAAACTCACCACAGATTTTTTTTCCTGGGAAGGCCACCAGAAACACACCATTCACCACAGCCATGAAGAATGTGCTTGTGGGAGGGTGCTAGCATCACAAGGCGTTTATGTCTGTTCTCTTTAGGATAGGGCTGACAGTCGGACAGGTCATTACAGAGTTGGATTCTTGAGTGACATGGGTCCTAAACTAATATTCATCTCTGGAAACTACTGACTGAAAAAATGCCCAACTGCCTACAAGGGAGTACCCTACAACACCATGGCACTCCATCAGTGCTAAGCCAGATAGGTTTGAAGAATTTGACTCAGGTGCCTATACACTGACATTTCAATACCCAGACATTTCAAGGACTATTGCACATAGAGATGGGCTGACATTGACACTCAAAAATACAAAATATCATCATTCCCTCCCTGATAGAGTGAGGTATATGGAAGTCAGGTAATAAATGGATTTCCAGTGAAGTCAATCTCTTAGTGGCCCACTGGGTATATGCACACATCCCATGATCATTTCCAGGTCTCAAGTATGTAATCAAGATTAACATGTTTGGTACATAAAGTAACTACCACATTGGGTCACTAGCCTGTGAGTAAAAGCTAGTAAAAAAGCAATATCACATCCAAATGGAGTTGGTGTGGATTAGTGTCAGTATTCATGACCCAAAGGACAAGAGGGTCATGGTTTTGATCATGTCATACTTCAATTTCCTTTGCCACTCAGACCCCTGCAGAAAATGAACAAAGCCTGGAGAATGACCATGACCTTCACAAATTCAATCAATTCCACTGTGCTGGATGTCGTATGATTCCTGGAACAGATTAATAGGGTCTTGGGAACATGGTTTGCTGCCATTGACTTGGCAAATGTATTCTTTTCTACTCTGAACAGAAAAGAGAATAAGAAACAATTTCAATTCACATGGAAAAGATAGTATACATTAATAGTTCATTTTCAGGGCTATAATCATGCTCCCACTTTCCATCATAGTGTTGTCCAAAGAGATGTGGACTGCCTGGATATCCCACAGAAAATCACATCTCTATAGTCCATGAGAGATATCATGTAAATGGGCAGTATGCGCAAGAAGTGGCTAGTAAAGCAGAGGCATTGGTTTGATGCATGTGTTCTGTAGGGTGGTAGATAAACCCACACTAAGGTTGTTTTTTAAAAGCCATATGGAAAAAGTTTTTTTAAGTTTATTTATTTATTTTGAAAGAGAGAGAGAGAGAGAGGAGGGAGGAGGGACAGAAAGAGAGGGAGAGAGACAGGATCCCAAGCAGGCTCTGGACTAATAGGGTAAAGCCAAAGGCAGAGCTCAATTTCATGAACCATGCGATCATGACTTGAGCCAAAATCAAGAGTTGGATGCTTAACCGACTGACCTACATAGGTGCCCCAGCAGAGTAAAGTGTTTAAGAGTGCAATACTCAGGAGTCTCCCAAAACATTCCCTTCAAAGTAAACTTTAAATTTCTGAATCTCATACCCATGGCTCCAAAGAATGAGGTCTAGTTGGACTTTTTGGCTTCAAAGGGCAACACACTGTATATCTAAACACTGTGATCAGACACAAAAGACTGCCTGCTTTGAGTAAGGAGCAGTCTGAAGCAAGTCCCGGCTATAGTGCAAGCAGTCCTGTCACTTAGGCTTCATGATCTGGTAAATCAATATTGTTGGAAGTAGCAGTGCTAGGATGGCATGTAATGTGGAGTTTATAGCAGTCTCTAACAAAAGAATCCCAACTCAGCCTCTGGAGGCCAGAAACAAGGACATGTCATTTGTAACAGAATTATTTCACTTTGGAGAACAGGTTCTGCCTCTTGACTAGGTCCTAGTGGAGATGGAACATATGACCATGAGATACTAAATGATTCTCTGGAATGCCCAACAGAAAGCCCATTTGGGGCTGGTTGCTATGTCGTAGAGACAGACAGACGTGCCAGCAGTCCATCACAGGATGGAAATAGTGCATCTGCTATTATACTCACATAGGACTAGAGGGTACAAGTAAGTTGCACAAATAGGTAACACAGACGTCTCCTCAACCACCTATCACCATAACACACCTACCTCTCCCCTAGAGCCACCTGGGAGGAGAGTCCTGAATGACCAGCTTAAAGAGAAGAAAAAAGTCTCAGCTTGGTTTAAGAGTGCATTGGGTCATTATATGAGTATAAGCCAAAAATGAATGGTGGCTGTTTTATTTTGGAATGGCTTTGAAAAAGAATAGAACAAGGCAAATTTTCCCAGTGAGAAAAGCTGTGAATGGTTCACCTGGTCCTTCCCACTTTGAAAGGAAGATGACTGCAGGTGAGAACACTATGGGTTCCTGAACAGAGGTCAGTGGCCTAGTTAGATATTTAGGGGCCTGGAAGAAAAAGACTAGAAGACTGAAGCTAAGGAAGTGGGGAAGAGAGAAATGTCAATGGGTAAATTGGAGTGGACACAAAGTATGAAAATTTGTATACTTATAACTCCCACCATGAGGCATCCACAGTGGAAGAGGCACTGAAAAACCAAGTAGACAAAAAGATTTGATGAGCTGACATTAACCAGTCCTTTCCAGTGGGCTTCTCCCTCCTCCTTCTTCTTTTTTTTTTTTAATGTTTTATTTATTTCTAAGAGAGAGAGAGAGAGAGAGACAGTGTGAGCAGGGGAGGGTCAGAGAGAGAGGGAGTCACAGACTTCTGAAATGGTGGCCTGTGCTCTGAGCGGGCAGTCAGCACAGACCCATGCTCAACCCACGAACTTCGAGATCATGACCTGCCGAAGTCGGACGTTTGTCCCACTAAGCCACCTGTGGCGCCCCTCTCTCCCTTCTTCTAAAAAGGAAAGATCATTGTGATGGGTGACTTTGGGAGAAAGATCATACAGTGTGAAAAAATCATATGTAATTCAAAACCATTCAGCAAGCTTCTTTGCAGGATCCAACAGTTTTGGAAATGTTCTGAGCTGCCACTGAATGTGTCTGGAAAATGAAAATCTAATTTAAGAGTAAACCCTTTGCTGGCCCACTTGGCTAACAAGCCTAAAGACACACAATTCAACAGCTCTATCAGTAATTACCCGATGATTTATGTCCATTCTGCTTGACTCCCTGTGCCATCTTTTTGTCTTTGGTTCCTAATGAGGGGTATTAATATTAGCCCCTCATATCCAAATAACTCTGTGATATGTTAAGTAAAATATGATTTAAGAGTGCTCAGAAGAGTAATTTTTTGAGAAAAGGTAATAATAGTTCATTTTATTTCTCTCATTATTATCTTTGTAGGTGGTCGAGTGTATCTTCCTTTCCCTCTCTATTTAAAATTTTATTTTTAATGAGATAGAGATTTAAATTATGCAAAAATCATATCTTATGTCTACATTTATTAAGTTTTAAATGTCAGAACACTGGGCTCTAACAACAATTTCCTTAGAGCAAAGTAAGTGCAGGGTATAATCTCTTTGCTGGTAGTAAAGGGGGTATGAATCTCCCACACCCCAGAGTGGTCACCTGCACTATGCCCGATGAGATTCCAGTGGGGAGTGGGGGAGATGTCTCCACCATGTGAGCATTTATTCGATTACTCAAGAGAAATGCCTGTAATGAACTTTGTATATTTTGCTTGTTTCCGTTTCTGCTGCCAAACTGTGAGGTTCCTAAAGTCAGCCACCACATACTTGTTCATATTGCAATGGAGGGTGTTTTTCAAAATCACCTAGTCTCGCTGTTTTAAAATATTTTCTAAAAATCAGTAAAATATATATATTTTTTTCACCAGGAAGCCCATATGTAAAGCAAATCAAAGAGGAGCCATATTCTTGCTTAAAGGCTGGGGATGCCACAACTGCAACTGTTTTCCCTGAAGCAGCGCCGTGAAACCGCAACGTTCTTAGCAGTACAATTTGAGGACCACGGGTGAGCATTCCCCTTCATTCCAAAGATGAAGAAATTTGTATGTGCCTACCAGTGTTGAGTGGTAAACATAATTGCTGAATAGATGAAAAGTAACTAATTCAGTGCTCCCGAAGCCATAATGGCATACCGCACCTTTGAAAATGGAAAAAGGACCTAAACTTCAGAGTCCAGCAAATCAGAGCCCAAGTTTGTTAAGTCCTCCGTAGTCTCTGCTTGCATTTGTGAAATGACACTTTTGACCCTATTTCATACGTTTCGTTCTTAGAACTAAATTAGAATAAATATAAAATCACCTGTTGTAGGGCCTGGTTGTATTAAAAGTTTTTTGTTGTGTTTTTTTTTTTAAACTTTTCTCTCATTTAGTTTAGTTTAATTTTTGTTACATCATGGGTATAAAGTTAACAGTGAATTTGGTGCTCTGGAGAATCTAAGAACTTGTTCAGAGTAGATTAAAGGTCTTAGTGCACCCTGATTCTCATTCCTGTTTGTCAGCTTCCTTATTAGTAGAATAATAAGGGCATGACGTTGAGCACATATGGCAGATGCTCTTTAATAAAAACATTATGGTTATCAACCATTTGCCTAAATGGCAAAAAATTGATTTTTGCCTATTTCATAAATTGCCTATTTCATAAATAGGTATTATACAAAAAAAAATCGAGCTATGGCCTAAAGAAAAAGTTAAACATGTTTATATACAACACTTGAATGAATAATGCTTGTGGATATTAACTTCATTTTCAAAGTGTATCTTGGGGGAGTCTTCTCTAATTTGTAAGTGGAAAAAAATAAGAAAAAGTAAACAAACAAAACACTAAAGCACCTGATCCACTCCTGAAGTTTTTTGGAAGGTTCTAGAAAGCCATTAACACCTTCCTGTACACCCTTAGAAGCTTCAATAAACATCAGGATTCTCTTTTATTTACATTGAAAGTGTTTTTCATTAATAAGAGCCACCATCTGTGTCAAAATGTCAATAAGGAATTAATTTAACTGTGTTACTCCTAAGTGCTTTCCAACATTTATTAGAAATAATTAACACACAATGCATTACCTCTAACCTTGAAAACATTAATGGCTTACTGGAATAGTGTGAAGATACCTCCTACTAAGAAAAGAAAATGGGTATCATTTCAAAATTACATTTTGTGTAAAAGATAAAAAAAAATTAGAAACAAATATTTTCTTTCAAGAATGTAAGTGGAAATAAGTCAGGCAGAGAAGGACAAATATCATATGTTTGCACGTATAGGAAGATTAGGAGGAACTTGACGGAGGAACAAGTGGGAGAAGAAGGGGGAAATGGTGGGGGAAAGGGAGAGAGGCAAACCATGAGAGACTCTTGAATGCTGACAAAAACTGAGGACTGATGGATGTGGGGGGAGGGGGGGATGGGCATGGAGGAGGGCACTTGTGGGGATGAGCACTGAGTGTTATGTGGAAACTAATTTGACAATAAACTATTTGTAAAATAAATAAATAAAATAAATAAATAAATAAATAATAAAGTAAGTCTGAATATAGAAAAAAAAAAAAAAGAATGTAAAACATTCACTCTTCTGAGTTCCACAACTGCAATTGGGTATAGTTTATACTCACCTCACAAGAACTCCTTTGTGCAACTAAGTGATTGAGCTTCTCCCCACCTATGCCCAGAGAAAGTTTTAACTTATCCCCTGGAAATGTGTTCAGGGAAGTGGGCAGTTTGCTTATGGCCTCAAACTCATTCTTTTTTTATAAATTTTCTTTATTTTGAGAGAAAGAGAGAGAAAAAATACATAAGCAAGTGGGGAAAGGGTAGAGAGAAAGTAATAGAGAAAATCCCGAGTGGGCTCTGCACTATCAGCACAGGGCTCTGTCTCACAAACCAGAAGATCATGACCTGAGCCAAGATCAAGAGTCAGATGCTTAACCAACTGAGCCACCCAGGCATCCATGGCCAAACTCATTCTATCCCCCACTTTGCTCACCATTTTTCTCCTGAAGTCCCTTTTTAAATTTTTTTCTATTTTGTGGACATATCACCTCTGTTAAGGACAACAGAGTCCATGATCCATCTTCATACTGTTTTTGCAACTTCTATCAACATGGATGTCAGCTAATGTTAATGTGGTCTTCCTCTATCACTTCATCTTCTGCGGATACTGACATGGTGAAAGGTGAGCTGTTTCCTCTCTCAGGGGAGGAAACGTAATACAATTGGTTCTCTAAATCTACTTTTCATCGCCAGCAATGCTATTGCTAGCTCTCCCCCTAAAGCAGTGGCTTTCATCCTTTTTTGATCATGATCCACATTCAGATTCAGTGTATAGATAACTATGTGTATGTAATGCTCACTCTACCCTACTCGCAGTGGTTGTCTTGAGTTCAGATCAAAACATTCCTGCCAGACAATCATTTCCACCCAGCATTATGTCTCTTTATCTTTAAGAAAATACACTGGACAGGACCAAATATAATATGCACAAAAACAACAAACCAGAGGTCTTGTGACCCCTAGGCCCAACTTGTATTGTCATAGTGCATGGAGGATGCAAGATTAAGAGAGAGGAGGCTGAGTGTGTACAGAAGAACCCAGTAGGACATCAGCTTTAAAATTCCTTAAACCTTCATCCTAGCTGCTTGCATAGTCCCTTAGGTGCAGTGATTAGTTAATTACACAAACTCCTGAGGGGTACATGACTAGTGACCATTTTCTGGAGGAATTATATTGCAACAATACCAGTTTTCATTAGTCAGTCTTGACAATTAGCTCTAGGTGCTTGGTCTGATACATAGTTCTTGGACAACTTCTCAATTATCTTATAATATCATTATCTTATAATACATTTCATGAGTTAATGTAATAAGAAAAATTGATGAGTCCTCAAATCCTTAGGAGTTCCTGAGTGTAGAGAAAGGACCATAGTCTAGAATAAAAATTACAAAACTGTTCCCTTCCTTTACATAAAGCTATAACAAAATTTCACAAAACGATACTTTTTATTTATACACGGTATACTTTCTGTCCATTTCTTTCTCTCATTTACAAATTTTTGATTGTAATTAACTTCATTAACTTTGGACCTCATGAATATGTTTTAACCCACAATGTGATTGCCAGATCCTGAACATATTTAAACGTAAATGTATATTATCATTTCAAAAGTCATACTTTCTTGAAAATATCTAGTCAAGACTACATGGAGAGTACTTATTCCTCCAATTCAGTGTGACTTTTACTCTATTCCTTGAAAACTTCTAACCCAGGCTTACCTATGCCAAATGTGTATCCACTTCTCTCTATGCTGGGTAACAAAGGCTTCCCACACTTAACTGAAAAATGCCTCAATTTGACCCACTTTGCACAGTGACTCTCAGATTTCTACCCTCCCAGGGGGAAGGAGGGTTTAATACCTTTTGCTAAACTTGTTTACTTCTTAGTTTCCTTCTTTATTTAGGAAGTATAATTGAAAACTAAAGTGAAAAGGTAATCATTTACTAAAGTATTTAGTGACAGATTTAGTTAGAGATACACTGTTCCCTATATTTCTCTCTCATTTTATGGATTACCAACACAATGTTCATTACTGGAGACCTAGTTAGTGAAATAAACTATGGCTACATTGCTGGGTGTGTTGTGTAGAATCATGGAATAGGAGTCATGATATGTGGTTTTAGCAACAAGCTTTCCATCTAATATCATTGTGACTTTTATTTTATTAATGCTATTGGTTTGAAGTGAAGCATAGGTTGAAATTGTTTTACATTATATATCTTTTAGAATCAAGGACATATTAAAGGTGATATGTAAAGAGGTAAGAGTGTGCATTTTACCCCTCATTTAAAAATCTAAATTGAATTCTTAAAGTTAAAAGCCTTGTCTATAAAAGGATATTAAAAGTAAAGGGATATTAAAATGGAGGATCCAGTGATTACTTTGAAGAATATAAAATAAGGTTTTTATTATAGGTCAAAATGATCACATATTACCAATTTTGCATGATCATAATTATTTTTTCATTATTTAATTAATATGTTTAAACTCAGCCATAGAAATTATTTGGTGTTGTTTTTACTTAAAGTTATGTGTACCTCAGTATAAGGTGAAGTACCTAAGCAATCTATCTGTACTTGGGATAATTATCTTCAGGAATAAATTGAGTGTGCTCAATTAGTAGAAATTTCCTAAAGGTATATTCCATTCATATAGACACCTGTCTTAGTCAGTTCAGGTTGCTCTAACATATTGGGCGGTTTAAACGACAAATGCTTATTTCTCACAAGTCTGGAGCCTGAAAGTCCAGGATGGAGGTGCAGACAGATTCAGTATCTGATGAAGGTCTTCTTCTTGGTGGCAAATGACTGATTTTTCATTGTATTCTTTTTTTTTTATTTTTTAATTTATTTCTGGGAGAGAGAGAGACAGCGTGAGCAGGGGAGGGTCAGAGAGAGAGGGAGATACAGACTCTGAAATAGGCTCCAGGCTCTGAGATGGCAGTCAGCACAGAGCCCCACGTGGGGCTCGAACCCACGAACCGCGAGATCATGACCTGACCGCGAGATCATGACCTGACCGCGAAAGTCAGACGCCCAACCGACTAAGCCACCCAGGCGCCCTGATTTCTCATTGTATTCTAACATGGCAGAAAGAGGGAGAGAGAACTCCGGGTTCTCTTTAATAAGGGCAATAATCTCATTCACAAGGGCTCCATCCTCATAACCCAATTACTTCCTAAAAGCCCTACATTCTATACCATCTTATTGAGACTTGGGATTTCAACAGATTTGTGGGGGGGGGGGGTAAAAATTGAGGGAGACCATAGTTTTCATACACGTAAAAAGTTGCTTATTCAAAGCCTTTCTCTTTCTACATTTTCACCCAGGTGAATTCACTGCAAGGAACTACAAACCAAAAGGGTCTTATCCTCACTTTCAATCTCAGTGAAGTAGCAATCTATTGGTGACAAAGTTGATAGAATAGCAGAGAACAAAGTTGTAATAAAACCTTGAAGACTATGCCTATTGTTTTAGAACTTTGGATTCTTTTTTTAAAATGGGGATGGTAAGATGAATGCATATGGCATGGCACTACGAGTGTTGACCCCATTGGCTATATAACACTGTGCCCATCCCTCACCAGCTACGTGACATTGTGTAAATCCCTGTATTTCTCTGTCCAAAAGTTTCTTTTTTCATAGAATGAGTCTTGGACCATTCAATTTCTAAGGTGCTTTTCAGTTTCAACATTTTATATTTTAAATATTTATGCAATCTACCTCTGAACACTTTTTCCATGTATCTCTGAACATTTATTCTCTTGATAACCTTGTGGATTATTACATTTTTTAAGAGGCTAGAGAGTGGTATGACAAGGCAAAGTATCTTGTTCAAGGCTATGTAATCTTCAAAGGGATAAGACTACAATCTATTCTGTTGTAGTCACTGTGTTTTTTTCAACAGATAATGATGTATCCTATGTTGAATGTATAAACTATAATACAAATGTTCTCAAAATACCCACATTCCAAAACTATAAGTCTTAGAAATAGAAGTCTTTTCATACCTGCCACTGCATATTAAAAGCATTAGCCTCATTAAGGTAATAGGAAAACAATGCATATATAGAGGAAAGAGCCATGATGTGAACAATTCTTCAATGTCCTTATAAGCCAAGGCCAACCAATATACAATCAAATTTTTTCAATTACATGGAGTGTCTGGGCTGGGCTTGGTCTTCCCTGGCTCTGTGTAACACTTGGCATAAGGTATTGAGGATTTCTGATAAAATTGGGCAACAGTCTCTATGAGTTGTAACACAGCTCTTCAGAAAGGGCATGAGGCACTGAGAAATCTTTGGTTTGTAACTTCATCCAAATTTGCAGAGCTCATAATCCTTCCTGATTTGGGGGATCAGCACAGATGCTAGAATTGGGACTCCCCAGGGCAACTGGATCTAGACTGCTGACATACCGTATTAGTTTTCTATAGCTATTGTAACAAGTTGTCACAAATCTGGTGGCTTGAAAACAGCACAGATTTAGTCTCTTACTCTTGTGAACGTCAGAAGTTTTAAAACCAAATTTCCTCCTGAGGCTGTAAGGGAGAATCCATTTCCTTCCCTGGAAGCCCACCTTGCTGCTTGGCTTCTCCCTCCATCTTAAAGCAAGCGATTTGCATTTCAGTTCTCTCTTTTTCTGATTCTGACTTTCTACTACCTTTTTATTTTATTTATTTATTTATTTATTTATTTATTTATTTATTTATTTATTTGTATTTTATTTACTTCTGAGAGAGAAAGAGAAAGAGAGAGACAGCATGAGCAGGGGAGGGTCAGAGAGAGAGGGAGACACAGAATCTGAAACAGGCTCCAGGCTCTGAGCTGTCAGCACAGAGCCATATGCGGGGCTGGAACCCACGAACCGTGAGATCATGACCTGAGCCGAAGTCAGACGCTTAACCGACTGAGCCACCCAGCCGCCCCTCTCTACTACCTTTTTATCAAGCCCCTTGTGATTATATTGAGCCATGTGGATGATCCAGGATAACCTTCCCCATCTCAAGACCCTTAATTTAATCACATCTGCAAAATTCATAAAAACATAAGGGAACATAGTCAGAGGGTCTAGGAATTAGGCTGTGGTCATGTTTGGAGGACATTATTTGTCCACCACGCATACTAAACTGAATAAGGCCATATGTATCTACTCTACTTTCAGAATCAGTGTTTGGTATGTTTTTAGTGGGTCTTCAATTAGATGAAAGCAGATTTCCAGTTGTCTACCATCATAGCATCTGGGCCATACAAAGGGAAAGATACTGCAGAAGCTCTAGGGGGCTAATGATACAACACAGATGACTGAAGATAAGCACTTTAGGCAGCCAGCCACTCAGAAATTAAAGGAGTCAGTAAGCCTTGATAATGCTCACATATTCTTTAACCTTGAAGCCAGTTCAACACAAAAGTACATAAACCCTTCTGTGGTTAATGCACACTCCTGCCACAAGGCATACACTGGCTGCCCCTTTTGCCTGGGACATTTTGTCCTTAGGTATTAACATGCAAATCCACTTACCTCCTTCAAACCTTTGTTTAAATGTCACTTTCTCAATGAAGTTTGCTCTGATCCTCTTACCATTGCACACTGTTCCCCTCCACACATTAACAGGGTAATCCCTGTTCCCACTTTAAATGTTTCCATAGCACTTATGCCTTTCTTATAATTATACAGCTTATTTATTATGTCTACAGAGCATTATCTTCTCCCAGCCTTCGATCTAAAACTTAGTTTCTCCGAAACCAGACACTGTTATCTGGTTTTCTTTTTTGCTGAAGTACCCCAAGTGCTAAGAAGAGCTCCTGGCATATAATAAGGGTTCAATAAGGATTTTGAATGAGTTGAATAACTAAAGATAAACCGCAGGTACTTAAGCTAGGTATGTTCTAATTGGCTTATTTTCAACTGTATCCATTTTAATTATTCAAATTTTAATTAAATTTTAACTGATTCCTAAACTTTAGCTTGCTAACTGTTTTTACTCTTATGTTAGACTTGTTGATCAATATTTGGCACTCATAAAGAATCAGGCTCAGACTCATGTCTCCAGTTATTCTAATCCTGGCTATATCCAGAAAGAAAATTCACTCTAGCTCTGGCCTTGCAACACAAGACTGGTACCAATTTGCTTGGCAGATTCCTCAACTGGGTCCATAGAGCCTGAAATCAGGATTAGTTATATAACAAGGGCTTCTCTAAAGTACTTTCATATTGGTTCCACGCATCTGTTGGAATCCAAAAGGAAAGAATTTGCTGTCTAAAAGTAATAGCATATGGCTTTAAAAACATAAGAAAAAAATATCACTCTTCCTCTTGACTATTTCCTAAGGATCCTAGCTCTGTTTCCTTCCTTGGATAAGACGTGCAAAAGTTTCTCATACCTCCAAAGTGATTCATTTCCTCTGAGGCAATTCTGCAGAAAAGTAGAATCTCATGGGTTTGCCAGCATGGCTTTGAGGCCAGTGCTAAATTTATGTGAAACAAACCCTGTGTGAGAGGGAACAGTTCTAGAGGTGATGTTGTAACGCCAGTTTTTGAAACATGCTAGTAACAAATACTGATGTTTGCCCAAACTGATGACTGGCTAGCCTAGCATGGTAATCTGCTGCATCTTTTAGGCCAAACAATCTGTGCTACACATACTGTGTGTTCTTAGAATATGACCAATATAGGGACGCCTGGGTGGTTCAGTTGGTTAAACGTCCAACTTTGGCTCAGGTCATGATCTCGCAGTTCGTGGGTTCGAGCCCGGATTCGGGTTCTGTGCTGACAGCTAGCTCAGAGCCTGGAGCCTGCTTTGGATTCCGTGTCTCCCTCTCTCTCTGACCCTCCCCTGCTTATGCTTTCTCTCTCTCTCTCTGTCTCTGTCTCTCTCTCTGTCTCAAAAATAAATCAAACATTTAAAAAATAATTTAAAAGATAAAATGTGACCAATATAAATGCATTGTTCTTTGGACATCTACCATGTCATAAGATACTTGGGGTGTTAGGAAGTCATGAAAATGTTAATAACCAAGGGGATTAAAAACATTTAATTTGGCATGTCATGTGAATCCTCAGGAAGTAAAACTGTGCTGCCCGAGCATAGTAATAAACCCTTTCTTTAAGTCTCCCTCTGCTGGCTTCATTACTCTGCATGCTGAGCTCACCACTTTCATGTCAAATTTGCTGAAGAGAACAGGATGACAAGGCTCGATCCATGTCTGCAACAGCACAGCAGGTGCGATTTACTTGGATGAGCCAGAAACTGTTCTCAGCCAAAGAGATGTCTTATTAGCAAGCATGAAGGGATGAAACACATTCAACTAAAGCATCGTTTACAGGAAACATTGTGTAAGAGTATCAGAAGTCCTCTATATTCATCACCGATTCCTTTATCTAGAAAATCATTTTGTAGCTTAAAAATATTTATAAAATAAGACTTGCTGAAAGCTCTCTAGACAATTCCGGTCATCAAAAAACTAATAGTTTTAACTCAAATGAAAATATATGGGGGGACACCATACTTATATTCCAAACCATTATTAATCTGTGTAGTAGATTGTTAACTAATGCCTCACTCCAAGTTGGAGACCAAGTTTTCGTCCTAAGACTTTTCCATGTGTCATCGGTCATCAAATTTGTTATAATTCCAGTTTTTCCAACACCAGTTTACAAAATGGATTAGCTTAAAGGAAAATAGAAAATCTCCATGACTGCAGAGAAGAACATGTGTATTGACAGTACAATGGGGCTCAGCAGAGTCTCTGAAATGTAATCTTCTCCCAAATATCTTCATCTCTTTTGCTCCCTAAATTTTCTGGGATGCCAGATAGAATTCTCAGATGCTTCTCTAAACTTTTTCCTCCATTACCCCATTTATATAATATCTTTTACTTAGCTATATTCATCAACTTTTCAAACATTTTTCATCTGACCACGTCTTAATTTCACTCATAGTCCTCAGACTTGATTGAAAGTCACGCACACGTGCCTGAGTCTAGCTTCTTCAGTAGTCTCTTGAATTGCAGTGATGGCCAACCACTTGTCCTTCCCACAGACTCTGCCAACCTCAATATACCCTATATATCTTTTCCTATCTTTTCTTTCTATATATGTATATATCTTTTTCTACCCTAAAAGACTTTTTCTTATTTGGGATCTCAGTAACTTCAAGTATTATTAGGTACTCCCTTTTGTGGGAAAAATGCATCCTATGCATTTGATAATGCCACAGTTTTCCACCTACCTTCCTCCCTACTGCCTATCAGCTTCCTTTGCTGACTCATCCTAGTCTATGGGCTTTAAATGCTTTATCTTTCAAATAACTGCCCTTGACTCTTCAGATTCCATGCACTCCACTTGGTAATGTTTTCCATGCCCACAACTTCAATTTTGGTTGCTACACTTCCTCTCACATTTATTTCTCTAACTCGGTTCTCTCCTCTTATCATGCAACAGTTGGTACTCAATACTGCTGCTTAATTCAATTACACCTCAACATTATCACATGCTAATGTGAATTATCTCCCACTCTTAATATGAGCCCCCTCTAAAGTTTCTTATAGTAAATAATATCACCACCATGTAATTGCTCAAGTTGAAATCCTGAATCTCCTACTTGTTTTCAATCACCCACTTTCTTTCTGTGTCCAGTTTTCTTTATCTCTTAAATATCTCCTACATGGTTCCAATTCTCTCCTACTTTCCACAGCCTCTGTAGTCTATGCCAACTTGCTGGGATTATTGATATGGCCTACAAGCCGGTTTCCCCATGGACACTCTTTCCTCACACTTTGTCTCTTTCCACAGAGCATTTTTCCCTTTTCTAAAGAAATATGTCAAGTCATTCTTTGCATAAAATATTTCATTAGCTCTTTATTGTTCTGAAGTGAAGACTCATATCTTTAACATGGCTTTACAATGCTTTGCATTATATAATACAGCTCTTGTCTGTTTTCTGCTCATACCACACCCCTACTCACTCTCAGGAGGCACCCCATCTGCCTTGGATTTCATTTAGTCTTCAAAAATTCTGTTCTCTTTCCTACATCAGAACTGTTGCCTACACTTCTTCATTTGCCTGGGACACCTTCCTACATCCTCCTTCTTAAAATGTATTTTCATTCATCTCTAAATTCTTAGCTTAAATGTCACTTCTTCAAGAGAGCCTTCCCCACACCACACACTCTAATACCATTCTGTATCTCTTGTTAGCACTTTTCCAATCAATAGTTACATTTGTATTGATGAATATATGTAAAAATAAATAAGCTCTGTGAAAACAGAAATTATATCCATCTTATTCAATGATGTATTATTATAAGGATGTGTGGTATATAGAAGTCTCTCAACAAATTCGTTGAATAACTAAAGGCCAGATAAATCCAAATAATATTGAACTTTCATTACGTCCTTTTTTAATCTAATAAAGGCAAAACCTAAAGTTCTTTCCTACAGCTTGCTTTTAAAATTTATTATTTGGCTTTTCAGACCACATAAGCCTGGGTACCTTATGCTTTATACGACCTGGCCCAGTAAGTAGTGTGTATATGAATGTGTTCCTAATGCAGACTCTGGGAGATGGTGTGAAATAAGTTGCATAGACAAGATTGGTTCCAAAGATGTATTAACCCAAGTTCTATAAGAGGATGTAATTTAGAATTGTGAAACTGAACAAAATAATATAGAACAGAATACATTTAGCCATTTTAGTACCATTTGGGTATGAGCTCTGTAAGTGAAAATCTAACTTCTTCTTAGTAAGTCTGAAACAAATAACTGTGGGGAGTAATAATGTGTAGTGATTGTGTGGAGGGAGTAGTTTCGATTACGATGACTAGGGAACAGAAAATATAATGCCATATAGACATTTACTTGAACAAATAGAAGTATTTGAAGCAAGAGAAGTTTCTAGGAGATAAAACGTCTTCAGCAAAATAAAGAAGGTTTGCTAGAGTCATTATGGTATACTATATTTTAGTCACATCCCACCTCTTACTCAGTGATTCTGAAATGGCCCATAACAGAGAAACACATACAAGAAAGTTAATAAAATCAGAATCTTGAACAAGAGGAGAAAGCAAGTAGATGGGAGGTTGAATCATTCAGAATTCTCGGTTGCAACCAAGAGAAATAGACCCTAACTGATTTAAGCAGAAATAAGCTTAAAGGAACTGTAAAAATTATGTGGTCCAATACTCCCAATTTTTAACTGACAAAATTAAGGATGGTTAAAGCTACTTCCTTGAGGTCTTATGGCTCAATTATATTAACACCAGGAGCCATGATTTCTCGTTATACTATTTTATCCTTTCAATGTGTTTTATTTTACTCCTTTAATAGTTTCTTGTGTGTGGCTCTTGAGTGTGGGTACTTACATGAATCAACTTTTACTTTTTTCCTAGTTTCCTGACTTATAACAATATATGATAGGTAAATGAGAAAGGTTTTGAAAAAAAGACATTATAATTCACGGTAAAAAGTATAAGTGAGTGCAAATTAATCACTTGTGTTTTGAAGTAAGAAGATGGCTGAGAGCATTTCTCTAACCTTTAAAAAGTTTGTGAGCGAGGAATGCAAATATTCAGTTGGAACTCTCTTGACATATTCTGCTATATTTGTCAAAGCTTTGTCATTTGTGAGGAATACAGACAAAAGACACTTCTGTGAATAGAACTTTGATACCATACTAACATATTTATATGTTGCATATTTAAATTTGTATTCGTAGAAAAATATCATCTTATATATAAATTTTCTTTGATTTGTCATGAAAAAAATTTCCTTTATATATCCTCATGCTTCTATGTGCAATATGATAAATTCTTAGTTGTGAATTTGAGTCAGTAACATCAAGTATAGTAACATCAAGATTATATACCAGACACTGCCCAAATAAAATAGGTTTACTTCTACCTGTCACCCATAGGCCCTTTCTGGACCCCCAAACATAGTCTATTATAATTTAAGGAATTCAACACAAAGAGACTTGGTATTTATATGGTTTGTTTATTTTTTAGGTTAAGTGGAGAAATTTAAAAACAGACATGCATGGGGGTTCCTGTGTGGCTCAATTGGTTAAACATCCAACTCTTGGTTTCAGCTCAGGCCATTATCCCACAGGTTGTGAGTTCGGGCTCTGCATCAGCTCTGTGCTGACAAGCGTTGGTGGGGCCTGCTTGGGATTCTCTGTCTCCCTCTCTCTCTGACTATTCGCAACTCTTGATCTCTCTCAAAATAAATAAATAAACATTTAATAAGAAAGAAACAGATATGCATGGTTACATCTACCTCTCTTTAGATATAGGAAATCTTTTAGTGAATTAGGTTTTAGATCAATCAAGTAAGTCAACTATTGTTTACTAATTTTTTGGCAAGGTAAATGATACACTCTTAAGAGTAAACCTAGCAATTCTAAAGAGGTGATTCCTAAAGATAGTTTTTGCTAGTATTTATGTAAAATACTGTTTTATACATGGTATTTTATTTAATGTTTGCAAAAAAAGTTATGAGGACTTACTACTATCATCCTCTATCACTAATGATGACCCCAAAGCTTATGCCAGGTACGTAACTAAAGTCAAACTGCTAGTACAGACAGGAACTAAGATTTGAACCCCAAGATGCATGGCTTTGGGGTTCAAGTATATAATCACAAAATTATCTACCGTGTCCATTTTTTATTATATCTTTAATTTCAGCAGTTTTAAGACTTGGTAGTCAAATGTTTGTCAAATATAATTTTTATGAATGCTCTGGGCTGGCAATGACTATTGTTCCTAATTGAAATACTGAACTGGTGACACTAAGGAAGTAGAGATGATGTCACTAAAGGCACTCAGAAAAACCTTGGCAATGTTGGGGACTGAGATGACAAAATGTGTGTGAAAGTTATACATCATTTTATAGTTACACAAAGGATAGTGTAGAATCCTATATAAAAATTTCAATTTCTCTAGATTGCCGACATATCTGCAGTTATTCTATGTTATCTGTTTCTAGTTGATTTTCTTCAAAAATGGCTTCATGCCACTAAAATTTCCAAAGCTATTTATTAAGCAACACCTGAGACTGTATTTTCACTCTGTTAAGAATGCTTTTCAAATTGATAGATGGTATAGTTTATTGCTGTGATGACTACTAAGGCCTGAATGCTTGTGTTCCCCCTAAATCCGTATGTTTAAATCCTAATGCCCAATGTGATGGTATTAGGAAGTGAGGCTTTTGAAAGGTGACATACAATTAGTGCTCTTATAAAAAGGGTCCAAGAAAGCTCCCTTACCCCTTTCACCAAGTGAGGAGACAGGGAGGAGTTGGCAGTCTGCAGCCTACAAGAGCGCCCACACCTGACCAAACTGGCATCCTGCTCTTGGACTTGCAGCCCCCAGAACTGCAGGAAATAAAATCTGTTGTCTGTAGAGTACCAAGTCTGTGGTATTTTGTTATAGCAGCCTGAACAGATCACAACAGTGACTGTATACCTTACCACGTTCCCTAAAATCATGTCATATTTTTTTACAATTACAGAAACTACCTTTTCCAACTTATGCCTTTGAATCCAACATTAAGATTTCAGGTACAAGTTTTCACTGTGCTGCCTGACTCAACTCACTATACAAACTACAGGTTGTATAAAAACAATGAACCATCATGCGTGTGCCTCACATTTGCCACTTGGGTACACAACAGACACTTACCTGCCCAGCCCACAAAAAGAGGAGAGGGTCTGTGGGTCTTGCAATGGCCTCAAGAAAAATTAGCTACAACTGATAGTTCAGAAAGATCTCATTTCACATGTAGCCTATCTTTTCTTATAATGTTTCAGCACACATTTGAGAAAATATGAACTTAGGAGCTTTCTTCTTCCTGATTTGTATATGATCACTAATTCATTCAGGTCCTTATTTACTGTCATTCAACAATATTGTTGACTAAGCACCGATGCTAAGACCCCAAACTATTTCTTAACGCTTCCTTTTGTTAATTGAGAAGAATGACAAATATTTTTGGATGCTCTAAAGCGTACTGTCTGAAGGATATATTATGTGATAAAATGCTAGTACTGCGATTGGTTGATTTGGGGAAAAGTAAACATAATTCCATTATTACACTATAAATTCATTGTGTCCAAAATGAAACAGTCTTAACTCTTCTTCACAACTCTTTTCTCTTTTCACACTTAGCCATCTTTCCCTTTTTATCCTTTTTGGTAGCTAATTACCCCCAAACACCGAGAAGACCTCAAGTTTAATTTCTCAGAGGAATCAGAAACCATCAAATGAAAGTCCTTGCCTTCCAGCTGACAAGTCCACCTGCATCTTCACCCATCTATACATTGGCCTCCTTTTTGTTACAGAAGATGATGTGTCCTTCCCTTTGCAGGGTTCATCTTTCCACTGGTGTCCTGGTCCTACCATCATTTGCTTCATCACAATCCTTGCACAATTAACCATTCCCTATCTGTCCGGTATGTTCAAGCCTTACCCGTTGCATCCTCCTATTAGTATTTAAACTTGGAATGTTGGCCTCTTGCTAAAATACATATGAAAACAAAACTACATTTATCTCATCTCCTGCCATATTACTTCTCTCTGTGTCTCTGTCTTTCTCTTTCTGTCTTTCTGGCTCTCTCTCTCTTTCTCTCTCTCAAACACACACACACACACACACACACACACACACACACACACACACACACACACACACTGAATTTGTTATTTTCACACTCATTATTCTCATTTTCTTAACCTTCTATAAATTCATATTGCTCTTGCCTGCTTACACGTTGTGAAATCCATCCGGTCAGTCATTAAGCTACCACTGAGCTTCATTTTGTGTGGATCACAGCAATAGTGCCCGATTAATCCATGCATCCCCTTTTGCCTCTCTACAAGCCTTTCTCCACATTGCAGCTGGAATGATATTTTTAAAAATGTAAATCACACCATGTTAATGCTGTTTAAAACATGAGTCAATCCTGCTGCTTTTTAGGAGAGGTTCCAAAACCTTTTGGTTTACAAGGTCCTTTACAATCTGCTGCATGTCAGTATTGCCAACCTCATCTCTACACCTCTCTTCCCCTTTCCTCCAAGGTCTAGTCATATTGAACTTTTACTGCAATATGCTTTTGTTTACCATGAGTCTTTCTACATACTCTTTTTCCTTCTAAGGGTCTTCTATTCTCTTCACTCTTAGGTTGCATCATTATTTTCTATGAACAGACACTAGTTTTCAAAGCTAATGTTTGATGCCCTTCCAATGGCTTTCTATCTCACCCTGCATTTCTTTGCTATAACACTTATCACACTGTATTTAATTATTTCTTCAGTTGTTTGTGTTCCCCTTTAGACTGTAAGTCCCATCAAGTTTACTGCTCAAGAATGCGATACTTATGCCTGAATAAGTGGATGAATAAATCATGCTATACAGAAGTAATAAATTCCAAATGAACTACATATTTAAATGTGCAAAATAAATTTGCTAAACTACCAATAAAGGATAAATATCTGTCTGTTTGGGGCAATGTAAAGCCTATCGAAACCTATGAGGAAAGGTATATATTACCAATAAAGCAATTGATTGACAGAAAGCAGTCACCATAAAAGGAACCAATGCATGGCAGTAAAAAACTATAAATAATGTTGAAAGCCAATGACAGCTGGGGGAAAATATTTACACAATATATAAAATAAATGGTAAATATCCATAAAATTTTAAAAAGCTCTTAAAATATGAATACAAGAAAAATAAATCCTCCATTTAAAAGTATACCACAATATGCCCTATATATTCTAGAAGAACCCTCAAAACAAACTAATGTGCTAGATGCTATTATCATCCTCTTATTTATCTCACAGAAGAAAAAACTAAATCACAGAGAAGTTAAAAAAACTTTTACAAAATCACACAGTAGTGGTGCAGCCTAGATTTAAACCCAGACAACCTAAATAAAGAGTGCACACCCTTAAAAGCTTTGCAATTCCTTGATGTTGTTATGATATTGGAGAAGGTACTTAACCTTGCTAGGAACAAATTGACATAACAAGGTGAAAGACTTGCTTGATTATACTGGGAAGTTTATACATCATTAACAATATGAAGAGTTGAATAAAGGGACTTTTATACACTACTGGTAAGAAATTAAATAGGTCCAAAGTTCCTGGAGAACGTGCCTTTGCTTTGACCCACTCATTGCATCATGGATGATTAGTTCAAAGATTTAATATCAATTATGTTCATTGCAGCATTGTTTATAAGAGAATAATACCTGTTACATAAATGACTAATAATAGGGGACTGAATAAATTATGAGAAATAAATTATAAAATGTAGCTCAGTGCAAATATAAAATATAAAAGTGATATTTAGAAGACTAATGATGACGAGTGTTACTAAGATACTGCAAAACAAAAATATACAGAAATATCCCTATATTATAAGATGAAAATATTTTAAATCTGAAGGTTATGCAATAATTAAATAAAATGATCATTTCTGGCTAGCAAATTGTAGATAACATTTTCTTATTTTGTTTGCTTTCTGGATATTTTAAAAGTTCTATGTTGGAAATATTGTCTCTAGTCAGAAAAATTAACATGGTAAAATTCTCAACTTTAGGATTTGATTTCTGGTTTTGAGGTTTGCTAAGCTATTTATGTATTCTCACAGGGCCCTGAGTTCCTTTTCTGTAAAACGAGGCAACTAAACATACCTCGCAAGACTACTGCAAGGATTCCACAAAGTTATGAATAAAATACCAAGTGTACAAAATGTGACCAAAAGATGCATTTGAAAAAGCATCCCTTTTTCATGATGCTTGACAGACCTTGACACAGTACCTAATCTGTTCAATCAGTCTCTAAAGTTTCTATGTTCAGTGAAAGTAGGAGATAAGCCAGGGACTGTTGCGATGTTGAGGGTACAAAGAAGGGTCACTGGGGATCTGGGTCAGGGCTGCTCCCAATACAGGCAATCAATGATTCAAAATACGCTGCCTTGTGTAAGGTTCACACATGGGAGCTTGAGCCAAGTAAATGCCAATTTCTAAGCAGCTTAATCTGGAGGGTGCTGAAAAGTAGCCTGCATTTTTACTGAGCAGAAGTAGTGAGAGAGAGAGAAAAAAAAAATAGGTGAGTCTTTGTGCAGAGTGATGAATTTAACTTGGAGCATGTTTTCAATGAGTGCCTTAGGCTGTGTGTAAATACAGTAATTCTTCTCAGCAGAAGACTCTTGGAAAAGGTCTGCCAGGACATCTAGAATTCAAGACACTGTCCCAGTCCCAACAGGATATATAGAGAACTAATCAGAAGTCTAAGTACATGTTTTTAGGGTAACCAAACATGGCGGTGTTACAAATAGGGTCCCATCAGCCATGTACATTGGGTCCTAGCCTTCAAATTCACTGATGGAAAAAGGATTCTTGGCTTAGGAATGGTCTGGCTAAATCTCTCAATTTACATATTGGTGGCCTGTGGTCTACCTCCCGTCTAACAAATAGATCTGGTAAACCTGAGAGATGTATTTTGCTTGGCTTACAGATGTTAAACAAAATTAAAAACTTAGTTTCCGATATTAACATATTGGGAGATTTCATGATGAAATTTGGATTTTGGCTTTTTATGAAATATGAAAACAGCTGCAATACGGGGGCGATATTTCTTTCATTTTTAATTTTTTAAATGTTTATTTATATGCGTGTGTGAAAGATAAAGAGTGTGAGTGGGGAAAAGGCAAAGAGACAGAGACAGAGACAGAATCTGAAGCAGGCTCCAGGCTCCAACTGTGAGCTGTCAGCACAGAGCCTGACACTGGGTTCGAGCTCACAAGCACTGAGATTGTGACTCGAGCCGAAATGGGACGCTTAACCAATTGAGACACCCAGGCGCCCCTGGGGCTACATTTCTATATTGCAAAAACTGGCTGAGGCTTAGTTACCACCTCCTTTAGATGTGGCATGGGGTCTCCTCGCCTTCCCTGCCCAGCCTTACAGTTATGACCTGCCTTGTCCCCTTAGTGATTTGTTTACAATCTCTACCAGTTCACTGTGCTGCCTGCTTCAGAGGAGATGCCAAAGGATGTTAAGACAGATGTGTGTGTATGTAGTTACCTTTGGTCTAATCACAAAATTTGAAACCAGAGAAGTAAGTGGAGATGTGGCTTGCAGGTATGGTCTGGCTTACTGTGCTTCCAAGAAGGCAAAAGGAATAACAAAGTGGTAGACAATTTGAAATTAGGAGCTCATTGACCAGTTACATCCACAAGAAAGAAAAACAATCTGCTCTCCAACAGTTAGAAATGTTTCAGTGGAGGGGTGCCTGGTGGCTCAGTCAGTTAAGTGTCTGATTAGGGCTCAGGTCATGATCTCAAGGTTTATGTGTTGGAGCCCTGCATCGGGTTCTGTGCTGACAGTTCAGAGCCTGGAGCCTGCTTCAGATTCTGTGTCTCCCTCTCTCTCTGCCCCTCCCCTGCTCATGTTCTTTCTCTATCTTCTCTCAAAAATATATAAACATTAAAAAAAAAAGGAAAGAAATGTTTTAGTGGATATAATATTTTACAGAGAATGTAACTCGTATTTTAGATATAAGTGTGAAAGTAACATACATGTAATATATGTGTAAATTTATGTATAACATTTAGACTCACCAAGCCTTAGTTTTCCAATATGTAAATAAAGGCCTTTGAAATTGAGACTCTCCAAGATTCCTTTCACCTCTCCATTCTATTATTTCATGTGAAAGCTTGTTATCCTTAATTATGAGCTATCATATTCTCAACAATGGCCAGCCTTCTAGCTCTTAAAGGAGGATATATGGATATGATTCTATATCAAACCAACACAGTGGCTCCCAATTATTATAAGACTAACAACATTACTAACATGAGCTCTTTATCTAGGAATCTGAGTCTGTAGCTTTCAATAAAGAAATTCATGAAATTTGATAGATATTTTTCAGCATTAGTGTCTGATGTCAAATAGCAAAACCTGCTATTTTGTATGTGCTGTAAATCAAGTTTTCTAGCCAGGTAGTTTCCATCCAGAGCATGTTTTCTTAGCATTTCCTTTGCACAGTACTCAAAATTTTCTTTTATCATGGCAAGGGTAAGAAAACATTGCCTAGGTTGTGTTTATTTTCTATCATAAATGTGCTGACAGATGTAGTTTCTGTTTGGTCTCGTTCAAGGCACCATTTTATTACAGCAAGAAAATCTACATTTTAATGCTGTCTAGGCAGAACTTTTGCTCCAAGTCAATACCAGAAGTGATCTAAAATGTGTTGCTCAAGGTCTAACATTAGGTACAACTTCCCCAGTAGGCAATGGAGTAGGACTTAACTTCGAGCGTTCAAATCCTGGCTCTACTCTTCCCTAGAGGTATAAAATTGGGCACACTCAGTATCTCTGAGATTATTCCGTATTGTAAATTGAACTGATGTTAAAATATATTAACTAAATCATAGGCTTCTGTGAGTATTAAATGAGGTGAGATATTAAAGAGTTTAGTTCAGAACGAATACTGGCTGTTAATGACAACGATACTGCTAATACTGCCACTAATATAAGATTACAGACTCTTACCAATAAAAAGTCATTTTACTTCTAAAAATTGTCATCAACAGATGTGCCCAATATATAAAACAACTTTTTCTAGTACTCTTTAGTACCCTAAGGGGGCTAAATAATGAGATGCATCTGCCTCAACTTTCCTTAGGCAATTCCATGACATCTGGCACCTTGCTATTCAAAAGTCTATAGAGGTCAGTCTAAATTACAAATTATGCTAATCAGATCATCTTGCATAGTCAATGAGCTGATGACAAGGGTGAAGAAAGCTGATGATTTTTATTGACCAACCACTACTGACTCTGAGAGAAATTAGAAAAAATAGACAAATAGGGGTAGAAAAGAATTTAGCGTAGGCTTCAGTAAATTTACTTTAGAGAGAATGCAAGGCAATAATTCTTTGTAACTTGTGCTCATGTTTTCCAAAAACTTTACTTCTGTACTTTCTTTTTTTTTTTTTTTTTATATCTTTATTTATTTCTAGGAGACAGAGAGATAGCGTGGTCAGGGGAGGGTCAGAGAGAGAGGGAGTCACAGACTGAAACAGGCTCCAGGCTCTGAGCTGGCAGTCAGCACAGAGCCCGACACGGGGCTCGAACCCACGAACTGCAGGATCATGACCTAAGCGAAAGTCGGACGCTTAACCGACTAAGCCACCCAGGCGCCCCTGCTTCTGTACTTTCAAAATGATCTTTTAATTGTGTAACTTCTGGTACATTTATAACCTGCTTTCTAAAGATTATCACCTTAAATTTATACAGTTGAAAGTGCAATAATATGAGACACATTGTAATTATTGAAGCTTTTAAAATAAAACTTCTGTATTTTTCTTCTAAATTAATCTAGTCATCCAAATACTTAGCAAATTCATATCATCTTTCATTTTTTTAAAATACACAAACTGATTTTTCTCAATCAGACAGACATGTCGATGTCCTTTTCTTCTTGAATTCATATTTCCATTCTATGTCCAAAAGACTGTTATCTGTAAATAATGTTTTTGATCATCCAACAATACTACTCTGCAGGAGAATTTTATATGCCAATTACTTACTATTTACAAGTTTTGGTAATTAAAAGTTTCTGGTTTTCTTTTGATTGAGCAATGTTACAATTATTATTAGTGAAGAATTTGTCAAAATAGCATATAATATGAGAGGCTCCTGGTTGGCTCAGTCAGTTAAGTGTCCAACTTTGGCTCAGGTTGTGATCTCATGGTTCCTGAGTTTGAACCTCACATTGGGCTCTGTGCTGATAGCTCAGAGCCTGGAGTCTGTTTCAGATTCTGTGTTTCCCTTTCTCTCTCTCTGCGCTTCTCCCACTCACACTGTCTGTTTCTCTCTCAAAAATAAATAAATATTAAAAAATAACATATAATATGAGTCAGATTTTAATTAATAACAAATATGTACAGTAACAATATCATTGAGAATACATTCATTAATGATTAATACACTTACATATGAATTAATAACAATTTATTAATGTTTATTAATATGGAGTTAGACTTTAATATCAAATGATTCTAGTTTTCTTTATACATATATGAAAACTTGTTCATATAAATAACTAAATGGAAATATAAAGATATTTTTAATAAAAATAATGTCCTTTAATTCCTAAAACTCCTTTCATGTTATATGTTAAAATTCACATTGTGATCTAGCATCAAAAGTAGTTTTTAGTGAAAATTTTTAATGACTATATCTGTATAGGTCAGTTATGTCTTTCTGCAATTTTTTAGACACCAAAGAATTGCAAATAATATAGCATGCAAATTGATTTAGTACCTAATCACTAGATTTCTTTTCTTTTCTTTCATAGTTTATTGTCAAGTTGGTTTCCATATAACACCCAGTGCTCATCCCCACAAGTGCCCTCCTCCATGCCCATCACTCCCCTTCCTCTCTCCCTCACCCCAATCAGCCCTCAGTTTGTTCTCAGTATTCAAGAGTATCTCATGGCTTGCCTCCTTCCATCTCCCCAACTATTTTTCCCCTTCTCCTGCCCCCATGGTCCTCTGTTAAGTTCCTCCTAATCCACCTATATGTGAAAACATATGGTATCTGTCCTTCTCTGCCTGACTTATTTTGCTCAGGATAACACACTCAAGTTTCATCCACGTTGCTACAGATGGCCAGATTTCATTCTTTCTCATTGCCATTTAGTATTCCATGATATAGATAAACCACATCTTCTTGATCCATTCATCCATTGATGGACACTTAGGCTCTTTCCATGATTTGGCTATTGTTGAGAGTGCTGCAATGAACATTGGGGTACATGTGCCCCTGTGAATCAGCACTCCTGTTTCCCTTAAGTAAATTCCTAGCAGTGATATTGTTGGGTCATAGGGGGGTTAATTGTTAATTTTTTGAGGAACCTACACACTGTTTTCCAGAGAGGCTGCACCAGTTTACTTTCCCACCAGCAGTGTAGGAGGGTGCCTGTTTCTCCACATCCTCGCCAGCATCTAGAGTTTCCTGATTTGTTCATTTTAGCTGCTCTGACTGGTGTGAGGTGGTATCTCAGTGTGGTTTTGATTTGTATTTCCCTGATGAGGAGGGATGCTGAGCATTGTTTCATGTGTCTGTTGGCCATCTGGATGTCCTCTTTGAAGAAGTGTCTGTTCATGTCTTCTGCCCATTACTTCACTGGGTTATTTGTTTTCCAGGTATGGAGTTTAGTGAGTTCCTTACAGATTTTGGATACTAGCCCTTTATCTGATATGTCATTTCCAACCATCTTTTCCCATTCCCTCGGTTGCCTATTAGTTTTATGGATTGTTTCCTTTGCCATGTAGAAGACTTAATCTTGATGAGGTCCCAATAGTTCATTTTTGCTCTTGATTCCCTTACCTTTGGGGGTGTGTCAAATAAGAAATTGCTGCAGTGGAGATCAAGGAGGTTGTTTCTGGCTTTCTCCTCTAGGGTGTTGATAGTTTCCTGTCTCACGTTCAGGTCCTTTATCCATTTTGAGTTTATTTTTGTGCATGGTGTGAGAAAATGATCTCGTTTCATTCTTCTGGATGTTGCTGTCCAGTTCTCCCAACATCATCTGTCAAACATGCTGTCTTTTTTCCATTGGATACTCTTCCCTGCTTTGTCAAAGATTAGTTGGCTGTACACTTTTGAGTCCAATTCTGAGTTCTCAGTTCTATTCCATTGGTCTATGTGTCTGTTTTTGTGCCAATACCATACTGTCTTGATGACGACAGCTTTGTAGTAGAGGCTAAAGTCTGGGATGGTGATGCCTCCCGTTTTGGTTTTCTTCTTCAATATTACTTTGGTTATTCAGGGTGTTTTGTGGTTCCATACAAATTTTAGGATAGTTTGTTCTAGTTTTGAGAAGAATGCTGGTGCAGTTTTGATTGGGATTGCATCGAATGTGTAGATTTATTTTGGGTAGTAATGACATTTTAACAATATTTATTCTTCCGATCCATGAGCATGGAATGTTTTTCCATTTCTTTGTGTCTTCTTCAGTTTCCTTCATAAGTTTTCTATAGTTTTCATCATACAGATCTCTTGTATCCTTGGTTAGGTTTATTCCTAGGTACTTTATGGTTTTTTGTGCAATTATGAATGGGATCAGTTTCTTGATTTCTCTTTCTGTTGCTTCATTGTTGGTATATAAAAATGCAACCAATTTCTGTACGTTGATTTTGTACCCTGAAACTTTGCTGAATTCTTGGATCAGTTCTAGTAGGCTTCTGGTGGAGTCTGTCAGGTTTTCTTTTTTCTTTTTTTTTTTTTAATGTTTTATTTATTTTTAGGAGAGAGAGAGAGACAACGTGAGCAGGGGAGGGTCAGAGAGAGAGAGGGAGTCACAGGCTGAAACAGGCTCCAGGTTTTCTATGTAGAGTATCATGTCGTCTGCAAAAAGTGAAGTTTGACTTCTTCGTTGCCAATTCTGATGCCTTTTATTTCCTTGTGTTGTCTGATGGCTGATGCTAGGACTTATAGCACTATGTTAAACAACAGTGGTGAGAGGGGACATCCCTGTCGTGTTCCTGATCTCAGGGAGAAAGCTCTCAGTTTTTCCCCATTGAGGATGATGTTAGCTGAGGGCTTCTCATAAATGGCTTTTATGATGTTTAAGTAAGTTCCTTCAATCCCCACTTTCTCGAGTGTCTTTATTAACAAAGGATGCTGTATTTTGTCAAATGCTTTTTCTCCATCTATCAACAGAATCATATGGGTTTTTTCTTTTCTTTTGTTAATATGATGTATCACATTGATTGATTGATTTGCAAATATTGAATCAGCCCTGTAACCCAGGAAGGAATCTGATTTGATCATGGTGGACAATTCTTTTTATGTGCTGTTGAATTCGATTCACAAGTATCTTGTTGAGAATTTTTGCATCTGTGTTCATCAAGGATATTGGCCAGTAGTTCTCTGTTTTTGCTGGGTCTCTCTCTGGCTTGGGAATCAAAGTGATGCTGACTTCATAGAATGAGTCTGGAAGTTTTCCTTCAATTTCTAATTTTTGGAATCATTTGACAAGAATGGGTTTTAACTCTGATTTAATGTCTGATAGAATTCCCCAGGGAAGCCATCTGGCCCAGGGCTCTTGTTTGTTGGGAGATTTTTGATAACTGATTCGATTTCTTCATTAGTTATGAGTCTGTTCAGATTTTCTATCTCTTCCCATGTGAATTTTGATAGTGAGTGTGTACTTAGGAATTTTTCCATTTCTTCTAAGTTGTCCAGTTTGTTGGCATATAATTTTTCATAGTATTCCCTGATAACTGCTTGTATTTCTGAGGAATTGGTTGTAGTAAATCTATTCTCATTCATGATTTTTTCTATTTGAGTACTCTCTCTTTTCTTTTTGAGAAGCCTGGCTAGAGGTTTGTCAATTTTGTTTATTTTTTCAAAAAATCAACTCTTGGTTTCATTGATCTGTTCTACTGTTTGTTTTTTGTTTGTTTGTTTGTTTGTTTTTCATTCTATATTGTTTATTTCTGCCCTGATTTTTATTATTTCTCTTCTTCTACTGGGTTTGGGGTGCTCTTGTTGCTCTTCCTCTAGTTCCTTTAGGTGCGCTATTAGATTTTGTATTTGTGCTTTTTCTAATTTCTTGAAATAGGCCTGGAGTGCAATGTACTATCATCTTTAGATTTCTTGAAGTAAACCTAGTGTCTCAGTGGCTTAGTCCGTTGAATGTTGGACTCTAGCTCTAGCTCTAGATCTAGGTCATGATCTTGCCATTCATAAGTTCGAGCCCATGTGCCCACATTGGGCTCTGTGCTGACAGCTCAGAGACTGGAGCCTACTTTGGATTCTGTGTCTCCCTCTCTCTCTTCCCCTCCCCAGCTCATGCTCTGTCTTGCTCTCTCTCAAAAATAAATAAACATTAAGATTTTTTAAAAAAGAAAGTAAACTAAAAATGTTATCAAAAGTTGTCAATGACTATTTAGGGACATTATACTCTTTTACTTGGAGGTATGCTGTTTAACATGATATATGCAAGCATTTTCCAGAATTTGAAGTAATCACAAATTTAAATATATCTTTGCCAATAATTTCTAAATAATATGTTTCTACATAAACATGCATGTTAAGTACTCTTTGGAGCTTCAGACACAGCAAAACAAAGATGTATTTGAGTACTCACCAAGCTCTTCCTTATTTCCTGAGTGGAATAATTGCAGAGTAGGGAGCAAATTGGTATTGCACTTCTTTTGATATTTTATATGTATATTCTCTTTGTTTTGCATGTTCTTTCTCCCTTAATTCTTTAGTTATAATTCAAGGTTGTAGAATCAAGATTACTCAAGTTTCCCAGTCTATACTTTGCCTTAATTTATAATATCCTAACATGGACCATAATACACAGTTTTTAATAACACACTTGCACCCTAAACATAAATATGTATAAGATTGGAAAGGACATGAAGCATTATGGCGCCTTGTCTAAAAGATGTTTGCCGCCAATAATTTTAATTATTTATTCATGTGGCCTTCAGAGACTACTATACTCTCAAGTAGTCATAATAAAATATAGACTGACTTAAGAGCATGCTATTCCTTTATATAATGGAAAGAGAGTGGTTATGAAAGGGAGCATTGGATAGAAAAGGAAATACTTCACTGTCTAGGGATGCAAGATAAAAACACAAGGGGAAATTTAGAAGCTGAAAATTTGTCCTATTAAAACTATTGGGGAGGGACTTTCAGTTTCCAATTTGGCATGTCAGACATTAGAAGTTGCCACTTTATCCTCGCAAGAAGTAAAAAGCAAAACAAACTGAAAAAAACAACTATTTTTAGATCCAACAGAGAAATGGGGCCATAGGTCTAACTGCTGCTCCCCATATTCAAAGGACAGAGAGGGAGACAGACACAGAAAATCACAACTTACCAAAGCAGAAACCTAGGAGCAGAAACATCCACAGGAACCAGTGCTGGGATAGGAAAACCTGAACTGTAGTTGAATTGCTAGAGGCTTAGTGTAGGTACATGTTACGGTTAAAAACTCCAAGGGTACCCAGTTATGGGGGGCACACTTTTTGTGAAGTTTACCTCCAGGAGTTCTGCCAAGTCTTCACAGTGAATAAAGAAGAATTTATCCTTGAACTTCTATCAGGGGAAGGAAAACCAAACCATTCTGAAATGTTCCGAAGCATTCTGTTCTTTTTAAAAGGCCTGGCCTCAGGAGAAAGTATTTTACCAGAGGTTAACATGCTGAGGTTTTCTTAGAGTCTAACGTACTTAGGAAAAGAAAATACCTAAGTCCACCTGGCTCTTCCCTTTTCCATGAGGGAAAGGAAATACACAATTCTAGATGACCTTGGTTATTCTATTCCATCTGAGAAGAGAGTGAACTGAAAAGCACCAGCCAAGCTTGCAGTCTAGGAGCACATGCTTACCAGAAGACTGAGACCTAATCATAGGGCTGCCAAACACTTTCCCCACCCCATGCCTCACCATTATATTACTAAAATCACATTTACCATAGTTCCTCTTATCTAGTGTGTCATGGCTGCCTTTCAACAAAATTACAAGGTATACTAAAAAAAGCAAAAAACACAGTTTGAAGAGACTGAACAAGCATGAGAAGTAGTCATATATGGCAGAAACACTGGAATGAAGATACCAGTAATGAAAAAATAACTATAATTAATACTCTAAGGTCTTTAATAAATAAAGTAGACAATACACAAGAATTAGGTGGATGGAAATTCTAAGGAAGAATCAAAAAGAAATGCTAGAGATAAAAAATGATGTGATAGAAATGAAGGATGCCTCTGATGGGCACATTAATAGACAGAAAACAGTTGAGGAAAGAATCTCTGAGGTTGAGGAAGACAATAGAAACTTCAAAGATTAAAAAGCAAAAAAGAAAAAGAGACAAAACCAAGTAAACAGAACAAAATATACAAGAATTGTGGGACAACTACACAAGGTGTAAAAAAAAAAATACTAGAGGTGTGCATGGGTAGCTCAATCAGTTAAGTGTCTGACTCTTGATTTCAGCTCAGGTCATGATCTCACAGTTCCATGAGCCCTCGCTTCGTGCTTTGCACTGACAGTGAGGAGTCTGCCTGGGATTCTATTTCTTTTCCTCTCTGTCTGCCCCTACCCTGCTCTCACTCTTGCAATCTCTCTTCCTGAAATTAATAAATTAAATTTTAAAAAATACTAGAAAAATAAGAAGAGAGAAATGAATAAAAGCAAATATTTGAAGTGATAGTGATTAAGAATTTCCTAAAATTAATGTCAAATGCCAGACCACAGATCCCGGAAGATCAAAGAACATGAAGCAGGAAAAATTGCAATAAAAACTAAATCTAGGCATGTCATATTCAAACTTCAAAAAACTCAAAGGTAAAAAAAAAGTTCTTGAGAGAGTTAAGAGGAAAAAACACGTTACCTATAGAGGAGCAAAGAATTATAGTTGTTTTCTCAAAAACCAGGCAAGCAAGAAGAAAGTGGAGTGAAATCTTTAGTGTTGACAGAAAAAAAAATTACCAACCTAGAATTGTGTACCTTATGAAATTATTCTTCAAAAGTGAAGAAGAAATAAAGCCTTTCCCAGAGAAACAAAAATTGTTGGAATTTGTTGCCAACAAATCTGCCTTGCAAGCAATGTTCAAAGTTCTACAGAGAGAAAGAAAATTATTAGGTTAGGAATAGGAATCTACTTATAATGAAAGCATCAGAAGATAAATAAGTGAAGGTGAAATAAAGCATTTATTTTTCTTATTCTTAATCATTAAGAGTTTGTTCCAAATAATAGTAGCATATTAGTAGTATATATATACTTTTATATATATATCAACTCTCTCTATATAAACATGTATATATATATGTTCATATATATAAATTTCTATATATATAAACTCTCTCTATATACATATATATGTATGTAT
Source organism: Proteles cristata cristata (assembly GCA_017311185.1). Lineage (NCBI taxonomy): Eukaryota > Metazoa > Chordata > Mammalia > Carnivora > Hyaenidae > Proteles > Proteles cristata. Next base: position 867,996 of record JAESUZ010003900.1, on the reverse strand, counting down.
GTATCTGTATGTGTACATATATATGTGTGTGTATAGAGATGTGTATATATATATATATATATATATATATATATATATATATACATAGTCTTCTGCTCTGGGAAAGAAAGAGACAGTTAAAAGAATGAAAAGACAAAGCATAAATATTTGCAAAGAAAAAATATTTACAAAAGACACAGTTGAAAAATGACTTGTCCAAAATACAAAAAAAAAAAAAACCTTTTAAAAGTCAAAATAAGAAAATAAACAACTAGATTTAAGTTGGCAAAAGACTCAAACAAACACTTCATTAAAGAAGATGATAGATACGTATATGAGGATATGTCATTGGGGAACTGAAAACTAAAACAATCCGATACCACTATATAATTACTGTAATGGCCAAAATCAAGAACAATGATAACACCAAATTCTGTCAAGGCTGTGGACCAACAGGGACCCTCATTCACTGCTGGTGGTAATGCGAAATGGTACAGCCCTTTTAGATGAAGTGTGGCAGTGTCTTTTAAAATTAAAAGAAATCTTACTATATAATTCAACAATCATGCTCCTTGGTATTTATCCATATGAAGTAGAAGCCTAATCCACACAAACTCTGCATATGAATATTTATAGCAGCCTTATTCATAATTTCCAAGCTTGGACGCAACCAAGATGTCTTAGAGGAGATGAGTGGATAAACCATGGAGCAGTCAGAGAATGGAATACTTTTCAATACTAAAAAGAAATGAGCTATCAAGACATGAAAAAACACAGAGAAATCTTAAATGCATATTAAGAGAAAGACGCCAATCTGAAAAGGCTCCAAACTATATAACTCTAACTACCTAACAATTTGTATAAGGCAAACTATAGAGGGAGTAGAATGATTAGTAACAGCTAGTGGTGAGGTAGGAGAGAAGGATTAATAGGCAGAGAATAGAGGATATTTAAGGCAGAAAAACTATTCTGTGTGATACTACCACAGTGAATATTTGTCACTATACATATGTTAAATCCATATAGTGTATAACAGGAGTGAACCTAAATGTAAACAATGGACTTTGGCTGAAAATAATGTACTGATGTAAGTGTATCAGTTGTAACAAATATAGCATTCTAGTGCCAGATGTTGTTTGCTGTTATTGGTGGTGGAGGGGGAAGCTAAGCATGTGTGTAAACATCCTAGAATATTATTAGCCTCACAGGATTATGCATTGCTCATGTATTGAAGACTACTAAACTATGTTACAGAGCATATTTCAATTTTTGTCTGGGAGGTCAAGGACATATCTCCCGTATGCCTGCTCTTAAATGAATAGCATGTGGTAGACTCATTAGCAATCAGTTTCAGTCTCTGCCTCGATTGAGAAACAATAGAATAGCAGCTTCCCTGAGCTGCTATCTCAATCTCCAGAAAGACTGTAAGAAATCATGTAGGTCATCTCATGGAATATTAAAACGCTGGTTAGCATGTTTAAAGAGGACTACAATTTTAAAGAATGAATGGGCCCAGAATAATAATGTTTTGTACTTATTGGATTCTTATTTTTAATCTTTACTTAAGAAAACATGAATTGTATTCACTTAAACTGCTAATACTACAATTTGAGGAAAGTTTTGTATTCAGTTTTCTGAATATTAGCCAGGTAAAAACACAGTTTCAGTCAACTTAAAACAAAAGTGTAATTCAGAAATCTCAGCTGAGTGAGTTGACAAAAAATAAGAACTACTCATTTTTTTAAAGATCTTTCTTGAGAGATACAATAATGTCAGCAAAAATTGCAGAGTCAGAACCTCAGAAAATTCTTTTCACCATACAACCGAGAGAATACTGGCAAAAACTGTAGGGAACAACATTTTCAGAACTCTGTAAATTAAAGACCTACAGCAATCTGGAGGAGTGTTTACTCAAGAAAAGTGAACTTTGCGGCAATTTAATTTGCCCTATTCTCACCTCTCACCCTACCAACTCCCCAAGTAGCCTTGAAAACCAACAATCTACAATCATAATGAAAATCAACTGCTGCTAGCTAGTGAGGGGTAAATGGGGTTGAACCTCCTTCAAAGATCCATTCCCAGAGAACCACCATTATTTGATCTGTCTGATGGTTTCCTGGAATACTCCACTGACAAGACTCAATTTGACCAGACTTAAAGCTTACCCTGTGTGTACAACTCTCTCCCTGGCAGTATTTATGGAAAAACAAAACATAACCCAGAGACAGTTTTTTAACAATTAACTTGAGGTGGTGGGTAATGATTGGGGTAAAGAATAGAGTGACCAAAAAAGAAAAGCTGAGTAATAAGATGTCCCTGGGGAAATTAAAAAGCTCTGACATATTCTTGGGAATCTAGAAAGCCACATGTTTAGGGCCCTGAACATGTACAGGAAAGGCCTAAGAATGTTCTTAGGCTCTCATCTCTGGCTGGCCTTCAGCCTCTGTGTACATAGGAAATAAAAGCTGCTCAGCTGAGTGTCAAGGATGTGTTCCCACACATGCACAGAGCTCCTTAGCAAAGACTTGGAGAATTCCTGGTTCCAGGAAATCTCTGTCAAATCATCAGCTGACTAATAAAGTAACCAGAGATTCCAGAGGCTGTATATGAAATAAATATATAGACATCACAGAATTAGTTCATAAAATTTGCTAAATAAAGAAGAACAAACTATGGGGACAGTGGATAATCTGATTTCTACAGTTACCACATTACATTATTTGAAATGTCTGGTTTTCAACAACAAAAAATATTATGATATGTATAAATAAATTATAAAATATGCACCATACTCAAGGAATAAAGGAATCAATTGAAACTGTCCTTGGTGAAGCCTGGATGTTGGACTTACTAGACAAAGACTTTATTTTTTTAAACTTTTAAAATGTTTATTTATTTTTACTTTATGTATTATTTTTAATTTTTAAATGTTTATTTTTGAGAGAGAGACACAGAGCACAAGCAGGGGAGGGACAGAGAGAGAGGAGGAGATACAAAATTCAAAGTAGGATCTAGGTTCTGAGCTGTCAGCACTGAGCTTGATGTGGGGCTTAAACCCATGAACCATGAGCCCATGTCCTGAGCCGAAGTCAGACACCCAGCTGACTGAGCCACCCAAGTGCCCCTCAAAGACTTTAAATTAGTTATTTAAAATATGTTCAAAGAACAAAATGAAACCATGTCTTAAGAGCTAAATGAAAATAGGGGAGTGACTTCTTATTTAATAAAGAATATCAATAAAAATTTGTGTTATAGAAAACAATCAAATAGAAATTCTGAAGCTGAAAATTACAGTGACTAAAATGAGTTCACTAGAGGAGCTCAACAAATTTTGCCAGGCAAAGAATCAGTGAACTAGAAAATAGGCCAATTGAGATTATCCATTTAGACAAATGGAAAGAAAAAGGGTGGAGGAAAATTACAGCCTCAGAGATTGGTGGGGCATCATGAAACACATAATCATGTTCATGGGAAACTCAGAAGAGGAGAAAGAGAAAGGGGCAGAAGAATATTTCAATAAGAATTAAAAACATTAATCTACACATTCAAGAAGATCATGAACTCACAGTAGGATAAACTCAGAGATCCACATCTAGACACATCATAAAAGAATATCTTCCAATAAAAATTATATTACAGAGAATTATCTTAACTTCTTTTTTAAATATTTTATAAAATGGTTTTGAAGTTTATTTATTTTGAGAGACACAAAGACAGCATGAGTAGGGGAAATTTGGAGAGAGAGAGAGAGAGAGAGAAAGGATCCCAAGCAAGCCATGTGTTGCCGCTGCAGAGCCCAATGAGGGGCTCTAACACACGGAATCACAAGGTCATGATCTGAGCCAAAACTGAGTTGGACGCCTAACAGACTGAGCCACCTAGGTGCCCCAGAGAATTATCTTAACTTCTAAAATTACTCATATATAAAGCTTTTTTTTTTTCCAACGAGGAAGGGTCTAAACACACATTTAATAAATAATGCAAAATGGTGCTGGTGGTTGTTGTCGAGTATCAGAGTCACGATTTTAAGAGTAGTAACAGATATGATTTATTTTATGTTGCTTAATTTCTCAATTTTTCTTTTCTCTTTCCTGTTCTTATTTGTTAAAATAGGGAATAAAGTGATAAGATGAATCTGAAAGCGGACGGGAAAAGGTCAGCAGAATAACAGCCACTTGTTCATAAACTTCCAAGTGGGATTTAGTCATCAAGAAATTGTAATTCACATACTGATGTTAAATGAGGAAATTTGGCACTTTTCTCTCAAGACACACTGTGACATTTACCATTACTTAATAAGTTTGGAAATGGAAGGTCATCCTGAGCGAGAATGTTTATGTCCTCCTTGGTACTCCTCTTAAATATGAGTAACACTAGATGCATATTGATTCCTTGGGTTTGACTGCTTATTCTCAAGAAATTACTTTATTTGGATATAAATAAGTGAAGCCAGGTACAAAATTCAAGAAACATTTTTTTCTTTAGCACTTACTATTTACTTTGCGATACAAGATAGGCAAGGTCTTTATTCTCATAGAGATTATATTCTAGTAGGAAAGATAAAATATAAATAGATAGTAGAGTAAACAGGGTAATTTTAGGTGGAGACAGACAGGATCCAATGCATAATTTGTGGTACCCAGTGAAAAATAAAAGTGGAAGGGCCTTCTTCAAATATTAAAAAGAATTTCAAGATAGAAACAGCTTAAGATAAACAAAGTGAGACAACAGTTTAATCATAGGGTCCTATGTGACTGCAAAGATTGCAGGTCTACAAAGCCGGGCCTGGAGATAAATACGAGGAAGAAAATAACACAGGATAGAAGGGTTTGGTAAAATTAGGTAAGTTGGTTAAAGAAGGATTGTTAAAGTTTAAATCATTTAAATTGCCTAAAATATTACTCTATCCAAATAACTGTATATGCTGTGTTGTGTGTTTTTCAATGTAGGTTATAGATTTTTAAAATGTAGCTAGCAATAAAAAGTTTTTTAATTAAAAAAATTCAAAAATTAAAAAAATGTAGCTAGCAATACATAGTTTAAAATGCAAGTTCCCATTAAACTGATTCAATATGGTACTTTTATGGAGGAATAAGCTCAACTTTTAAATTCAGCAAGCCTGAGTGCCCTTTAAAAGCCTAACACTTGAAGTGACTATTGGGAAGAAATAAGATAATCTTAACCCTTCATCCTTAGCACAGTGTCAAGGATATAATACTCAAAAATGCTAATTAATGGTAAAAGCAAGTGTTATTAATATTTAATTTCTTATAGATTTTTTTTATTCTCAGGAGAAATTTTACTTTCTTCTTCTAGTTTTTCTTTCTTTTTTCTTTTTTAATGTTTATTTATTTTTGAGAAAGAGAGACGGGGTGGGGTTGGAAAGAAGGGGCAGAGAGAGAGGAAGACAGAGGATCCCAAGCAGGCTCTGTGCAACACAGAGCCTGACACAGGGCTAAAACTCATGAACTGTGAGGTGATGACCTGAACTGAAGTCAGATGCTTAACCCACTAAGCTACCTAGGTGCCCCTACCAGTTTTTCTATAGAGATATGTGTAGGTATCTTGACTATTTATGGTCACTCATCAAATCCTCCCTGGTATATAGAAGAAACACAAGACAAAACAAACAAAATATTTGATTATCTTCTTTTTGTTTCCCTTTGGCACTCGAGTATTATTGATATTTTAGAATGTTCACTCAATTACCAATATTTAGCTGGATCTTCTCTGAAAGAATTTACTTGTTTACCTATGGGAAAGTTTCAAACTCTTGGAGCACTTGTCCTTATACTATTTTATTGTTTCCTCTTCTCTGTAATAAAGTGAGGGAGGAATATATTGTCTGTCTATCTATCTATGCATCTATCTATCTATCTATCTATCATCTATCTATCTATCTATCTATCTATCTATCTATCTATCTATCATCTCCTACTGGATCTGTTTCTTCTCTGTAGAACCTGACTGATAAAGGTTTTGATATTAAGATTGATTCCTGAGGAAGAGAATCTTAAGGATGAGTTTTCTGTAGTGGCTCTGAGTTTTCTGAAATTGGTTCTCTAATTAGATTTAGATTTAAAGGTACTAATAATTCTATTTACAGTGGTAAAATGGTCACTGGTAGCCCATGCCATGATGTGGCAATAGAAATATAAAAATATTACTGTTGAATACTTCTAATCAAATCCCTCTGTAGGGCAAAGTGTCGGGTGATCATCTATTTGACATGTTAGAGAGAATTTTAGCAAACTAAGAAGTGTCCTGAGATTGATTGCTTACTCCTGATGGCACTGGATAAAGAAAATGATGAGCTTAGAGTTTTATATTCCCATTTCAGATTCTACATACATGATCTGAAAGTTTCTGTGTATGTCCTGGAAAAACAAACAAACAAACCATGATCTCCTGTAGCCATAATATATAATCCAGGCAGAACTGTTAATGACCCAGATTCTTTAGAAATGAAGGTCTGGGGGGCACCTGGGTGGCTCAGTTGGTTAAGCATCCGACCTCACTCAGGTCATGATCTCACGGTTCGTGGGTTCGAGCCCCATGTCAGGCTCTGTGCTGACAGCTCAGAGCCTGGAGCCTGTTTCAGATTCTGTGTCTCCCTCTCTCTCTGACCCTCCCCTGCTCATGCTGTCTCTAAGAAATAAATAAAACATTAAACAATAAAAAAAAAAGAAATGAAGATCTGGGTCTCCCCACCAGACAAAGAACCACAGCCAGCCAAGATGCTTGCTGAAGGCAAAAACAGTATGAAATGTATAAGTGAAAGAATGTCATTATAAATATAACCTATGACTATGTGACCAGACATAGAATGAGGAGTCTAATTCTATGAGTATTTTTTATTTTATGAACATGCTTGTGTGTATGTGTGTATATAGTATACGCAGTAGCCAAATTACTTATTCAATCTACATGTTTTTCCTACTTCTTCCAATTAAGTGATTCTGCTTTTCATGGCATTGAGTACCTTTTTAAAAACTGTTTTTAAAGCAAATGACAATCTGAGGTTTTTTTCAATTAGCTTGTTTTAGCAAGGGAGTAAACACTTTAAAATGCCATAAAGTATTTAGGGAAAAAAAAAACTATTTATTTCACTCCAACTACTGCTTTCTATGTGTATGTGTGTTTGCATCCATCCACTCAGGAACTGGGAAGAACCTTGCTAACACTAGAGCATTTGGGGACAATTCCTTCCAGATTTTAAAAGTCATGATTGAAGGACAGGCAAAAGACTCCTATATCTCTGCTGGGGTTCTTAGATTTTCACATTTTTGGAGGGGATCTTTAAATGTCACAGATTTTGACAGAAGAGGTTTTAACATCTCATCAGAAGTCTGCACATTTTAAGTTGAATCTATGGGGCCTGAAACCACAGCCAGGGAACTGAGCTTTAAGGACAAGGGACCAGGGCATAAGTAAATATCACTACCTTTCAGATCCTTCAGGGATTCCTCACATGTAGAGGGCTGTTCACACCAGTGGAGGGTCCCCTTCCATGGCAAGTGATGATCAAGGCCAAAGAAGGAAGGTGATGTGGGTATTGTTCTCTTTTTATAGAGGTACAGAAAATCCCCATCATGTGTCCTTAATGTGATTTTTTTAATGTTAAGGTAATGAGGCAGCGTGGGCAATCCCTTAACAAGAACCACTATGGGAATTTATACCTGATGTGTAGGGCTGTTCCTATTATGGCAACAATGCTTCTTCAGAAAAAAGTCACTTTTCCATTTTTGCCTTGGTTTAGAGATGAATCACAAGCACCAGGAATATCATGGCTTGCAGGGCTGAAATGGTCATGCTTTTTAATGCTCGCCAGTCAAAACCACTTGGGCTCACTTTGTGAACACAGGATCACAATTGTACCCTGTATTCATACCTTTCTTTGTAGAGGATTTCAGTGATTTGGGGCATATAAAAGTGTGTTTGGGTAATTCAGGAGAAAATCTGCACTCCCCAGTGATTGGGAAAGCCTATTTGTATGTTATGGATGAAAATTCTCAGACTTAGCATGTAAATGACTGAGAGCCTCCTTCTGGGACTAACTTTACAATTGTAGACCTGTTTTCTAGCATCTGAAATGTGGCACATTTTACAAGTCCAAAGGCACTCTGACATTTATCATTAGATTTTGAAAGGACTGCTATGGGCAAGACTTGTTCTTCTCCTTAATATATTTTTTCTTGTTGGTTTTTCCTAATGGTTACATGAGCTGTTGTCTCCAGAAACTTGTACTACTTCCAAATGAATGTGACCTTTCAATGAGCCCTCAGGAAAACTTGAATAAAAACATTTTATCTTTGCACCTTGCTGTTCTGTTTCCTTCTAAAATTACGCAAAAGCCGAGAACTTTCATTCAACACCCACTGTGTGCAATTCCTGTCCCAGACTAAGTCCAAGCAGAAGATCAGACAGTGTGAGTGGGCCCTAGTGTCACTAACATTTGAATCCCTGCAGAAAAGCATTAATTTCTGCTTGCTGTATATACACAAATCCTATTTTAGGGCAAGTCTATAAACTTTACTTCAGAATCTAATGATCAGTCTCTACTTCTCTTTTTACTTTATAAATATTCACGGAGTTCTTTACAGCACATGCTAGGCAAGGCACTATTCATGGATCGAGTTATCTATGCACACAGGCACAAGATCTGGTGAATAAATCTGTAAGTTGCCCAGCTTACGTTCTTTGGCCAGGGGGAACTATTCCATCTCTCCCCATCAATTCATCTCCCAGCTCTTCAGGTGTAACTCTGAGATAATTTTTCCCTAGTCTATGGCCATTAAAGAATTTTTAGCATTATTCTTAACACACCTTTGTCTATAAATATACCTGTGCTATAAAATAATCTATACTTATAAGTGTATCTATGCTATATAAACAGTAAGCACTGATAATGGTGTCTGGTACATAACAAACCTACAACGAATGTTCTCTATGTTATCCTGAAAGCCTCCCTGTTGAAAACTGTCTGTGGTGAGAACTAGAAGGACCAGCAATAGAAAATATGGACAATGGCTGTCCTAATGACCACTCATGGTAATAGAGGAAGAGCATGTGAGAAGAAACAGTATAAAGACAACATGCTCTCCAGAAGGATGATCTTTGGGGCCCCTTACATGAGATCCGAGTGGGAAGCATAAGTTCTATAAATGAATTACCTATATTTACTCAATTTAACAATATGAGTATTTATTTTTATTCACTTTAAATTTAATTTAATTAGTAATATTAAGTAGATGTATTACATATCATCTATGATCTTTTTGACTTTTATAATAACCTTGCCAGGTAGGTTTAGCATTTTCATTTTCCGTGTGAGGAAACCGAGACTCCAAGACACATGAGAAGGCACAGCCTTTATTTAATGCAGGTGGCTCAGACCCTCTTGCTACTACACTATGGTGACTGGCTGTACTCAAAAATTAATTTTGAATCATAGTATTAATTTTCAGTAAACATGAGCACAAATTGGAGGATAACATTTTTAAGGTTCCAAATTCCATTTAAAGTTCCATGTAAGTTTCAACTCGCTGTCAGCAACAGCTGCCTTAGAAGAAAAGCTTACCAAGTGGCTTTTGTTGTTATTGTTGTTGCCAATTCACAATGATTGTTGTAAATTCTTTATGCCCAATGTGTTGATTTATTTACACTCTGTATTTATGCCCTGTCCTTGGTATGCTAACCATACTTTAAGAGTAAACATCATAGACAGCATTTCTGTTTGTCTTTTAATATTGGCAGGAAGAATTTGGAGGAAGCAGGGGAGAAAAAAAACTGAAGGTGATGCTAAGAAGAAATGATGAAGATTCTTCTTTCAGGTCAGAAAATGTATGTAGAATATCTTAGAAAGATCTTTTTCCAAGGGACTCAATATTAAGTCACTAGCAATGAGAAGACCCTAAAATGGTCAACTTGTAGGAAGTCAAGTCTTTGCATCTAATCCTATAGCAAATAAAGACATAGAACCCAGTTTATAAGGTGGCACAAGAAGTCTTATTAGACCAGATATAGGTACTTTTCTACCTTCATTTTTATTACCTCAATAGAATTAAGGGTGGCAGCCTGGATGAAAATATTCAAGAGAAATGGAATTGATGTGGTATCATTTTCTTATAATTAAACTTTTATTTTCTTGGTGTAAGAATGGCTGCAGCATTCTGGCTATTTCGTATGGCCAATTTTCCAGATGCACTAGGTGCAGGCTTAGGAAATATAGAGAAACTATAGAGTAACTCAGATTCTTTGTGGTAAGGGTTTCTCCCACCGTACCCATGCAACAGCACCACTCTATGTGTGCCTGTTAGGTATGTAAGCATGTAGCCATTTCCTGCCTTCTCTCTATATGTTCATCTATGTTGGTGAGACACACATAATATAGAAAATTCAACTCAATCCATACAATCCAATTAAACCAACATTAATTGGGCTATCGTGGTTGTATATCAAGACTTTTGTAAAGGAAAAAATCAAATGCCAGAGATAATCCACATTAAGGTGTGAAAGTAAAATTTACAACAAAAGTGTAGATTTTGATCTTTAAGAAAGGATAGGCAGATTGCAAAAATGGTGACATATACTTAATGGGTTATTTTTCGTTCGTTGTCATTAGCTTCTAAACTAAAATGGCATCAATTTTAAGAGGCTTTATTCCTTGAGCTCGGTAAGCAGCATGGTTATGCTTTCAAAACAAAGAGTGCATTTGTTCTGGCTCAAGTGTACTTAATTAGATGATAGGAATCACAGGCAATGCTGTGACTAAATAGGGAAACTGAAAAATCTGTAGTACTGAATCTCACATGAAGCTCCCCAGGCAGAGAGATAATTTGAAATAAGTTGACTCCAATTTAGAATCAATCAACAAAAACACATTGAATACCTATTGCATGATTAGAGTAAATTGTCTGAATGGGATATTTCTAAGTGTGCCAGACCACTAACTATTTTTTTTATTAAGTTTTTTATTTTAATTCCAATAGGCTAACATATAGTGTTATATTAGTTTCAGGCATACAACATAGTGATTCAACAATTCTATGCATTACTCAGTGCTCATCATGATAAGGGTATTCTTTAAAACCCATCACCTATTTTACCCATTTCCCCACTCACCTCCATTCTGGTAACCATCAGTTTTTTTCTCTATAGTTAAGAGTCTGTCCGGGGGCCTGGGTAGCTCAGTCAGTTGAGCATCTGGCTCTTGACTTCAGCTCAGGTCATGATCTCAGGGTCATGGGATTCTGCTCTGCATCAGGCTCTGCACTAGCCTGCTTGGGATTCTCACTCCTTCTGCCCTCCCCACACTCAAGCACACACACACACACACACACACACACACACACACACGCACACTCTCTCTCTCTCTCTCTCTCAAAAGAAAGTAAAGTTTTTTTAAAAAAGAGTCTGTTTCCTGGTTGGTCTCTCTCTTTTTTTTCTTGTGCCTTTGCTTATTTGTTTTGTTTCTTAAATTCCACACATGAGTGAAATCATATGGTATATATCTTTCTCTGACTGGCTTATTTCACTTAGCATTATACTCTCTAGCTCCACCCATGTCATTGCAAATGGAAAGATTCCATTCTTTTTTTTTTTTTTTTAATGTTTTATTTATTTCTGTGAGAGAGAGAGAGACAGCGTGAGCAGGGGAGGGTCAGAGAGAGAGGGAGTCACAGACTGAAACAGGCTCCAGGCTCTGAGCTGGCAGTCAGCACAGAGCCCGACGCGGGGCTCGAACCCACGAACAGCGAGATCATGACCTAAGCGAAAGTCGGACGCTTAACCAACTAAGCCACCCAGGCGCCCCTAAGATACCATTCTTTTTTAGGCCTGAACAATATTCCATTATATATATATATGTGCGTGTGTGTGTGTGTGTGTGTATATATGCATGCCACATCCATTTTATATATTTATATATAAATATATATTTATATATATATTTCATTCATTTATATATATAAATATAAAAATCTATTATATATATATGCCACATCTTCTTTACCCATTCATCTATCAATGGACACTTGGGCTGCTTCCATAATTTGTATCTTGTAAATAATACTGCAATAAGCATAGGGGTGAATATATCCCTTTGAATTAGTGTTTTCACACTTTGAGGGTAAATACCCAGTAGTGTGATTACTGCCTTGTAGGATAGCTCTATTTCACTTTTTGAGGAGACTCCATATTGTTTTCAGCAGTGGCTGCACTAATTTGCATTCCCACCAACAGTGCATGAGGATTTCTTTTTCTCCACTTCCTCACCAATACTTGTTTCTTTCTCAGTGTCCATCAACAGATGAATGGATCAAGAAGATGTGGTTTATCTATACCATGGAATACTACATGGCAATGAGAAACAATGAAATCTGGCCATGTGTAGCAACATGGAGGGACCTTGAGGGTGTTATGCTGAGTGAAATAAGTCAGGCAGAGAAGGACAAATATCATATGTTTGCACGTAGGAGGATTAGGAGGATTAGGAGGAACTTAACTGAGGAACAAGGGGGAGAAGAAGGGGGGAAATGGTGGGGGAAAGGGAGAGAGGCAAACCATGAGAGACTCTTGAATGCTGACAAAAACTGAGGACTGATGGATGTGGGGGGGGAGGAGGGATGGGCATGGAGGAGGACACTTGTGGGGATGAGCACTGGGTGTTATGTGGAAACTAATTTGACAGTGAACTATTTGTTAAAAAACAAAAAGCTCGAAGGTGAAAAAAAAATACTTGTTTCTTTCTCTCTTTTTTTAAATGTTTATGTATTTTTGAGAGAGAGAGAGAGAGACACAGTGAAAGCTGGGGAGAAGCAGAGAGTAGGGAAACACATCATCCGAAGCAGGCTCCAGGCTCTGAGCTGTCAGCACAGTGTCCAATGCAGGTCTTGAACTCACAAACCACAAAATCATGACCTAAGCTGAAGCTGGACCCGATTAACCAACTGAGCCACCCAGATACCCCCGCCAATACTTGTTTCTTGTGTGTGTGTGTGTGTGTGTGTGTGTGTGTGTTTTACCATTCTGAGAAGTATGAGGTGATAACTCATTGTAGCTTTGGTTTGTATTTCCGTGATGATGAGTGATGTTGAGCATCTTTTCATGTGTCTGTTGGACATCTGTATATCTTTGGAGAAATGTCTATTCATGTCTTTTGCCCATTTTTAAGTGGTTTATTTGTTTTTTGGGTGTTGAATTGTTTCAGTTCTTTATGTATTTTGGGTACTAACCGTTCAGTGGATATGCCATTTGCAAATGTCTTCTACCATTCTGTAGATTGCCTTTTAGATTTGTTGATTATTTCCTTTGCTTTTTGTTTTGGTGTAGCATGTAGAAGAAGCAGACAGAAAAGACAATCCTTATGCCTAGGTTAATACTTTGATGTAAAAACAGTCCTTGCACTATTTAACCAGAGTCTTGATTGTTATAATCAAACAAACTCAATAATTCAGTAATAGATATCAGAATTTATTTCTGTATCTTTAAATTAACCTCATATTTGTAAATAAGACAGGATTTATTGAAAATTATTGGGAAGGGAACTATATACATATTGTAATATAATAAACATATGTGCAAATGTAATTCAATTATATCATTTAGTCATGCATATAAATCCTGATATCAACATTTATCCTTGATTATTTCTTCTTTTATTCAATAAACAAATACTGGAAATTTATCATGTACCAGGTATCATTTTGAGTTATAAGGATTCAGTAACAAGATAGGCAAATATCTTTGCCTGCCAAATCTAGGTTTATAGGACTCCAGATAATAAACAATAAACGTAGTAAATAAATAGATTGTATAGTATGTTAGATGACATATTCATATGCTGGTAACACTTATATCAAGTGGTAAAGGGAAGCAAGCATCTTCAGGCTGGGATGATTTAAGGAAACAATGCAGATAAAACAGTTAGCCTTATGAGAGATACATAAAAAACACTAGGTGAATATCATCACTTTGTGTCCAAACACTCAAGGAACTTCAAAAATGGAAGCCATTTTAAAGATCACCTAATTTAGCCAAATGATTTTTAACAAGGGGAAAACCGAGGGCCAGATAAGTGTAATGTATTATCCAAGACCACAGTTACCAATTGTTTCTACCAGTTATCAAACTCCTGGACAATATGGCCATATTGGACATATCCAAAGTATCCAAAAGTATCATGTATATATAAATATATACTGAGTCCTTCTCTCTATTTAAGGAGCAGAGCAAGGACAGTAAGGAAAGAATATGAAAACATTCATTTTCCAAGTTATTACTCCAAGCTCAATTCCTCCTCCTCATTTTTTTTTAATGTTTTTTTATTTATTTCTAGGAGAGAGAGAGAGACAGCGTAAGCAGGGGAGGGTCAGAGAGAGAGGGAGTCACAGACTGAAACAGGCTCCAGGCTCTGAGCTGGCAGTCAGCACAGAGCCCTACGCGGGGCTCGAACCCACGAACCGCGAGATCATGACCTAAGCGAAAGTCAGACACTTAACTGACTAAGCCACCCAGGCGCCCCTCTCACTTTGTTTTTTGACAAGTTGTGGACTTCAACTTGTTTTGTGGTCACCTCATCTGCTGAAAAGATGTGTCATGTCGTAATTTGATTGAAATGGGGATATAAATATGCCTTTGATTTTGAGGTCATAAACATATCATATTTTGAAAATAAATTCCTTTTAGCAGTGTGAAGTGTTGATTTAATATACTTGTATTTCCCGCAATGACATAGTAAATTAAATCAACCATTCCTATGTCCATCAAGTATAATAATCTAACAGACTAATGCCAATTCTGATCATCATAGAGCTTGACAATTCTATTCTGTCAGGGGAACTGGGGTCAGAGTGAGGTGACTGACAAGGGAAGCACACAGTGGGAGTAGAGCAGGAGAAAGAGAAGCAGAGAGAAGTGAAAAAGCAAGACAAAGTTTGTGGTCTCCAAGAATTCCTAGGTATTCTAGTGCTACAGCTTTGAGAAATGGCAGCATAGATCCCCCATTCACTAGGAAGAATGGCGAATTGTGATTATTGTGACACTTTGTCCTCATTGGTTCCAAATAAGGACAGTTTCGTGTCTCTTTCCTGATTATTGTGGCTTTCTTGGGTTAGTTAAGACTCTCAGTACTAAGTTTGAGTAGAAATGGTGACAGCAGGCATTCTTGTCTTTTCCTTGCCTTAATGATCATGCCTTTAAATTTTCACCACAAAATTTGATACTTCCTATTGTGTTTTTAATTTGCTTTTTGTTTTGTTTTGTTTCGTTGTTTTGGTAAAACAACAGAAGTTATTGTCAGTTTGGGAGCCATAAATCAAACATCAAAGTGTGCCACGACCATGTTTCCTCCAAAGGCCTGAGGGATGATTCTGTTCCCTACTTCTTCTAGATCCTGGTGATACCAGGCAACTCATGCCTTTTCTCAGCACTGTTCTAATCTCTGGCTCCTGGTCCCATTGCTTCCTCCTCTTCTCTCTGCCAAATCTCTCCTACATAGCTCTTCATAGGATACTTTGTGGGGGGAAATTTTGTTTCAATTATTAAAGATTTTTCCTTTTGTCTTTAGCCTGGAGAAATTTTATAATCAAATTAAGGATTTGAGGTAGAGAAATTATCCTGGATTAGTCAATGGGTGCTAAATCCAATGATTTATACGATATTATAAGGATAATAGTATCCTTTGACGAGTGTAACCTCAGGAGACACTAGAGCAAAAGTGCCACAAACATCAGTTGCAGAGTCAGATGTTTTCTGGCTTTCTGTTTATTTGCTGCCTAGTAAACAGCAACCACCACAAATATTTAACAAGTACCTATTATATACTGGGTACGATTCCAAGTGCTTTATCTTTCTTAACAAACTACTGGGTAGGTCTTATTATCCCACTTTTCAGATGGGCAAATTGTAGTAAGTCACTCACAACTGCTCAGCTGTTCACTGGGGAAGCCTGGACTCACCCTTATATAGTTCTGCTCCAGAAACCTGAATGTCCCTTGCCTAGCTATTCCCAGAGCGACCTACTAGCTGTGTGGCATTGGGCAAATAATTTAAACTCCTTGAATCTCAGGTACTTCATCTATAAAATGCAGATACTAAGTTTGATCTCACAGAATTGTAAAAATTAAGTGAAATAATATGAAGAACTTGGTATCACGTCTAGAAATCAAGAGTGGTCCGTAAAATCTATTGATGGTAGTACTATAATACTTAAACATGATAGTATAAATATTTGGATTTTTGTGAGACTATTCAAAATAGTTTAGTAAATATTTAAGTATATGTTACTGAGATACTTATCTGGATTCTCTCACACTTAATTCTTTTAAAAATTTTTGTATTTTTCTATTGTGTTAAGATATACATAACGCAAAACTTATGATTTTAATCATTTTCAAGTGTACAATCAATGGCAGTAAGTGCTCTCACATTGTTATTCAACCCTGTAGGTTTTTAATAAGTATTCTCCATTCCCTTCTTCTGACTTTGCTATACTTTTTAAAAATCAAGAATTTATGTTTTATCAAGTGATTTTTCTCCATCGATTGAGATGGTAAAAAGTCCTTTTATATTTTGTTAAATCAACATGTTTCTAATTATACTTTTAATTTAAATGACCTTGACTATTGTAGCTCAATATTTTCATGGGGAAATTTATCCATCATACAAATGTACTGCATTCTCAAACAAAGAATTTAGACCAAAAGTGTAGATTAAAAGAAGCTCATTTTAACAACACATATGAAAAGCAAAAAAATAAACTACAACGTCAAGTCATTTGAAAATTTCTTGTGTAAACATACTGTTTCATTAATTTCAACAAGTGTGTCAGTGAATGTTATTTCTTACAAATTTTGTAGTTCTCAAAAAAGCCCTCTCTAATCACAACAATTCATCCTACAAATGTTTTATTGTCAAGATTTAATAAAAACTTGATAGAACCTTTTGTTTACTTTTTAAAAATCATTATTATCCCTCAATATGTCTTCTGCACCCACTAAGTTCATAGTATTTCTAAAGAAGCTGAGAGTTTCTAGATGTTGGTTCTTCTATTTTGGTTGACATTTTGGGTCTTTCTCATACTGCTAATCCGAAAGTATGTACAAGACGATACTAAGTGATCTTAGCAGGGAAATGCCAGGCCAGTTATTTTACGGCACTTAAAAGTAAAGCAAGGTTTTTTTAGTTAAACTTTTCCTAAAAATGTACAATTATAATTTATTCTAAGGGAGTGAGTCTTTCAAGTATGAGCCTGACCCGACTATTACACTCTCAGCAGGAATAGAGAAAATCTAGTCGGAGGGTCTAAGCTGCCTATTGGGTGCCATGCAAAATAGACTCTCAATCATTACAAATTCACAGAAAATTTGAAATACTAATTGAAGCTTTCAAGAATATTTGAGGAAGAAAAAATAACCCTACTGGTGGACGCAGACAAGGGCTAAACTTGTCCTCCTTTCCTTAAGAAATATTAAATGGCTACAGAACTATTTGACTTGAACAACATAAAAATAATTTTGAGGAAGTGGATGTCTGCAGCTGATTATCAGTCAAATCATATCCCCTTGAAACATTATGGTTGAAATAGAAATGTTGACAGCCTATGTACCAGTTAGGCCCTGGTGAGTGAAGGGAAAACAAATGTAATCAGTTTGTTAACATGACGAAGTTATCACAATTAAGCAAGAAACAAACCCATTAGGAAATTATACCTCCAGCCCTTTAATGAAACCTAGTCGTCATATAAATGGGTTCTCACAGGGTTCTGCCATTGTGTGCATTGAGAGAACCCAGCCAGAAAACTCACTACAGTAATTCTGGCCAGATCTTTTTTAACAAGTAAATTTTTTTAAAATCCATTCCTGGCAATTCTCTCAACTGGCTGCTTTATGAAGCCTTTGTTCTGTGATATTTTCCCATTGAAATAAAATTTAGGGGGGTGAGTTGATGTGTTTGTTGTTGCCCCATTTCAAGCCAATATATAGTTTAGCTCTTTGCTGCCTTTTTAAAAATGTAGCAAATACTTGGGGCACCTGGGTGTCTTAGTCGGTTAAGCGTCCGACTTTCGCTTAGGTCATGATCTCACGTTTCGTGGGTTCCAACCCCGTGTTGGGCTCTGTGCTGACTGCCAGCTCAGAGACTGGAGCCGATTTCAGAGTCTGTGTCTCCCTCTCTCTCTGACCCTCCCCTGCTCACGCTCTCTCTCTCTCTCTCTCTCCTAGAAATAAATAAAAATATTTAAAAATTTTTAAAAACATGTAGCAAATACTTAAGGGAGGTCTACGCTAAGGTATTCCCTAAGGAAGGGGTAAGCATCCCTGAACCAATTTATTTGGATTCTGGATTTCCAGGTGGATAGATTGCATTCTGAAATCTGCTGCTGTTGAGGGCATTGCAGCAGCCAAAACATATTCCTTCTCCTATCATGGCACAATCCAACCAAAAAAGATTTGGAGGAAAATGGAGGGTGGTGATCCCTTAGTAACTAATACCTCACTGAATTCAAAGTACAGCCAAGCTAAAGGATTGCTTTATTAAAAGTCATATTGGTAGGGTATTAGAATTCTGTGTTTTGCATTAATATCCTTTTGATATTTTCACTTTCTAACATTAAAAGCCCAAATGTCCATTCACTGATGAATGAATACAGAAGATGTGGTACATATATACAATGGAATATTACTCAGCCATCCAAACTGAAATCTTGATATATGCAACAATGTGGATGGAACTAGATAGTTTTGTGCTAAGTGAAGCAAGTCAGAAAAAGACAAATAGCATATAATTTCACTCCTATGTGGAATTTAAGAAACAAAACAAATTATCATAGGGGAAAAAAAGAGAGTGGCAAACCAAGAAACAGGCTCTTAACTACAGAGAACAAACTGATGGTTGCCAGAGAGGGTAGGTGTGTGTGTGTGGGGGATGCATTAAATAGGTGACGGGGATTAAGAAGTGCCCCTATTGTGATGAGCACTGGGTGTTGTATGTGCTGAATCTTTAAACTGTACAGTAGAAACTAATATTACACTGTCTGTTAACTAATTGGAATTTAAATAAAACTAAAAAAAGTAAGATTATATATATTATTGATAAGATGATATTACATAAAACCATATTTATGTTCTACCCACCTTATTTTCACTTAATAATACACTGTAAAATTTTCTCCATGCAGTCCATGTTATTTGCGTCTTTATGGAATCAGCTGATCCAATATTCTTTTTTTAAATGCTTATTTGTTTTTGAGAGAGAGAGAGAGAGAGAGACAGAGTGTGAGTGAGGGAGGAACAGAGGGAGAGGGAGACACAGAATCTGAAGCAGACTCCAGGTTCCGAGCTGTCAGCACAGAGCCCAATATGGGGCTCGATCCCACAAACCGCGAAATCGTGACCTGAGCTGAAGTCAGACGCTTAACCGATTGAGCCACCCAGGCGCCCTGATCCAATATTCTTAATAATATAAGTACTCCAATGGGCAAACCTACAGTTTAACAATGCTCTTAAACAGTCTATATTAATCCATCACCTGTTGTTGGAATTCAAGAGTTTTTCCCCTTCATATTATTAAGTCTCCAATGATAATTAGAGCAAAATCTTTGAGCATATCCATAGATTATTTTCTTGTACTACTCCTAACGGTATAATTGGTGCGTTGAAGAGTACATATTTAAGACTTTAAATATGTAATGGCAAACTGTCCTCTGGAGGTGACTAATTGCTGCATTCACAACTTGGTTTGAACAACATGACTGAGATGGTTAACTGTCCTCCAGAATCTATGTGTCTCCTTGTTTTCTTCAGTGACAGAAACTCTTCTGTAAGGAGAGAGCTTAGGGATGGCTACTCAGCCAGGGACTATTTCCCATCCTTTGGAATGAGATGTGATCATCTGACTTAATTCTGGCAAATGATATGCACACCAAGTGATATGTGCAATTTCTGGGCTACGTCCCTAAAAAGAAGCTACTTGCCCTCCACCCTCTCTTTCTGGTTCCCCAGAGCTGAACTAAGTCATGGGGAGTCAGCTCAGACCAGGCAAAATTGGGATTGGTGGAATGAAGAGAGGGAAGCATTCCACATCTCGGGGCCACATCGTGGAAGAGAACTGCCCTCCATCTCAGACGTTTCTTTGAGGGTGAAATACACTTTCTGCTTTTGTGTAAATCACTATTAAATCAGCTGAACTAATACCCTAAATAATAGTACTCCCCTAGCAGATGGACAAACCTGCAATTTTTGTACGTTTGCAGGATGGAAGTGAGAAGGGAGAAAGTAATGATCAGTCTCTGAAAGTTGCTACATTTCCTGAAACCACATATTTGTGCCATCCGCTTTGTAGCTGTTCTCCAGCAGGACATGCTTCATGCTTGTGGTTTTAAGTGACAGTGCATGCTGAAATCCAGATCGTCACAAATGAAGACTCACAGAAAATCTGTCCTGTGCCCGAGGTTGGGGGAGACTGCTATTCTAGCTCCAGAGTTTCTCTCTTAGTATCTCAGTTATTAAGTCTTTGTTTGATAAAGTTTTTAGATGTCAACTTGAATTCCTCTGGCTACCTGTTACATATTTGCTTCACATTCCTACTCCTGGTATACATCAATGAGACCACCCATAAAATAAATGAAATGAAAAGAGAAAGGTCACTCGCCATCCCGTTTGTCCCAAGGAGCCCTCCACTCTGATTTCAACTTGTGTGTCAAAAAGACCACTGAAAGGATGTTCCTAATTGTGATTGATTTTATAAAATACAATTGTCATAATGTGCTATACTTAAAATATCCAGGAAATGTGAAATCAGAGAGATGAATTTAAAAAGAAGAATAGGAATTCCAATATTTAGGGAAGGAAGGGATAAATATTGGGATTTTTACAAGTAATGTCAGAGGGCAGATGCTGTACAAACCGATCTGTACACAATGGCATTTGCTCTTTGTGGGAAGATCAACATTGGATTATTCAGAGTGAGACGGGAGTCACTAAACACTTTTTGGAAAGGCATATAAAACAAGTAGTCTAGATTCAAGACAATTATTGAAAAGCATTGAGAGGAATCTATCGGAAACAATAACAATGTGAATGAGAGGGAATCGTTTGTTGAAAATCTTGCATAATCGGTATTAGAGCTATGTTTTAATGAAGGAGAAATCCTTGTATTACATGCCAATACGATAGACTGCTTAGAAAGATGTCTGCAACAATTTCTCTCATCTCTATTATATGCTTTTTTTCTCAATAGAACGTTGGCAACTCCTCTCATGGAGAGATAAAGTCTATTTCCACTCTCTTTGCTATGGACTGGCTTTGTGACTTGCTTTGACTAACGGAGTGGTAGACTAACATGGTATGACTTCCACGTCTGGAACTCAAGAGGATGTGCAGCCTCTGTTCTTCCCTCTTAGAAATCAGATACTATCTATGGAAGCTTGGGATAGCCTGCTGGCAAGGCCATATGGAGAAAACTGAGATGCCCTGGCTGGCAGTCCCAGCCAGTTGCCAACAATGTAACTGAAGCCCTCCAGGGCCAACCAGCTGAGCTGCCAACTGACCACAACAGCATGAATGAGTCCAGCTGACACCATAAAAAACAAAGATGAACCATGCCAGCTAAGCCCTGTCTCTGTTGCCAATTCCCTGTAATGTGAACAAATAAATGGCTATTTTAAACCACTAAGTTCTGGGGAGTTAAAACATTCAGAAATAAATAATAATACAGTTGCTAACTTCTAAATTTAATTTATAATTCCTCCTCTTATGCTTCTAACCAGACAAATCAGTTGCAATAAGAGTATTAATTTACTTGGGGGAGCCTGGATGGCTCAGTCAGTTAAGTGCCCCACTCTTGGTTTTAGCTCAGGTCACAGTTTGTGGGCTCGAGCCCCGCGTTGGCGCTGTGTGGTGCCTGCTTGGGATTCTCTGTCTCCCTCTCTCTCTCTGCCCCTCCTCCCACTTGTGCTGTCTCTGTCTGTCTCAAAATAAACTTAAAAACAAGGAGTACTAATTTATTTGCATGAAGGTGTTTCACTGTTGCTTAGGGGACAAGATCTTAGCTTGCTGAATATTTTCACCACCAGTTAACTACACTGTCACTGCAGAGGCTCCCTCCTTCCTTGTAGCACAAATTAGAAGGTTTGATCTCAGCTTATGATAGGTCTTTGCATGAGTGACACTGAATAAAAGGCATAGCCATTGGTCACAATGGTATTTTTTAATAAATGGGAACATATGTGCACTAATGATGGAAAACTTACCCTCCGGATGAATGAAGGCTTATGTACTTATTTTTAAAAATGTAGTTGAGTCTATCTGAAGACAACTGAAGCTTGCTTTGATCTACTGACTGATTAATTTTTTTTTTGCTTGATATGGCATAGCGATCCTTTGGATCTGAAATTGTTTTGGTTGGGCTTTGGGTTGCATTGATATTTTCACAGGATGATTTATGATACTTACTAAGAGATTTGTTTGCAATATCAAAGCTTAAATTAGAGTCAATTTGGCAGTTTTCCAATTCGAAGCTTGCTATATACAATGAAAAGTTCTTTAAGGGTAGAAAATTATTAAACAAAAATAGCATCTGGTGGTCCACACTATATTTGTAAGACAAGTAGAAACATTTTTCCTTATAAACGGTTATAAAACAACCTATCACACAACTCTCTTTATAGAAACAAAAAAGACTCAAAGCAATGCTCTTCAGTGTTGTGGCTCCTCAAAATAATATAGTAATATTTGCCTGTACACATTCCCATGTTCAGCTGTCTATAGAATTATGAGAGATAACAAGTCAGGTGATTTTGTATGGCTGAAATGAAATGATGGCAATAACAATAATTTTTTTAAAAATCTATTACTTCATTTGTATTTATATGTGTTCCATTGTTTGGAATGAAAGAAAAAATATAAAGAAATGCTCATCATTTCTGAACTAATTGTGTTTGAGTATAGTTATTTGTAAAGTACCTGTAGTTCCTGTTTCCCATTTATTTTCAAAATATTCGGGCTACATTCTATTTGAATCATGCTTTAAGTCATTCATCCAAAATAACTTGATGATCTAAATGACGAATCAGAACATCTCTGTTTAATATTAAATTCTATGTGTGCTTTTTTTTTTCTAATGTTTTATTTATTTCTAGGAGAGAGAGAGAGAGAGAGAGAG
Organism: Proteles cristata cristata; assembly: GCA_017311185.1. Lineage (NCBI taxonomy): Eukaryota > Metazoa > Chordata > Mammalia > Carnivora > Hyaenidae > Proteles > Proteles cristata. Next base: position 844,857 of record JAESUZ010003900.1, on the reverse strand, counting down.
AGAGAGAGAGAGAGAGACAGCGTGAGCAGGGGAGGGTCAGAGAGAGAGGGAGTCACAGATTGAAACAGGCTCCAAGCTGGCAGTCAGCACAGAGCCCGACGCGGGGCTCGAACCCACGAACCGCGAGATCATGACCTAAGCGAAAGTCGGACGCTTAACCAACTAAGCCACCCAGGCGCCCCATGTGTGTTTTTTATATAGTTTCCTAAATTTTTATTTTGGCATAATTTTAGACTAACAGCATAATTTCAAAAATTGTACAAATACTTTTTTCTTGTAGACTTTCCCCAGACTTCCTATATTAATATTTTACCCACTTTCATATCCATCTCTATTTAAATATAGTAGGTAGATAGAGAATATTCTACTGAACTAGTTCAAAGTAAGTTGCCTAATATGATCCTTTTCCCCATGTTTTCTATAAATACAGCAATCCTTTTCATAATCACAATAATTACTTAAATTATGGAATTGATGTCTTTTTGTACACTCTTAGTTAATTTTCGTTTTTTTCGAAGTAGCATATCTCTTTCTTTTAGGAGTATTTGTCTGTTGCTCATTCTAAATGCAGAGTTCACACAGACCTTAGAGTTCATCAAGGTATAAACTCGTCCATGTGAAGCAATTATTTAGCATATCAAAGATTAATTTACAGCTTCATCAAAAATTAAATTATAAAACAAGTTAATTACTTTATTTAAAAAATAAATTCAGGGGCTCTTGGGTGACTCCATCAGTTAAGTGTCAGACTTTGGCTCAGGTCATGATCTCAAAGGTTGTGGGTTCGAGCCGCACATCAGGCCCTATGCTGACGGCTTAGAGCCTGGAGCCTGATTCAGATTCTGTGTCTTTCTTTCTCTCTCTCTCTCTCTCTCTGCTCCTCCCCTGCTCATCCTCTGTCTCTTTCTGTCTCTCAAAAATGAATGAATTTTTACAAAATAAATTCATTCATTCATTCATTATAATGCCACAAATTTATTGAAGACCTGTTATGTTTGAGGCATCTGTAACCTTGTATTTTATATATCTTACTATTTATACAAAATAATACCTAATATTTAATAAGTGCTTACCACATTGTAAGCAATGTATTAAGCACACTATAAGGATTATCAAATATAATAGTCAAATGGCAAATACTTATGAACTTTTTCCTATGTTTCAGGTACAGGAGTAGAGTTACATGTAACTCTCATTTAATCCTTGCAACATTATGACGAGGTCACTATTATTATTCCTATTTTACAGATGAGGAACCTCAGACCACAAAGAAATTAAGTCCCTAAAGACAATTATTATATCTATTTGAAGGATGGGAAAACCTGAAACTTGAATAAAAATTTGGGCTCTCTACTGATTATGGAGCTTGCTTGGAATTCTCCCTCCCTCTCTCTCTGTGCCTCACATGCTCACACTGTCTCTCTCTCCAAAATCAATACATAAACTAAAAAAAACCCCAACTATTTACTTGTATTAATTTCCTTAGGCTATTTGACAAATTACCATGGGCTGGGTTACTTTAAGTAGTGAATATATCCTCCCACAATAAATTGAGGTGTCTGCAGGCCCATGCTGTTTCTGAAAGCCCTAGGGGAGAATCTGCTTCATGACCTCCTCCTAGCTTTTGGTGTTGCTGGCTGTCCTTGGTGTTTTGTGGCTTGTAAGTGCATCACTCCCATCCTTGTCTCTGCCATCTCACAATATTATTTTCTTGTATGTCTGTCTGTGTCTCTTTTTAGAAGGACTCCAGTGATACCAGATTGGGGACCACCCTAATGACCTCATCTTTACTTAATTACATCTGCAAAGACCTGATTTCCAAATAAGGTCACATTCAGAGGTGTCAGAGGTTAGAACTTCAACATACATTTTTGGAGGACACATTTCAGCCCACAGTATTATTCATGGCCATTCAGCTCATTAATGGAATTATAAGGGTTTGAAGACAGGCATATCTGACTCCAAAGCCCATGTCTCTAACCATCTTGTATCATGCAGCATACAAGATTTTAGTCAACTTCAATTCTGTCAGCTAGCTAAAGTATTAATGACCATGGCAATCATCAAAACAAATGAATCTAATGTTTTAAAAATAATAAGTGCATAATATAGATGTTAATTGAAAAATACACTCATATAACTTTTAATAAGGGGAATATTTGGTTTTTGCTGTTTTGAACGATAAATATGAGATTTATGTTTTTAAAGTGAAATAGAATATACACAAAAGCTCATTCATTTATGCTGCTACCAAAACAAACAGCTAATTCTTAAAGAAAATTTGTATCAAAAATACTTTGCTTGTTTCTGCTCATTAAAATCATTTTTATGTTAGAGTATGCTTTTATTTATATAGGGATTTGTGCTTTCTTTTAAATTGTATTAAAAACTATATTTTCACTAATTTTAACTTTAATATTTTCTTATGTGATTTATATTCATACAAATATAAACATTTTTTACTATATCTTTCCACATATCTTGTAACTAGTCATTCTTACCATATAGCAAAACTTTCAATATTTATTTTGCATTTGTGTATCTAACTATACTCACCAAGTAATTATATCTAATCATTTTAAGCATGACTTATATTGTTTTAAAATACAGAGTGATTAAATGCTATTTACTTATTCAGTTTCTCTAATTTGAGGCATTGAGTTTATTTTCATAGGTCTGTTAGAAATACCTGCACAGTGCTGGAAAGCCTTAATTTTAACTAAATAGTTAAATCTACAGCATTAACCTTATTTCAGCTTAATCACATGCAGTACAGACATCATGGATGCATTACCCTTTTTTTTTTTTAAAATATTTTTATTTATTTCTAGGGTAGAGAGAGACAGCGTGAACAGAGGAGGGTCAGAGAGAGGGGGAGACACAGACTCTGAAACAGGCTTCAGGCTCTGAGCTGGCAGTCAGCACAGAGCCGGACGCGGGGCTCCAACCCACAAACCGCGAGATCATGACCTAAGCGAAAGCCGGACGCTTAACCGACTAAGCCACCCAGGGGCCCCAACATTACCCTTTGTCTTACAAGAGCATCCTAATTGGTTTCCAGTATGTTTGCTTCCAGAGTAATATATTCTACATTCCAACAACAAAATAATCCTGGTTAAGCTCAAATGTGGTCAAATAACTCACTTTTTCAGCATAATTCTGTGGTTTGCCATGACTTAAAATACTGTTAGCAAATTGCTTTGGAGAACAACAAAAATTAACAAGACTAACAAAACCATAGACAAATGGTTTAAGAGCAAGAAGCTGACCAAAAGAATATTTTGAGCAATATAAAAACAGGGTAAAATGACTTCAGCACCATGAATTAGAAACACTAGTCCAAATGTGAATATTTCATCATTTATTTTACTAATTTTATCTTAATTTTGTTAGAGTTTTTGCATCTATTTTAACAAGTGAGGTTGTTCTGTGATTTTCTTGCTGTGGGACAATTTTCCTTTGTAAGTTTATATTTGTTTAGATGGAAAGACAGATGGATAGATAGATGGATAAATAAAGGATACATGATAGATAGATAGACAGATAGATGATAGACAGATAGATGATAGATAGATAGATAGATAGATAGATAGATAGATAGATAGAAACACAGAAATATATTTTATCTATTTTAGTACCTTGCTTAGTCATACTAGACATTTATCAATTTTATTAGTTTTTCCAAAGAACCAACTTTGAATTTTTTTTGTTTGGTTCTGTTTCCTATTTCTTATGTTTAAACTATCCTCTGGATTTTTTATTTCAGCTAATGTTGAATAATCTGTTGGCAATAATCTTAGTTCTTTCTCTAAAACCAAGATTCAATTATCATCATTATTAGGTTTTACAGGCACACATTTCATGCTCATCACTCTCATTTGTGTGACCTTTGGCATCTTTCTTTAACTCTCTGGGCCTAGAACTTCTCACCTTAAGATAGATAATTCTAGTGCCTACTTCATAGAGTGTCTGTGATAATTAAAATAATAAAGTGCTTAGCACAGTGCTGACACTCATTGATGAAGGCCTGTCATGGACGATGGTGATGGTGATAATCATGATTGTGATTTTGAAGATGATGATCATGTTAATGATGTGATGTTGCATCTAAAGCCAAGCACAAAATAGTGGTTATTTTTCTTGTTGAATTATCTGCATTAATATTTTAAAGATCCATTCTATGTTATTTCCATGAATATATATATATAAAAGCCTATGAGCAAAATAAGACTTATCTACAGATAAATTTTTTTATGTAGTTTAAATGTTCTACACAACAACCTATTTTAGGCAATTAATTCTTCACATGTATTTCCAAATAAATTTTAATGTCAGAGTTTATGTACATATAGTTTATCTCAGGATTAATGAGGTAATGTCTAAAAAGAACTGTGAATTCTTGGGAGAAAATACAAGGTCAGAGTCCAAATTGTGTCAGGACTTAAGCTTGTGTTTATAAACTAGAAAGATACCTTTTCTGCCTCATAGGACGTGGGTTGCCAAGTACTCACTACCATATTTGAAGAGCTCTCGCTGCAAGGAAAGGGAAATCAGCAAAGACACATAGATTGATGGAAAGAAGGAAAAATGGGACCTAGTAAGAAAGAGAAAGCAGAAAGTGGCAAAGTGAAGCACACTTGAAGAAACAGCAATGCAACAGGGTCATCTTAATCAGTAGCTGCATCTGACATAGTGTTCATTGCTCTCTCCTTGACATGCTTTCCTTACTTTTTTCCCAAGATAAAACATTTGCCTGGTTGTCTTCCTCTCATCTCTGGCTATGCTGTCATGACTCTGTTGCTGGCTCCCCTTCATTTTCTTGACCTCTAAATAGGAGTGTTCCAGCATTCGGACATTGACCCTTTTTTCTAGCTACACATCTTCCTTTAATGACCTCATATAGACTTATAGCTTTAAATATCAACTCTATGCTAATGATTCCCAAATGTATTTTTCTGGCTTGGACTTATCTTCTGCAATGTAAACTTGTATATCAACTGACTATTTGACGCCCCTCCTTGGAGGGCTAAGATGATCTCAAATTTAACATGTCCAAAACTGAGCTTTGGATAGCTTCAACCCCACCTGGTGCTGGTTCTTTGTAAATCTCCTCTTACAGTTTTTGACATCTCAGTACATGGTCAATTCATTTTTTTCTCCTTTTGCTCAGGCTCCAAACCTTCTAGTCTTTCCTAGTTCCTCTGTTTTCTATTGCACTCCACATCCAATCTACCAATGTGTGGTGTCAACTCTGTCTTCAAGATATATATGGAATCTGAGCACTTTTTAACATCACCAGTTCTATTTCTCTTAATTGTAACAGAAGTTTCCTAACTGGACTCCCTGCTTCTACCCTTGCCTTTGCTGTAAACCTTATACTAGTGGTGTGTTTGACAGAATCCAGATTTGATTGGCATTTCTGGCTACATATAATCTGGTATCTTATAAGGTGTCTCTATCACTCCAGAAATGGCTATTTGGAAAATGTTTAATTATCCTCTGCAGATGGCAAGCCTTGCTCCAGAACCCCAGAAGACTGCGTTATAATTTTCCCATTAATATTTACATAAAACCTACATAGAATCTTTTCTTATCACATACATACTTAAGACCACAGGGTCTTTTAGATTAAATGGCTGAAGCATTAGTGCCATTTACACCAAAATCTCAAAATCTTGCCCTGCTACAGAGCCTCTTCCTATTTGTTAGTCAAACTTTGAAGCTTTTCATGTCACTCTGTATAATAATAGCCAGAGCAGTCCTCCAGGTGTGGTCCACCAACTATGACAGTTCCTTCTTTATGGTAGGAAGTGTGAGATACATCACTTGTCCTTTCCTTTGGAAGGTATTTCTTGAAATGCCACAAGCCACTGGATCCCTGAAAATTTTATTAATGTGATAATATCTTAATATTTCACCCTCTGAAGTTCATGAGTCTTTCTAAGGCCTCCAACACACTTGACATTTGTTGTTTATCTGGTGTGATTAGTATGATGCCACCAAGAGAGTGGACCAATGGAATATTCTGCTGGATAAAGAACCAACATCCAACATCCACAGAATCCAGTTCTATATGTTTCCTCCTGAAATCTGCTATCACACATTTTCTAGCCCTTGCAGTTCTTTCATGAAAAGCCCAGCACATCTCTGGACTTGTTCTGCGGTGGTTTGATCTACTTGTTGGTTTGCTGGTCAAGAAGGAAAGTTCCTAAGAAGCCAAGAGTTGTCTTGTGAGGGCAGCAGCCACAGGTCTTTGAGAAAGGTGAAGCACTGACCTTAAGATGAAAGAGTGATTCACTTCAGAAAGCTTAGAATTTTTAGTATATTTGGGGGAACCAAGATTTTTAAGTGCTTCAATCCCATTCGTTCTCATCATATGTGTTATAGTTACATGGCTACCTTGTACTATAAATTCACCCACCACCAGTGATAAGGTCCTTATTTCCAGAACAACTCTAAAATCTAATTCTAGCCTCTTCCTTTTCAGATGTCTCCAGAAACAAACTCTGAGATGGAGAAGAGCTTGCTTGAACTTTTACTATTAAGTATTTTAAGGATCAACAGCTCTGTGATAAAGACAAAAAAGGAGGATCTGGCAAATTGTAAATGTGGGTTATAGAATAGTCAGAATATGACTGGAATTCACTTCATAAGGAACTCCAAATGGCATTTTGGAGTTGCGCTAAGATGAGACAAGAAGGTTAAGTATTTGTACCCCCAATTCAATCAGGCACTGGATATAGACTGCTTAAGTGAGGAGTCAACATGATCTTGGACAAAGAATATTTCCTTATTAAGCCAAGCCTGAAAGAGGTTTTGAACTGGGAGAGATGTGGGACATATCCATAACCCATCCCAAATTTAGAATCAATATTGTATCGATTTCTCCTTACCAAACATAATTTTTGGTTAATCTGAAACTTTTACCAGGTCAAATGAATCTCTATCTGGGTATGAAAACTTGCCTTTTTCGCTAAGCAGACTCTCCCTCTGTGTCACTTTTACCTTCTCTTCTACTTCTTTTTTTAGTTAAAAATTTTTTAACTAAAGAATAAAAAATATTTATTCATTATTTACTCATTTTAAATAAATAATAAAAATATTTTTTCATTTAATGTTTATTTCTTTGAGAGAGAGAGAGACAGAGCATGAGCAGAAGAGGGTCAGAGAGAGAGACACACATATAATCTGAAGCAGTCTCCAGGCTTGAGCTGTCAGCACAGAGCTGAATGTGGTCCTGAAGTCACAAACCTGAGATCATGACCTGAGCCAAAGTTGGATGCTTAACTGACTGAGCCACCCAGGTGCCCCCTCTTATACATCTGACATGAAGAATCATAAATCAAATTCTAATGAAAGTGCTCCAGACACATAAAGATGGCTATTAAATTGTATGCACGCTCTCCCAACCACTGACTCCAAAGTTGTTCATGTGGCCTAGTTGTTGCCGTGATGGTCTGGTTACTATCTTGTGACTTTGCTCCGACTTATCAAGTTTTCCCAGTATTACTTTCAGAACTGAATACAGTGCTTCAATGCTTCACTCACCCAGAACATAGAACCTCTCATTTTTCAAGACACTGTACTTCTATTAAGACAGTATCCTATTTTATCAGTTCTTTTGGCTGCTGCAAGGGACATTTTACTCATGCTTTTAAACTGCTATATCATTGTTATAATTAAAATATGAAAAGCAATGTTTTATTTTATTAATTGATATGGACTTTCTTATTATTTTTCCCTTTTTTCATCTTCCAGAAAATTATTTTTTTAAATTTAATTTTCTGGGGAAAGAATATTCTCAAATATCACAGGAGAGCAAATGAATAAAGAAAGTCAAGAAGCAATATTTTAGTTATCTTATAAATGTGGTTTTGGGCCTAATGAGGTTATATAATTATAATTGAAAATTCCACAATTTTTAAACCTCTGGATTGTAAGATTTTATGTGTCATACCATGAGCAAGATACATTTTTTTCTTTTAAAAGATCCAATAACACTTTCCCACCTTCTTACCCCTTATTTCTGCAAAGGACCTCATATTATGTGCTGGACGCCCAAAGGTTGCAAGACAACTCCATATAACATCTTGCTGAGTTGCCATAAATTTATAGTGAGTCTGAACCTGTTGTTCTTGAAACAAAAGAATGGTTCGATGACTTGCAATTTATCATCTGACTTAATAGACGACTTCATTATCTTTCTTCCTCTAACATGTTTTCCCACCATCACAGCAAATATCCCCAATGTCAAAGAGGAATGCAGAGACAGCCAAGTTTGGGATAGTAAAACGTTATGATCTACAAATGAATGGCAAATCTTACAGGGTCCGGAAAGCCAGAACACTTTAACAGATGCCAGCAGAAGTTAATAATGTTAGCTTTCCCTAGGACTGGAAGAATCTGTGTGAGAGTAATTTAGGATTATGGACTGTGGGACTTACATGATTTATAAGAACATTTTACTGGCAAACGCTGAGAAGAGGAAGAAAGGCATGCTTTGATAGGGAGCAAGATCCTGAGTTAAGACCTTGTTGGCAGCAGCATCACCATGAAACTGCAATTTTCCTTTTATTGGTATTTAATGCTCAATTATTTAAAATACTTAAATGAGAGTTCATGTGCTGGCACAATATACCAGTGAGACATTAATTGTATGTTTTTAAATGGCTAAAATTGGAAGTTACATTTTAAGCATATGGCTATATTTATGAAGTTCCCTTGTAATCACTGTAATGCTAACTTTCTCAATTGATTTTCATCTGTCAATGACAAATCATTTTACAGACCACAATTAGTCTCACAATAGCACTGACTGGTACGTAATAATAACATCTGAATTTTGATTTATTTGTTCTTTTGTGTTCTACAAACATATCTTAGTTTGCTGAGGTCTCAAACAGTTGGCAGAATGGCAAGTTTTCATACAGTTAGAGGGGCCAAGGTGACTTCTAAAATATTTCTTATAAGAAAGGGGTGCCTGGGTGGCTCAGTCGGTTAAGCATCCAGCTTCAGCTCAGGTCATGATCTCACGGTTGGTGGGTTCGAGCACTCCATCCAGCTCTGTGCTGACAGCTCAGAGCTTGGAGCTTGTTTCGAATTCTGTGTCTCCCTCTCTCTCTGGCCCTCCCCTTCTCACACTGTCTCTTTCTCTCTCTCTCTCTCTCTCTCAGAAATAAATAAAAACATTTAAAAAATTAAAAAATAATAAAAATAAAATATTTCTTATAGGATGTAACTGATCAAATATGGTATATGTGTAGTAGTAAGATCTAAGTTCTGGATACATGCTACCATCAATTAAAGAGTGATAGGCTAACTTTTTTTTATTATTCCAGCCTCAGTTTTCCAAACATGTGCAGTGGAGTAGGTGCTCTCAAGAGGCTCTTCTTTAAGATGTCAGAGTTTCAATCTATATATATATATATGTTAAGAGTATAAGAGTTTCAATCTCATATATATATGATATATATATAACATATATATAACATATATATATATATATATATAACGTGTATATATATATATATATATATACATATATATATATATATGTTAAGAAAATTAGATTCAGAGAAAGATTTGGCCGCTAGACATAAGAAATTTCAATTTAATGCTAGTAGAACCCAAATATGAATTAATATGAAGAGAAGCATCTTACTCACATTGTAGAACACAGCGACTGACTTCACTGATGATCATATTAGAAAATAGAGGCCAGGTCTGCCCTTCCACTGGAAACAACCAGACAAGTAAAATATATGAAATGATATGAATATGCAACAATAATCTTCAAGATATTGGATGCAAACAAATGAAATCCAGTAAAATTTGTGATATGGAAAACAAGTTACTTCCCTAGCTAACTTTTTGGGGGAAGGTTCCAGGCTATAGTACAGAAAAAAAAAATCCAGGCAAAGTCTATCAGTCTCCCTGAGTTGAGATGATGAAACTCGAAGTCTGTGAAGGCCAAGGCAGTTATAATTCTTAGGCACCAAAAACATAATCCATAAAAGAAATAATTGATAAGCTGGACCTCATTGAAATTAAAAACTACTGCTCTGAGAAAAACAAGGTCAACAGGATGAGAAGATGTCACAGACTGGGAGAAAATATTTGCAAGAAATACATCTGATACAAGACTGTTAATCCAAAATATATAAAGAACTCTTGAAACTCAACAGTAAGAAAATAAACAACCTCATTAAAGAATGGGACAAAGTCCCTAACAGAAACCTAACAAAATAAGATTTATACATGGCAAATAAACACAAAAATAGATGCACCACATCTTATGTCATCGGGGAAATGAAAATCAGAACAACAATGAGATACTACAACATACCGATGGCAATGGTCAAAATCTAGAACTTTGATAACACCAAATGTTGGTGAGGCTGTGGAGTAATAGAAGGACTCATCCACTGCTGGTGGGGATGCAAAATGGTTCAACCACTTTGAAAGGTAAGTTTGGCAGTTTCTTACAAAACTGAACATGATCTTGCCATATAATCAACTAATCACACTCCTTTCTAGTTACCAAAATGAGTTGAAAAGTTGTGTTCATACAAAAACCCACAAATGAATGTCCACCACAGTTTTATTCATAATTGCCCAAACCTGAAAGCAACCAAGATGTCCTTCAGTAGGTGAAATTATAAATAAACTGTGGTGCATTCAGAAAATGAAATAGTATTCAATGCTAAAAATAAATGAATTATCAAGGCATGAAAAGACATGGAGGAGTCTTAAATGCATATTGCTAAATGAAAGAAACCAATCTGAGAAGGATACATACTGATGGTTCCAACTATATAACATTCTTGATAAGACAAAACTATGGAAAGAATAAAAAATCAGTGGTTGACAAGGGTTGGGGTCTGGGGTGGGATGAACATGCAGAGCACAGAGGATTTTCAGGGTGATGAAATACTTTGTATAATTCCATAATGATGAATAAAGGCCATTATACATTTTCGCTACACACATAGAATGGGTAACACCAAGAATAATAATGTACGTTATGTACTTTGGGTGATTAGGACGTGTCAATGTAAACTCATCAATCATAACAAAGGTAACACTTTGGTAGGTGATGTTGATAATATGGGAATCCGTACATGTGTGGGAAGAGGGTGCATATGGAAAACCTCTGTGCCTTTGCAATTTTCCTGTGACCTTCTAAATGTTCTTAAAAATAAAGTCTTAATAAAATACAGCTCACCTGAAAAAAAAAATAAAAACCTATCCAAAACTAACATAGATGTTAGGATTAGCAGCAAGTATATTTAAAAAGTTATTAAAGCTGTATACTATGTGTGTAAGAAGCCAGAGAGAAGATTGATGTTACAGAGACATGGAACATATAAAAAAAAAAAAAAAACAAATAAAACTTGTAGTGATGAAAACTTTAATGTAGATGATAAAAAATACACAAGTTGGGATTAGCCTTGGATTTGACATTATAGAAGAAAGAATTAGTGGATCTGAAGATGTAGTATAGGCAAAAAGTATGGAAAAACAACTAAAAAGAAAGACAGGTGCATAAAAAAGCATCATTGAGTTTTGAGACGTCAAATGGCCAAATGCATATAATTTGAGTTTTCAAGTGAGAAGAAAGGAGACAGCAAAGAGAATTGAATAAAAAACATTTTTTTTTTCAAATTGGGTGAAAACTATAAACCCAAAGATCAAGGAACTCAACAAAATTTAAGCACAAGAGTTATGAAGAAAGTTACAAAGCACATTGCAATCACATTGCTTAAAACCAGTGAGAAGAGCAGCCAGAGTAAAAGAACACATTATTATTAGAAAACAATTCTCAATGGATCTCTCACATTTCTTCATACTTTATAAGCAAATTATTAACTGCCCTTTATTATGGACTATATCTTTCAAAATGTTGATATAGCAAAAAAGCTTCATCATTATCCAGACCAAAGAAAAGTCATGCTTTATATTCATTATAGAAGAGCTGGGTTCCCCAAGTTCAGGGTTCCTCCATTATAACACAATACATCCCATGTGCAGCTGTCCCTTTTTTTATTTTTTTAATCTTTTTTTAATGTTTATTCATTTTTGAGAGAGAGAGAGACAGAGCATGAACAGGGGAGGAGCAAAGAGGAGATACAGAATCTGAAGCAAGTTAGGCTCTGAGCTGTCAGCACAGAGCCCCACGTGGGACTCAAACCCGCAAACCGCAAGATTATGACTTGAGCAGAAGTTGGATGCTTAACCAACTGAGCCACCCAGAAGCCCCAGCAGCTGTCACTTTTTTTGTCACATCATCTTGTGGCAGTTGGTGCTCATGTACTGGCACAAAGTTGTTGATAATTTGCCTACTGCTACTGGTGTGAACAATGAATCGTCCTTGGTCTCTGACATCTGAATCACATGTTTTCTAAAATTATCTATGAAAATACAGAGGGGGAACATGTTAGCTTGTGAGTTGTGTAAAATCTCAGGCCCTTCACAGTTCTTGACAATTTTGTGATAAAGTTAAAATGTTGACAGAGATGTGGTGTTCTGGAAAAGAAAGTTTCCATGGGCCACTTATCAGGGCTTAAGGGAAGACCAGGAAATCAATAACAAAACATATTGACCAAATTACATGGTTAATTGGGCAATAAATGCTCTTCCATGTTATTGCCTGCTAGTGGGGGGGGGGCAATTGAGGATGTGGCTGAAAGCTGAGTACCAGAAATTAGATGAAAAAAACAAAACAAAACAAAAGCATTGTTCAAAAGGTGCTCAAACCCTCCTCCAGTGAGTTCCTCATTAACGTGGCAGTCAACCTCAGGTATGCACACTATTAACACTTAGTATTTAGATTCATTCTGGGTAGACCAAAGATTTGGCTTTTTTATTAAGAGTTACAGAGATTTGCCGCTATCCTTGGAATGAAAGAAGGGAAATTAGTGATCACTATGGGTCAATCAGGCAAAAGGTTAGCAGTTTGGCTGGTTCTGTTAGGAGATGAGGGGGTGGTGCCCATTGTTTGTTAAAGAACATCAACAAACACATTTTTCTATGGCTCAGCCTGTCCTGTATTCTTCATGTCAACTTTAGATCCATTCAGGGATGAGAGTGAAAGTCCCAGAGTTGTTTTCCCCAGTGAATGCAGGCTGCTAGGAGCGCTTTGGCCCTTTCCCTCATACACACAGAATCCCACAGAAAACCACACATGAGGCACTGGATAGTATTTGAACCATCACTAGACTGGCTTTATAAAACCAGAAGAAGAAGAGAAACAGACTTAACAGAATTTAGATAAATTCTTTTTTTTAAATGTCTTTTATTTATTTTTGAGAAAGAGAGAGACAGCGTGAGCAGGACAGAGTCAGAAGAGAGGGAGACACAGAATCCAAAGATAGGCTCCAGGCTCTGAGCTAGCTGTCAGCACAGAGCCTGACCCATGAACCGGGAGATCATAACCTGAGCTGAAGTTGGACACTTAACCGACGGAGCCACCCAGGCACCCCAGAATCTAGATAAATTCTCGTCTTCACCTTCCACCACCTAAAAAATTCTTTTAGACTTTGTTAAAAGCACGTGAAAACTTAAGAGATGTTATCATGATGATGGAGCGGTTGAAACTGCTGTTAAAGGGGGTTCCTTAAAAAAAATTGTCTCTGTGCAAATCAAATCAACTCAAACTAAAGGAGCAAAATCCTGGGCCCCGTACTGAATGCCATGTGGCTGTGGTTGTGACTGTGGCTGCGTAATCAAGAGGTTGCCAAAGCTGAAATAAGCAGTATCTACAATAGAGATACAGAGCTCTGGGTTGAGTGAAAATATTATACCTTTAGTTGGTTAAGCTGCCCCATAGGAATCCAGAAGTAAATGTGCCTTTCTTCCTGGTGTGAAGCTGTTCTCTCCCTCTCTCTAGCATGTGATCCCTCCCTCTTCCACTATCCCAAACACAGCTGCTTTAAAGAAAAAGATGACTAGGGATAGGGTTAATGTCTCCCTATCCCCAAGAAGAGTGAAGGCCACATGTACCTATCTAATTATGCACCAGAAATTTGGAACAGAGAGGCTCTAACTTTTACAGATTTCTTGGATATAAGCCCACATCATTATTCTACCCTGTCCCATAGCAGGAGGAGGTATTGGACTTAACTGATGAGGTTTGGACAAACTTTGCAGTGGAGGATAGAGGTTGAAGTAACTCTTTGATATGGCTCATTGGACTGATTCAATGTACTGTTGTAGTGTCCACTACTTAATACATAATTTGTATTACTTGCACTTCCTGATCCGACAAATGTTAGAGGGGATTCTTAAACCTAAAACTTCCAGAAAAAATATAGGAAATATCTTTTGTGACTTGGAGTTAAGCATTTTTAAAAAATTTTAAATGTTTATTTATTTTGAGACAGAGAGAGAGCAAGTGGAAGAAGGAGAGAGAAAGAATCCCAAGTAGGCTCCATGCTGTCAGCACAGAGCCCGATCCCAGACTTGATTCCACAGATAGTGAGATCATGACCTGAGCCTAAGTCAAGAGTCATACACTTAAGTGACTGAGCCACCCAGGTGCCCCTAAGCAATAATTTTTTTAGACTCCATGCCAAGTATGAGCTATAAAAGGAAAAAAACATAAATTGAAATTCATCAAAATTAAGAATCTCTGCTTGTCAAAAGATATCATGAAGAAAATGAAAGACAAGTGGCAGATGTGGAAAAAATATTTGCATATCATATATGATGAAAACTTGTATCCAGAATATGTAAAGAACTCTCTTAATTCAACAATTAAAAAACCCAATTTTTAAAAGAGGGAAAATATTTGAACTCTATCAAAGAAGAGACATTAATGGCAAGTAAGCATGAAGAAAGCTCAATGTCATTAGTCATTGGGAGTATGAAAATTAAAGTCACAAATGGAAACCATCTCACACTTACTAGAATATCTGAAATTAAAAAATATACCCAGAACTTCAAGTATTTGTAAGAATGTAGAACATGGAAACTCACACTGCCAGTGAAAATGTAAAATGGTACAAACCCTTCAGAAAACAGTTCCAGTTTTAAACAAGTTAAAAATATACTTACTAGGCGACCCAGTTATTTCCTTTTTAGATATTGATCCAAGAGAAATGAAAGAATATGTTCAAAGTCTTGTCTGCAATTGTTCATAACAATTTATTTATAATAGCCCAAAATGGGAAATTGGAAACAACCCAAACTCAGGTGAATAGATCATCTTAGGTGAAAGAGTAAGCCACGGTACACCACTCAGTAATACTATAAAGTGATAACAAAGAAAACTCTATCAATCTATAAAACAGAAGAAAAATCTCAAATAATTACACAGAATGAAAGAGGCCAGGTGGTGGTTTTACAGGTGTTACATAAATGCCAAATTATCAAATTGCATGCTTTAAATATGCAAAGTTTATTTTGTGTCAATCATACTCAAATGATTTTAAAAATAACTTAGAGGGATATTCATTTATCCCATTCTTTTTACCTTTGTTAATTTTCCCTAATCTCTTTTTTAAAAAATATTTTTATTTATTTCTAGGAAAGAGAGAGAGACAGCGTGAGCAGGGGAGGGTCAGAGAGAGAGGGAGACACAGACTCTGAAATAGGCTCCAGGCTCTGAGCTGGCAGTCAGCACAAAGCCCGACCCGGGGCTCGAACCCACGAACCGCGAGATCATGCCCTAAGCGAAAGTCGGACGCTTAACCGACTAAGCCACCCAGGCGCCCCCTTAATCTCCTTTTTATTACTAATTAATCAAAAGATTGAGATTACAAAATATATGGGTAATAAAGTCATCATTTTAGAACATCTATTGTATGTATTTCAGACACTACATCCAAGAACTTTACAAACTTGGTACTACTTTATCCTCATAAGAACTGTATTTGGATGTTTTACAAAATTGATTCTGGGGTCTAAAGAACCTAACCATCCTACATTTCTTTTCCAATCTCAAGATAAGTAATTCACTATTATCTTGCCTTCTCTCTCATCAAACTTCCAACCTTTACACCTAAAACACACACAGAGAAAGAGAGAGAGAGAGAGAGAGAGAGAGAGAGAGAGAGAACAAACAGCTGCAACCATTATATCATTGTCATTGACGTATATTGGAACTCCCTCACCTTGCCTCCAAGTCTATATTCTATATTCTATATTCTATATTCTATATTCTATATCTCTGTCCTTACTAATTAAAAAGCACTGGTTTTATTGAAGACCAACTTCCCACTTTCCTCCTGTAGCTCATACCCTGTTATTTTTTTTTAAGGGCTTATCTTTGATAGTTCCTGCCTATACCATCTGAATCTTATTTTCCCCAACTGCATTTTGCAGATAATTGCTATCAATGTGCAAAATGTGGTCCAACATATTAAAAACAAACAAACAAACAAACAAACAAACAAACCTCCCTTTCATGCCACATCCTGACCATTTTCCTGTTAATCACTGTAGTCAAACTTTAAGAATGTTGTCTGTATTCTTTCTGTGCTGTTTATTCATCTCATATTTCTTTCCCCACTTCTTCACTTTCAGTTATTCCTATATTCTCTCTAATTCATCTCCCTTCTCCACTTTACCTCTAACTGCTCTTGGCAAGGTTACCAATGATGTCCATGTCACCAATTTCATTGGCCACTTCCATTTTCATCCCTCTCATCTCTTAGTGACATGCCCCCTCCCCGTAGTGCAAACTGCACTTCTTCCCTTTGAAATACTTTACTAGGCTCCCATAGCATGAATGCCTCAAGTTCCTCTTATCCCATGTGCTGGTGGGCTCATTTCCTGCCTCTCACCTGCCTCTCACCTGCCTCTCACCTGCCTCTCACCTGCCTCTCTTTTATTCTTCTCAGTCTTCATCTTCCAGGGAAGCTCAGGGCCTTTTTCTCTATCTACACATTCTTTTTTTAAGTGGTACTCTTCAGGCTCTGGCTTTAAATGCATCTTTATGCTGATGATATTCAAAATGTTATGCTCTCCATAACTCTTCCCTCAGGTCACAAAATGTATATACAAGCGCCTGCTTAACATCTTTGCTTGAATATTGTACAGGTGCTTCAAATGTAACATGTTTGCCACAGAATTTTTGATTAACCTTAACTAATCCTCTTCCTCCTCTGTTTCTTCTCCAGAATTTCCCATCACAGTAAGTTACCCCAGATCCTATCTAGTGGTTCAACCCCCAGACTCAGTTTTATGCTTGATTCCTCCATTCCTTTGTCCAAACATACAATACCTCAGCATTTCTGACTGATTCTACCATCCAGTAGTTCTCCAAATGTATCCTGAGTACAACTGCTTCTCTCCATCTCTACTATCAACACCAGTTACCACCATCCTCGCTTCATACCTCGACTAACACAATAGAACTTTTCCTGATCTCACATCTTCAACTATCGCCCTTTGATGATCAGTTTCCTACATAGCAGACAGTGATCTTTTTAAAAATGTAAATCAGGTTATGCTATTCTGAATGACTTCCAAGGACTTCCCTCAAGCCCTCTGCATTAACTGTCTCTCTGCATGAAAAACTCTTCTGAGTCATATGAATATTTCTCTCTCATTTAGTCTCTAATTTTATGCCACTACCACATAGAAACTTTCAGTAAAACCTAAATCACTTTATATCATATTATCCTCATTTATTTTTTCATGACACTTCCAACTATTTAAAGTATTATTTTTATTTTTTACATATTATTTCTTTCATATTACTCTTCTATATTTCTTGTATATAAAGCTATATTACATGAACAAATTTCCATGTAAACAAAGAACCCAGACCATAGGAATATAAGAATTTTGGAAGCTAGTTAGTAAGTGAAAATCCTTAATAGACTTAATAATATAATTCAGTTATATCTCTCAACTCTTTGTTTCATTATCTCCTTCTGAACACATTGTCAGAATATATCTTTAATCTCTGTTAGGATAGGCTTGAACTGACATAGAATGGAAAGAAAAACAACTAAGATTTTTAATGTCTTTTCTCCCAAAGGACTGTGATGTATCTTTCTCTTCTTTCTTTTTTCCTTACTCAGTCTGCTCATTCTTATCTCTAAGGAGTCAAATCTCCCTTCATTTTTGGTTGAAAAATCCTAATGACTTTGGGGGGAATAAAAAATGTATGCACACCACATTTTCACTGCAAACAGAACATTACCCAAGAAATACTAGTTTACATTTTTGCTTTCTGAAAGAATTTTTAGCAGCAAATGGGCCCGAACGGAAATGCATTTCTCACATGACAAAGCAAAAGTTAGCGTATAGATTTTGCTATATCCTGTTGAAATGTTCAAATAACTGCCTCCTTTGAAAGAAAGGATTGTTTAGAGAATGAGTATATTTTATCCCCATGATCTCCCCTCTCCGTTTCTTCAGATCCCACTAACATTCTTCTTAGTGTCGCTGAAGGAGCAGCTTATGGGTCAAAATAGAGAATAAAACCTTTGCCCAAAGACTGGTCAATGATGTCAGAAATTTAATGGTCAGGGTTTCAAATCACCGATCATTTTAGAAGTCATCTGAGATTGTTATAGAAGTCATCTGAGGTTACTAGTCATAAGGGGAAAAATTTATACCAGCTTCCATTATTCTCTTTGAATAACTTTTCTTCTTGACTGACAGTGGCATTATAGTTATTTCTTGGCATATCTGACATGGCTACTCAACAGTGAGTTCCTCAAGGTCAAGGGAACTGTAACTTATAACATTTGAAGTGCACAGTAAATAATCTAGGATATATATGGTGAATGAATTTTAACCTACAATACAATAAGGTGATTCTTGCTTCTTTTTACCCTCAGGTAAGAGATTTACATTGTGGACTGTTTGGCTTCCTGATTATGAGTATTATCAATTGGGAAGACTGGGTTATAAGATGGAATTGTTAGAAAAACCAATGGAATCATAATCATGTTATCAGTTCCTGCCATATTAGTTCAATCTGCATCAATATTAATTGTTGAGTTTCAACACAGGGAAATTTCTTATGAAATATTTTCTGATCTGTATATTTGTTGTGACATTTTCAGGATAAAAAAAATGAATTCCAAAATGCAACTTGCATTTTTAAAAACTAAGGTATTTCTGAGCTTTACTCTGCAATGCCACTATGAAATATATGAAATATGAAATCAATATTATCAAATGTAAATGGAGAATCTTACGTTGAATTTTTTGGGGAAAAATCTATTGTTATGAGATCCCTCCATTCAGGCAGCTTTGAAGCTACAATGAGAAAAAAAAGAATTGTTAGTGTAATTGTTAATAAGGGTTACATCAGTGAAGAAATATGACTATATGTTTTGTACACATTTTATAAAAGATTTGACATCCATCGGCTATTACAGTCTCTTCTGCTGGAAAAGGAATGGGTAGATATAATAATTAAATAGATTTTGTTACTATCTTCAGATGAATACATATCAAATTAAACATGTGCACAGAAAGCATAATAACTTTTATAAAGAGACTTTTGGTAATAAATATAATTAATATATACTAATGGTTGAAAAATTAAGACAACAAATATTATATTAAAGATATATATATACACCCACAGCAACCTCAACCAGGTATAATCTGCATACAAAGATTTCAAAAGTTAATGGCATATTTTGCAGGGAGAAAGGAGTGATGAGATTGTGGGATAGTATTGGTCTCGGTATATAATTTTATATATTTTCCATGTATTAAATAAAACCAGGTATATTTTATAATGAGAAAAAAAAGCATTCATTATAAACAGAGATTGGAATGCCTCCAAATTAAATATATTACAAAATATTTACCATGACAAATTATACATGAGACGTGAATGTCACTAAATTAATTTAAATAAACTTTATTGAATGGGTGTCATATGTTACCATGAGAAAAGTAGTAATAGAAACAGGACTGTATTTATTCATATCCAGTGAGTAATATGGTCTAATGTAGCTCATAGTTCAGTGGGGGAATAACATAAAAATATATATCTATTACTTTATAACTATGCTTTCCCATCAATAACTAATACTTTTAAATATCCACAAATGAGATGACATAAATGAAAAGTCTTCAATACTGTTGAATGCTATGGTTGAGTTAGCAGTCATCAAAAGGTTGCAGCTAAGTGACAGTCAGAAATTCTATACCTTAGTTACAGGGTCACCTTCAGGCCATCCACACCTGCCATCTTTCTTTGTGAAGGGAGTAACTCAAGAAGGATGTTTTCATGAGAAAGATCCTGTATTTAACCAAGGCACTTCCATTATTCTTTGTTCTCATAAATGAATGAGTACCATGTAGAAACACAAGACTTTTGCCTATCCCTTATTTTAGCCTCAACTGATAGCTTGGTCTTCCCTTTGGGAGTGGGGGTATGGGTAAAGGGAGTAAACCCAAGAGAGTTTTTTAGCACAGTATGTAGAGTAGCATGTTTTAACCAGTTTCTTTTGGCAATCTGAGGTCTTAAATCAAATGTATGGAAATGAATGTATTTTCTCTGATCTATAGATTCACTTTAGGTTAAAGGTCTGATCTCACTGATCTTTGTCTCTTAACTCCACTTTTTCCTTCTCTTCCACTGGAAAAAGAAATGTAGTGTGATGTGTTGAGGATATCATATTTGTGTAATGGAGATAATAGGCTTGTGATATAGACAGTGTTAACTACAGCTAGTTATAGACCGATAGGAAATAGTGAAAATATTGGCTATTACCATTTTTTTTTTGCCTGAAACAGTGACTTAATGTTTGTGGATCTCAGACTAATTACACTTCATATTTATATTTTGTTTTGCAAAGGAACATGGGTGCATAAACTAAAAGGAAGAGAATATGACCCCTATTATTTTGCCACCCAGAAAAAGCCTTTCAGAGCATTTGTTTAATATCTTTTCTCTATATATCCACATATACATCCATAAATCTAAAATTTTTAATGAAATTTTGATCTCCTATATGCATTGTTCAATAAATTATCTTTTTAATTTAATAATGTGTCACTAAATATTAACTTACTAAAGGCTTTTTGGTTGGCATAGAATTCTGTTTTATACATGTACCATCATTTATTTAGCTAAATGCCTCTTTGGGGGCATTTATATCATTTGTTCTTTTTTTTTTTCTGAAAGTGTTGCCACGAATATCTGAGTAAATGTTTTCTGTACTTCAATTATATTTTTTCCAACAACCTATTAAAAGTTAGGGTAGGAAAAATAAGATAAAAACAGAGAGGGAGGCAAACCATAAATGACTCTTAACTTCAGAGAACAAACAGGGTTGCTGGAGAGGAGGTGGGGGGATGGGCTAAATGGGTGATGGGCACTAAGGAGGGCACTTGATGGGATGGGCACTGGGTGTCATATGTAAGTGATAAATCACTAAATTCTACTCCCCAAACCAATAACTACATGGTATGTTAACTAACTTGAATTTAAACAAATTATTTTTTTAAGAAAGTTACATTACAAAGGAAAATTTAAGTCCAGATTGCCTTCCAGAAAATTTGAAGTAACCTATAACTCCACTCACCTGTATGATAGTATCCAGGCCTCCCCTTCATTACTAGAATTTGATAATACATAACCTTTATAAATTTAAGTATCTCTACCAAATGGATACATTTAGGTGGCATATCACTTAAATTTGCATCTTTATTATAAAAGCCACTAAGGATTCTTTCTTATATTTAATGGCTATTTGTTTTTCTTCCTCTGGGAATTACTTATGTGTATTAATTCACTAAGCGTTGTTAAAGATTTAATCAGCCAGAGACCACCAGGCATAAATCTGAAATCTGACAGAATTGGATTTATTGACCTGATGTAGCAAAGGAGGAAGGCACTCTGGAGGAATTATGGAATGACACATGACAAGAGGGAGCAAGGAAGCATCTTTTGTGAGGTTTTGGTTATCGCTGAATGATTCGGAAATGTGTCTAAGGGAAGAGGGCATTCATTGTGATTAGTTGCTACTTTTAAGAGATTAAGAGAAACAAGGATTAACTATGAATTGGGCACTGTCATGAAGTGACAGCATTTTAGCAATTAGATGTCCCCAGTAATAGATGAGAAAAACAAGAACTTCTGGGAGCTTCACTGGTAAGCAAGCAGAAATCATGTGAAGAGAGGTTTGTTATGGCATTTTACTGCATGGCTTTGGGGAAATGTTTTCCATTAATTTGGAGACAATCTTTGTCTGTGTCCAACCTCCCACCCAGGCTGATTAATGTCAGAGTTACCTTTTCCTTTTACGGTCTTAGCTGATATTCATTCTTGCAGTCCCATACAGGTTTTTACACTTTCAAAATAGAGTTTACCAACATTTAGGCTGTGTATGTCATTGGTTAATGGTGCAGAATTTTCAATTACACATTCCTGAGTTGGAGACTTGGCGTGTCTCCTTGCTGACTGCAAAAGTTTTAGAAAGGACACTTAATCACTTAGGTCTCGGTATTCATACCCATAATAAGGAACTACCACAGTACTGTTACTATTTATCTTGTAGGTCTATTGAGAAAATTAAAGGTAATTATTTTTAAATAGCACTTATCAAAATGGCTGCCATAATGTAACTGCTCAAAAAAGAATAGCAACTAAAAGGGTATATTTAATGAGGGTTTTCTGTGAACAAATTGATAGACATGATAATGATAAGATCATGATTGGTATGATTATATATGTCTGTTCATATAAGAATTGAAGGATATCAGTCTGAGTGGAAGTTGCTAATGAATATTTTATGAATTGGCAGTTTGGATTTTGTTTAATGATTCTAAATATTTGCAAAGGAAAGAGAAACACAAATTTGTAGATTTAGATAGTCTTACAGGCAGAACTCTCCCATTAGCCTACCATAGAAAAATTAAAGAGCTCAATGAGAAACAGACTGAGATATTGTAGTCTTGTAGGCCATAGTTTCTATTAAAGAAGAAAGAGCATATCCATTTCTAGAATGTTCTCTAGAAGCAGAGTGAGGTTCTATCTCCATGGCTTTGTATATAACTTAAGGAACTTAAAGAGCACACACACAATAAAGAGAAAACAAATGTTTCAGATAACAGATTAATAAATTGAAAGGCAGAGGTATACAAGAAAGGAAGAGAGTATTAAAATGCTAATTATCCAGTTTAAAAAGAGAAACATCTCAGAAAAGGTAGAATATCAATCCATCAAGATAGGGAAGAAACACAAGAAACCAAGTAGTTGTGGACTCAGAGCAAAAGCAATGAAAATTAAATGTGGTGACACAATTGATGTAAAGCACAGACATGGCCAGTCCGCTGTAGGCTGTGGTGAACAGTGGTCTGGGATGGGGAAGAAATTGTGCACTCCGTGCTAGAAAACAGTTTCTAAACCCAGTCAATAAACTGACTGAAAGGCCACCTAGGGAGCCCTAGAAAATATCTTCATAGTAGTTAATACAAACCAGCTATTCTGGCCGCCACTCAAACACATGACCATGGGGAGACAGTGGCCTCAGTGACTTAAACACTGCAAATCACTGAGGAAACCAAGTTAATGAATGCACCAATCAAGCCAGCTATCATCATGCAGCAACAGGGACACACAGGCTTGCTACCAACTGAACAAAGCATAGAAAATGTTAGAGAAGTTGTAGATAAAGGAGAGTGGAGTGCAATTTAGATGAATTTGCTGCCTTTTTCAATAAGTGGACAAGTCATAGAAAAAAATACCTAAAAAAAAACCCTATGCCATTAATGCGGGATATCTGGTCCACTTTACCATGGGCCAGCTTATTTTAAAAGTTCTATTTTTACAATTGAATAGGTCAACCTTTCTCAACAGTGAGTCATTGGTAGAACCAAATTTAGCTAAATTCAGGCCACTGAACACCTGCTCTCATAATGTCTTTCTTACATGATTGCAGGGGAAGCGATGTGTTCTTGTCTTTAACCCCAAATTTATCCTTTTTGTATTATTTAACTTTTAGTTTTTGATAAAGCTAAGATTATTCTGAAAGGAAGAAAAACTGCTCTATCTTAAGCATGTTAATAGAGACAACAGAGCCCCAGAATCAGTCTGATTGTAAAAATTTGAAACTGACCTTTTGTCCTGACAAATTGTAACAAGATGATATTATTTCAGACATTCTTCCTTTGCACCGATAAACTTTCAGATACCAATACAAGCATTATTTTCCTTGAGCAGCTATGGAAAAACTGCTCAAACCTTAGTTATAGATTTCTGAAAGTTTTTACCATGCTATTTTCAATTATTTGTAAACCAGTGCTGGGCAAACATTCCTTAGAGCTTGTATATATATACTATACATATACAGTATATGTATATGTATATATGTTGTATATGTATATACACAAATATATATAAATATAAATATATATATACACACAAATAAAATTATTCTCTAATAAATATATGTACATATACATATATATGAAGATGTATGTGTGTATATATGAATATAGATTTATATGTGTATGCAGGTATGTGTGTGTTTGGCATAAGCTTAGAATAAATTTGGAAGACATAAAATTTACTAATTTAATATAAAAATTTCACTGGCAGAATTCAATGTCAAGCCAATTAAACATAAATTAGAAAATTTCCTTATCTAGGAAAAATGTAACTTCATTTCAATAATAACATATTTTACATTATATTTTTAAATTATATAATAAATATGATTTAACATTCCAGCAGTCTTTTAGGAATTGCTTCACCTTGTTGTGACTTACACAAAGTCATAATTTTAAAAATCATTGTGGTTATAAACTGAAATCACAAATATTCACTTAAGTGTGTGACATTTGCTTTAATTTTGAAAGCTTTGTAATTTAACAAGCAAAATAAGATATTCAAATCACACCGGTTTTCTCAGATCACATAAAATAATTTGAAAAAATTTTCTTAGATTGTGGGTAAAATGAAGAATTTCTTTCCAATGAGTCAAAATAGGTAGAACCAAAACAAAAATAAAATATAATAAATGAAAAAGTGAAAACATGTATTTAATTTGTTGTTTCTGCTTATTAAGCATGTTCATCATTGATATATATTCAGGCTATACATTCCATTGTAATGTACATATATGTACATAGTAAGAAGAGATTGTCCATGGACAATCATCATACTTACATGATTAATTGTCAATTTATATGGTCTATATTCAGCAAAATTTAGGAAAAAATAATGGAACAGGAAAAAATACTGAGAAGGGAATTGATAACACAATTGTAAATAACTTTTATACAAAAAGTTAATGCAAGAGTGCCTGGGTAGCTCAGTCAGGGAAGCGTCCTACTCTTGATTTTGGCTCAGGTCATGATCTCATGGTCTATGAGACTGAGCCCCAGGTAGGACTCTGTGCTGATGGTGTGGAGCCGGCTTGAGATTCTCTTCTTCTATATGCTTCTCTCCCACTCATGCACACACATACTCTCTCTCAAAATAAATATTTTTAAAAGTTAATGAAGAATTATTTTTATATAAAATGTAACTATGAGCAGGAGAGAAATATAAGAATCTAGGGGCGCCTGGGTGTTTCATTCGGTTAAACACTGACTTCAGCTCAGGTCATGATCTCACTATTCGTGAGTTCGAGTCCCATGTAGGGCTCTGTGCTGACAGCTCAGAGCCTGCACCCTGCTTCAGATTCTGTGTCTTCCTCTTTCTCTGAGCCTTCCCTGCTCACACTCTATCTCTCTAAAAAATAAATAAACATGAAATAAAAGAAAAGTAAGAATCTAATTTTTAGTCAGATTTTTCTTAATCATTGTAGAATATAAATTCAACAATATGTCTTTCATGTTCTGAAACATCCTATATTTCAGGTTCAACATTTGTATCTATACCCTGAGTCTAAAAGTGATCATTTACATTTAGAGGGTGTTGAGAATAAATGTCAATGACCAGGAGTTAATGTATACATGAAGAAACTGAGAGACTATAATTAATTTGCTCCATATATTTTCCTAGCAAGTGACAGAATTAAAATTTGAGCTCAGGCTTCTCGGACTCTAAATTTTTTCTCAGCAGATCCCAACATCTCTATAATCATAAAAAATTGCAGATGTTAATATATTTTAGAGATTAAGAGATTGGCACTGACATTCCATCCTCTGGATTTGGTTATTAGCCTTCCCATAAATGGATGCATGGCCTTAAGTAAATGATTTACACTCTCTATGACTCAGTTTTCTAATATCAAAAAAGAGAATAAGTATACCCTCAAAATATTCTTATGTACAGGAACTAAATAATTCATGCTAAAATGATTAGTAGTCCAGTCTTATAATTGGGAACCACTACCCAACAACACCAGCCATCTTTTTTTTTTTGAGGTGTAATTGACATACAATATTATATTAACTTCAGGTGTACAACATCATGATTTGATATTTGTGTACACTGCAAAATTATCACAAAAAGTCTAGTTATCATCTCTCACCATACACAGATACAAAAAAATATTAGTTTTTCTTGTGATGGTAACTTTTAGTATTTATTCTCTTGGCAACTTTCAACTATGTGCTACATTATTTGCTATACCCAGGGTGCTGTACATCATATCCCCATAACTTATTTATCATTGTATGTCTGTTTCTCTTGACCCCCTTCACCTGTTAAGCCCAACCCCCAAACTTCCTCCCCTCTAGTAATTACTTCTGTCCCCGTATGTATGAATTTCATTTTGTTTACTCATTTGTTTTCTTAGATTTTCTTAGATTTGTTTACTCATTTGTTTTCACATATAAGTGAAATCATATGGTATTTTTTTCTGATTTACTTCACATAGCATAATTCTCTCAAGGTCCATTCATGTCGCAAATGGCAAAATTTAATTCTTTTTTATGGTTGACATGAAAGGCCTCTATGAATTACGGCCTTTATTGTTTTGAGGTAACTTCCCTCTACACCCACTTTGTTGAGAGTTTTTGTCATAAATAAATGTTGAGTTTTGACAAATGTTTTTTCTGTATCTATTGAAATGATATGATTTTTATCCTTCACTTTGTTAATGTGACATATCACTTGGATTGATTTGTGGGTGTTGAATCATCCTTGGATCCCAGGACTAAATCCTACTTGATCTGTATGTATGATCCTTTTAATGTATTATTAAATTTGGCTTAGTAATATTTTGTTGAGAGTATTTGCATCTATTGTTAATCAGGGTTATTGGCCTATAATTTTCTCTTTGTGTTGTCCTTGTCTATTTTTAATATTAGAGTAATGCTGGCCCCATAAAATAAGTTTGGAAGAATTCCCTCCTCTTCAGTTTTCTGGAAGAGTTTGAGGATAAGTAATATATTTCTGAATTTTTAGTCATACTCACTAGTGAAGCTATATGATCCTGGATTTTTGTTTGTTGAAAGGTTTTTTATTCAAACTCTTTACTAGTAATCAGTATATTCAGATTTACTTTGTTTTCATGATTCAGTCTTAGAAGATTGAATGTTGCTAGGACTTAGTCCATTTCTTGTTCAGCTTGCATATACATGTTGATAATAGTCTCTTATGACCCTTCATTTATCTCTGGTGTCAACTGTACCCTTTTCTCTTTCATTTATGATTTTATTTGTTTGAGGCTTCTCTTTTTTTTCTTGGTGAGTATAGCTAAAGGTTTGTCAATTGTGTTTATTTTTTCAAAAAAACAGCTCTTAGTTTCATTGATCTTTTCTATTGTCTTCTGAGTCTTTATTTTATTCATTTCCACTCTAGTCTTTTTTCTATTTCCTTCCTTGTGCTAATGTTAAGGTCAGTTTGTTCTTCTTTTTCTATTTCCTTCAGGCAGAAGAGATAGGTTATTTACTTAGGATCTTTCTTAAATGATGAAACTTGAGCTATCACCTTCCATTTTATAACCTCTTCTGTTGCAACACACTAGTTCTGGTATATTATGTTTGTATCTTTGTCTCAAGAAACTTTTCCTCCTTTCTTAATCCATTGTTTGTTCAGGAAGATATTGTTTAATTTCCATGTGCTCAAAATTTTTCAGTTTTTCTCTTATTAATAATTTTAAATTTAATGCCCTGTGGTAACAAAAGATACTTGGTATGATTTCATTCTTCCTGAATTTACTAAGACTTGTTTTGTGGCCTAACATATGGTCTATTCTATTCCCAACATGTGCACTTGAGGAAATGTATATTTAGCTCCTGTTGGATAGAATGTTCTCTACATGTTTGTTTGGTTCATTTTTTCTGTTGGGTTGTTCAAATCCACTGTTTCCTTATTGATTCTCTGTCTGGATGACTATTCACAGTTGAGAGTGATGTATAAAAGAATGCAAGTCTCACTGTATTCCTGTTGATTTCTCCTTATAGCTCTGTTAGTTATTTTTAGGTGGTCTGATTGGGGTGTATAAATATTCATAATTGTTATATCTTCTTGATGGATTGACCCCTTTATCAGTATATAATGACCTTTTTTTTGGTCTCTCTTACCATTTTAAGTTTAAAGTTTACTTTATATGATATAAATATAGCCTGACATAAACTTAGCTGATATAAATTGTTTTGTTATCATTGCTTAAAACTTTTTTTCATCCCTTCATTTTTAGTCTATGTGTACCTTTAAGACTAAAGGGAATTTTCTGTAGGCAGCATATTGTTGGATCTTATATTTTTAATCCATTTAGCCATTTTGATTGGATAATTTAATCTGTTTATATTTAAAGAAATTACTGGTAATAAAGACCATCACCATTTTGTTAATTTATTTCTGGTTGTTTTGTAAATCTGTTGTCTTTCTGTGTGTGTGTTTTCAAGTCTTTTACCATTAGCATGCTTTGACTTCTTTATGGTGTTCTTTTGTTTAATTATTATGGGATTTTTACTTGTGGTTACCAAGATTTTTACATAAAATGTCTTAAACTTACAACACTCTTTTTTAAACTGATAACAACTTAACTTCAATAGAATTTGTGAACTTTATACTCTTACTTCTCCTCTCACATTTTAGTTTTTTACTGTTGTAGTTTACATGGTTTTATGTTGTATCACAATAGATATGTATACTTATAATTATTTTTTATATTCTTTTTTAAGATTTTAGAATTGGTAAGTAGATTATGTGTCACTATTACTGTACTATAGACTCTAATTACAACTGTGTAGTTACCATTATCAGTTAGATCTGTGCTACTTTTTTGTGTGTGTTTTTATGATGTTAGCGTTGTTCTACTTTCACTTAAAGAACTCTTTTTAGCATTTTTTTCTAAGGTAGGTTTGTTGGTAACAAACTCCCTCAGCTTCTATATGCTCAGAGAAGTCTTTATGCTTCATTTCTGAAGGACAGCTTTGCCAGGTATAGAATTCTTGGTTGACAATTATTTTCTTTCAATATTTTGAACATGTTATCTTATTCTTCTGACCTGAAAATTTTCTGGGAAATCCGATGACAGTCTTATGGAGGTTCTCTTGTATGTAAGATCTCTCTTTTCTCTTGCTACTCTTAAAATTCTTTTTTTATCTTTGAATTTTGATAATTTAATCATAATATATTTTGATATAGACATATTTTGTTTCAATTTACTTGCAGTTCAGTTAGCTTCATTAATCTGGATGTCCATTTCTTTCCCTAGGTTTAGGAAGTTTTTATTTTTTAAGTTTTTTTTTAATGTTTACTTCTTTTTGAGAAAGAGACACACACAGAGCACAAGTCGGGGAGGGACAGAGGGAGAAAGTGACACAGAATCTAAAGCAGGCTCCAGGCTCTGAGATGTCAGCACAGAGCCTGATGCAGGGCTTGAGCCCATGAAACACAAGATCATGATCTGATCCAAAGTTGGATGCTTAACCAACTGAACTACCCAGGCACCTCACTTTCCCTAGGTTTAGGAAGTTTTAAGACATTAATCTTCCAAATATGCTTTTTGTTCCTTTCTATTTTACTCCTCCTTCCGGAATTCCCATAATGTGAATATTGGTCCTTTTCGTTGTATCCTATAATTCCCACAGGATTTCTCTACTTTTTTTTTTTTTTTCATTCTTTTTCATTTCGCTTCTCTAATGCGGTAATTTTTTGGGTCCTTTCTTCAAGGTTGGTGAGTCTTTCTTCTGCATGGTTGAGCCTACTTTGAAACTCTTTCCTGAATTCTTCAGTTCAATTATTATATTTTTCAATTCTAGGATTTGTTTGTTTCCTTGATGGTTGTTATTAATTTGTCAGATTTCTTCTTCTGTTCATGCATTGTTGTCTTAATTTTGTTTTGTTTTGTGTGTGCGTGTGTGTGCATGTGTGTGTGTGCGTGCTTTGTAGTTGACTAAACTTAGGAGAATTATTCTGAATCCTTTACCTTACAGTTTCTTTAGAGTCAGTTATTGAAGCTTTATTAGTCTCCTTTGGTGATACCATATTTACCTGATTTTTTATGAATCTTGATTCCTTATGTTGGTTTTTTTTACATTTGAGTAATTGGGCTCCTCTTCCAGATTTTACAAGTTTGCTTTGGCAGAAACAGTTCTTCACCATTCAGATTAGTTTGGGTTTTTTGGTGTGTCTGCTGATAATGTCCTAGGGCAGGTTGAGCCTGCTACTTTGGTCTATATTTGGGCAAGGCAACTGTTCAAGCACTGAGGACAACAATGAAAGGATGTGCCCCTAACAGAGAAGAGCTTGATAGGACTGCTGGCTTGGTTCTCTACCCAAGTGAGGCTATAGGATAGGCTTTGTGTTTCCCTGGATTCTTTGGTCAGGCTTTCTACATGGTCAGGACTGGGTAGTCTATTCAGTAATAGATGGGGCTATAGATTACCTTCTCTGCCCTGGCAGAACAGCAGGACAATATCAGGGCTTGTTTAGCTCATTGCACAGGGGCTCAAATTAGGTCAGAGTGTGCACTGAATTCCCTATCATATGAGGACAACTGCCTACAGAGAAGGGAGAAGAAATGAGCTGTTTTCTGTTCAAGTACCACTGTATGTAGGGCTGTTGAATGCATTATGCAGCTTCCTGTGTGCTTTGTATATTCCCTGGTTGGACAGATAGAAGGCTATATTCATTGATAACCAGGGCTATGGATTCAATTCCCTGCTTAAACACAGTAGGAAAAGTAGCTTTAAAGCCAGTAAAGCTCTTTGTTTATGGTCTTAACTCAAGCTGACTTGCACTCTGGTTCCCTGACTAAACAGGCGAGTGACTTTGCTCTGCAAACTATTAGTTCTACTTGCCAACCTCTTAGCTCAAGCATCCTTGGACTGCTTCTAGAAGTTGTTGCCAGCCCTTCTGGTCAGATGGAGATAAAGCTACTAACCAATCAAGTGGAGTTATGTTGCAGTTCTCTTACCTGGGTGAAAGGGGGCAGGGCCACTCCAGGCTCCAAATTCCCAAATAAGCACTCTGGTTGAGAGTGGCCAGGAACTACCCTCCGCCATAGCTATGAATTAATCCTTCTGCCTGTGCATAGCATGACACTGCTCCATGCCTGGTACAGGGGTGATCAGCTCTACCCACCCACCTCTCAGTTGGGCTGCACAGCTTCTGGAAATTGTCACCAGTCCTTCTGGTCAGATGGGATTGGAGGATGCTCTCCACAGCAGTGGAGCTGTGAGTAAACCTGGTTCTAGTTCCAGCAAAATTCTTTCTTCAAGTATCTGAATTTGCAACCTGCCACGTTCCCTGGTCAGAGTTAGCCCTGGACACGGTTCTGCAACTGAACAGAAAACTGTTGGTTGGGATTACTACACAGGCACTACAGGTATGAATTCAGCCTGCCGAGATCTGTGTGCTGGTTGATGCAAGCCCCTTTCCACTTTCTCTATCAGTCAGATTCCCAGTGTTTGAGCCCCTGCTGAGTTCCCTGCAATCCCCGTTGTGCGAGATCAGAGTAGTATTTCCAGCAAAGTTACCCACAGTGCTGGTTGTCTCCTTGGGTTCTTTTCCCACTGGAGGAACCAAAAGCTCAGGTGAGAACTCTCCATATGGTGATGCACTATCCTGGGGGAGGGACAGTGCAATCATTATGTAGCCTCTTCTCCTGCCCTTGTAATGCAGTCTGTCTTGGTCTTGTAGTGCAGGGAGGTGCTTCAGTCCCACCGCCATATTCTTAGATTCTCTGTGTGCCTTATTCTTGAATAGTTGTCAGTTGTTCTTCTTGTGAAGGGGAGGAAAACCAGGACCAAACGATGTCACCATCTTGATCCACAGGCCTACTATTAGGTTTCAAGTAATTGCCCAATTCTTGCATAACACGAGCTATTAACATAGCTTATCATGTAATACGCTAGTATTGAATTTCCATCTGAGGGGTTATTTAATAATGGCATTGAAATAAAAAATGAAATCTGTAAACCCTGAGCAATATCACTGCTTTTACATGCTTTGCAGTCTGTAATAGGCTATTAGATAAAAGATAGTAATGTATTCTGGAAGAGCAGGCCCATTGACAATGAATAAAGGGCATGGTTTTATTCTTACTTCACGAAGAATGATGTCTGTATCTTAAAAGAATTACAGCCTTCAGAAGCTGCCAGACTTATATTCTTTTGCAGCTGGCACATAGCTCTTGTTCTATGCAATATCTTAAGAAGCAAAGCCAGACATATTTTAGAATAGATGGTAAGATACCTAGGAACATATATATTTTGAAATGTTAAAAGTTCCAAGAATTATAAGGTAATATTATTAACATCTCCATATCTAATGGAAAACAAAAAAGAAGGAAAATATTTATTTAATAACATTTGTAAGATTTAGTACCTATAAACTTTAAAAATTTATTTCCACTAATAAAACAAATGCAATATGTTTAACCAACTATGTGTGTCTATTTCTTAGTTATTCAAACATTTAAAACGGAGACAATTTCTAATAAATACTGATGAATTTTACTGTTCTAAATGCTTGAAAATAAATAGGTTAATAATTCTCAAAGGATTTGACTCTCTCTGATTTCTCTAAGATCTGCCAAGTACTCAAAGGCAGTGCAGATAGAATTTTCAACATTTCCAAAAGCCCAAAACCAAAAGAGCCCAAACCAAAGTCAAGCACAATCTAGCTCTGTGTCTACTTTTACCCTAAAGCAGCAACTTTGTATAAGAGGGAATTTTAAAATGACACTTCACTTTTGTTTAAGAATCATAACATAATCTTAAGTCACTATAATGACACTCCAGTGACTTGTAAGAATTTAAAAGTGTCACGAGCTTCCTGTTTATATTGATCATTTAAAATTCCTACCTGATGAGGAAAAAAATCATTGAACACATTTTAAAAATTTAACAAGAATTTGAAAAATTAGCAAAAGAAAAAAAAGTAAAGTGCTTTCCATGTCCTTTATCAGTACAGAAACGATTCTGAATGTGATACTCCCCTTTGATTCACAAGGATCATTTGGAATCCTATCTACTGAATTTCACTACAGCTTAGTGATGTCTTTCAGTTTATGCTATTACAGGGCAAGCTCTCTTTGACAGTTTGAAGCAGCTCAACAAAGTACTGGCAGTCCATGGTTTTAACTGAATCCGAAGAAGGAACATAGATATTAAAAGGAAAAATAACTATTTTGCTCATTTGAAGACAGATCATTGGGCTTGTCAGAACATAGTCCCTCTAATTTGAGAACGAAATCTCATTAAAAAACCAGGAAAGGCATTATTGAAGCAACTGTTTTAAAACAAAAGAAAGGTCTCTTTTATTAAGGTGTCACATAGACTACGAAATAAGAAAACTAATTGACTGAGAAGAGAGGATGTCTGAATTTTAAAAGGAAAATTAAGCATAAGATCATGGTTTGCCCATCGATCACAGCAAAAATGTTATTTTAGCAACGTAATGGAGACAATGACCTTGTTTCCATGCAAATCCTGGAGTGAGTTACTTTATAAATTCATTCAGCTCCCTTTACAGTAACAACTACAGAAAGTTTGAAACTAAATTCTGCAAGCTTCTTGAAGTTGGTTGATCTATCTTTTACATAAATATTTGTTTGGTTTGGAAATATTACATGTATTATAGATGCAAAGCCAGAACAAAAGCAGTTTTAAAGAAAGTTGGAAATGAAGATCTATTTGTTCTTTTGCAGTTTTAGCCTACAGGTGGGATATGCTAAAGTTCCTGAAATATAAGATTTGTTTCAAGTCATGGCTTATATGGAAGGTAAATAAATATCAATTTTCTTTTCTTTTTTGTTATCCACATGAAGGGTATTATCACAACTCACTGTGAAGATTCACTGCAGGTATAAAGTATCAACTTTGAAAAACAATTATATGGCACTCATCACATGATCTAGTCCATGTGTTCATAATAGAATATTTCATTCCTATTATTCAGAATGGAGGGTTTTTTTTTTTAATTTTATAACGAGATAGTTGTTAGAAACCACAATTCGCACAGACCTAATTCTGGGTGCTAATCCCAGCAGCAGTATCAGCATATTTTATTACATGGGAGAAAGTCAGTTTGCCTCTCTAGGTTTCTATTTCTTCATTTGCAAAAACAATGTCATAAGAATGTTGTATCCAAAGAAGAAACCGAATTGAAAATTTCGTATTTGTTTGTTTAAGGATCTAGTGGCCAATAACCTCTCTGTACATCTATTATAGAAATAGATATGGCTGGGGGCTTTGTGTTTGGTTGTTAAAGCACAGCAGAAGCTGTTAATTTTTTATTTTGTTTTATTTTTCCCCACCTCATGCAGAAGCACTTGACAAAAGAGGAAGAACAGCGGAGTTTCCCTCTGCCCTCACCATCATTCCCTAGTCTGCCCTACCAGGTTTGAGCGACTGATGCGACGCTCCAGAATAAGAGAGAAGATGGGCAAATAAATGAGAGGTGTCCATTAAATGCTGAGAGAATCATCTATAAGACGTGCCACTGGAGGGTCCTCTTTTGGTGGCTTTCTCCCACCGGCACTGCACTGTTAGCTCCACACTCACAAACAACTCATGCCTCACACCAGGCACTTCAGAACATCAGGAGTGAGTAGGCACAAGACACGGCTGTGCTGGATGGAAGAGCACCTCCCGGCAAACATCTGAAACAGATTACCCTGCTGGAGACTGAAGAACATGAGTGGCCTGTGATGTGTTTCCCTGGGAATGCTCGAAGTATCCGAGGAGATGTTGAAGAGGAGAGATAGGACACTAAGGTCCTGCATCAGGATACAGGAGTATAATAACCAGTACTTTATTTTCATTTTAATGAGACCTCATTTGTACCAGAGACTAGTGAGATACAGCACAGATTGTAAAGTTATGCACAACTGGCCATGAGGAAAGTTTGTTGTTTACCAAAACAGTACCCCCGAAAGTGACAGGACAGAGGAATTCCAGTTTTAAAGAGTGGTATAGAATGCAGGACAATTTCCTGCTCTTAAGAGTTTAGTATCTAGTGATCTTTAGAGGGAAAGGAGGCCTGGACATGATATAGAGACCTGAGCCATGGCTTTGAGTTTGAGGAACTGGTCCCAGCCTCTCACTGGGCCTCCTCCCACACTGCTCCCAACCCTAGCTTACTTCTCTGTTAAATGAGGGGCCAAGCTCAAAGATGAAGATCTTTTTTATCACTATAATTGTATTACCCTTTTGAACAAGACATAGTAGAACAGAGCCTTATTAGGACAGATAGAATATAATGACCAAGAATACAAAATCATTTACAATGAAATGTTGAAATGATCTGAAGACTAAAGTGCATTTTTAAGAGTTGAAATCAGTTTACCAGGTTGAGATCTCTTGGAGGGCAGGGATTGTGTCAAAGTCATCTTTCAATCACTGGTACCTAACACTGGTTCCTGGCACACAAAATCTACTTAAATAAATTATTTTAAAAACACAGGTGGATATGGGGTACCTGAGGGACTCAGTCAATTAAGTGGCCAACTTGGGCTCACATCAAGATCACATGAGTGGAGAATTTGAGCCCTGCATCTGGCTCTGTGCTGACAGCTCAGAGCCTGGAGCCTGCTTTGGATTCTGTGTCTCCCTCTCTCTCTCCCCCTTCCCCATGCACATTCTGTGTGTCTTTCTCTCTCAAAAGTAAATAAACACTCAATTTGTTTAAAAAATAGATAAATAAGATTAATGTGTTTCCACAATTATTCATATTCTAGTAAAGTAACTTCATTTTAAAAAATATTTATGTATTTATTTTGAGAAAGAGAAAGCAGATGCATGCATGGAGGAGGAGCAGAGAAAGAGAATCTCAAGCAGGCTCCCCACTATCACTGCAGAGCCTAACTCCGGTCTTGATCTCACAAACCCATGAGATCATGACCTGAGCCAAAATTGAGAGTCAGATGCTTAACCCACTGAGCTACCAGGAAATCCAGCAAAGTAACTTTAAAAATCCAGATCCAACAAAAGCAAACTAACATATAGTAAGTACTTACATGTTCCAGGAACTGTACTAAGTATTTTTATGTATGTTTAAGCTTTATAGTTTCCTCAGAATTTAGCTACTATTGTTAGTATCTCTGTTTGTCAGGGTTCTCCAGAGAAACAGAACCAACAGAAGATACACATATAGGAGATTTATTATAGAAATTGGCTCACATGCTTATAGAGGCCAAGAAGTCCCCACAATCTGCTGTCTATAAGCTGGAGAATCAGGAAAGCTGGTAGTGTAATTCAGTATGAGTCCGGGAGGCCTGAGAACCAGGGGAGTTGATGGTTCCCAGTCCAAGGCCACAGGAGAGAACCAGGGGGAGCCACTAGGTAAGTCCTGAAGTCTGAAAGCCAGACAACCACGAGCTCTACTAAAGAGACATAGGGTGATGGTAGTTTTATGTGTCAACTTGACATGCTAAGGGATGCCAGAAAACTGGGAGTTTATTTTCTCCTGCCCTTAGACAGCTCAAGAATAGAGAGTAAGAATTTGCCTTTCCTTCTTCACCTTTTTGTTCCACTCTGGCAATTTAAGGAACTGGACGATTGATGCCTCCCCACATTCCTAAGGGTGGGTCTCTTTACTCAGCCTACTAATTCAAATGCTAATTTCTTCTGAAGACCTTCTCCCAAACACACCCAGAAATAATGCCCAGCTATCTGGGCATTCCTTAGCCCAGTCAAGTTAACACATACAATTAACCGTCACCTTATTTCTATTTAGTAGATGAGGCGGCTGTGGCTAAGAAAGGATTTGAAACCACATCTGAGCCTGAAGACAATAATCTTTGTATTTGACTTGTATTCCCACTCCTGGTGATAACTTTCATTTGACTTACACATACATCTGAATACTGAATTGAACTTATCTACTTTGGATAAATTTCCCAACCATTCTCAATTTGTAAGCATTTCCCCTCAATGTAATTCTTACAGAAAGCCCATCACTACATGGTATAGTTTACCACATTGCAGGAAAACCCTTACTTCACACATAGTCCTATCCTTTGACAAGGAAGTACAATTAAATGAGAAAAATAAACACGGTTCCCAGCATTTACATTGCTGTCACAACTAAAAAAGGAGATTGTTTTCAGTGTCACATTAATTAATCCCAATTTCTGTGCACTGAATGAATCACCCATTCACCGGAAGGATGGTATTTCATTAGCTGCAGTTGTAGAATAATTTACTTATAAGGAAGAGAATGGTGAAGACATTTGTTTGCCCCAATCAGCCAATGAGGAAAAAAGAAAATCAAGGTGTTTGCAATATAGTGATGCTTTTAAAAAAGAGAACTTAGCCCTTAAAATAGGTTATTTTCTTTAAAGAATCCTTGCCTACAGATGCCATTCCTATAGCCATTCCTACAGATGCAAAATTCCTTTGGAAATAGTCTTTAAAGGCAAAGCTTTGGTAGATTGGTGAACAGAAAATTATAAATCTTTCTGCGATTATTTCACAAAGGCTTTGCCCTACAGATATTTATCCTACTTTGTCATTTTTTGTCCTCCTTATTCTAAATTTTTCTCCTTATATGCAACACTGTCAGATGATTTCTCTGTTAAGCATGGTGGACTTGTGAGGGAGAGAGTTGAAAAAAGTTGATTTTCTAAAGTTCTATTGTGAGGTTGTGTTTGATGTAGATTAGCTTATCAATTCTAAGGTATACCTACACCTTCAATAAGAAGAGTTGCATAGAATTCTCCAGTGATCAATTTAGTGTAATGAAAAATTTGCTAATATGTTAATAATCTATAATTGAATATGTTTAAGTACATCTTTTGGAATTACCAAGTTCATAACCTAGACTGTTTTTTTCCATGATTTCTCTGGGCCACAAATTCTTCAGTTTATGTGGAGTCAAATGTTCTAAAGAACTCTTTGTTAAGATGATTAACCAGAAGTAAAGCAACTTAAAAAGTATTAGCCAATAATTACAGTATATTGATCTCTAGTTAATCTGGGCTCTTTCTATTTATACCAAATGAAATGACTTGATTGGCTTAAGTAAAAAAATGATGATTAAAACATGTACAAACACCCTGAAAAAAGTCTTATATGGCAAACCTCCTTACTTACAGAGCTAGGAATTCACCTTATACTCCTAGAGAGAATACAGAGCGGTATAACCTTTCTGAAATGTATATCCCATGCATAAAATATCTTTAAAATAGTAACATTCCTATAGTAATATTCTCTGCTGCCAGCACGGATCCCACTTCAGATCCTCTGTCTCCCTCTCTTTCTGCCCCTTCCCTATTTGCATGCTCCCTCTCTCTCAAAAATAAACAAACATCTAAAAAATAAAGTAAAATAAAATATGTGTTCTAAGGAAATCATCAGAGATTAAGGCAACCATTTAAACATGTGCAGATTTATATCTTCAATGCAGATTATGCTTTAGGACACTTGGTTTCATAAATCCACCAATTTTTGTGTGTGTCAATTTCACTTAGAGATTGTCCTCCATGTTTCTCAAATTCATTATATTCAGAACTTGACTGTTGATATTTCCCTTATAAATTCCTCCTTCATTAACATCTTCACCTTACTATTTGGTTCTTCATTATGTCACTTTCTCAATATACTAAACTAGAAACTTTACTTTTACTTCTCTTATCCTCATTCCCCACGTCTGACCCAAGTACTATTATTCTTGTCTCCAAACATAGCCTCACTCTATTTCTTTCCACCTCCACTTCCACTACCCTAGTATAAGCCACCATCATTTCTGACCTGTGTTAATAAAAGAGCCTCCCCACTGGTCACTTGACTTCTACTATTGTCTTCCTCAAAAGTTATTTTTGCTTACCAGCCAGAATAATCTTTCACATTTGAGAGTACTTTCCTACTTCCTACTTGAGTCTTTTGCATTTAACATAATATGGAAAATCCAAAAAGAAAACAAAGGAGAAGAAAAATAAGACGAAGAAGGAGAAGACAAAGACGAAGACGAAGAAGAAGAAGAAGAAGAAGAAGAAGAAGAAGATAACAAACAAGAACAAGAAGAAAAGAAGAAGAAACAGAAGAAGGAAGGAAGGAAGGAAGGAAGGAAGGAAGGAAGGAAGGAAGGAAGGAAAAGAAAGGCCCATATAGTCCTTTTGGAACTGGTATCTGCTGGCTTCTCCAACCTCACCTGACTCCAGTCCTCACTGCCCATCTTCCTACATTGTAGCCACATTAGTCTTTTAGTTACTGGAAAGTTCTTCCTTGTCCCAGGGCCTTTGTACTTGCTGTTTCCTTTCCCTGGAATTCCTTCTCCTCTGTCTTTTCCTACTATGGTTTTTTTTTCCTTTTAAAATATTTACATGTATATATATTTTATTGGTTAAAATTATTAAAATTTAAAAAAATTTAAATGTTTATTTATTTTTGAGAGAGAGAGAGAGAAAGAGAGAGAGAGAGAGAGAGAGAGAGATTGAGTAAATGGGGAAGGGGAAGAGATAAAGGGAAATACAGAATCTGAAACAGGCTCCAGGCTCTGAGCTCTTAGCACAGAGTTCTGCAGAGGCTTCAAACTCATGAACTGTGAGATCATGACCTGAACTGAGGTCAGACGCTTAACCAATTGAGTCACCCAGTCACCCCATGCTTTTGCTCCCCTTTTTTTCTGGTTATTTGTTTTTTTAAATTTGTTTTGAATTGTAAGAGTTCTTTATATATTTTGGAAGTTAACCCTTATCAGATATCAGATATATGGTTTGGAAATGTTTTCATTTCAACATATCAACACAATGATGAACAAAACTCACACAATTATCTCAATAGATGCAGAGAAAGCATTTGAAGAGCTTCAATATCATTTCCCTAAAAAAAGTACTTATAAAGAACTTACCTCAACACAATAAGGCCATATGTGAAAAGTGCATAGTTAACATCATAATGGTGAAAACCTGAAAACTTTTTCTCTAAAATCTGGAACAAGGGAAAGATGCCTACTCTCACCACTTCTGTTCAATATAGCACTAGAAGTCCTGGCCATTGCAAATGAAATAAAAGGCATCCAAATCAGAAAAGAAGAAGTAAAATTCTATCTATTTGTATAGAACATAATCTTAAATGTAGAAAATCCTAGACTCCACAAAAAATAAAGAAAACCAACAACAACAAAACAACTTTTAGAACTAATAGACAAATTCAGTAAAGTTCCAGTATACAAAATTAATGCACAAAATTTAGTTGCATTTCTGCTATACCAACAATGAACCATCCAAAAAGGAAGTTAAGAAAATCATCTCATTTACAATAGCATAAAAAAGAATAAGATGCTTAAGAATAAAACTAACTAGAGTAGCAAATGACTGGAATACTGAAAACCATAAAACAATAAGGCAAGAAATTAAAGCAGACACAATTAAATGGAAAGCCACTCTGTGTTCATGGATTAGAAGAAATAATATTGTTAAAATATCCAAAGCAATCCTCAAATTCAATATAATCCCTGTCAAAATCCCAAAGACATTATTTATAAATCTTTTATGGATGCTCGCATTCATTTCTCTTGAGCAAATAAAGTGGAATGGCTGGGTCTTATGGGATATATATGTTTCACATTTAAGAAACTGACAAATTCTTCCAAAGTGGTCTCAGGGTGCCTGGGTGGCTCAGTCGGTTGAGCGTCCAACTTTGGCTCAGGTTATGATCTCACGGTTCGTGGGTTCAAGCCCCACATCAGGCTCTGTGCTGATAGCTCAGAGCCTGCAGCCTACTTTGGATTCTGCGCCTCCCTCTCTCTGTCCCTCCCCTGCTCACACTCCCTCTCTCTCAGAAATAAATAAACATAAAAAAAAAAAGTGGCATCAGTTACATTTCCACTGTAGCGTATAAGTGTTCCAGTTCCTCCACATCCTTGCCAAAACTTGGTAGAGTCAGTCTGTGTAATTTTAAATTTTGAGCGCACTGACATTTTATTGTGGTTTTAATTTGCTCTTTCTTGTGACAATGATACTAATCATCTCTTTATGTGCTTTTTTTGTAATTTATATATCTTTTTGAAATAGTTCACATTTGTTGCTCATTCATTTTTTAATTTGGTGGTCTTATTATTTTATCATAAGATTTTTTTTATATATTATAGATATGCTGGATACAAATCTTTTGTCAGATATATGTTTGAAAACCTTTTCCCTCCATCTTTACTTTGTCGTTTCATTTTTTAAAGCATTTCATTTTTTAAGAGCAAGAGTTTTAATTTTGATTAAGTTGAAGTTTTAGACTTTTTATATAACTTGAAATTTTTGCTTTCCCATTGCCAAACCCTAAGTCAGTAACCTTTTCTATATGTTTTCTTCTGGACTTTTATAATTAGAGCTCATGCACTAAGGTATAAAATCCATTTTGAATTATTTATGTGCATAGTGTGAGCTCAGGATTGATGCTCATTATTTTTCTATTTTGCAATTTTTCCAGCACAACTGGTTGAAATAAATCTTCCCCATTCGTTGTGCCTCACATCTATGTCAAAATTTCATGGGTCACATACATATGGTTTTATTTATGAACTTTTTATTCTACTCTATTTGTTTATATTTGCCAGTGCTCTATTTGTTTCTATTTACCAGTACGATTTTTCTGTGAAGAAACCTGGCAGACATCATTTCATAAAATGACCAAATTTAAAGTCACAAGCAATCAGTTAAACCAATATCTCATACCTTCTGATAGATTACATTGAGAAGGACAAGACATCACTTGGTAGTATTCTTGCCAAAAGTTCAGAAATCAAATATAATCTTGAGAAAATATAATAAAATCCAAATGGGCTATTGCAAACTACAAAATACCTAACGCAATAATACGAGAACTATGAAAGACAAAGACTAAAGAGCTGTTTACTTTTTTTAAAGTTAAAGATTAGAAAGAACTGAATACAATGTGTGAAACTAGGTAAAATCCTGGAGCCAAATTTCTTCTTTTGCTGTGAATGACATTATTGGGACAATGGGTAAAATTTGAATATAAGCTGTATATTAGATAATATTCTTATATCGACATTAGTTTGTTAATTTTTATAATTGTACTGTGGTTATGTATTTCAGTGTCCTTGTTAAAAAACACACGTGCACACACACAGGAAAGGAAAAATAAGACAAATATGGTTAAATATTAACAACTGGGAAATCTGGGTATAACCAGAGTGCTTTGTAATGTTGTTTATGACTTCTCTATAGGTCTGAAATTATTTCAATATATGAAGTTACAGAAAAATGTCATGATACCAAAGAATAATGAATCATAGATGAAAGGTTAATTACATACTACTTTTAGTGAAAAAAGCAAGGTTTAAAACTATATATAGTATATCAGTACATATTTCCTTAAAATGTTAGAAAGAAAAATATTAATATTTAGCTCCAAAGGATGGGGCTGTGTGTGATTATAACTTTTTTCTTTATATAGTTCCATATTATCCAAATACTACAATGGATATGCATTATTTTTACCATCAGAACAAAACTGTTAAACATATTTTATAAGTAATTACATAGTTTAA
The DNA here is from genome assembly GCA_017311185.1 of Proteles cristata cristata. Taxonomy (NCBI): domain Eukaryota; kingdom Metazoa; phylum Chordata; class Mammalia; order Carnivora; family Hyaenidae; genus Proteles; species Proteles cristata. The sequence goes on along the minus strand of JAESUZ010003900.1, from coordinate 802,073 downwards.
GGCCAAATATCCATCTCTTGAAACTTAACATGTATTGTATTCTTTTTTCCTTTTTCCTCTGATAATTAACATGTACTTGAGCTCCACTGAAGACTGTTTTAACTCTTAAAATAACTTTCTTCTGTGACTATAGTCCAGACAGTGTCGCTTTCAATTCCTTATAATCATAATTTTGGGAAAGTAAGAATGGTTCATAAATAGGTGTAGAAGAGTATGAGTGAAATTGATATGGGTTCAAATCTATTTACTTGCTGTGAGATCTAAGACAAATAATTTAATTAAGTTAAAATGATATCATTAGGGAGGGCCCTAACCCAGTATAACTGGTGTCCTTATAAGAACAGGAAATTTGACCGCGGACAGGTACAGAGAGAATACATGTGAAGAGATGTAGGGAGTAGATAGCATCCAGAGCCATAGAGGGAGGCCTGGTACAGACCCTTCCCTCTCCTGTCTCAGAATGAACTAGTCTTGTGAATACCTTAATCTCAGACTCCTTGCTTCCAGAACTGTGAGAAAATAATTTCCGTTGTTGTAAGCCACCCAGTCTATACTTTGTTATGGCAGCCCTAGTAAACTATACAAGGCAACGCGGAACATTAAACCAAATGAAATGAGTAAGACCAGTAATATTTTGTACCTGGTACAATATACACTTAATAAGTGGCATGTGTCATTATTGATTTTTACAGTATAGGAGTCCTTATGATTAACTACAGATTTTTTTTCCCCAAACAATTAATCTTAAAATAAAACATACTTGCATTTTTCATCAGTTCTTAAATCAGAGATTGTGACCTGAAAAATGTCTCAAAATAATAATTATATATTAAAAGTGACCTTGGAGTTAACCTAGTCTAGCTATTCCCCCTTTATTTTACTGAGAACAGAATGATTATGTAATTTTTGTCCAGGTAGAAAGCAAAACCATTTTTTATTATATAGACGCCCAGGCTTTCATTCAAGAGTTACTTTATTTTTTTTTTTAATGTTTTATTTATTTCTAGGAGAGAGAGAGACAGTGTGAGCAAGGGAGGGTCAGAGAGAGAGAGGGAGTCACAGACTGAAACAGGCTCCAGGCTCTGAGCTGGCAGTCAGCACAGAGCCTGATGCGGGGCTCGAACCCACGAACCGCGAGATCATGACCTAAGTGAAAGTCGGACACTTAACCGACTAAGCCACCCAGGTGCCCCAAGTGTTACTTTAAAACACAATATGTCACTAATATGTTACTTACAGCTCTGTTTGTTTTATCTTACCAGATTGCTGTTTGGTGGAACAGTGGTGTTTTTTCTCTTTTCTTCTTCTGACTCTTCAAAATCTAGCTGTACTTCCTTATTTCTGTATAAAAGGGCATCCTAATTGTAAATTAATTGTATATAGGAAATATTTCTGTCTTTAGAGTAGGAAGACCATACCTATGAGACTTCTTTGGATTCTAGCAAGTTTTAGGATCAATCCATCAGGGCTGAAGTAGTTACATTTATTGATAAGGAACCTGTCTGAATCCAATTTAAAAAGCTGGGTTGAACCAGTTGGCCACATTGGAGTAGCACTGACATAAAGGCTCAGGAGTCCAGGCAAAATCCATGGCAACCTGAAGCCATGCAGGAGGTTGGGGTTGGGGTGGTGCCCTAAATTTAGTTGAGAAACAACCAAGGTCATATCTGGGAACAATGCCGTGTTGTAAGTCACAAACATGTAAGTCCCAGAAACATGTGCTTAAAAGAATCACACTGATTGGAAGATAGCCTACATATCAAGTTAAATAAGTGAGGATCCGTTCAAACTATTGACCTATTCTTTCGTTATTCTGCTAGCCACTTCTAGCAATCCTGATTATTCATATAATGAAAGTAAGGACAAAGCAGAGAGAAAAACAGACATGGAAGCAGAGTATTTAGTGAACTTGTAAGGTTGTTCTAGGTTCTCCTTCTCAGTGTGGACTCCCTTTCTAAGGTTGAGACCACTTGACCTTTATTTGCAAGATCAAGTCCACTGAAAATCAAGAACCAATTCTGAACATAAACAGGAGAAAATCTAAGAAAGTTGACACTATTGCTCAGTACTTTTACTAATGTGGTTGGTCAAATCCAGATCATGAGCTATAGACCTAGTAGCTGGGACTCTGTCTTGTTTTTCTTATTAACTCCTGACTTACACCCATGACTTAACTTGTACTTTGGACAAGGATTCTCTCTTGATTATAGTTAAGTATGTATGTAAGTATAGTAAACATTCCCAGGTTTGGAATTCTACTTAGTTTACCAGTCCTCCAGGAATGGTGGTCCTAAAGTCATATCTGTAACTAAGCTCTGGTTTCCTTGCTCGAGGCCTCTTGGGTCTCTGGGTTGTGCTCTGTTGTCTATCACAAGGCACCCATCACTTCAGTTGGTATTCCCTCCAATACTGGATATTGTCTTGATATGGTACAGGTTTTATTTTAGGAGGTTTGCTGACACGCCTTCCTCTTATCACCCTCACCTGGTTCACTGTTCCAACTCTTCCAGGGCCAACCTCTGGTTCCACCATGTTTTCTATTCCCAGATGGGTGTTTCCCTGCTTTGTCAGTCGTTCGGTTTCAGATCTTGGTCAGACTATCCAAATAAATGGTGTCTTCAGCCTCTGAACTTGGAGGTAAAGGGAAGCTACACTAATATACCAGTGCTAGAAGAGTATTGTCTCTCTATCTTGCCCCATGACTACATCAATTATGACTACATGAACTCTGCACAGAAATGATGTGTTGTTCATTTGCTGACAAGAAGAAATATTCTTGGAGGTTGTATAAGAATAGGCTATAGATTAGATTATGCCATGGTAATAAACACCTCTGAATCTCAGTGGTTTAAAACACATAAGCAATCAAAAAAGAAATATTTCTTTTTTGCTCATTCCATAGACTTATTTGGGGCTAATAAGGAGGGATATGCTTATCGTAGTCACACTGGAATTCCGCTTTTCAGAGAAGCCACTAACTTGAATATTCCCAGCCTCTGTGACAGAAGGTATAGAGAAAATTTATTTATGCAATATTCAGCCTGTAAGTAAAACACATATACTTCTGTCTACAACTTATTGACCAGAAACTAGTTACTTGATCCCACATAACCCCAAAGAGATTGTCCCAAATACAAGGTACCAAATGCTTGAATGCAATGAACTGGACAGTTTTGTCAAATAGCACTAATAATGCACTGTGGCCAAGCTGTTAGCACCAAGTCCTGCCTATGCCAAAGCCAAAAAGCACTAGATGGAAGAGGCAAGAAAGGAAAACTAAATTCCCAGTAGTCAGAAAATGAAATATAGCAGTGAAATGCCAAAGGGGTGAGAGACAGGAAACAAGAGTTATAGACATGACAAGAATCTTTATCAACAGAAAAGAAGTGACACAGAAGATCAGCAGGAGCCACTACTAGAAGAAGGGAAAGTGTTACCATCTGCAGGAAGTGACAAGCTCAGGCCTATCTGCCTCAATAATATCCATTAGTATTTGTTTACACTTTACTAACCAGAGTTCCTAACAACTAAAATACATAGGAAGACCATTCCATTAAAAATAAAAAAAAGCTAAATTATATCTACTTCACTCTGTAGATAAGTGAACACTTTCAGTGTCAAATATAAAAATGTGAAGTACTGATGTAATAAGCTTTCTGGGTAACACTGGTTTAAAGAATAGGATGGGAGAAATCTTTGGAATAATATAGATGCACTTTCCGTTCACATCAGTGGGAGGGAGGAAAGGGATATGAACTCAGGATATTGTGTAAAGTCACTTTTTACCTCAGAATTAACAGATGGTCTAGAATTCAAGAGTTTAATGGATCACTGATTTCAAAGTCACCTTAGAACACCCTGGCAGGGAATTATGAACACTGGAAATGATAATCAAACCATAATAAATCCTTATTTGATCACAGTAAGATAACAGCCATCCCATGATGGTTATGACAAGGTTTTGGATCTTTAGTGCTTGAACCTGCAGTCAGTCATACATCTCCTACCCCCTCAAAATGGTTCAAAATAAGAAATACCACAAATAACCTTTTTTCAAAAAAAAAAAGATAAAAATGGATGAGGGCCAAGGAAACTCTTAGGTAACAGTAGAAAAACAACTTCAAAATATGTTTGACGTGAAAAACAGGAAAGTGCAGGGCAGGGGGATGTGTATACTACCCTTTTGGATAAAAAGTGAATGAAAGCTAATATGTATTGTAACTTGTAGATGTACACAAATACTTGAAAGTATATAAAATTGTGATTACAGTGTTTGCTGACAGTGGGAGGGCACTGTGGAGGGGAACTTGGAGGTCAGCCAAAGGTACTGAAAGGAGAAAAAGTATTTCTAGCAAAGACACACACATGCACATGTATACACATACATATACACATACACATATATATGCTCAATACATATATGTAATTTTAGCCTCATAGATATCTTAGCTATTCAAAAAGTTGAAAAATTAGTGCTTAAAAGTGAAAGTATTACTCCTTAATTGAAAGTAAAGTAAAATAATGGTCGACGGTAAGTAATGAAACAAGCATAAGGTTGGGTGTGGGGATATTTAGACATAGTCCATTTTAAATATAGTGACTTAAAGCTCAGTAACACTGAACAAATATAGTAGTTACCTAAGATTATTGTCAGATTTTAAGTACCTAATTGTAATGATTTACGGAGTCTCACAGAGAAGCCAAGTCAGAAATGTCAGCATGTTAGTGTATGTCAAGCTCATCACTTTCACTTTCACAAGAGTAATTTTGAAGACTTTCCAAGAATCAGAAAGGTACTTTAAAGTTTTGTAATCTCTTTTTAACTTGACCAATTCACCAGGTAGAGTCGTTTGAGAAACAGTCACTGACTGTTGAAATATATCAGCTCCTTAGTAAAAGTTATAGTTTACCTGAGCCAAGGTTTATCCGAATGAAGCCAGCATTATAAATCCTCTCTGTGGTGAATTCTTTGCTTGATACAATGTTTAAGAAAGAAGTAGAGGAGAATAAAACATGCTGCAAACTTGAGAATCTGATATTTCTCACTACTTGGACTCTTTTTCTACTCATCTCAGTTGTCTCCTCAGTGCATTTGCACTGCTTTCCTTATTTAAGCAGCATGGCTTCCATAGAGTACCTCTCCTCCATGTCTTCAACAATCTAAATCTTTCCTTCAAAGCTCACACAAAATTCTACTTACTTTCCTTGTTTTCCACTATCCACCCTAACAATCTGAGGTCTTTGAAGAGCTCTGAGATAGTTGGTGGACCCAGATACTAATTATTCCATGTATGCTACGGGCATATGTCATTGGCCAGACACCCTGAAGTCACAAGGGGGTTAGTGAGTAAGAGACAGCTTCATTCAAGAGACTGAATTCAAGTATGGAAACTGCAGATCTCATCTGATCTTCAAAACTGACAGGCTGTAGAGCGTCAGCATCACATACCCATGTTTATGAGGAAAAGCTATGCTCAATACCCAGTTCTTATTAAAATGTCTAGTATATAATATGTGCTCCCTAATCTATCAATATTTGTTGAATCAAAAAATAAACACCATTAGTTTCTATGCAAAAGCCCCATGAAAGAACATATTTACTGAACGCATTTTGTCAAAACTAAATTTACAATGGCTTCTTTTTCTGGGAAACCAGTAATAGCTGCTTCTAACAAATCCATCACTGTGTAGACACCAAATTATAACAAGTATGAACTTATTGTGCACAAACAGTTAGAACATCATAATTAACAAGTCAGGTACGTGGGCATTATGTGTGTGTTGGTGATTTGCCTTCACTGTCTTATGCGAGATTCCTGATTGCAAATTAATTTATCAAGTATCTTCTCATCTAAAGTACAACCTGTCAAAGTGAGGACCTCATCTTCTCTCTCCTTGAATGCCTAATTCCACACATGTATGATTGTTGATTAAAGAAATGAGAGCTAGAGAAGAAAGGTAATAATAATATGCTATGAGATTACCTAGGATTAAATACCCTTCCATGGAAAATTTTGATCAGTCACAATAGCATCACAGGAAAATTTTCCAGCAATAATCTTTTTCTTACCAGTTCTCCAAGAATATTGACCATTCCTTGCCTTAAATTTGAAGGTGAGTAAGTAGAATTAAGAAAAAAGTATTTAAGTCAGGTTAAACCACTCTCACCTCATTGATTTTTCCAGAGTCAACTCTTGGAGACTGGTCCACTGGTGTTCTCTTGACTAGCTCCATGCTATTATCCACTTGTGGCCGTATAGTCCAACAGTTTGGCCATTTGTTACCAAGCATAATTCTACTGCAGTGATGACATTCATTGCATTCAGTCTTTACCAAGCAAGAGCTAATCTGATTTGTTTCTAATCTAATTATGTTCTAAGACACAGTCACATTTTATCTAAAAGTTCAGGTGGGGACATGTTACTTCCTAATAATGTTGAATCATTACCAAATCAAATTCAAATAGCAATGTCTGATATGAGGAAAGGTCCTTTTCATTTCAAATGCTACTGAGTAAAAATTTGACAGTTGTTTAAGTTCAAACTGTTAATGCAAAAACTGTGTTTAGAGACTATGTGATCCAAATCTCTCATTTTCAAATGAGAGACTGGAGGCTTGGGGAAGTTGAATTAGGTCAGTCCATCTATGGTCCAGAAGTTAGAATAGAAGTTACACTTCCCCATTCTTTCAGTTCTACAAATACTGAGACGTGTGTGTGTGTGTGTGTGTGTGTGTGTGTGTGTGTGTGTGTGTGTGTTTGGTCACGCATACTTTCTAGCTAAAAATTTAACTAATCAAATTAAATGGCACAATTGTGATTATTTAAAGAAAAAAACATGTGAAAATATTATAATTTGCTTCTATGTACTATTTTCAGTTATACTGAAAAATCAAATGTAGGCATATTAAGTGAACAATGAAATAGAATACTTTTTGTATTTATGACAATTTTTAATGCTATATGATTTTGATATTATTATTTCAGACAGAATTTAAGATGAGATTATGTTTAAACTCTAGTTATTAAAATATGTGTGTAATATCTACTACGGCATTAACAGAAAAGGCTGGTATCTAAGTGTTGATGGTAAAAATGTAATTGTCCTTATAACTAATTTCTGAGCCATATGTTCATTTCCAATTTCATGGTTGTGCTAATAATAGTTCTGTGTCTGTTATACTTGAGAAGCGTATCTTAGAATCATTGTTTCACATCTTCAAGGTATGCAAGCAAGGTTTAATATAATGAAGAGATTCTTATGGCTTAGATGCAGTAGCTAAGCAGGTCTCTTATGACTGAGGACAAGGTGAGTTCAGTTGAAATTATGATTCTCCATTCTATTTATCAATGTAACATGTCTTCCAGGCTTCAGTAGTTAGAATACTTTATAGCAGTAATTGCAAAAGAATCATTTCTTCTTTAAATGGGAGAAATATCATAGACCCAAGATAGTTATTTCCCTTCTGGAACTGTTATTTTTAGGGGATAAATATAAATGTGCTTCTTTGATGATACACACAGGCAATTTCAAATAAAATGGGAGTTATGTGGAAAGATTGAACAGAAAGTAGACCTTATCATGGTTTAACTAAATGAAGCTCAGTCTCTCAAATAAAGAAAAATACCACTATTAATGATCAGTGTGAACTTCAGCAGATATCCAACTTCTGCAAAATAGTATAATCCAAAGCATTACCAGTTAACAAGGAGTTTTCTATGTATACCACAATAGCTTTTGATCAGTTTATCAATTTATACACCATAATAGTGTTTTATCTCTACCTGAAGAAGGAAGAAAGTCCCTGTTGCCAGGTCTGATGTAAATCGCAGAAAGTAAGATCATCTTCTATGGAGAGATGTTTGCTGACATATTAGGAGAAAAAAGCCTCATTCTGCATTAAGTTAATTCTGACAATACAAATAACTACCATCGGGAAAGTACTCAAGGAAAAGTTCCAATACAGAATAAATTTTAACTAGAGACCATTTCTTATGAAAGCAACAAAAAGGAAAGAGTTTTCACTTGCTATAATAATACAACATTAAAGAACTTTATTGTGGGTGGGGAGGTGCAAAATGGAGGCAGAGGAAGATCCTGAACTCCCCTCCTCTCACAGGCACATTAAATATACAGCTACGTACATACGGAACAATTCCCTCTGAAACAGACCTCAAAGCTAGCTGAACAGTCCCTCCACCACAACGGGTAAAAGGGTCACATCAAGAGGAGTAGGGGAGGCAGAATCAGGGTTTCGCCAAAAACGGCACCTTTGCTGCAGTAACCTATCATCGTGCGGGGTCTCACAACATAGGAGTCTCTTCCTGAGGAGCAAGGGGTCTGTGCCTCACGGCAGGCACCCCAATACGTGGGGCCTGCGCTGGAGACAGGAGCCTCCAAAATATCTAGCTCTGAAAAACAGTGGGGCTTCCATCCAGGAGACCCAAATGGCTGTGGGGAACAGAGATACGACCATTAAGGGGCTTGTACACAGAGTCACTTGCTTCAGGGCCCAGTGCCAAAGCAGTAGTTTGAAAAGTGCCTTCACTGTTTCTAAAAGAGATCCATTTGCTAACCTTAAAGAACCTGCTGGGATTCTCCCAGATAGAGGCTCGTTTTTTCACTCTTCTATCTTCCCATCACAGGCACATACCCGCAGTCCCTGCACTCCCTTGCTGCTCTGGTACAGGCTCGCGGGCAGCACACGGCTTCCTGTGAAAAAGTCCTATTTACTTAGCCTGGAGCAATTAGACGGGGCAAAGAAATATTAGGCGTCCAAATCAGAAATGAAGAAGTAAAACTGTCTGTATTTGCAGATGAAACAATACTGTATACAGAAAGCCCTGAAGACTCTACCCAAAAACTGTTAGAAGGAAAACACAAATTCAGAAAGTTGCAGAATACAAAATCAATATATAAAAATCAGCTGCATTTCTATGTACAAACAACAAATCATCAGAACAAGAAATCAAGTAAACAGTACCAATTGCAATTGCATTGATAATTGTAGTTTCAAAACTTACAAAGATTACAAATTTTTCTAGAACATTCCCTGTTCCTATTTCCATTAGAAACCTTACATTAGGTAACCCTTCAAGGATTCAAATGTTGAGGGTTCTAAGGTCATAGGTCTTTGCCAAATTTAATATCTCATTTCAATCCAACTTACAATTTCACCTCATTTTTTAAATAACACATACAATTTATACTTTAGAATAGTTTCTCGGGGTTCCTGTAAACTCAAGGGGTTAAGAGTCCAACTCCTGAATTCAGCTCAGGCTGCGATCTCAGGATTCATAACATCAAGCCCCATGTCAGGCTCTGTCTTATCAGCATGGAGCCTACTTGGGATTCTCTCTCTCCTCTCTATGCCTGTCCCTGTTCACTTGCTCTCTCTCTCTCAAAATAAATAAATATTTAAAAATCAGGTTCTGACTTCTATTCACAAAAAAAGGAAGGAAAGGATAAGGGGAGGGAATAAGGGAAGGAAGAATTTTCACTTACCAATAGGTAATTCAGGCTGAATTGTAAAAAAAAAAAAAAAATGTAGATTCTAATTCATGATATATACAGGCTACTCCTCCTGAAAGAGAGGGTAGCAAGATAAAACAAAAACAAAAACAAAAAAACTAGGGTATATGTTTTCTCAAGAAATTGCTCTTGAGGGGAACAAAGTAATATGCTCATTTTTCTAACTTATTTAAAAATATTCTTTATGGAGAGAAAATGAGAGAGAGAGAATGAACTGTAGAAAATAAGATAACCTAAGTAGAGTAAGGCTAATTCACAGTAAAAACAATGCTCCCTGGGGATGGAAGATAGTGGTGTATGAATAAGAGCTCTGGCCACTGGGCATAATAAAAATCATGCTATTTAATATATGCGTATATGCTAAAAGTGTGTGTTTTCATAGTTCAGCATATGAGAGAGCTAAATAGAAGGAAAGGCCATCTCATTGCCTCAGAAGCGTGCTAGATACTTGGAATTGAATGGGCTACTGTGCACAACACCTACTTCCACTGACCTAGCCATGAAACCAAACAGAAAGCTGGTCTAGGGTCAAGCAGTATATCCTATAAGGTACAAATGCTGAGCTAATGAAATCTCACTTCATCCAAGGTCAAGCAAGAATCATAAAAAAATGAGCAGAACAAAGGAAGGGAGAACTCAGATGAATCGAATAAAGAATACGCTGCAGAAAAGGGCCTAATTCCTGATTCATAACATTATTTGACTAACTCACTACAATAAAGTGAGATGGGACCACTAGAAATTAATGCAGTCAGTCACATGTAGAAAAAAGACTAAGTTGAAAAGACAACAAAATCAGAAGGAGACTGGATGGATTAGAAAGGCTGATAAGCCTACATAAGACAGAACATCACCAGGGACTTCGAGCTTTGGTTTCAGGTGTAGAAATCTGGAAACAGCATTATTCCCACCTTAACATCATGTGAAAGCTGTATAATATATAAAATCATAATTTTTAAAAATAATTGATGGCCAAAGTAATCAGAAACCCTCAAGTCTATGTAAAGACAGGTGCCTCCAAGGAGAGACAGAACACAAGCACTGGCTCAACCAGGGCAAAGCATGGCAAGAAGACAAAGCCATTATAAAAGTGAGCAAGAGGAATTCAGCTAAAATCTTTTAACTACTTCCAAAAGGCTGAGAACAGGCTATTATGAGCATCTGGAACTCCAGCAAGCCTCAGACACAAGGAGAGTTTGCACCTGCTCAGACTCAACAGAACAGAGGTTTACTAGATAGTCAAAAGAAAGACTGGGCAGTTGTAGTGGAAGACTGGAGAAAGCCTCCTCTGGTTGGTGGTGCAGGCTGGCTGAGGGGCATGCCAGCTGCTCTGCTGGGGAGGGGCGGTTAAAAGCCCCACCTAGGTTCATTTTCCTTAAAGAACAGCAAGCCCTATCATCCCCAGGGCATAGGACAAAAACCACTGTGGTTAGGGGAAGAAAAGTGAAAAATTTTTTATCCTGAGGGAAGTGGCAGGCTTGTGAAATTATATAGATAGATAAACTAGAATAGCCAAATCAGCTTTGAAAGAGGACAGAAATGGAATTTCAATCTACCTGATATGAAAGTTTGCCCATAAGTGACAGTACAGCATTGGTAAAAGATGAGACATATAGATTGGAATAGAATAGAAAAATAGAATAGAATAGAAAAACCAGGAATAAAGGCAGCTGGGTGGCTCAGTCGATTGAGCATCTGACTTCGGCTCAGGTCATGATCTCACTTGAGTGTTTGAGCCCCACATTGGGCTCTGTGCTGACAGATCATAGCCTGGAACCTGCTTCGAATTCTGTGTCTCCCTCTCTCTCTGCCCCTCCCCTGCTCATGCTCTGGTCTCTCTCTCTCAAAAAATGAACAAACATTAAAAAAAAAAAAGAAAAGAAAAACCAGGAATAGACTCACACTAAAATGGTTAATTTCCAACAAAGGTTCAAATTAAATTCAATGGAGAAAGTATAGTGTTTGAGCTGTTGCCGCTATTAGCACCGTCAGTATTATTTCCTAACAGTTATTGATTGTTGATTTGCTCCACGGTAAACCATTTACATGAGTAATTTCACTTAATCTTAACAATAATTCTGTGATGTTGTTACTATTGTTATCTGCATTTAATAGGTAAGAAAACTGAAGTTTTTTTTTTTTTAATGTTTTATTTATTTCTAGAGAGAGAGAGAGAGAGACAGTGTGAGCAGGGGAGGGTCAGAGAGAGAGGGAGACACAGACTGAAACATGCTCCAGGCTCCGAGCTGGCAGTCAGCACAGAGCCCGAGGCGGGGCTCGAACCCACGAACCGCGAGATCATGACCCAAGCGAAAGTTGGACGCTTAACCGACTAAGCCACCCAGGCGCCCCAGAAAACTGAAGTTTTGAAAGGTCATATTATGCCGTCAATAGTAACCAACAGCTAGAAAATATATGGACATATGTTCTTATCAAGTAAGTGTTGAAAAACAAAGTAAGCTCCAAGGAAGATGGTCATGGTGCAAATAAATGATTGATTAGCACTGAAATCAGTAACATTTTAACAAATTTCATCACAGAATTGATTTTAAATTTAAAAATATACTTTACAATAGAAAACATCTACTGTAAAATGTATTAACAGTAAATGTATCTATACTAAAAGAATAGGACAGTAGAAAACACTCTCGTGCCAACTTAAACTCCCACTTTCTCTGGTTTAGATGATGACTCTACAATATATGTTTAATTTCCAGTGAAAATAATTTCCTCTTGAGTACTTTTTCAGTCTGCACTTTTCTTAGGTATTTCCAAATAGGTATTTTCACACCTATGTTTTATGATTAGTGTTTCAAAAATTTACCAAGTTCCAGAAAAAGAGTTTATTGAGATTTTTATTGGAAGTACATTTAATTGATCATTCAATTTGGGAAGAATTGGCCTCTTTTTATTATTTGGTGCCGCCACTTAAAACAGGTTTTGAATTCTTTTTAGTGTGTCTCTCACAGTTCTGGTTACTGATCACTGTTACATTTCCTATTATTTCAGTTTATTAGATTATTGTTATCATTGAAAAGAATTGCTATATAACAACTTCCATGCTGTTACATATGTATTATTATATTAAATATCTTAAAGAAAATAGTTTCATTATGAAAATATTTCCATGCTGTGTTTCAATAGCCCATAGGTTTCATTTTACCATAAAGTCTATCACCAGGAGTCAGCACATTATGACATTTGATCCTATATTAAATATTGACAAAACTCTATGATACTACCCTTGATTTATTAGTTCATTTATAAAGTAGCTTCAAAATTCCACTAAGAAAATTTTCTGAGGCCTCCATTTTTATCATTTTTCCACCTTCTATACATGGCACAAAGGCAATATATTTATTTAAATGCAAATTCAACTGCCATATTTTGAACACCTGCTGTAGCTTAGATTCTGTGAGAAGCCCTTATACACAGTCTTAATTATTCTCCACAACAGCACCATGAATATTATTTTACTCCATTTTTCAGTGAGAACACATTTTAAATTCTTAAAGAAAGATAATGAGTAATTCTTAAATTCTAAGAATTTTCTTCCTACATTTCTTACACAGTACTTAAGAACATACACAAAACAGCCTTTAAAAATGTGTTCCAAGTATGTGACTTTTTGCTATTTTTCAGATGGATTTCTTAGGTTGGCTTTTGTGAGGTGTTTATACCGAGCAGCGTGTTTTTTATGTTATCCCTTACAGAGAGTAGTGGAGGTTTCTCTCAACAGCATTAAGTCAGCCAGAGAGAAAACTACAGACAATGGAAGCATTTATATGATTGTAAAAGATGTTCAATCAAACAAAATGTGATCCTTAAAAACCTTGAATATTGGAAGCCTTCATCTAAAAACAAAGATAAGAGGAAGCACACGGTTGATATGGCAAGTTGAGTCCCAGGAAGGAGGGTAATTCAGAGTTCCCTATTTCTGCCAAGGGCATACTTAAAGAGTTGTTCTCCATATTTTAATTTTTGTCATTTTTAAGACCATTGATCTTTACCACAAGTGAGGTCACCTAATGGTTATTTATCTAGTCATTCACACTTGAATGCAAGTTTCTTTGAAATAAGATATATTGTGCCTCGTTGAGCTATTCAGTACAGTACAAGCCAGATTTTGAGAATCTCCTACTCTAAATCACATTCACCATGCCACCAGCTGCTCATTCAGAATGGGGTTCCTGTTTTTTTTTTTTCAGAGTGAGGTTTGGGGACTTAAAGGGAATCACTAAAGACAATTATCATGGTTGTACTACACAGACTTAACTGTGTAGGTGTAGGGTTGGGGAGGAAGGGAGAGAGGGAAGAAAGAGGAGAGTGAGAGAGAGAGAGAAAAGGGAGAGAGATAAGTTATTGGGTTCAATGATATATGCAACATTATAGAATTATAAGCCTAGCACCGCAAAGTCAATTTTTTGCCTTCTAGAGTGAATCTGATCATTTTATTAAGCTATCCAAACAACATCTTTCTTCAGTGTGTTTAATCATGCTTCAAGAATGGTTCATGAAAAGACACTACATATGATCAATGTGGTCTATAAATAGAGAAAGGTATTCACTCATTCACTCTTTTATTTAATATTCAACCAATATTTAGAATATCTGTGAAATACAAACCATGATGCTAGATATTATACATATAGGCATGAACATGACAGGGGGTCTGACAGTAACAGCTAATTACAAAATGACTTATGTATTTGCAATTTTGATAAGAGTAATATGGAGGAGGAGAACGACAGGATACTAAAAATTCCTGTAAAAAGGGGATCTATTATGGGAGGCGTCTTGTATTTCCTTTTAATAAGTCTTGCAAGTATGTGCTGTATATATCTGAATGTAATCCTGGGCTCCAATCTATACCAAGCGTCTTGTTTACCATGCAGGGTATGTCATGTTGGCAAGTTGGGGGAAAAATGTCTCTTCTTCTTCAGTTTTAAGAATATTCTATGATACTTCTTGTGTTACTTACCTTTGACTGACTAAGAACTACCCTCAAATTTGGAATCTCTATCAGAATTACACAGTTTGGTATGTCACCTGGCAGTTAATGATCTAACTTGGGATGCAATTATTGAAAATAAATAGAAACTGTGAAACAACCAGTCCTTGTCTTGTTTCTGGAGAAAAACCTTGAAGTTCTGCTGACATAGTCTACTAACTTTTAGTCTATTGGAAAGTAGAAGGTCTTCTGTGGTCCATCATCTCACAGAGTGATATTATACTGTTTCCAGAACCATGGCATTTAGAACAAAGGGAAAAATAGTTTTGTATGCTGAATATAATTTAGGTTTGGTATTTTAGGATGCATACATCTATGTGGGTTGTTTAAAAGTGCTGACTGGATGGATGTGGAAATTGGGTTATTTACAGAACCAAGGTGTTTGTTTATTGGCTTTTTGATTTCCGTTTTCAGACTAAATAAGCTCTGTCCTTTTCAGCATTTCTCATTGTACATCTCAATCCTCTTCCTAATTCAAAACATTCTTCAATGTGAATAAGCATAAAATAAAAATAAGTAAGAGGAAGCAAGTAGTCTGTTAGAAATAATCAATTTTGCTTCTCCGCCCCCTCAGGATTTCCTCCTGGAGGAGTGAATTCTTTAGCTCTCAGCATCTGCTAATTTTGTGTTGTCTTCCTTGGTTTCATGATGGAACATTTAGAGAGAGAAGTATATCCGGCAGTGGTCATTAGCCTATCACTAACAGAGTAGTTACAGGAGTTAGATGAAATGCTCCTGTTAGCATTACAGCAGCTGTGTATCATACCACCCAACCCCAAACTGAAAGCCTACAGCTCATCCTTTTGGAAAACACACATGCACATGATTACTGAAGTGACAGATGCAATTAAATCTCCAAGAGCAGATGTCTGGTGTGAAGAGGTTGGAAAGTGAGACCACAGATTGGCCAATGATGCTGAGTTAGACACTGTAGCTTAAAAGAAAGCAGCTAATCTTTGATTTTCGATTTCAACTCTTTTGTTCCAATGGCACCAGAGACATAGATTCAATTTCTCCCAAATTGGCTTTTTTTTAAGAGTTAAATGTCTTGAGAAATGACTAAACTCCAGATTGATGCATCTGCTTTAAACTTGAAGCTTCTATACATCCATCATTGTCTGGCCCTTTGAGGCTGCCTGCAACTAGTTTGTCCATACCTGCAAAATATGATTTGGCCGTGCAGTTACCTCATCTTCCTTCTTATTCAAGTCCTCTGCCCTCCTGCTAGCTCCAGTGTATGGATTAAATATAAACCTAAAATTTCTGTATAATATGTTCCAACACTCCCATGAAAATTTGACATGTTTTTAGAAAGTTCAGCCGGATTATATAACCTACTTCTTGACTTGCTTTCAAATTCATTCACATGTAACCACTGTTACCTTTCTTACTCCGATAATACAGTTGGCTCTTGAATGACAGGGATCTGAACTGCACGGATCTACTCCTATATGGATTTTCTTCAGTAATACATATAGCACTGTAAATGTATTTTCTTTTTCTTAAGATGTTCTTAATAACATTTCATTTTCTCTAACTTACTTTATTGTAAGAATATATATATACAGGTGTGTATACATATAGGAGAAAATATGAATTTATTAATTGCTTATGTTATTGATAAGGCTTCCAGTGAAACGTAGGCTATTAGTAGCTAAATTTTTAGAGAGTCAAAAGTTATGTACAAATTTTTTGACTGGGGTTGGTGAGGGATCAATGCTCCAACCCTCAAATTGTTCAAGGGTCAATTCCTTTAGGGGATTATTTTGATGACTGAAGAAGTACCTAAAAGAGCTCCTGGTACATAATGGGTGTCTGATGAACGACAGCTGCAATATGGCAAAGTGCAATGACCCTGGATTTTGCTTTCAGGTAGACCTGAGTTGATAGTTTATCTCCAGGGTTTGTCAGCTATGTATTCCCCGCTGTATTTCGTAGCCTCTTTGAGCATTGATTTCCTTTATGAGAAGGCAATAAAACCAACTTGCCATACTAATTTAAGGGTTGGAAGCATTATCCCCAGAAATGGGGTGCTCTATAAATCATAGTGATATCATCATTACCATCATCATTCTTAGCTGCTTACATCAGGAGCCTGAAATCTTCTCATTAGCTGTTAAAAATGGGATGGTAAACTCAGAGTCTCAAACAGCATTTGAAGCAACTCAAATCAGCAGAAAACAATATGGTACAGGTATTATGAGCAGGGACCCTAGAGAAAGACAACCTAGCCTGAGTGTGAACGCCAGCCCCAGTGATATGAACTTGAGCCAAATGTTATGCAGCCTATGTCTCCTATTCTATAAATGTTTAAGTCTACTACGCACAAGGACACAAGGCCTGTTCCATGGCCTGGGATATATGACAGAAATTATCCCTGCCCTCATGGACTTAGCCTGGGGAGAAATGGACAATAAGCAGCCAAATGCATGCTAAGCTTCTTTGTTTTTTCATTGAAACTATGAGTGCTATGAAGGAAAAGTACAGAATGCCATGGCAGCATTTAATGAGCACGTAACTTAGGAGAGCACTGTGGAATATACCAGCACTTTCTGCAGTAGAGTCATGAGGATTAACTGCTACAATGCAGGAGGATTAATGAGGATTAGCTGTAACAAAACATTCAGCAAGATGACCTGGCACAGAATATGGGCTCAGTAATTGTTTGCTATTAAAGCTATGTTTATTGAGGTCCTAATGGATAGCTTACGCACAGATAAAAGCTCTAATAAATATAAAACAAGGTGAGTTAGGTTGAAAGCCCTATCCCCTAAAGATTATACAATTCCACTGAAGATGCAATAGGTCATATAAACATGGGATTAAATGCCCAAGCAATAAACCTCCATTCATCTAAGGAAAATTATCAAATTAGTCTGGAATGGTTGAAAAATGATCCCAGAGGAAGTAGAACTTAATCTAGATCCTGAAGCAAGAGCAAGTTTTGTATAGATGGAGAGTAAAGGAAGATGTTAATATTAATGTGGATTTTTCTCCTTTATCCCTATATAGGCGAAATCAATTTTAATATATCACTTGGTAGGTGATTCTAGATTGGTGCAGCAGGTCAATGATGTCTTTGAAAACTGAGGTTCCTTCCATACTCCTCCATCATTATCAGGTGTGTTTGGGATATCTCCCAAGCAAGAAAGCAATAGCAGCTTCAAACATATGCAAGTCCCTTCAAAGCCAAAGACAGAGGAAGACTGATTTTACCGCAGTAGCCTTTTTTATTTCCTTAATTAGAGAGGAAAATATTTTCCATAAGCGCCTCAACAGACATTTTCCCGCATGACATTGGACAAAGAGGATTGCATGCCCATCCCTAATCCAGCATTTGACAAGAATGGTAGTACCAGAACCGGCTTAGAGAGATCATGATCCATGCCCTTCACGGGGCATCTGGTGTTTAACAACAGCAGAGTTGTTCAGTCAAAGAACAGAGGGGAAAGTGATCTTTAAAGAAGCAATGAACAACCACTCTTCCCTTCTCGTCCTTTATATATATAAACTCTTCTCTCATATTCATCTGTCTTAAGATCCCAATGAACCACTCATTCTCAGTGTGTCACATCCAACTCCTCATGAACCGACTATACTCTCTCCTCTAAGAAAGTCTTAAGAGTTTCTGCTTCTTCATCTAAGCCCCTCAAGGCATGATCAGATAGGGTTTCTTCTCTAAGAGCTTTCAGGTGTGTGATGTTACATAGGAGTAGTCTGACAGGTGGAACATATGGGCAGAGCCAAGAAAAACTTTTCCAGAGTCATGTGACAAAGTCATGGTCAAAAGTGCCTAACTGCTACTGATTGAGATCCAGAGCCTATCTCAGAGGATTAATGATCACGTGTCATTACATGGCATCAGAAGGGCTGTCAGCAGGCACATACTAAAAATTAACCAAGTGAGACCTGAAGAAATAAAATTTACATTTGTTGCGCAAAACATCAGTAATAGGTCAGGTATGCAAACTCCTTCCACTTATAACAAAAGACAATTCAGTACAATATTTGATTTTGCAGGTCATAAAGTGTGAGTTTGATTATCTTTATTGCAGGTCTCAGGGTATTACAGTAGAAAATTCCATACCTCTATGTTTTGTCTTTATGATGTGCCGCTCACACAGCTAGTCCATCTGTTCATGGCATTAAATGTTTAGAATGTATATTTGTAAAACAAGAAATGTTATTTGCCTGACTCTCAAATCTAAGATTGTTTTAGCACACTGCAGCATATGGTATGGAAAGGACCTATCAATTGAGTCAAGTAGGGGGCATGGAAGTGGGAAATTTACAGGCAATATCAAGTGTAACTATGAGGGAGAGAAACAAAAATAGCAATGGGAAATCTTGAACTTTCCACAGAGAATGGAGAACTAAAAATTGTTAGGAAGGAAGATTCAAGCAATTAAATACAGAAGAGAAAATGTTGAGGAATTTGTAGAAACAGTGAATTCCGGCTTTACTGAGTAGTTTCATTTCTGCTTCCCACTACCAACTTCAGAAAAGCTACAGTTACTTCTAATTTTATATTATTTTATTTTCCATAAGTTGCCATATAGTTAGCATCTAAAATAACAGCCGGTCTTTTATTTCTTGTTTCTGAAATTATCCCCTTGGACTAAAGAAAGGGGTAGCCCCACTAATCCTGGGCTTCTGTACTACACAGGACTGGCAGACACAGAAGTATCATAGAAACACTTGAATCATGGGGTACCTGGGTGGCTCAGTCCGTTAAGTGTTCCACTCTAGATTTTGGCTCAGGTCATGATCTCATGGTTTGTGAATTCAAGCCCTGTGTCAGGCTGTGCTCTGACAGTGTGGAGCCTGTTTGAGATTCGCTTTCTCTCCCTCTCTGTCTGTCCCTCCCCTGCTCATTCTTTCTCTCTCAAAATAAATTTTAAAAACATTAATAAAGAAGAAAGATTTGAATTAGTAGCCTGCTTTCTATCCTGCTCCTTTGAAGTATTTAATCTGCCCATACGGTGTTTGTCATCAGGAGCTAACTAAGGGTTCCTCTCCCTTTCATCAAATATACACAATACTCATTTGCTTAGGACCTGATATCTGGAGTGAAATGTTTGGTTTGGCTGGGAGAAACTAGACGATCAAAAATAACGGGACACCAAAGAGGTATTTTCATGAAGGGAGGCAAAAAATAAACGAGGTCACTGGAAACCAAGTGTCTCTTTGCCAGAGCTTTGTGAAGATTTAAAGTTTAATGGACAGTCACTCATTTCAAACAATATGGGACCCTGCATAACCCAAAGATGGTGGAGATAGGGTAAGCAGGATCCAGAAACTTGGAGCCATCCTCACTGCCCACAGATGGAGATGACTCACCATTGCCACCCTTAGAGGTTGAAATGGGAGAGATGATCAATTCCAATTTTCTGAAACTGGGGAATGTATACAAAGGGATGAAATGGTCAGGGTTGTGGGGCTACATGTACCTTAGTTTCTTCTGGAAAGGTACTTGACTATAAACAAAAGCAAATGGGTACCACATTTTAAACTAAAGTACAGAAACCACCCTTAGGCATTCACAAGTAGAAAGTAATCCACAGGGGGAGGGGAGGGGAGGGGAGAGACAGACAGACAGACAGACAGAAACACAACTATCCCAAGTATCCTTCCAGCTACTCGTATAGTGACTGCTTGTTGTTTCTTTGAATTCATCAAATACTTTGAACTCACTGATAGTTTTTATGACTTTTTATTTTATTTCTTTAGTAGTTTATTGTCAAGTTGGTTTCCATATAACACCCAGTGCTCATACCCACAAGTGCTCTCCTCCATGCCCATCACCCTCCTAACCCTCATCCCCACCCCCATCACTCCTCAGTTTGTTCTCAGCATTCAAGAGTCTCTCATGCTTTGCCTCTCTCCTTCTCCCCCACTATTTTCCCTACTTCTTCTCCCCCACGGCCCTCTGTTAAGCTCCTCCTAATCCTCCTATACGTGCAAACATATGGTATTTGTCCTTCTCTGCCTGACTTACTTTGCCCAGCATAATACCCTCAAGGTCCATCCATGTTGCTACACATGGCCTGATTTCATTCTTTCTCATTGCCATGTAGTATTTCATTGTATACATAAACCACATCTTCTTGACCCATTCATCAGTTGATGGACATGTTTTGGCTACTGTTGAGAGTGCTGCAATGAACATTGGGGTACCATGTACCCTTATGCATCTGCACTCCTGTATACTTTTGGTAAATTCCTAGCAGTGATATTGCTGGGTCATTAGGGGAGTTCTATTGTTAATTTTTTGAGGAACCTCCACATTGGTTTCCAGAGGGCCTGCACCAGTTTACATTCCCACCAACAGTGTAAGAGGGTGCCCATTTCTCCACATCCTCACTAGCGTCTAGAGTCCTCTGATTTGCTCATTTTAATCTCAGTGTGGTTTTGATCTGCATTTCACTGATGATGAGGGGCTGAGCATCGTTTCATGTGTCCGTCGGCCATCTGCATGTCCTCTTTGTTGAAGTGTCTGTTCATATCTTCTGCCAATTTCTACACTGGATTGTTTTTTGGGTATGGAGTTTGGTGAGTTCCTTATAGATTTTGGATACTGGCCCTTTATCTCATATGTCATTTGCAACTATCTTTTCCCATTCTGTTTCCTATTAATTTTATGGATTGTTTCCTTTGACATGCAGAAGCTTTTAATCTTGATGAGGTCCCAATAGTTCATTTTTGCTCTTGATTCCCTTTTCTTTGGGGATGTGTCAAGTAAGAGGTCAAGGAGGTTGTTTCCTGCTTTCTCCTCTAGGGTTTTGATGGTTTCCTGTCTCACGTTCAGGTCCTTTATCCATTTTGAGTTTATTTTTGTGTATGGTGTGAGAAAATGATCTCGTTTCATTCTTCTGCATGTTGCTGTCCAGTTCTCCCAGCACCATCTGGTAAAGAGGCTGTCTTTTTTCCATTGGATACTCTTTCCTACTTTGTCAAAGATTAGTTGGCTGGACACTTTTGGGTCCAATTCTGAGTTCTCAATTCTTTTCCATTGGTCTATGTGTCTGTTTTTGTGCCAATACTATACTGTCTTGACGACAGCTTTGTAGTAGAGGCTAACGTCTGGGATGGTGATGCTTCCCATTTTGGTTTTCTTCTTCAATATTACTTTGGCTATTCGGGGTCTTTTTGGTTCCATACAAATTTTAGGATAGTTTGTTCTAGTTTTGAGAAGAATGCTTGCGCAATTTTGATTGGGACTGCATTGAATGTGAAGATTGCTTTGGGTAGTAATGACATTTCAACTATGTTTATTCTTCCAATCCATGAGCATGGAATGTTTTTCCATTTCTTTGTGTCTTCTTCAATTTCCTTCATAAGTTTTCTATAGTTTTCATCATACAGATCTCTTGTATCCTTGGTTAGGTTTATTCCTAGGTACTTTATGTTTTTTTGTGCAATTGTGAATGGGATCAGTTTCTTGATTTCTCTTTCTGTTGTTTCATTGTTGGTGTATAAAAATGCAACCGATTTCTGTATGTTGATTTTGTACCCTGCAACTTGGCTGAATTCTTGGATCAGTTCTAGTAGGCTTCTGGTGGAGTCTGTCGGGTTTTCGATGTAGAGTATCATGTCATCTGCGAAGAGTGAAAGTTTGACTTCTTCTTTGCCAATTTTGATGCCTTTGATTTCCTTTTTTTGTCTGATGGCTGATGCTAGGACTTCCAGCACTATGTTAAACAACAGTGGTGAGAGTGGACATCCCTGTCGTGTTCCTGATATCAGTGGGAAAGCACTCAGTTTTTCCCTGTTGAGGATGATGTTAGCTGAGGGCATCTCATAGATGGCTCTTATGATGTTTAAGTAAGTTCCTTCTATCCCGACTTTCTCAAGGGTCTTTATTAAGAAGGGATGCTGTATTTTTGTCAAATGCTTTTTCTGCATCTATCAACAGAATCATATGGTTTTTATCCTTTCTTTTGTTGATGATATGTATCACATTGATTGATTGATTTGCGAATATTGAACCAGCCCTGTAACCCAGGAATATGATAACACATCATGGTGCATTTTACAGTGAGAGTAAATTCTGCGCAGTAGAATGCTTTTTTTTTTTTAATGACTTTGAGCTACTTCTGGTAGGTTTTCTTTTTGAAGCGTTCTGTCTAACACTTAGCATGTCAGTATTTTATATTTACATGTTAAAAATCTGTTGCTACTTGGTCTAAATTCAGACCCATCGCCCATGAATGCACAAAGATGGATGGAATCAATTTTAAATCAGTGAGCTGAACTGAAGGATTGTGAACTAAGTATAAGCTGTCATCATATAGAGTTGACTCAAGAAAACCAGGTCCTTAAGAAATAGCCTGTGATTGCAGTACTTCTTCCAGGGAATAAATAGGCTACTGATATCAAATATGTCTCTACAATACACCTGACTAGAAACAGGAGAAGCAACTGATGATCTTTTGGAAAAAAAAACAACTACTTTCAGAAAAGGTAAGACATCCTAGAAAGTCAATATCCATTCTTCTTGCTGACATATAGCAACAATATGTTAATAATAATAGCTTGTGAGCACTGAACAATTACTCTGTGCTAAGAAGTTTACATTGATTATCCGGTCAGATACTCAAGACATCTCTGTTGTGTTAGCATTATTAGCATCCTCATTTTACGTATGTTGAGTTATATCAGTGTCCAAGATCACAGAGTTCCTCAGTGATAGACCTAGAATTTGAATTCAATGCGTCTAATCCCTGAGTTTATATTCTTAAACCACTATGCAAGGTAAAATGTCTAGAACAGATATTTCTATTTGACGAATACTGCTTTTGACAAATACTGCTAACAAATACATTTTCATAGTGCTTTTGCTTTTTTCTGTACATACCATCTGCACTTTGCCACACAAAAGTTCTGATAGATGGGCAAAACGTTCAATTGACCACAGTTCTTTCATCAATGTAGATAAAAGCAGATTTCTAGGTCCTCTTGATCCTGTGCCCATAGTCAGGCCTATATTCTTCTCCTTGTCTTACTGTGTTCTGGCTGCTATAACAAAACACCACAGACGAGGAAGCTTACAAACAGCAGAATTTATTTCTCACAGCACTGGAGGGTGGAAAGTGGAAAATCAAGAAACCAGCATGGTTGGATGAGAGACCTCTTTTGGGTTCATAGCTGGCACCTACTCGTTGTTTCCTCACATGGTGGAAAGCCCAGGGATCACTCCAGAGCCTCTCTTCTAAAGCAATAATCTCATTCATGAAATCCACCCATGACTTAAGTACCTCTGAAAGGCCCCATCTGCTGATAACATGGCCTTTGGGGGTCAGGATTACAGTATATGAATTTTGAGGGGAAGTAAACAGTCAGACCATAGTAGTCCTCAAAAAAATACATCGGTTTATAGTAATATTCAGTATGATTTTACTTTTCTTTTACTCCAATTGCAATGCACTCTAATTCACACTCCCTTACTAATACAAAATAAGGTATATTCTCCTTAGTCTGAAAGATTCCCACTGGTTGCTGACATTTCAGAATTGCAAAATCAAACACCTGTATTTTCTCCTTTCTAACCAAAACAAGTTAAAAAGGATTCAATTCAAGCAGTTTAAAGAAAATACAGATTTTTGGGTAGAATGCCAAGGTCTTTGAGGGCCAAGAAAATGTCAGAGAAATCCTTTGTGTTCCGACCCCCTTCCTCAAGTCTGATTCGACGAAAACAGAAGTGACTGGCCTTTCAGTTACTATTCCCACTGCCACCACTTCAGATAGTCTTCAAATGCTCCATTGTTATACCTAAAATAGTTTCCATTTCTGCTCACCAATAATTCATTTGGACTACACAGACAGAATACTAAACAACTGTCTTCAGGGCCTAAGAGCAAATTACTAGGATCAGGCTTAACCAATTCTAATTCATTTTCCTAAAGGTCATCACATTCGGCAACAAATAGTAAAAATAAGACGGTCTTTTGGTTCTGCGGCAGTGACAAAGAGCATAGTACTTTTAGGAAACTAGGTGAAATCAGTATTGCTGGATGGTCCAAGGTATCATGTGGAAGAGATGAAGGGGGAAGTATAATGGGCAGATCATGAAGGATTTTCTGTGCCAAAGAATTTAGAGTTCAGTCCTCAGCATAAATTTAGAGTGTCTGCTCTGTCCTATTCACCGTTTGAAGCATGCATTACACAACTGTTACCAAGACAGAAATGATTCTTGCGCAGACAGACCTTAGTATCTCACAGACATGGCACACAATGTCCCTGGTGGGGAGGCATTTACAGAGCTTCACACAGGTAAGTTACAGCTTTTTCTACTCATCCTGGCTTTGGGGAACTCTGGAACAGCTTTTAAAGCCACCTTAAAAATTAAATCAAGGGGCACCTGGGTGGCTTAGTTAAGCGTCCGACTTTCGCTTAGGTCATGATCTCGCGGTTCGTGGGTTCGAGCCCCGCGTCGGGCTCTGTGCTGATTGCCAGCTCAGAGCCTGGAGCCTGTTTCAGTCTGTGACTCCTGCTCTCTCTGACCCTCCCCTGCTCACGCTGTCTCTCTCTCTCTCTCTCCTAGAAATAAATGAAACATTAAAAAAATATTAAATCCAGATAGAAGTGCCTGGTGGCTCAGTCAGTTGAGTGTCTGACTCTTGATTTCAGCTCAGGTCATGATCCCTCAGTTCACGGGTTCGAGCCTCACATCGGGCTCTGCGCTGACAGTGCAGAACCTACTTGGGATTTTCTCTTCCCTTATGTCTTTGCCCCTGCCCCTTCCATGTACGCATGCTCTCTTTCTCTCGAAATAGATAAATAAACTTCTCAAAATGTGGTTCCTAGACCAGCAGCAGCAGGATCACCTGGAAAGTTGTTAAAAATGCACATATTCAGACCACCTTACTTACCGAATCATAGCTGCTAAGGATGAGACTCACCTGATTCCCAACTGATTCTGTTGCTGCTTCATTCCCAATGGGATTCTGGGAATCCCATTTTGAGAATCACCGTTATTTTGACCAAATCACTATTATCCAGTTTAACATTTTTTTAAATATCACATCCACTAACTGTCCTTAAATGACTGAATAGCTTCCAGAAGCCACCCCCAGAAGATGAAATATCCCCATCACTGAGGTTATCCACGGAAATAGTCTACAAGATGTAAAGGTAATTGTAAAACAAAACCAAATAAAACAACTACAACAATAACAAAGAACAAAACAGGGCAAGGTTCTATAACAGGGTTACTTAGAAGGAAGACACCAGTTCTTTGGAAGGGTATTTACCCAGGCTTACACCACGCTTATAGAGACATCTATGGCCTTATAATTCAAACGTAATAGAACAGAATTCACACTTCTCTATTATGTCTTGTTTTCAGCCATCTTCTCTCCACGGTATGTGTAGAAAGCAAGCTGTCAAACTGGAGGATGTTAAGCAAGGACAAGATTTTATTTTACCCTTTGCTGTTGAGCCTAAGAGCGGTTTTCATGCCCATTGCCTTATCACTTCCGCCCTATTAATGTTGCTAACCACGGAAGCTAATAGGCAGTAAGTCCCCAAGTGTTTTCCCAATTGCCAGGGTGGCCTTTTTACTTTCTACGGTGCATGTGACCCTTGATGGGAAGCACTACAGGTCGACGTGCCTGCAACTTGAGAAGGAGGTGTGCTGGCTTTTCTAGGCCTTAATTTGCCAATTCTTTTAAAATGTTCTCTTACTAATAAAGAATCTCCTTATGCATTTGGTACTTGTAAAATGATTAATGTCTTTAAAGGAATGACTGACTTCCTTGGACATCTATTTTTAGGTACCCTGCTCCTTCTTTCAGACACACAAATTCAGAATAATGGAAAGGAAGACAGTTGTGGTTTTACTAAATAAGCAGATTCATGGAAATATTCCATAATCAAAGGAGTTTTGTTTTAACACAAGTGGTTAGAATTCTAAACAGCTCTAAAGGTCTCTTTCAGTTGATTTATACTCAGACAAGAAAAAAACACCCACACACCCTATTCTATAAACCAGGAAAGAACTAGCATGTGGACAGATGATATAGACACCCCAGCTGCTGCATCAGCAGCTTTCCACCCTCAGATTAATGGACAAAGGGGTTCTCCTGACATCTGTATTTATGTGCCGCAAGCAAGACAAACAAAGATACTCTACTAACCAGCATGGATTGTACGTATATTTCTTGTCACTTACTACCAAACGGATTATTGCTGTCCTCCAAGAAAGGTAAAACATTTTTCTCTAACTGAACAAAAGTCTGGACACCCTTAATAAACTCCTTTTGAAATGAAGGAGTGATATATTGTGACAGCATGTCCTCTAGACTTTATTTCAATGATTTCTTTTTAAATACCTTACTCTCTGGTGTCTAGGTGCCAGGGAAGAAATGCACTGTGAACTCTTACTTATCATTTGCTAAATTCTAGTACATGGTAGAGAGAACATGTTTGCTCTGTGGGAGGAACAGGAAGAACATGCAAGATTCTGAGACTTAATTGGCAAAAGGGAATCAGATCTCCGTCCTCCTCCTTCCAACAGTCGAAGGGCTTTCTTATTAGGAAATCAGGAGCCTTCATCACTGGCAAAATCCAGAATGCCTGTTCTCTCTTTTACCTTACAAAAGAAACAAATTTAAATTGCCAAAGAATAAAAGATTATCACGACAAGGAAGTTCAACAAAAATCCTCTGTCAAGCAGGCATGAGACAGATTTCTAGGACATCCCACTTCTCTTTCCCATCCCTGGAAATAGCAGAAAGCCAGTTATTCCATGGGGAGATGCTAAGATCAAATGGAATAATCTGGGTTTTATGCCCAGCCTGTCCCCATGTAGATATTGATAAAGTATATATTTAAAAGAAGTATTTGGCTACCGTAATGAGACAAGAATCTGGCTGAAGAACCTGGTTGTCCTCAGTTGTAGCTTAGCAAGAATATCATTAGGAGCAATCTTACTCTCAAGTGCAGTCAGGAAGTATTGATTATGTAGGTCCATGTGTTAAGAAAGAGCCTGAGTTCCATCAAGCTAGCATGAGTGGAGGACTTTTTGATCAGGAAGGTCTGTCATGGATGGGAGAGGGGAAGGGTGATCTTGCGCCAAGGCTTATTCTTCCTAATGGGAAGAAACAATGATAACCCAGCAGACATTCAGATGCTGACTGAACATCTCAAACTCATCCTGCCTGCAACTGAAGTCCTCATCCTCTCTCCACTGTCTCCCTCCTAATTCTGACCCCCACTGTCTTCCCTGAGCTAGCTGGAGACAGCCTCACCCTTCCAGCTGCTCAGACCGAAGACCTCAGAAGAATCTCTGCTTCCTCTCTTCCTTCCACCCAGTATCCAATCTCTCAGGATACCCAGTAGTCTCAAATTTTAAAATAAATGCAGAATCCGCTCTGATCTCTCTGACAGGAGCTACTATACCCCCTTCTAGGACACCTAAAAACTCCACCCATCTCAACACACACAGTCTATGTGCAACACAAAAATCAAAGTGAATCTTTTAAAAACTTGAGTCAGATGATGTCATTCTCCCTGTTCATCTGCCTCTGGTCTCCTTTGCACTGGCTGTTCCCTCCCTTGCAGGGTCCCGCCCTCTGTTTCAGGGATCTACAAGGCAAATGCTCTGTTCCTTCAAGTCCTTGTTCAAATGTTGCTGTGTCGATGGGGCCCACTCTGGCCTCACTCTAATCTTTCCCAGCAATCCCAATCCTCTTCAAATGGTTTTATTTTTTTCAAGAGTATTTATAGAAGTTAGAGCTCAAATAACATGAGGGTTACGGGCATTGGCATTCCATGCAGTCAAAAATCCTTGTATAACTTTTGACTCTCCCAACTGTAACTACTAATATCCCACTGTTGACCAGAAGTTCTGCTGATCACATAAACAGTCGATTAACACACATCTTGTATGTTCTATGTATCGTATACTGTATTCTCATCACAAAGTAAACCTGAGAAAAGAAAATGTCATTTAGAAAGTCATAAGGAAGAGAAATACATTTACAGTATTATGTTGTGTTTATTTAAAAAACAACAAGAACAACAACAGGTATAAGAGGACCCGTGCAGTTCAAACCCGTGTTGTTCAAGGGTTGACTGTATGAACACACCATGTGATTGACCAGTTCATTATGTTGTTGGCTGCCTCTCTTCTTTCACTAGAATGTATGCTTCACAGTGAGGGGATTTAGGGCTATTGTGTTTACTAATGAATCATAAGTGCCTGGAATAATGCCTGACATACATTTGACTCTTAAAAAATATCCACTGAATGAATAAATTATGTTCATATATGAAGGTGGAAGACTATATTCAAGGGATATTACAGATATTAAAACTCTGCAGATAGAAACTGAATATACATACACACATATATAGACATTAATATTTTCATAATAATTATTTTTTAGTTGCTCCCCTATCCATTTTATAAAAGTATGCATGGAGAGATGAAGCCTCAAAAGGCTCATATGAAATGATCTACACAAGTACTTCGGATGGAAAAGAAAGAAAAGCTGAAGAGATTACACTAAATCCTTGAGTTTCTATAGTGCCTAAAATGAATTCCTCTTGTTAGAAGTTTATTAAATGATAAGTCAATTTCCTCTGTTTCTATAATGTTTTCTCCCACACTTTTATTGTGGGATATGTTTTTAATCCATAGTTATAATAATATAGTTATTAAATTAAATGAGTGTATTTAGCATAATTATCTTAAGTAGATGAAAACTATATTTTCAGCCAGTTGGTTCCAGATTGCATTCTTTATTCAATTTTATGTTGGTGATCAAATTCCCCTTTGCTGTGAGCTAAAGCTCTTGATCTATCCATCTTCAAGCTCTTCAGAGCTTGCCAGCAGATTTTAGGAAAGAGCTACAATAAAAGAATCTCATTTAAAAGTAACTGAATTGCGTTGTGTTAGATGATAATGGTGTTTTTTAGTACCCACCCTGGAAATGGCCTTTTGAAAACCATGTTATTTTCGTGTAATTTGCCAAACAGTGATGCAATTATGCATAAAGAGAAGAGAGCTATCGTAAGACAAACTTTTTAACACACTGGAAAGGATGTAGCAAGGTTGAATTCCAAGCCCAGACATCACTCTAAATCAAGCCAACACATGTCAAAGGTAACTTACCCATGGGGAAAAGGCCATACTGGCTCCTTTGCCTTTAGCATACGCCGCCTTGTGGCCACAACATGAATAACCACATAGACTGTGCTCTTGGTGGAGATCCATTTGCTCAGGGTTCAAAGTCAATCAATACTTACACCTAATCGTGGGTTCTTTATGCAGGATAATCTTAATTTACTCGATCAGTAAATTTTAATCACAACTTTTAACAACAACGTGAGCCCATTCTATAGCTAATTGAAATACCCTTTAAGAGAACAGGGTCTGGATACAGACCCCTTTCATAGCTCTTAGCCATGTAAAGTGAGGATAGCAATCACATCCATCTCATAGAATGCTGTGGGGATTAAATGTGAAGCAACTATCACAGCGTTGGGTGTGTAGATGCTTAACAAATGTTCATTACTCATATATTATCTCATTCCTCCAGCTTTTTTAAGACAAGTGATTTCTTAGAAAACCCTCTGGACTGGATCCTCACTGAAAGAACAGAAAGTTTCAGACGAACTATAATTCATGACAAACTGGCTTCTAATCTAGAACCAAAACAATGTATTTGCTTTTGGCATAAAATCCATTTAAGTTTTCTATAAATGAAACCTTATCTAGATCAAGTAAACGTGCTTGAACCCAAAAGGCTAGGCGAAGTCTGTAACATCAGCTGCTACTCTCAGAAAGTTGCTCATCAGATCATAGGGAGGTATATTGCTTTCTTCTCTCATTTAAATTTATTGGGCACTAAAATGTCATGACTAAATATCTAGGCCCATTTAGCAATTTCATTTGTCTTATTTTAAGATTAAACTAATTATAGTGATTTAAATACAAGTTGAGTCTGCTGCATTGTTTTGGGGAACTAATAAAAATCCATCTGGACTCTAAACATGATAAGAAAATAAAAGATATATATCAATGCTGGAATGAGTAACTAGATACCAGAAGATTAATATCTTTCAATTCCTAACATATCATATTTTTCACATATCTATTGCCCTTTTTATAATTCCTTAAAGCTTTAAACATTTTTAATAGTTGAGAATAATGTACATGATGGAATGAAATAGTTCTACATGTACACTTCTCACTTTATAGCCACTGATCGATCTTTCTTTGTTCAAGTCACTAAGCTTTTACTGAGATATACCATGCACTGAGCTAGGCACTAAAGGGATGCTCAGAACACAAAAATGGATAGGAGATGACTCCTGCTTTCAGGGAGGTGAGAGAAATATGCATTGCAAAGAAATCATTAAAATTGCAAGTGGCACATGCAATAGAGAAATGCTTGCAGGTTACATGGGTTGTAAAATGGCAGTCTCTTTGTCAGGAAGACAAAGGGCATTTGGACAGAAGGAAGATGATTAATAGGAAGGATAAGATAATTTTAGAATAAGGGAAAAAGACCTTTCTAGGAAATGAGACTAACATGTGCAAAGTAACAGTCACAGGAAATAGGTACATTCAGATGTCCTGAATGTTCTGTTTGGTTGGGACATAGCTCGGTGTTCTTGTCTTTCATATATCCTTGGATTTTGACCTAACTAAAGCCATTCTTTTGATTCCTAGTTCTGGCATTTTCCCAGGATATCTCTTCATTAAGTCTTATTACTTTATACCCAAAGGATCTAAGCAAAACAGAGCATTAACAGATTCTAATGTTCACCCCAAAACAAATCAAAGCAAACACACAAGTGTCACTATTGCACAATATTCCCCTAAGTCATTTCTGAAGCTTCATATTTTAACAAACCATTTTTCCTGCTTCTCTTTGACAAATACCATGATATTCTGAGTTTTAAATACACTTC
The DNA here is from genome assembly GCA_017311185.1 of Proteles cristata cristata. NCBI lineage: Eukaryota > Metazoa > Chordata > Mammalia > Carnivora > Hyaenidae > Proteles > Proteles cristata. Next base: position 770,609 of record JAESUZ010003900.1, on the reverse strand, counting down.
TTTATCTCCCATTTTACATCTACATTGAATACTACATTAAATTCTTTTCACTGAACACTGAATGAGTAAAATGGTTATGGGCAAAGGAATAGAGTATTCTGGATGGGGAAAGCAGTTTGCTGTGTGGTTCTTTACTCTAAATTAATCTTCTTAACTTCAGGGCAACTTCAGTAGGACCTAAACTCCACTTTTACATAGTGAAAAGAAAGAAAGAAGGAAGAAGGAGAGTAGGATAGGCTTATGCGAGTAGGTCTGGCTTCCACAAAGAGCTGTTTGACAAAGAAAACTGTGAAATATGGCACTGAAGCATTAGCACGTCAGACATCTTAGATGTCAGGGGAGAAAGGAGAATTGTCATCACTGGTCCTCAGACTATGGTTTGACTAGGGTTCTGAGTACTGTAGCAAATGTAGTACACTTTTGTACCCACCTCCCCAAATCTTGAGAAGCACAGGAACTAATACCTTCAATAAAAAGAATGACAGCCTCATGTTAAAATGCCTCATGGACAACAGATAAAGCATAGGTTGAAAGCAACCAAGATGGACTTCAGCTGGTGAATGGACAAAGAAACTGTGATACATCCAGACAGTAGAATATTATTCAGTGCTAAAAAGAAATGAACTGGGGCGCCTGAGTGGCTCAGTCAGTTAAGTGTCCAACTCTTGATTTTGGAGCAAGTCATGATCTCACAGTTCAGGAATTGGAGCCCTGAACTGGGCTTTGTGCTGAAAGTGTGAGGCCTGCTTGGGATTCTCTGTCTCTCTGCCTCTCTGTTTCTTTCCCCACTCTCAAAAATAAATAAATAAACATGAAATAAATAAATAAATAATAAAATAAAAAGAAATGAACTATCACATCATGAAAAGACTTGGAAGAAATGTAAATGTGTATTACAAAGTGAAAGAAGTCAATCTGAAAAGGCTACATACTATATTTTTGCAACTCTATGATATTCTGGAGAAGACAAAACTATGAGATAACAAGAAAGTCAGAGGCTATGGGGGTGGCAGATGAATAGGCAGAACAAAGAGAATATTTAGGGCAGTAAAAACACTCTGTATGGTATTATAACAATGGGAGTATGTCTTCTATATTTTTCCAAGCCCATAGAATGTAGAACACCAAGAATGAACCATAAGATAAACGATGGACTTTGGGCGAGATTGATGCTTTAATGTAGGCTCATTCTTGGTAAAAATGTACCACTCTGGTGAGCGGTATTGATAATGGGATGGGGGTAGGAGTTATCCATATGTGGGTGGAGAAGGTACATGGAAAATCTGTATACCTTCCTTTCAACTTTGTTGTAAACCAAAAATTGCTCTCAAAAATACAAAATCTTAAAAAAGTAGGTTGGGAATGGAAAAATTGAAGTGGACAGTTTGCAGGAACATGTGAGAACCCCACTGAGACCTCCAAAAATAATAGGAAAAAATCAAGAGTGTAGGTTGGCTTTACTATTCAGTTAGGGAAGAAATTGATAACATTCAAGCTATTATTATTAATGTAGTACTATTTGTACACACAGGCAAATAGAACTTAAAGAAATTTGGGTCACATATTTTTATAGCAACAAGATGGACACAATAATTCAAATATATTCCATGGCTGTTATACAGAAGAATGTCAAGGATTTCAATATGTTTAATCCTGAGAAGAATATTCTGAGGTGAGTATTATTATTCCTATGGTTCCAGTGGGGAAAAACAAAATGATATATAAGATACTCAAATGCTTCACTCTGATCACACGAATGAATAGTGAATACCAGAGTTAAGTTGAGGCTATTTACCTAAAGTCTCCACCTTTTTTCCTAAGATACATAGGCTCAGCTGTTACTTAGTTACACTTCAAAGTGGAGTCCACAGAAATGAATCCATCAACCCCCAAAACAGGAGGTAGGAGAACATTCCCAATCCTCCTCAAAGCCTCCAAATTAAATTTACCAGATACAGGAAATAGATATACAGATGCCCAGGGGCACGTGGGTGGCTCAGTTTGTTGAGCATCTGGTTTCTGACTTTGGCTTGGGTTATGATCTCATGGTTTGTGAGTTTGAGTCCCATGTTGGACTCTTGACTGGTAGTGCAGAGCCTTCTGGGGTTCTCAATATTCTTTCCCTTCCTCTTCCTCTGCCCCTACCCTGCTCATGTGCTCTGTTTCTTTCTCAAAATAAATAAATAAACTTAAAAAAAAAAACAAAAACAGGGGTGCCTGGGTGGCTCAGTCAGTTAAGTGTCCAACTTCAGCCTAAGTCATGATCTCACAATTTGTGAGTTTGAACCCCACATCAGGTTCTGTGCTGACAGCTCAGAGGCTGGAGCCTGCTTCAGATTTTGTGTCTCCCTCTCTCTCTCCCTCTCTCTCTCCCCTCTCTCCTCATGCCCCTCCCCTGCTCATGCTGTGTGTGTGTCTCTCTCTCAAAAATAAACATTAAAAAGGGTTTTCTAAATAAAAATAAAATACAGGTGCCCAGTTGAATTTGAATTTTTGAATTTCACATAAGAAATAGATATTTTTCAGTATAAATATGTACCAAATATTTTAAACTAAATATTTGTATTTACCCAAGGGATACAAGAGTGCTGATGCATAGGGGATCATGTACTCCAATATTCATAGCAGCACTTTCAACAATAGCTAAAACATGGAAAGAGCCTAAGTGTCCATCAGCTGACGAATGGATCAAGAAGATGTGGTTTATCTATACAATGGAATATTACATGGCAATGAGAAAGAATGAAATCTGGCCATTTGTAGCAACGTGGATGGAACTTGAGTGTGTTATCCTGAGCAAAATAAGTCAGGCAGAGAAGGACAGGTACCATATGTTTTCACTTATAAGTTGATCAGAAGAAACTTAACATAGGACCATGGGGGAAGGGAAGGGGAAAAGACAGTTAAGGAGAGGGAAGGAGGCAAACCATAAGAGACTCTTAAATACTGAGAGCAAACTGAAGGTTGGGGGGGTTAGGGGAGAGAGGAAAATGGGTGATGGTCATGGAGGAGGGCACTTATTAGGATGAATACTAGGAGTATATGGAAAGCAACTTGACAATAAACTACATTAAAAAAATAAATAAAATAGTAATTGCCAGAAAAAAAATTTCCTATTTATCTCACATGTAAATTTAACTGAGTGCCCTGTATTTTATCTGACCAACCACACTCAATATACTAAAATTTGGTATTCCCAGTAGTAATTTGTATTAAACATATTAAAAATAAAGAAAATTTTAAAAAGTATATAAAAAAGAAAAAATGAAAATTCGGAGTCAATATTCCACTCCATATGACTATTTCCTTGATGCCTTAGCAAATAGCTATGTGCTCTCTGTTGTTTTCACTGAAGCAGCTAGAAAGTATGCTCAGAATTTTCTCTGAATTGTTGAGTAGATTTACAAAACAGAACAAATATAGAGAAAAGCCTTTATAGAAGCTTTAGTTATCCTGTGTACCTCAGTGTAAGCTATTCTGGGGATTCTCTACAATGTGATTCACTCTGAAAACAAAAACAAGAGAAATAATTGGTGGTCACTGAGACTGGTGTTTGTCAACCCAAACCAAACTCCCATCATCATTTTATCCCACACCAAAACTCAGCTCCTTCTTAACACGTTGGGCAAAAGATGAAATCATCATATCTAACAGATACTATAGCAACGAGGAAATTTTGTGCTTTTGGAATGTAAAATTACTAAGCTTGACATGTAATTAAGAAACTGGGGTTCACGTTGACTTCCTAACATTTAAGAATGTCTAATGTACTCAACATCCTAGTTTAGATCTGATGAACTCAGCCTCTCTATCTGTATTTTCCTGGGGGTTTGGGGTCTGAATATACTTAAAGGAGAGGGAATCATTCCAGAGCCACCAGCCTCTGTTGTGAGTATGAATTCTGTGGGTGTATGGTTGATAAGTAAGCTGCATTCCCGGCTTGGCCCTACCCTTGCTTTGCTTTATGATCAGGTGCAAGTTTCACAACCTCCCCATACAAAGCAGCGTGGGTGCTGAGAGCCTGGGTCTGGGAGTCAGACTGTCTGGTGTCAAATTTGACTGTGCCATGGCATTTATGTGTGACAGTAGTGAATCATTCTGGTTCTGCCACACTAAGATTGTCAGGAGGATTCAAAGAACACTAGGAACCCTGGGTAAAAAGTAATCCTCCATGCATGCTATTTATTTTATTTTCTTACTGAAAATAGTCCTATTGCACACAATATTGTACAAAGATAATGCCAATGATTAGTATTGTGATTTGTAATGGCATATGAAACAATTCTGGATCTCAGTTTCTTTCCTTGGTGGTAAGATGAGGGAATGTGAAAACAATATTCTTTTCTTTTAATATTTTTATTTATTTCTAGGAGAGAGAGAGAGAGACAGTGTGATCAGGGGAGGGTCAGAGAGAGAGGGAGTCACAGACTGAAACAGGCTCCAGGCTCTGAGCTGGCTGTCAGCACAGAGCCTGACGTGAGGCGCCAACCCACGAACCCCGAGATCATGACCTAAGCGAAAGTCGGTCGCTTAACAGACTAAGCCACCCAGGCGCCCCTGAAAAAGAGATTCTTAAATAATAATATGTAAAAGAATCTATGCTACTTAATTAACAATTGCTCTTAATCATTGAAAAGCATCTTTGGAAGATGATTCAGATGGTAAAACAAACAAACAAACAAACGAAAACAAAACCAAAATTCATTAGTTGCTTTGGGGAATTGGGGGTAAAAGCCCTACAGCTAAATTCTCCCATTCACTGAGTATGTTTCTGTCCAAGTTTCCCATTCTGTTATCATTCTCCAGTATGTTTGCATCTCTGAGAGCCCAAATATGTAGAGATTATCTATTCAAATCCCTGAACTTGTAAGAAGAAAAAACAAAAACTCCAAGAGGCATAATACTTTGTTCACGTTCAGTCAGCAAATTGGTTGACTAGTAGGCACTATCCAAGATGGGCACCCAATGATGCCCATCATTGTATCTGTACACCTCTTTGTATCTGTGCCCTTACACAGCTCTTCCTTTTGTGTGGGCTTGACTTAGTAATTTGCTTCTAGTCAATATAATATGTGGAAGTGATGATATGTGACTCAGAAATGGAGGTCATAAAAGTCAGTTCTCTCTCTCTGTCTCTGTCTCTCTGTCTCTCTCTCCCTACTCACTCTGCTGGAAGCCAAACTTTCTACCAACACCATGTGAGTAACTTTAGAGGTAGCATTTCCATCTCCAGTCAATTCTTAAGATGAATTGCGCTCTGAGCAATAGTTGGCCAAACTCACAGGAGACTCTGAGTCAGCAGCATCCAGATAAGCTGCTTCCTGATTCTTGACCCTAGAAACTGTGAGATAATACTCTTTAGTTATTTTAAGCTAGTAATATTGGGTAAATTTGTTATGCATTAATAGATAAACAATACAGAGCAGCTCCTGGGTGGCTCAGTTGGTTGAGCATCCAACTTTGGCTCAGGTCATAATCTCATGGATCCTGAGTTCAAGCCCCACATCAGGCACTGTGCTGACAGCTCAGAGCCTGGAGCCCGCTTCAGATTCTGTGTCTCCCTCTGTCTCTGCCCCTCCTCCATTCATGCTCTTTCTCTCTCAAAAATAAATAAATATTAAAAATAATTAAAACCAAACTAAACCAAACGAACAAAAAAACAATACAGAGACAGATCTGTTACCAAAGCATAATGCTTTTGCTGAGAAGATAGCAATTTCTCTGAGTAAAGTGTGGAATAACCACTGTTCATCCCTAAATTTGCACAATAGGCCTGAGCAATAATACAAAGTTGAAATGACTCATTTAAATAGGTATTAGTTCAAATTAGTTCAAAATGGAAGTTGTTATTTGAAATAGGCTCATTCAGCTGTACAGAACTGAAAGCACTGTAGCACTTCTTGTTTACCAACCATCCAGGGCCACAGTTAACATTTCTGGTTATTTACTCAGGCTCATCCTAATCAAGGCAGACCTCAAATCCACCTCTCCTATTTGGGGTGGATAAACATTTCTTATAAATACTGCAGGTGATGACAACTCTTGCCAACACCATACACACAGGTGGATTGGATTCTTTATTTTGTGACAACAAAACCCAGATCTGAGGATTTAAAATAGATTACAGTTTTCAGACACAAAACTATTTATATGGCAGTCTTTTCAGGTAGATCTGTATTTTAATCCTGGCTTTACACTGTGAGAAAAGTCACTCTCAGTTCACTAAAAATATATGAGGCTTAGGCAAGCATAAAAATGGAGGTAAAGATGAATCCATGCTGAGTCCAAGTGGCATTATGTGATAACTGGTGAATGGGTAGAGAAAACCCTCCCCAAAATTGATTTTCATGAGGTCTGAGAGACTTCAAGGCATATTCAAAGCTAACCAAAACTTCCTAAATGGAACAAAAAGACGGAATACAAATGCATTTGGAAAGTGAGTGAGCTCTAGCTTCTGGGAGAGAATGCTTCCCAGACAAAGAAAGATGGAAGGCACAGGAGTCAGATGCAGTCCAAATGCCATGGTTCTCAAGGGAATGCGGCAATTATGACTACAACATGGAGTCTTCATTTACATTGTCTCCTAGGCATCCCCAACTTGAATTCACTTTCAGACCCCATAGATAACACAGATGACATAAATAAAACACAGAACAACTATCTTGCTAAAAACTCTATCAGATATTGGGAGCAATGCTTTGGGACTCATTTACTACAGACTACTAAGAAGAGAGCTATTTTTCCCTTAAAAACTAACCTGCAAACTGTGAGTCTGACAAGATTCAGCGTTTTGTGGCATGCAGGGCAGAGCACAATTTATGCTAGCCACAAATGTGTCCGCCAGAAACACCCTTTGGAGTATGATAGTTTCCAAAGTGCAGTATAATCCCCAGCAGAAGTGGAACGTTTGGGGAACAAACGTAAAGCACCCTTTGGAGACTCTAAGAAACAGTTTAGATGTGGAAACTTTGCAAAGGGGAGACAGGACCAGTGAATCCTGAATTACAATTGTCATGGCTATAGAAATGTTCACAGGCTGATAAAGTTTGTCAAGAATCGGGTTTCATGTACAAATGTACATTTAAAACAAAGCTGAGGGAGGAAAGAAGAAAGGCCTTCTTACAAGGAGTTGGATGGACACACAGATGCCTGAACTGCAACTACAAAGCCATAAAGCTTAGTAACTTTATATTATGATTTCATGTGCATCAGTATACAGAGATACTGCATTGTTTCATATTCTTACTTCTGCTTTAAATTTACCATAAATGTCGTTGCTTAAAACCACATAAATTTATCGCATTATAGTTCTGGACATCAGATGTCTAAAATCAGTTTCAACAGGATAAAATCAAGGTGTTGGGAGGTCTGTATCCTCATGAAAGCCCTAGAGCAAAATCCACTCCATTGTCTTTTTCAACTTTTAGAGTTTGGCTACATTGCTCGCCTCACGGCCCCCTTCTCCATCTTCAGTGCCAAGAGGGTAGCATCCTATCTCCTCCCTGACTTCTTCTGTGTTTACATCTTCCCTCTCTAATTCTGATCCTCCTGCCTCCTTCTTAGAAAGACTCTTGTGTTTACACAGGTCAGCGTGGATAATCCAAAATAAGCTTCCCATCTCAAGATTTTTTAAAAAAATATTGTTTACTGTTTATTTATTTTTGGGAAAGAGGGGAGCGCAGAGAGAGAGGGAGACAGAGAATCTGAAGGTGGCTCCATGCTGTCAGTGCAAAGCCCGATGTGGGGCTTGAATTCACAAACTGTGAGATCATGGCCTGAACCAAAGTCAAACATGCAACTAACTAAACCACCCAGGCGCCCCTCAAGATTCTTAACTTAGTCACAGCTGCAAAGTTCCTTTCACCATTTATGATCACATATTCACAGGTTCTGGTGATTAGGATGTTAACATCTTTGGGGATCCACTATTCATCCTACTACATGCACGTATAGGAGCCATAAATGTGTACCTCACAACAAATTCCAAACTCTTCCATTTTTTTTGGTCTTTCCTAGGGTAAAATTTTTCTTGTCCCTTATTTTCCTTTGCTTTAGATGCTTGAACTCTTTATAGAATTTGATTAGGTTCGCGGTTGTCATGTTTTGGTTTACGTTACACAGAGAGAGATATGTTAAGCTGGCCCCTTGTGAGAGTATTCAACAGTATTCACTCAGTAAGCAACCTTTGATTACCTTTTGTGTGACAGATAAAGTATTTAGCATTAGAGATACACAATGTACATGCTAGAAACACTCCATCTCCTGGAGCCTTGTTAGGCTCAGGACACCAAATAGAGCATTAGAGAGCAAGATGAAGGTGATGATTATAAATGTCATGATAAGAATGGGACACACTTATATGGTAACTTCTATGTGCCAAGTACTATTCTAAGTGCATTGTATGTGTTAGTTTACTTAATAGAAAAGATGGTAATCCTGAGAGATTGAGGTTTTAACTCCCTGGAGTTACCTATCTGGACATCTTGTTGACGTTGACTTTATCATACAAACTCTCTTGTGCCTAAAACTTCTATCTCATGACTTGATATCATGAAATTTTCTAGATCTTTGAAAATAAATTGTACAATTTGAGTAATATATCTGATTCTTAAATACCTTAGGTTAGTTAGGATATACCCATTCCCTCTCTATATACAAGCAGTTCCAGCAAGTCCAAGGAGAGGATCAATCCTTAGATGACAAATTAGAGAACCACTACTGCTTCTAGAGGAATATATATACACATATGCATGTATATGTGTATATATGTATATACATACACATGTGTGTGTGTGTATATATATGTATATATATATATTTATATTTATATAATTGTTCTTCCCCAGTGGGAGGTGAAATAAAAGATGTTTCCTTTATTTCACCTGATGATTCTTAAAAGTTGCTCCCTTAAAAGTCAGTTTCAATGATCCCTGGTCTGTGTAACAAGAATATTGGGGTTTAGCCCTAACTCTTTCACTGACTGACTAGCTACTGTGATAGTGGATGAGTAACCTCTCTGAGTGTGACTATCTTCATTGGAAATATCAGTTTGTACAAAATGTCTCCTCCAACTCTAAGTCATCATCAGATTATTTCTTGCTAATGGATATAGAAAGTTTTGCTAACAATTTTAAGTTAAAGCCTCTTTTTAATATATTACACCTAATTTGGTTTTTAGCCCAGTGATTTTCTAAGGGCACATTTGTTTTCACTGGCATAGAAAAACAGATATTATTTCTAAATTATGAAATGCCATGAGGATCATCTACATCAACTCAGTGAGTACACAACTATATGACTCCTACGGATAAGCCAACATTTCAAACTGTTCATGATTGCTCTCTTTTCCAGTGTGGCTTCCCCATATCACTGCTTTTTGAATATAATAACATCATCATCGTTAATTATAATTATACCTAATCTGCCAGCTGGTGATTATTTTTCCTTCTTCATTTTTGACTTTTTAGATTTTGGATTTTTTTCTTTTTAAATTAATCTTCCCATCTGCAGTATGTTTAAAACACATAATAGTCTTCATATTGCAGAAAAGTCTCCACAAAAAAGTCTCCCTGCTTCCAAGGGAATGTGTGTGTGTGTGTGTGTGTGTGTGTGTGTGTGTGTGTGTAAGACTAAAGAACATTGAAATTGTCCTGTTTCCACTGACCACATTTCATTCTAGCACTTGAACTTCTGTGCAAATCAATATCTCCTTAAAGTGTTTCTATCTCTCTTGTCCCAACAGAGTCACATAAAAGGAATCCCCTCTTGCAGCAATCTGGCTGTACTTCATGAGCTCTTTTCAAAAGACATTGTCTAATCTGCTAACACTAAGAGCACTATGTAACGTTGCTGTGGCTGAGGATCTGGCCAATTACACATTTTCAGAGGCCTACTATGTATTATTTTTCTGGTTTGAGAAATAATTGACATATATCACTGTATAAGTTTAAGGCAGACAGCATGATAGTTTGATTTACATATATTGTGAATTGATTATGACAGTTTGGGCTAACATCTATGTTCTCACATAAATACAATAAAATATAAGAAAAAAAATAGGAGAGAGCTTTTCCTTGTGATGAGAACTCTTAGGATTAACTCTCCTAACACCTTTTCTATATATCATACTGCAGTATCAGCTAGAGTCATTGTGTGTACATTGCATCCCTGGGACTTACTAATTTATAGGGGGAAATTTGTACGTTTTGTCCACCTTCCTCCAATCCAATTCCCCCTCCACCCACCCTCTCTGCCTGTGGCAACCACAGGTCCAACTATTTTCCTAAGAGGTTTTATTTATTTATTTTTTTCTTAAGATTCTACATATAAGTGAGATCATAACAATATCTGTCTTTTTCTGTCTGACTTAATTCACTTAGCATAATGCCTTGAAAGGCCATCCATGTTGCTGCAAATAGTAGAATTTCCTCATTTTCTATGGTTGAATAATATTCCATCCCAGTCAACACACACACACACACACACACACACACACATGCACACACACCACAACTTCTTTATCCATTCACTTAAGTTCTTTCCACATCTTGGTTATTGTGTAAATTATATTGCTATGAACATGAGACTGCAGATATCTTTTCAAGTTAGATTTTCATTGTCTTTGGATATATTCCCAGAAGTGGAATTTCTGGGTGCCCTTTCTAATTTTTTGAGAATCTTCCACACTGTTTTCCAGAGTGGGTGTACTGATTGACATTCCCACCAACGGTACACAAGGATTTTTTCCACATCCTCACCAGCATTTGTTATCTCTTTCCTTTTTCCATTCTCGCAGATGTGGGATGATAGATCATTGTGGTTTTAATGTGCATTTTCCTACTGACTAGTGATCTTAAGCATTTTTCCATATACCGATGGCCTTTCATACATCTTCTTTGAAGAAAGGTCCATTCAGTTCTTTGCCCATTTTTAAACAATTTTCATTTTTTTATTTTTATAATTTTATTTATTTTTATTCAAGCATAATTTGCATACAGCTTTAATTAGTTTCAGCTGTACGACATAATGATTCAACAATTCTATATATTACTCAGTGCTCATCATGATAAATGTACTCTCCTCCACCTATTTAATCTATACCCCATCCATATTACTCCCCTCTGGCAAGAGAGTTTTGTTTTCTAGATTTAAGAGCCTGGGGTTTTGTTTGTTTTTGTTTTCTTCTTTGTTCATTTGTTTTTTTTCTTGATTTCCACATAGGAGTGAAATCATTTGGTGTTTGTGTTTCTCTGACTGAATAATTTCACTCAGCATTATATCTTTTAGATCCACTTGGGTTGTTGCAGATGGCAACATTTAATTTCTTTTCATGGCTGAGTAGTATTTCATTGTGTGTGTGTGTGTGTGTGTCTTTTTTATCTATTCATCTATCTATGGACACTTGGTCTGCTTCCACATTGGTTATTGCAAATAAAGTCTCAATAAACATATGGGTGCATATATCTTTTTGAATTAGTGCTTTCGTTTTCTTCGAGCAAATACCCATAGTAGAATTACTACAACATATGGTAGATCTACTTTTAATTTTTTGAATAATCCCTATATTGTTTTCCCCAGTGCTTACTCCAGCTTGCATTTCTACTAATAATGCATGGGTTTCTTTTTTCTTCACATCCTTGCCAACACTTGGTATTTGTTGTTTCTTTGATTCTAGCCAATCTTATACATGTGAGGTGGTATCTCATTGTGGTTTTAATTTGCATTTCCCTGATGATTAGTGTTGTTGAATCTTTTCATGTGTTTTTTGGCTATCAGCATGTCTTCATTGAAAAAATGTTTATTCATATCTTGTGCCCATTTTTAAATTGCATTATTTGTTTTTTGGGTGTTGAGTTGTATCAGTTTTTTACATATATTTTTTATATTAACCTCTTATGAAGTATATCATTTGAAAATATCTCCTCCCATTCAGTAGATTGCCATTTTGTTTTGTTGATTTCTAATATTGTGCAAAAGCTTTTATTTTGATGTATTCCCAGTAGTTTAATTTTGCTTTGCTTCCCTTGCCAAAGGAGACATATCTAGAAAAATGTTTCTAACAGCTGATGTCAAAGAGTACTAACTGTTTTCTTCTAGTAATTTAATAGTTTCAGGTCTCACATTTAGGTCTTTAATCCATTTTGAGGGTTTGTGCGTGTGCGTGTGCATGTGTGTGTGTGTGTGTGTGTGTGTGTGTGTGTGTGGTATAAGAAAGTTACCCAGTTTCACTCTTTTGCATCTAACTGTCTTTTTACCAACACTATTTATTGAAGAAACTGTCTTTTTCCTATTGTATATTTTTACCTCTTGTGTCAGAGATTAAATGGCCATCAAAGTATGAGTTTACTTCTGGGCTTTCTATTCTTTTCCATCAGTCCATGAGTCTTTTTTGTGCCAGTATGAAACTGCTTTGAATACTATAGTTTTGTAGATCTTGATATCCAGGATTGTGATACCTCCAGTTTTCTTTTTCTTTTTCAAGATTGCTTTGGATATCCAGGTTTTTTGTGTGTTTTGTTCTAGTTCCATGAAAAATACTCTTGGCATTTTACCAATTTTTTTAAATTATGCTTTTTACTTTTTGCTATTGAGTTGCATGATTTCTTTATACATTTTGTATATATGCGCATATATATATATATAAAATATGGTTTGAAAATATTTTCCCATTCCATAGATTTTCTTTCTTTTTTTTTGATGGGATTTTTTTGTGAAGAAGCTTTTTAGTTTGATGTAGTTTTATTCATTTCTTTTTTATTTTGTTTTTTGTGCTTTAGGTGAACCAAGACACCCATGCCAAAAATTTTTATTACTATTTTCTTCTAAGAGTTTCATGGTTTTAGGTCTTACAATTAAGTTATTAATCCATTTTGAGACAGTTTTTGTGCATGGTGTAAGATAGAGGTCCGATTTTATTCTTTTACACACAAATGTTCAATTATCCCAGTACCATTTATTGAAACACTATCTTTTCTTCGTTGAGTGTTTATGCCTCCCTTATCAAATATTATTTGACCATACATGTGTGGGTTTATTTCTGAGCTCTCAGTTCTGTCCCATTAGTCTAATTATCTATTTTTATGTTAGTACCATACTGTTTTGATGACTAGAGCTTTATAGCATAGCTTAAAATCAAGTATGATGTCTCCTGCTTTGTTCTTCTTTCTCAAGACTTCTTGGGTATTCAGAACCTTTTGTGGTTCTGTATAAATTTTAGAAATGTTTTTTCTAATTCTATGAAAAAATACCATTGAAAAGTTGATAGCAATTACATTGACTCTATGGTTGACTTTTGGTAACATTGACATTTTAACAATATTAATTCTTCCTATCTGTGAACATAAGATGCTTTTCAATTTATTTGTGTCTTCTTTGATTTCTTTCATTAATGTCTTATTATTTTCAGAGTAGAGACCTTTCATCTCTTAGTTAAATTTATTCTTAAGTATTTTTTTTTGATACTGTTATAAATGGGATCAATTTCTTCTTATCTTTCAGAAAATTCATTAATGCATAAAAACACTCCTGATTTTTGTATGTTAATTTTGTATCTTTACTGAATTCATGGATTAGATCTAACAGTTTTTTTGGTTGAGTGTTTATAGTTTTCTTTATGTGAAAATCATGTCAGTTGAATCAGTAATCCAAAAACTCCCAACAAACAAAAGTCTAGTAGCAGATAGCTTCACAGGTGAAGTCTACCAGACATTTAAAGAAGAGTTAATATCTATTCTTCTCAAATAGAAAAATTCTTCTCATTCTAAAAAGTATAAATGGAAGGGAAACTTCCAAATTCATTCTATAAGGCCAACATTACTCTGATACCAAAACCAGATACACACACCACAAGAAAAGGAAACAATAAGCTAATATCTCTGATGAATATAGATGCAAAAATTCTCAAGAAAATACTAGCAAACTATATCTAATACATTAAAAAAATCATCCACCAAGATCAAGTAAGACTTATTCATGGGATGCCAGGGTTGCTTAATATTCACAAATCAATTAATGTGATATATCATGTCAATAAGAGAAAAGATAAAATCTATATGATAATTTGACAAAGTATAACATTAATTCATGGTAAAAGCCCTCAGTAAAGTAAATTTTGAGGGAACATACTTTAACATAATAAAGGCTTTCTATTAAAACAAACAGCAAACATCATATTTAATGGAGAAAACCTGACAGTTTTTACCCTAAAGTGTGGAAAAAGACAAGGATGTCTATCTACTGTCACCACTTTCATTCAACATAATACTGGAAGTACTAGACACAGCTATAAGACAAGAAAAAGAAATAAAATCCATCAAAATTAGTAAAGAAGTAAAATGTTCATGATTAGCAGATGATATGATACCACATATAGAAAACCCCAAAAATTCCATCAAAAAGCTACTAGAACTGATAAATGAATTCAGTAATGTCTCAGTGTACAAAATAAACAGAAATCTATTGCAATAATATACACTAATAATGACGCTGCAAAAAGAAAAACTAAGAACACAATCCCATTTATAATTGCACCAAAGATAATAAGATTCTTAAGAATAAACATAACCAAGGAGGTGAAGTACCTGTTCTCTGAAAACTAATAGCACCCTTATAGAAGAAACTGAAGACAACACAAAGAAATAGAAAGACATTCCATGTTCATGAATTGGAGGAACAAATACTATTAAAAGGTCTATATCACCCAAAGTAATTTACAGATTTAATGCAATCTTTATCAAAATACTAACAACATTTTTCACAGAAGTGGAACAAACAATCCTAAAATTTCCATGGAAACACAAAAGACCCTGACTAGCCAAAACAATCTTGAAAAAGAAAAACAAATCTGGAGACATCACAATTCCACATTTCAAATTATACTACAAAGCTGTAGTAGTCAAAACAGTATGGTACTGCACAAAAATACACACATACATCAATGGAACAGAATAGAAAACCCAGAAGAAAACTCACAACTATATGGTCAATTAATCTTTGATAAAAGTGGAAAGGATATGTAAGGAGGAAGCCTTTTGAATAAACGGTGTTGGGAAAACTGGACATCTACGTGCAAGAGAATGAAACAGGACCACTTTCTTACACCATACACAAAAATAAATTCAAAATGGATTAAAGATCTAAATATGAGGGGCACCTGGGTGGCTTAGTTGGTTAAGCGTCCAACTTTCACTTAGGTCATGATCTCACGGTTCGTGGGTTCGAGCCCCGCGTCGGGCTCTGTGCTGACTGCCAGCTCAGAGCCTGGAGCCTGTTTCAGTCTGTGACTCCCTCTCTCTCTGACCCTCTCCTGTTCACGCTGTCTGTCTCTCTCTCTCCTAGAAATAAATAAAACATTTAAAAAAAAAATCTAAATATGAGATCTGAACCCATAAAAATCTTAGAAGAGAGAACAAGAAGTAATTTCTCTGACACTAGTTATAGGAAATTTTTCTAGATATGTCTCCTGAGACAAAGGAGTGAAAGAAAATATAAGCTATTGGGACCTCATCAAAATAAAAAGCTTCTGCACAGTAAAGGAAACAATCAACAAAACTAAAAGACAACCTACTGAATGGGAGAGGCTATTTGCAAATGACATATCTGATAAAGGGTTAGCATTCAAAATATATAAAGAACTGATACAACTCAACACCCATAAATCAAACAATCCAATTAAAAATGGGCAGAAAACATGAACAGACATTTCTCCAAAGAAGACCTACAGATTGTCAACAGAACATGAAAAAATGCTGAATGCCACTAATCATCCGGGAAATGCAAATTAAAACTACAAGAAATATTACCTCACACCGGTCACAATGGCTAAAGTCAAAATTACAAAAGAACAACAAGTATTGATGAAGCTGTGGAGAAATGGGAATACTTGTGCACTGTTGGTGGGAATGTTGGTGCAGCATCTGTGGAAAACAGTATGGAAGTTCTTTAAAAAGTTAAAAACAGAAGTACCTTCTGATCCAGAGATCACACTCCTGGGTGTTTACCCCAAAAATATAAAAACACTAATTCAAAGGGATATAAGCACTCTTATGTTTACCGCAGCATTATTTGCATTAGCTGAATTTTGGAAGCTGTTCAAGTGTCTACCAACTGATGAATGGATAAAGAAGATGTGGTATAAAAACACAATGGAGTATTATTCAGCCATAAAAAAGAATGGAATCTTACCATTTGCCAAAACAGTGAAGTATTATGCTAAGCAAAACAAATCAGTCAGAGACAGACAAATATTATATGATTTCACTCATGTGAAATTTAAGAAACAAAACAAACAAGCAAAGGAAAAAAAGAATCAGAGAAAAACCAAGAAATAAATTATTAAGTACAGAGAACAAACTGATGGTTACCAGAGGGGATGTGGGTGAAAGAATGGGTTAAATAGATGCTGGGGATTAAAAGTACACTTATCATAAGTATTGAGTAATGTATAGAACTGTTAAATCATGATATTGTACACTTGAAGGTAAACTAATAGAACACTGTAGGTTATTTTGGAATAAAAAAATAATTTCATTTGCAAATGAAAAGTTTTTTAAAAAATTTATTTATTTATTTTGAGAGAGAGAGAGCACAAGCAGGGGAGGGGCAGAGAGAGAGAGGAGAGAGAGAGAGAGAGAGAGAGAGAGAGAGAGAATCCCAAGCAGCGATACCAACACAGGCTTGATCTCACAACCAGGAGATCATGACCTAAGCAGAGATCAAAAGTTGGACACTTAACTGACTGAGCCATCCAGTCACTACTGGAAACTATTTTACATCTTCCTTTCGAATTCTGATAACTTTTGTTTCTTTTTCTTGCCTGACTGCTCAAGCTAGGACTTGTAGTATCATACTGAATAGAAGTGGTGAGAGTAGGCAATCTTGTCTTCCTCCTGATTTTAGAAGAAAGGTTTTTGGCTTTTCAGTATTCAGTATGAGATTCACTGTGCGTTTCTCAGCTATGGTCTTTATTATGTGGAAATATGCTCCCTTTATACCCACTTTGCTGAGAGTTTTTTTCACGAATGGCTGTTGGATTTTGTCAAATTCTTTTTCTGCATCTATTGAGATAATCATATAATTTTCATCCTTCTTTTGTTAAATTGGTGCATCATATTGTCTGATTTGCACATGTTGAACTATCCTTTCATCCTTAGAATGAATACCACTTGATCATGGCATATAATCCTTTAATTTATTAATGTATATTCATTGTGTACTTAATTGGATATTGGGGTTACATCAACATTTTTCCTATTTGTAAGAGACAGACATAATATTTTGAACCAAACAGACTGAAAGATTCCTTGTCCCACTTTGTCCCTTAAACAGTGGTTCTTAGCTGGGAACAATTTTATTCTCTCAGAAGATATTTGTCAATTTCTGGAGACATTTTTAGTTACAACCACTGGGGAATGCTTTAGCGTCTAGTGGATAGAAGTCATAGAAGCTGCTAAATATCTTACAATGTGTAGGACAGCCTCCCACAGGAAGAATCATCTGGTCAAAGTATCAAGAACAATGAGATTGAGAAACTCTTTTCTGAACCCGCAGTGAAATAGTAACTCTTCTAATGAGTCCAAAAACAAAGAGTGCAAGGAAAGAGGGGATTTTTTTTACCCCCTAAATCCCAGAACAAGAGGTCTAAGCTTCCTCTACTAGGTCATTTCAGCCTCTGATTGCACTATCCTCATGGGAGAAAGAGCCTATCCAAAGAGAGAACTATAGTAGAGAATATTAAACAGGACAAGAAAGGGAGAGAATTTACTACTATGAAGACTCATTTTTCTCTTTCTTAAAAATATGGAAATATCTATTCCTCTTATGAAGACCTAAAGATGGAGTAAAGGGAAATATACCTCTCCCAAGACGTCAATACATTCCTTTATTATTTTCTTTTATTACCCCTTGGTAAGAACTTTAAGGACTTAAATATATTTTATTTCTATCTTAAATACTTCATGTTTTTGTATAACATATGGTCAAAACTTCTTAACACATTAGGAGAAGTAGTCTACAAAGAAGCCCTTTCTTATTTCTTTAAATTCATAGCCCCTTACGCATTTTTACCTATTCCATAGCTCATTCATACTACATTTATGGCCTTTTCCTGAGTATATTATATATCAATATAGCTTATGTATCTTTTAAAAAAAATTTTAATGTCTATTTTTGAGAGAGAGAGAGAGACAGAGTGCACAAGCAGGGGAGGGACAGAGAGAGAAAGGGAGACACAGAATCTGAAGCAGACTCCAGGCTCTGAGCTGTCAGCACAGAGCCCAACACAGGGTTCAAACTCAGGCTCAATGAGATCATGAACTGAACTGAAGTTGGTCACTTAACCGACTGAGCCACCCATGCCCCCTATCAATATAGTTTTTGTAAGGTTTCATTCACCTGGGATTGTTTTGAATCCAAAAAATGCTCAGTTAATCATTCAAGGCTCAAGTCAAAGGGTGTCACAACTGCACAGCATTTTCAGCCCCTATCAGTCATACTGGCCTCTTTTCTGTTGTCCCACAGTATGGTATGCCTGTCTTAACTTGGGACAAATTTCACATGGTGTTGTATTACACTTAGGTATGTAATGTTAACTCCTAGAGAACAAAGTCTTTGTTTCTGTATGCCCACAACATCTGGCAGAGTATGCACTCAATAAAGGCAAAACATGGGAATGTATGTAGCAGACATGGAAAGAAGAATATAAATAACCAATGGTCTTCAACTAAGTTTTCCATCAGCCTGGATCTTATTTAAATATAAATTGCCCAAATGAAAAGTGGGAAGGCAGTAGCTACATGCTAATGTTGTTCTAACATGTATTTCTAAGACATTCATCTTAGTCAAATAAATTCTCTTCTGTGCTTAACCACTACAGGGAATTAATGACTGTAAGTAACCACATGGGGCCAAGACTGGAAGATTCTTTCACGACAAATTGGACTCCTTTTCTCTCTAAAAGAACAGCCTATTGTGAGGAGACTTAATTTAGATATCATCCCAATGGCATATTTGGCAACATTCAAGATAGCATGAAAGTATCCCACTGGCTTGCCCATATGTAGAATCTCATGAATCAAGGATTTGGGACAACTTTTGATAAGATGCTACTATAATTAACCTTTTATTTTATTATTGCAAAAAATCAGGTGTGAAGAAAACATCTAAAAAATGGCTTTAGGAAAAGACTCTATAATTCAGAATACATTGGGATAATATAGTTATTTTAATATGTTTTACATAATGAGGATTATTGTAGTCCCAAATCAAAATTTTTTACTTTTTACCTTAAAATTAATGAAAAATTAAGAATGTACTTTAGCTAACTATGCTATTTGTGAAAACCTATTCTTTTCTCTTATTTGCAGTATTTTCAGATGCAAGGTAGTATCAGATACATTTCCTGTTAGTCTGTGTCTTTTCATAATAATTTTAGCTAATTTATGAGAAATACTTTATTCATGAGCTTCTATATGTGGGTGAGCCAGTGAGATCTTTTCATGCTAATGTTTTTCTACTAAATTCACAAAATCTAATTTAAATTTATAAAATCTAAATCTTCAAAATCTACTTTTGCTAAGATATATTTAATTAAAGAAAGAAAAGACAGAAACAAAATACAAGCCTATCTCCCTTGCTTCTTGGTCTTCTAGGATATCATTACTTACAATTTATTGGGTATATTTCCAACCATTAATAAAGCACTGAAACAGTTATAGATATAGAGATAGATAGATAGAGATAGAGATAGAGGTAGAGAGAGATAGAGAGAGAGATAGAGTGAGATATAAAAAGTAAAGAGGGTAGAGGAAATAGATGTATTACTAGTCATCTTACGGAGATCTAAAAAAATGATTGTAAGGGAATACAATGAAGAACTGTATGCCAAAAAAGTAGAAAATCTAGATGAAATGAACAAATGCTGACACTAATTCAAGAAGCAACAGAAAATCTGAATATTATAAAACTATTAAAGAAATTGAATTAGTAATCCAAATATTTTTCACAAAAATTCCAGGCAAGACGGTTTCACGGGTGGATTCTATCAACATTTAAAGAGTTAATACTCATCCTTAACAAAACCATATAAAATATAAAAGAGAAAAAACACTTCTCAATTCATTCAATGAAGTCAATAATATCCTGATAATAAAACTAAAGACAAAACCAGAAATGAAAACTATCCACTAATATCCCTTTTAACTATAGATTCAAAAATTCTCAACAAAATACTAGCAAACTGAATCCTATGAAATATGAAATATGAAAAAGATTATACACCTCCTATAAGTAGAATTTCACCCAGGAATATGATTGCTTTAACATCCCAAATTCATTCAACATAATATATCATATTAATAAACTAAACGACGAAAAACACACGATTGTCTTAACAGACAAAAACCCATTGAAAAAATCCAACGTCCTTTCATGATTGAAACAAACAAACAAACAAAAAAACAAAAAACTTCAACAGACGAGAAACAGGAAAGAACAACTTCACCTTGATAGAGTGTATCTACAGAACACCTCCAGCTAACACCATTCTTAATCATGAAAGACTGAATGTTTACAACTTAAAATCAGTACCAAGACAGTGATGCTTGCTCTCAACACTTCTATTCAACAGTGTATTTATGGGTTCTAGCCAGAACAATTAGGCAAGTAATAATAATAATAATAAATAAAAGGCCTCCAGATTGGAAAGAAAGGCATAAAGCACTTTCATCTACAGATAATAGGACCTTGTACATAGAAATCTTGAGGAATCCACAAATAAAAACTATTATAAGTAGTGAAAGAGTTCATAAGGATTACATGATACAAAATCAACATAAAAATCAACTGTTTCAATAAACTAACAGTAAACAATTTAAAGTGGTTTTTAAAATAATGTAAATGATAATAGTATCAAAAAGAATAAAATATTAAGGAATAAATATCAAAAAAGATACACAAGACTTGATATTAAAGAGTTATTAATAGGAGTGCTTCAGTGAGTCAGCTGGTTAAGTGTCCAACTCTTGGTTCAGGCTCAGGTCATGATCTCACAGTTTGTGAGCCTTGAGCTTCACATTTCTCTCTCTCTCCATCTCTCTCTGCCCCTCTGCTGCTTCTCTCTCTCTTTCTCTCTCTCAAAATAAATAAACTAAAAAAAAGTTATTAATGAAACAATTAATGGTTACCAGAGGGGAAGTTGGCTGGGGGATGGAGGAAATAGGTGATGGGGATTAAAGAATAACTTGTGATGAGCATTGTTTTTTATTTTTTTATTTTTTTTATGTTTATTTATTTTTGAGAGAAAGATTGTGTGTGAGGGAGAAGCAGACACAGAATGCAAATCAGGCTCCAGGCTCTGGGCCAATAGACACGGGGCTCGAACTCACGAACCATGAGATCATGACCTGAGCTAAAGTCAGACACTTAACTGACTGAGCCACCCACGAACCCCTGAGAACCATTGAATAATGCGTACAACCTTGAATATTGTACACCTGTAACTAATATAACACTGTATGTTAATTATACTGAAATTCAAATTTAAAATTTTTAATTAAAAAATAAAAATTATTAATGAAAGGAAATATCTTTGAACTAAATTTAAAAAGAGCCAAATAAGTGGAAAGACATCCCATCATGGATTGAAGACTCAGTAAGATATTAAGATAAGAGTACTACCGAAATTGATCTCCATATTCAATTTAGTTCTCTCTTAAAATTATACCTGGTCTTTTGGCAGAAATTGAAATACTGATTCAAAATTTACATGGAAATTTAAAACCCCAAGAACAGGAAAAATAATTTTTTTTAGAGATTTACAAATTTGGAGGAGCCATATGTCCCTTTTTCAAAACTTACTTTACAGTAATCAAGTGTATCAAGTCAGTGAAATGGGATAAGAATAATCTTTTCACCAAAAGGTCCTTGGACAACTTCGATTAGTCAACAATTTCTTATATATGAGAGGAAAAGTACAAGTGAAAAAAATAAATAAATTAGACTTCATCAAAACTATCTTTTGTGCTGCAAATAGCACCATCAAAGAAAGTAATAAGGCAAGCCAGTGTTATTACTATCTGGCTGAAAGAACAAAGAAAGGAGATAGTGTTATCAGATCATTAACCAAATGATCAGACCAGGGAGAAGGGACAACTTTGGTAGAATTGGAAGCCAGGGGAGAAAATTAAGCCACTGTCCATGCCTGATGCAGAGAAAGGAGACATTCCTTGACTTTTTCTTTCTTCTGTTCATCAATGTCATGCTAGTTCCCTTCTATTTGTTGAACTCTGTTAGAAGCCAATGAACATGAGAAGTATAGTTTGAAAGAGCTGCTCCCCTTTTTAATAGAGTGCAGCACATGAAGTGTGAGGGGGCATATCCAAGAGGAACTAGGGAAACAAATGCCTGGCACAATACATGTCATTCTCTGGATTTAGGCAACAATGTTACAATTTATTATGGTTTTATAACAGATATTATGATATGGAACATTCATACCACAGTATTTCTCTTCCCAAATCTATTTGAGTGGCATGAATAGGGGCGGCTGGGTGGCTTAGTCGGTTAAGCATCCGACTTTCGCTTAGGTCATGATCTCGCGGTTCGTGGGTTTGAGCCCCGCGTCAGGCTCTGTGCTGACTGCCAGCTCAGAGCCTGGGCCTGTTTCATTCTGTGATTCCCTCTCTCTCTCACCCTCCCCTGCTCACGCTCTCTCTCTCTCTCTCCTAGAAATAAATAAAACATTAAAAAAAATGAATGGCATGAATGTCTAGCCCAAGTGTGTGTTTGCCTTCTTGCATGTGCGTGTGTGTGTGTGTGTGTGTGTGTGTGTGTGTGTGTGTAGGTATGTTTTATATTTTTAACTATAAGGGAGCTTGGAGAGGTGTTGGGTGCTTGGATTCCTGCACAGAAATAACATCCCTCCACCTTATCTGTTAAAATTGACATTAGCCATTTCATTACTGAGAGGATTTAATAAAATAATTTATTGAGGGGATTTAATAAAACAATATATATATAATTCTAGGACACGGGCTGACACATAGTAAGTGATTGAAAGTGATAGCTACTTTCCCATTTCTGCCTTACAGTTTCATTATAGCAATGTCCTAGAGGCTTTTTGGTTTTGGTAATTTGTGAGCTGTAGCCACAGGGTCAGAATTTGGTTCATGTTAAGAAGCCCTGGCTCTGGAAAAGTCTGTCATCTCATCAGTGATGCTCACTATTCAACCTGAGGGCTGTCATTTTATCTGGCAACTTCCAAAGCTGCTGCCTTGGCAAAAAGAAGTAGATGCCGGCCTGTGTGATTTACATTACATGGACCTCTGCTCAATTATGATTTGCAATCTGGCTAATCTGTCATCCATTCAGCCCAAATCAAATACATGTGTGCAAAATTAGACCAGGACTGGGAGGGTATGACTAATGAACAAAAGCAAACTGGTGCTGGGGAGCATGGGAGAGTGGTTCCAAGTGGCAGCAGAAGCAGTTATCAAGTGCTTATAGATGGTCACCACTTTGTCATTAAAATGCTAAACTCCTCTATAGAAAATCATTGAGCAGTTTTGCAGTTTGCTACTAGCAGCCAAACAGCACTGTTACTATCCTGTAAAGTCGGTCATTTAATTGAACCGAATAATTTTTGCAGGGGTCCTCATTATCCTCATGGCATTCACAGACTTCTTAATCCTTGGTTCTGAATCAGTGCCCCACAGCAGGGGTTGAGGGAGGGAACACCCCCAGCACGGCTGTTAAGACGTTCTTCTTGTGGATAGCATAAAACTCAAGGTCATGACCATTTGTGTTCATTAAAAATCCCACAGAATTTTGAGACAGGGTAGGAATATTCACCCTCTCTCTGGTGTCCTGGCTAACTTCCATGTGGATAATTACTTTCTGCCTGTAAAAATGACCCCCCTGCAGTAAGTTGGCTGGCATCTTTATTTATTTATTTTCCACACTTTCAGCTCGCATCTGTTGTGAGACCGGTACTGATTTCATGAGGTCAAATGTACCCCGCTCTTTCTAGGATGAGTTATTGCAAACGTTCTCTCTGACCCTGAGAATCTTCCCTGGCTCCAAAAGTTTGAAGTTTTTATCTTGTATAATCATAACCTCTGCCTCTTTAGCTG
The DNA here is from genome assembly GCA_017311185.1 of Proteles cristata cristata. Lineage (NCBI taxonomy): Eukaryota > Metazoa > Chordata > Mammalia > Carnivora > Hyaenidae > Proteles > Proteles cristata. The sequence goes on along the minus strand of JAESUZ010003900.1, from coordinate 746,484 downwards.
TAAGATTTCTAGAATTGTGGGAGGAACGTATCTATTATTCTCTTGAAGTTACGCTTCCTTTGGACTTTATCACACTGCTTGCGTAGGTACATGTTTGATAGTCTACAGCTTTTTTCAGAACTTTGTTGATACATATGCAGGAATGCCAGGATAAATGGATATACAAATATTACATCACTATACATCATTCATTTTCTTCCATTTGTATTATATTTCGGTAAGAAGTATTTTCATGTCTTAACATATATATATATATATCCCTTCCCCACAGCACATATATCTGGTTTTGATCTAAATGTCTTAGGAACTTTATGTAACACAATTGTCTCTGAAAAGCAGAAATCGAAAGAGGATAATGTTGCTGCCATCTCTTCTGTCAAAGACAATTTTTTAATCAAGTGGATTTTTCTCCCCTGGGCTTCTTGTTTAGCAATGCCCATGAGAATCAAAGGGAAAAGCATATTGAAAATTCACCTGGAGGTTGACTGCTATCTATTAAAAAAAACTGATTGAAGATTGTTTTCAAAGTAGGAAATGGTTTCTTTCTCCTCTTTTTAAAGCACTCTTCTCCGTGTCTCTTTCTTGCATTATTAGAGAGCAGCGTTTATTCTAAGAAGTCTGGATTCATAGGTTGATAAGCCTTAAAAAATCATTTCTCCTAATAACTAAACAACTTTCATGATCAAAAAGACATCAAATATATTTTCAGACCCATAGAATGAGGTAGGCAGATTTTTTAAGGGAGTCTTTCCTATATACCTCAAATCAAAGTGACTTAGGTTTAGTCACTTGAAAATCCAGTCTTATGTTTATGTCTGGAATCAAGGTGTAGATGAACCAAAGTCAGATTTTGAAAGGCTGTTACCAGTTACCTGCACCAATCTTTCAGTGATATAAACTGGGAAATTAAAGTTATTGGTTCAAAGTCACAAAACTGAAAGTGTTGAGACTATAATCTAATTATCCATGTGACTTTTTCTACGACCTTGAAAAATCTTCCTAGGATCTCAAAAGTTCAAAGTTTTTATCTAGTATTATCATATTCCCTACCTATTCTCAGTACAGTTTCTAAAATGATCGAAAGAACATTTCTGCTATTCTTCCTAGTTATATCTCTTCTGAACTTTATGACACTGTTCTCAGCAAAGACTACTTCATATACACACTATCATACAAAAGATGGGACTCACTATCTTCTGTGGCATAAAATAGCTTCCATATTAACTCTTGCCTGTTTAAAAAAGCATGGAATCTGTGGTACAGAAGGAAGACACTAAACTACAAAACTGTCAGATGTGGCATTTTACACAAAGGTTCATGGCATCCAACTTAGCACAGACATGGAAAATTGGTTGCTACATGAAAGGGAGTAGCCCAGCCAGGAAAGGTGATTTTGAAGACTAGGCTGAAGTGGCGGATTGAGCTTGTGACCAGGTGTGCCATGTAAGACAGTGAATACAATAAAAGGGAAATTCAGTTCATTCCATGGGAGTTGCCAGTCTGGATTAGATTACTGATCCATAAATTTTGGATACCTTCCCATAACAACAGAGGCTTATTCCAAGAGCTTATCAAGAAGTCAGAATTCTTTCATCAGATTCCAAGCCAAATGAACTATGTAAAGGAAAGTCCGTTGCAAAAGACTTGAGAGATCAATGAGATTTGAAATGGAAAGTCTGAAACAAGGAACACTTATTTTTTAAAATAATCACTTATACCATTCCCTTTGAATGTGTGCATTACATATAATATACACTAATCATCACGTAATTTCATTAAATTGCACTTGATTGGCTCTAAGAGAAGATCTTAGAGCTTTTGTGACTATAATAAACAATGCTTTTTAAGAAAAGTAAGTTTTTAAAAAATGGTCCATATTTTATAGTAGCATGCAAATTAATAACTGGATGTAAATATGTATATCTGCTCCAATTGATTGAGGTCGGGATAGCACTAGAGTTGAACATGCTCAGTAAGACTGGATAAAAGACAGGCTGGCCACATAAAAGAGGGTTGGATGTGACAATTCACCTACTAGAACATACTGGATGATGGTAACAGAGCTAATCACTGAGCACACACAGATGCAGGTGATTTAAGATTAGGTTTCAGTTTCGTTGTTTTCCATAAAGCTCTCCAGTTGGCACAAACCACTTATTAAAATCTCCATCTTTTCCCTATCATTTGAAATGCCATCTTTATCAAATCTGAAAGGTCTATATTCAAGTATAGACCTTTATATTCAAATGGGATTTTTTCTGCTTTATGGATTTCCCTGTTCATGAGCCAATACAACACTATTTTAATTGCAGCACTTTCACAATATGTTCTAAGATCTGCAGAGACAACCCACACTTCATCCCTCACCCCATATATCACTGGTCTTATGGTTTATTTTTATTTTTTCTGCCTATTAATGTTAGCTTGTTTTTCCTAGCAAACTTTCTGATGAATATACTAAGCTCGGGGAAGCAAAAGGGAAGGGAGAAATTTAAGTTATTTATACTGCAATGACTTTAGTTTTTGAGTTTACCAAAAGAATATTGATATCTTTTTAAAATTTCTTTTGTTTTATTTATTTTTTTTAAATTTTACGTAAATTCCAGTTCATTAACATACAGTGTAATATTAGTTTCAGGTGTAAAATATAGTGATTCAACACTTCCATACATCACCCAGTGCTCATCAGAAGTGCCTTCCTTAATCCCCATCACCTATTTAACTCACCCCTCACCCTACCACCCCTCCAGCAACCCACAGTTTTCTATCATTAAGAGTTTGTTTTATGGTTTGCCTCTCTTTCTCTTTTTCCCCCATATATTTATCTGCTGTTTTTAAATTCCACATGAGTGAAATCATGTGGTATTTGTCTTCCTCTGACTGCCCTATTTCGCTTAGCAGAATACTCTCTTGCTCCAACCATGTCGTTGCAAATGGCAAGACTTCATTCTTTTTTGATGGCTGTGTAATATTCATATCTATCTATATCTATATCATTTATCTATATCTATATCACATCTTCTTTATTCATTCATCAGGATGGACATTTGGACTCTTTCTATAATCTGGCTATTGTAAATAACGCTGCTATAAACTTTGGGGTGCATGTGCCCTTTCTAATTAGTGTTTTTGTATTCTTCAGGTAAATACCTAGTAGTGCAATTTCTCAATCATAAAGTGGCTATGTTTTTAACTTTTTGATGAACATTTATACTGTTTTCCAGAGTGGCTGCACTAGTTTGGATTCTCACCAACAGTGTAAGAGGGTTCCCCTTTCTCCACATCCTCACCAACACCTGTTGTTTCCTGTGTTGTTAATATTAGCCATTCTGACAGGTGTAAGGTGGTATCTCATTGTGGTTTTGATTTTAATATCAGATAAGCTATTTGTATTTCACTAACGATGAGTGAAGTTGAGTATCTTTTCTTGTGTCTGTTGGTCATCTGTATGTCTTCTTTAGAGAAATGTCTGTTCATATCTTCTGCCCATGTTTTAATTGGATTATTTGGTTTGGGGGTGTTGTGTTTTATAAGTTGTTTATATATTTTGGATACTAACTCTCTATTAGATATGCCATTTGAAAATTTCTTCTCTCATTTTGTATATTGCCTTTTAGTTTTGTTGAAGTTTTGTTTAGTTTTGTTATCTTTATGATGTTGAAATTCCTTAAGAACATAGTACATAATTTCATTTATTCATATAAAACTTGTATGTTTTATTATTTCATTTAGGTAAATTATGTATTTATTGCTGTAACAGTGGAATCTTTTCTTCTCTTATATCATCTCATTGATATTTGTTTGTATATGCAAAGGCTATCAATTTTTATACATTGGAATTATCACTTGTTAAATTTTTGAATATTCATATTATTTAAGTTTCCCATTGATTTTTTATGGTTTTCTATATATTATAATAACTGATGTTACTCCAATAACCACTGATATCACTAAAAGAGAGACAATTTTACATTAAGTATCATAGAATGGAAATATACAACACCGTCTATGAAGTGTGCTAGATGAAACAAAAGCTGAGCCTGGAGCAGATCAATCTTGTAGTTTCAATTACTAATTAAAAAGGAACACAAGAGATAGCAGAACATATTAAATGACAACACAAGGTGCAATCAACAAAATTCTTAAATGAGAGAAATTCTACAAGGATGTAAACAATTTAATCAACAAAAGGATGAAGCAACATATAGAAATTTGACATTTGAACATTTCAATGAAAATAGAAAAAGTATTATTTTATATTATAGTATATATTCATTTAAATATATAACATATATTTGCTTTATATTACATTTTACTTTATATTATATTTTGTAATTATAATTACAAATAATTATAATTCAAAGATGCATTTTATATTTTTTACACTGAAAAGACTAGTAAAGAGTGTTTAAATAAGTTTCCCTTTAACGTTTCCCTTCAGGGAAAAGTCACATAATAAAATAGTTTATTTCAAAAACAAGGAAAATGAAGAAGAAAAAGGAATAGAAAAAATATGAAACAAACAGTAAACAAATTAGAGTATGGTAAATATAAACCTAAAAATATCCATAATTTCATTAAAAATACAATGATAGGCTACTTATACACATGTTAGATATAATATAAAATAAATATAAGAAGACATCTTAAATATAAATATAAAAAAGTTTGAAATTAGAAATACAGAAAAAGACATATTATACAAACACTTAGTAAAATAAAACTGGTAAAGCTATATTAATAGTAGGCAAAGACTTTAAATCCAGAAAACTTAAAAAAATAAAATGATAGATTTCATGATAATAAAAAGATCAGCCCACAAGAAAGATATTGTGATATATATATATTGTGATATATAACCCATGTTCCTGTATCAGAGCTTCAAAGTACTAGAAGCAAACATGGAAAGAAAACATGGAAAATCCATGTCAAATATGAGAGATTTTAAAACCAATTTTTCTTCATAGGTGAGGGTACATACAGACAAAAGCATTAGAAAAGATACAGAAGACCTAAATAAGAGTAATGAACTTAATCAATCTAGTTGTCATAGAAAGAACACTAAATCCAACAATGAGAGAATAAATATTTTCTTCAAGTGTACATGCAGTACTTACCAAAATGATAGTATGTTGAGTCTAAATAATGATCCAAAAATTTTTTAAAAATTATATCAAACCATTTTCTTTAGCCAGACAGGAATTATGGTATAAATCAATTTAAATAGAGAAAAATTTAACACACCCAACTGTTGTAAATTAAGCAATTCTATTCTAGAACATATCATGAATAAAACAAAATGTCACAAAGGAAATTAGAAATTAATTTGAACTAAGTGATAATGAAAATAAAATATGTGCAAACCTGTGGGATACAGTAAAAGGTATGTTTGGGAGGAAATCTATAGTATCAAATGCGTAGATTAAAAAAAGGAAAAAAATCTGATCTAAAATTTCATCTAAAGAAATTAGCAGAGGAACAGAAAATTAAACCCAAAGAGAATAAAACACAGATAACAAGAAGATTACAAGATATGAATTAAATTGAAAATGTGTACATAAAAAAATCAACACTACCAAATTTGGGTCATTTGACAACACTAATAAAAATGATACACTGCTATTAAGATTTTTCAATGAAAATAAAAAAGAAGGAATAAATTCTTAATACCAGGAATGGAAATCGGAACATTTTTAGAGATCCTAAACTTAATAAAATAATAAGTAGATATTATAAAGAACTTTTGTGCTAGTAAACTTGAAAATAGAGATGAAATGGAAAAGCTTAGCAAAACTGAATCCAATAGAAATGAAAAATCCAAATAATCTTATATCTATTAAAGTAATTTGATCCTTAACTATAGACCTTTCCACAAAGAAAATTTTAGATTTAGACAATTCCTTTAATGTTCTTCCAAAGACTTACTGAAGAAAAAAATTACACAAAATGACCCAAAATAGAGATAAAATACTTTCTAATTTGTTATAGGAGGCCAGTATAAACTTGTTATCAAAAGGTGAAAATGTCATTACAATATAAGAAAAAGAAAAGCATTACTGGACAATCATAACATAGATGGAAGACATCTTTTTTTAAAGTTTATTTATTTTTGAGAGAGAGTGTGTGTGGGAGGAGCAGAGAGAGAGGGAGAGACAGAGAATTCCAAGCATGTTCTGCACTGCAAACACAGAACCTAGGCTGGAAATCATGTACCATGAGAGCATCACCAGAGCTGAAATCAAGAGTCGGGCACTTAACCAACTGAGCCGCCCAGGCACCCCCATAGATGCAAGACATCTATGCAAAGTTTCTAAACAAAATATTAGGAAATCACATGCTTTCATATGTAAAATGATTGTAACTTGACCAAGCTGAGCTTATTTCAGGAATGCTAAACTAGTTCAATCCTGGAAAATTAATACAACTCACCATATTAAGAAAAAGAAGAAAAGTCAAAATTGATCATGTCAATAATCTATTCATGAAATAAAACTAGTAATAGAATAATTTTTAAGAATACTACATGACAATGAGAAAGAATGAAATCTGGCCAAGTGTAGCAACATGGATGGAAATTGAGGGTGTTATGCTTAGCAAAATAAGTTAGGTAGAGAAGGACAAATACCATATGTTTGCACATATAGGAATATTAGGAGGAACTTAACGGAGCACCATGGGGGAGAAGAAGAGGGGAAATAGTGGAGGAGAGGGAGAGAGGCAAACCATGAGAGACTCTTGAATGCTGAGAACAAACTGAGGACTGATGGGTGGGGGGAGGGAGGATGATGGGCATGAAGGAGGGCACTTGTAGATATGAGCACTGGGTGTTATATGGAAACCAACTTGACAATAAACTATTTGTAAAAAAAAAATAATAATGATATTTAATCTGATAAGGAACGTCTGTAAAGACTCTCCAGACACATCAAACTTAATAGTGATATTTAGAGCTTTCTTATTGAGATTGAGAATAAAACTAAGATGCTGGTATCATCAATCTTATTCAACCTTGTACTGGACTTTCTAGCCAGTACAATAAAAGAAGGGAAATGAATAAAAGATATATGGTTTTGGAAGGAAAAACTAAAATTATCATTATTTGTAAATTAGAAAATTTTAAAAAGTCTATAAATAAACATCAGAATTAATGATGATTAAGCAAGGTCACAAGGCATAAAGTTTAAGCCCAAGCATTGATTGTATTTCTATCTACCAGCAGCAAATAGAAAATGAAAAATTTTTAAATCTTACCTTTACAAATAAAATAATCAGAAACAGTAAGAATAACCTAATTATGATGTTCTATTTCTTCAGATAAAATCTCTGCTAGAATACTACAAAACATTATTGGGATGCCTTGACATTGGCTCAGGTCATGATCTTATGGTTTATGAGGTCCAGCCCCACCTTGGACTCTGCACGACAGTGGGTAGCCTACTTGGGATTCTCTCTGTCCCTTCCCCACTCACTGGATCTCTTTCTTTCTCTCTCAAAATAAATAAATTATGTTAAAAAATACTAATATAAAACATTACTGAAGGAAATTAAATAAATGGAGGTTATTGGATTAGAAGACTCACTAGTATAAAGATAGTGTTGTTTTAACTGATATAACATAGTTTTAGTGCAATTCTAAAAAAGACCGGTAACCTTTTTGATTTTTAATTTTTGGTGGACTTTGACAATATATATATTCTAAAATACATGTGTAAAAGCAAATGGCCAAGTCAACACAAACTAAAAGAAAATTTCTGGAGGGCTTATACTATTAGATGTAAAGCTGAAGTAATTAAAATACTCTAGTACCGATACAGATCTATATACATATAGTCTCTTAATAAATGACAAAGGTGTCACTGCCTTGTGAAGAAGGATTTTTTTTTTCAATAGATGACACTTAAATTCCCATATAAAAACAGTGAGCCTTACCCTGCTCCCACCTCTCTCATTATGCAAAATAAATTCCAGTTAGACTGAACACAAATGGGAAGTTGAAAAATAAAGTTTCTAGAAGACAATGCATGTCTCAGTCTGTTGGGCTGCTATAACAAAATATCCCAGATTGGGTGACTTATAGACAACAGAAATTTACTTCTCACAGTTCTGGAGTTTGGAGGGCCACGATCAAGTTGCCAGCATGGTCAGATTTTGGTAATGGTCTTCTTCCAGGTTACACTTCTCACTGTGCTCTCACATGGTAGAAGAGATTGAGGATGGCTGTGGGGTCTCTTTCATAAGATCACTGATATCATTTGCTAGTGCTACGCTCTCATGACCTAAGCATCTCCAAAGGCCCTAGCTTCTAATGCTACCTTCTAATATTAGGCATCAGGATATAGACACATGAATTTGGGCAGACAAAAACATTCAGGCCACAGAAACATACAGTAACACATCTGTGACTTTGGTACAGGCAACACTTTCTCCCACTGGGCAAAAAAATTACTGACTAAATAAAGGACAAAAATTGATAAGACTGTGTACAACAAAAATGAGAAATTCTTTTTATCAAAATACACCATAAAGAAACCCAAAGGCAAATGCGGCATGGGAAACGATACTGTTTTAACATACACACAAACACATAAAAGCAAAAGATTCCTGTGGAGAATACATAATGCATTCTTATAAATCAATAATGAAAGGCAACCCAATGGAAAACAATAAAAATATCTATCTAGCCAGGTACTCTCAGAAAGTCACATCCATTTTGTCCACTTAAAAATGTGACACACCTATACATATGTTTAGATGAAGTGACATGATAGCTGGGATTTGTTTCACAATGACCCAGTACAGTAAGGATCAGTACCATTAAAACAAAAATGGAAACAAAGACTGGCATTGGCAGATAACTATTACCACTGTGTGATGGAGCTATGAAAGCCACGGAAATAATTTTGTGTATTAAAAGGTTCCAGGATAAATAAGAAGAAAAAGAAAAACTGTAGATAAGAAAAATATTTTACATGGTTTTGAGATAATGGCCTAGCACTCCATGGAAGATTTGCTATATTCAGTTAGAAGCAGGAAGACCAGAATGCTTATATTGTGAAAAGATGAAACATTTTCTAATCCTCAACTCCCATGTACCTTATCAATAAATTCTAATATTGGATGTATGGGGTGTTATCTGAGGCTGTCTCCTCTTTGCAACATTTTTTTAATGTTTATTTATTTTTGAGAGAAAGAGAGAGAGCACAAGTGGAGGAGAGGCAGAAAGAGAGGGAGACACGATCTGAAACAGGCTTCAGGCTCTGAGCTGTCGCACAGAGTCCAATGGAGGGCTTGAACCCATGAAACCTGTGAGATCATGACCTGAGTGGAAGTCAAAAGGCCAAATGATGGAGCCACCCAGGCGCCCCTCTTCTTTGCAACCTTAAAGACTTTCATATGTTGAATAAATTCATTGAGGAGAACTATTTGCTCATTGATTTAGCAAGTATTTATTTAGCCAGGAGAAAATGTGAAATATTTGCACAACATGGCTTTATTCTCTAGGTTCTTTTAAAGCATAATCCATCAAAATGACAAGTTCTACGAGTGTGTGTGTATGTGGGGTGTGTGTGTGTGCTTGTGTATAGCAAACATGTATTCAGTGCTTTAGTATTTTACTTTGACTTTTGATCACTGTGAGCATGTGTACATAGAAACCAAAGGGACAAATCAGCTATGTTCATTCAACTAAAATAATTGAAGCAAAAACAGAGGTTTCTTTCCATACCTGTTACATTCTCTCAAAAAGACCATAGTGCAATTCAATGGACTGTATTGATTTATAGTAGCAGTTTCAAGTTTAAAAATAAAAAATGGGAAAAATATTCCATTTTATATTTTATCATTAAAATAAAACATAAAGTGATATTGTGTCCTTAAATTAAGTGATTAAAACATAAATGTAATGTTTCAGATAAATTTCTTACATATATAAATTCTAAATGTCTATATTTTACAAAATTTTGTATCCTACGAAAGGTTGCAAACAGTGAACACTTAGTAAATATCTTAATTAAATTGAAGATATTGTTAGACCACCTTTTCCAAAGGAGAATCACCGAGGACAAAGCCCAGAAAACACAAAAGGAGTTGGTTATTCAGGTTTAATTTAGTCCAGCCAGACGGCCCCTCCGGAGTCCCTAAAAAGTCCTCCGCTGAGCCATAGCTCAGGGTTTATATAGGGAGAGGGGGGAAGCAGGTGTACAGAAGCGAGAATTTTGCGGTTAGAGGTGGGGGTTGCTTAACAGTTGCTTGAAGAACATGTTTGACTGTTCTAATCCCAATGTTCACTAACGATTTACATCTCAGGGGCTTGCTGTAGCCAGGCAGAGCTAGGTTGCTCAACCCTTGACCTTTTACCCGAATACAGTTTGAGATCAAACAATGGTTGGTATCCTCATTTGCAAGTCCCTCACCTTTTGGCCCAAGGGAGTTTTTACAATATATGTTTGTATAGTATTTGAAAAAGAAAGTACTACTATTTCAAGTAACTTACACTTAGGCATTTCTCAAGATCAAGACAGTAAAATTACAGTATTTTAAATATTCTATTAGTACAAAATGTAACTGAAATGAATATCAATTATTTGTAAAGCTTATATCGTGAAATTACAGTAATATAAACAATTTTATATTTCCAAATCCATTATTAAATGTAGGCTTTTCTGTTCATTTTTCTTTCCTAAAATTTTTCAATTTGAAATTGGATTATACTGACTCTTAATTTTAAATTCTGTATATTTCCTACCCCAAAGTTTATGTGTTCCTCTTTCTTAAACTGAAAATTTGCAGTGTCAGCTGATTGAATGCTAAAGAAAATTGGAGGACAATTGAATTGTGTGCCGTTGATGAAATTCACTTTAATTTGTATCCATAATGTAATTTGAGTATTACCCAATTTTAGAAGGCTCATTTTTAGGAAGCCAGAAATTAAAATTCCCAGGAGCATGGTAGTATTTAGGTCAAATCCAGGTTCCAAACCTAGTGATATGATTTACTTATCCTTTACCTTGTTAGATTACAGGTACAAGAAATTATGTCTTCTAATATAATTATAGGAGTACTGTGATAGTCAGAAACAAAGAAAAGAATGGTCCCCCAAAGATGTCTGCATTCTCATCCTTGGTACCCATTTAGATGTTATGTTACATTGCAAGGGGGAGTTAGGGTTGCAGATGAAATTAACATTTCTAATCAAGCGACTTTAAATTGAGAGATTTTCCTCAATTATCTGGATAGGTCCAATATAATCACAAGGGACCTTAAAGGATAGAAGTCGGGAGAGAAGTGGTTTCAGGGTAATGAAGTATGAAAAAGACTCGTTTTTTGGACATTCTGGCTGTATAGATAAGGAAGGTCAGTTGGATTTTGTTTCTACTTACTGTATTTTTGACAGGTCAGTAATTAAAGAGTGTACCCCTACTGCTGCAAATATGCATATTGTTGAAGAGCACAGGAAAAGTTTCTAGAAAGAGAATTGCTGTGGGCTGAATTATCTTCCTCCTTCCCCCAAATTCATGTCTTGAAACTTTAACCCCCACTAAGAGTCTCTTTGGAGTAAAAAAGTGATCATGGCTAAGTAAGTTCAGACAGGTGGGTCCCAGATAGGAACAGTGTCCGAATAAGAGAAAGCAAAGAGCTCACTCTCCCTATCGCATGAGAGAGCACAGTGAGAAGCAGTCTGTCTGAGGGTCAGGAAGACAGCTCTCTTTAGAACCTAGACACACTGGGATCCTGATGTCAGACTTCTAGCCTCCAGATGGTAAGAAAAAAAAAACTTCATTGTTTAAGTCACCCAGTCTATGGTATTTGTTACGGTAGCCCAAGCAGACTATTACAGAAACATACTTAGAGGAGCAAAAGACAGATTACTTTTTAGTGCAAAATTCTTAAAGATTTGCATTCTTGAATTTTAGAATGACAGTGACTATGGTTCTCTCTCTCCTTAAAGGCTTGATTGACCTCAGGCCTTAGTTTTATCCAGCTCCAGCTTCCCAACCCTGGGTCAGTCCTTTGCCACAGGGATGGTTAGGATGTCATTTATGAGGTCAGGCTTTACCTGCCCCCTCTTCTTTACCCTATGTTTCCCTGACCTTCACCTTGAAGTGGCTTCCAGGCTTGAGCTTGTATGGTACTTTCCCTTTGTTTCTTTTCAGAAGTACATTATCATTACTGGCATGTCCTACATGGGTCCAAAACTATTTTTTTTTAATTTTTTTTTTAATGTTTTATTTCTTTCTAGGAGAGAGAGAGAGAGACAGCATGAGCAGGGGAGGATCACAGAGAGAGGGAGTCACAGATTCTGAAACAGGCTCCAGGCTCTGAGCTGGCAGTCAGCACAGAGTCCGACGCGGGGCTCGAACCCACGAACCGCGAGATCATGACCTAAGCGAAAGTCGGACACAACCGACTAAGCCACCCAGGTGCCCCGGGTCCAAAACTATTAATAAGGACACAGAATAAACGGCAAAAGAGCTTAGAGCAGAATAAACAGGATCTATTGCAGTCCATACTCGAGTCTGTGGCTGTGTACACTTTCAGTGTGCATGGTTCACCGTGGCTGTGGCCGCAAATAGATATAGATACAAATATAAACAGAGAGACAGAGACAGAGTCGGGGGGGGGGGAGGGAGAGAGGGAGGGTGGGAAAGAGGGAGACTTACTTTTATTAAACCATTTCAGTGATGCATAAATTAATGAATTGCTCCACATGGAAGGCTCTTAAATGAAATATGGGTATAGTACATAAAAATTAGTTTGATTTTTCCTGTGTCTTTTGGATTTTATTAGTATTTCTTTTTATATCAAGAAACTAGATCCATGAAGAACTGGATCTAGATCTTATAAAAAGGAAAAAATTAATATTTTTTTATGACTCAAATCTTATTCATTGGTTACCTCTTTCTGTAGAATTGGTTGCTTCATTAACAATCATAGGCAGGGCATCTGGGTGGCTCAGTGGGTTAAGTGCTCTAGCCCTGAATTCTTGATTTTGACTCAGGTCGTGATCTCCCAGTTTTGTAAGTTCAAGTCCCACATCAGGCTCTGTGTAGGCAGCATGGAGCTTGCTTGGGATTCTCTCTCTCCGTCTCTCTCTGCCCTTTCCCCACTCACACTGCGTCTGTCTCTCTCAAAATAAATAAATAAAAACTTAAAAAAAAACACCAATCTTCAGCAAAGAAGTGCAGCGTGTGTTATGTGATGGGGTGTGGCATGCGCCAGAGGGTGCCTCCTCCTCCTCCTTGATCATTCACAGTAAATGGGGAGAAGTCCAGTTCTTTGTCCACAGACAACAACTATCACTAAGACACATTGGGCAAATGTATTTGTTTTGTACACTATACACCTTACTTTGTCATCTGGTTCTATTTTAATCTCATGGGCTAATAGCTCTGTGTCACCTCTCTATTATATAACAGTGGTCATGAAAGAAGGAAGGAGACTTTCTCATTGTATAAAAGCTAGAGATGGAAAGTTTTGAAGTGGACTGAGGGAAAGAACTTTGTGCTCTCCTGGAAGATATAAAAGAAGACTATGGCTATTTAGACTTCAGAATATTTCTTTTGATCATTATGTTGCTAATTATCAAAGATTTTATTAAATGATAAAAGATAGACTCCACTGGCCCTTTGTTGAAGACTATTCACCCACACATAGAAATCAAGTTAGAAATTTAGTATCCTTAAATCTGTAGGCCATTCCTGTGTGTGCTGAGTTTAGAATTCAGTCATTGTGTAAATTGCTGCTGTGTGGTGACTGGAGATGTCTTTGGGGAAAACAGCATGACATGAATGAGGGAGGAATGACAGGCTCTTCTGTCCCTTTTTTCATCCTAAAATGTTCAGCATCTTCATACCCAGATATGCTCATTTCCACCAAAACACTCTGAAGAAGGATCTCTCTTTGCCTTATCCAATCATGGCATTACCTCAATAAGTAAGAGAAAGCAGCAATTAAGACAACTAATATTTTCACTATTCAACTGTCACATAATTATTCAGGATTATCACCAGGACCTCTGCCTCCTGAGATGTCTGGGAAGATGCTATAATTGCAGCATCAAACTACACACACACACACACACACACCCTATTGCACTTTAATTTAAGCTGTTTTCAAAGCTTCCTTTCTTCCCTAGTAGTGCCAGAATCACTGTCTTTTCAGTAGCAACAAAACAGACCAAGGATGAATTTGTTCTGGTCGGAATATAAAATAAGGGATTTAAACAATCATAGAAGGAAATATATTCTTCCTAGTGGGGCAACACTCAGGCAAGAGGAAATGACTTCCAATGTCTATAGTGCAGGCCCTGAGTTTACGTCAGGCTGCAAGCCTGCAACATATGTGCCTTTGCCCCACTAGACTGTTTCTATAAAACACAAATTCAAAGATAACCTTATTATGAATGTCAAGACAGAGACTTCAAAGTACTGGACCCTAATCATGAGCCCCACTTAATCTGGGACCTTGTGTGACTTACTGAAACAAATTTCTAGACCCAAGATGGGATGTTCTTGACTAGGGTACTACATCAGTAAACTGAAACTTAGGTAGCTTTTGTGTCCCTAGAAATGCTCCTTTAAAACAGAATGGCAGCACATCTTCTTAGCCATCCCCAAAGGCCAAGCCAACTCCTGGATCTATACAATAAAACCTTGGGTTGCAAATAGCTTATTCTGTGAGTTTTCCATGAGATGAGCAAACATTTCTAATAAATTTTAACTTGATAAACAAGCGATGTCTTGCAATATGAGTAGTACGTGACACCAAACTTCACATGATCACAACTGACCCAATGGTTCTTCTCACTCTTCTTTCTCTCTTTTCTCGCCCTCTGACTGTGGGATTGTGGGTGATCATCTCTCACTCTCAGATGCTCAGTCTCAGGCCATGGTGTTTTACATAAATCAGTGATATTTTTTAAATATTTATTTTTGAGAGACACAGAGAGGGTGTGAGCAGGGGAGGCACAGAGAGAGAGGGAGACACAGAATCTGAAGCAGGCTCCAGGCTCTGGGCTGTAGCACAGAGCCTGATGCAGGGCTCAGACTCAAACTGTGAGATCATGACCTGAGCCAAAGTCAGACACTTAACCGACTGAGCCACCCAGTCACCCCCAAATCAGTGATTTTTCAGAATGTTGGGAGGTGACTACAACTGGCAAGTCTATTTTTTGTCACTTCAAAGCACCTGTGGACTGTCCTTTGCTTTTCCATACAAGCGTAAACTTAGGAATGCTTTGCTTCATTCTAGGTCAGGCTGCCTGCAGATGGAGACCATTTCCTCTACTGCCTTACTGCCATATACTTAAATACAGTATATGACAGGAGTTTATTAATACTGCACTGTAGCTAACATCCGTGTGAATGTATACAATGGCCCCCATGCAGATAAAGATTCCATTGAGCCAAGAGACAGCAGTGATACCATTAGTGATAGTGAAAGTCATCCTACACAATAACCCTCCTCTCTCATGTCCCTCACACCAGCCATGAAGTCTTCCAAAGGTAAGTGGGGGTTAATTTGTTTCTTTTTCTTTTTCTTTTGTATTTCCTTTATTATTTTGTATTATATTACAGTATTATAATCATTTTTATATTAATATTTTTGGGTTGTGGAATGAATCACCTGAGTTTTCATTATTTCTTATGAAGATATTCGCTTTGATATACAAGTGTTTTGGATTACAAATCTTGTTTCTGGAATGAATTATACTCGCGAACCAAGGTTTACTGTACTTTCTTCCTTGTTCTCTATTCTGTATATTTCCAAAGCTTCCTGCCTTCTGCCCCATTTTGCAATTTTATTGACTGCTTCATGAAGTTTTAAACAAAGTTTGTTTGTAGAACTTAAATTGCATTCTTTATTTTTTTAGCAGATTATGCTGGTCACATACCCATAACACCAGACCTAGATGGATAGACGCTGGAGAGAGAAAGGAGGAAATGTGTGAGGAAAACGAGTATTTGCTAAAGAGTTCCAATTTATTTTCAACACAAGGAAATCTTATTTATCATTTACATTTTGAAATAAAAGGGTTTGATCCATCATTTTCCCCAAAGATCTTTTTTTTTTACTAAATAGAATCCCCAGTAAATTATCAATATTGCTAAAAGCTAAAACTAAAATAAACCATTGAAAACAAAACAAAAGCAGTAACAATAAAGCATTATAAAAGTCACATTGTAAAAGAGCAGTATTTATAGATTCCGAAATGTAGAAGTAATTCCGAGAACCATCTTGATGTCCATGACTCAATTGCTTAATGTCTTTACCTTTAAGAATTTGTTCTTTACCAGTGTGAGAACAGAGGACTGTAATTTATAAGCATAGGTAACTATGTCCTATAGGCCACGTTCCCATTAAAACGCATGAAAAGTTGACAGCCATGAATTAAAAAAAAACAAAAAACACATGTTTTGTTTTGTTTCATGCTATTCTCTAAAAGAAATAGGAGAGTTCCCAGATTCCAAGCAGCATGCTTGTATTCCTAATCATGCAGAAAGCTCTTGGAAAAAGTGATTGTTAAACCAACTGGTTGTTTTGTTTTAAGAAGCCTTCAGGAAAATGCAGCATTATTTCTAACACTTTCCACTAAAGTAGCAGCAACATCCATAGAAACTTGCCTGCACAAAGCTCTTATTTCACAGCAGAGAGACTGACGAAGAGAAAACTCAAGTCTGAGAAAGGTGAGGGTAAAATCAAAATCACAGGAGTCCATGGGAGCCACACGGTGGCCAAAGAGCACAAAAGACCACATAGGGAGCTTTTGACACCCTTAGAGTGGCTCAGGAGTTCTTTACTATTCAAACACAAAAATAAGAAAAGATTATTTTTCCCTGACAAAATTAATACAGGCCATTGAACAGGAAGGAGCTCTGGGGACCACACTATGCTAGGTCTTGGTTCTCACAGAAGTTTTCTTTCAGCTAATGAATGCCCACTGTAACGATTTGTGCCACTCTCCTGCAGTCATGCCGTAACCCCCAGGAAGGATGCCCAAGACAGTGCCACTCTGTTGTGATCTCTCGTCACTCTAATGTGAGCATCCAGGAGACCCTCAAAGCTGGAGATTTGCAACTTAAAGAAAAAAATAGAGTTTATTATTCAGCAGGGATGTTGTGCATACGTATGTACACGTGTGCCCATGATGCTCTCTTTTCCGACATAATGACTTTCTAAGGCTAAATAAAAGCTGCAGTCTTGAGTTAGCAGGGGGCAACGAATGCCCTCTTGATGTTTAATTGGAGGGAAAGTGTTCCCTGGAAATGAGCCAGGGTATCTTGTAAATCCAACAGCCTTCATTTAGCGCTGCCTTTGCCTCATAGCCGCAGAGGTACGATGATCTTATTCACTGTCCCACACTGAAAAGCTGTGTGCAATTTTCTGCTCTGCCTGGTAAGGATGATTTAGCCATTGTTATGTTTAGGTCATAGTTAATTTAATCACTCCTAATGTTAATGTACTGTAATGCATATGTTAATACTCATGGCACCCTGCTTAGGGAACCTTTGGGTTATTGAGCGTCAGCCCATTTTATTGGCATAGACCAGGTTCAGGAAGTATCTTCCACAAAAGCATTTTGCACTCATTAATTCTTACAACGCTCTTGAGTGTAAGGCAGATCACACTCAAAGCTATAGCAGCAGTCCTAGAAGAAAGAGTGGTTCCCTGTTCCTTTCTACATGGGCAGCCTTCTTTGACAATGCTTGCCAAATAAAAGACCCAGTTACCTGGGAAGCATCACACCTCTATTATCTCCAGTAGGTAGCTGATAGAAGTCTTGTGTTAGTCCCCTGCTGCACCTTACATGGTGCGCAGAAAACAATCCCTTCCTTGATACACTTGCAGACATTGCCATTATAACATCATCTTACCCGAAAGGACTACAATCACCCAGACATTACCTGTAACCACAGCATTGCCAACTTTCATTTAGAATCCCTAGGAAAAGTTTTGTTTTGTTTCAGGTATCATGGATAGAATCGTGGACTCCTATAATATATCTAAAAGTTACTCTAGAGATAAGCTCACTCAATTCCATATATAGATAGATGATAGATAGATAGATAGATAGATAGATACACACCTGAGTATGTATACACACACACACACACACACACACATATATACCTCACTTCATGTCCATCCTGCACCACTGCCTCCAAATGCCTTACAAGAGAAGTGGCAACACTGTTCAGTACTGGCTACTAGTAGATAGAAATATACAGCAAATAGTCATTTAGAATGACAAAGGACAGGACCCTGACACCACACCTTTGGAAAACTTTAACGTTAAGAATGTCATACGAATGTTGGTTAATGAAAATGAAGTTATGCAGTGGAAAGAACAAGCAGAAAAAAGTGAGAAAAGAACACAATGAGTTGCAACAGAAATTGGGTAAGGAAGAGTGTGAATATAATGCCAAGACCCAAGAGAAGGAGATTATGCAGACCTTAAATAAAATGAAAGAGGAGCTCGAAAAGAAGACTACTGAGCATAAGCAAGTCAAGCATCATGTGGCGGAGCTCAGCAGGAGAGCTTCTGTGCTTCAGTGACAGGTGGACCCTCCCCTGGAGCTTCAGGTGGAATGCTTCCTACTCCACTGCCTCCCCTTCCTCCAGGCGGCTCCCCCCTCTCCCAGGGTCTCCTCCCTTAGGGGGAATCATGCCTCCTCCTGGTGGTCCACTGGGCCTGGCACTCAAGAAGAAAAAACATTCTTCAACCCACAAACGCTCTGAAATCCTTCAACTGACCTAAGATGCCTGAGAATAAACTGGAAGGAACAGTATGGATCGAAATTGATGATAGGAAGTCTTCAAAATTCTAGACCTGGAAGACCTGGAGTGAACATTTTCTGCTTACAAAGACAGCAGAAAGAAGCAGATGCCATTGATGACATTGGAACACTGAATTCCAAACTTAAAGTCAAAGAATGGTTGGAGAGCTCAGAATTGCAACACCCTTCTATCAAGGTATTGTTGATGTTTAATAAACATTTTTGGTAGGACCAAAAAAAACTTTTTTAGATGATTTTCACAAGATCATTCAGCTAATTCGTATCAGAGATGGTAGTAAACTGTATTCCCAGAATCTGTCCCTTCAATCTACAAGCTCTCCAGAAACCAGTTTGTCAAACCCTTGACTGAACTCTGTAGAGACCTTAGATCCTAGGACCTATGTCCTGGGTCCCTTAGGCAGTGCTAACATTTGTTTTGCAAATGCTTTGATAAGATTTGACCAGAAACTACTTAGCACTGATAAAGTGCTGGACACTGGGCTTAAGACCAGAGATACAGACATAAAAGCCACATTGAGTCCCTATGTTCAGGGAAATCTCTATTTTAGGCCATAACTCTGCACCCAAGTAGCCATTTGATATTTTCAGATGGGTCTGGAAAAATTTTTCTTATTTTGTTGAGTAGAATTAGAAAATAGAAGGTAAAGTCCATTTTCCATGAGGTTGGAACATGCAAGTATATCTTAGTCACTTTAGAATATAACCTACAAAATAAGTAAACAGGCAGGTGGGATGGTAACATGAGCAAGTGGTTTTAAATAAATAATGAGATTAAACCAAATTGTCTTTTTGTTAGCTCTAAATTTGGGGGATAAGTGCATTTAGTAGGTACATAGAACAGAAAAAGGGCACAATGGAAGTGACAGATTGGAATTAATCATTTCTTCTCTAATTTATTAGAACTGCTTCCTGCGGGAGATGAGATTTCAAGACCTGTTTGAATGATGAAGAAAAGGGAATTTGTCAGGGAGAATCAGAAGTTTTGTGAGAGAAAGCAATTTGCTCAAGGTCACTTAACAGGCCAGTGTCAGAGTAGGGAATTAAACACACTGAAAAGAAATGAATGTTTCTATAGTGAGTCTCTTATATGAGCACCCTCAAGCTGATGTCAAAATTTCCTCCAAGAGGTAGATGAGAATTATAGTAACCTTCGTGAAATCACACATTGTGTCTCAGAGATTTTTCAGCTGAGAAACCTGGGTTCCAAGGGCAGGTCTAAACTTCCTTTCTGTATTACCCACAAAAATGCTTTCCAAATTTATATTGACCCAGAGCAAGACAAAAACACCCCTCTGCAAAAAGATGAAAACATACCTTACTCAACCTTTTTTCATCGACAAGTGTAATCCTCATTTTCCTCTTGAAAATAAGAGTAATAAATGAATGCAAACATTCACAACCGTATGTCTGTCAAGAATCTCTCCCAATTAATTAACCTGAGTAAGAATTAAGGAAAGCAAGAAGCTTGGCTTATCACATAAATGTCAGGTCAGAGAGACATTTCTTTCAATTTTCAATTTCAATTTCAATTTCAATATCATCTGGACATGCACATTTAGTTTGCTTGGGATCTCTGCCCTTCCCAGTCTCTGACTATTCTGTTCCCTGCTTGTCCTTCATAGCTAGCATCCGTATTTGAAGTTGTATTACTTTTTTTCCCCTTCTCTTTCCCCCAAGTGGAGTGAAAGTCTTTGAAGGCAGAAACTCTAGCTAGGTGCTGCAACAGTACTTATAATGGGACCTTGCATCGAATGTAAGTAACATTCAATAAATATTTGTTAAACAAGTAAATGTCTAACAAATGCCATAACAAATTATTTTTGTTTTTCCATATGACAACAAAACACTCAAAGGGAGTGACATTTTTGAACAAAAATGGAAAGTTAACAAGAGTCATTTTTCTATGATACAGTGTTTCTCTGTTTTTAAACATGTTAAATATTGTGAACAGACAGTATCTTCCTCTAACTGTGATGCATACACAGGGTTCAGCCTAAAGAATGTACATGGAGGCTTCAGTTGAGACAGGAAAGGTCTAGAGATCAGATATCAGAAATGTTCAGTAGAAGTAACAATACATTTTTTTTAATGCTCATCTTATCTTAGAATTGAAGATGTCCAGATGAAATAATATAGTTCCTTAAAAGACATAGGGACTACAGGAAGTCACAGGCTTTACTGTTGCGGGCGAAATGACACAAAGACAAGACACACACAAAAGACAGACAAAGACACAACTCCAGCCGGAGGGAGAAAATTCTCCGCAAGCCCCCTTGCGGTTTATTTTTATAACCCGGTAGCTGGATACATACTGAAATCTACGGGATGCATTCTTTTACCAAATAAGGACAAAAAGCCAAGCACATTCCAAAGATGGAGGGGAGCAAAGGGAGGAAACGACCACAGCATGTTTACTAAGAGGCCTGCCCAGAACTCCAGCCTCTTCCTTATTTTTAAGGAGGTCATGTTCCCTCGTATGCAAGCGAATCATTAACCTTGGATATTGTGTGCAGGCCTCTTGGCAGAACATCCTGTTTGCAGTCATGATCTGCCCAAGCAGGGAGTCCTGTTTGCAGGCACAACTCTGCTTCCTTAACCATTCTTTCTCGTGGTCACTGTCGGGCTCCTACATTTTCAGTCAGTTACACCTGGGATCTGGATCTTCTATATGCTATTTGCTGAGCCTGTGACCTTGGGTAACTTACCCACACTCAGATTTCATTTCTCTCTCAGTGAATTGGATAAAATAAGATTCACCTTGGGATGCTTGGGTAGCTCAG
Source organism: Proteles cristata cristata (assembly GCA_017311185.1). Lineage (NCBI taxonomy): Eukaryota > Metazoa > Chordata > Mammalia > Carnivora > Hyaenidae > Proteles > Proteles cristata. Next base: position 724,907 of record JAESUZ010003900.1, on the reverse strand, counting down.
TTGGTTAAGCATTAGACTCTTGATATTGGCTCAGGTGGTGACCTTCCAGTTGTGAGAATGAGCCTTGCATTGGGCTCTGTGTTGAACGCAGAGCCTGCTTGGGATTCTCTCTCTACCTATCTCTCTGCCGCTCCTCCACTCGCACACGTGCACGTTCTCTCTCTCAAAATAAACATTTAAAAAATAATAATAATATTCACCTTACACTAATGTGGTTATATTATAATACAAATTATCAGAATAATATTAATATATCATTGATATGTTATATAATATCATCATCATTGTCATATTAATAATGTAGCTAAAGCCTGGAGCATAGTAAAGTTAACCAATATTTGTTCCTGCCTAGTCCACCTTGCACCATCCACTGTCTATTTCCCCAAAGTCCTCTCCCAACCAAACCACACTGCCGACAGTGCTAAGTGCATGGCATGTTTAAGGTATTGGTGAAATTAGACTTCCTTCCAAGTTTAGTAATAAGTGAACTGGGGAAGGTAGGACTTTGACCACTGAATCCATGGTGGATGATATAGCATTTTATCTGCATATTTTCAGACCTTCTAAGCTTTCTCAGATGTAGTGACTTTGCATACATGCTTTATTTCTCCTGAAGGATTATATATGCCTCAAAGGTAAGAGGTGAGTGTTACCATTGTTGTATGCTTTCCAGATTCTTAGTGTCCTTCATGTTGCTAGTGCTTGAAAGCATTGTTTAATGGCTAACAGTGGATTTGATGAAGATCTCACAGGTAAATTTTTACCTTTACCATATATAATATGTTCATTTAATTATTATGCAGTAATACAATTTTATTTTATTTTATTTTATTAATATTTTCTAATGATTTTTTAAATTTATTTCTGAGAGAGTGACAGCATGAGCAGGGGAGGTAGAGAGAGGGAGACACAGAATCCGAAACAGGCTCCAGGCTCTGAGCTAGCTGTCAGCACAAAGCCCAACTTGGGACTCGAACCCATGAACCGAGAGACCATGACCTGAGCTGAGGTTGGACGCTTAACCAACTAAACCACCCAGGCACCCTGTAGTAAAAGAATTTTAAATAGTTGTAATTTTTGGGGTGTCTGGGTGGCTTAGTCGGTTAAGCTTCCGACTTTCACTTAGGTCATGATCTCGCGGTTTGTGGGTTCGAGCCCCACGTCAGGCTCTGTGCTGACTGCCAGGACAGAGCCTGGAGACTATTTCAGAGTCTGTATCTCCCTTCTCTCTCTGACCCTCCCGTGATCACACTGTCTCTCTCTCTCCTAGAAATAAATAAAAATATTTAAAAAAAAATAATAAATAAATAAATAGTTGTAATTTTTAAGCTTTATCATAATACTGTACTATTGTTCTGCAAATTAATTTTAAGTGAAAGTTCAAGTTTTTGTGATTTATCTATATTGGTACCTTGTTACTAATGAGGTTAAGCAACACCCCTTAGAATATTTTTGTTTCCTGTTCTGTGAATCTGCTTTTGTAGTCTTCAGTGTTTTGTTTGCTAAATTGTTTATTTGAAAGGTATGTGTGTATGTTCTAGATACAACTTATTTTCTTCTTGTTACATGTTCAGAAAACTCCTAGTCAGTAGCTTGTCATTTCATTTTGTTTAAGGTAATTTTTTAAGAGAAATTTTCACTTTTTTTTCCGTTTAAGTAGGCTTCATGCCCAGCATGAATCCCAGTGCAGGGATTGAACTCACAGCTCTTCAATCAAGACCTGAGCTGAGATCCAGAGTCGGATGCTTAACCCACTGAGTCACTCAGGCACCCAAGACATTTTTAATTTTAATGCCACCAAATCAGAAAGTTTTAAAATTTATATTTGTTTTATTTATTTTTAAAATAGTTATATCCAAAGTTGGCCAAAGGTCTTAAGAATAGTCTCTTATATTTTCCTTAACATGTTATAGCCTAACTTTCACTTTAGGATTTTACTCTACCCAGCTAGATTTTTTTGTTGTATCATGTGAGGCATATAGGTTTGTTTGCTTCTTACAATTTGGATAACTAACTTTCCAATAGCATTTTCTGAGTGATCCATCTTTTCATTGTAGATTTAAATTACCAATGCTGAGGTATATGAAGTTTTTATGTGTTCAGGGCTCTCTTTGGATCTTTTAGTTTCCCTATTCCCGTGATCATTCCATTGACTTAATTACTATAGATTTAAAGAGCATTTATGGTTTTATTTCTTCATTTCCAGTGTTTGTAGTAAGTGATTTCTGAGATTATTCTGATGGATTCAAATGCATTTTTATTGCATTTCTCTTGGATTATGTTGACCTGCCTGGAAAACAAGCAACATGATTTGTGGGGCCCAATGTGAAATGAAACTGTGATGTTCCTTAATCAAAAATTACTAAGAATATTAAGATGGTGAAAACAGTGCATGAAACCAAGCACTCTAATCCTTCTCAATGTACAGGTGTCATTCCCATGGATCCACTTCTACTGCCTTGTCACATGCCCCTGTCAACTGCTACTTACTTTGGATCCATTCCTCCCTGTCTCCCCTTCTGGAAGCTCCATGTAGATCTATGGCCATTGCCAGTCCTACGATTCTCTTCTAAATTCCACAAGTCCTGTTCTTCTCAATTTCACACTTGGTGTCCCCAGAGTTATAACGAGGGCTGCACAGTGCCTGGGACAGCTCAGCTATCAGATCTGCCACACACATCTCTTGGCTGTAGCACTGTTGGCAACTTTAATAAACATTTTTACCTCATACCTTTATGTATGGTATAACCAGCAAGAAGGCATGCCATTTTTATAATTGTAGAAAGATAAAAAATTGGATTTTTATAATTGTAAAAATAAGTCTAACATCACTTGAAAAACATAAAAAAAAGGAAGATAATATATACTTGAGGTTAAAAGCTTATAAGATTTGAGACAAAGGTGGGTTCAAATCTCAGCTCTACTACTTTTTAGCTGCAAGTTACTTAAATGTCTCTGAGCTTCAGCTTCTGCCTTTGAAAAGTAAGGATAAAAATATTGCTCACGTCACAGTGCTAGGTGTAGATTAGATAAAAAGTCTGTAAAGCATTTAGTGTAATTAGTAGTAAATAATAAAGAACTGGGACTGCTTGTTGTAGTTATTAAATTATCAAACTGTCGGGGTGCCTGGGTGGCTTAGTCGGTTAAGCGTCCGACTTTCGCTTAGGTCATGATCTCGCGGTTTGTGGGTTCGAGCCCCGCGTCGGGCTCTGTGCTGACTGCCAGCTCAGAGCCTGGAGCCTGTTTAAGAGTCTGTGTCTCCCTCTCTCTCTGACCCTCCCCTGCTCACGCTGTCTCTCTCTCTCCTAGAAATAAATAAAACATTAAAAAAAAATTATCAAACTGTCTTATACAGGCAAAATGTTTATGAGAGATCAGAATGGAGAGAGTGAATGTCTAAGCATTAAGGGGAGGGTTCATGCAGCACACAAGGTGCCGGGTCTTCTCTCCATCTGCACCATGACCCCACTTGTTTAAATAAACACCACTGTTCTCTCAAATCATCAGAATAGCCTTTTAATAGGCACCACTGTTTCTACTCTTAACTCTCTAGACTCTATTCTTCACACGGAAGCCAGTGTGAAGATATTTTTAAAACATGTAACATTTCACCCTCCTCCATCACTTATAAACATCCAGTAGTATTCCAGGACACCTATTATCCATAATCCTTGCCATGGTTTACAAGTTCCTACTTCTAAGGAAATAGGATCTGCTCTTGCTTACATCTTGGAATTTTTCTTACTACTGTTTTCCATTCTGCTGAATGCCTTCCTTATATTTTAAGTTTCCCTGGCCATCTTCCTGTCTTTCAGATAATTATACTTGGTTACTGACCCACACCTTTGTACTCAAAGTTCTTTCTGCTTAGAAAGTTCTTTTGCCAGGTCTCCACGTGGCCAGCTCCTTTTCAATGCCAAGGTTTTAACCCAAATGCCACCTTCCTGGGAACCTTCTTTGATCATTTTGTCTAATTTAGCTCACTTCAGGTAAACTATTTTAAACTATTACATGCTTAAAATTTTTCATAGTGCTTTCTGAACTTACTAATTAATTCATTTGTTCATTATGGGTCTCTTCCATCCACTAGAACAAAAATTCTTTCTTTAAAAAAATTTTTGATATTTATTGTTGAGAGACAGAGAGAGTCAGAACATGAGCTGGGGAGGGGCAGAGAGAGGTGGAGACACAGAATCCGAAGCAGGCTTCAGGCTCTGAACTGTTAGCACAGAGCCTGATGCGGGGCTTGAGCTCACAAATGATGAGATCATGATCTGAGCCAAAGTCTGATGCTTAACCGACTGAGCCACCCAAGTGCTCCAGAATAAAATTTCTATGAGGGAGGAAATCATGCTTGTTTTGTTCAGCTCTCTATTTCCTGTGTTTAGTTACTATATTAATAAATATGTGTTGAATAAATTAATAAATTCTAGAATTTTAAGAGGTTGAGGGGATAGGGATAGTCAGGAGCTTTCCAAGGGAATGGTATAATACATAGGCTGGTGGAGATGAATGTGGTATGTAAAAAGTGGGAGGAGACTTCAGTGGCTATTTCCAGAGCCTCCCCATTGAAGCCATTATTTTTGCAATTATGCTTGCAATAATTGAATTCCTTAAAGTCGTGAAACTAGGTGTCAGTCATCTTTGTGACCCCAGATCCTAATGTAGTGTGTAACTTATGTTACATAGTTGTTGAAATGAATTGGTCAATTTCTCTTAAATAGTACACAAATGTATTTATAGGTCCAATCTTAAGACTTCTTTCTGGGGGGCCTGGGGGGCTTAGTCGGTTAAGCGTCCAACTTTCGTTTAGGTCATGATCTTGCGGTTCGCGGTTCGTGGGTTCGAGCCCCACATCGGGCTCTGTGCTGACTGCCAGCTCAGAGCCTGTGTCTCCCTCTCTGACCCTCCCCTGCTCATGCTGTCTCTCTCTCTCCTAGAAATAAATAAAAATATTTAAAAAAAAATAAAAATAAAGACTTCTTTCTTTTTTTCCCCATATTAGAGAAAGCTCTTTCGTATGAGTTACCAGCAATGGTTGTGACTAAAAGCAGGTCCCATCAGTGCTGCAATATGAGCAAGCTCTGGCTTTATTTTATCACCCGAGATAGTGTCTAACAAATTTATCAGTTGAGATTTGTGATGGTGATTGGGGTAGAGATTCTCTTAAATGTGTATATTTGAAGGTGACCTGTGAATTCATTTTTCATCAAGGCTTAAAGGCTGACTGTCTGGGTGGGTTGTTCAGTAGACAAGAAGGATCGCCACCTCAGCTGCATATGTTGCCAGTGCAGCAGTACAGCAGGGCTGTGGGCCCACCACCCACAGTGAGTGACATACTTCTTGCCATTGCCTGACCCTGAAAGTTCAAAGGCACCCAAAGGCTCCCTTGGCATTTCAGTGGTAGAGACAATTGATCAAGATGTACTGATGTCCAACATGAAGCTTTAGTATGTGAAGTTACTTACTTTAACATCCTCTGGGTGAACATAAAGGGTCTGGATTGAGATCTGGAAGTAAGAAAGAAAAAAGAGAAATGACTTAATTGTTTACAAAGAAGAGAACAACAGGTGCCAGCATACTGAACAGAAGTTAAATACATATCACAACAAGTACTCATGGAGAAGTAAGAGATGTGAATTTGCCCACATAGTCTTGAATCTCATTGAAAATTGTGATGGGGTCATTTATCTTTCCCCTTCAAAACACATACCAGACATTACTTTAGAAAATGAATACAGACAGCTGCTCAATTCAGAAAAATGAGTCATGGATTGACTCTGTACTCACTTGCTGATCTCTTTTACCAGCCTTTATTCTCATGTTAAACAAAGATTAATTGAACACTCCTCTACTCAAGATATAAGGTTAAATCCCTGATCTCAAAGACTAATATATGGTAGGAAATATCTCCAAAGTATAGCAGCAACTAGAATACATATGAAGAATAAGGGCCATGGGGTGGGGGGAGAACAGACATAGGCTATCTGAATAGTGTCACAAAGTAAAATTTGTATATTACTGTTTAAGTTGAGAGATGACTCCCAAGGGAAGCGAACAATGAAAATCTAAGTAAGAAGATCCTTCTTGCAGGTGTTAGGATTTAGAAAGAGTTTCTTTTTTTTTATGTTTTATTTATTTCTGAGAGAGAGACAGCATGAACAGGGGAGGGTCAGAGAGAGAGGGAGAGACAGAATCTGAAACAGGCTCCAGGCTCTGAGCTATCTCAGCACAAAGATTGACGTGGGGCTCAAACCTACGAACCGTGAGATCACGACCTAAGCCAAAGTTGGGTGCTGAACCAAATGAGCCACCCAGGTGCACCCCCCTTTTTAATGTTTATTTATTTTTAAAAGAGAGAGACCGAGCATGAGCAAGGGAGGGGCAGAGAGTGAGGGAGACACAGAATCCTAAGCAGTTTCCAGTTCTGAGCCATCAGCACAGAGCCCCATGTGGGGCTTGAACTCATGAGCCATGAGACCATGACCTGAGCCAAAGTGTATGCTCAATTAACCCAGGTATCAACCCTGCCACACCGACGCATCCTGAGAAACATTTTCAAATAGGGGAGATGGAAACAAGTAATGAAGAAAGAGCCTGAATACAGGCAATGACATGGGGGGGAGGGGGGGTGAGATAAAAAACACCAGTATGGTTCCTTTGGGACTTAAGTGAATGAGCCATTTTGGGCCCACAGATCATTCTTAAATATAATCTATCTGACTTCAAGGACAGTATGTGTGGCTGAAACTGGGTTTGAATCCATTCAACAACACATTTCAACTCTTTGATCTTGGGGAAGTTATGCAAACATTTTATTTATCTGAAAAATAGGAATTAATTTAAGGATTCAGTATAGGGATAAATGAAATAACATAGGAAACAAAGTAAGTACTCACAAAAGGGTAGCTATTAGCATATATTGCACTATCATCTGGCTATACATACTCTCATCAGGTAAAGGAAATACCAAACTTGTTTACCATGACATTTTGAATAATTATGAATCTAGAAGACCTGAAAACAGCATAAGAAAGAATGGATGTTTCTACATCCAAAGAAACAAAAATGCCGGAGGTGTTAGGAAATAAAGAATAACAGAAGCAAAGTAAAATAGGGTAATGAAAGGTAGTTTTATTACACAGGTATGTAACTAGCTCCATATTTCATGTGGGCTAATGACGGTGCTTGTGGATAAATGAGATGTACAAGAAATAATTTCCAAATATTCTATCTTTGCTTAAGTAATGAAAAATTAAGTCACTTGATTGGCTACTTTAAAAGGGAAGAGGAATCCTGAGAAGCAAACTCCAGTTTTATTCTGGATTAATGATTACTATGCAAGTGTGAAATTAGATAAATACACATTCTTTCATGCAGAGCAAAAATTTTAAATGCCCCGGGATTTTTGACAGTGTCACACAGGGTCTCTGTTTTCTCTCTCTGCTTATGTCCTGTAATTTGCAGAATGGTGTCAAAATGTTTGTCACTATGACAGAGAAAAAGAGAGAAAAGAGAGACAAGAGGTTTTATCATTAACCAAAAGCATACTGCAAATCACTTCCAAAGCTCTTTGGTTTCCTGAGAAAGCAGATGAATAACAAAAATATGCTTTTGTGTAATGCAAGGTAATCTCCCGTTTTAGTGATTCTTGAAAAGATCTCACATAAACCTCTCTTAAGAAAGAGAGGGTATCCTTATTCAATGACTCATCTTTTCCAGTTTTTCCAGTGATATTCAAGGGGAATTGCAGCAATGGATTAGAACAAATCTTAGGAATAAGATAAGCTGTCAAGAAACTTTGTAATAAAAACCATATTTGCTTCTGAAGAAATACTTGTCATGGAGAACAACAGTACAATTAAAGTCTCTGATTTTCTGCACATTTGATATCATATGTTATGTCAAATAACTTTTTACTAACTCCCTCCACAATTTTGATATGGACAAGGAAGTTCTGCCACGTTGAAAAGATTTTCAGACCACAGCAAGCAAACAATGACAATGTCAAACCAATCATGAACCAGATAGATGCTCTGTGTTTGCTATGCAGGAGTTTTATAATGTTGCTGGACATTCTCCTCCCCGCTGGGAGGGAGAAAGATGCAGCAATCCCAGAATATGTAGTACATGTCATCAGGAAAAAATAAACTGTCTATATCAAGGGGCCACAACCTGATCTGCTGTGCACAGCAGTCTTCTGGTTCATATTATGTAGTGACACAAAATTCTCCACGCTCAATCTAAGTATAGAGAGTGAAGTATCTCTACCCTGGCTACAGAATCAAAACCTGTGAGATCTGCTGGAATTCAATAATAAACATTTACAGACCCTTGCTGCTTCAATGTTTCATTTGACACATTTGGATAAAACCAACATTGCCCAGCTGTTTCCCCAACAAGGTGGCTAGGGAAGCAAAATTGCCTTGGAGAAGCCCCAACAAAGAGCTGACATTTCTGCAAATTTGAAGGGGCACATTAGATGACCCAGAAAATGCCATTCCAGCAGTGCAAGAACAGACATCTCCAGGTCAGGGGGAATATTCTGGCATCTGGAGAGCACATAGGTACAATTGGCCTCCCCTGTTCTTCCAACAGGGAGAATACACCGGGAAGTCGTCCAACGTGGTTGAATAGGTGGGTAAAGAACCTTGATTTTTATAACTCACCATTTTAAAAAGTCAAAACGCATCACTTATTGAATTTTCAACTTCCAAGAAGGAATTTTTCTCGAGAGAAAGCTGTCAGCTCATGTATTATATTTCAAAGGTCTCAGAAAATACATGTTTGTCTTGACCTCAGTTCTTATTTAGGACTGGTATGAATGCCATAATTTTCATCTTTCTTGTGGGTAATAAAGGTGAGGAATAATAAGTAAAGTGACATTAAATATTTTCTGAGTTTCCCTGAGATTATACTCTTGTTTACAGCCCTTGTTACTGACCTAACATACCCCTTAAAAACAAATGTACGCACTTATACACAATGATCTTGATAAGAGCAACATTATTTAGATTTCACATTTTAAAAGCTCCTTCTCTCCCTCTGAATCTATTCTGACTAAAACATTTAGAGAAAGGAGAAGTCAGTGGCTCATTCAAAACTCCACTAGTAACAAGTAGACCTATTTGACATCCCTCGAGGCAAACCTCCAGATAAGTATCAGATGGTAATGCTGGTAACTGCTCCTCTTTCTTTTCTGGCTTCTCTCACGGTTGAGTGACAGTATCAGTTCCCTGTTTAGAGGGCAGCCAAATAGGATGCTCACCGCATTTAGTGCTCATGTCCTGCAGCAGAGAGGGAGGAGAAGCTGACAAAGATATCTCACCCTCAAACATACTTTATGCCAAACAGAAATCCTAATAGCCACTGGGCTCCTATGCTATTATTTCTATCCTGCGGAAAAGAGTTAGTTAGCAGAAGAGTTGAGTTACAGAATCTCATGATTGACTATATTTCAAAACCTCTGGCTAATGTCAGTTTAGCAATCAGTATTTTAGTTTTGGATTTTTTGGTGAGTCAAATTTTATTGAAGATGGCCCTGCTCTCCTTTAGTCGATTTTAATACCAACTAGTAAACATATGCAGAAATTATATACCTTACTATTTGTCACCATAAATCATTTATACAGTGTCAAAGCAGCCTAGCGAGGAAAATTAGGGCATGTAAGATATTGCACTGCAGAACTGGAAATTTTTTGCAATTTTTAAAGCTGACCTCTTTTAAAAAATAGCTTTTGTGCCAAATTTAATTAAAGTACTGCATTCATTTGGATATACTGCCGCCAAATGATGTTTCAAGTACGGTATCTGTTAATGGTTAAGTAGGCATCATTTTAAAGTGCATACAGTCAAGGTTTTGCCTTGTGAATAGCCGAAGTGACTAGCCAACTGGCCATTCTCCCTGTGTCCTATAAACAGCTGTCAAACTCCACTGACTGATGTTCTATAATTTTAAATAAGTGTATAAATGCATAAATGATCATTTCTGGTGTCTTTTATTTAGGTCAGCCCTTTGATACCATTTTGGCTTCTTGGTGTCTGGCCAACTGCCTACCATGATATTAAAATATACCATATTCATCCACAAAGCACCTGTGTCTTAAAATTGTTGGTTACCTAGTCTACTAAAATACCTAGTGTTGATCTTCCAGAAATATCTCACATACTTGATAAATTTGTTCCCCAACCCAGCCTTCTGTGATGTTCTGTGGCTCACTTTTTCTTCTCACCTCCAGAAGGAAGAAATCTCAGTCTGGATTCAGTTTTCATTTCTTTCTATCCCCAAATGAGTGTTTTAGTCTCTGAGTGAGTGCACGGTAATGAGTTCTACTGACAATGAGAAAAAAGGAAGTATACAAACTCTTTCCTCAGAATGCAGCATCTTATATACATAGGGTTAATGGATGTACCTCAAGGAAACACTTCTACTTCCCACAAATTAAATTCCCATTGGTAGGGGCACCTGACTGACTTGGTCAAAAGAGCATGCAACTCTTGATCTCTAGATGGTGGGTTTGAGTCCCACGTAGGATGTAGAGATCACTTAAATAAATAAAACTTGAAAAAATCTCATTAGGACACCTGGGTGGGTCAGTCCATTAAGCATCTGACTTCAGCTGAGGTCATGATTTCGTGGTTGGTATGTTCAAGTGCCACACTAGGTGAGCTCCAGCCCCACTTTGGGTGAGCACGAGCCTCACTTTTCTCTCTCTCTCTCTCTCTTTCCCTTGTGGGACTCTCTCTCTGCCCTTGGTCACTGTGCCCTCTCTTAAAAAAAAAAAACAACAACAACAATCTCATCAGCAAATAATAGCCTGTGTTTATAGAAGAGTGCCTCAGGCTTAACAGCATAGGAGTTACCTTGGGACTTGCTCAATTCTGGTCCTCAGACTAGATTTCGAGTAAGGTAACGGATCATATGTGCTCCTTAAAAATGTGCAATTATAAGGGCTCCTAGGTGGCTCAGTTGGTTGAGGATCCGACTTCAGCTTAGGTCATGACCTCGCGGTTTGTGAATTCAAGTTTGTGAACTGTCAGCACAGAGCCTCGAGCCTTTTTTAAAATCTGTGTCTTCATCTCTCTCTCTCTCTCTTTCTCTCTCGCTCTCTCTCTCTCGCTCTGCTCCTCCCCTGCTCATGCTCAGTCACTCTCTCAAGAATAAATAAACATTGAAAAAAAAATTTAATGTGCAATTATTCTTATATTTCAAAATTATGCAATCATCTTATTTTAGGGAGTCCCAAAGAGGATTCTGTGTAATACTATTTAAGTTTGGTTTAATAAAAAGGACTTGTTGGACATGAAAATTCAGGAAATGATCAGTATTCTCTCCTCCTGGAGATTTCAAATGCAATATTACCATACCCAAAGATATAAGTAGTCCTACCATAAAGAAGTCTCTTTACATTAGTTTAATCCATTGTCTCCTGCACTTATTTGATAAACCTTTGAAAGCATAACAGCTATAAAGGGAAGAGGAAATTTTTCATGGGACATACTTTAGAAACACTAGACAATACTATTCATTTTTGCATTATTTCATTTTCAAATTCCCTAACTTATGAGGGTTCAAGAGCAGGTGCAGAGCCCTCCATAGGAAAAACAATATAAGGTTTAGAGAGGGAGCTGTGTTTGAACCATACTTTGGGAACCAAAACAATGGTCCTCATTGGTCAGCTTGGTATGGAGTGTGTGGAAAGAACCAGCAGAACCCACTAAGCTCATGTGTAGGATATTTGAAACTAACCCTAGAAAAGAGGCATTGTAGCCAAGAATAGGCTGCGACCATAGGCCTAGTCTCCACATCCATGCACTGAGTAGGGAAGACGTACATCAAAAAAAAATATGATGTTGGGGAGCCTGGGTGGACCAGTCGGTTAAGCAGCCAACTTCATCTCAGGTCATGATCTCACTGTTTGTGAGTTCGAGTCCCATGCAAGGCCCTGTGCTGACAGCTCAGAGCCTGGAGCCTGCTTCAGATTCTGTGTCTCCCTCTCTCTCTGCCTCTCCCCTCCTTGCACGCTGTCTCTGTCTCTCTCTCTCAAAAATAAGTAAACATTAAAGAACATTTTTAAAAAATATATTATGTTCTTGATGACACTGGCAGGTGAGATCTCTGCTGGATTCTGTGTGATTAAGAAAAAATAAAAATAAAATCATGAAATGTTATAATTTTGGTCCTTTAAATATTTTAGAAGATTTCATCCTTGTTATATCTAAAACACATGAGCGAAAGCCTTTATTAGATACAATAACAAAAGAGCACTAAATTAAACTAGGGACGGCAAGGAACAAAAGAGTGAATAAACAATAGGATAGATACTTAGAGCTGTAACGTACAAGAACAATTACAAATTGGCGGAGGTCTAAGAAGGAGAGAAGAGAATAAAGCGTCCTGATGACAATTAGAGATAAGACACGTGACTCCTGCCTCCTGCTCCCTTTGTATTTCTCACCATTTTCTTGGGAAAGGTCATCTTCAGGCTATTTTGTTTAAGGCTGGGATACAATGTAGAACTACATGGTAAATAGGCTAATGAGGCTCAGTGTGGGGCATGTGAAATTGACTTATTTTCCTTTACTTTGATATACAGTCATAATGCTGGGCTAGTTTTTACTTGATGTAATTATCTCAGAGGAGCTGCAGATAAAAATCTGTTCCCGCACAGGACTGTTTAATGGTGGGACTAGCTACTTCACTACTACATCAAAGTCAAACAGGTCGAGGCGTTAAGAATTTTGTGACAATTTACTGTGCTGTCATCATTTAAAGAGACCATGGGCTCCAGAAAGAAGGTCTTGAGGATTCCAGGCTAAATGTTGTAAATTAAACAATTTTTAAATTTTCAACATAGCATGTACTGGAAACTAGTCAAAAATTAGAGCATTGCAAACTTGATGGTTTCTTTGAGGCTACAATTTATGACTGTTCTTAGTGCTATTTCAGAAAAAAAGCATATGGACTAAAAGTACCTTCCAGATGCACTGACGAGGGCACTATGTTGTATGAAAGTATTAAATATACTATAATTAGCAATTTGTAGCTCTTTCAGCCTGCAATCAAAATATAACAAACAAGATGATTCTGTATACACACTACTATATTAATACAAAGTTCACTGAAGTCTATTAGAAAGTTTACTTTCTGATTAAATAGCAGGAAGTCAAAATGTGCAGGTCGCTATAAAATATTTAGGAATGTTTCATAATACTTTAAATTGCCATCACATGCCCAGAAGTTAGAGAAATAGGGCTAAAGAATTTGGTAAAGGTGATTTTCTTAGTTTGTAAAAATTTCAGGGTATAAATATTAATTCACAGTATGGATATAAATAGTTTAAAAAGTCAATGAGGTTGTTTGATGATATTTTGATCACATTGATCGGGATGTGAACTTTATTTGATGTTTAAAAAAGTTGCAGTGGGAGTGAGAGGTACAGGCTTACACTTATAGAATGAATAAGTCATGGGGATGGAAAGGTGCAGGGTAGGGAATATAGTCAATGGTATTGTAACAACATTGCACAGTGAAAGATGGAAGGTAAACTTGTTGAATCATTATGTTGTACACCTGAAACTAATATAACATTGTGTGTCAACTGTACTTTAATAATAAAAAAAAGTCCCATGTGTTCAACTAAGAGGCAGAGACTTGTGGGGCTAACTAAGAGGTTACCTAAAATATGAAATTGTTTTCCTTCACTGGAGTTTGAAGGGCAGCAGTCATTACCCTTGTATTAGAGTTTCCATGAATGAATGGGGAGTTTGTAGGTCCTTCTGTGTTAGTTTCCTAGGGTTTCCATGACCAAATACCATAAACTGAGTGGTCTAAGTGACAGAAATTTGTGTTTCATGCTTCTTGAGGTTAGAAGTCTGAGATCAAAGGTGTTACGAGGGCCATGCTCTCTCTTAAGGTACTAGGGAAGGATCTGTTCCAAGCCTCTCTCCTAGCTTCTGGTGGTTCCTTTGTTTGCAATAGCATAAGTCCAAAATTTACATGATGTCCTCCCTGTGTGCATGCTGTATCCAAATTTCTCCTTTTCATAAGGATATCAGTTATATCAGATTAGGGACACACCTTACTCCACTATGACCTCATCTTTACTCATTATATCTGCAATGACTCCATTGCCAAAGAGAGCCATATTCTGAGGTTTCCCATATTCTGAGGGACACATTTCAACACATTGGATTCCTTATTGGGGGATGATCTAGAGGACACCTGCTTCTTCTTATCTTTGGGAGCATTGGTACAATTGAGCTGTATGTATTCAGCGAGCCTGCATGTGGCCAGTCACCTAAAGCTATCTAAGATTATAAGGATAGCAAAGAAGGATCTGGCAGAATGAAAGCCAAAAAAATCTCAGCACTGACTGCCTCTCTGGACAGAACAGTGAAAACTAGAAAGAGGAAAACATAATGATGAAGACAATAAAACACTTAAAGGGAAAAAAAAGATAACTTTGTTTACAGAAAAGGAACAATGTATTTCGCTTTTTCTCTTCCATTTAATGTATGAAGAGTATAGAGAATGCTAAGCTCATAGCCAAAGATAATCCGTAGGCAGAGACCCCTGCATGGATTGGAAAGGGTATCCTCAAGTGGAGCTCTGGAAAAGAGGATGACCTCTCAAAAATTAAAATAAACCACTGGCAAGGCCAAGGGCATCCACCACTTTGAGATGGTGGTAGTTATTTATAAATGCATTCCACTTTATGAATTAAGAAACTCAGTTCATTACTTTGCATATTTTGTTTATCAAATTATTGTTCAGATAGTCTTATGGTAAAAATGCTGATATGGTGTCTCACATTTCAGTTCTTACCGGGAGTGATGAGAAAATGAGGAATCTGTCTACAATAGCATAGAGAATTTGTGGAAATATACATGAACACAATCATTGTATTTCAAATTCAAAACTTGATATTTTCTGATCTGTAGAATCCTACTGTTGCAGTAACAAATTTACCACAAACTTACTAGCTTAAGACAACAAAAACTTATTATCTTACATATCTTTAGATGAGAATCCAACATTGGTTGGATTCACCAGGCTAAAATACAGCTGTCAACAGACCAAACAAATTTATTGTCTTACATTTCTGTAGGTGAGAATCCAACATTGGTCTCACTAGCCTAAAATCCGGCTGTCAACAAGGCTGTATTCATTTCTGGTAGCTCTAAAGGAAAATTCATTTCCAGCCTCTAGTGGCTGACCACATTCCTTGGTTCATGTCCCCCTTTCTCCATCTCCAAAGCCAGCAACACTGCACCTCTCTGACCGTTCTTTCTTAGCCATGTCACTCTCTGACCAAAGCTTGGAAAGGTTCTCTGCTTTTAAGGACTACTGTGTTTACCTAAAGCCCACTTGGATAACCCAGTATCATCTTCCTATATCACGGTAGCTACTCTTAATCCCAATTACAAAGTCTTTTTTGGCATGTGAGACAATACAATCAAAGGTTCCAGATGTGTACATCTTCAGAAGAGTATTATTCTGCCTATCCTGCCTACCTCATGACCATTTGCTCCTGTTCTGGGGCTACCTTCAATATGGAACTGCAGCTATCTATCAATATGTTAGGACAGTGTGTGCTTGTTCAATACTTATTGATCAATTTATTAGCATATATGAATGTATAACTCTCACAAAAATAATCCTGAAGTATCCCAGCTGTGTCATACCACACCAAATATGGTACCAGTTCTGAACAAGCCAAGCAGCTGCTCTTCAGCAAATGAGAAACACCTGTGCTTACTGAGATGCATGGAAGCATGCCTTTTAAGCCAACTCAGAATTGTTTATCCTTAGGGAAAAATGAAGGGCAAAATGGATAGTCAAATAAATATAAACTAGGGGTTGGGAGTGATTAGGTGGAGCACAGAGGAATTTTTACAGTACTGAAATTATTCTGTGTGCTTCTATAATGGTGGCTACTTGTCCTCACACATTTTTCAAGACCCCCCAAAAATGTACAAAACCAACAATAAACCCTAATATCAACTACAGACTTCAGGTGATAATGATGTGTCATGTCGGTTCACAGATTGTAACAAATGTACTACTTTGTGGGGGATATTGACAGTGAGAGAACCTTTATATGAGTTGGGGTAGGAGGACTATGGGAACTCTGTACTTTCCATTTAATTTTGCTGTGCATCTAAAACATCTCTAAAAATGACATTTATTAGAAATAAATAAATACAGAGATCGAAATCAGACATCAGTTTTCCAGCATAAGAATATATAAACATCTAAGAGACTGACTTGGAAAAAAGAACTACCAGACCAATGTGTCATTGTATTGGTTCATCTGAAGTATCATAGATAAACAGCATTGATTTGTGATAAAAATAGAAATGTCCAGAATAGTAGTAGTCTGTATGCATAGAGAAGACTATAAAAAAAATAAGAGGAAAAAGCAATGAATGTGAAGTGAGGAGACTGGCTTCCAGTCTTGACCTGATCACTAACCACTACCGTGGCCACAATGCTTATCTCTTAACCTTTCAGGATCATAGTCTCTATGTGTGTAAATAATGTACACAGAAATCTCTTACAAAGATTCAAATTTGTAATTCATCAATGACAGTCCACAAGTATAATTAATCACCAGTACCATTACCAGTGAAAAATCTGGATGGTTCAGAGGGCAAAAGGTGGTGGATGGGGCAAATAGGACACAAGAAAATATGGGAAGCAGTATGTTCCATTTGATGGGGGGAACCGATTTTAGCCAAAAAGGACTACATTTTCTTTGCTCTGCAGCTTACAGTTTTTGTGAACTTTGGGTAAGCTACTTAACGTTTCTATTCAGTGTCTTCATGTATATAATGCATATAGTAAAATCTTACCTCGTCAAGTTGCTTTAGAGATGCATGAGAGAGCAAATATATGAAAATAGATTCAAAATAATAATAATAAATGATAATATAGTTGCTAATATTAACTGACTGCCTATTACATGACACTGTATGTGTTTCATTTGTAAAGTTTCCTACTTTGCATGTCAATTCAGTATAAATATGGACTACTATTGGCCCATTGAACAGATCAGGAAACTGAAGCATGCACAGATTCAATAACTTTCCTGGGGCCACAAGGCCAGTGAGTAGAAGGGGCTGGGACTGAACTCATGTGGTTCCAGCCTGTTTGTAACAGGCTGGCAAAATTCCTCTCTCTCAGTTTCTTCCTTTTTCTTCTGTCTCATCCCTCCTTAAACAATGATTTGGGAGAATTTAAAGAATGTCCACATTGGCTTACACATAACCATTTTACTACTGTGGCTAATTCTGTCCTAAAGGATACATACCTGTAGGTATATACGTTCCATTTTATATAAAAAATGCAAAAAGTCAGTGTGTAAGATATTATTTTGAAAATTGTTACTTCATCAGCATGATGTATTTGTGAACTTCTTGAAAAAGTAATGTGCATTTATTATGTGATAAATTTTTAGAGTTGAAAATAACTCAGCCCAAACCAATTATAACTTAACATAGATAAGTAAGCCAAGGTACAAAACTGTAAAATATAACTAAGAGAAAAGATAATTGACTCCCCATACATTAATCTTATTCTTAATATTTTCTATACATTAATCATTTGTCATGACTGACACATCCTCAATTTGCATTCTATAACTCAGTGTTTCTCACTATTGTTTGAATATGAATGTTTATTGAGTACTTAAATTCAGGACTATTACTGGTTGTACAAGAATATCTTGTTTGTTCTTCAGTCACAATTCTAATACTGCATCTATACTTATTTATCAATAATTTGTCCCTTTTATGTATGTCTTTAACACAAAATCAGGAAACTCCACCTTTCCTAAGCTGATAGTTACAAACATACCTGGATGTGTACAATTTCAAAGTTTATTCTTATACTATATTTACCTAAGACACCGAACAGCTGTCTTTCAAGCAAACAATATAATCTTTATCATCCTGACACAAGAGGATTATATACATTTTTTAAGGTTTTATTTATTTCTGAGAGAGAGAGTGAGAAGACAGCATGAGCAAGGGAGGGTCAGAGAGAGACGGAGACACAGGATCTGAAGCAGGCTCCAGGCTCTGGGCTGTCAGCACAGAGCCCCACACAGGGCTCAAACCCACAAACTGTGAGATCATGACCTGAGCCGAAGTCAGACGCTTAACTGACTGAGCCACCCAGGTGCCCTGGATTATATTCTTTTAAATAAAACTCTAATAGGTACTAAATATCAAGTACTTCAAAACCTCTAAAAATTCAACTTCAACTAAAATAACCAAGAAACCTAATATTAAGATTTTGTCTCTTAGACCAAAATAACCAATGACTCTACCTGGTACATGAGCCAGAAAACTCAGCTTGGGATTTGTAAGGTATCTTCAGCTTGTGAAGCTTATTTAAATAAATTCTTTGTGCTTAAAATCCTATTTCCTCTTCTTTACAATCAAAATAATTGTAAGCTTTAGCACTGGCTACTGTGGGCATTGATTTGTGCTGATATTGCTACATTTCAGTTTTCAAACATCTGCTTTTCTCTAATATGGTTGGCTTTCAGCATTTCAATTGCATTATTTGTTGGTTTGAGAAACCAGAATATGTTATTGGCAGCCATGCATTCTAAGGAGATGCAATTGATTCTTAGGATAAAAGAGCTTTATCCAACACATTTCAGCATAAGCAGGTATTATGATCCACATTCCTTAGGACAGATGAAACCTGTGAAGGCACAGATTTCGATGTAACTCTCAACGCTGCAGTAACGGGTTCCCATAAATATGCATAGAATATGAAATGCAAATAAACACAGCACTTAGGACTGCCACTGCAAAGGCAGGTATAGGAAGACTGCCAAGTTTTCCTTAACTCGACTTTGTTACTTTGCCTCAGTTAGCCAAATGAACATTCTGGAGTAGGCATCGTGTATGTGGTGAGCTAGTATCTAGCCGGAGAGAACAGCTTGACATTCAGGCCCTGCAGGCTCTCTGACAATCCTTTTGAACAATCTCTGAAGACTAGGCGGTATCTTTAATTGTGAACAAGTAAACATTAGTCTGGATCGTGTGAACAATTCAACAGATGAAACAAGACAGAAGTTTTCTCTGCAGGTGGGTTAACAGCTGCTGCCAAATACCTCTCCATCCTCACATCTTGGAGAAAGCCTTCTAGCAGATAGGCTGAATCATTTTCTCTGTCATGAAGCCTCAAGAACTGAAAAGTTCTGTTTCTCATGAACAATGTGATTGATGCCAAAGGCTAGGCCCTTTGATTCTCTAGGAGACAAAGCTTTTGATCCTTTGAAACAATACTGTTTCACTTCGTAAGATGTATTTAAGCGATCTCCGATTTTATTTTTCTGAAGTTGAAATCATTGGAAAGATTAGCCTTCTAAATTTAATTGCATATAATTTTGCTATCAAGACAGCCCATCAAAGTGCTCTACAAACAGAGGAGTGATTGAAAATGAGAGACAAGTGTCTAGCTATCTGCAAAACTAATTTGAGCTCTAAATTAGAATCGCCCTGTTTTGCTTTGCCTGGATCTCCTTCATTTACATTTTGTGTATATACCACTCCCCAAATGCATATCTTTCTTCCCCGCATCATTTTTAACATTATGTTAAATGATGATTCCAGAATGCATCTCCAGAGCTGAGCTTGCAATCAGTTTGATTTTAAAGAATGAAATCTTAACTGTAGGAAATGAACAGAATTCAGGTATGTATTTGATTTAAAGATCAATAAATATGTAGTTGAGTGGAAGAGGTAAAAGAAAAATGAGAATCAAAAAGTAACCTATCATGAATAGATGCTTATTTAAGGACATCTTTGTGACTTTACAGAGTCCAATACACTGGATGACTGCCCAGCTTCTGTTACCTCAGCCACAATCAGCTTCACACCATCTTTTTGCTATAATCACTTGTTCAATTTTTACTTTGTTTTAAAAAGCATTGCTCTTCCTGTTTTAATTGGTGTAACTTTAAAAGATGACATCAGTATAAGATTTTTTTAAACAGGCATGGGATAGGAAATGGTGGGTTATGATATATTGTGCTGTGACCCACGAGCCTCTTTTACTCAGGAATTTTATATCAGCAGTGGCCCAGGTTGGACTTAGACCACTGCACCATTTGGCGTGTGGTTTTCTTAGTGTTGTATTTTTACTAAAACAAATGATGAGGCACAAAGTAAAGGTGAACACACTGTAGTATTTTTCCAAGTAGAGGAATTCTTTGAGGTATGGTCTTAGCTGATCAATGAATTTGGGTCTAGTTGGGAAACTCTAGTTCAGTTTAAATCTTGCATCACGGTGATCTGCTTTTTTATGAATGATTGAGAGAGTGAAAACTGACGGTGTGATAGTGTCATTCTATTGGGGTGTTACCAGAATCAAAGAAAAAGTCTGGCTGCACCCTTTTCTATTTACTCGGATTTTACATTCACAGAATGTGAAAGTATTATGGATAATACAAAACCTTAGATGATTCACAAGAACTTTCCTAGAATTTTCTTAGCCATAGGAAAAAAAATGAAAAGGGAGATATAAAAACACAGATAAAGAACATTCTTCTGCATATATGTTTACTATTTCAGTAAAAAAAAAAAGTTAAAAACAAATACAGTAAAATCTGTACATACATAAAGCATGCAGGGACCTGGGAGGCCATTTTCAGCAGAAGATATGGTACCCCAATCTAGCCATGCCATTTTATATCCAATGCTTCTGCTGGTACTGCTTGCCTCTGCGTGGGCTGAATGGACCTGTTACAGTTTGGGAGGGGGACTCTTATTAGGGAGTGCACTGGTAAGACCCTTGGGTTGGAGAGTTGGGCAAAAGGAGGAATTCATTTCTAACTCATTCCCAACAGAGCCAACCCCACAGGGAATTCTTTAGTTGGAAAGGACCTTCAGAGTTGTCCTGAGTTAACGGTGGGAGCACTAAGCTTTTAAACCCCATGTCGATCAACCATGGCTAAGGAGTCAGCCCTAGAAAGAAGCTTGACCTTAGATGAGGTAGTTTGTTTTTGTCTTTGTTTTGTCTGTTTTTTTTTTCTATGTTTTATTTACTTCTGAGAGAGAGAGAGACAGTGTGAGCAGAGGAGGGTCAGAGAGAGAGGGAGACACAGAATCTGAAACAAGCTCCAGGCTCTGAGCTAGCTGTCAGCACAGAGCCCGAAGTGGGGCTCAAACCCACGAACCGCGAGATCATGACCTAAGCTGAAGTCGGATGCTCAACCAACTGAGCCACCCAGGTGTCCCTGTTTTGTCTGTTTTTAATTAGAGGTCATCCTAAACAGAAGTCCCCCCTGAGAGCCAACTTGTGGAACTCCCTGCAGTGAGGGGAGCAAGTCCTATCTTACTTAAGAGGGCACCAGGAGAGGGGGTGACTCACAGGATTTACCAGTACTTTTACTTCCTACAGATCTCCTAAGACTTATATAAAACGTTATTATGCCCATGAAGACTTCCCTGATTTCTCATGTTGAATTGGCCATCCCCTTTTTGATGCCACTACTAAGTCTTGTACAGACATACATCTTGAGCCCTCAAAACTTTTATTACCATATTCTTTTGTGTATTGGTCTTTCCTATTATACTCCAAGCTGTTTGAAGACAGGTGCCATGCCTTTTTCATCTTTGTGTTTTGATTACCTAGCACACAGCCAAATGCATAGAATGCTAAATAAATAAATAAATAAGAAATAAAAAATATGAATAGCCGAATTGGAACAAAGAATTCCGAATCTGCTAATCCTTATAGAATAGCAATGAAGCTGGAACATTAAGATTATGCCACAGAAATAAAAGGGGAAATTTTGTCTGTTGAAAATAGTGTGCATTGAAGAGAACCAAGAGTAATGCACATTACTTTCTAATGGCTGTTAAGTGTTCTATAAAGTAAAATGACGATCCTTTTCATCGAACTGATGAATGCCACCTATGTGCCAGCTAGTGTTGTAAGCAATGTGGAAGAATAAATATTTTTGAAGGTAGCATAACAGTGTGT
This sequence comes from Proteles cristata cristata, assembly GCA_017311185.1. Taxonomy (NCBI): domain Eukaryota; kingdom Metazoa; phylum Chordata; class Mammalia; order Carnivora; family Hyaenidae; genus Proteles; species Proteles cristata. Next base: position 702,898 of record JAESUZ010003900.1, on the reverse strand, counting down.
CTATTTTCCAATTAGAAAAAAATAAAGTGAGGGTAAGTTATGATAAAAGAAGATAGGCTTTAGAAAACTCTCTTATAAAATATAACTATGGAGTTTTCTTATGGGAGGAAATCCTGCGACTAAAATGTTATAACCAGTGAGAAGGATTAGAGGAGTTTTCATGAAGGTAGTAGCGTTTGAGCTTGGCCTTGGTTTTCACAAGTGAAGGGGTTCTGTTTTGGAGTGTGTGCTAGTTCAGGCACTCTGAGAAGCAGCACCAAGAGGAAATTAAACGTGAGTGAGACTTATTGGGTAAAATGCTTGCGAAAGACAGAGAGAAGAGTAGCAGGAGTAGGTAGAGAAGGTTTTCAGAGAATGATGCAGATCAGATACAATTTTCCAGATGAAAGAAGAGAATGTAGGTCAAAAGACTGAGTAAGAAAAGACTCAGGTTGCAGTGAAGCCCTGAGAAAGTTTTGGGCAGGCTAAGGAAGAAGGCTCATGGGACAGTACTGGTCATTAGCTGCGAGCAGCCTAGGAAGAGCATGGCCTTCGTGTGACTATTGTCTTGCATCCCAAAGGGAGGACAGTCAGAGAGAACCTCAAGCTCCCTTCCTGATGGGTGATGTGAGAAGTGTATGCCCATGGATGTCAATGGTGGAAAGAGAAAATATTTCAGGAGAAGGAACAATGTGGCTCAAGACACAGGGGCATGAAGCAGAAATCTTTGGTTGTAAATAACATCATGACTTATGGGCTACCCCTGACCTCTATGCTAAGTAGTGGTGACAAGCAACTTTCTAAGGTTCACTGATATTTTATTTATTTCCTTGTCTTTTTTTTTTCCTGTCACTTTGTTTATACATTCTGCTTTTTTCTCTCTTGCATCAAAAATAGGGCTGGGGCTCAGTTGGTGAAGCATCTGACTTCGGCTCCTATCATGAGCTTGTGGTTCATGAATTCCAGGCTCGCCTAAGGCTCTGTGTTGACAGCTCAGAGCCTGGAGCCTGCTTCAGATTCTGTGTCTCCCTTGCTCTTTGCCCTTACCCCATTTGCACTCTCTCTCTCTCTCTCTCAAAAATAAGTAAACATTAAAAAAAAATAGGGCCATGTGGTCAACAGCCATCATGGCTTTCTAACCATAGTTGGAGAAAGATAAACAAAAGTCCAAGGGCACTTTTTCCCCTCACAAATGGTGTTCAAACCATATTAGTAACTTATCACTTTCTTATTCCTGCAACTCATCATGCTATGTCCCTCTCACCAAGAACATGAAACTCCCAGCGAGTTTCACTGCATGCTGTCTTCCAACATGAAACATTTTTAGCACTAAAAAAGAATAGTTCCAAAATAGTTCACATATGGATATGTTGGTAAAATAGTCATTGCTGCGTCTGTGCTCCAGTATCTATCAACCTTCTGTAAAGAATCAGATTTCGACAGGTGGTTTGTGTGTTCCACTGGAAATAGCTGCTTTCTCTGCAAGACAATGAAAAGCACATGGAAGGGTGTCCTAAATATTCTTTGTAAAAGTTTCTTGGCAATAATTTATTTGCATAAGCTTCAAGTAGCCATAGTGTTGCCTACACTATCATAAGCTGACTGAGAGCACACACTGGGCCCCAATTTTGTTACTTCTTTTGACTCCCTCTGAAAACGTTCTCCTCACTCTTAAAGCTATGAAAATGCTCTTTAAAAAGTGCAATAAAAAAAACATAAAATAAAATAAGTGCTTTGATTACCAATTCTATTGATGAAACGAGACTTTGTTCCAATAACAGCCACTTGCATCCCAAAATAACTTTTCGTCTTGGCTCTCCTGATTATATGTCAGCACTAGAACATGCTTTGGGAGGGCAGACACAGATTTGCTTAACATTCTGACTTAATGAATCTGAGATGACTGTACCCCACACCTCTAAAACAAAACCAGCAGGAAGTCTGAACAAACCAAGTGATTTCTGATGTTGCATCTCATGGTATCGAGTGATGGCCCATAACTAGGAAACAGGGAAAGGAAGAACTGGTCACAAGCTCTCTCAGAGGAATGCCAAGGGATGGAGCAGAGATATGTGCATGACTGTGTATGATCTGTAACTACCAGGTTCAATAACCAGGTCCTCACTGAGCATTTCAACATGTCTCTTGTGCTTCCCTGATTGGAAAGTCAGGCAGAAATAGATTTATGGTAGAGATGATGAGGTAGGAAGATGTGTATGAAAGGGCCAAGGTAGGGTGCCTGGGTGGCTCAGTTGGTTAGGTATCTGATGGTCGAGTTTGGCTGAGGTCATGTTCTCGTAGTTTGTGGGTTTGAGCCCCATGACTATCTCTGCATTGACAGTGTGGAGCCCACTTGGGATTCTCTCTCTGCTCCTTCCTCACTCTCTTTTTCTCTCTCTCAAAATAAATAAATAAACTTTAAAGTTGGTGGGCAAGGTGGTTAGCTACACAAAAGATTCTTCCCACACAGACATCTTAGAAATACAAAACAACTTACTAACAAGTGTATGGGGGTAAAGGAAGGAAATGAAAATATATGGTCCCTAAATAAATCCTATATATTGTATATTTTTAACTTACATCAAGTTTCATTTTCTGTTTTGTTTTCCATTTTATGTTTTGTCTTGAATTTTGTTTTTAGCTACGTTTTTGTGCTGTTCTTTGTAACAGTTGTTTATTCCAGAAACTTACTCAAATTATACTTGATAGTGGAAGGTATTCCAATATTAGTCTATACCTTGCAATGTTGGACACCGAAAATTCTGCTCTTTTGTAGGAACACTGTTCACTGTCTAAGAGGAGCCAGATCTCCCTCTACTGGGACTGAAACTAAAGATCTTCTGATCCCCAGAGAGATGCTCCTTCACAGGACCTCAAAACAGTTTACTTGGAGTAAATGAATCTCTGATTAATCTAATTTATATTAAAAATAGCACAGATGTGTCCTGCATTTCTAGGAGGAAGATGAATCAGCAGTCATTGTCCACCATAAAGGCTGAATTTTTAGGCTTTCAAACAAAGAGCAAGACCTTTGCTCACTGAGGGATAGAGTCCTGCTAACTGTGTGGCATTCTCTAAGATTTGGGTCAAAATAAACAGTCTGTTTTCCTGACTCTTTAAAGAGAAATTATGATCTTGTTTCCATGCTTCTTTACTCTGCTTTGTCCTGACCCATAAAAATAACTTTGACAGAACAAAGAACTAAAACTAAATAGGTTAAAGTTTGTGAGAACTTCCTATGAAATAGACATATTTCTCCTCTTTGATTTTTCCACTTAAGATTTGTACATATTACTCTGTGTTACATTTCCATTCTAACATCTGTTTTCTGAGTGGCCTCTGCCTTTAGGAGCATTAATATATTAATGATAGAGTATAAAGTGCTAGATTACAAAAGATTCAACTTTGATACATTAAGAATATGCAGTCCTTCTATTTCAAATCACACACTTACTATTTCATGAAGGTAGTTACTGTCTTTGCTGACTGACCTATTATCCACTACCACTACCACCACCACCACCATTACAATTTCTCTGTTATCATTTTATCCTTTGTATACCTTTCCCCTTATATAACTTTTAACTTGTTCACACTTCTGAATTCCTGGGGTTCTTGTACCAAACTGGCAAGTCAATTTACTTTCCATTGAAAAGCAAATATGTATGTCCCTGTCCTTTGCAATTCTGGTTCTGGCTTAAAATGCACAGTTCTAAAAATAGCTCTGGAATTAAATTGAGAGTATTAAAATATTCTTACTAGTACAGTTTTCTCATCTCCAACTCTGATATATAACAAAATAGGTAGCAAGAAAGTGGTACATTTCTTCCGAAGTTGTGGTCCTTTCTTAATATTGAGCTAAAAAGGGAAGCAGAGGTGTCAATGAATCCAGTCGGCAACTCAAAGAGAAACCAAGTGCAAGGAGGGTTCAGCTAAAGAAGAGATCAGTTCTAGGTGTGGACATCAAGAGAAGCTTCCTGATGTTACATTTTGGTTTGATCATTGATGAATGGATAGGGTTCAAGTGTAGGACACAGCTAGCACTTGGGCAGCTCCACTGACAGAAACGATACTTTCAGAGAGAAATGGGCACAAGAGTAAACAGAGGGAACAAGGCAGAGTGAATGGGAAGCAGTGTGCATCAGCAGTCCTACTCAGAATGCCCAGACCCATAAAGAAATCCTGGTGGCTGTAATTGATTAGTGACTTTTTGAGACTGTAGGCAGTTTGTATCTTAGTTTAGGTCTAAAATAGAATTAAATTGCATGGTCTTAGCAACTCATCATTTCTTTCTTTCTCTTGAGGCTTTTTCTTGCATGTTAAAAGTTGTTTTAGAATATCATTAATTACATCAGAGAACTCTAGATGCTGGCGAGGATGTGGAGAAACGGGCACCCTCCTACACTGTTGGTGGGAATGTAAAATGGTACAGCCCCTCTGGAAAACAGTGTGGAGGTTCCTCAGGAAACTATGAATAGAACTCCCCTATGACCCAGCAATAGCACTGCTAGGAATTTACCTGAGGGATACAGAAATGCTGAGGCATAGGAGCACATGTACCCCCATGTTCATAGCAGCACTCTCCACAATAGCTAGAACATGGAAAGAGCCTAAGTGTCCATCAACAGATGAATGGATCAAGAAGATGTGGTTTATCCATACCATGGAATACTCCATGGCAATGAGAAACAATGAAATCTGGCCATGTGTAGCAACATGGATGGACCTTGAGGGTGTTATGCTGAGCGAAATAAGTCAGACAGAGAAGGACAAATATCATATGTTTGCACGTATAGGAGGATTAGGAGGAACTTGACAGAGGAACAAGGGGGAGAAGAAGGGGGAAATGGTGGGGGAAAGGGAGAGAGGCAAACCATGAGAGACTCTTGAATGCTGACAAAAACTGAGGACTGATGGATGTGGGGGGAGGTGGGGTGGGCATGGAGGAGGGACACTTGTGGGGATGAGCACTGAGTGTTGTGTGGAAACTAATTTGACAATAAACTATTTGTAAAAAAAAAAAGAATACCATTAATTACTCTGAATCTTGATAAATATTATAATGTAATGCTATTCATTCATTCAGCCAGCACACATGTATTAAGTATTGAATGTGTTTCTGATACATCAAAATTGAAATACAGCTAAATAAGTATTTAAGAAGAAAGTAAGTAATTTAAACAAATGTACTTCAGACTATTCTTTATAAAACAATGGCCTTATATTTCTCTGGCAAAACACGTAAATGTGTTATCTCTGAAAAATTTTTGTTATAAAGTTGAAATTATAGCCTTTGGTACTTAGTAAATCTGTGTCATATTCTGCAACTGAACCTGAAAGAATTTAGGCAGATTGTTTCGTCTTTTCCTTTTATCAAAGAATATTGTTTACTTTTGATTCTCTTTGAAAAAGACGACAGAAAAGGAAAATGAGGAAAAACTCAATCAGCAATGAAAAGAGAAATTAAAAATGTGAAAAACATCTCAATAAAGTTAGTACAAAACTCCCAATCTGTAATATTACAGAAGCATTTTAGAGTATTAGATATAAAATTATCTTTTTTCAAATAAGAAGAAAATTACGTATGGATTCTAAAATGGATCTTTGCCTTAATTTTCCAGAGATCTTGATTTTTGAGGAAAAAACACCTAAGAATTTCTTCTCATGTAATATGGAAAGCTGGCACTTTGGTATGTTGGAAAACAGTGTTTATAATTTCAACTGAGAAGGAATCAAGCCTTTACTTGTTAACACTCAGTTTGACAATTGGCTGTGACACTGTCAAAATGAAAGCGTAGACTTTGTTCCTGTTTTTTGAGCGAACATCTCCCTTCCTCCAGGATGACTGACCTCAGCGTTAGTACTACAACCTTCTATTAGTTACGAACTATGGGATTCCAGTGTCTAGCATTTACTGCCTGAGATAATTGGAAATAAAATACCTGTCTCTTAGGATTGCTGTGAAGATATAAGAGTTAACATATCAACAAAATGGTAGGCAGAATAAAGATGGATTCACTCCACACCTACTCCATCATCACCTGCAACTTGAGGATTCATACACATCTGGCCTACAAGAAAAGGCACGATTCAACTAAAGGGGTAAGTAAGCTTAAAAATCAGAAGGGGTTCTTACTATATCCATCAAAAATTAGTCATAAAAGACAAAGAAGGGCTGTGGAAATGTGGAAGATTAAAGAACACCAAAAAGACCTAAATGTAATACATGTCATGAGACCAAATCTTGTACTGGAGGAAAAAACATTCCTACTAATGATATCATTGGTGAATTAGCAATATTTAAAAAACAAATGACAAATTAGTGTGTCATAATTTAATGCAGTAAGATAACTGTACTGTAGCTTTTAAAAAAGAAATAGGACTATTCTTAGGAAATACACGTTGAAGTATTTAGGAGTAAAATCTATTATGTATGTAGTTTCACCTCAAGTGATTCAGGAAAAAAAAATTGTCTGTGTGTGTTTGTGCATGTGTGTGTGTGTGTGTGCCTGTCTGTGTGTAAAAGACAGAGACAGAGGGAGTGAGAGAGAGAGAGGGGAAGAAAGAAAAGAAATTATAAGATCAAATAAAGAAGGAAAGAATAAATAATAACAGATAAATTTGGATAAAGGATAAAATGGTTATTTTTTCCTATACTTATTCTTACAACTTTTCTGTAACTTTGAAATTATTTACAGGTAACAATTTAAAATAAAAAATTAATTTCTAGGAGACATGTACTATAAAAAAAAGTACTAAAGGAATTCTTTCAAAAGATGAACATCATTTGAAATGAAACCACACAGAAGAAACTTTTTGCAGATGGAACTAACGAAATACAGGAAAGAATAAACAACAGAAAGTATAAATATATAGGTAAATAAAAATAAGTAATAGCTGTATTGGACAAAAAATATTGTCCAGATTATTTCAAAGTTAATGTAGAATTAAAATACATAAGAATAATAATACAAATAATAACACAAAGGTAGATAAAGTTTTCTAAGATTCTTTTACTTTAGTACATGAAGTAGTAAAGGTGATGATCCACATAGAATCTATTGTGTCAAGAATGAATATTGTAATCTATGGTTACCAATAATAGAAAAATAAAATAACATATAACTAACAAGTTAGTAAGAAAAGTCAATAGGATGATAAACCTATTTGCTTAATCTGAAATAAGGCAAAAAATGAGATTAAAAGATCAGGTACATCAAACATAAAACACATAATAAGGTGGTAGACATAAGTCCCTAACATCAGAAATTATACTAAATGTAGATAAACATATGTTAAATTTTCCATAGACCTATTCATATGGTGAATCCTATTATTAGACTTTTCTAATATTGAAACATCACTGCATTCTTAGTATAAATCCCACTAGATCATAGTGTGTTGTTGTTGTTTTTTTACTGTAGTATTAGGGTCTTCTTTCTAATATTTTAGTTAGAATTTTTATCAATTACACTTTCTCAATAATGTTTTTCTATGTTTTTATTTTGCGTTCATTTTTGAAGGAATTTTTTCTGGGTATAAAACTTCAAGCTATTATTTCTTTCACTTATTGATGATATCAAACCCCTGTCTTTTTACTTTCATAGTTTTGGCTGAGGAGTAAGAAAATGCTAATTTCACTGTATCCCCTGGGATGGTAATGTGTTTCTTATCTACCAAACCATCCTGCCTCTCCTAACCTCACTTATTTTACATTTTATTCACGGAATTTGATTTCTATTAAATACCCCATGATGTACTTGCGGTTTTCTTTCTATTTGTCTTGCTTATGGTTCATAAAACTTATTGAATCTGTGGCTTAAAGTCTTTCATCTCTGATTTAGACAATTTATGTCAGTATCTCTGCAAATATTGTTTTGGCCCAATTTTTATCTTCTTATTTGGGGACTGTATATTAAATTCCTCATCTTCCTATTTGACTCTTAATGGCCTTTTGTATAGGTTCCATTCTCTTTTCTTTTTTCTTTTTTTCCTCTCCAGGCTTTATTCTGAAGATTTTATATATACATTATTCTACTTTACTAATACTCTCCTCCACTATGTCTAATATACTGGTAAAGCCATCTATTAACTTCCTAGTTTCAATTATTGCTTTTTCAGTTAAGAATTTTCATTTGATTCTTTTTAATGAATCAAATTCTCTGGTGACATTTTATTTCTTGTCATTTCCTTAAAGTTATTAATCAAAGTTTTATTAAAAAGAAAGCTTTACCTGAGAATTCCAATAATGGAGTCACCTCTAGGTCTGTTTCTATTTTTGTTTAACCTATTGGGTTTGGTCACTTTCCCCCCTCTGTCATTTAGATTTTATGTTAAATTTTAAGTGAATGCTGGGTATGACATATAAAAAACTATAGATTCTATTCCATGTTATATTCTTCCAGAGAGAATGTGCTTTTGTTTTGGCAGATAATTAAAATATGGAAAAAGCATAGTACTTTCCATCTAGAATTGTGCTAATGTAAAACTTAAGAACCTTTCTATTTCCTGTTCATCTTACTTATATACTATATCTCTAAGTGAAAGTTTGGTGCATTTTCCACAGTGCATTTTATCCATTAAGAATCCTAAACTCGATTTTCTTGATCCCTCCAGCACTAGGAGACTGTCAGTAGCCCAACTTGACTTCTCAGAAAGCATGCTGCCTCTTTCTTCTTTTCTTGCCCCATTCACAAATCCCCAAAGGCCTTGGAAAAAAAGGCATTAGATAACATCACCTTTACTCCTGAATTTTGGCCTCTTAAACATGGCTGTTTTGGAATACCTAAATACCAAATTTTGTCTTCCCAGTACCACGACTTTATAAAAAACTTGGCACAGTTTTCCACTCTCTTATTTACTGTTTTCTGCTCAGCCTTTTGACTTTTTGGCTTCACATCATAAATTAATCAGAAAATGTTTTCAGGCCAAACAGTTTCCATACTTGTATTAGTTTGCCAGGATGGCTATAAGAAAGTATCACAAATAGGATGGCTTAAACAACAGAAATATATTTTCTTACAATCTTGGATACCAAAATCCAAGGGTTGACAGGGTTGGTTTCTTCTGAGAGCTGTGAGGTATGGATCCATTTAAGACCTCTCTCCTAGCTTCTAGCGGTTTGCTGGCAATTCTAAGTGTTCCCTTGGCTTGTGGATGTATCAATTCCAATCTCTGCCTTCATTTTCACAGTATTCTCCCTGTGTGCATCTGTCTCCAAATTGCTCCTTCTTACAAGGATACCAGTGGATTAGACTGGTGGATTAGACCTTCCTACTGGAATATGACCCCCACACACAACTTAAGTACATCTGCAATGAACATCTTTCCAAATAAAGTCACATTCTGAGGCACTGGGAGTGAAAAGTTTAACATATGAATTAGGTAGGCACAATTCAACACATGTGACTATCTTTAAAGCTCTGGTTCCTCAGTTCCTATTTGCTTGAGTAGATCTTTAATGTCTTCAAACAGATATTTGGCTCAAGTTTTCTAATTGTTCTTGGTATAATGATTGGTCTGAATCCAATTAGTCAATAATGCTCACAAGTGGAAGTCTCAGGTTTAATTTAAAATCAGAAATTAGTCATAGAAACATCACACCCTCCAGCTTCTCTGTGAGTTATCCTAGTTGAGAGCAGGCACAGAATTGAAACTATCTGTCCCAATACCTCATTTGTTTCCATTCTAATTGATGACCATTTCCTACTTTTTGAATGTTACTTACCTATGTTAGTTTGATGGCCATATAGAAGGGTTTGTATGTATGATGATCACAGAGAAAAGAACATGGCCAAAATGGCAACTTACAGGGGTTTTATCTATTGCTTGTCCTTCAAACTGTGTAGCTATAGAGCAGAGATAATATTTTCTAGTTATGAGTGAAGTCTAAAGTTAAGGCTATAGAGTGAGTGACAGCTGGAAAGCATTTATCTAGGAATTGCATGGCTAAAGATTTTCAAATAGTTTATAATTTTATCATGAGAGCAATAAATAATAAACAATGTCAGCCAAAGCAGATGCAACAAAGACAAGAAATAATTCCTACCATATAGCAAAAACCTCCATTTTACACTCTAAAAAACATGGTCATGGCTGTCATATGTAAGTGACAAAAGTATTGGATTCACCTGTCTCCTTATTTTTCATATTCCACTTGGTTTATCTGTAACAAGCCTTTTAAATTTGTTGTAGTCAAAGGAAATAATTGTAATACTGATATATTTTAACTCATTACAAATTCTTCACTTGTAGGAATTGATCTAGAACTTTTTCAAGAGGGTAAGTTCAACTTCTATAATATCAGTGATCAGACCAATCATTCATTCTGATCATATAATGGTCAGACCAATCATTCTACCAAGAACAATTAGAAAACTTGAGCAAAATAACTGTTTGAAGACATTAAAGATCTACTCAAGCAAACAGGAACTGAGGAACCAGAGCTTTAAAGATAGTCACATGTGCTGAATTGACTTTCCTATTTTCCTTTTTCTCACACGTAAATTTGCTCTTCTACAGACTCCATACTCAGTTGGTTCATTGCTGCTTCACACTGAACAAAACAGTATATCGAAGTGCTTGAGAAATCAGTTTTGGGTCAGATGGACTGGCTTTAAAACTAAACTATGGGAGACAGGAAAGTTGGTAGAGTAGGAAGATCCCAAGCTCACTTCATCCCATGGATACACCACAGATGCAATGGCTACATTTATGCAACTAATTCTAGAAACAACCTAAAGACTGCCAGAATAGACCTCTCACAACTAGTCACAGAGAGAAGGCCACATGGAAAAGGACAGGAGGGGCAGAGATGCAATTGGAAACCAAACCCACAGTGTGACTAATCACAAATAAAAGGGACATCACAAACATGGAGAAGCAAGGGTATCAGATCCTACACAGGGCAACCCCAGCCCTGGGGACCCACACCAGGAAGATTGCAAGAAATGGCAAGTGTTGATGGGGATGTGGAGAAAACAGAACCTTTGTGCACTATTGATGTAGAAGATCGTGTGGAAGTCTCTCAAAAATTAAAAACAGAAATATCATAGAATCCAGTAATTGCACTACTGGAAAAGAAAAACACTCCTTTAAAAAGATATATGCACCCTTATATTTATTACAGCATTATTTACAATAGCCAAGATGTGAAAACAAGCATCTATCAATAGATGAATGGATAAGGAAGATGTGGTGTATATATATATATATATATATATATATATATATATATATATATATACAATGGAATGATACTAGCCATAAAAAAGTTATATCATTCCATTTGAAGCAACACAGATGGATTTAGAGGGAATTATGATAAGTGAAATAAGTCATGCAGAGAAAGACAAATACTATATGATTTTATTTGCATGTAGACTCTAAAAAACAAAACAAATAAATAAGCAAAAAACAGAAACAGATTCACAAATACAGAGAACAAACTGGTGGCTGCAATAGAGCATAGGAGTGGAGGGATGGATGAAATGATTAAGAGCTATTAACTTCAGCTATTTAAAAAAATAAATAATAATAAAATACAATACAAAAATAAAATCTGTCAGGAGACTAAAAAAACCTAACTATAATACTTAATGCTGAAGGGGATCATCGGTAAGATTTTTCCCACTCCATGCTTCAATATCTAGAAATAATACTTATTCCATAGATTTGTTAGAAAGAATAAAGTCAGTAAAGTTCTTGGTAGAGTGCTATTTTTATTAACGAACAGATATAGTTTGAACCACATTTCCTACCACCTTATACGATGAATCTTCTATTCCAGACACACAAACTTTCTCAATCTCTAAACACACATACTTACATACAAAGTATACACTTATACATGCACATCTGTATGTGCACGTACATATATATCTACATATATGTATATAGGTACATATTCATTGAACTTCAGTGGATTTAATTGAATTGGGAAAAAATCATAAAAGGTTTACCTTAGCTAAAAGTTAAAGATTTTAAGGTTGTCTAAAATGATTAAGGCAAAAGCAGATTGTTAAAGCTTTAGGGATTGTTAGTCTCCACAGGAGGAATGTGAAAGGTAGCAGGATTAGGAACGTCATGCTGAGAGAATATTTTATAATAAAGTCTTCAGTTCCACTGACTTTATTGTGTGATTCAGTTTTTTACACAAGAATAGATTTTTGAATGTTGTTTTATTGCTAATGTTTGATATACCATCAATAATGTACTATCTAAAGGCTATTCTTGTTTTATTCAGCATTATTTTAAGAGATTTGCTGAATCCTGAAATATTTTATTTCTATCTTCCTTCATATCAAAAAATGGATTTGAGGCAGAAATCCTATAGTATAATGAAATAGAATGGCTGGATTTTGATTAATAAATCTCCTAGGAACCTGTTTTGAAATCAAGCCATATAATATACTGAAGTAAGGATTTAAGTGATGGCAATGAGTAAGAACTACAAATAATTTCTTGCTTGTTATTTTACAAAGAAAGATGTTACTGAAGAGCATCTTTGAATACAGTTCTGTACACATTCATTACTCACATACCTAAGTTTCTTATGGATCTATGGTCTAAAATATGGGTTCCAAACACCTTCTATATAGTGTTCTCAATTATATTAAAAGAGAAGAAGAAGGTATAATGAAGAAAATGTATCAGCTAATCGTTTTTCATTGATCAGTAATCAGGTCAAATTTAGCTTCCCAGCTCCCACTCCAGGAACGTGAAACATATGATATTAACACTTCTGTTTTAGTCTTGCCTACTATTAATAGTGGTAATTATAATGATAACATCTTTTAAAAAAAGATTTAATAGTATTTACTCTAGATACGTGCTTTCTAGCATCCTTTCACTATGAACTTTTAAAACACATATGCCTCCTTCTTGTATTTATCTTCAGTGTATTCATCCTGTTGGTCTCTGTGGAGTCTGCAATATAGTTTCCTTTCTCTACTACTGAGCATGAATGCAGTTCTCAGGTATGACACAAAATATACCACCTACCACTTCAATTTTTCTTTTCATCCTCTCCTGTCACTCATTCTCCTTGTAAAGTATCTCCTTCCCTTGAAGTTTGTGCCAGTAATCCCAACTAATAATTAAGGTTTATTATATATTATTTAATGTAGCTCCTTGACTAGATAAGGCACACCGTAACATAGAGTTTGATGTCTACAGAATCACTGAAAGCAGGTAGTATTTGACAAGATAGCCCCTCAGTGGTCCTAAGACCCAGCCTTTTACCTGAGAGTACTGAAAGAAAAGGAGTGGCTCAGCTCAGGGACAGTGGTGTCAACATGGAGAGAAAAAAAGGAAACAAGAAATCTATTCCATAACTGAAGCATAAGCAGTGAATATTTTCTTAGCAGTACTCAAATGTGTTCTATCATTTCTGACCAGTGAAAACAGCTGATTGGCAATAAAGATCTTTAGTGTATAAGTTTTGTCTTTGACTTCTTTATGGAATATGTGCTTTTAACTCTCTTACACACTATTTTTCCTCTCCCTTCTACCAATATAGTTGCTTAAAATAATTAATGATGCATATATGATTATAATTTACAACCAAGTAAGATCTGTGATTACAGTTTGTACTTGTTAGCCTTTCTACTTTCCCTAATTTAATAATTGCTTATATTTTCATTTGTTATATCTAAGTCATTCCACAGTCATATAATTTTCCACATTAACAAAGTATGTTGAATATATTCATCTATTTGTTTCATAGAGACCTCCCTCCCAGATAATTTTCTCTTTAGAACCACTGGATATCTTTATTTTATAGACAGCTATTATATTAAGAATTATCTCCTCTGTTCTGTTATGCTTAATATACATTACCATAGATCTTCTTTTTCTTTCTTTCTTGATCTATTTATTTGCTTTGATAGAACCCATTCTCTAGTAGCTTTCCGAGAGGGTATACAAGAGATAGCTATGTTTCAGTCCTTTTCTCTCTTAAAATGTTAATACTATTTACTCTCTTATGTGTTGTTGGATTGGCCAGTTTTATCAAGTTCTATTTAGAAAAATTTCAAGGGGGGAGGAGTTGAGATGGCAGTATAATAGGGGGACCCTGTCTAGTTTTGGTCCTCAAATACAGGTAGATCAACATCAAATCATTTTGAACACTTAAGAAATCAATCTGAGGATTAAGAGAAAAATCTGCATAATTTAAGGGAGAAAAAGTGGCAGCTATGTGATGGAGAGATAGGATTTTGGGGGACTGAAAAGCCGTGGTGCCAGAGGGGAGGGTGCCCTTTTCGTGGAGAGGAGAAAGAGAGAGCGTGAGAGAGGGTAGTGCATTGAGTTCACACAAGGAAAGCACTTTCCCAAAACCACTGATGGTGGAATCATGAGGAACTGAATACACAAGTTTTTCCAAACAGTGGAGATGAAATTCAGAGTTTTTGGAAGTCTGTTCCACTTTCTGGAGTAGCTCTGGATGGACGGTGGAGCACCTGGCGAGAAAGGGAAGCCCAGGGAGCAGTAACAGACAGCCTCGTTTGGGGATTCCTTGGGTCACACTGGGAGAGAAAGTTCCCCTTCCCTGAGTTTTTTTGGAAAAGGCTATATTTCTCCTCCAAGGACAAACATCCCATCTGGCACATATGAGGGACCATTCAACAGTAGAGGACAGTGGCAGTCAGTGAGGGTAAAATGGTCGTAGCTTCTTGCTGTGTGACACCATGAACTACAGGCACTTGTGTGGCCGGGGGACTGCTTTTCTGGGACAGAATGGTGACAGGTGCAGCACTGCAAGTCTCTCTTCTAGAAAGGGAGAGTGGGTCCATGCCTTGTTGAGTTCTTTAAAATTTGGAGTTTTGAATACCAGTCACGTGCCAAAGATTAAAAAACAGAAAGCTGTGGCGCCAGGCCCATTGATAGTCTGGGCACAGAAGGGCTAAAAGTAGGGATCTGACAGAAGCCTGGGGCACAGGAGGGGAGATTGATTGCTTGTCTGTGAGGGATTCCTGAACAGTGGTGGGTGTGAGCTCCCTTCCCCAGGGGATGAGAAAGGGGTTGACGCCATCTTCCCCTGTCCACCATCGATATCGGACATCAATGAATAACACAGCATCCACAGTCAAGGCTGGAGCCACTTACACCAAACCCCACCCGCTGTGACCTACGGGGCCTCTTTATAAGGGCAGATGTGGTTGTGAGCCAGGGCAGTGGGCCTCTCCAGCAGAGGACCAATATTGTAATCCCTCCCGCCCCCCACAGCATGTACCGAGTCTACTAACCATAGATTGCCCCAAAGTGTTAGCTTCAGTCTGGGTAGAAATAGGACTAGGCTTTCTTGTTTTTTTGTTTTGTTTTGTTTTGTTTTGTTTTCAATCAGATAGTTTGTGTGTGTGTGTGTGTGTGTGTGTGTGTGGTTTATTTTTTCATTTCCTTTTTCTGTTTTTTGGAACAGGCTTCTTTTTTTTCCTCTTGTTTTCCTTTCTCCTCCTTCTCCTCCTCTTCTTTCTTACTTCTTCTTTCTTCTCCTTCTCCTCTTCCTCTTCCTCCTCCTTCTTCTTCACTTTCTTAGGAATCAGGCTTTTAATTTTTGTCTGTATGTTTGGGGGGTTTTTTTGTTTGTTTGTTTGTTTTTGTTTTTGTTCCATTACCTTTTTTCTTTTTTGGGATAAGACTTTTTAAAAATAAGCCTTATTTTAATAAACAAATCAAAGCATACTTAATTAAAAGTCCAAACACTTCCCAATGCAAGGAAGTACCTGCAGAGGACTGACCTGGGGAAAAGAGCAGCCAAATCACAACAGCAAAGTGCACACAAGTGTACACCAGAAGCACTTCCTGAAGCACAGCCTCTGGACAGTGTCTAATCCCTTCTTAATACAGCATTACACTGAGGAACAGGAAATATAACAAGCTTTTGTAACATGGAAAGATAGAAAGCTAGACAAAACAACAAGATGGAGGAATTCTCCCCCAAAGACAGATCAAGAGAAACCCTTGCTGCAGAGATAAAAGACCTAAAAACTAGTCAGGCCAAAATAAAAAATACTATAACTGAGATTCAAAACCAACTGGATGCAATTACAGTGAGGATAGAAGAAGCAGAGGATCAAGTAGTTGTTATAGAAGATATAATTATGGAAAATAAAATAAAGCTGAAAGGGAAAGAAATCTATGGGATCACAAATACAGATTCAGGAAACTCAGCGATTCTATAAAGTGCAGCAGTATTTCTATCATAGTCGTCCCAGAGGAAGAAGAGTGGGGAAAAAGGGACAGGAGGTTTAGTTGAACAAATTGTAGCCAAGAATTTCCCTAATTTTGGATAGGGAATAGAAATTCAAGTCAAAAAGGCACAGAAAACAGCCCTAAAAATGAAGAAAACTAGGTCAACACCAAGACATATCATAATGAAAGACTGGTAAAATACATAGATAAAGAGAGAATTCTGAAAGCAGCTAGAGACTAAAGGTCTTTTTTTTAATTTTTAAAAATGTTTTATTATTTATTTCTGAGAGAGAGAGAGAGAGAGACAGCATGAGCAGAGGAGGGTGAGAGAGAGAGGGAGACACAGAATCTGAAACAGGCTCCAGGCTCTGAGCTAGATGTCAGCACAGAGCCCGTCACGGGGCATGAACCCATGAACCATGAGATTATGACCTGAGCCGAAGATGGACATTTAACTGACTGAGCCACCCAGGTGCCCCAAAAGGTCTTAATCTACAAGGGTGGACACATAAGGTTAGTAGCAGACCTGTCCACAGAAACATGGGAGGCCAGAAAGGAGTGGCATGATATATTTAACACACTAAATGGAAAAAATATGCAGCCAAGAATACTCTATCCAGCAAGTCTGTCATTCAGAATAGAAGGAGAGACAGAGTTCCCAAGACAAGCAAAAATTAAACAAGTTTGTGAACACCAAACCAGCTTGCAAGAATTATTAAAGGGCACACTTCAATTGGAAAGAGGCCAAAAGCAACAAAGACTAGAAAGGAACAGAGACAATCTACAGGAATAGTGACTTTATAGGTAATATAATGGCAATAAATTCGTATCTATTAATAATTACTTTGAATATAAACTAAATGCTTCAATCAAAAGACATAGGTATTAGAATGGATCAAAAGACAAGACCCATTAGTATGCTGCTTACCAGTGACTCATTTTATTTTTTAAAAAAATTTTAATGTTTATTTATTTTTGAGAGAGAGTGAGAGAGAGAGAGACAGAAAACATGAGCAAGGGACGGGCAGAGAGAGACGCAGAATCCGAAGCAGGCTCCAGGCCCTGAATTGTCAGTACAGAGCCCGATGCAAGGCTCAAACCCAGGAGCCATGAGATCATGAGCCAAGTTGAAGTTAGACACTTAACCGGCTGAGCCACCCAGGCGCCCCACGAGTGACTCATTTTAGACCCAGAAACACCTCCAGATTGAAAGCGAGGGGGTAGAAAACCATTTATCAAAGAAGTATGGAGTATCCATACTTATATCAGATAAACTAGATTTTGAAACCAACTAAAATATGAGATGAAGAAGGGCACGGTATCATAATAAAAGGGTCTATCCAAAACAAAGATCCAACAATTGTAAATATTTATGCCCCCAACTTGGAAAAGCCAAATATATAAATCAATTAATAACAAACTTAAGGGAACTCATTGATAATAATACAATAGTAGTATGGGACTTTAACACCCCACTTACATCAATGGACAAATTATCTAGGCAGAAGATCACCAAAGAAACAATACTTTTGAATGACACACTTGACCAGATAGACTTAACAGATATATTCAGAGCATTTCACTCTAAAGCAGCAGAATACACATTCTTTTCGAGTACGCATGGGCCATTCCCCAGAATAGATCACATACTAGGTCACAAATTATTGCTCAACCAGTGCAAAAAAGATTGAGATCATACCATGCACATTTTCAGACCACAATGCTATGAAACTTGAGGTCAACCCCAGGAAAAAATTTTGAAAGGCCACAAATACATGGAGGTTAAAAATATCCTATCAAAGAATGAATGGGCTAACGAGGAAATTAAAGAAGAAATTTTAAAAATCCAAGGAAGCCAAAAAGTTAACCACCACAGTTCAAACCTTTGGGATGGAGCAACGATAGTCCTAAGAGGGAAGTACATTGAAATTCAGGCCTTCCTAAAGAAGGAGGAAAAGTGTCAAACACACAACCTAACCTTACGCCTTAAAGGAGTTGGAAAAAAAAAAGCAAATAAAACCCAAAACCAGCAAATAAAGGGAAATAATATTGATTACAGCAGAAATAAATAATACATAAAGAAACCCAGTAGAACAGATCAACAAAACTAAGAGCTAGTTCTTTGAAAGAAATTAACAATACTGATAAACCTCTAGCCAGACTTATCAAAACGAAAAGAGAAAGGACCCAAATAAATAAAATCATGAATGAAAGAGGAAAGATCAAAACCAACGCCACAGAAATACAGACAATTATAAGAAAATATAATAAGCAACAATATAATGTATGGCAACAAATTGGGCAATCTGGAAGAAATGGATAAATTCCTACAAACATATAGACTACCAAAACAGAAACTGGAAGAAATAGAAAATGTGAACAGACCCATAACCAGTAAAGAAATTGAATGAGTAATCTGAAATCTCCCAACAAACAAGAGTCCAGGGCCAGATGGCTTTCCAGGGGAATTCTACCAAACATTTAAAGGAGGGTTCACACCTCTTCTTTTGAAGCTGTTACAAAAAACAGAAATGGGAGGAAAACTTCCAAACTCATTCTACAAGGCCAGCATTACCTTCATTTCAAAACCAGACAAAGACCCCACTAAAAAGGAGAATTACAGACTAACATCCCTGATGGACATGCATGTAAAAATTATCAACAGGATACTAGTAAATCAAAGCTACCAGTACATTAAAATAATTATTCACCATGATCAAGTGGAATTTATTCCTGGGCTGCAGGAGTGGTTCAATATCTTCAAATCAACCAATGTGATACACACATTAATAAAAGAAAGGATAGGAACCACATGATCCTCTCAATAGCTGCACAAAAGGCATTTGACAAGACAAAACATCCTTTCTTGATAAAAACCCTAAAGGAAGTAAAGATAGAAGGAACATCCTCCACATCATAAAGGCCACATATGAAAGACCCATGACTAATATCATCCTCAATGGGGAAAAACTGAGAGCTTTTCCCCTAAGGTCAGCAACATGACACATATATCCACTCTCATCACTGTTGTTTAACATAGTACTGGAAGTCTTCACCTCAGCAATCAGACAACAAAAAGAAATAAAATGCATCATAATTTGCAAGAAAGAAGTCAAACTTTCACTCTTCATAGATGACATGATATTCTATGTGGAAAACCCAAAAGACTCCACCAAAATAGCAAGACTCTATTGCTAGAACTGATACAGGAATTCAGCAAA
The DNA here is from genome assembly GCA_017311185.1 of Proteles cristata cristata. Lineage (NCBI taxonomy): Eukaryota > Metazoa > Chordata > Mammalia > Carnivora > Hyaenidae > Proteles > Proteles cristata. Next base: position 683,507 of record JAESUZ010003900.1, on the reverse strand, counting down.
GTTACAGGATATAAAATCAATGTACAGAAATCAGTTGCATTTCTATACACCAATAATAAAACAACAGAAAGAGAAATCAAGGTATTAATCACATTTACAATTGTGCCAAAAACCGTAAGAAACTTAACCAAAGAGGTAAAATACCTGTATTTTGAAAACTATAGAGCACTTATAAAAGAAATATAAGAAGACACAAAGAAATGGATAAACATTCCATGCTCATGGATTGGAAAAACAAATATTGTAAAAATGTTGATACTATCCAAGGCAACCTACACATTCAATGCAATCGCTATCAAAATAATACCAGCATTTTTCACAGAGTTAGAACAAACAATTCTAAAATTTGTATGGAACCAGAAAAGACCCCAAATAGTCAAAGTAATGTTGAAAAAGCAAAGTGGGGGGCGCCTGAGTGGCTTAGTCGGTTAAGCGTCCGACTTTCGCTTAGGTCATGATCTCGCAGTTCCTGGGTTCGAGCCCTGCATCAGGCTCTGTGCTGACAGCCAGCTCAGAGCCTGGAGGAGCCTGTTTCAGAGTCTGTATCTCCCTCTCTCTCTGACCCTCCCCTGCTCTCTCTCTCTCTCTCTCTCTCCTAGAAATAAATAAAAATATCAAAAAAGAGAAAAGAAAAAAAAGAAAAAGCAAAGTGGGAGGCATCACTATTCCAGACCTCAAGGTATATTGCAAAGCTGTTATCATCAAGAAAGTATGGTATTGGTACAAAAACAGACACATAGATCAACGGAACAGAATAGAAAACCCAGAAATTGACCCACAACTATATGGTCAACTCATCCTCAACAAAGAAGAAAAGAATATCCAATGGAAAAAAGACAGTCTCTTCAGCAAATGTTGGGTGAGGAAATTGGACAGTGACATGCAGAAGAATGAAACTGAACCACCTTCTTACTTCATCCATAAAAATAAATTCAAAATGGATGAGAGACCTAACCATGAGACAGGAAACCATTAATATTCTCGAGAATAACACAGGCAGCAACCCCTTTGACCTCAGCTGGAGTAACTCCTTACTAGACACATCTCCAGGGGCAAGGGAAACAAAAGTAAAGATGAATTTTGGGGATTTCAAGATAAAAGGCTTCTGCACAGCAAAGGAAGCAACAAGACTAAAAGGCAACCTATGGAATGGGTGAAGATATTTGCAAATGACATATGAGATAATGGGCTAGTATCCAAACTCTATAAAGAACTTATCAAACACAACATCCCAAAAATAAATAATCCAGTTAAGAAATGGGCAGAAGATATGAACACAAATTTATTCAAAGAAAACATACAAAATGGCTAACAGACACATGAAAAAATGCTCAACATCATTCATCACCAGGGGAAAACAAACCAAAAACACAATTATATACCACTTCACAACTGTCAGAAGGGCTAAAACTAACAACTCAGGCAATAACAAATGTTGGTGAGGACGCAGAGAAAGGGGAACCCTCTTACACTGTTGGTGCAAACTGGTGCAGCCCCTCTGGAAAAGAGTGTTGAGGTGAGTTAAAGGTAGAACTACCCAAGGACTCAGTAATTGCACTACCAGGCATTTATCCAAAGAATACAAAAATGCTGATCAAAGAGGCACATGCATCCCAATGCCAAAGTATGGAAAGAGCCAAAATGTCCATTGACTGACAAGTGAATAAGAAGATGTGGTATATATTTAAAATGGAATATTACTCAGTCATCCAAAAGAATGAAATCTTACCATTTGCAATAATGTGGTTGGAACTAGAATGGATACAACTAAGCAAAATAAGTCAGTTAGAGAAAGACAAATACCATATGATTTTACTTATGTGGAATTTAAGAAACAAAACAGATGAACATAGAAGAGAAGGGAAAATAAGATAAGATCAAAGCATAGAGGGAGGCAAACCATGAGAGACTGAACTATAGAGAACAAATTGAGGATTGCCAAAGGGATGTGGGTGAGGAGATGAGCTAAATGAGTGATGGGCATTAATGAGGGTACTTGTGGTGAGCATTGAGTGTTATATGTAAGTGATGAATCATTAAATTCTACTCCTGAAACAAATACTATGCTATGTTAACTAATTTGAATTAAAATCAAATCTTGAACAGAAATATTAAATAAAGTAAATATTGATAGGTATTTTTTAAAAAAGAAAACTTTCAAGGTATTGTTCCATTGTCCTCTAGTATCTCAAATTGCTACTGACAAATATGATTCCATTATTTCTTTTCTTTTCACATGTTTCTTTTTCTTCCTTGAAGCTTTTAGGATCTTTGTTTTGTTCTGTACATTCTGAAGTTTTACCACAATATCTTTTGAAAATGTTTATTCGCTACAATCTAGTTAAAATATTTCAAATGAAAACAAAGTTCTCACAATTCTGATTTTCTCATGATACCTTTGATTTTTCTCTTCACTGTTTTCAATCTTCCTGAAACACCTATTTGTCAGATATGGGACACACTTGACTGAGTCACAGTTTTATTACCTTTTCTTTGTTCATCTCGTTTTTTTCTAATGGAATTTCTTTAATTGTATCTCCCATTCCTTTTACTGAATTTTATTTTGTAGGTAACACATTTTTAATTTCTAAAATCTCTCATTGTTTCCCTATTATTCCTTTAGTCTAACATCATATTTCCATTTCAAAGTTGAAATACATTCTTTTACCTCACAGAGAATATAGGTTATGATTCCTAAGTGTATTTAGTCAAAATATGTTGATTTAGAGTACTTAGTTTGTGCTTATGAAATGTGTTTTTTCTAAGATGCACTGAATTAATCTGTCCTTTTGAGATGAACTGTATAACATCGCTTAACTACTGTTAAGAGCATGAGCTGTAAAGCTAGATTCCTGGTATTACATTCTTGTACATCTGTGTAATAACTGAAACAAAAATGTCCTTCCCTGTGTCTCCAGTTCATTTGTAAAATGGGAATGTCACAGAAAACTTGTCTATAGAAATGTTATAAAACTTGATTAGTTTTAACATAGAAAACACATAAAACAATATGCATTAAATATTAAAAATTCATTTGTACAGAGAACCAATATTGATTTCTAAGTTAGGGATTGTGTCTGCCCATAAATTCTTCTACAATTTGTAAGAGTTGGCATTGGCCAACTAAGTTATCTGAATAACTTAGAACTTACATAAAGATCTTAAAATTTAGAATGAATATTTAGCATCATATTGCCACCAACAGCATAAATATAGTGGAATTATAACTAATGGTTTTGGTTGCATAAGAGTCAGAAAACAGTGTGCTCCTGAGATAATGTATATGCACCATGTATTGTGGGAAAGGAGAGAGAAGACAAAAGAGAGAAAGGAAAGGGGCCTAGGACATGAGTTTGTCCATGTCTGCCATCAACTCAAGAAGGTTGCTGCATGATCTAGAAGAAAGCTTGCTATCATAGCAGAGCATGTAAAGTTAATACATTATTGAGGAACTCGGTACAGTCTAGTGAGTAGCCTAGGTGAGGAGGAATATGGTCTCCACTCTCTTTTTGAAAGATAATTTAACTTTTTAAAATCCTCTGAAGTCCAGAGTTCCATGGTAAAGTTTCATCCCTTCATCATTAACTGCTGCTCTGGCTACATTCTCTGAATTTTTATATTTCATCAGATGCCAGCCAATCCACTCATTAGTCAAATCAGGTGTTAATCATCAAAACCTAAGTCAGATGGACACGTGCTTAAATTTTTTAAATGTTTAATTGACAAATAGAAAAGTGATCAGAAAATTAAATGTTTCATGTGAACACATGAGATCTCGGATCATCATTTTTCTTGTTGGAAACAATTTTTGGTTCTATAGAGATGCAGTTAATGTTATTTGTTTGAAAGTAAAATTACCTTGTAGTTCCCGGAATACCAACAAAATTTATATGAAGCAGTTATTGGTTCCTTGAAAAAAAAAACGGGGGCTCTTAGTAGTTCAGTTGGTTAAGTGTCCTACTCTTGATTTCAGCTCAGGTCATGATCTCATGGTTCATTGGATCCAGCCCCACGTCAGGTTCTGAGCCCACTGTGTGGAGCCTGCTTGGGATTCTTTCTCTCCCTCTCTTTCTGCTCCTCCTCTGCTTATATTCTGTCTGATCCCTCTTAAAATAAATAAATAAATAAATGTTTTTTATAAAATTTAAAACACATAAATGTATATCAGACAAAACAATTTTATTTTATGCTGTTTCCCAAATGAAAATGGCTCCCTAGGTTAAGGAAAGAGTCAACATTTGTTTTTAGAATAAAATGTTGTGTCTCCAAGTACAAGATCTCTACGGAAATTTTTAGTTTGTTTTTTTTAAGTTGAAATTTTTAGGAAATAGAATTTAGGGACAATTCTGCCAGAAGTCTCTCAGATATTAGTTTCCTATCTGATAGTTTGGGAAAAACTGGGACAAACAGTCACTGACTTTTCCTAAAAAGTAGGCTCTTTTTAATGCAGTTTTAATCAATAATGGCTAAAGAGTACAGCAAGAAATAAGAGTAATCCTGATCTATCATTCATAAAACAGAATCTAAACATTAGTATGCATGCTGAAAGATTTTCCTAGGAAACCTTACAAACGCTAATCAGTGAAAGTATAGAAAGTGTGATTTCCATAATCCTGTAAATATTTAACAACTGGCTCTTCAAGGAGGCAGAAACTCTGATTTACAGTGTTTTACCAATGTCTGTGGTGTAAATGCTCTCACCATGGCTCTTTTCAAGTTAATAAAGTGATGTTCACAAAATTCTGAAACACTTTAACAATTGACTAACTCCATCATACTACTGTACCTTCTCTCTAGTCTAAGGACAGTTGATCTGGATGCTATTGATTGCATTTTGTGAATCCTACTTCAAATTTCTATCAGGAAACATTTGAAGGTATAGCACTTTATAATACAGGTACTTTGACAAGGCCTCTTTTGTTCTCGAACACAACATTTTTGTTTCTATCATAATCTATTACAGATGTTCAATGTATGTATTTCACAGTTCATTGCCCATCCCTTGAACTGAATCATTATACCAAATAGTATAATTTGGTAGTACTTCATTTGTCATGAGTGTGCTTCATTCTGGTACTTATTAATTATAAGCAAGACTATGTATGCATGTGAGTAGAAGGCACTCTGGGTAATTACAATGAAGGATGAGATTTAAAATGAGTTATAATTCCATCTATGTTTGCTTTTCCATAAATGCTTCAAGTAATACCCATAAAATCAAACTTAATTTCCAAGCAGTTCACAAACACTCTATCATTAAGAACCAATTCCAAAGTTTCTCACAATATTTAAATCCACATTTCATTTAATAGCTAATTAGCTACAACATGATATGCCTTGGCCAACGATGAGTCAAAATATTTAATTCAGTCAAAATCATGAAGTAACTATAATTTTATTGCAAATAATGTTTTTTCTCAAGAATGCCTCTCTTGTTTAAACCAAAATTAATTCTTTCTCCTACGTACTCTATTTTACACCTTACTCTACATTGTATGGCATCTTTCTTGTTGATTTGCTAGTTTCCTTTATAATTATTTAAATCTAACACTGCTCAAATTATCTGTCAAAGTATTCTGCATCATCTCTTGTTTTTTCTTTTTTACGGTATTACATAAATCTAAGTTTTATATTAATAATTTTCTAAAATCATTATTCTATACACAAAGTTACTGGAGTTCAAAATTTCTGGTAATAGTTTTGAAATCTGAAGATCCTGGATCTTTCTCATTTTGTACCCATCTCTCAGATCACTCTTAATGTTTTGTGTTAAAATGGATCACTGTTTATTCGGAACATATGACGCTCTAAATAACTTTCTATATCAAACTGCCCAGGCTTACCAATTGGTAATAGTCTTATTGTGATAGTTAAAATGTTAACTCATTTAAAAACTGTACTTAATGCTTTAGATACATTATGTGAATCAATTTTTATTTATCTGTCAAAATGCATATGTTCCTCACATTTTACTAATGAAGAGATTGAGACTTAGAGAAATCCGGAAATTATATACATGGCAAAGTGAAAAAGCTAGGATCAAACCAAGTTCTGTCTGAATAAAAGCCTATTTTTTCCCACAATGCCATATCATACTATCTTTTAAATTAATAGTTTAAATTAATAGTTTAGTGATGACATTATAAGAAATGTCTCTTCCTTTGTATAAGAAGTGTTTCTTTATAAGAAAATTAAAACCATCAGAAAAATATTCCCTTCTTTCCAAGACAAATCTTTAGATATTATTGTGTAGTAACTGTAAAGTAGAAATATGGGATTTTGATTTGCTAATAATCATACTAAAGGGAATTTTTGACAGTTTGACTATTTGGTTAACCAAGCCAAGGGCTTGATGTTTCCATAGCAAAGGAGGAAGAACAAAATTTTCAAAGAGAAGCTTTCAAATTGGGTCATGGAAAAGTTGAGAATAACTCAGGTGTGTGATAGGGCCTTGGAAGGCATTGAGGATAAAAGGAAACAACACATTTCATCAAGGTTAAACACTAATAAGGAAAAGACTGAGAAGAAGCCATTTTGAGTAAGTGCTGCTCATCCAAGAAAGAAAGAAATGCAAGGAGTTAGTTGTCCCAAACTGGAGACCAGAAGATGACAGGAGAAAGCTTGAAATGAAATGATGGTTAAGACTGAAATAAATCAGAAGGAAAACGTTTGCTTTTTTGGTAATAGAAACACTAGGGGAAAGTATACCCAGAGAACCCTGGGTAGTTAGACTAGGGCTAGAGGGTCTGCTTCTAAGATGGCTCCATTGCAAGGCTTGAAAGTTGTTGCTGGCTCTCAACTTCCCTCCACTGGGACTCCACATACATGGCTTCAGCTCCTGCACAGCACGGTGCTTGGGTTCCAAAAGCAAAGAGTATCAAAAGATGGAAAGTAGAAGCTGCCAGACTCTTAATACCAGAGTCTGAAAACAGTTAGAGCATCCCTTCCTCCATATGCTACTGGCCAAGCAGTCAGAAAGTCCAAACTCAAGGGGCAGAGCCATGATCCACCTCTCAGGAGATCTGGGGTCACGTTTTAAAATTGCCAATCTCATCTGGCTTGTATTTGAAGACTTCCAGTGGGGATCACATAGTCCAAGGTAAATCATTCTACTTCAAAACCTGTTCTGTGATCTGTGTTTTTGTGTTCTTACATTATTTCCTCACATTGTCCCTAGTTCTACATTCAGTGGCCTTTAAACTATTTGAAAATTAAGAAGATGTGTCTTATTCTGTCTACAACCCTACCTTGAATCAGGACAATTCCTGGAGTATACAATTAAACATTTACTGGTTCCTGCAATTGTTCATTTACCATTTTGGTCAAAAGACCCTCACACACCTGACTTGTGTGTGCCCCCTTGAAAGTGCAGCTCTAGGGGCTGCACACCACACTGCAGACTGACTGATCTCAGCAGCACAGAAATAGAGCAAGAATATCATCATTCTCTCCTACTTGTATTTTAAATTCCCATAAATGTGGGAACTCAGTGGTTCCCGCTAAGTGCCAAGACAGTGGCAACTGTGTTCCCCTGTAAACACTTACCAAGTATGTTTTTAATATCTATAGCTACTTTTCATTCATCTTCTTATCCTGGTATATGGTTATAAAACCTCTTTAATTTTAAAAATACATTTTCTGGGGCACCTGGGTGGCTCAGTCAGTTGAGCGTCTGACTTCGGCTCAGGACAGGATCTCACATTTTGTGGGTTCAGGCCCCATTTTGAGCTCTGCGTTAACAGCTGAGAGCCTGAAGCCTCCTTCAGATTTTGTGTCTCCCTCTCTCTCTGCCCCTCTCCTGCTCATGCACTGTCTCTCTCTCTCTCTCTTAAAAATACATAAACATTTAAAACTGCAGAAGTAATTGTTTAAAAACATACACTTTTTTCCCTTGGGAAATAATTTATCGTTTTCATTTTTGAAATGAACATCCTTTATCATTTTTCTTTATATCCACTTTTATTGGTATTTAATTTCAGGCTTTCTTGATTCTTAAGTAACATATAAATATGGTACATACAGCAATTTATAATAGCTCCTGAATCTCTCTTGTATTATCCTTCCATAAAAAAACATCTGTCCAGGGATGCGTGGGTGCCTCAGTGGGTTAAGCAACCAACTTTGGCTTAGGTCATGATCTCACAGTTCGTGGGTTCGAGTCCCACGTCAGGCTCTGTGCTGACAGCTGGCTCAGAGCCTGGAGGCTGTTTCGGATTCTGTGTCTCCCTCTCTCTCTGAGCCTCCCCTGTTAATGCTGTCTCTCTCTCTCAGAATAAATAAAACATTAAAATAAATAGATAGATAAATAAAATCTGTCCAGATGTTATAGAATAAGAATTATATAAATATTCCACATTTGTATGTCCTATATCTATAAATAGTTTTCAAACAAATAAAAACAATCTGAAGTGTGATATCAGGTATTTTAAATACACATAGATATTTTAAGCTCTAGAGGCACAAAAAAGGTTAACAGATTTAATAACTAGAAAATTAAAAAATTAACTTTAAATCAATGAATAACTGGAGAAACTGGATAATGTCTCTTTGCCCCTTCTCAAGTTCCTGACATTTATTGTCCATGCTATTATTTCGAATAAGATGGATGAAAAGAAGAGACTTGCTTTCTCTGAGATATCTAGGCCAAGGCTTACTCACAGTTAAAGGTGTTAAGGGTGTGAGAATCGCAAGAGGTGTTAAACACGCACAATCCATTCTCCCCCCAGAGTCAACCGCCTCACCTTAGGGGGAGGGGGAGGGCTCTGGTATGTGCATGTGGGGCGCTGCGCCCAAGTAAATCTGCCGCCGGGTCTCTTGCAGATCACACCTTGGGAAGCACAGCTCCAGCCGCCACCACTACTGCCCTGTGTTCAGTATGATGCCGCGTCTATACCACCATACCCGGTGTTTGCAGGCCCAGCGACTCGCTGACTTCAGTAGCACACAGACCTCAGCTCCCTCTACGAATCTCTTCCTCTCAGTTTCAGGGCTTTAATTTCTTTCTTCATTCCACCTTCTCGTTCAGGATCAGGTGGTTTTGTTTTCATTTCTCGTATGTTTTTGCTAAGAACCACCTGTCTTCCCTTGGCTTCTTTTTCCTTGGTTTTCCTTTGAGGCCTCTAGAAACATGGCTTCTCAGAGTCCTGCTCTTCTCTGGCACATCCCTGTGTTTCAGTGGTTTGCTTCTTTCCAGTCTCGCCATGAAGAAGGTAAAGGTTAGGATGAGGTGTGGGCCAAAACCGTTAGCTGCCAGAGTTGGGCCTTTCTCTGTACCAGAACTCCAGAAGCCCTGTTTTCCTCTGACCGAATGGTATAATCTGGCTCCTTGACAAAAAATTAATTTTTTTAGCAGGAAAAGGTAACCAATATTTTCAAAGAGTTTTTTTTTTCCTGTGACCTAGTTAGATGGCATCGTTTTTATCCTTTAGCCATTCATATAATGAGCTGAATTACATTAAAATATTTATAAATATTTTAATATAAGAAAACATCATATTGCTAGAATAAGCCAAAATTATCCATGATACATTACTTCTTTATGTATTTCAAGGTGGTAATATTTCCCTTGTCTGAAAGTATTTGTGTTATTTAAAAAATATTTCCCATATGAACGTTTAATAGAACTTTCTATAACTTCATCTGGGCTTGGTCTTTTCATTGTGAGAAGGTGTACAACTATTGACACTATAAACTAAAAAAAGACAAAGAATTCTCTCTAATTCTGTTTTAGTATATTTTCTATAAAGTGGTATTTCCCACAAGTTCAAATTGATTGGCATAATGTTGTCCTTAATTTTTTTCTTACTCTTTAACAAATTTATGCATCTATAATAGTCTTATTTCTTTTTTCACTTTACTGTTATTTCTTCACATCTCCTGTCTTTCTCTCTTGTGTGTTTTTTTTTTTTTTTTTTTCTGGTCTGATAAATTTTGCCAAAGCTTAGTCAATTTTATCAGTTTTCAAAAGAACAAAGTTTTGTTAATCCTTCTAAAGTAGCTTTTTCTTTTCTTATTACTATTGACCCATCTTTATTATTTTACTAACAATAACTTTATTTCATTTATTCTGTTTTTATTTCCTGATTTCAGATGTCATTGAGTTTTTACTTTCTCTTCTAATATAAAATAATTAAAGAAACATAGTTGCCTTTAAGTAACTTTAGCTTTACACAATAAATGTAGATATAATGTTTTTGTTATTAAATATTAGCATTTAAAATGTTTTATTATGATATTTTTACATATGAGCTAGTAAGGTGACTTATTAACTTTCCTAATTGCATGTTTTCTACTTTTCTAATTTTTCTAATTAGCTATTTCTTAATCATTCTCTTATTGATTTATACATTACCTGCATTGTAGTCAAGAGAATACACTATGTTATAAATTAGTTGAATATCACTAACATCTGCTTCCTAGCCTTGGTTTGAAAAGAGGGTGTGTATTTGTTGATTATGGTATTACAGATATATGGCTTATAACCTTTTGTTAGTTGTGTTGTTAAAGCAATCTAGAAATTTGTGACTTTTTGTCTGCTTAATCCATCAGTTGCTGAGAAAGGTATGTTGCAATTTCATATAGTTTTGGGAGATTTGTCAATTTTAATTTTTCTATATATGTCTTAGAAATATGTTATCAGCTGCATGCAAATTTAGAATTTCTTTAGTAAGTTTAACTGTCTTTTCCATAAATAACAACACTGTGTTCCTGTCAAAGCTTTTTGACTTCTATTCAAAATTACATTTTGTCTAAGTAATTTTTCATTTGTTTACTTGCCTTCTTTTGATTAGCATTTTCTTCATGTTTTTTCTACCCCCTTATTTTAAAATTTTTACTACCTTAAACTTAGGTATATTTCTCATCAACCTCGTATTACTAAGTATTAAAATCTTAATTTACCTGAGAAGCTTAGTTTCCTAATTGGTGAGTTGGTCCATTTTTATTATGATTATTAATATATTTAGATTTATTTCTATACTGTCCATTTGTGCTTTCTATTTTTTCTCCTTTATGTCTGCCTGCCTATCTATCTTTCTGTTCTTTCTGTCTATCTATCTATCTATCACCTTTTAAACTCTTCTGGAATTGCTGGTTTTAATCAACTCTTCTTATTTAAAACATTTTTTCTCACTCCATTTTGCCCTCTTTACTACTGTGGATGATGTTCTCATTTTTTTAAATGTCTATTATATTGTAAGAGTTAAACTTAAGATTTTAACTTGATTATTTTCATACCCACATCTTAAGTTGACCAATATGTGTTCACTATCAAAAACTTACAAATTCTTAGCATCACCAACACCCCACTGTGTCTTCCTAGTGAATAACAGTGAAATGCTTCTGTGTTAGAGTTATTCAGGACTCACAAGACTCCTCTGTACTCTGAACCAACTGGTAAAAATCTTTTTAAATCTCCATTGTTTGTTTTCCATTTTACTGGTTTCTCCTTTAATCTTCCTTATTTCCTTCTCTCTACTTATATTTGATTTTCTTTGCTGTCCTTTTTCTAGTTTCTTAAGATGCTACCATATGTCATGGATTTCAGGATTTTCTTCTCTCTGAATATGAGCATATAAAGCTGTGGTTGCATCCAATATGTTTGACATATTATATTTTCATTACTATTTGTTCAAAATATTTTCAAATTTCCCTACTTATGTGAAATGCTTGTCCTACATTTTGGGTCTTCCATTTTCAGCCTCACAGATTTATTATCTTTCTATTTTTAGATTAATGCACATTTTTCTAATTATTGTTTACAATACCTTTTCATATCTCAGTTCTTCTAACTGCTAACATCATTTTTCTTGTTCTTGAACTCCCATCTTTCAGTTGTGCTTGTCTGTTTTTAGTGATGTCTCCCAGGTTTTGGTGCTTTAAAAAGTCTATGTTATGCTATTACTTTTGAAAGATAGGTATCCTGGGTACAGAGTTCTATGTTGCTAGTCATGCTTTCATTTTCTTGAGGATAAAAGGAGAATGAGGTACAAAAATGGGTAGTACAAACAGGGAGATGGTAGACTCAATATATAAAATATACTTGTATGTGTCAGAGTAGGACCAATATCTATTTTATAGTCATGGCCATTTTTTATATTACAAATTTTTAAAGCTTAGACTTCAGACATGTCATTTTGTTTTGCATTTGCCAATGGGCCAATTATTTTGACTGTACAATCCTAAAATCCAAAGACAAAATGTCATAGGTAATATAGAATATACATTATATTTTTGATGACACGAGAGATCAATAACTGCCATTTTTCAGTAATCAAAAAGATTGACATAATCTTTTTTATCCAAAGTGATGCTTAACATGAATGGAAATTTAAAACCAAGTGGGAATTGTAAACAAATGGCCCAGATACTTATATATTTTACTGCAACAATATATGCTCTGAGAAAACGTTTATTCTTTTTCAAAGACTTTTTAATGTTCATTTATTTTGAGAGAAAGAGCAGGAGAGTGGCAAAGACACAGTCCCAAACAGACACCACCCTGTCAGCCCAGAGCCCAGTGTGGAACTCGAAATCACAAACCATGAGATCATGACCTGAGCCAAAATCAAGAGTCAGATGCTTAACCAACTAAGCCATGCAGGTGCCCCAGAGAAAACTCATTCTTAAAATCAGTGCTGTATTAGCAGTAGTATAAGAACTGTAATACAAGTTTTTTATTATTGGAAAAATACTAAATTCCTCTATAGAGGACAGGAAAACAATAACATGAATGCAACTCATAAACACTGGTAGCCAAGATAATTAGCTGATAGATCATGAGATATAGGCAAAACTCACATGATGTGTTAAATATAGATAGTGAATAAACAAGAAGCATATGAGATCTAGGCAGAATCCATAATATGAGTTATAAATAGTAAGTTATGAATCATCTCTAGGACATGCTAAAGATGGAAAGAATAATTGTAACATATGCTGAAATAAATAAGTATCACAGAAAGATAAAAAGAGATGGAAAGATCACATACTGATAATGTATCTTATGAGCTAAACCCTATATCTCATCCCTGTATCCATCACCCTCTGGTTACACCTAGGATAGTTGTACTATGGCACCAGATATGCCACATGTGCTCCACTCTTCAAAGGGAGATAATGTCGTGGCTTTTCAGCAGACTAACTGGCAAGCTCTTTGCCTCTGCATCGCTCTAACAAAGCAATGCCATTGGCCCTGGTACCTTTTTTCTAGAATCCTTTGCACATACTTCAAACTCTGGTTCTCAAAATCACACCATTAGCAAAGTAGGGAATGGTGGCCAAGTGAAAGAGAGACAGTACATCTGAACAGTGTACAACACAGGATTTATGTAACAGGTTCTTCCTTCCTGTGCATAACCTAATTCTGTGTTAGCCTATCCCATCTCTCACTCTTGCTTCTTGCTTTGAGTTTGAAACAGATTATATAAACTGTGATCTGGTCTGTAATCAATCAAGACTTTCTATTCTGTGATCTATGGGATAGTTTGTTTATTAATGTGCTCAGAAGATATCATTGTATCAGATAATGTTCTATATGATAGGTGATGATAAAATAATTAGAGCATATTTGCTAATATTCTTTAAAATTGATACTTAAGCCCAATTTTTAAGGAATTAAAAATCAGGAAGACAACATATGTTAGGGTCAGAAATAACCTGTTGTACTTATTGTAGCTAATCAATGTTTATCTATGTGACATTTCTTTAACCTTGACTAATACTAGATATTTCTAAGGATGAAAGGAAAAGATAATCCTCCATATAGCTGTTAATTAATCTCTGGATTATGTTGAGGGGGGCACTGCTGATACCATCTGGACAAGATCATATGTCCTGGGGAATGGGAACTTGTGGTCCATATCATTTTAATCTCTATTTATGTAATTACAGATAGTTCGCTTTATGTAAGTCGGTAATCCTTTCCTAAAATAGTGTTCTACCCCAATGGATTCCACATAGTGATAGCATATCAAAAGCTACATTCCAATGATGCCTGCGATAGTTCACTAACTGTGCTCTTGTCTGACTTGTGCCAGTGCCCACATCTATCAGATACTCTGTTATCAGATCAGTCTTACTAAGGAGATGCTTTGAGTCACTCTCATGTTTAGAATGATTCGGTGGATCCCAATTTGGATTCAACAAATCCAAATTTCTTATTCTGACAGACCAAAGCCTCAGAGAATAAGGCCCCGCCTCTGTTCTTTCTATTATGGTTAGTAAACGTTATGGTTGTGATGCTTTAATGCTTAGTCAACTCCCCAAATCCAAAAAATCTTAAGAAAGTATAGGATTTTGAATTATTAGTCTATGTTTGTGTTCCGTTATGATAGTCATTACTTAATGTTTTGAGCAATAGTCATATTATCTACAAAATGGGAAGATTATAATTCTAATCAATCATAGCCATGATTATAGTACCTTCACAAAATTGTGGAGATTGAGTTAGATAATCTCAATTTCTCTCTCTCTACTTCTCTCTCTCTCTCTCCCCCTCTACTTTCTCTTAATCTCTTTATTTTAGAATACTGTTCTATGGATCTGCTACACCCACATTTTAAGAGTTCTCATAGGATCCTTAAAAATCAGAGTCCCACTCCTTTCCCAATACCTAAAGAAACAATAATTCTACTTTCTCCCTAAAGCTTTCCCTGATATCATCTTAACAACTTTTATTAATCTCACTTCTTTGGATAAAGAAAATCTAGGTTGAGTCTCTTTATGGTGTCATAACAGGATATTATATTTCATTAATGAAATGAACTGTGGAGAAATGTGTATGTGGTTGAGTACTAGGTTTGTTGTTAATTAAATAATAAGGGTGAATCCAGAAAGCAAACAAACAGGCCACATGAATCTATATATAAAGTCTCAGCCATTCAGGAAGCAAATAGAAGCAATGCAATACAGGCTTTGAAAACTGGACCACACTGTGTAATACTTCCCAGGTTTTGGATTGGCGGGATAGCACATAAGAAGTGTATATCAAAATAGCACTGCAAAAGCTTTGGAATTAAATGGCTATTTGAATCATGGGCTGTAAAATTAGGCCATGAATTCTGAGCCCAAACAAGTGTACTGAAAAAATAAAATATAAATAACTCAGAAAAGGTGCAAAACACAATTCCAAATCACCTGTCATAGCAAAAGACAAGAACATCTCAACATCAATGAGAAAAATAAGCAAGAGGTGTCAACATCAAAATGTTACAGATGATGAAATTATTTAGGAAACATTTTTAAAAAAATTATCATAAAAACATTCCAAAAATTTACAGACCCTCTTGAAACAGGTGAAAGTAAAATTCTCTCTCTCTCTCTCTCTATATATATATATATGTATATATAGATATAAATTTTTTAATGTTTCTTATTTATTTTTGAGAGAGAGACAGAGACAGCATGAGCAGAGGAGGGTCAGAGAGAGAGAGGGAGACACAGAATCTGAAGATAGGCTCTAGGCTCTGAGCTGTCAGCACAGAGCCCAACGCGGGGCTCAAGACCACAAACTGTGTGATCATGACCTGAGCCGAAGTCAGAAGCTTAACCGACTGAGCCACCCAGGTGCATCTAAAAATTTTAGAAAATAAAATTTGAATACCCAAGGAGAATATAAATTTTTAAAAAATTAACAAAGATTCAAGAATTTTAGGACCATTATAAAAGATGTAATATTTGTAGTAATATTTTTTTTAAAAAAGATGTGATACTTGTGTTTTCAGAATACCAAAGAGTGAGAGTAAATGGCTGAAGAAAATGATTGAAAAAATGAATACTGAAATCTTTCCAAATTTGATCAAGAAGCTAAATCTAAAGAAATCTGTACACTAACACATAAAAATGAATACTTTGTTTCTAAATAAAAGACAAAGAAAAGAATCTTGAAAATAGTAAAAAATGATGTAATGTATTATCTCTAGGGAAACGACAATTTGGCTGACAACAGAGGATTTCGTTAGCAACCACAGGGAGAAGTCAAATATTTTTCACATAATGAAAAAAAAGACAGCCTTGAATTCTATATCTAGACAAAATATCCTTCAGGAACATAGCAGAAATAAAAACAATCTCAGACCATGGAAAACTGAGAGATATGTCACTAGCAGACCTGCTATAAACAAAATGATAAAGAAAGCCCTACAGAGAGAGAGGAAATAATAATAGAAGGAAACCTGGAGCATCAAGTATGAAGAAGAAATAGTGGAATGGAAAGAGGAGATAAAAGGTCAAACATAATAGGTATAATTCTACCCTTGAGGTTTTTTTTTAAATGAGGGAAATATTACATTATCTAATGTGGCTCTCTATGTATATGGACTTAACATTAAAGACAACCATGTCATAAAAGATGGAGGGTAAAATGATTTCAAGTGTAACAAGATCTTTACATTCCACTTACATGATCAAAATGCTGGTAGTAAAAGACAGTGGCAGGTTATGTATTTATCGAGTAATTTCTAGAGAAACCACTAAATAAAAAAGCATGGAAAGAGATATCCCCAAATACAGTAGATACCCGAAGGAGAAAAGAAATTGGGAAATAAAGGAGTGAAAAACAGAAGGAATAAACAGAAAACAAGTAACTCAGTGGCAGATTTAAACTTTAATGTATCAAATATTACATCAAATGCAAACACAAAAGAATAAATCAGAATAAATACTTGAAGTAAAAATGGTCAACAATTTTCCAGAATTAATGACATATGTAAAACCACAGATCCAGGAAGCTCAGAAAATACTAAGCAGGATAAAAACAAAAACAAAAACAAAACACTTGGGTATACCTATTAAAATTCAGAAAACCAAAATCAAAGCGTGAAACCCTGAGAGGCCAAACAGAAAAAGAACTACCATAAGAACTACAGTAGACTTCTTGCCAGAAACCATGTAAGCAAGAAAAGTGTGGAAATGTGTAAAGGATTGAAAGGAAAAAAAGGAAGAAAAACTTAAAATCTTATATCCCATGAAATTATCATTCAAAAATGAAGGGAAAATTAAAGTCTTTCTAAGACAAAGAGAAATGAAGGAATTTGCCATTAACATTCCGGTCATGCCAGATATATTAAAGAGTTCTTAAGAGGAAAATGATATAGGTCATAAATTCAGATATACATAAAGAAAGGAAGGATATAGGAGGAAGAAAAAATGCATAAATAAAAGTAAGATAAAATCGTTTTTCTTATCATTAGTTGATCTAAAAGATATTTTTAAAAACCATTTGTTTATTTAATTTATTTATTTTGAGAGAGACAACATGAGCAGAGAGAGAGGAAGAGAGAAAATCCCAAGCAGGCTCCACACAGTCAGCTCAGAGCCTAACGCAGGGCTCAAGCCTGGGAAACATGAGATCATGGCCTGAGCCAAAATCAATAGTCAGATACTTAATGAACTGAGACACTAATTTAGCCTGAAAAGATAATTTTTTTTTTGTTTTAAGTACTGGACAGTATAGCACACAGGTAAATAAAAAAAAAAAAAAAAGACATCTGTCTGTGTCCTAAAGGATGGGAGGAAGGAGTTGAGAATATAGGTATGAAGTATCTGTGCTAACCATGAAGCAACACAGAGTTATTAGAAGATGAACTTGGCTTAGCTATAAGTGCATAGTGTGAACTCTAGAGCAACTACTAAAAAAGTGAAATATAAATATAATTGATATGCTAAGAAAATAAATAAAATGTTTTGCATAAAATGCTGTATTAAAACCAGATAAGGCAGGGGGGAAAAAGACAAAGAAATGTAACAACAAAAAAGTTAAAAACTTGGTAGAAATTAATCCAACTATATCAATGATCACTTTAATCATTAGTATACATTTATAAAAGAAAACTTATCAAGGGGTGCTGAATAAAAAAGTTCCCTAAAACATCTACAAGAAATCCATTTCAATAAAAATTGATTCCAATAGGCTAAAAATAAAGAAACTGGGAAATATATACCTTGATAACACTAGTCAGAGTAAAGGTAGAGTAGTTATATTAATTTCACACAAAGCCAACTTAAGAACAAGGGAAGTTGTCAGGGATGAAGAGAGACATTATATAATGATAAAAGTGTCAATTTTCAAGAAGTCAGTGATCCATAACACATATGCACGTAACAGTAGGGTATTAGAATGCATAATAGAAAACTTGACAATTGAAAAGAGAAGTCACCAAATATACTATCATAGTGGATGACTTCAAATCTCCTCTATTAGCCATTGATATACCAAGCAGGCAGATAATCAATGTGAATGAAATTGATCTGAAGAATACTTTCAATCCACTTGATCTAATGCATATACTTCATCAAATAACATCAATATCTTGTTCAGAGGCATATGTGGAAATTTACACATAAACCACACCAGGTCAGAAAATACACTTTAGCATAGTTAGAAGAATAGAAATCACAGTATGTTCTCAGACCACAATAAATTAAATCAGAATTAATACTAGCTATCAGCAACAAAGAGATACTTGGAAAAGCCCTAATATTTGAATATAAAACAATATGATTTTATATGACACTAGGTCAAAAAGTCTCAAAATATTTTTAACAAATTTTGTACTAAATAAAAATGAAAATATAGCTTATCAAAATCTGTGAAAGCAGTGAATGCAGTGCTTAAAGGCAAATTTATAATATTATAGAAGAAAAGAACAAAACTCTATAATGAATAATCTCAGCTTCCACCTTTGGAAACTAGAGAGAAAACAATTTAGGTCTAAAGCAAGCAGAAGAAAAGCAGAAGAAATAATAAAAATTAGAGGAGAAAACTATGAAATTAAAAATAGGAAATTGATAGAGAAAATCAATGAAATCTAACATGGTTCTTTGAAAAGAATTGATAGATTGATTCTTCAATATAAAATAAAATTGATAAATCTCTAGGCTAAACAATAAGGAAGAGAGAAGACACAAATTACTAACATTAGAAATTAAAAAGGGGTCATTACACTAATTCCATGGATATTAAAGGATAATAAAGCAATAATATGAACAACTATATTCTCACAATTATTATAACTTAGATGAAAAGGATTAAAGCCTTAAAGACACGAACTACCAACAGTCACACAAAAAGAAATAGATACTCTGAATAGGTCAATATCTGCTAAAGAAAGTGAATAAAAATTATTCCCAAAGGTAGTGCACAAGCCCATATGTTTTTACCGGAAAATTCTATCTTAACTTTATGAAAGTAATGATACCAATTCTTCACAATCACTCCCCAAAAAGTAGGAGTAAAGTTAATACTTCATAACTCATTCTATGAGGTCAGTATTATTTTAATAGCAAATTAAATGAAGATAATTTGAGCAAGGAATATTATAGATTAATATCTCTCATGAATATAGATTTTATCATCAAGAAATTAATAAATTGCATGAAATAATGTAAAAAAAGAATTATATGCCATAACAAAGTGGGATTAATGCAAATATTCAAGGCTGATTCAACATTCAAATATTAATCACCATAATTCACCATATCAGCATGCTTAAAAAACCAAAATCATATGTTTATTTAGTATAGGTAGAAGAAGCATTTCATAAAATCCAACATCTATTCATAGCAAAAATTTTTAGCAAACTAGTAATAGAAGGGAAAATTGTCACTTGATAAAGAACATCTACAAAAAGCCTACAGATAACATCATACTTAATGATGATATACTACATGTTTTTCTCTTATGAGTGGGAATAAGGCTAGGAATTCCTATTTCACCACTTCTAATCAATATCATACTGGAAGTCCTAATAATGCAATAAGACAGGAAAGAGAAATAAAGTTATATAGATTGGGAAGATAAAACTGCCTACATTTGCAGATGATATGACTGCATATATAGGAAAACAGAAACATGCCTAGGCCTAAGCAGTGAGTATATCAAAGTCACAAGATATAAGGTTAATATTACAAAGTTATTTTCCCTATACACTAGCAACAAAAAAAATGGAATTTGAAAGTTAAGAGAAACATACCTCTTATAACAGCATACAAAAAAGAACTACTTAGGTATTAATCTAACAAGATGTCTATAGATTTACCAGTGGAAAACTACAAAAAACTTTGATGAAAAAACTTAAAGAAAATCTAAAAACTGTAAGGATATTCCAGTTTTATAGGTTGGAAGATTCAATATTATTAAGATGTCTCTTCCCAACTTGATCTACAGATTCAATACAATCACAGCCCAATAGCTCATCAAGATATTTTTGGAATATTTTGGAGATATTCACAAAATCATTCTAAAGTATACATGGAAAAGAAACATACAGAATAGCCAACATAATACTGAAGAAAGCTGGAGGACTGACAGTACCATGTGTAAGACTCACTATAAACTTACAATATTCAAGACAGCATGGATCAGCAAAAGACAGACATAGCGATCAGTGGAAGAGAATAAAGAGTCCACACAGTTGATTGATCTTTCAGAAATGAGTAAGGCACTTAAATGGAGAAAGGATACTTTTTCAATAAGTGATGCTGGGACAATGGAACATCTACCTGCAAAAGAATGAAACTAGACTTCTGCCTCACATTTTTCACAAAAATTAACTGAAAATAGATCACAGACATAAATGTGAACTGCAAAACTAGCCTTTCTAGAGAAAACACAGGAAAAAATTTATGTAACTTTGTATTTTTCAAGGAGTTTTAGATATAACGCTAAAATCATCCATATTAACAAAACTGATGAATTGGAATTGATTAAAATTAAACCTTATACAATACAAAATCACTGTTAAGAAAATAAAATGACAAACTACAGTCTAGGAGAAAAATTTGTGCAAAATACATCTTTTAATCCAAAATATATAAAGAGCACTAAAATGTCAATTAAAAAAAAAAACAAAAAACAAAAATTCAGTTAAAATATATGCAAAATATATAAACAGACATCTCACCTAAGAAGTGATTCAACTGTAATATAAGCATAGTCATGGTTATTCTGTAAAAGAAAACATGCTATTAAACAGCACATTTTTCATTCAAGATATTTCTGGGGTAGGTATAGAAAAGGTAATGTGATCAAAACAATGTTTATAGCAGTGCCTAGGTGGGTCAGTTGGTTGGGCGACCGACTTCAGCTCAGGTCATGACCTCGCAGTTTGTGAGTTCAAGCCCCATGTCAGGCTCTGTGCTGATAGCTCAGAGCCTGCAGCCCGCCTCTAATACTGTGTCTCCCCCTCTCTTTCTGCCCCTCCCCTGCTTGAACTCTGTCTCTCAAAAAGGAATAAACATTAAAAAAAATTTTAAAAAGACATTTGTAAGTAACATACCTATTTGTACTATATTTTTTTATTTAACTTAACAGAGAAAAGCTAAAATTACACTGGCCTCAATTTTCTACAGAAGGTAAATTCCAGTTTCTAAGATATATATGAATTATAAGTGGCTTGTGTTCACAGGTAGGCTTAATATAATAACTGCATTTAAATTTGGAGGTTTTTATGTCTTATGTGTTTGGTTTAGTTGTGGTCAATTCATTATATTCAGGATGTAAAAATATTTATCACTTTATAAAAAACATTAAATTTTCAACTTTAATTTTTTGAAGATTCAGAGGGACTCTGATGTATTTCTTATTATAAATTACTTAGAGGTAAGTAGATTAGCCTAGCTTGGGCACAATTTACTAGGCAAACAGAATTTTGAAATCTCTATGGATATATGAGTTGATGCATTGTTTTCTCAGAGTACAGAAGTGTTTCTGATGCTGCCCTTTGGTGACTTTAAATCAGATTTGATTTACATGGTGCAGTGATGTTGAGAATACATTTTTAGAAAACATGCATTATCTTTTCACTCATGTATTCTAATAACCTAGTATATACTAAAATAAGCAACATTATCAATTCTGAATGTTTGATAGGAATTATAAACATGCCTATGCATGACCTCACCAGAAAGGAATATTTGATGCTCATGATTCCCTAAATAACTTATATAAATGCACTTTTAACCTCAGGGAGAAGCGCAGGGGTTATGTAGATTACTTTAGAAATAGGCTTATATTCATGGGCTTTAACTTTTCTCTCGAAAAGTGAATTCTTCCATCCCCAATTTACTTCATTCCACATTTCTTAGTAGGTAACATAAATCTAATGAACAGAACAAAGTGTGTCCATGTTAAAATAACCCTGGCCCTACTGTTTTAAATAATTAGCAATTCTTGACGATATGAATGGGGGACAAGTTTTCTTTGGGGGATGCATTCAGATGATTTTTATTAGAAGAAAATGATACATCATTTGACATTGAACAAATAGCATCTACAAATTGTTGCTAGTTGAAGATCTGCTTTTCAATGCTATGGCAACAGTATCTCAGTAGGGTACTACAGGAGAGTCATGTGACTAATCACAGTGGACTTCATGTCCTTGGGATTGCAGTACCAAAATTGACATTTTTTTATACCATAGGGTTTGAGTTGTCACAAGTGTCTGTGAGGCTTTTCTGCTTCATCTCTCTACTGTCTATACTATTATACTGTATAGCTTTATCTAAAACAGAAAAATGTAATGGCCATTTAAAAGTCAGGTTTAACAATATGGAGAATAGGAATTATCAAGTGTTTGAATATAGATATAGATATAGATCTCAAGCTCCTTCTTAACCTCAAGTTTGCACTTACTCAAACAAAACAATATTCTTATGTAAGAAAATGTTTATATTAACAAATGTCTCAAAGATTAACTTAGAAAAGTGTTAATATTGTGGGTAAAGAAGAAAAAAGAGAAATCCATTTCACTGTTTGCTTTCTTTTTTTTTTTTTTTAATTTTTTAAAATGTTTTATTTACTTCTAGGAGAGAGAGAGACAGCGTGAGCAGGGGAGGGTCAGAGTGAGAGGGAGTCACAGACTCTGAAACAGGCTCCAGGCTCTGAGCCGGCAGGCAGCACAGAGCTGCTCTGTCGAAACTGTCCTGTTTATCATTACCCCTCATTCTTAGCTAAGCTAGATATCAGACCTTTTGTAAGCTGATCCATGTTTAACTGTTGGATCATTTATATTCTTTTTTTTAATGTTTTTTTTTTTTATTTCAGGAGAGAGAGAGACAGCGTGAGCAGGGGAGGGTCAGAGAGAGAGGGAGTCACAGACTGAAACAGGCTCCAGGCTCTGAGCTGGCAGTCAGCACAGAGCCCAACGCGGGGCTCGAACCCACGAACATGAGATCATGACCTAAGCGAAAGTCGGACGCTTAACCGACTAAGCCACCCAGGCGCCCCTCACTGTTTGCTTTCTATAATACAATGGAAATATTGACTTGAATAAAAATCTATTTTGGAAATTGAAACACTAATAAAAGGGCATTTAGACAACTGATAGGTTCTATTTTCTAACATATTATCACTTAAAAAACAATAAAAATTTACATGAGACTGATGCGCAGTCAAGTTAAACAGCATTGGTTCAAACTTGAAAAGAAAAACCAGAGACTAAAACATACTATCTGATTAAAAACTGGCTCTCGTTACATAGGAGTCTGCCAAAAAGTCTGAATCTTATCCAAACCAGTCTATTATAGTTTTCATTAGTTTTAAAGCCCTCAAAGCAAGGGAGACATAAAATACGCATGCATTGTATAAAAACTGAAAAGAGACAATAAATTTGGAACAAATGTCCAACTTATGTGATGAAATCAAAGATTTAAAAAGAGCCTAGTGACAGCTTTTGGGTGTTATATTCTGTGTGCCCTCCCAAGGCATAAAATTGTTTTTAAGTTTTTGGTTAAGTAAAGTTTTCCTACTCAAGAAAAATTTTCCTTTCACACACTGAACATTACATTTGCCCATGGTATATTCATTTATATACAGCAAGTTCACATCAAGAAGACCTATAATATAAGCTCTCAACCTGTAGTTTCGACTTTCTCAATGGAATTTGAAAAAATACATTTCAGTATCCAAAGAAAAGGAAAGGAATTACATAAGATTATTTTAAATTGATATTTACACAGTAAGATTTGGACGAGGTTAATAAGTACTAAATTTTACCAGCCACTAGGGAGTTGCTTTATACATTTTATAGAAAACCATAGGCTATGTTCTATGTAGATGTAATATTTACATTTTCTATCAACCGTATTCTATCCAGGTGTGCATACTTGCTTGTATTTACATAATATTTCCTTTAGTTGAAAATTGACTTAAGTGTTTTCTACATTCCAAAATTATGTGGCTTAATCACTATGTGAGTAGATTTATGTGGCATCGTAAGGAAACAAAGCTACAATATCAAGGTAAAGGTAATGTGTTACTAATTTAAAGTCATTCGTATTTAAAAATAACTATTTACTTTAGAGTGATAAAATAAAAATAAGACAAAAGAAGAAAATTTAAAATACCCATAATATCCATCTACAAAAAACCATTTTGAACACACTCATACAAATCTTTCCAGAGGCAAATATGTTCTTGATTTACATCCATTTATGTAATTTCAGTATACACCAGTGGAGGCTTTTCAAATGGGAGAATTAAAGTTGTAAAGTGTGTGTGTGTGTGTGTGTGTGCGCGCGCGTGTGTGTATTTCACATCTTCATCTGTTCATCCATTGATGGACCCTTGTTTCCATATCTTCGCTATTGTGAAAAAAGTTGCAATGAAATGGGAGTGAAGACACCTCATCCAATTAATGATTTAATTTCCTTTGGTTATATATCCAGAGGTGGAATTGCTGGACCATATAGTAGTTTTATTTTTTGAGGACCCTCCATACTGTTTTCCATAGTGGTTGTGTCAATTTATATTTTCACCAAACACAAGTGTTCCCCTTTCCTTCACATTCTCACCAACACTTATCACTTATTTTTCGATAAATGTCATTGTAAAGGTATATGGTAATCTTTCATTGTGGTGTTGATTTGCATTTCCATGATAATAAATAATGTTGAGCATCTTTTACCATACCTTTTGGTTATTTGTATATCGCCTTTGGAAAAATGCCTATTCAAGTTCCTCTATTTTTTAATCTATTGTTTTTTTGGTATTTAGTTGTAGAAGTTATTTATAAATTTAGATGGTAACCCCTTAGATATATGAATTGTAAATATTTTTTCACATTTCATAGGTTGCCTTTTCATTTTTTTTTTTTCAGTGCAGAAGTTTTTTAGTTTGATGTAGTCCCATTTACTGCCTTTTTATTTATTGCTAATACTTTTGTGTCATATCTAAAAATTTGTTGCCATGACAGATATTTTCTTTGAGGAATCTTATGGTTTCAGGTCCTATATTTAAGTCTGTAATCCATTTCAAATTAATCTGTCAGTGGTATGAGACAGGTTTGCAATTTCATTCTTCTCATGGTTATCTAGTTTTCCCAAGACCACTTATTGAACAGACTATCTTTCCCCATTGTTAAACCTTGGCTTTCTTGTGAAATATTAGTTGACCATGTATACAAGGATTTACTTCTGGGCTCTTTATTCTGTTCCATTGGTTTGTGCATCTATTTTATGTCAAATCCTTGTTAAGGTTTGCTTACTATAGCTTTGTAATATAGGATAAAATCAGAAAGTGTGATGCCTGCAGCTTGGGTTTTTTTCCTCAGTAATGCTTTAGCTATACAGCATCTTTTGATTCCACACAAATTTTAGGGTTATTTTCTTTATTTCTCTGAAAAATTACATGGGGGTTTTGATATGAATTGTATTAAATATATAGATGGCCTTGGGAAGTATGAGCATTTTAACAATATTAATTTTTTGATTCATTTGTTTCTGTCTTCTATTTCTTTCATCAGTATCTTACAGTATCCAGCAAACAGATCTTTCCCCTCCTTGGATAGATTTATTCCTCAGTATTTTATTCTTTTTGAGTCTATTATAATGGGAATGCTTCCTTAATTTCTCTTTTTTATTGCTCAATATGTATTTATAGAACTCTAACTGATTTTTCATATATTAATCTTATATTCTACAACTTTACCAAATTTATTGATTATTTCTAACAATTTCTTGGGGGAGTCCTTAGGATTTTCTATATTTAAAATCATATAATCTGCAAACAAAGATTTTTGTTCTTTCTTTCTGATTTGGATGCCTTTTAAATTCTTTTTCTTTCTTTTAAAAAAAATTTTTTTTAATGTTTTTATTTATTTCTGAGAGAGAGAGAGAGAGACAGTGTGAGCAGGGGAGGATCAGAGAGAGAGGGAGATACAGAATCTGAAGCAGGCTCCAGGCTCTGAGCTAGCTGTCAGCATAGAGCCTGATGCGGGGCTCGAACCCACCAACATTGAGATCATGACCTGAGCCACCCAGGCACCCCAAAAATGTTTATTTTTTTAACTTTATTAATTTTCGAGAGAAAGAGAGACAGAGTGTGAGCAGGAGAGGGACAGAGAGAGGGAGGAAGACACAGAATCTGAAGCAGTCTCCAGGCTCTGAGCTGTTAGCCTAGAGCCCACTTGGGGCTTGAACTCACAAGTACAAGATCATGACCCAAGCTGAAGTTGAGCACTTAATTGACTAAGCCACTCAGGTGTCCCGAATTCTTTTTCTTTCTTAATTGCTCCAGGTAGGACTTCCACTGTTATGTTGAATTGGTGTGGTGAGAATGGACACCTACAAAACATTTCAAGCTTTTAACATTGACAGTAATATTATCTGTAGGCTTGTAATATTTGTCTTTTATTGTATCAAGGCATGCACCTTTGATACCCAATTTGTTGACCATTTTTATCACAAAAAGATGTTGTATTTTTTTCAAAATTTTTTCTGCATCTATTGAGATGATCATGATTTTATCTCTTTTTCTATTAACATAGTATAATATATTTATTGATTTTTTTATATGTTGAAACATCATTGCATACCAGGGATAAACACCACTTGATCATGGTGCATGATCTCTTTAGTGAGCTGCTGAATTAAATTTGCTAATACTGTGTAGATAATTTTTGCATCTATACTAATTAGAGATATTGGTCGGTAGTTTTCTTTTTTTGTGGTGTCTTTGTCTGGCTTTGGTATCAGAATAGTGCTGGCCTCATAAAATGAGTTTGAGAATATATATAATCTCCACTTCAGAGTTTTGGAAGAGTTTGAGAACTGATGTTAATTCATTAAATATTTGGTAGATTTTACCAGTGAACCTACCTAGTTCTGGTTTTTTTTTATATTGGGAAGATTTTGGTTACTGATTCAATATCCTTACTCTTTTTGGTCTGTTCGTATTTTTTATTTCTTTATGGTCAATCCTGGTAGGTTGGATGTTTCTAAGAAATTCTTATATATGTCAGGTAATAAATACAGAGATGCGATGTGTAATGTTAAAGGAGTAAGGGAGGAGGTAGAAGGCTTTGAGTAAATTAATTTACATTTCTACCTGCAAGATGATAAGCAGAGAAGTATCACATAGCCCTGAGAGATGAAAAAGTAGCCTACTTATGCAGTTTACAAATTTACATCCCAAGAAACCCAACTGTACTTTCTTGAAAGTTGCATTCATAAGAGCCATATTTTTATTTTCTTTCTATGGTAAGTTTTCTGATTCTCACAACTAAAAGAACGTCTCCTACTTGATGACCTTCAAAAGAATACTTACATTTTAACAATTTTCATAGGTTAATCTGTCAGCATGCTTTGGTTTTGCTAGTTTCTATTTTTCTCAGTTATTCCTGGTTCTTTGATGTCCCTAGGTTTCCATTTGATCCCATCCCAGTACAGTAGTCAGTGCTTACAGAAACAGGATAAACAAGATTGGCATTCTCTTTCCCTCCCTGCCCAGTGCATATATTCCCTTCATGTACCTGTACGCATAGCCATTTAGAGCACACTCTGTTGTACCTGATCACTTGCTGCCCTAGATAGGTCCCCTGGATTGCTTACATTTTGCTTTCATCATTAAGTATTGTTTCTAAGAGCTAGTTGGCGCTCTGGTTGTTTCCCATATGGACTGGGCTGTGCTTTTGGTTTCCTCACCTCAGTTTTGGTCACCAGACCCTACCCTTCAACAGAAAGTGAGACTGGTGGCTCACAGCAGCAAATATGTGAAATGCATAGGGAACAACACCCTGGGCTGCTGCCACCAGGAATTATGTTTTGTTTTAATCAAGGCACTCCTAGATGAGAAGAAAAGATTTTCAGGTAGGATTCTAAGTAAAAACTAGTGTGCCCCATTAGTATGAACTTAAAATAACCCCGAACACAACAGTTCTCATAGAATAATGATCAAAGCAAAGGGAATGGATTATAGCAGTTAGTACTAAGGTAGTAGAGAGATTTCTAGAACTGCAGCACCATAAACCAACTGATAAAACCAACCATTTTCAGAGCTTATAAGAAGAGCGTCAAAGCTTCCATAAAAATTAAATGATGCAGACTCAGAACTGAAAGCAATTGCAAAAAATGAACATGAAAGCACTGAGTCTAGAAATAGTATTCTCAAACTAAGATCTAGTCTTCCTGCAACATATGGGAAGACTGCTAAAATCTGAATGAGAGCAGCATCTGAGTGGCTCAGTAGGTTAATTGTCTGACTCTTGGTGTTGGCTCAGGTCATGATCTCATGATCTGTGAGTTCAAACCCTGTGTCAGGCTCTGCGCTGGTAGAATGAAGCCTTCTTGGGATTCTCTCTCTCTCTGTCTCTCACACACACACACACACAAATAAACTTTAAAATAAGTCTGAATAAGAAATCCAGAACAGAAACCATTCTCTTGATCTCACTGGAGATGGGTTATCTCTTCTTTAAGATGAAATAGAAAGTGACCATCCCACTGTTTATACTTTATAGCTCTTAAAAGTATAATTATATAAAGTTAATTGTACAATGCTATGGGATGGACTTCACTAATTCCCACCGAAAGTCTTTGCTATTTTTAGTAGGTCCTGTGTAAAAACAAACAGCAAACAAAAACTATAGCTGGTCTTGCTACAACTAGAAAGCTGGAAAAGGTGCCCCCCTCCATCTCTTATATTCAATTCTAGTGAATATAGTGAATTCAGTGAATTATAGTGAATTCAGAGGGGAAAAAAATGTATGTGGAAGCCGTTCCATCTCAAAAAAGTACTTGTTTTTGTCTGAGATTCTATATATATTGTATATTTTTATAAATTTTATATATATTATATAAATTTTATATATATGTGTACTACATAAAATACAAACACACAGATATTTTGGTTGTATATAAACGTATATGTGTGTTTGATGGAGAAGAGAGAGACTTAATCTGGTGACAACTTCTAATCCACAGTTGTATCCAGTAAGCAAAATTATAGAAATACATGAGCAATCATCTTTGATTTCTGAAAGATTCCTAAATGGAATCAATTTAAGTGCTGCAAATGGAACATTACAGGAATCCAAGAAGCGGCTGTTGCACAAAAGCCCCTGGAGATTGGCTGCTGTGGAGTTTGACACAGTTCTAATTTGGTTTCTTTTCAAAGGAGGCATTCCAATCTTTTCTTCAAATAATTGAGCAAAGCAATTACGCAGTCTCTAGAAAAGCATTAATGTGTCCATGGAGGACACTGCAAAATATTTTCTCATCATGCCATAATTTATTGATTTTAGAATACAGTTAATTCCCCTTTAAATGACCCACATTCCTCAATACAGAAAAACAGCTTGGTTAACCACTTCTTAAGTACAGATTTATAGAAGAAGCTTGCCCTGCCTAGTCGTGTATCAGTGATTTTACCACTTATTTATTTTCAGACATTATTATAAATGCAGATTTAAACTGTATTTATTTCAACAAACTCATATTTTACAATGTATTTGAGATCATTTATAACAAGGCTGTTCAATTGCTAATTGATTAATTGCCAAAATCCCCAGAAATGCTCTGCTTGGAGAGAATCAAAGATTCATCCTTATCTGAAATTATTTTAAAATAACAATGATAAATAAACTGGAAAAAGGAAACACTATCATGTGAGCAGTGCTTATAGAGAGTTTGGAAACTTGATATCATCAAAATTGAATACAAATAAAATGACAGAGGGAGTTAGGAAAACAACAACAAAAATAACATTAAAAGACAAAATAAAAGGGGGCATTAACACTGGACATCATGAACAAAAGCTCAGGACACAGAAAGCTTAAAATTGTTCAGAGAAGGAAGCTTGCTAGTCAGTGTCAAGAGTACAATGGGGTATATTTCTCGTTCTCTCCGCCATATCAACTTATCACATTCATTCCATATTTGGTAGCTTTTTCTTCAGTCATTTTTGTAAAAACACTTTTTTCTAACTACTGTTGTTAAAAGTATGTAAACATTGGGCAGAGGAGAGAGAAAAGAATAACCATAATTTAATTTTTCAGATTAAATCCCTGTATATATTTTAGTAGATATATTTCCAGTAGTATTTTTCTATGTTCTGTTTCTCCTTAATGTTTTAATACACAGTCATGTACAATAATCATAGAAAACTAAAAGACATCAATAATGAAAACAAAAGTTAATAAAACATTCTGGAAACACGAAATTAAGATATCATTACTGTTAACATACTGATATATATACTTCTATAACAAAATGACCTTAGAATAAGATTGAACACCACATTATTTGAATATCGATGAGCAGTATGAAGAAGATGAACCAAGTTTATTATTGCACTGCTGTTGCCCCACTTACGGAAAATGTATTGCTGTCACCCTCTTGTATGACTGTGGTTGAGGTCAAAAGATCAGGCTGCAGCCTTGTACGAGAATAAGTACGAGAATAAGCTTTACCCTTCAATGGAATAGATGGTGACATTGTCAACCATCTAGTAATATCCTCCCTCCCCCAAAGGGGTAAAAGAGTTTGTGGGAGGGATTTAGATAAGGGTAAGTAAAATCTATTCTCTTTTATGATATTAATAAACATCAGATACGTGCTGTTTTAAAACTCTAACATAAGGATTATAAAAAGCATTATGCATTTGAATCTGTATTTTTAAACTACTTAAAGATGGGCGCCTGGGTGGCTTAGTCGGTTAAGCGTCCGACTTTCGCTTAGGTCATGATCTCGCGGTTCGTGGGTTCGAGCCCCGCGTCAGGCTCTGTGCTGACTGCCAGCTCAGAGCCTGGAGCCTGTTTCGAATTCTGTGTCTCCCTCTCTCTCTGACCCTCCCCTGCTCACGCTGTCTCTTTCTGTCTCTCCTAGAAATAAATAAAACATTAAAAAAAAAATTTAAACTACTTAAAAATACCTTATGCAAACTCAATACCTATTAAATATTTCTTAAAAATAGCTTTTCTAACACTCTCTCTCTTTTTCTCTCTGCGCTGCTCAAAGTGTTACTTATATTATGATCATTACTTTGTAAGATAGATAGCATTTTGGAACCATAATTCCTAAAGATGGAGAAGAAAATACAAATATACATACAGGTATTAATTGTAATAGTATACAAATTCACGATAACAATTATTAAAATGTTATTAAACTACATTATTTTCTGTAAAATAAGTTTCAAAACTGAGTCAAAATGTAATAGCTAGATACGTAGTGTAATTAAAATTGTTTAATGATATTAAAGATATATTTACCAAAGAAAAAAGGACAAAGGACAAGATTACTTTTATAGATTATTCTTTCAAAACATTAGGAAAATGGGCACTAAAACATAGTACACTTGACAACTGAGTTTTAGAAAACTAGTGAAATGAATCTAATGTATTTGTCTGATAAAAAGTTCTGTTAAGTTTACCAAAAAGAAAAAAAAATCCTACAGACACATAAGTACAGGCACATAAAAACACTAAGGATTAAATTTCAATTACATAACAAAAGTTAATCTATACAATCAAGTAAAATATACCATTATACTTTGTTGGTTTAATATTAGATATTATTTTTGTGTACTATATATCACATTAGTAGTGGAAAACCAAAATCTCAATAAATGTAGAAAAGGTTTTTTAAATGTACTTTGACATTGGGGGTATAAGGTGGATGCAGTTGGTTGAGTATCCAACTCTTGATTTTGCCTTAGGTGGTGGGATCAAGCCCTGTTAGAGCTCTGCCCTGAGCATGGTGCCTTCTTGGGATTTTCTCTTTCTTTCCTTCTGCCCCCTCCCTAACTCGCTCACACTCTCTCTCTAAAATAAAATAAAAGTAATTTGACATAACTCTTAGTAACAGAACCAACTAATAATCTATAAATTAAAATAATAGTAATAAAACATTTTAGGAATGCAACAGATTACTATTTACCATTTCTAAAATAGCTCCTGCATATCCTGGGGCCCTAAAACAGCTGAATGTTAGAAAAGATAAGTTGTAATAGACAATTAAGGAGACAGTTTTATTCAGATGATTGCAATGGAGAGCCATTCATTAATCATAAATATCTCAAAGAAAAGAAAAGGGCTTGTCATTAGACAGACACAGGTAGACAAATGAGTCATGTGTGAGTCTTATGGGAGTTGTGACAAAGGTTAGGGATGGGTCTTATCAGACACTTTGAGGATATTTAGAAGTGGGTCTCATCTTAAGACTATGCAAAAGCAGGATGGTCTTTGGTCATTACATGTTTCCTGAAACACAAAAGGGTGGGAAGATTTTTTCTCCAATGATGTTTTCTTGGAGCAAAATTCTCTGATGAAGTTTAACATTAACAATGTGTTACCGGAAACATCAAATGAGAATGCAATTGAGGCTATCCACCATGAGCTTGGCATTACTACATCCACTGAATCGTGTAGTCAGATATGCACAGTAGCCATTGCATGGTACAAATAGTATGTTTTAAACTGAGCCCAAGGAGCTCCAAAGAGCATAAGAAAAATATATATGTAGGTATCTCAAACTCATGTTACCTACTTCTATTGTACCTATGATTTGCCCCTGAGACAAATTATAGCCTTATGGAGAAGTTCCCTAATGAAGAAAAGAAATTAGAATTGATTAATATAAAGATGGACTATATTGCTCTCACTGTTGTAACTATCATTACAAACCTATTCAGGGGTCGCTTTATGACAGTCATTAAAGAATATTTCTCCCAGTGGGCAGACTTGATTATTACATAGAGAAAAGTCGCTTGAAGTATGGGTATATACAGACTCTTTAAATGTGGGGAAAAAGCTTTTGCCTGTTAAACAAGGCCCTGAAAGGAACAAGACTTGAATATTAGAAACAAGAAATCCTGCATAAAAGATGTGTCAATAACTCTATAAAAAAGCCACATAGCACTTAGCTTCTAGTGATGTGCCCCAGAAGTTCTAAACAAAATTTCCAGATAGAATAAGCCATCATACAGTTGTCAGTCTATTTCTCTTCAATCATCTAGTGCTTGTACAAAGGAGAGAGCATCATGGAAGAGAAGTGGAGAATATATTTAGTCCTAATACCATGAACTCCCTTTTACTTCAAATCTCCTGTAGAATGCCCTGCTTGCCACCCAAAAAAACTGATTCTGTGTAATCGATCATTCCTTAAAGACACAGCTAATTTTTTTATGGTGTCAGGTGAACCATATTGGACCATTTCCTAGAGAGAACAGTAATTTGTTCCTATTTGAGTTGAATCTTACGATGGATATAGGTTTGTCTTCCTTGTCCACAG
This sequence comes from Proteles cristata cristata, assembly GCA_017311185.1. Classification (NCBI taxonomy): domain Eukaryota; kingdom Metazoa; phylum Chordata; class Mammalia; order Carnivora; family Hyaenidae; genus Proteles; species Proteles cristata. The sequence continues at coordinate 650,003 of JAESUZ010003900.1, read as the reverse complement.
TGCCATTAATAGTGACACTGAGAGCCTACAGAATAGCTGATCTATTAACATGGTATTCCATAAAATATTGTTGCAGAGAGCTGCACATATTTTAAGGAATAGTAGAGGCAATGATGTTTGTACAGCATGGGACACACTAGTCTCATATACTCCATTACTTAGAAGCAGTTGACTAAATTGCACAGTGGAATAGTCTGTTAAAGGCTCAAGTAATGCACCAGATTAGGGACAGCACTTTCCAGATTGGAGCACTGTCTCCAGGATATAGTATATGCATTGGACTGACAGTCGATATATGGTGCTTTGCCCTCTGTAGATTAAATACATGGATCTGGAAACCAAGAGGCAGAAGTAGGAGTGCTTCTCTCACTCTCACTTGCAGTGAGCCAATTATAGAATTTATCTTTTCATTACCATGATCTTAGGCTCTGGCTGATTAGAAGTGCTGGTTTTTAGCAAGAACAATTCAGATAGTAGACATAGCAAAGGTTCTACTGAAGTTGAAGCTGCAACTACCCCTTAGTCTCTCTGGCCTCTTCATGCTACTGATACTAACTGTACCATCAGAAAGAGAGGGTAATTGCTTCCAGTCATTCACCTGAGCAAGTGTTACTCTGTGCAGTGGGATCAGGGAGGGCTATGCCTGGAATCCAGAGAATTCACTGAGGAATTTCTTGGGGTTTCTGTGTCCAGTGATAACAATAAATGGGCAGTTGCAGCAATGGCCCAAGAAGCCACGATGATTAAGGTTTCAAACTCTTGGGGATGGTGTAGGTCACACCAACAGGCACAAAAGCAACCCAGACCAGCTGTGATACCTGTTTAAGGTTACTGAAATTATACAATGAGTGGTGCAAGAGGAAAATGATGAGTACTTTTTGGAATCTTAGGACCAGCTGCAGCAACAGGGATTATTCTGTTTCACTTCACTTCTCTTTCCAGCTATCAATGTGATGGCAACACTGGTATTGTGTCTGCCAGAAGCTCCTTTTCTTCTAGATTCTCACATGTTTCATCATCACATTCCATTCAAATAGCCTCCAAAGTTCCCTTCCTAACGGTACCTTCCTGATTATCTAAAATTACATTCTCTCCATCCTGTTCTTTAGTCCTTCCATCTCCTTTTCCTGTTGTATAGCATACTTAACAATTTTGAATGAATTATTTACATATAAATGTGTGCATTAACTGATTATTAATATATTTTTGTTGTCTTTCTCTCTTTTTGAATGTAAAATTCACAGAGGCAGGTATTTTCTGCTTTTTCACTATCGTATCCCCATCACTTAGAAGAAGGCTTAGTTCATAGCAAATGTTTGCAGTATAAATGAATTAATTTCCTTTATTTTTTGTTGACAACTCCTGAGTCTACATATCAACCTATACATCCACACTTTTCTCTTGCTCCATACTTTTAGGTTACAGGCCATGAATACCTTGTGTGTAATAAGCAGAGTTGGCAGGATGTATTATGGCTTCATCTTCGCAGGGTTGGGAGGGCTCTTTCCTCATATGCCAAAGCATGCCTCTCTTAGCTTGATCACTGATATTTCACATTCCTTACACGGAATAATGATAAGGTTTAAAATATAAATAATCTTGGAAGAATTCGATATTTATACAAATATATTCACTCTGTAGTGAAAGGGCTTATATTAGATAAAATAAAAGGTGGGAGGCATAAGGACTCTTCAGTGGCAGAGGCTGCAATAATCCATGAGGAAGAATGCTTTAAAGTGAGAACTAGATATTGAAAAAAGAAACCTAACTGAATTTTTTAGGAAGCCTATGTAGCTTTCTCAAGCTTACCACTCTTGCCTAAAGTTTCATTATTTCACGTCCGCACTGCTGAATCTTCCTCTAAAATTATTCTTTCACCTGATTTCCCAATTTCAGCCAATTGGACTACCACTTTTTTAAATGTTTATTTATTTATTTTGAGAGAGAAAGAGAAAGTGCAAGTGGGGGCAGGGCAAAATGAAAGGAAGAGAGAGAATCCCAAGCAGGATCTCTGCTGTCAGCACAGAGCCCAACATGGGACACAATCACTGTGAGATCATGACCTGAGCAAAAATTGAGAGTCAGACACGCAACCGACAGAGCCACCCAAGGCACTTCTGGACTGCCACTTTTCAATTCTTCCTAGCAAGAAACTTTCTGGACTCTTCCTTCTTCTTAGTCCACCGTTTACAAAGAGTCATCAAGTTTTGTCAGTTTTTATTTCAGGATGTCTTTAACAGTAACATCAAGACTCTCCATAAAATAGATTATATCCCCCCTTGCCATTTACCATATAGAACCTATGTTTTAAACAAAACGAATTAGTCTTTGCTTAATCTCATCCATGTGTTTCTTACTACTTTGTTCATGCAGACTCCTCTACCAGAATGTCTATAAAATCAGTATTTATCATTAAATATCTATTTCAAACATTTCCCACCTCAATAACACCAAAGAAATGACATTTTTCTCTTCCTAAAGTTCCTCCCTGAAACCACTTGTATTATCTCTCTTGAATCAGTTGATTTATAAGTGCAGTGTAAATGCCCTTGAATTTTGCCATTATATAATGTCCTAAATGACTAGGACTTTGGGACCCCAACAATGTTTAGAGCATCTGTTGAACAGAATAAGAATCCTTGACTTACAGTGATGTAATTTAACTTTCACCTACTTCCTGAGAGGGTCTCTGGATCTCATTGACTCCATGTTATCTCTAGTATACATTTCACACTTTTCATCCCATCCTTGGATTCACTTACCACAAGTAACTTGCTCCACGTGATCAGTTCAAGCTTACCTTCTACTACTACTGAACTATCGCTTATACCCTAATCATTTGAACATTCGGTTAAGTTCCTGTGATGCTTAATAGACAGAGCATGTACAGAATGAACTTAGTGACCTGAGATGGAAATGGAAAAGGAAAACAAGGTTGTTCTCTCTCTCGGGTCTTTATTTTCTCTTCTCTGCTTTTGACCTTTTTCCTCATGATTGTCATCCTTTTGTATAGAACTCAAACCAGCAACCTAACACACATCTGTATGTTCTTCCAGCTATAGGATATACCATGCATATGCTACAATCCTTATGTTTACTGTACATAGTCTTCCTACAGAAAATGGTATTATCTAAGCTTAGGACAAGGACTGACTTTCCAGGGACTGTCTTTCTCTTGGTCCAACCACTTGTGACTAAGGCCAAGGGGTTGTAAAGCTGAGGATGAAAGCCATTCTAAAAACAAGGTTTTGGATAGGAAGGCAACAGAAAACATCGAGTCCTTCACTTTTCTTCTAGCAAACTAATTGTAACTAGTAATAATTTACGCAGAACTAGTCAGGTTAAACATATGGTTTTCATTAGGCCCTTTGAAAAGAACTAAACAATTCCATTATGATTTTAATATCCCTATAAAATGGGAACTCCAATCTAAAAAGCGTTTATCTTAATGCTTATTTGGATACTGTATCAGTGTATTTCCTCTGAGAGAGAGATAACAGGATGGAATTAGTCACACAAAAGACTTATTAAATGAAACACGAAAAATAAAGAGGGAAAGTACGGGAGAGTGGGAAGAGCCCTCAGATCCCAATGCAGGTTTGACTTCTATGAAAAGTAAGAAAAAAGAAGGGTTGGTAAATAAGAACCTAAGAGTCTAGTGTAGCTCAGAGAAAACCTTGATGGTTTTCTCCTATGGATGGGAAGCCCCAGAGCAAAATCTGCCCCCTAGATGAGTCCAACGCTGGGCAATAAAATGGCCTAAATATACCCACCTTGCAAAGTTATTAGCTAAAGGAGTGTGAGGACAAAGTAGCCTCAGCATGGATATTCTGTCCTAAAAGAAGATCTGAACAACCCACTCCCATAACTGCCTCATCCACTTATTCCTACTGCTCTTTCTAGTATCTTCTTCCCAACAGAATATAAGCACCACAAAATCAGGTAACCTATATCTGTGATTTCCTTCATATGCCTAATCCAATGTAGCAGACAGAATATCATGAAAACGTTTTTTTTCCAAAAGGCATGTACTTGTTAAAAAGGTTATATTTAAGAGATGCCTTGGAGTGGTATGAGTCCTCGCTATGAAAGAAATTTGCTTTTTTTTTTTTTTAAACTTAATTGTCATCAGAACTTTCAGAGTCACTGAAATATTTAAGACCAGCTTTGATTAATAAGAGTAATGAAAACATCTAGTATGCTATGTTTTTCAACAACCTAATTCTACTGGTAATTATAGCTTCCTATTAAAAACTAAAGTTTTTTTTTTAATTTTTAAAAATGTTTTATTTATTTTTGACAGAGAGAGAGAGACACAGTATGAGCTGGGGAGGGGCAGAGAGAAAGGGAGACACGGAATCCATAAAACAGGCTCCAGGCTCTGAGCTGTGAACACAGAACCCTATGTGCCACCTAAACCCATGAGCCATGAGATCATGACCTGAGCCAAAGTTGGATGGGTAACTGACTGAGCCACCCAGGTGCGTCTAAAAAATTGAGTTCTTATAGTAGTCTTTATCATTTACGTCTTCTCAAGCAAGCTGTGATATTGAGATACAGCATTTCATTTTAGATTTATGGATCAGAAGATTGGGCTAGATAGAAGAAGCTAAAGACTTCAAAATCATAACATATGTAAATGAAAAAACTGAAATTAGGATTCACAGCTGATGAAAGTTTTATTTATTCCTCTGGTTTACACCCTTAAAAAAAAAGCTGTCTGTATAGGAAATATTTAAAGATCAAGAACACTAAAGGGTAATGCTCAGTGATTATTTACTGGTCATCTTCAGGGCTCAAGGTTCTCTTGGGTAAAATGAGTTGACAAGTAAAGATTTCTTGGAAAATAAAGGAACTCCAGAACTATGCTAATAAGAATTATCATTTATTTATTGGTTTCCAAACATTCTGCTAAGCCATTCATAAATGTTATTGCATTGATCTTATCCTTTAGAGATGAGGAAACTGAGCTAGGGAATAACCAATTACTCAAGGGCACACAGCCAGCAGGTGGCAGAAGGGAGATTAGAACTTGTCTGTATTAATCTCCAAATGTGTGCTTATTTTCCATATCATGCTATCTTCTCCCTTGGACACCAATTTCTTATTGAACAAACTTGAATTTCAAAGAAATTCTTAAAGAGATAAAATAAACCCAGTTTGACTACAGAGACAGGAGATCCAGCAGAACTAAGATATTAGAGTCATTCCAGCCATTATGCCATACCCAGTAGAGGGAATGAAAGAAAAAGAAAATCTCTATGTATATGTGCCAGGTATGATTATATATTATTCGGGGACCACTCCTTTCCTCACTTCAGCCGTGGCATTCCAGTGACTGCTGTCAATTACACTATTCCATCTTCCTGGATTTATATGTAGACAATTTATGTAGGCCAGTTTCATCAGAGTTCTTCTCTGGGATGTTTCCAGTAGATCCAAGAAACACAGCTTTTGCTTTCTAGTGGAAAATCCATGAAAAGAAAACTGATATAAGAGAAAGGAGGTAAAGGAAATAAAGAGAGAAATTGTGATGGTTCAAGTTAGCTTGAGCTTCACCCTTGTCGTTTCCTAAGATATTTTTTGTTGATTTTCAGTCACTTGCAACCAAAATACTCCTGACTATTTTGATAAAGCAAACAAGAATTCAGGTCCTTAGTCCAACACCTCACTAACTTGTGAGTCAAAGACTGAAAATCCAGGCCTGTTTACCTCTTAATTTAGGTTCGTTTTCTTATTTTTCTTTAAAAAAATTTTTTTAGGGGAGCCTGGGTGGCTCAGTCGGTTAAGCATCCAACTTCAGCTTAGGTCATGGTCTCACGGTTCATGGGTTTGAGCCCCGTGTTGGGCTCTGTGCTGATAGCTCAGAGCCTGAAGACTGCTTCAGACTGTGTATCTCCCTCTGTCTCTGACCCTCCCCTGCTCATGCTCTCTCTCTCTCTCTCTCTCTCTCAGAAATAAAAAACATTTAAAAATTTTTTTAATTAAAAAAATCTTTAAATAAAAAAATTTAATGTTCATTTATTTTTGAGGGAGGGAGGGCTGGGGAAGGACAAAGACAGAGAGGGGGACACAGAATCTAAAGCAAGCTTCAAGCTCTGAGTTGTCAGCACAGTGCCTGATGCCAGGGTCAGCTCACAGATTGTGAGACCATGACCTGAGCTGAAGTCAGATGCTTAATCAACGGAGCCACACAGGTGCCCCTAGGCTTGTTTTTTCAAATTTCTGTTCCATAATAGAATATAAGTGTGTATAAGTTTTGACATATAATCGACTTGCTGATTACATTCTTCTTTTTCATTAGCTAAACTTATGAGAGGAAACTAAGTGCTAGGCATGGTGTCTTTATACAGCATGCTTACATTCTCTTTACTTCTGGGGGATAAATATTACCTTAGCAGCTATAAAGAGTTAATCTAATTTACCCAGACTTCTTTTGGACATATGGGAGTTTAAGTTGTGTTTTAATTAAATGAAATAGGTATAATCAGGTGAATTCCTAAATATAGTTGACCTAACTCACATTCCATCTACAGAAATACAGCTTTCACACATTTCCCCCAAATATCTTGGCATACCTGATATTTCTTTTCACACATATCTGAGCAACTATTTTCTTGTTCTGCTGCCTGCTTCAGAACATAGCTGTAAAAAATTTCCCCAGAGAATGCTATAAATGCAACTTTGAGCATAAGATCATTGGAGTCAGTGCAAGGAATAAAAATGGAAATATAGGAAGAGGAAGAGACAGCTGCTAATGTACTGGGTTTTGTACAAACTCAGTCAGATTTTTCTTCTAAATATTAAGGATCCTAAATCAAACCAAAATTGCAAAAATAAATTTTAAAAATATGATTAGCTAATTGAGTTTGACTAGAGAGACCTAATTACACAGAGAAAAGGTATACATTAAGGATTATAGAAACTAATGAGGTCCTTGGAAGGGTTCCTCTCTTTTTTTCTTCTTGGTTTTACCTACTTTCAAACTGTGAAAAGACACTTGGATCATTCATCTTTAAGTGATCATTAAACAGCATTTCTGATTATCATTGTTCATACAATTATATGAATAATGGAAATTGATAGGTTTCTTGACATATGCTCATTTAAGTATTATATGGGATTATCTACTCATATTGTCACATTTGATATCATAGATCTTTGAGGCCAATTTCTTAAAGTTAAGAAATTACATGGACCCCTACCCCTCCTGATATTATAGGATTATACTTCTTGTGTTTATGGATAGAGAAAATACTTAATGTGAAATGCTACTTGAAGTTCAATAATATTTATCAATAAATTCGTATATTTTCCACAAAACATTTACATATATACAAAATGGTAGAATTCAGATGTTTATGCATATTTTATGTAGAGAAGGTCCTGGTGGGACAACAGATTCAATGGTTATCCTCCTTATCACAGTGCTAATAATATTTATCATAAATGTGCATTTACCTTCGCTACCTATAAACTCTAGGAAGGCTAAGACCTTAATTATTTATTTAAAATAAATAAAATAAATTATATTTATTTTCACTGCATTTTGGGGTGTATTTACAATAGTGTCTACCAGTTACATATTATATGCATTAATGTCTATTTGTAGAATGGATAAATAGGTCTTCCAATGAAAAACACACGCTGAAAACTTGGAAAATATTCAAGCACTAAAACTCCAAAAGTTATCCAATACTTAGTGAATATGTACCCTGCTTGTTCTCAGGAAAATCAATTGGTTTGAATGTTGCAAATATTAGTAGTTAATATTTTGTGTCAGACTCCATGCTAAATATTACATAATATTCATTATACCCTTTGATACTCACAATAAGTGAGTAAATGAAAACATCTCAGAGAGGTGGGGGAGGAGTTAAGATGGTGAAGGAAGGACACCCTGGGCTTTCCTCCTCCCTCAGACATAGCGTATTGAGTTCAGATCACTTGGAACACTATCCAGGAAATCAATCTGAGGACTGGCAGAAGGTCTCCACTGTTAAAGGGAGACAGTGTGGCATGTGTAAGGGACATGGAAGTGAATTGGGGGACAGAAAAGAGGTGGTGTTGCAGAAGTGGGAAGGAAACTCTTTCCATGGAGAGAGAAAACGGAAAGAAGGAGAGAGGGGTTGAGAGAGTATGGCCCTGGTTCACACAAGACAAAAACGTCTCAGAGATGTGATGTGCTTATCCATGGTCACAAAGTTAGTAAGTTGCCAAGCCAGATGTCAGACTCTAGTTTGTAAAAACATGTCCCTGTACGAGGAAAATTGGAAAGAGTCGGGGGTAATAAACAGTATACAAGAGTAATTCAAGCTTTGATGAAGGTTGAGGAGTGATAAAACAAGCCAATGAATTATGCCGAATTAGGAGTTGGTGTAAGTCCAGACTAGTGAACACATTTCTGAAGAAGTTGAGTTTTTTTATTTGTGTCCCTTGCTTTGAAAAGTTTTTAAAATAATACAACTTTTTGTAACTATTAAAATCGGGGGGGAGGGGGAAGGAACCTGGGTGACTCGGTTAAGCATCCGACTTTGGCTCAGGTCATCATCTCATGGTTCCTGGGTTGAAGCCCCACATCGGGCTCTGTGCTGCCAGCTCAGAGCCCGGAGCCTGCTTCAGGTTCTGTGTCTCTGTCTCTGTCCCTGTCTCTCTGCCCCTTCCCCGCTCATACTCGTGTGTGTGTGTGTATGTGTGTGTGTGTGTGTGTGTGTCAAAAAGTAAATAAACAGTAAACAAATTAAAATCAGGGTTATAGCTTAATATTTAATGGTTATGTAAGTACAGGAATTTATGATAGATACACACTCAGGAAAATAATTTGTATTTAATTTTAACTGTCTTAGAATCTTAGATTTGGAATGTACATTTACTCAAACACTCTGACGTCTGCTTGAAATTTTTGGAGAAACTGGAGAGCAAGAAAGGAGTTTTACTACTTCATAAGGTCACTTGATCAAATTTTAAGACTTTTTACTGAAATTTTTAGATTTTTTTACAGAATTATACAGAAATCCACTTTTCTGTATTTTCCCTCTCCCTTTGACCTTAGTCCTAGTTCCTTTGAAGTAACCCAGGATACACACAAATAGGCACATATACAAATATACAGATATCTTTAACACAATAGCTCTTCTGAAATTTGAGGATAAACCTGTAAGCCAGCAGTTTGCTATACACACTTTTTCAAAGATAAAAAGTCTTCTTTAATATCCATCCAGTTCTCTTTGTATCTTATTCATCCTTCTAATTACTTAGATTGTATCATCCTTCTAATTACTTAGATTGTACATATGTTATCTCAATTCTTCTGTTTTGAGCTCTATTTTGTCAGATTCATGATACTGAATTAACTCCAGATATGATCGAAACAATGTAGTTTCAGAATTGTTTAAGATTTACTGGTAGATGCTAAGATCAAATTCTTTTTACAGAGTTGAAAAAACAACATTTAAATGATCCAGACTCTTCACTGAATGCTTAGTGTATAACTTTGATATACATATGTATGCTTATAGGTATATATATTTAAATAATATTTTGCAAAATGAAATCACCATTTACACATTTTTTATGCCTATAGTAGTCAGCTGGACATCTTTCATACACTCTACACACAACCACAAAGCTGGGTGTTTGGCATTTTTGATTGTTGGGATAGTACACATGACCTTTTCTTTATGTTGAGAAGCTATCTTTTGGGAACTACAAGGGATTTCTTCTAGGAAAAGGGCCCATATTGGGAGAACCTGTTGGAAATGTAATTGAAATTGGTAGAAATTTAAAAGGATAGGAACATTTTGAATGACATTATATTCATACTAGGATCTCTGTCATGAGTTTTTGAAAATGAGCTCTGGAATTATTTTACTATTGATTCACAATTTTTCTATTCACTGACTTGGGTGAACCTAAAGACAGTGGTGTCCACATGGATATCACTGGAATCACAACTGTGGTCTCCAGTTCAGTCTTATGGTTTCCTACAGGTACCGCTCTTGATAGGATGGACATTTGTTCTCCCTATTTTGATTCTTCCCCAAGTCTACTAAGATGTTTACTGAGCATATATACTGAGGGATACAGCGTAAAAGAACAGAGTCCTCACTCCCTGAAGTAAAGAGAGACTGACAAATGAGTAAAATAGTCAACGTGGAAGCCAGTATCAAAATTAAAATTAAATTTCCCTCCAACTCAATGAAAAGACACAAAGATAGTAAATTCAACAGATAAGACTTGGTTATCAATTATATCTTTCAAAGTCCAGTGCTCCTAAGCATCTCAGGTATCTGAACCTGATGGTTCTCAATCCTAGAGAATTCAGTGCATAACTAAGTTAAAGTCTGAAGTTTTCTCAAGGATTTTCATAAAACTATATTCAGTAATAATACAATCTGTTTAAAAGTGTTTTTCAACTTCAGGAGGAAATGAGCAATATCTTTTAAGAAAAAACAGAGGAAAGAATTTGATTTGTCTTGATGTTGTATTTATGCAAAACTTTTCCTATGCCTCACTTCTTAGAGAAATACTAAATACAAATATTAAATAAAAATGCATACAATAACATAGTGGCTCATTTTCTACTTTAAAATTTAACAATGACGTAATGGGTTTTTTTTTTTTTTTGACATTTCTCTGAGCTATCCAAACCTGGGGTTCGTCCTACCACATCCTAGCTCAGTGCATCCACTTCCATCAAAGGCTACTGCTAAAGCTACAGATATAAGCCAAATAAGCAACACAAATCATTTAACACAGTGGTTCCAAGACTGTGCTTTCACTGTTAATACAATTTGAAAACGATAGGGACATTTTACCACCGTGTAATGAACCAACAGATAAAATAAAATTTGTTTTATTTATTTAAACATTATTGTTTAAAATGATATTTCAATTACAAAAAGGATATAGCAAATCTCAGTATAAAGGCCAGCCCTTTAGAGAGAGTGAATTTCTGATTATGAAAAAAAAATCATTACAATGAACTTGCCTTTATCTCTCTCTTCACTTCTCTGAATGGTTTTAAACTCTATTTAGGGACCACTCCTCTTTGCACTTTGCAAATTCAGCTTATTAAATGTTGGTAAGTAAGTATCATGGCTTCAAGCCTCAGAAGTATTTTTATTGTTTTGTTTTCTTATTTGGTCTCACTTGCCTCCACATTTGCTAGCAAGCCCCCTTTCTCCAAGCTCTGTGGTCCCTAAAGACATAGGTGCCCACAGTACTATGCAAACAGCAAGTACTATATACATATTCTGTGAGTATAAGAATACGATAGGAAGTTGCAACGTCTATTAACAACACTAATCTCTCCACTGTGTAGCTTTTAATATTCACAAATGACATAAACACTCTCCACTGTGTCCAGCTCTTGGCAGTAATCGAACCCACGAACTGCGAGATCATGACCTAAGTGAAAGTCGGACGCTTAACCGACTAAGCCACCCAGGCGCCCCAACACATAGTAATTTTTTAATACAAGATAAATAAATACCAAGTTTCTAGATCATTTACAATATGTCCCTTTCTCTTCCTTGAGGTGATGTAAAGAGAGAAAATGGTTTCCCTTGTGTATAGAGGGAGCCACTAAAACAAGAGAGGAAAACAGAGATTATTAATTTTGCAGTTTACATAAAAACTGCAGCACACTATCCCCTTATTCCCTCCAGAGAGAGGAAAAGACATTAATTTTCTAACACAGACAAATCCTCTCTTGGAGAAGGGAGGGTCCCTAGACGTCTGCAACCCTTTGGAATGTAAATAAAAGGTTCCAGGGGAGAGAGTAAGCCTCTCTAGAGGTCTCCAACTTCCAAGGCATGTTTTCCAGTCAAATATCCTTTTATTCTGGTTGATGGTAATTTTTGTTTAGAAAGCCCTAATTGTGCATAACTATGAAAATATTAGTTGTTTTTCAATAATAGATACATGATGGTCTTATTTTATTTTATGTTTATTATACTTAGATCATTTCTGAACCCCCTTGGTTTCTTTTTCTAACAGCAAACCTGTTCAGTCAGTCTCTCTACAAAGCCCCTATGTGTCTAAGCTTCTAAGTTTATAAAGTGTTTTCAGACTATTAGTATTAATACAGACCATGTTAGAACCCAACTCTCTTATCTTTGCCCTAATTCTACTTTAGCAAAACATAAAGCATTGTTGTCTCTCAGTCATTCAACTTTCTTTAGACACTTCTACAGATCTGAATTTAATTTGGTATGTGGCAATATTTTCTCAATCCACTTATAAACAATGTTCCTTTCAAAGACACCATCTGGTGCAGCCCCTCTGGAAAACAGTGTGGAGGTTCCTCAAAAAATTACCAATAGAACTTCCTTATGACCCAGCAATAGCACTGCTAGGAATTTACCCAAGGGACACAGGAGTGCTGATGCATAGGAGCACGTGTACTCCAATGTTCACAGCAGCACTCTCACAATAGCCAAAACATGGAAAGAGCCTAAGTGTCCATCAACTGACAAATAGATCAAGAAGATGTGGCATATTTATACAATGGAATACTACATGGCAATGAGAAAGAATGAAATCTGGCATTTGTAGCAACATGCATGGAACTAGAGGGTGTCATGCTGAGCGAAATAAGTCAGGCAGAGAAGGACAGATACCATATGTTTGCACATATAGGCGGACTAGGAGGAATTTAACAGAGGACCATGAGGGAAAAGAAGGGAAAAAATAGTTGGGGAGAGGGAGGAAGGCAAATCATGAGAGACTCTTGAATGCTGAGAACAAACTGAGGGTAGATGGGGGTGGGGGAGAGGGGAAGAGGGCTGATGGGCATGGGGAAAGGCACTTGTTGGGGTGAGCACTGGGTGCTATATGGAAACCAACTTGACAATAAACTATTTAAGGAAGAAAAAAAGAAAACAATATGAAGTAAAAACAAACAAACAAATCTACCATATGCTCCAGCAATTCCACTTCTAGATATTTATCTGAAGAAAACTAAAACACCAGGAAGAGATATATGCACCCCTATATTAGTTGTAGCATTGTTTACAATAGTCAAGACATGAAAGCAACCTATGCATCCATCAACAGATGAATGGATAAGGAATATGTGGTATATATACCAAGAAATGTTACTCAGCCAAAAAAAAGAATGAAATCTTGCCATTGCAACAAAATGAATAGGCTTAGAGGGTTTTATGTGAAGTGAAATTAATCATATAGGGAAAACCCACCTGATTTCACTCACATGTGGAATCTAAAAACAACAAAAAGTGAACAAACAAAACAAAACAGAAACAGCCTCATAAATACTGGAAACAAACTGTTGGTTACCTGAGGTGGGAGGGATTAGAGGCAGACAAAATAGGTGAAGGGAATTTAGAGGTACAAACTTGTAATTATAAAATAAATAAGTCATGGCGATATAATGCACAGCATAGGGAATATAGTTAATAATTTTGTAATAACTTTGTATGATGACAGATGGTAACTAAACTTATCATGGGGATTCTTTTGTAATGTATGAAAATGTCAAATCACTTTGATGTATACCTGAAACTAATAAGATATTGTATGTCAATTATACTTCAATAAAAAAAGGCACCATCTGCTAAAAGTGTTCAACCAGGAAAATATAATTAAAGATAATTTGCCCAAACTACTGTCCTTAATCACCATCGTATTTTTCCAATGGTTTTTAAAAGTGGTTTTTACAGAAAAATTAAGATGGTCAACAGAAAGCAAAAAAATAAGATAAAATTAACTTGTAAAAGAAACTGAAATTAAAACCTCAATGAGATCTTAAGTTTCATTCATGAAATTATAGTTTGTCTTTCTTTTTATAATTATAGTTTGTTTCTTTTTATTAATAGTCTCTCTCAATACTGGTCATATTGCTATAATAGACGCACTCTAATGTGTTATAGATACAATATCTAAACTACCAGAGAAAACATTTCTCTTTTATGGGATTGTTTGCCTTTTTAATTTGACTTTGAGTTTTTACAAACAAAATTTTTAATTTTCTTGTGGTCCAGACAGTATGTACCCTTTCTTTGTGATTTTCTGAATTGTTTTGTTTATAAATTAGTTTCTTACTATATAAATAGGTGCTTACCAGATACAAAATTAAACTATAAAAGTACCTTTAATAATTTATGTGGTATGTCTCTATCATTATTATTTTTCAGCATGTGCCAGGCTACTCTTGCCTGTTTAGAAATATTTTGTAAAGGTATAAAAAATATTTCATAGATATTTTTACTGGAATCTCAATAACATTATAAATTTTTTTAAAATTTAATGTTTTATTTATTTCTGAGAGAGAGAGAGAGAGAGACAGTGTGAGAGGGAGAGGGTCAGAGAGAGAGGGAGATACAAAATCTGAAACAGGCTCCAGGCTCTGAGCTAGCTGTCAGCACACAGTCTGACGCGGGGCTCGAACCCACCAACTGTGAGATCATGACCTGAGCCAAAGTCGGACGCTTAACCGAGCCACCCAGGCGCCCCTTTTTAAAAGTATATATTCAGGGGCACTGAGTGGCTCGGTTAAGCGTCCGACTTTCGCTTAGGTCATGATCTCGCGGTTCGGTTCGAGCCCCGCGTCGGGCTCAGTGCTGACTGCCAGCTCAGAGCCTGGAGCCTGTTTCATTCTGTGCCTCCCTCTCTCTCTGACCCTCCCCTGCTCACGCTGTCTCTCTCTCTCTCTCTCTCCCTCTCCTAGAAATAAATAAAACATTAAAAAAAAATAAAAGTATATATTCAAATACTAAATCATCACATTCTGGGCTATAACAACAAAAGAGCTTATTACATGTTGGGCACTATGCTAAGTACCTTGAATGTTTTATATCACTTAATCTTTACAACATCTGAGATACATCTTATTATACATATTTTCAGGCTTTCAAGAAAGGTCAAATAATCTCAATGTTTCAAGTTAAGAGTCAAACATAAATTTTATTTTATGGTTGGCCAGCTAATTGAGAGGAAAATGCTAAATTTGACAGAAGCAGACAAACTTCTAAAGAAAAGTTTGTTTATTCTAGCATATAATATGATTCAGTGTCAATGGTCTTTTAGTAGAAGTAACAGATTTGTCTAAGTGCAAATCTTCAGCATGCAGTTGCACACGCAGACCTATGCTCAAAGAAGATGACGGGGCTGCTGGAGATGTAGATTTGGGAGATACCAATTCAGACATGATCACTAAAGTGGGTAATTTCTTCAAGGGACAGTGACTAAACAGAGTCTAGACAAAGTAAAGCAAAAAGCTGAAGCCTCAACCTTAAGGCACTTCTAAATGTAAAAAGCCAGAGAAGGAATCAAGCTTCAATCCTGTCAGTTGGTCATGGGGAGATGAGTCTAGGTAGAAGTGTAAGGTAAGAGTGGAAAGATGAGACAAGGGATCGGAGGGATTCAATGCTGGAGAAGGTAAATATATATTCAGGGGATTTAATTTTATTTGTTGATTATTGCGAACCTTTGGTATATGATTTTATATGGGAAGTGGAAGTTTATTTTACTATGTTTACTTAGTTTACATAGTTTACTTAGTTTACATAGTTTACTATGTGTTGAAGAAAAGATGACAAGCTTTCACTGCTGTTGATGGGACTATATCCTGTGAACAGAAGGTAAAGAGAATCATGTGTATGCTGGGCTAAAGTACTTCAAAAAAATTAAGGAGACTGAAAACTCTAGGGGGAATGACTAACTCCAAGAGAAAGAGAGCATGCATGGTGTTAGACTATGTCTCTTCACGTATTTGATCTTAACTCTTTTACTATCTTGTAGAAACTAATACAAGATTTGCATATCCTTTTGTTGTTAAATTCCTCTTAATTTTTTTTTAGAATACAACACCACAGAGTTATTAGCATTTTATAAGAATTAAATTCTGCCATTCAGGGATGCACAATTTCCAACACTTTAGAAAATTCCTAAGTGAAATTCATAGGAATGGAATATATGGATGCCTTTGTAATTAATAACTGCTTTGTATGGATGACCAGTTTCCTAGGCTTTAGGACTATGATAAATTACTTTCCTCAAACTAGGGTACCTTGCCCATTCTCAACTCAGAGGCTAATCTTTAGAGACAAGTACTCTTTATAGGTTCATGCGCAATTTGTAGCAAAAACCACATATCACTATCACCTTAGTAATACCTTAGAAGGTTGCAAACAATCAAGCTATTGGACAATACTAAATAAATCACAATAAATGGCATTCAAAGCTGGATAACTAAAAATTCCTCTAGAACTTTTCCAACTTTTACTTTTTTTTTCAGTTACTGACACCATATAAAACCACAACTGACAGTATTAAGAACTGATATTCATAGAATTTCAGTTGTAAGCATGAATTTATTGTAAATAAATATCACATTGATGGCTTCATAGTTTTCCATTTATTTTTAATATTAAAGAAGTTCTTTGTAGGACTTCTGATAAGTGGGAAATACCACATGATTCCTAAAAAAAGTCTTTGGCATATTAGTTAGTTAATGTGATAGATCACTTATGAAATGGCAACCAATCATCCCCATCTCATAGATTTTATGCCCTTTTGTAATCCTCTCCACTTTTTTGTGGGCTGGACCTAGCGATGTATTTCTAAAGTAAGAGTTAAGGGATGTGACTTCTGAAATAAAGTCATAAAAAATGTAATATTCAACTTGCTTGCAATTGCTATCTCTTTGGCTTTCCTACTTTTTGATTTAATGAAACAAACTGCCATGTTGTGAGCTTCCCTATGGAGGGAGCAAAATGGAAAGAAACTTGGAATGGCGTTTGGCCAACCATCAGCAAGGATGGAAATCAGCAAACTAATAAGAATCCTTGTGAAATTAAATCTTGATAATAACCACAAGACTGAGCTTAGAATCAGTTCTTTGGATCCATCCCCAGTTGAGTCTTGGGATAAGACTGCACCTCCAAACAACACCTTGACTAGCAGCTTTGTTGAAAGACCCTGAAGCAGAGGACTTGGCTAAGTCATGGTTTGGTTTCTGACCTACAGAAACAGTGAAGTAATAAATAAATGTGGATTAAGTTATTAACTTTTCAGCTAATGCAAGAAATGCATTTATTTAGTTCTTGGTTTGTCAGAATACTATCATTTGTTCTTTTTTAAATGAAGCTCATCTCTACAGTAGCTATTCTCAACAAGAATGACAACAAACCCATAAAAATTAATTTGATATATCTCCTCTGAATTCTTCTCAGCCATTCTGCAAAGTACAGTGAATCTCTCACTCATCCATAAGCTATACTTGACAGCAATTTCCTCTTCTATGAATTTCCATTATATTAAAAATGTAAGAAAATTTACCAAAACTGTTAGAAGTTACTTAATGGCAAATTTTCAAATACCAAATGGTTGGACTTTTGTCTGCATTGTGTAACCTTGAGAGACTGTTTTCTGTCCATAATTTCAATAATGATCAATTGAAAAGTTGAATCTCCTGGATCTTTGCTGTCTGACATACTCACCACTAGCCACATGCAGCTACTAAAATTAAGTTTAAATTAATAAAACTCAAGTAAAATATTAAATCTTAGTTTCTCAGTCACCTGGGACAAATTTCAAGTGGTCAGCAGTTACATGCCACTAGGCATTGTCATAGTGGACAATGGACTATAACACATTTCTATCACCAAAGGAAGTTGTTGCCATGCTGCCCTAAAAAGCCTGTTAAATTTCATTTGAAAATATTACAGAGAACACACTGGTGATTGCCAGATAGAAGGTGGGTGAGAGGATGAATGAAACAGATAGAGAATTAAGGATATACTTATCTTTATGAGCACTGAGAAATGTATACAATTGCTGAATCATTGTACTGTACACCGCAAATCAATATAATATGGTGTGTCAGATATACTTAAATAAAAGTAAATATATAATATTTAACACTGAATTAGCAACTACTAAAGAACTAGATTCAATATGCTACATATACTGATGAGTAATAGTTAAATGTTTGTACACAGCACTTCAACCGGAAACTGTATATTTTTATTCCTAAACAGAAGTCCTGTTTTCTTGGCCATATTGTTATTTAAATAGTTTTCAATTTCCAGTGTTAAAATGGTTTAAAACTTAATAATTGAAAAACAAATTTAGGAGTTAACTATTAATGTATTAAAAAATTAGTAATTATCATTGTCAAAGTACTCTGTTTGAAAAGAAATTATTTCAAATATGCAGATCAAAATGAATTACACTGACTAAAGTAGTTCCTTTGAGTAATTTGCTATCATTTATACATAATTTGAAGTGGCAAATTTAGCTTTGCCATTTGGGTAGAGTTTTACAATTTTTGACTGTAATTACAAGTGGATTAGAGCATATTTTTTTCTTACTCAAGAAAGTTAATATTTTTTTCTGTAAGATGATTTTTTTCCATCATTCAAAAATTTTATTTTAAGTACCCATTATTCCCATGCCTGAGATTTAAGCAATATCACAACCAACTAAATTATCTTAAGAATTTGATATGCCAGTGGTATATCTATGGACATAGACAGATGTGAGGATACTGGAATTTTAAAGATCATTTCCACTCTCAGCAAACTATGAATAGATGGGAACTTATTCAACTTGACAATGAATATTAAAAACCTACAGCTAACATTAAACTTGATGGTGAGAAACTAAAAGCTTTCTTACCAAGACAGCAACAAGTCAAGTATTTTCCCCTCTCACCATTCCTTTTCAATATTGTACTGGAAATGGTAACTAATACAATAAAACAAGATAAGGTATAAAAGTTATACAGACTGAAAAGAAGAAACTAAACTTACCTTTCTTGTAGATGATATGTTCATCTATGTAGAAAATCTAAAAGAGACAAAACATTCCTCAAACTAAAAGTGTTTGAATCAATGTAGTAAGACAAAAGTTTAATATACAAAAGTCAATCATATTCCTAATAACATCTATAAGTAACATTTTAGATAAAAATGATTCCACTTACATTAGCACCAAAAAATATAAAATACTTAGATATAAATCTAACAAAATATGTACAAAATATATAGAGGAAAACTACAAAGCTCCAATGAAAAAAAATAGAAGAACTAAATAATGAAAATATACTCCATGTTCATGGGTTGGAAGCCTAAATATTTATTTAAAAAAAATTTTTTTTAATATTTTTTTTAAATGTTTTATTTATTTCTAGGAGAGAGAGAGAGAGACAGCGTGAGCAGGGGAGGGTCAGAGAGAGAGGGAGTCACAGACTGAAACAGGCTCAGGCTCTGAGCTGGCAGTCAGCACAGAGCCCGACGCGGGGCTCGAACCCATGAACCGCGAGATCATGACCCAAGCGAAAGTCGGACGCTTAACCAACTACGCCACCCGGGCGCCCCTATTTTTTTTAAATTTTTAATGTTTATTTTTGAGAGACAGAGAAAGAGAGACAGAGCACAAGCAGAGAAGGGTCAGAGAGAGGGGGAGACACAGAATTCAAAGCAGCCTCCAGGCTCTGAGCTGTCAACAGAAAGCTTGACTTGGGGGCTCAAACCTCCAGACAGTGAGATCATGACCTGAGCCTAAGTTGGATGCTTAACCAACTAAGCCATCCAGATGCTCCAAAAGACTAAATATCTATTAATATTTATTTTCAAGTTGCCAATTCTCTTCTCTACTTGATCTAAAGATTCGATGCAATCTCAATCAAAACACCAGCAGGTTACTTTGTGGATATTTACAAACCAATTCCAAAATGTACGCTAAGAAGCAAAATTAGAGTAGATGGTATTAAGAGAAATAGAAGACAAGCCACAGACTAGGAGAAAATATTTTCAAAAGATACATCTGATAAATATATAGGTATATTACTTAAAATATTAAAAAAATAAATCAGACTCAACAATAAGAAATTAACTTCATTAAAAATGGCTTTTCAGGGGCGCCTGGGTGGCTTAGTCGGTTAAGCGTCCAACTTTCGCTTGGGTCATGATCTCACGGTTCGTGGGTTCGAGCCCCGCGTCGGGCTCTGTGCTGACTGCCAGCTCAGAGCTGGAGCCTGTTTCAGAGTCCGTGACTCCCTCTCTCTCTGACCCTCCCCTGCTCACACTGTCTCTCTCTCTCCTAGAAATAAAAAAAATAAAAAAAAATGGCTTTTCAATTCTTTCTTGTATGGATTGTGTCTTTGGTACTGTATCTAAAATGTCACTTCACCAAAGAAGATACCTTACCAAATAAAATATAGAGATGACAAAAAATGAAGTAAAAATTAAAATAATAAAGTACCAGTATACATCTATCAGAATGGTCAAAATCCAGAACACTGACAACACCAAATTCTGGTAAGCATGTGAAGCAACGGAAACTCTCATACACTGTTTCATATCCTCACCAGCATTTGCTTTTGTCAATGTCTGGAGAATAAAATACTCAAGAATAAATTTAAATATTTTTTAATTTTTTAAATTTATTTTGAGAGAGGACATGCATGAGTTGGGGAGAGGCAAAGAGGAGGAGAGAGAGAATCCCAAGCAGACTCTGCATTGTTAGCACAGAGCCTGGCATAGGGCTTGATCTCACAAACCGTTAGATCATGACCTGAGCCGAAATCAAGAGTCAAACACTGAACTGAATGAGTCACCCAGGCGCCTCTGAGGAATGAATTTAAACAAGAAGGTGAAACATCTGCACTGAAAACTATAAGACACTGAAGAATGACACTGAAGAGAATACAAATAAATGGAAAGATATTCCATGTTGATAGACTAGAAAAATTCATATTGTAAAATGTCCATGCTATACAAATTGTTCTAAAATTCAGTGCAAACTCTATTAAAATTCCAACAGCATTTTCACAACATTAAAACAAACAATTCTAAAATTTTAATGGAACCACAAAAGATCCTGAATAGCCAATATACTTGATAAAGAAAAGCGAAGTTACACTTGATAAAGAAAAGCAAATCACGGTTCCTGATTTCAAACTATATTACAAAGCTATACTAATCAAAACAATATTGTACTGACATAAAGAAAGAACCAGAGATTAACAGAACAAAGAGCCCAGAAATAAATTCATGCATATATAATCAATTAATTAATTTCAGAAAAGGTATCCAATAGTACACAATGGGGAAAAGACAGTCTCTTAAATAAATGGTATTGAGGAAACTGGATAGATAGATGCAAAAGAATAAAATTGAACTCTTATTTTGCACCATACACAAAAATTTACTCAAAATAAATCAGACTTAAATGTAAGACCTAAAACTGTAAAACTCTTAGAAGAAAAGGGGGATAAGTTCCTTGGCAATGATTTTTTTTTTAAATATTACACCAAAAGCAAAGGCAACAAAAACAAAAATAATAATAAACACGTGGGACTACATCAAACTAAAAAGTTTCCACACAGCAAAGGAAACCATCAATAAAATGAGAAGAAGACATATACTGTAGGAGAAAGTATTTGCAAACCACACATTTGATAAGTGGTTAATATGTGAAATATACAAGAAATTCATACATGTCAATAGCATAAACAACCCAATTTAAAAATGGGCAAAAAATCTGAATAGACATTTTTCCAAAGAGCACATACAAATGGCCAACAGACATACCAAAAGTTGTTCAACATGACTAATCATCAAGGTAAATATATGAGGGCAAGGTAAATATGTGAGTTGATGGATGTGTTAACTTGATGGCAGGAATATGTTTACAATGCATATGTATATGAAACCATCAGTCTGTACACATTAAATATTCTATGCTTTTATTTGTCAATTATACCAAAGTAAAACTGGAAAACAAAGATATGAACTATCAAGCCACAAAGATACATGGAGGAACTACAATGCATATTACTAATTGCAAGAAGCGGATCTGAAAAAGTTACATACCGTAGGATTCCAACATGTTTGTTCTTATTTGAAGAACAATAGGAGGCCATAAAAGAGGTTCTTTTTTTTAATTTTTTTAATGTTTTTTTTTTTTTAATTTCTAGGAGAGAGAGAGAGACAGCGTGAGCAGGGACGGTCAGAGAGTCACAGACTGAAACAGGCTCCAGGCTCTGAGCTGGCAGTCAGCACAGAGCCCGACGCAGGGCTCGAACCAACGAACCGCGAGATCATGACCCAGCGAAAGTCGGACGCTTAACCGACTAAGCCACCCGGGCGCCCCAAGAGGTTTTTTTTTAATGTTTTCTTTATTTCTAGGAGAGAGAGAGACAGCGTGAGCAGGGGACGGTCAGAGAGAGAGGGAGTCACAGACTGAAACAGGCTCCAGGCTCTGAGCTGGAAGTCAGCACAGAGCCCGACGCGGGGCTCGAACCCACGAACCGCGAGATCATGACCTGAGTGAAAGTCGGACGCTTAACCAACTAAGCCACCCGGGCGCCCCCATAAAAGAGTTTTAAGTAAGGCTGGACACAATCAAACATGCATTTTGAAGAGTTCTTTGGTCACAATTTGGAAAAGTGTTGTGGTTGGTTCAGTTACTAGGTTATTGCTTTAGTCCATGCAGAAACTGTTGGTAGTTTGAGAGGGATTCTAGCAGTAGAGAGAAAGAAAAGAGGTTAGACAATACAATCTTAAAAGTGATTAAAATGATTTTTTTGTAGCAATACATTAAAACCAACTGTTTATTTTTCCCCTAATGGCGTTAGCAAGCATGACCATTCAGAAAGTCAGAACCTGAATAGTTCTTTGTTTTTAAAGGCTTGATTTTTTTAAAGAGCAGTTTTAGGATCAGAGCAAAATTGAAAGGAAGGCACAGAGATTTCCTGAGTAAACCCCAACCCTTCCCCATGCATAACTTCACCAGCCCCCCACCAGTGTGGTACATTTCTTAGAATTGATTAAATTCTGTTGACAAATCATAATCACACAAAGCCCCTTGTTTACGTTTCTTGGGGCTTTACATGTTGTACATAGAGTCTATAAGTTTGGACAAGACTTTACATGTTGTACATAGAGTCTATGAATTTGGACAAATGTGTAATATCCATCACTAATTATTACACAGAATATTTTCACTGCCCTACAAATCTTCTGTGCTTCCTGTTTACCTTTCCCTGCCACCGTAGCCCCTGGCCACCACTGATCATTTTAATGTTTCCACGGTTTTGCCTTTTTCATAATGTCATAGAGTTGGAATTATAATTTTCTAAGAGAGCAAAACTTAAGTATTCTCTATGTAAAAAACAAAAAACAGAAAGGTAAATATGTGAATTGATGGATATGTTACCTTGATGGCTAAGAATGCCTTGAAAGTTTGGGTCGTCTTTTCCATCTTTGAGCCCCATCTCACAACATTATTACCTTCTTTCTTCAGTCTCATCTGCAATGGCCATCTTCTAGACATTTATGCCTTACCACGCTCTCTCCCAAAGCAAGGCAAACACTTTCCTTCTGCACCTACAATGCTGTTCTCTTTCCTTCTTCACCTAGTTTACCCTTATCCATCCTATAGATCTTACTGCAAGTATCACTTCTTAAGGGAAACTTTCCCTGAACCCACTGACCAGGGGAAATATTCTTGGCTTTGATTTTATAGAACCAAAATCATACCTTTCTTCTTAAGGTTTGTGATAGGTGAGGTTTTGCATTTGATTGTGTGCTATTTGACTTCCTGTTTCAACAGGTTGTAAGCTCTGTGAAAGCAGGGCCTTTTCTCTTTTCCATCACTACTATTCTCGGGATTTGGGATATAATACGTTTTAAACAAATACAAGTAAAAGATGGATGAGTTATTATATGAGTGAAATAAACAGATTTTTTTTGTGGTAAACAATAAAAAAATAGTATATAAAGGCAAAGGAAAATATTTGAAGTTACCAAGGAAAGCTATTGAAGTGGTGAACTTAAACAAGAAGCTTAATGGAAAACTGAAGATTAAAAAGGGAAATTTCAGCAAAAGGGGAGAAGAATGCTCCAAGGAAAAGAACTTGTGGGCGCTGAAGAAAGTAAAAGGACTTGATGTGTTCAAGGAACTGAAAGTGGACCATTATTCCTGGAGTGTAAGAATAGGAAAAATGGTATAAGGTGAAGCTAAAAGATAAGGGAGACCAAATCATGTAAGCACACACTGGTATTTTCACCTCCCTATTAGTAACTACATATTTAAAGAAATTATGAATTACTTGTCATCTTTCACTTACAGATTAAACTGATGGTTCAAGAAAACATTGAGTCTATGTAAAAAGTCTATATAAGGACTGTATAAAGTCCATATATAGACGCAATTTTTCTTATTCTAAAAACATGGTTATACTTCAATTTTAAAAAATGCATTCAAGGATGTTTGTGGTAACACTACTTGAACAGAAAAATCTTAGAATTTACCCATGGTCATCTACAAAAGAGTAGATGAATAAACCAAGGTATGTTCATTTAGTGAAATATTACACAGCAGTCAAAACTAACTACCATGACACAGGTGTCTGGGTGAGTCAGTTAAGACTCTGACTCTTGATTTCAGCTCTGGCCAGGATCTCCTTGTTTGTGAGCTCAAGCTCCACATTAGGCTCAGCGCTGACAGCCTCTGCATGGAGCCTGCTTGGGATTCTCTCCTCTCTCTGCCCCTTTCCTGCTCGCTTGTTCACTCTCTCTCTCTCTCCCTATTTCTCTCTCAAAAACAAAGAAAAACTTAAAAAAAAGGAAACTAAGTGAATAAAAAGAATCTAAAACTCTTACACAGTGTGATACCATTTGTATAAAGTTAAAACAAAAATTCTAAAATATATATTTTAGCAATATATGTACATGTAATATGACATGTAATTACAAATATTACATGTAATATATACATGTGAAAAGCAAAATTAAGGGAACTATGAACAAAGGAGTCAGACTACTGTTACCTGGGGTAGGGAGAATGGGGAAGAAATATGGAGGGAGATATAACCACATGTAAATTGTTTTCGGAGTTGTAGTTCTTTCTTTGTATGAAGAGTTTATATATTGGTATTATGTACAATTAAATTACTAAAGAACTAACTAAACAAATGAAAGTAAGCCATGCACTTACTAATAGTGAATATATGTTTGGTAAGGATTATTATGAATGTATAATTCAACTCTGGACACTGAAGGTTAAAAAAATGCAGATGTAAGTTTTGCCTTGGTTATTTAGATTGGCATTAAATGATTGCATCCATGCTTTAAAATCATAGCCAATAAAGAGGAGAACAGAGGACATAGGGGGATGGAATATATGCTCATCTTCAACACGTACAGCTAAAAATGTTGTAAAGATATTTAGGTCATATATAAACTTACTATTGGCTTTACAAAATTAAAAGGCACTGGAAACACTTAGACAAGTCAGTCCTTTATACACTTTCTAGATTTCCTGCTCCACCAACTCATGATATAGGCTCTGCTCCCTAAGCTCAGAAACCTAACACAGATTAAATCATTCACTTCCTGTGAGAGCCTGTAATGGTCTCTGATAGGCCCCAGACCTCTCCTCAGATGTTCTCATGTACCCTTTGGTCTTGAGTCAGTTCACATTCTAAGCCAATTAAAACAGATGATAGGTTTTACGAATTTAAATAATTTTCATTAAAATGCTTCATCCTGTAACAAAATAACTATAAAGCCAAGCTTCTACTCTAATATATACTCCCAAAGCAACCATTTGGAGGGAAAATTATAGATCTTTTTATCCTTTTCTACCCAAAATATCTACCTAGATATAAACACATTGTAGAACACTGTCAAAACTCATCTTATAATACCAGTCTTATTATAATTAACATTTCTAAAAAGTTACCTCAGGTTGCATAGTCACAATTTTTATCACAGCCACTAATTGTATATTAAATAAATGGTCCATGACATGGTAGCCCTGATCATGAAGTTAATATGGTTTTCCTGTAAGTATTTGTGCTTAAATCACTACACATTTTACTTGATGGATTATACATTGACAATGACCAAAAATAACCTGTAACTTTTACTGTTACAGGTGGGGCCATATATAACATTACTGAGCTAAGAATACTGAATTTTGTGAGTGAGTAGCAATATGTTAGTTCTACCAATATGTGAATCGTGAGCTTTTCTTTTTTTAATGTTATTTATTTATTTGTGTGTGTGTGTGTGAGAGAGAGAGAGAGAGAGATTGAGCAGGGCAGGGGAGGAGCAGAGAGAGAGGGAGACAGAATCCCATGCAGGCTCTGAGCTGTCAGCACAGAGCCAAACATAAGGCTCAAACTCAGGAACCATGAGATCATGACCTGAGCTGAAGTCAGACACTTAAGCAACTGAGCCACCCAGGAGCTCCTGTGATCTTCTTTTCATGGACTATCTTAAAAAAATATTTAGCATCTTTCCAGACGTTGTACTAAGCACTTTACGTTATTTATCTCTCAAGCCTTAGAACTCTTCTGTAAAGTTAGTATCATCACTAAATTTATCAATGAAGAAATGAAGACTTACCAAGTTCAAGTAATTTGTCGAAGCTCATATAGATTATGTCACCTCTAGAAATCAAAGTGAAGTCTGTTTCAATGCAGAGCCTGAGCTCTTAACCATTATACTCTATGATGTGTGTTTGTGTATATATAAATATCCAACAACCATATATATGTATATACACACACTTATTTGTTTGTTTGTTTATTGGTATATATTTTGAAAATAGCACCTACACAACTACTTCACTGCTGTGCTATTAAACTGAAAAGCCTAAAATTATGTATATCTAAAGGACATGAAACCCATGTCTCAACATTTTTAGGGAAAAGCTTGACCTAAATTATTTTATTTACTCTAGTTTTACAACTGCGGATTAGTCTTACTGCTTTTCCCTTACTTCCTTTTTCCCTTATCATGCTTCACTGATAACCTACTGCAGTAGCATTGTTGTGTTCTTACCCTGTTAGAGTCCATAATGTCTATAGTGAGATACATGCCAGTCTAGATATGTATGGCAGCTTTCTGCGTGGCTACTGGATCTGTTTCAAGTAGAAAGCTACTGAAGAGTAGGTGATGGTTCAGTTTACGCTTGTCATCCCAAATAAACATGTCTGTGGACATGGCAAGTCCTCGTTATGCAAAACCTTAAACCAAGCACAATACATTCTTTCTTTAAAAATATTCCTTGCTCAGAATCATGCAGTATCACTGACTGCTCTAAGCACCACTTTGAATATTTTGTGAGTCCTGGAGCAAATCATTTAAATTTTCTGTGAGTCACCATAAAAATAAAGGGCCCAACGTAATGAGAATAACTCACAATACATACCTATGTTTCTAAAATATTATTTTTACCTTAAAGTAGAATTATTACAACATGTAATATTGGTCTCTTTTACAAATGCATACTCTCAAAATATTTGTACCTCTAATATCAAAGTTGATTCCGTTATATTTTCTGAATAGGCAATCTTATTGCTGATAAAAATATGGACAGTTAACCTTAAAGAACAATGAATGCTAGAGACATAAAAACCACTTGATTTATGTAAACTAGCTTTAGAATACCAATTCTTGACTTATGCTTTGTAGAATGTTTTCCACCTTTGCAAGTGTTATAACCTTTTAAATGTGATACAATGATCATGCTTTAATTTTCACAATTACATATTGAAAGAGCCTTTCGTTCTAGATCTTAAAATGTCGCTAACCTAGACTGTGGAAATTTGATAAGATAATTTCCAGAGGGGGCCTCATTCACAGTATCAAACACATGCCCAAAATGTATATTTGAATCTTAAAGGTTTGGGCATCCCCAATACACTTGCTCTTAAAATGTTTGAGGCTGGTTTTGACATGATATATTTAAGAAACCCACTATTTGTACAGAAATCTAAAGAAGTTGTGTTTTATGTTGAAAATAGTTACCCAGATTTTTACAAGAAAGTAAAGACATATAAAGACCATGACTTTGGAGTTGATCGGGACCTACCCTTTTATCAGAGTCATCATTCTTACCACTTACTACAGCCTCAATATGATTATTAATCTCTGCTCAAAAGGATTCTCTTTTCCAACTCCAAATAATATAATCCAGTGATATTAGGATGCTTTTAAACTCAAACTCATAAATACTTCCAGGTTTTAAAGTACATTAGTAACACAGAGAGCTAATCCATGATTTAATTTTACTTTGTTAGGAGTTTTTTCCTCTGCATTTTCCCTGGAGCCTAGTCAGTGAGATAAATACTACATCTCTACAAAACCTTCCCCTTATGGTTGTGATCTCTTCAAACTTCAGAGTTTATTTTTGTTTGTGGGAACAAATATGTATCCAACAGTGGAAGTTGTTCTAAAAGAAATTAATGGCATGATAGTTTAAATTAGAATTGTGGCAGCTTTCTGCTTTGTCTTCATGAGTTAGAAGGCCCTGGCCAAATTCTGATGGTGCTAAATTCACAAAATCTATAAACTAACTGGTTGATGCTTGGATCACAAGAATTTGATATGACTTATTTTTCTACATTTTTAATGTTAGATAATCCAAACATTTATGCCATGTGAAGGGTATTTTTGGAGGTAGAGATCTAAATTACTTTTAGCTAGTTAGAAAATTCTAACTAAATCACTGTTGAAACTTGAATGTTTTTATGAATACATACTTGAAGAACCACAATTCTTTGCCGATTCTAATTCCCATAATTGGCTCCTATTTTTTGTTATAGAACATACAATCGTTATACTACAGCTTGTGGGTAATGAACCACTTGGGGTTTTGACAGTAAAAGGGATCAGAACAGAGGATTTGTTTACATTCAGAATTTCAGAAATGCTTTTCAAGCATGAAACCATGTAAATATTTGCCAGTTTTAATACAGAAGTTACAAACTGAGCTTGATTTTATTTATCATAAAATGTGGATCATCCAACACATATAAATTAACCTTCATGGGAATGAAGTTATGCTTGATATTAAGGAGAATGCAATGAAATATGAATTATAAACCCTGTACTCAAAAAGTGGAAATGGAAACAGCAAAGCAAGGTGAGCAAAAACATAAAGATAACTACAATACCAGACAATATATAATTTCTAATTATTTATGTCAAGAGTAAGGGCTGTAAAAGTTAAGAGGAATAAAAGTTCACTGAGCAAGTGTGATCAAAGGAATCTTCTTGGATAACTTGAAATTTGAATCAGGTCTTACATGCTAAGTAGGAGAAAGGGAGTTTTAGGTGAAATAAGCATGAACAAAAAGGTGTTCGCATGGGAACATACAAAATAATTAAACAGGGATGCCTGGGTGGCTTAGTCAGTTAAGCGTCCGACTTTCGCTTAGGTCACGATCTCGCGGTTCGTGGGTTCGAGCCCCGTGTCGGGCTCTCTGCTGACTGCCAGCTCAGAGCCTGGAGCCTGTTTCAGTCTGTGACTCCCTCTCTCTCTGACCCTCTCCTGCTCACGCTGTCTCTCTCTCTCTCTCCCTCTCTCTCTCTCCTAGAAATAAATAAAAATATTTTTAAAAATAATAAAAAATAATTAAACAGAAGTTTTAATGAATCTATGGGTTCATATAAAGAAATACTGGGGACTCAGATCTATTCTGCACATTACCTTACCAAAATCAACCCCAAGTTTCAAAGTTGAGTTTCTCTTCTTGTTCTATTGGGGCGTGTTCTACTTGTACCTAAGGGACCTAGGTTCAATTTAAGTAAACTGATAAAATATAACAAAAGTAAATGAATGTTAAAGAAAAAACACAAAAAACAAACAACAGAAAAAAACAACACATCTACCTTGCTCAACAATACCCTTGGGTTTGGTCTGAATGTCAGCTCTAAAATAGATACTAAAGAAGCCAACAAAATCTAATAAGTGAAAGTTCCCTTGTATGAAAAGAGGACAAGTCTTGTCTATAAAGAAACAAAATTTAAGAGATGTTAAAGATATATCACGTGAACTGCAGACAATGAACGTAAAGCATTAGCCTTGGCAAAATTTATTTGTCTTTTCTTTCCTGCCAGGACTGACAACAGTGAATGTATTCACATAAAGTGCTTCCTTCCACTGAATTCCGTATGCGTATGCTTATTAGTAATGGATGATAAAGCTATTTGCTAAATGTTGCTTGGAATTTATCTGCATAACTTTATAAGTTACATCTTTGTGATGTAGGATCATACCAAGACGGGAAGAGGAGGAAATAAGGTATGGAGGCTGAGGTGCTGAAGACAGAAAAGATAATTGTGCTTATGAAAACCTGCTCTATAATTTCTCTAATGATAATTTCAAGCAAATAATTATAAACGTGATGAGAATAAATATGCCTATGAGCAGAAGGCTGTGAATATTTGGACTAAAATAGAAAACAAAGTAAAATTATGTTGGGTCAAAAATACCCATTAATAATAAGAGAAGTACTAGAAGTTGGGATTGAGCTTTTTCCCAAACTAAAACAGTTTGCTATTTACCTTTCTGAGACCTCCAGGATCCTCAGCCATAATATGATTATATAATGCATACTGATGCCCCCCACAGTGATGTGAACAAAGGCTCTTTATATAGTAGATATATATATATATATAGTAGATACTCAGGGTTTTGGTTTTCTATTCTATATTCTACACATACAAGTGTGTGTGTGTGTGTGTGTGTGTGTGTGTGTGTGTGTGTGTGTGTATACCACAGAAAATCAAAAAGCCTGAACATTTACTATACAGATACATGGATATATACATATATATGCATTATTTATATATGTATACATAAATACATATATACAATTCACACACATATATGTATACATACACTATATCACATTTTATCTTTCAGGAAAAATATTCAACATAGTTTACTGAAATTAAGAAAAAGAGCTACCTAATACATTCAAGGATAGAACTATTTTCCACTAGATACAGGCTAGCTACTTTTTATGAGTATTTATTACATGTAGTTGTTATATTTCAGGATATGATTTGATTTGTACAATAGACATTCTTGCAAAATTACACAAAATATATAATTACTTTATACTACTCTCTCTTCAAAAACAAAAACCTGAAATATAGTAAAATATTTGTTAGTCAAGCATGAGCTCCCTTTCATTCCATAGTAATGATTTTTAAAAGTTACTATAAGGGGTGCCTGGGTGGCTCAGCTGGTTAAGCTTCTGACCTCAGCTCAGGTCATGATTTTGGGTTGGTGGGTTCGAGCGCCATGTTGGGCTCTGTGTTGACAGCCCAGTACCTGAAGCCTGCTTCAGATTCTGTGTCTTCCTCTCTCTGCTTCTCCTCCACTTTTGCTCTATCTCTCTCAAAAATAAATAAACACTAAAACAATTAAAATAAAAGTACTAGAAATGACCATATTCAAAATCCAGAATATAGAAATCCCATCTAGAATGTCTTTAATTCAATTATTCAACAAGTATTTATTAGGTTCCTACTTTGCTCTCAGCATAGGATTTTATGCTTTTCCTATTTTAACCATTGAAGTATCCTAACTGCAGAGACTTGATGAAGATAAGCTTCTTATATCAGCAGGCTTTTTATGAATAATCTTTCACAATTATGACTATGCTTGGCTAGATAGAACTATTGTGGTACGCGTTGTCAGTAAAGCACTTTTAAAAAAAATATGCAACAGTTTTGCATATTATTTTTTTACCAATACAAAGTCTATAATTGAGAAGTGGTCTGTTTATTGTCAGCTCTAAAAACAGCAGTTGTTGGGGCACCTGGGTGGCTCAGTTGATTGTCTAACTTCGGCTCAGTTCATGATCTTGCGGTCCCTGAGTTTGGGCCCGCATCAGGCTCTGTGCTGACAGCTCAAAGCCTGGATCCTGCTTCGGATTCTTTGTTTCCCTCTCTCTTTGCCCCTCTCCTGCTTGCATTCTGTCTCTGTCTCTCTCTGTTTTCCTCTCTCAAAAATAAATAAACATTAAAAAAAGAAACAATAGTTGTCAACCATGGGTACAGATGAGAATTCTCTGTAGAGCATACAAATAAAAACAATAAAACTCATGATTTCTTCCAGACATACTGAATCAGAATCTTCATATTAGACGATGGATGTTTTAAAATTTCCAGGATATTCTGGAATATATTGAAAGTTAAGAAACACTATCACAGACCTTAATACAATTCTTTATTTGCCTCATCTTTCCAAAAGATTTAAACACTATTTATTGTAATTAGAAAAATCTTTATTCACTTTACAGGTATTAATAAGTATTCTGTGGTAAATATGAAGAGGTCTATAAAATATATAAAAAGACCACCCTTTAGACATTAAAGTACACATAGGCTGTTATCAATGGATTCACTGATATAGAAATTTAAAGAAAAGTAATAAACATGCAGCTGAGGAAGTCATCATAGAGGTGAAATACAAGTTGGGTCTTGAAAGGTAATTAGGGTTAGAACATATCAAGGTTACTCATCGACCAGTGCATAGATGAGTTTTATGGGACATAGTGTTAGTCAAAATCTTAGTAAAGTCCAAGATGGAGAAAGACTGAGGAATCACTGGAATATGTGGACAAAATAGGGGAAAAAAACATTTCAAATGGGAAATCAAGGTATGATAAGCATAGGTTTCAGATTTATCATGAACATTCTATGTTCAGTGATCCATATGGGGAAAGTGAGGGTGCACATCATGAGAGTAACTGGGTAAATACAGTAAGAATTGATAGTGATGATATTCAATAGTTAGATTGAAGAATATATATTTTTTTCAGAAGAAGAAAGAGGGGAATGGGATATGATATAGGGTGGAGTGGGGAAAACCTGTAAACTTTGAGAAGTCATATATTTTGTGTTTGAGAAATGTTAATCTATAAAAACAGTGTGCAGGAGAGATTATAGGGCCAGACTCCAAACTAGGAGTTCCTAGAATAATCTATATGTGGGGCGCCTGGGCAGCTCCATTGTTTAAGCATCTGACTCTTGATTTTGACGTACATCATAATCTCAGTTTGCATCAGGCTCTGGGCTTGGGATTCTGTCTCTGCCCCTCCCCCCACACATGCATGCTCTCTCTCTCTCTCCCCCTCAATAAATAAACATTTTTTTTTAAAAAAAGAATAATCCATATGTATTATGCCATATGTTGTTTTCTTTCCAGTATACTAGGGAATAAAGAGGATAAATCTATCTGAATTAAAGCTCTCTTTTGAGGAAAGTTTAATCCATGGGATTCCTTCTCTGCTGTCAAGTGGGAATTTTAATTTCTCTTCTCAGCTCAGGTACCAAAACTCCATGAGTCATTAAATTGTGATTTCTTCAAATCTCTT
The DNA here is from genome assembly GCA_017311185.1 of Proteles cristata cristata. Lineage (NCBI taxonomy): Eukaryota > Metazoa > Chordata > Mammalia > Carnivora > Hyaenidae > Proteles > Proteles cristata. The sequence continues at coordinate 616,843 of JAESUZ010003900.1, read as the reverse complement.
TAATACACAGTAGTTTATGCAGTATCTGGTACATGGTAGGTACTCAGTATAACTTGTTTTATTATTGTGCCAAGTAGTCTGACTGACCAGATGGTGGTAAAGTTATTATTTAGATGTCATTATATAAAATCATAGTATATGCAAGCATCATGTGTTTATATACTACAGCTTTTGAAAAACTTACCTCAATAAATTTAAGGTTCAAGTAAAATAACATATTGAAATTGTTTTGTGACTAATTTTAAGTGCTTCCCAACTGTGAAATGTTACTAGAAGCTCTAATAGTACTTATATTATGCATTATTTTTCCATATTTAAGGACAACTGAACTCTTTAAGTTATTGAAATTGATACAACATAATTATTTAATATGTATAAATACAGATATATATATTTGGATCTGACTTTTTTTTACCCAGTGAGAACTGTAGAGAAAGTAGAAAAGTAAGACAAGTTTACTAATATCAAATACAGTTAAAATCTAACTAAGGTACTAAAACAAATACCCATTATCAAGTAGGTACAAATATTAAGTTATGCATACACATTATACAAAATCATACAAAGAAAATCAAAGCTCTTATTGATAATGTTAAGGTCATTTCACAGAATTGCTGTTTTAAAAATACATAATATTATTTACTATATAAGAAATCAGAAGTTCTAAATGCTCTCTATTTTTATCATTAGCTGACTCTACTATTTTTGTGAATATAGTCAAAATTCTAATACAAAATCCATAAAAAGACTCATAGCTCCTTGGCAGTAACTGGGTAGATACAGTGATCCTTAAAGTAGCATTAAGATCCTAGCCATTGGAATAAGGAAAGAAAGGAGAAAAAAAAAAACAATAAAAATTTACAAAAATAAAATTGTCATTATTCACAAACTTATAAAAGAAAATCCAAAAAATCAACAGCTCAGCTATTACAATTAATATGTAAAGATAATCAAGTCACTGGATTCAAAGTAAATGTATTATGTTTAATAATATAAAATTGATACTTTCATAGGTCAAAAATAATACTGAATATTTTATAGGGTTCAAATTAATGTATTAATTTATTTCTAAGAACAATATCAATGCATAAATAATATGTTATAAAAGCTACTATTTATGATTGCATCAGATTACATCAAATGCTTACAAATAAATATAATGAAGAGTGTGTAATAAATCTAACAAATTTATTAGATAAGGAATGCCTGGGTGGCTCAGTCGGTTAAGTGTCTGACTTCAGCTCAGGTCATGATCTCATGATATGTAACTTTGAACCCCATGTTGGGCTCTGTGCTGACAGCTCAGAGCCTGGAGCCTGCTTTGGATTCTAGTCTCCCTCTCTGTCTCTCTCCTGCTTGTGTTCTCCCTCTCTCTCTCTCAAAAATACATTAAAAATTTTTTTAAAGAAATAATATAATAAATAAAGCTAATAAAAGGCAAGTAAAACTTCTAAAGTAACACACACATATTTTATATTTATGTTTATATAATAAAATATAACTATTATAATATTTATTTATAGTAGAACTTACATATATGAGGGTATGTGTTTGAAAACAAGCTAATTTCACCTGAAAAGCAAAAGTCTTAGCAGGGACAAGGGAATCTTGAAGTTACACAATGCTAGAAAACTTAAACTACCCAATATCAGTACCATATTGCCTTAATTAGAATAAAACTATATTATTTATCATGATGTGGAGTTGGGATAACTGTAGACAAATAAATCAATGGCATCTGTCACTGCAAGACCACTTCAATGCAACTGAGAAAAATACAGTCATTTAAAAAGAAATGATGTTGAGGGGCACCTGGGTGGCTCAGTCATTTAAGCATCCGACTTTGGCTCAGGCCATGATCTCACGGTTAGTGATTTAAGCCCTCCTTCATCGGGCTCTGTGCTGACTACTCTGAGCATGGACTCTGCTTCAGATTCTGTGTGTGTCTCTCTCTCTGCCCCTCCCCTGCTCATGTTCTGTCTGTCTGCCTGTCTCTCTCTCTAAAGAATAAACATTAAAATTTTTTAAATAAATAACAAATAAAAATGATGTTGATTTTGATATTCCTAAGGAAAAAAATGAATATTGCCTTCTACTTCATACTCAATTCAAAATTGATTCAGATAGATTGTAGACAAAAATATACAATTAAACTATAAGGATTTTAGAAGAAAATATAGAAAAACGTCTTTATCTCATAGGTGACGGCAAAGATTTCTTAAGAGGTCATAAGAAAACACCAACAATAATGTAAATGTGTGTGCTTGTGCGTGTGTGTGTGTTACATCTATATCAAGATTTAAAACTTCTCTTTATTACAAGTCACTACTGAAAACTATAACTTGAACTTACATAGTAGAGAAATAGACATGCAGTAAATATGCCCAACAAAAGCCCTTCATCCAAAATCTATAAAGAACTTCTTATAAGTCAATAAATAAAAAGGTAACTTTTAAGAAAATTGAGGAAAAGACAAAAACAGATTTTTCAAAAAAGAAGATATCAAAGTGTCGAATAAATTATTTATTCAATTATATTATTTAATGATAAAATATATATTAAAACCATAATGTGCTCCTATATATGAACAAGATAGCAAAATTGAAAATGACCAAAATAAAAACTGGTTGTGGGAATGTGGAGCAGCTAGAACTCACTTTCATACTCTGCTAATGATAGTGCAAACTGGTATTCCCATTTAGAAAAATTGTCTGACAAGATCTTCTAAAGGTCAACATAGGTTTACCCTATGATCCAACAATTCAATTCCTTCATGAATATGTAACAGAAATACATACATCTGTTCACCAAAAGATATATCAAGAATGATCATAGCATTCATAATCTATGAATTCATAATCTCCTAATAGTAAAATCTACCCAAATATCCAACAGTAGAGTAAATTAATTATGGTATATATTCCTAAACATATTATGTAGCTGTTATAATAAAGGAAACATAAATGCATATCATATAATGCATTTATAAATTGCTCGATAATTTTATGAAATTTTATAAATTGCATTTATAAATTGCATTTATAAAATGGTTGAATCTCATAAATATTGAGTAAAAGAGGTCAGGCATACAAATATATATAGTATATGTGTATATATATATATACATATATATGATGTATGTAATGATTTAATTTGTAAGAAGTACAAAAGAAGAAAAAAATAATAATCTACAGTGTTAGAAATCAGATTAGTGTTTACTTTTGAAGGTAGTGACTGAAGAGGAGTATTGGGGTATCTGTGGTGTTGGTAATGTAGTATTTCTTGATCTACATCTTGGTAATGTGGGTATATTCACATTGTATAAACTTAAAAAGCTGTATGCTTATAATATGTGTTTTTTAATATATTTTTTAGTAAAAATGTCAAAATTTTCCCTTTAATGCTATTGTTTTGATGGCATGAGTACCACACACAAATAAAAATAGTTGATTTCTTGTTAGCTTATAAACAAAACAAAACTTAGGCAAAAGAAGGATGGATTTGGAAGTGATCTTTAACACTCTAATTTTGACATTTCATTAACTGCATCTTGCCATCATTTAGTGTTATTATTCAAATGCATAGAAATAATTTTATCTTCAAATGTTGCTAAGTAAACATAAAGACATGCCTCTATACAACCTATAAATCTCAATGATATATACATCTTCATTTATCATTTTGTTTCCTCTCTGTGAGACTCATGCTGTGTGCTTTTCATTCTGTAAAGGTCACGATGGCTCATAAATCCTCTCACTGATCAGAAACTAAATTCATTTTCCAAAAACAAGGAACTGTCACTTTACATAGTTTGAAAAATATTGGCAGTATTAAAAATCACCCTTTATGGACATTTATAAACACTGGATAATTTGTATAGATACTTTACTCCCAAGGAGGTGGAACATAACTCTCCACCTCCCCATGTGTGAGCTGTACATATCGATATTGACCTCCATCCTGTTACATCTAGTTGCCATATCTGCTTCAGCTCCTCTGGGCTGTAACAGTTCCCTAGACTTTGTTTTTAATGATCTTGACAGTTTTAAGGAGTATTGGCCAGATATTTGAAGGCTGTCCCTTTACTGGAAAGGGAAGAAATAGGAGTAATTTACAGTGGAGAAACCTAGAAACACTACCTCAATCAAGAGGTCAAGGTCAACATCAAGAACTCATGTCAATAGTATATAGCCACAATAGAACGTGATGTAATGTGATGAAAATGACACTCTAACTCTGTAGTCTTTCTCCCTCAAATCTATAACCCCAGTCTAATCATGATAAAAATATCAAACAAATCCCAACAGGGGGACATCCTACAAATACCTGACCAATACGCCTCAAAACTGTGAAGATCATTAAAAAGAAGGAAAGTCTGAGAAAACTGTCAGAGCTAAGAGTAGCTGAAGAAGACATGTCAAGTAAATATAACACGGTATTCTGAATGAGATCCTGAAACTGAAAAAGAATATTTGCTAAAAACTAAGGGAATCCAAGTAATGTATGGACTTTAGTAATACATTAATATTGGTTCATTAATTGAAATAAATGATTTATTCTAATGAAATATATTGAGTAGGGAAAAACTAGATGCATGGTGTCTAGAAATCCTTGTACTTTGTAGCTTTTCTGTAAATCTAGAACTATTCTTAAAAATATAAAGTTTATATTTATGAAAAAAAATTGGAGTCCTGTATGTCTTTATATTTTAATGTGTATGTGGTACAAAATAAACATATTACTCGTAATGAATCAAGAGGAGAATGCATACTTTTACTTTATGATCATATAGGTTTTCTTTTTTATCTATAATATCCATAATCAATATCTGATGTTATACAAGATCATGGATAACAGAAGTGAAATAAATTAATGAAACAGAATAGTATTTTCTTTTTTTTTTATTTTACAGTATAACTTTAATACAGATATTTTAGCACAGTGGCTAACACTGGGCTCTGCAATTAATCCATCTGGTATCAAATAACAGCTTCATCACTTCCTAGATGTGCTTCCCTGAACATCTAATCAACTTCCCAGTGCCTCAGTTTCTCCCACTGGCTTAGAGACAGGGCAACACCAGGAAATTGAGTATTAGAAGCTGAAAGATGGCTATATATCAATACATGATACGCAGTGGCAAACCATTTGGTAAAGTTTGCCAACAATAATTTGGAAGATAGAGCATATACCTAACAAACTTGAAACCCTAAGGAAAAAGCCTGTAAAAGACAATTAATAGAAAGTGTTGGGATATTGTTTTCAGCATACGGCGGTTATAAGGAGTTAATTTCAGAAAAAAAAATACTGGATTTGAAAGCAAAAATGAAACAAACAAACAAAAAAAGTCAGATTTGGAAGAAGCAACTCCTCAATCCCATTGTTAAAAACTGAGATGAACACCCATGCATAAAGCCAATTAAACCAATTTGACTTCTGAGCAAAGGTCATATCGAGTGCACTACTGTCACACCCATTATCAAAAATTCTGGATGGTTTTAAGATATCACAGAAGGTTCAATGATGAATGGATTTTGCAGGAAAAAAATTATTGCATAAATCAGCTCAGAAAAGGTGACCAGTTGTATGATTCTTCCCTGAAGCCTGATAGGCCCAGATCTCTGTAATCAAGGCTTGAAAGAGAGACAGAGACAGACACAGAGAAATAAAGAGAGAGAGGCAGGCAGCAGCTTGTCAGATAAAAATCAATGCAATGTAACAACTTTGGATGTGGCTTCTGACACATGAAGCTAACTGCAATCAAATAGATAAAAAGCTTAATAGTTAAAAGTTTTGTACTGCCCAAATCCCATCAGCCTGGACTAAAAAAGATCCTATTTGATTTGAAACTTAAAATAACCCTTGGGACTCTACCATCTATGAGGCATATTTTCTAATGCCTACTTCAGATATGATCAAGGAAGGCAAAGTCAATGACCACTGAGAAAACAGAATAAAGACCCCTCCCAAAGTTTCACTTTAAGCAAAGAACATTGCATGCCGGAAATAAGATACAATGAAACTAGCTGTGAAAGATACAAATACTTATGTAACATCTATAAAGAAGAAATTTCATATTTTAATTAAATATATAGAAGCATTACATTTGAAAACATAAATTAAAATACAAATAGCATTTTCTTTAGGGTTTGGTAAAATGCTTTTATACTTTTTCTGAAAGAATAAAGATACATGAAATTGAGCAAATACTTTACAAAGATTTGAATATTAAAATAAGGTATTATAATAAGAATTGAGGGATAAAAAGTTATTCAGATAAAACATCTGCAGAATTTTTACTATTATATATACATACTATATAAAATGTTTCTTTAGAAATCAGTAGTAAATGCAATAAATAATTAATAAATAATACTGGGTTAACTGGTTAACAATTTTTTGAAAAATCAACTTAGACCCTAACATGGTATATTCTATTCAATTTAGCCAGACTTCAGTATTAGCTCCTGGAAGGTAAAGAGCTATCTATAAAAAGAAAAAAAGTACATACATATAAAATATAGGAGAATATGTATTTGGAATGTTGGAAGGCTTCCTTAAGCAGAAAAACAAAATAAGAGTTAACAATAAAAAATTTATTTCTTACTTTCTGATTTGGAGATCTTTTATTTCTTTTTGTTGCCTAATTGCTCTAAGTGAGGACTTCCAAGAAGTTCTGTTGCACAGAAGTGGCAAGAGTAGTCATCCTTGCCTTGTTCCAGATCTTAGACGACAGGCTTTTGGTTTTCTACCATTAATTATGTTAGCTGTGGATTTTTCATATATGGCTTTTATTGCATTGGGTTTAGTTTCTTCTGTACCTAATTTGCCAAGAGTTTATATCATAAAAGGGTGTGGGATTTTGTCAATTGCTCTTTCCGCATCTACTGAGATGATTATGTAATATTTATCCTTCATTTGGTTAATGAACAGCACATATGTGCATATGCCAAGCCATTCTTGTACGGGGTAAATCCATCTGGTCATGTTTATGATGAAACTGGAGGATGTCAAATGGCATTTCATGCTGAAAAAAATTGCATTATTACTCAAACTCTTAGTAACTAGACAACAATTTGGTAATATGTATCTTCTGATACATATATTTGTGTATTTTTGGTGTTTTTAAAAAATTTTTTGAATGTTTTATTTCTGAGAGAGAGAGAGAGCATGAGTGGAGGAGGGGCAGACAGAGAGGGAGACACAGAATCTGAAACAGGATCCAGGCTCTGAGCTAGCTGTCAGCTCAGAGCCCAACGCAGGGCTCAAACCCAGGAACTGTGAGATCATGACCTGAGCTGAAGTCAGATGCTTAACCGACTGAGCCACCCAGGCGCCTCTTGTGGATACTTTTTTGATCAGCATTATAACTGCCAGGCATCTAGCCTATGGAAATAATCATAAAGAATTAGAATGTTTATGGCAACAAACAGGATGAAAATTTTAAAGGAAAGCAAATGTTTAATAAGCAAGGAGGAAAACTAAAAGCCATTATTAAAGAATATTATAGAAATATTAAAAGTTATTCTCAAATTATTAAATGACACATGAAAAAACAAGTGAAAAAAATAAAATGTAATGATTAAATAGGAGGAATCAAAACACCATATTTATACATATTTTCATGCATGTAAATGTTATAAACTTAGATACTGGAAAGAAAAAAAAATACTGACACAAACTCTTTTCAGTGGTTCATTACCTGTCATTTTCATTGAATTTTTATATATTTGTATTTCTAATATCTTCTGGTAATCATGTATCACTTTTATAATCATAAAAATACAATCAAATTATTGTAAACCTTTTATTAAAGTTATAGTCTCAAGTTAATAACTAGTCATGAATTTTGGATAAACTGATAAACTGCCATGTTTTTTAGTATAAGACAGAAAAGACTTATTATAAAGAGATTGAAACATTAGACATGTTCTATATGAATCATCAATGCTTTTTGTATATTTTATCTTATAATTTATGTCACTTGCACGTCTAGGAATAATACAGTGCACACTCAAAGGGTGGTTGAATGTTTCTAAGTTATTTTACAAAGACTACATTTCTAATTTTTTAAAAATCCAATTTTGTGGGCAAAAAACCCCAGGTATTGTTAAGCAGACAAAAGCAAACCCCTGAAAAAAATGCAGATAGTATAAAATATTTTAAATGCTATGTAATATTTTTCAGTAGCGATATATATGCAATTACAATATAACTACATTTAAAAGATGTAGAAAATACACATCAAATTACTAATGGGTCATTTGTATGGAAGGAAGTGAGGGACTGAACCTGAGGTCAGGGGTCAGCAGGAGGGCCAATCATCTGGGTTTTACCAAGTGTAAATACACATGTACACACTAAACTTTGAAACTACAGATAATGAGTTAATATCAGATACTTTAAATGCTTTTTAAGAAAAGGACTGTATAATAAATCAGTAGATTTCATTAAAGAGATTGCAGTCTAACTGCACAATTATAGTTAAAACAGGAGGCAGAAAAGAGTATTAACTCAGAAGGGTCACTGAAGTACAAAGTAATTGTCTACTCTGATCATTCATCTCTGGCTAAGGAGAATCCCAATTTTGTCTGAGTCCCTTCAAATAGAATGGCTATGTAAACCAGTTTGGGCCAGTCTGTTGTACAGAAGTGCCAGTGTTTTAAAAGTACAAAGATTCAGCTGACATGTTCCTTTAGCCTTTTTTCTCCCTGGCCCTTTTTCTTTCCTGGATGGTGGACAGGATACCTATAGGTACAGCAGCATTTTGGAACCAGGAGTATGAAAGCTCTATGCTAAGGATAGTTTGGAAGCAAAAATGCAGCTGGCTAGGACATCTTTGATATCATGGGCATAGCACCGCTTCATAGACCCACCATAGTTTATTCTCAGACTTCAAAAGTAAACTCTTATTTGGTGAAGCCACTGTCATTTTACGCAATTCAATGCAATTCCAACCAATATAGCAAATAACACAGAGGTCCAATTTGGGTCAGATAAAAGGAGCAAACTAAAATGAGATATGGAAAAATAGAAAAAATGAGAGATATAAAATGTATGTGGAGCAAACGAGGTTGATAAAGATCAATAAGAGTGACATTCCATTCAATCTATGTTTTAAAGTCTCTAAATTTAGATTTGATTTTTACTTATTACTCTGTTATAAATGGGCCTGCCAGTGTTAGGCTCTGCAAGGAACAGACTTCATATTTCTGTTATCCAGGACGCCAACTGGCAGTTTTTTCATACAATCAGGCAAAAGCCCTAAAATAGTTGTGGGGTTTTTTGTTGTTGTTGTTTATAACACACCCATACTGTACACATAAGCAAAGAAAATTTTACGAAGATAAGTTATAGGCTTTCACATAACCACTGACCCCTTTTTATGCTTGCTTAAAATTTCTAAATGAGGATGGAAGTCCTTAAAAAAAACTTAGTCCTGATATTAGGCCAATTCTTTTGTTGGGAACATGACTCACCCCAGTACAACCAAGCTCTGCAACTCAGTAAGCAGCAGCCACTTTTCCTCAGATGGTTACAAATCATTCTTTCACACTTTGAGTTCTTGATTTCAGATACAGCTACACCCCGGTGCTGAAAATCCTTTTCCCACATGGCTTCTTACTTCTCAACACAAAGGTGGGCTCACTCAATATGCTTTCTGTCTGTAATACTGTCCATTCATTGATGGCTGTGACTCCACATCTACCCTGGGGCCAGTGGTGTATTCATTTCCAAAGAAAGCTTGGCCACTTATTTTTCCCTTTCACAACAGCAGCAACAATTCCAGCATTTGGCATGCACCACAGAACAACACTACTTTCTGTGAGAGCTGTGCCAACTTTATACAGCCTTGTCTCTTTCCTGGTTCCACCTCTGGGATAGGGGATTAAAGAAAGAATTTTCAGTAACATTTATATCCACAGTCGGAGCATTAGGAAGACACAACAAAGTGTGTGGTGGGAATTTTCTGTTGTTCGACAGGATTTAAAAGTACAAATAAAAATAGCCTGCTAAAGTAATATCTATTAACTCCATTTCCTGACCTCTTCAGTACTTTAGAATTAAATTTTATCCCTTCAAATATCTAGGGGCATAGCTTTTTTTCTAAGCCATAGTACGTCTCCTCTGTAGCTTCTATGATAACTTCCCCAGGGCATTTTATGTAATTCTAGCAAGTGAAGTTGAATATGTTCTTCACGGGCTGCAAAGATGGCTAATTTGTCCCCCTTTTATTGACACAACGATGTGCATATTTTCTTCCATAGGGGTCAAAGAAGTTTGTACTAATTAGACAGTAAGGTAACCATTATCTAAATTGTTTCTATTTTCTTGAAGGGAAAGCTGAAGCATAAGAAGTCTTTGATTTTTGTAACTAAGTGTAATGCTCCAACTAAGCACATTTCCCCTCAAAGACAGTGAATGGTCCTTTTGATATTTACAAGAGCTCTATAATTCTAAGAGAATTAAGTTGAAAGGGAGAATGGAAATATGGTACCTTGAATGTAGAGTGCTGATTCATAAGTGTTCTATGCTTTTCTTCTGTTATTAACTGTGTATGCTTTGCTCTTCAATTTTAAGAGAAACTGTGCCAGTTCACAGGAGGCTGAAAATGACTTAGAAAATTTCAATGAGTACTTATAAAATTAAGATGCTTCCATCTACAAGTGTATCTATCCTCTGTGATGACTCACTGAGTGGTGCAGGTGGCCACTTGAATAACAATCCACGTAAGTATGACCTGGCCAGCAGGAGGAGCCTTCCTCCATTTGTCTAAATCAGCACAATTCCAATATGTCCATTTCTCTTAGTCCTACAAAGTATCTGGAATTCTTGGCAGAGTCCAAAATTATTTTGTCATTTAACTTCTGATATGAGGGAGCCCTACAGGAATAGTGTAGACGAATCTTTTCCAAAAACCAAATGGCTTCTGTTCCTTCAGACTATTTCAATCACCATGGATAAGCACAGAATCATTTCATATCATTGTAGCACTAAGTGAAATGTGAAATAAAAAATAATCAGTGAATACATTGCAGACTCCTTTTCCCTTCCCTTTCTATTTTAAAAACTTCTGTATCTCCCCAAACTTTAACACTGATTTAAAAAAAAAACAAAAAACAATAACTTCATGTGTTAGTCTATAGTGGCAAATGCTATATTTTTACCTCCTGATTTTTTTCTCCAAAACATTAATCATTGTCAAGACAATATAAAAATTATTAGTTTGCTAACCTATTTTTCCTTAATAACTAATCTTGACCAGGAGTATTAGACACATTTATATAAAAGTTCACTGACAGTGAGAAGCCTGAGTCCTATTTTCTACAATTTATTGTTCAATATTGTTCAATTTATTATTTATTCATAGCAGCATAAATGAAAATTAATTGCAGAATTGCTAATATGTAATCCCTATGAGAAAAAAAATCCCATTACCATAAAGTATTTGTATAAAATTCTTTTTCTTTTTAGCTTTATGATCTCCTGTTTTTGAAAACCTGTCAGCTACTTTTCTTCCTATTTCCTTCACTGAGGTTACATTTACATGTAACAATCTGCATTTCATCCAAGAATTTCCCAAGACATATATGTGCGTAGAGTTAAATTCACAGTGAAAAGTTTTGACAAATTCATAGTCATAAGTCCACTAATCCAGTTTCATATAGAACAGTTCCATCACCCCGAAATCTTCCTCATGTGGCCCCGTTCTAGTCAACCATTACCCTGTCTCTAACTTTATAGTCACCAAATTATTTTGTTCCAGGTTTATTGTGGTTCAATAGAGAAATTGTAAAATAAAGTACACAATCTAATGATTTGATATATGTATACATTGAAAGGATTCTCCCCATCAAGTTAATTAACACATCAATCCCCTCATATATTTACCTTTTTTTTTGCAAGAACACTTAAATTCCACTTTCATATCAAATTCCAATTGTATGATGCATTACCAACTATGGACAACATGTCTAAATTCAATCCTCATACCTTATTCATTTAATAACCGAAAGTTTATATCTTTTTACCAAATTCTCCATATTTCTCCACACTCCAGCCTTGGCAAATACTTAACTAATCTCTATTTCTGTGTTTTTTTTTTTTTTAGGCAGAATAATATTCCATTGAGTCATTGAGTTTGTGTGTAGGTCTATGTGTGTTATATCTCTATTCACTCTCTCTTTCATCCCCTTCCCCTTACCTCTCTCCCTCTCCAATTATATATATGTATCTCCCCAAACTTTAACACTGATTAAAATATATATATATATATAGCATTTTCTCCTTCCATTCACCAATTGATGCTTAGGTTGAATCCATCCCTTGACTATTGTGAATAATGCTATGAACATGAAAGTACAGTTACATTTTCAGGATTATGATTTTGCTTCCTTTGAATATATACACCAATGTGGAAGTCTTGGCTCATATAGTAGCTTTATTGTTAACTTCTTGAAGAAACTCCATACACTTTTCCACAGTGGTTATAGCAGTTTACATTACCATCAATAGTGTACAAGTTTCCTTCTCTCCACATCTTTACCATCAGTTGTTATCTCTTGTTGATAATAGTCATCCTAACAGATGTGATATTTCATTGTGCTTTTGATCTTCATTTTCCTGATGAATAAGGTTGTTGAACACTGTTTCATGGTTGACAATTTGCATGTCTTCTATGGAAAAATGTCTACTCAGGTCCTTTGACCATTTGTTAACGTTTTTTTCTTGTTGTTGTTCTTGCTGTGTTTTGTTTTGTTTTGATATGGAGTTGTATGCATTCCTCATATATTTTGGATATTACCCCCTTATCAGATATGTGGTTTGCAATTTTATCATACCATAGATTTCCTTTTTATTTTGTTGATGATTTTCTTTGCTTTGCAGAGATTTTCAGTTTCATGTAGTTCCCTTTGTTTATTCTTGTTTTTGACATCTTTACTTTTGATGTCATCTCCAAAAAAGGGTCATTGCTAAGGCCAATGTCAAGGAGCTTATCCCTTATATTTTCTCTAGGAGTTTTATGGGTTCAGGTCTACTCTTCAAGTCTTTCATCTTCTTTGATTTGATTTTTGTATATGGCATAAGATAGGAGTCCAGTTTCATTCTTTTGTATTTGGTTAACCAGTTTTCCCAACCACACTTATTGAATAGACCATCTTTTCCACACGGTATATTCTTGACTCCCTTGTTATTCATTAATTGAACACATATGCATGGATTTATTTCTGGCCTCTCTAGTGTGGTCTATTGAACTATGTGTCTTTTTATGCCAAAACCATGCTGTTCTGATTACTATTGCTTTGTAATACAGCTTGAAATCAGAAAGTAGGATACCTCCAACTTAGTTCTTTCCCAAGATTGTTTTGGTTGCCTGGGGTTTTCTGTGGTTCCTTAAGAGTTTTAGAATTGTTATTTCTATTTCTATGAAAAATGCTATTGGACACCGACAAAGATTGCGTTGAATCTTAGATCACTTTGAGTAATATGGACATTTTAACAATATTAAATTTTCCAATTCTTGAATGCAGAATACCATTCTATTTATTTGTGTCTTCTTTAAATTTTCTTTCATCAATATCTCATATTTTTCAACATAGAGATATTTTATCCCCTTGGTTAAGTTTATTTCTAAGTACTTTATGCTTTTCAATACTATTGTAAACAGGGTATTTTTAAATTTCTGACTCTGATAGTTTGATGTTGGTGTATAGATATACAACTAATTTTTGTCTATTGATTTTGTATCCTACAAATTCACTGAAGTCATTTATTTGTTCTAAATAAAAGTCTTTTGGTGGAGTCATTAGAGCTTTCTACATATAACATTATGTTGTTTGCAAATTGAGACCATTTTACTTCTTCCTTTCAATTTGTATGCCTTTATTTTTCTTGCCTAACTGGTCTAGTTAGAACTTCTAGTACTATATTGAATAAATGTGGCAAGAGTGGGTATTCCTATCATGGTACTCATCCCAGAAAGCTCTTGAGTATGATGTTAACTGTGGGCTTGTCTTTTGTTGAGGTATATTCCTTCTATAATCACTGTGTTCAGAGTATTTATCATGAAGGATGTTGAATTGGGTGAAATAATTTTTCTTTATCTATTCACATGATCACATGCCTTGTTTCTTTGTTTCTTTCTTCTCTTCTTTGCTTCTGTCTTTCTTCGTTTCTTGCAGGGGGAGAAGGGCAGAGAGAGAGAGAAACAGAGAGAGAGAGAGAGAGAGTAAGAGAGAGAGAGAGACAGAGAGACAGAGAGAGAGAATCTCAAGCAGGCTCCAGGCTCAGTGCAGAACCTGATGCCAGGGTTCAATCTCACCACCCTGAGATCATGACCTGAGCCGCAATCAGGAGTCAGACACTCAACTGACCGAGCCACATAGGTGCTCCTACTCTTCATTGTCTTAACATGGTGCATCACTTTGATTGATTTGCAGATGTTGAACCATACTTGCACTCCTGAAATAAATCATACTTGATCTTGGTATACGGTAATTTTCATGTACCACCGAATTTGGTTTTGCTATCTTGTAGAGAATTCTTGCGTTTGTGTTTATCAGAGATACTGGTCCTCCCTCCCTCCCTCCCTCCCTCCCTCCTTCCTTCCTGCCTGCCTCTCTCCCTCCATCTCTTCTTCCCTCCCTTCTTTCCTTCCTTCCTCCTTCTCTTTCTTTCTTTCCTTCTTTCTTTCTCTCTTTCTCTCTCTCTCTCTCTTCCTTCCTTCCTTCCTTCCTTCCATCCTCTCTTTTTCTCTTATTTTCTTTTTGTAGTGTCCTTGTTTGCCTTTGGCATGCTGGATAATGTTGGTCCTATAAAATGAGTTTGGAAGTGTTCTCTTCTATTTTATTTTTGGAAGAGCTTGAGAAGGGATACTATTAACTCTTCTTCAAATATGTGGAAGAATTCATTTAGTGAAACCATCTGATCCTGAACTTAAAAAAAAATGTTTATTTATTTTTGAGAGAGAGAGAGAGAGATCACAAGCAGAAGAGGGGTAAAGAGAGAGAAGGAGACACAGCATCTGAAACAGGCTCCAGGCTCTGAGCTGTCAGTACAGAGCCCAACGCAGGGCTCAAACCCATGAACCATGAGATCATGACCTGAGCTGAAGTGAGACACTCAACTGACTGAGCCACCCAGGCAGCTCTGAACTTTTTGTTGAAAGGTTGTTTTATTGCTGATTCAATCTCCTTACTGGTAACTGGTTTATTTAAATATCCTATTTCTTCATGATTCAGTACTGAAATACATGTTTCTAGGATATTATTAATATTTTGTAGATTGTCTAATATTTGGTGTGTAATTGTTCATAGTAGTCTCATGATCCTTTGCATTTGTGTGTTATCTGTTGTAATGCTTCCCTTTCATACATATTTGAGTCCTTTCTCTTTTTCTTGGGGAGTCTAGCTAACGGTTTGTATATTTTGTTTATCTTTAAAAAAACAAACTCTTAGATTCATTGATGTTTTTTATTTTCATTTTTGGTCTCTATTTTATTCATTTATGCTCTGCACTTTGCTATTTTCTTCTTTCTGCTAACTTTGGGTTTAATTTGTTCTTCTAGTTCCTTGAAGTGTAAGTTTCAGTTGTTCATTTATCTTTCTTTTTTTAATGTAAGTATTTATTATTATAAACTTCTCTTTTAGAATTGCTATTATTGCATTTTATAAGTTTTGGTATGCTTTATTTCTATTTTCATTTTTCTCAAGATATCTTTATTATTTCTCTTTTGATTATTTTTCAGTTGTTTGGGAGCATAGTGTTTAATTTCCACATATTTGTGAATTTTCTACTTTTTGTCTTACAAATATTTTGTAGTTTCATACTATTGTGATTCAAAAAGATGCTTGATATGATTTCAATCACAAATTTATTGAGAATTCTCTTATGGCCTAACATGCAATCTATCCTATAGAATGTTCATGTGCACTTGAGAAGAACGTGTATTTTGCCACTATTGATTGGAATGTTTGCTTTATGTTTATTAGTTGCATCTATACTGAGATATGGTTTAAATACAGTGTTTTCTTATTAATTTTATGTCTAGATGATCAACCCACTGTGAAAGTAAGTAAAATCCACTACTATTATATTATCATCGTCTATTTAGTCTACAGATATGTTAATATTTGTTTTATATAGTTAGGTGCTCATTTGTTGAGTGCGTATTTGCAATGTTTATATTATCTTGATGAATTGGCCCCTTTATCATTATATAATGACCTTCTTTGTCTCTTGTTATAGTCTTTGGATTAAAATCTATTTGGTTTGATATAAGTATAACTACTCCTTTTTTTGGTTTCTGTTTTCATGGCTTTCCATCACTATATTTTCAGTCTATATACACCCCTAAAGCTGAGTTTCTTAAAGGCAGCACATAGTTGTATCTTTTCTTTCTTTCCTCTCTGTTTTGCTTTTATTTTCTGTTTTCCTATTTTTTTCTATATGAGAACGTCATCATTTACATTTAAAGAAACTATTGATATGCTTGGAGTTCTTACTGATGTTTGTTAATTATTTTTTTGGTAATTTTGTTATTTCCTTGTCTGTGCTAAATTAGAAGACTGGCCTTAAGGCAGCAGCTTTTAAAGTACTCAGATAATCTTCTCTCAGGAAGAGACAGGCAGATGGATAATTTTGCCTGCTCAATTTGCACTGAGCCCTGTGGGGATAGCAATGAGTGGTTGCAAGCTTGTTAATAACTGCTTCTTGTTTGCACCAGGGATCTTGTGAACACAAGCCCTGTTGACTTTCAAATCTAGCTACTCTGGGGGCCCATCCCTCTATTTGGAACTCTAGTTAGGGAATTAGAGGTTGATTCCAAATCTTTTGTTCCTCGTGGAAAAGCTAGCACTTGTGGGTTCCTTCTGTATTGTACTATATTGGGGTTGGAGTTCATGGAAAGAGTGTGTCTAAGGCTTTTCTACCCATTTTGATGTGAGCATGTTCTCATTTTCCAATGTTCAAAAGTCACTTAGCTAGGCTGAATCTTTTTTAGAAGGAACTGCCCCACGTATTCATGCATCTGGGGAAGAAGTAAAACTCAGAAGCTTCTTATGTCACCATCTTGGTTGACTCCCTTGATGTTTTTTCTTATCCCTATGTTTTTGCTTTGTAAACATATAAAACATAGCTTTTTGGGCCTGGTTTCTTTCACTTAGCCAAATACCCCAAAGATTTTTCTATGTTATTGTGTGAATCAACAGCTCTTACTTTTTACTGCTGAGAATTATACATTTTAAGAATGAACCATAGACTGTTTATCCATAGACATGTTAATTAAAGGACAGATTTGTTTTTAGTTATTCAAGATTTTGAACCATAGAACTTCTATAAATATTTATATAGAGGTATTTGTATAAATGTAATTATGTTTAAACAACTTTACCAAGATATAACTCACGCAATGTATAATTTACCCACTTAAAGTACACAATTCAATAGTATTTAGTGTATTCACAGGTATATGCAACTTATAATTTAGGACATGTCTACCATCTCAAAAAAGAAACTGTGCCATTTATCGATCACCTCTCTATCTCTGTACCCCTATCCATCCTCAACCTAGAACAATCACTGATCTATTTCAGGTTATGCCTTTTCTAAACATTTCACATAAAGAAACTATTCTCTTTGACTTTGGCTTTCAATATTTTACTATATGTTTGAAGATCTCTGTTTTCATCCTATGTGGAGTTTGTCAAACATCCTAGATGCATACATTATTGTGTTCCATTGTTTGGGAAGTTTTCAGCTATTATTTATTTGACTATTTTCCTTCCCCTTCTCTCTCTCTGCTCCCCTTTTCCTTTCCAGTAAATATATACTGTGCTATTAACAATGATTCTGAACCTATATTTATTTTACTTCATTCTTTCTTCTCTCTGTCCTTTTTAAATTTTTTTTTAATGTTTTTTATTTAATTCAGAGAGAGAGAGAGAGAGACAGCATGAGCAGGGGAGGGCCAGAGAGAGGGGGAGACACAGAATATGAAACAGGTTCCAGGCTCTGAGCTAGCTGTCAGCACAGAGCCTGACTCGGGGCTCGAACCCACGAACCAGGAGATCATGACCTGAGCTGAAGTCAGATGCTTAACTGACTAAGCGCCCCTTATCTCTGTCCTTTAGACTGCATAATTTCTACCAATCTACCTCCAAGTCCACTAATTCTTTCTTCTTGCAGTTCAAATATACCATTAAGTGCCTCCAGTGAATTTACTTTAAGTATTATTCTTTCATCTCCAGAATTTTCATTCAGAAAAAGAATTTCTATTTCTGTACTGATTCTTTTTTTGATTTGACATGGTTATCATATCTTCTTTACATCTTTAATCATATGTTTTACTTTAGTTACTGGACATATTTGTCATGGATACTTTGAAGTCTTTTTCAGTTAAATCCAACATCTGATCTTCTTATGACCTGTTGCCTTACCTTCATTAGTGACTAGATTGTACTTTCCTGATTCTTTACATGTTTCAGAAATTTTTGTTGGAAACCAAACATTTTAGACAATACCATATATAGCATTGGTAGGTACTAGTTTCTCACCTCTGGGGCTTGTTATTATTACTTGCATGTTTATGTACTTAGTGATTGGCTGGATTATTTTTAATATTTTATTTATTTCTGAGAGAGAGAGAGACACACACACACAGTGTGAGCAGGGGAGGGTCAGAGAGACAGGGAGACACAGAATCTGAAACAGGCTCCAGGCTCTGAGCTGGCTGTCAGCACAGACCCCGACGCGGGGCTGGAACCCACGAACCGTGAGATCATGACCTGAGCCAAAGTCGGACGCTTTAACCGACTGAGCCACCCAGGTGCCCCTGGATTATTTTAATGAAGTCTATTTCTGCCCCACTTCTCCCACTCAGCCCCATACAGTGTTAAACCTCTGATGATTTTTATGGGACACACTCTTGGGTATGTCCATAGTCACTCTGGGACAAAAGCTGTTTTGGCAGAGCCCAGTTTAATGGCCTCTTTTCCTGACCACACTTGTCTGTTAAACTCTATTATTTGTTTGTTTACTGCTCTGTTGTTGCCCACAATGCCCTGGAGCATAAATTGTTCTACAGACTAAACAAATGAGAGTTAGGCTCCATCAAAGCTATAGTTTCTACACCAGGCTCTCTTAAGCAAACTAGCCAGCCTACAGTTAAATCTCCAAAGAATCTACCACCCTCCTCCCAGTAGCCTTTGGCTGCAATCCCCACTGTTATCCAAAGCATCCTTAGGTTTGAATTTCTCTACATTTTGTTTCAAATGAAGTCGGTTCCTTTGCGACAGGTTAGAAGCTGCCTGTTTCAAAGTATATTTTTACTTGACATGGCATGGGAAACAAAAGCAAAGATGAACTATTGGGACCACATGAAGATAAAAAGCTTTTGCACAGTGAAGGAAACAATCAGCAAGAGTAGAAGGCAATCTATGCAATGGGTGAAGGTATTTGCAAATGATATTATCATATAAAGCATTAGTATTCAAAATCTGTAAAGAATTTAGGAAACTCAATATCCAAAAAATAAATTATCTAGTAAAGAAATGGGTAAAAAACATGAATAGGCACTTTTCCAAGGAAGACATCCAGACGGCCAACAGACACATGAAAAGATACTCAAAAGCACTCATCTTCAAAGAAATCCAAATCAAAACCACAATGATATACCACCTCACATCTGTCAGAATAGTTAAAATTAACAACTCAGGCAACAACAGATGTTGGTGAGGAGGCAGAGTAAGAAGAACTCTTTTGAACTGTTGGTAGGAATGCAAACTGGTGCAGTCACTCTGGAAAACAGTATGGAGTTTCCTCAAAAAAATTAAAACTAGAACTACCTACTCTACAACCTAGCAATTGCGCTACTAGGACAATTGTAAAGTACACAATTGTAAAGTACACAATAAAGGACACAAATATGCTGAATCTAAGGGGCACATGCATCCCCATGTTTATAGCAGCACTATCAATAGCAGCCAGAGTATGGAAAGAGCCCAAGTGTCAATCTACTGATGAATGGATAAAGAAGATGTGAGGCGTATGTATATAAAAAACAAAACAGATAAAAATATGGGAAGGAAAGAAAAATAAGATAAAAACATAGGGGGAGGTAAGCCATAGGAGACTCTTAAGTATAGAGAATAGACTGAGGGTTGCTGATGAGGTGTTGGGTGGGGAGATTCACTAAATGGGTGATAGGCATTAAAGAAGACACTTACTGGAATAAGCATTGGGTATTGTATGTAAGTGATGAATCACTAAACTCTATTCCTGAAATTATTATTACACTATATGTTAACTAACTTGGATTTAAATTTTAAAAATATATTATAATAATTAAAAATAAAATCAATTAAAATTTAAAGATTAAATAAATACATTTTTCATCTTAAAAAACAAAACAAAACAAAACAAAATAAAACAAAAAGTCTGTTTTCTTCCTAGGCAAAATTTCTGGGCCAGAGCTCTGAAGCTGGGGGTTGGGACAATGGCTTATATTTCTGAGCAACACCACCACTTCAGAAGCTGGGTAATTGGTGGGGGTGGAGCAACAGCGTCACCTCTTGGCTGGCCTCTTGCAGAATGGAAAATCCATCTTACAAGTTCCACATGATAGTGGAGGGCAAGAAAACCAGGACCCATTATTCACAGTGATGCCATGATAAGGCAGTCATTATTCTATAAGAAGGATTCTGGGTGGAAGAGCGAGCCTCTACCTGCCAGTTGCAATCTCCTGGAATTGATCTTAAAAACCGAGATGAGAAAGGCTGATACTCTTCCCATCCTGGGAAGACAGTCTTCTAGACTGAGAGCTGGGGGAAGAGAAATCTCTGTGTTTCTGGCGGTACCAGTCTAGAGTACAGTTTCTGTCATGCTAAGTAGGGATGGGATAGGGAGGGTGTGGATGTCCATTCAAATACTATAAAATTTTCATATTATTACTGAATTTTAATGTAGTTTTTTTGAATAAACATTTCTTCACTAGCTGTACATATGTTTGGACCATTTCCAGAGATTTTAAATGGTTATTTTTAAAATAAGTTTTACCAGTTTTACTGAAAACCAGGTGTATGGAGATCCTCATACTGTCACCTGTAAGTTCCTCCCATCTTAAATTTTAATTCACTTGTATAAGTATTTAGGCTTTGGACTTTTAAAGCACTATGATCTTGAGACAAGTGTTACTGAGTATGTTTTCATATGATTATCAAAGAGGTTATGTGAATGACAAGTATATAAAATGTGCTTAACATTATCATCTTCAAGGCAAATATTAATTGAAATAACAATCCTATAGCACCACACACCTATTATAATGTCTAAAATACAACAAGCTGACAATATCAAGTGATAGAATCTGAAGCAACTAGATTTCCAATTGAGAGCTACTGGGCATGCAAAATCCAACTATTCTGGAAAAGGCTTGGCAATTTCTTATTAGCTATAGCATACACTACCATGTGACCTAGTAATTCTTGGTATTGACCCTAGAAAATGAAAATAAAGCAAAACAAAACAAAATTCAAACCTGTACATGAATATTTATAGTTTATTGATAATGGTTAATATTGGAAACAATCCAAATGTCTCTAAAAAACTGAATATACAGGGGCGCCTGGGTGGCTTAGTCGGTTAAGCATCCGACTTTCGCTTAGGTCATGATCTCGCGGTTCGTGGGTTCGAGCCCCGCGTCGGCCTCTGTGCTGACTGCCAGCTCAGAGCCTGGAGCCTGTTTCAGTCTGTGACTCCCTCTCTCTCTGACCCTCCCCTGCTCATGCTGTCTCTCTCTCTCTCCTAGAAATAAATAAAACATTAAAAAATTTAAAAAAAAAACTGAATATACTACTGTAAATCCCTAAAATGACACATCAACAATAAAAGGGAACAAATTCTTAATATCCACATTAACATTAATGAATCTTAAAGGCCATATGCTGAATAAAATAAGCTTGATTCAAAGGTAACATACTATATGATTTTATTAATAGGACATTTTTTATAAGACTAAATTATATGACAGAAAACAGTAAGTGATTGCCAGTAATTAGGAATGAGGAATGGTATAACTGCAAAAAAAAAAAAAAAAAAGAAAGAAAGAAAAGAAAAGAAAAAAAAGAGAGAGAGAAAAAAAAAGGGAAATTTGGGCAATACTGAAATTGTTCTATAACCTGAGTTTGGCCGTAGTTGTATGAATGAACACACATGTATATTCACAAAATTGTACACCAAATAAAGAGCCTATTTTGTTATATATTACTTTATAAAATAATTTTAAATGTTTATTTATTTACCTTTGAGAGAGAGAAAACACAAGCAGGGGAGGGACGGAGATAGAGGGAGACAGAATACCAAGTTGGTTTTGTACTGTCAGCACAGAGCCCCACGTGGACGGGGCTGGTTCTCATAACACATAGATCATGACCTGAGCTGAAATCAAGAGTGGACGCTTAACCACTGAGCCACTCAGATGCCCTCTAAAATATTTTTTAACTGAGGTGAAATCTGAACATAAACCTATTGTGAATGGAAGTAATTAGTGCTAAAATTATATTTCAACCCAAGAAATCATATACTTTGCCTGAGGCCTTCAAAGAAAGAAGGTCACAGTGACATCGAAGGCTAATGCATCACACATTTTTGAACATAGCATTTCTTGTTTTAATAATATTCTTTTTCATTGAGCTATGATAGAACAAGATATATATTAAAATAGAAATCTTTTGGGTTTTGATGAAGTAATGGTTTTGTCTGATTAACAATCACTGATTATATATATTTTTGTGGAATATGTCTTCTGGATGAGCAAACTTGATTCTTTACATGTATTTAAAATACATATCCCTTAAATTTTGTTCTGGATATCTTGAATTTAGTGCCATTTCTAAAGAGAATCTTGTATTGTAGATCTGGTGCTTTAAAAATTAATTGAGAACCTATTCTCAAATTATTCCAAAAACAGAAATGGAAGGAAAACTTCCAATCTCATTCTATAAGGCCAGCATTACCTTGATCCAAAACCTGACAAAGACCCCACAGGAAAGGAGAATCACAGTCCAATATCCCTAATGAACATGCCTACAAAACTTTTCTTTTTGACAAGAATACACCAGATCGAATCCAACAGTACATTACAAGAATTATTCACCACGATTAAGTGGAGTTTATTCCTGGGTTGCAGAGGTGGTCTGATATTCACAAATCAGCAAACATGACTCACCACATTAATAAAAGAAAGCGTAAGAACCATATGATCCTCTTAACAGATGCAGAATAAAACATCTGACAAAACACAGCATCCATTCTTGACAAAAACTCTCAACAAAGTAGGTGTAGAAGGAAAACACCTCAACATCATAAAGGCCATATACAAAAGACCCACAGCTAATATCACCCTCAATGGGAAAACAGGCTTTTCCTTTATGGTCCTAGAACTAATACATGAATTCAGAAAGTTGGAAGATATAAAATCAATGTTCAGAAATCTGTTATATTTCTATACACCTTGAAAGCAACAGAAAAAGAAATTAAGAAATTTATTTCATTTATATTACAATTGTACCAAAAACAATAAGGTACCTAGGAATAAACTTAACCAAAGAGGTAAAAGATCTTTACTCTGAAAATTATAGAACACTTATAAATGAAATTGAAGAGGACACAAAGAAATGGAAGCACATCCCATGCTCATGGATTTGGAAAACAAACATTGTTAAAATGTCTATACTACCCAAAGCAATCTACACATTTAATACAATCTTTATCAAAATACCACCAACATTTTTCACAGAGTTAGAACACACAATTCTAAAAGACCCCAAATAGCCAAAGCAATCCTGAAAAAGAAAAGCTGGAAGCATTATTATTCCAGACTTGAAGCTATATTACAAATCTGTCATCATCAAGACAGTGTGGTACTGGTACAAAAACAGACATAGATCAGAGGAATAGAATAGAAAATCTAGAAATGGACCAACAACTATATGATCAACTCATCTTCAACAAAGCAAGCAATATTGGAAGAATATTCAATAGAAAAATAGGTAGTCTCTTCAACAACTGGTATTGGGAAACTGGACAGTGACACGCAGAAGTATTAAACTGGACCAATTTTTTACACCAAACACAAAAATAAATTCAAAATTGAGAGAAGCCAAGATGGTGGAGCAGCACAGAAGTCTTTTTTCTGTCTCACGTACATGAAATGCAGACAGATCAACACTAAACCATCCTGCACATCTAGAAAACTGATTTGAAGATTAACACAACAGTCTGCACAAACTGAGCCACAGAACTCAGCAGGTTGTTAATTCTAAGAAGCTTTATTACATATATAGAGTCACTACTACAACCAGGGTGTTAAATTGTAATCAACACAGATTCTCTCATTATACCTTTTTATGCTCATACCCTTTATCTAAACCTACCTCCTGCAACCACTTACATTTTCCATCAGTATAATTGTGTAATTTTATGAATGCTAAAAAAATCATTTTTATAACTGGATTTTATATATTTTATAGATATATTGTATTTATTTACATAATTTTATAACTTTGATAAAATTTATTACTATATTATTGACAATATACAAATTTATAATTTTTCATTAATAAGGAGCACGTTAGCTTTTCATGCTTTTGTCATTTGCAAATTGCTCCTAAGATTTATTTGAGTCTCTGGATGGTTTATTTTTATTGTGAGTAATACACAAACACATGTACAAATATGTCATTGTGGACACATTTTACTAGTAATACATATGACCAGTTTGTTTATCCCTTTACTCTTTTTAACTTTTTAAATTAAAATTTTTTTGTGAGAGAGAACGTTAGTGAGCGAGGGGCAGAAAGGGAGAGAGATGGAGAGAGAAACGGGGCTCACCCAAAGCACAGCACGAGTTCACCTCAAGTGAGTCTTGTGCTCACCTGATGTGGGGCTCAACTCACCCAATACAGGGCTCAAACTCATGAACTGTAAGATCATGACCTGAGCTGAAATCCAATGCTTAACTGACTAAGCCACCCAGGTACACCTAACCTTTCACTGGAGATTTCCTGGTTTCAACTGTTGTAAAGATGGTATAAAATCTGCACACAGGGCTTTGTGTGAACATAAATATTCATTTCTCTACAATAAATATTCAAATGTAAAAAAATAAAAATTAATTAATTAAAATTGATGAAAGACCTAAATGTATGACAGGAAATCATTAAAATCCTAAAGGAGATCACAGGCACTAACCTCTTTGGTTTTGGCTGACACAACTTTTTATTAGACACATCTTCAGAATCAAGAGAAACAAAAGTAAAAATGAACTATTGGGACTTCATCAAGATAAAAAGTTTCTTCACAGTGAAGGAAACAATCAACAAAACTAAAAGGCAACCTATGGAATGGGAAAAGATATTTACAAATGACATATCAGATAAAGCATTAGCCTCCAAAATCTATAAAGAATTTATCAAATTCAACACCAAAAAAACAAATAACCCAATTAAGATATGGGCAGAAGACACGAATAGACATTTTTCCAAAGAAGACTTCCCGATGGCTAACAGACACATGAAAAGATGCTCAATATCACTCTTCATCAGGGAAATACAAATCAAACACTTTGAGATACCACCTCACACCTGTCAGAATCTCTAAAAATAACAACATGGAAAACAACAGATGCTGGTGAGAATGCAGAGAAAGAGGAACCCTCTTGTGCTGTTGGTGGGAATGCAAACTGGTGCAGGCACTCTGGAAAACAGTGTGGAGGTTCCTCACAAAGTTAAAAATAGAACCACCTCACGACTCAGCAATTCTACTACTAGGTACTTACCCAAAGGATACAAAAATACTGATTTGAGGGATAAATGCACCTCAAAGTATTATCAACAATAGCCAAAGTATTGAAAGAGCTCAAATATCCATCAACTGATGAATGGATAAAGAATATGTGGTATTTATATTTATATATCCATACACATATACATACACTGGAATATTACTCAGCCATCAAAAAGAATGAAATCTTGGCATTTATAACAACATGGATGGAGCTAGGGTACATTGTGCTAAGAGAAATAAGTCAGCCAGAGAAAGACAAATACCATATGATTTCACTCATATGTAGAATTTAACAAACAAAACAGATGAACATATGGGAGAGGGAAAAAAGAGAGAGAGAAAGAGAAAGAAACCATAAGAGTCTCTTAATGATAAAGAATAAACTGAGAGTTGATAGAGGGATGTGAGTGGGGAATAAGCTAAATGTGTGATGGGTATTAAGGAGGGCACTAGTTATGAGTGCTGGATGTTAGATGTAAGTGATGAATCCCTAAATTCTACTCCTGAAACCAACGTTACATTACAGGTTAATTAACTAGAATTTAAATAAAAATTTTAAAAACAAACAAACAAATAAATAAATATTTATTGGGGAAGACTGGGGAAAAACTTAAATTTGCTTAGAAATTCATCAGGGGGATAGTAGTGAGCAGAAAAAATTATGAAATATTGTTGCTACGGTAGAAGGAAGCTTTAAAACTTTAAAAGTTCAGGGGTACCTGAGTGGCTCCATTAAGTATCTGAGTCTTGATTTCAGCTCAGGTCATGATCTCACAGTGTGAGTTGAAGCCCCACATTGGGCTCTGTGCTGGCAGTACAGAGCATGCTTGGGATTCTCTCACACCCTCTCTCTCTGCTGCTCCTTCCCTCTCTCTCTCTCTCACTCAAAATAAATAAACAAAAAAAAAACTTTAAAAGTTCAGTCTTAAATGCAGATAATGGAGTCATTCTAAAGACTTTAGTAATCAGAGATCAGGTGCAGCAGCAGAATTTAACACTAATAGTTGATATTTAAAATATTTATTGTCAAGCTGCAAATGGTTTTTTTTTTCAAAACAATGAGAAAAAAACCTTGATGTTCATAAACTACTTTAGTTTTTTTTTTAAACTATAGTTATAATATCTCTCTTCTTATAACGACATATCTCAGGGCACAAACTTACCTTACAAGTCATATAATCCAATTATTTTCTAATGCTTCAGTCTCCTGCATAACAGCCCCCAAGCTCAGAAATTGCAACTCCTTACAAAATAATCTATAAAAGTGACTAATTTTTATTTACCTTAAATTTGATTGAGGTGTGATACTCATCTTTTGACATTCTTTATCATCTTAATTCAATATCTTGTCTATTATTCTGATTTCAAAAATAATTTAAAAAGCAGAAATAATGCTGAATTATAAGTGAATAGGATGACTTGGTTTTGTCCTTGGATCTAATATTTATGCAGTTAATTAAATTCTATAAATGTCTGGAACTCTGAGCTTATTTTTTATTATGTATGAAATGAAAGTCCTAACACCTTATTCATCTAACTTCATTAGATGAGTTTCAAGTAATATAGTAAGCGAAATCAATTTATAAATTTGTGGAGAGAGACTATGTTATTTTCTTTTGAGTATCATGAAATGCTTTAAAAAATTGCCTATGTCAGACCACAAAAAATTCAATGAATTCTCAAATTTAAAAGCATAGATATTTTTCAACAAAATGTCATAAAGTAAGAAATAAGTGACATTCAAATAGTTAAAATAAGTACCATAAGCCCATGATCCTTAAGATAAAAAGTAATTCATATACATACTTTAAAATATGTAGAACTGAAACCAAAAATAGTATAAATACTACATATCAAAATTTGAGGTAAACGGTTGAAGCAGTTCTTTCAGAGAACTGTACTAAATATATTTATTGAGAAAAAATTGAAATTTGGGAGGGTAGCCATCTAATAAATACAAATAAAAAATAAGAAATTAGATAATATAAATGAGAACAAAGATCAAAGAAATCGAGAAAAATAATAACAAAATCAATATTAACAACAACAAAAACTGGTTCCTTGAAAATATAAATAACATAGATAAATGTATGACAAAAAAACATTAATGAAAGAAAAAGAAGTCAATAAACAAAATACAGAGTTAAAAGGAGAAAAAATAGATTCAAAAAACATCAGAATTGAAAAAGTAATAAAAGAGAAATTTACTTATCCATAACATTGTTCCCACCTACCAATAAGAAGCAAAATAATTTATAGAATAGTACATTTTTATTTGAGCTTAAAGTATGCATGAAGTTGTAAGGAAACTGAATTCCAAAAATTATAAATCCCTCTGGGGAGAGATGACACCAAGGGGCAGTTTTATATTTGGAAGAATACAAGAAGAGTAGCAGTCATAAAAGTGAATAAGAATAAAACAGATTTTTAACAGATTCCTAAAGGCCATGTATGCTAGCATGTCAACTAAAGATACGTGAGAGCCCAGAAGCAAGGTGAATCTGTAGCACTTAGTGGCTGTTTTTACAGAACTCCTCTGGGTGCTTATAAGAAAGATCAGAAGCAGAGCAGGAGATAAAGAGAGACCCACTGAAGGCACAGGCCTTCAGGTGTCAAAGACCGCTGGAGGGAAGGAACAAACCTTCACATGCTTGCTTGGACTCTTCTCTCCTACACAGAATAAAACTCAAGCCCCGGAAAGAAAGGCAACAAACTCCCTCATCTTCAGGGCTCAGTCTAAGATTCCTTGTTCAAACAGGAGAGATATAATCAGAAACCATCTACTGCAATAGATAAACACAATGCAGGAAGCTGAAAAACTTCAGCAGAGAAAGGAAAACTATGTAAAAAAGCCAAATAAAAATGCTAGAAACAATAACAAAAATGGAGTAATGATGAATTCCATTCATGTACGTATTATCTCAGTAAATACATGACGAAATAAGATAAAAGTTTCCCCCCAAAAGAAGGTAAAATAAATGTATTACTTTTCTAGGACTGATGTAATCAATTACACAGACTGGGTGGCTTTCTGTTTTAATTAGATGTTTAGTCTCTCAAAGTTCTCGAGGCCAGAAGTCTACCATGAAAATTTTTAAAAAGGAGACAGAGAAAATTAAAATGCAAAGCTAGCATAAGAAAGAAACTTTAAAAAAATAAGAGCAGAAACCTATAACATTTTTAAAATATAAAAATTAATAATACTAAGAAAGATCAATGAAATTAAATTCCTAGTCATACTGGTCAAAAAAGAAAAGGAAAGGAACACAAATTACCAAGATTAAAAATAAAAGAAGAGATATCACTAGAGAACTGAGAAGCAGTAAAGGGAATATTATAAACAAGCATGCCAATAAATTTGATAATATGGATAAAAAACAAAATCTTTGAAAAGCCAACTGATCAAATTCATTAGAGAAGAAATGAATACTAGGATTAATACTCCTATATCTTTTAAACAAGCAGAACTCAAAGTTCAGCCTTACACTAAGTTTAAAACCCAGGCCCAAATAGCATTCCTTGTGAATCCTAGAAAATATTCAAGGAAGAAACAATGCGGTTTCTACACTAATACTACCAAAAATCAAAGAGAAGAAATATTTTTCAATTCACTTTTTGAGTTCAGCATTATCCAGAAATAAAAGGCAGGCAGACATTACACACACACACACGCACACACACACACACACACAAAAGAACTACACACGAATATCTCTTATGAATTCAGATGCAGTAGGTTCTTTTTTTTTTTTTTTTTTGAGAGAGAGGAAGAGCATGAGTAGGGGAGCGGCAGAGAGAGAGGGATACAGAATCTGAAGCAGGCTCCAGGCTCTGAGCTGTCAGCACAGAGCCCTGACATGGGGCTAGAGCTCCTGGGGATAGACTTGCAGGGCTAGAACTCACAAACTGCAGGATCATGACCTCAGAAATCAGATACCTGACCTACGGAGCCACCCAGGCACCCCAGATGCAACAGATTCTTAACAACATTAACAACTGCTCCCCAATATGCTGGTGGTCCTAGTCCATGGAATTAAGCAAAAAACAGCCATTGGAAACATAAAAATTGGAAAGTAAAAGGTAAAAATCGCTGTCATATAATAGCTGCCATATGATCAATGATAAATATAATCATCTACACAGAAAAGCCCAAGGAAGTTTACAAAGGACATAGGATATAAGACTGATATATATGTAAAAAAAAAAAAAAAAATCAATGGGGTGCTTGGGTGGCTCAGTGAACTGAGTGTCCAATTCAGCTCAGGTTATGATCTCATCGTCCATGAACTCGGGTCCACAACAGGCTCACTGCTGTCAGCACAGAGCCTGCTTCAGATCCTCTGGGCACCTCTCTCTCTGCCCCTCCTCATTCACTCTCTTTCCCTCTCTCTCGCTCTCTCTCTCTCAAAACTGAATAAACATTTTAAAAATCAATAATGTTCATATATATTAAATTTAGACAAAACATTTCTTAGAAAATTGAAAAGATCCTATGGAACAGCAATATCTCTTCCTTTCTCAGTAAGTAATATCTCACACATGCATGCCTCTCTCAAGGATCTTTTATATTCTCAAAGTGAGTGAAAAGCCATAGAGCTAGCTCATTTTTTCAAAAAAAATATGAATAATCTTATGGAGATCAGTTTCACAGTGAATTTGATTTCTGATAGATCATATACTCTATAGAACCCTCACAGTGAAAGATAAGAAAGATTGCTCATTTTACATTGTTACCTACATTCCCAATGAAATTAGATGAGTAAATTGGTTGTGAAAATATCCCATATTGGTTGAATCACTTGATTTCCTAATGTTGTACAACAGATCATCTGAAATACAGATTTCGTTGTACTTGACAAGCCTTTGACAGGAACTCTTCTCTTTGAGAAACCCTAAAGGCTCTCTGCATGTCTCACATCAAATTCCATCTTCTCAAAGAAGACTTTCTTAACCACCATATCTAAAGTAACCCTCCCTTACTCTTTTCCAGTCTATCGCTACATCTTATTTTTAGTTTTTTTATTTTTTAATCTTTAAAATTGTTTGAATATTTATTTATTTTTGAGAGAGAGAGAGAGAAAGTGAGCACAGTGGGGGAGGGGCAGAGAGAGAGGGAGACACAGAATCTGAAGCAGGCTCCAGGCTCTGAGCTGTCAGCACAGAGCCAGATGGGAGGCTCAAACTCATGAACCGCAAGATCACATGAAGTCAGATGCCTAATAGACTGAGCCACCCAGGTGCTCCTAGTTTTTATTTTTTAAATATTCCATTACTGTCTGTAGTAGTACACACACAGCTATGATGTTTATTATCTATCTTTCCCACTATATGTGAATTCTGTGAGAACAGATTGGAGTTTTTTGGTAACAGTTATGTCTCTAGTATCTAGGATATAGAGCATGTTTAAAGCTCCATAAATCTTTGTTGAATTAATGACTGAATTAATTAATGAATAATATTTATCAGTTTCTGAAATTTCCTTATCCTATTATTTATGTATTCCATTTCCTTTCTAGAATATAAACTCTTGAGAATAATAATCCTTTGTGTCTTCTTTATTGCTGTATCCCCAGATCTTATAACACTTCATAGCTCATAGGAAACATTTAATTTTTGTTCTAAAATTCTAGGGAGTATCTATGAATCCATATTTATAAGTACGTAATAGCCTTCACTTCTTAAAATGTTCTAAGTCCCAATAAATAATTAAATGGCATTTTAAAAATCTTTATGAGGCTGGAGTAGTATTCTTCATAAAGGCAGTTAACTTCATAAGTAGTCCAAGCTGTAGTAGATAACATGTGACTTGCATCATAAGACTTGTTTATACCTGCCATTTGTGTCAGGGGATACTATAGTTAATTAACTAAATTGGTCTCATTCAGGTTACACCTGTTTTTAATTTCCAAGAGATTTTTGTTTTCAATGGCGTTTAATACTAAAGTGTCCTGCACCTCCTTTTAGGTGATGAGTGGCTGTTTTTAGGTAAGTATATCATTTGTCTCAAAATTTTCCTTCATCATTTCTTAAGAAGAAACAGTACAGAGAAATTTAACTGCTGAACTAATGCGAGCATTTCCAGAGATGAAGGGATGAACATTTGCAAGATGCGATAAGTGTAGGAGAAGTGACAATCTGCATGTAGCAAACATTCAGTGATCAGTGAAGAGCTGAGGATACCTTAGGAGACAGGAGAAACAATAAGCCATTACTCCCTTAAAGCTTATAGGCACCCTACAGGCATCTATGAATAAAATGACAAATGAGTCAAAGGCCTGATGTATATAATTTTTAACACTGAAGCTCAAAAACCTGAAACTAAAAAATAGCAATATTGTCAAGATTGGCCACATGCATACACCCAAAGGCAAAAGAGAAATAATCATAATTTGGGACACCAGAGAGTGATTTTTTTCTGAGACATCTTTCTGAAATACGAAACGGGATTTCTCTACTGAGATTCCATAATCCTTGAAGTGAACAGGGTCTGTTAACAACAGCTTATGAACAAGAGGGGAGAGGTGTCGCCTGGAAGTTCTACCTACAACTGGTTGAAGGTGGTGAAATTCTATGATTGTGATAGTCCAGTGTCTTACTAATTTTCAGAGCATGAACAGTTGAGTTATTAGAAAATGTGCTTTGAAAAGTTTGGTAGAATAGCTTCTAAAGCCCATTCATGTCCATGCATCATCAGCTTCAGTGAAGCACATTTGCTGTAGCTCTATAGGTGACTTTTGTGATTCTTCCTTCTTAATCTTATTCTAATTTTTCTAGGCCTTCAAGAAGAGAGTTAAACTACGAGGAGCCTGGCACATTTCTATTTCTTCAGAAAATATCAAAGATTGGCATGTCAGTGTGGTGCCTTGAGAAAAGGAGGGATTATTATGTACTTTCCATTATAATCCTGAGTGTGTTTTATTCTATGCCTCAAGGTCTTTGGCTTTTAAAATTGATAGTCCCCTTGAAAGGTAGACTGGTAAAGATATTTTAGTCAATCTCCATTCTTGGATTCATAAAATACATTTTTCCCATGAAACCAGGCACACTCATATCTGTCATATTTATCTCTCTGCACTTACATAAGATAGGGCTGTACTAGCTATGCGTTCCTTAGTAAGAGTTCTGGCTTATGCCATCTTATTACAGTTTTCCACTTCATTTTTTAAAAAAAACTGGAGTAATTTACTATTTTTTTACTGACATGTTTAGTAAGAATTAAAATACAGTAACCATTTTCCTTTAAGAAATCCCTCTCTGTTAACTTAGGGACAGCAAAAATGTGTGATTGAATCTTCCATCAGTATCCTGAGTATGCAAATTTTAAATTATATTGTCCTCACCTCTTTTTAAGGGTTAAACTAGAAAAGGATGCTGAAAGGTAGCTGATTAATCCTCTGACCATCTCATTACAGCTATTTTTCCACATTAGTGTGTCTCTTAGATAACATTTGTATTAAAAACCTCTTGCCAAAAAATATGATATATTTCATTATCTCTTGGAGCGATAAATGACAGGTCTATTCATCAGTAATATTCCAATGAACTTCTCTGGAAGTATTTGCTCCTTGTTTTGTATCTTTTTTTTTTCTTCTTTTGCTAATACAACTAAATGAAACTGTCATTTGGTACTAGATAAGCACCAAATTAGTGAATTAGTGGCAGCCTTTTCTGAAGAGACCATTTCTCCTGAGGCTTTATTTCCACATGGTTTGGGAACAATTATCCACTGTGATAACATCAGGGCTACTAATTGCTTTTGTGTTCAAGGTGTAAATATCCACAATGGCAACAGCTCAGAACTTGGCTTTAAATCTTTGGGAATTCCTTAGTCTGTGTTGTTTCTTCCTTGAACCTCTAAATGTTCCATGAACAAAGTCAGTCCATGGTGTGTGTGTGTGTGTGTGTGTGTGTGTGTGTGTGTGTGTGTGTGTGCGCGCGCGTGTGCGTGCCCACGCATGTGCACATGTGTGTGACAGACAGTGGAAACCAAGGTTTCTGTTTCTAAGTTGATGAGTTGTGGCTACAAGAATCTAACCCTTTTATCACCTGACAGAGTTCCAAAAGACAATTTTATCCATTGAGAGTATAGTATTTCAATCAAAGGAGGGAAGCTATTTAGCATGGGAACATTACCACTGAGGAATTACTGAAATAGCCTATAAGTTCAATTTCTTAGGACATTCGTGGATACTTCAAGTGGTTTGCTTTAGACATTTTCTTCTTTCTCTTTTTTCCCCTATTTCATTTGATGTGTGTATGTGTGTGTGTGTACTTGTATGCTATATTGTGTTTTCCCTTCTTGAAATTAAATATTAAGATTATTTCTGATACTTAAGTGTCATCCAAATTTCTTATCGTCCTTTCAAAGCTTCTCTTTTTATTAAGGCTGACTATTGATCCACTAGGTTAGTCCCGCCTCATAATTACATCCCTATATTTCTTTCTCTCTTTAATGACTTCTGTTCTTCATAATTGACATATAAGATGACTTCTTTTTTTTCTTTTCTAAGAAGCTAATGTATCATTATCCCTGTAGGTTAAACTGACCAATTTCTGTGCTTGAAGCTGTGTTTGGATATTCTCATTTTCTGTACTGGTTTCACTCCTTCCATTTATTGCTTGGTGCCTGGGGTAAAGAAAGTTCCAAGCAAAATAACACTTAAGGGAGGTGAGTTTCTCATTCAGTAATTTTTGGTGGCTAAAATATTTCTTCCAGATTTTATCTTAAAGGGTACAAAGATGTTAAGGAAACGTCAATGAAAATCAGAGAATGGTTATTTAGAACATTTCCTTCATGGAAAAGTCAATAAGTATATGCCAACTGAAAATATAATGATGATGTTAATAGCAGGGCAACCAATAAAGGAAAAGAATAGAAACAGAGAGCAGCAGGAATCCAACTGGCAGTGTCACTCTTATCTGAAATTCTGTGATATCATCAATAAATAATTATTGAGTAGTGTTTCAAAAACAGTAGCCTGAGCACTTAGAAATAGGAAGGAAGGAAACACAAATTTATTGATTTCCTGTTTTATGTTCATCTATTTCCTAATAGCGCATTCTCAATAATGCTTGAACAATGCGAAAACATCTTTTCAAAATAAGGTAACTGAGGTTCAGAAATGTAAAATGCCTTAACTATGTTTATACAACCAGTAAAAATGCAGACTTAATATTTGCAACCACTTCTATCTGATATCCAAATGCATGCCTTTCCAGTACATAACACTGACCGCTTAGTAAAAGTTAATCAGAAGAATATATTCCAAACCATGTGGAAGTTTAATAAAAGAACAAGTTAATGAACCATTAATCCAAATATCTGCAACATGGAATATTTGACTAACAAACTTCATACAGTGCTAAAGATTTCAAAACATGGTTCTAAGTATTCTAATTTAGAAATATGTTTTTTAATTCAGGAGTGCAAAATATAAGAATACCTGAAAACCACTGAGTTGATATAAAATAATTTTAAAATTGCAGGTCAGAATAAAACCTAAATTGGAGCATTTCTAAACTCTGGTAAAAATAATCATTTGTCTCCCTTCAGGAGTATTACGCATGTACTATCCAGCTATTTCTAAGCCTTCTTAAATCTTAAATGGATTTTTCAAACTATTTTCAGAGTAGAGATTTGGACACAAGTATGTAACATTTATCTACATTCCCAATGTCTATGGACAAGAACTATATTATTTTAACACCTTCTGTAGCATTAAATACTGCCAAAAGTTGCCAATAAGAGAATGGTAATTATTAGTGGTCACAATGACAATTGTCAAAGTCTTCCTTCTTTCTCAGCTTTTCTTAACAGGGAATACGTGGGTAACTACAGACTAGCAGCATTTCAATGGAATTTTACCAGAGTTTTTCACATTTGCAAGAGAATAAGAACCTAGAGTAAAATCATTTAGTACTTTCAATTCCTACCTAGTTTGCAAAGGCTCTTGAATTCTGCTGGGCATTGAACTCAGATTTAAATCAGCATTCACTGCCACCCCTCTCCTGCAGGTCAACTAAGAAAGGAATTCACAGGTGACCTCCCTGCACTCTTCTGTCTGTACTACCAAGAATGGCATCATACATAAAATAATAAAGGCATGGAAGTTTGAACTTAACAAAAATTTCATGAGTTTGAAAAAGACACAGCTTGGCTAGTGGGTGGATATAAAAACAACTTTTTGGGGGAGGGGGTGCGCCATCAGTTTCTTTCTTTTAGGTTCCATTTGGTTACCTATTCCTTCCGCTTTCTTCAGATGTCTTCTCTTTGCACTTGTTTCTTGGTTGGATCATATTTTTAAATCTAATTGGAGAGGTCACCTGTGGATTGCACCTTCTGTCTGCTAACGTTACCACTGAAAGCTTCCCTTTGTTCATTTCCCATTCTGGTTTTGTGCAATTTCGCCAGTCTCATTTTTTTTTAAATCCCACACTGACAAAAATATAGACTTTCATAGAGAACAAGAAGTATATTTCAGGATACTTAGAAATCTCTGGGGAGCTAATAGTGGGCAGCTTTATGTTGTTTCAGAAAAAGAAGCTGGTAATCTATTTTTGATTGTAGACAGACATTAACCTATCATTATTTTCATGCAGTAGGGGCCTGATTTATTCATCCCTAACTTATGGTTGTCCCCATATTAAGTCATCCCTCTAAAGGGCAATCCAGCGCCTGGGTGGCTCATTTGGTTAAGCATCCAACTTTGGCTCAGGTCTTGGGTTCAAACCCCACATAGTGCCCTGCGTTGACAGCTCAGAGACTGGAGCTTGCTTTAGATTCTGTGTCTCCCTCTCTCTCTCTTCCCTTCCTCCACTTGTACTCTATGTTTCTCTCTCTCAAAAATAAAATAAACATTAAAAAAATTTAAAGGGCAATCCAAACCATCTTAGCCAGCACACTATTTCTCCTTGCTACTTTGTTCTTTTCTCCTTTTTTCCTCATGAAACTTCATATCTCCAATCATCACTTCCCCAACAGCCCCTACCAAAGTTCAAAGCCTGTCTAGGGAAGGCTCTTTAGTGACAGAATTAAAATGTGAACTGTGACCAGAAGAGGGTTTCTTCTCTCAGTATGCCTTTTACTTCCTACTGTAGGCAGAAAGTATTTCCATAGTATCATTACCAAGCCTCCACCATCCCTCTTTTATTTTATACTCCAGAATCTGAGTTGTTTATTTACTTATACTTGATATTTTATATCTATTATATATGCTAGGGTCTGTTCTAGATTCATGAGATACAGTAGTGAGTAAAAAATAAAAGAAACTCCATGTGCCCTTTAACCATACAGCTTAGTATGAAAAGATGGACATCAATAAAAGAACCACAGACATAAATATAAAATGTTCCTGTGATAAGTATACAAATATTATATGATGCACACTATATAATCATAAAGAGAACAATACAATAAGATGATATAACAATTAGAGGTATTTATGTACCCAACCTGGAAACACTCAGATGTATATAGCAGCTAATAACAAACATAAAAGAAGTAATTGATATTAATACAATAATAGTAGGGGGTTTTAATATCCCATGTATATCAATGGATAGATCATGTCAACAGAAAATCAACAAGGAAATGGTAGTTTTGAATGACACATTGGACCAGATGGGTCTAACATATATATTCAGAACCTTGCATCCTAAAACAGCAGACTATGCATTCTTTTTCAGTGCACATGGAACACTGTCCAGAACAGATTATATATTAGGCAACAAAACAAGTCTCAACAAATTTAAAATTATTGAAATCATACCATAAATCTTTTCTGAGCACAACACTGTGAAACTAGAAATAAATCACAAGAAAACTTCTGGAAAGACCACAGATTCAAGAAGGTTAAATAACATGCTACTAAAGAATGAATGGGTCAACCAGAAATCAAAAAGGAAATAAAAAAATACATGGAAACAAACGAAAATGAAGGTACAATTTTCAAAACCTTTGGGATATAGCAAAAGCAGTCTCTAGAGGAAAGTTTATAGCAATTCAGGCCTCAAGAAGTGAGAAAAAATCTCAAATAAACAACCCAAGCATACACTTAAAAGAGCTAGAAAAAACAACAAACAAAACCCAAAACTAGTAGAAGAAAGAAGGAAATAATAGAGATTAGAGTAGAAATAAATGAAATAGAAACTTAAAAAATCCATAGAACAGGGGCGCCTGGGTGGCTTAGTCGGTTGGTCGTCCGACTTTCGCTTAGGTCATGATCTCGCGGTTCGTGGGTTCGAGCCCCGCGTCGGGCTCTGTGCTGACTGCCAGCTCAGAGCCTGGAGCCTGTTTCAGAGTCTGTGACTCTCTCTCTCTCTGACTCTCCCTGCTCACACTGTCTCTCTCTCTCTCTCTCTCTCTCTCCTAGAAATAAATAAAAATATTTTTTAAAAAATCCATAGAACATCAACAAAACAGAAGATGGATCTATAAAAGATCATAAAATTGATAAACCTCTAACCAGAGTCATCAAAAAGAGAGAGAGAGGTCCCAAATATACAAAATCACAAATGAAAGAGGAGAAATAACAACCAACATCACAGAAATACAAACAATTGTAAGAAGATACTATGAAAAATTATACGCCAACAAATTGGACAAAATACAAGAAATGGATAAGTTCTTAGAAACATATAACCTCCCTGAACTGAAAGAGAAAGAAATAGAATATTTGAACAGACTGATCACCAGCAGTGAAACTTAATCAGTAATTTAAAAAAACAAAACAAAACAAAAAACCTCCCAGGACTCCTGGGTGGCTCAATGGGTTAAGCATCTGACTTCAACTCAGGTCATAAACTCACTGTTGGTGAGTTCAATCCCTCATTAGACTCTATGCTAACAGCTCAGAGCCTGGATCCTGCTTCAGATTCTGTGTCTTCTCTCTCTGCCCCTCCCCCACTTGTTCTCTTTCTCTCTCTCAAAAATAAACATTAAAAAATAATAAAATAAAATAAACACCTTCCAACAAACAAAAGTCCAGCATGAGATAGCTTCACAGATGAATTCAACCAAACATTTAAAGAAAAATTAGTATCTGTTCTTTTCAAACTTTTCCAAAAAAACAAAAAAAAGAAGGAAAGTTTCTAAATTCATTCAATGTGGACAGCATTACCCTGATACTCAAAATAGATAAAAACAGACCCCCCCCCCCAAAAAAATAAAACTACAGGCCAAACCTCTGATGGACATAAATGCAAATATTCTCAACACAGTATTAGCAATCCACATACAACAACATATTAAAAAAATCATTCACCAAAATCAAGTAGGAATCATTCATAGGATGCAAAAGTGGTTCAATACACACAAATCAATCAATGTGATACATCACATCAACGAAAGAAAGGGTAAAAACCGTATGAACTTTTCAGTAGATACAAACAAAACATTTGACAAAATTCATTATAAAACTCTTCAACAAAGTAGGTTCAAAGGAAAGATACCTCAACATAATAGAAGCCATATATGAAAAACCCACAGCAAACATAACCAATGGGGAAAACCTGACAGCTTTTACTCCAAGGTCCAGAAAAAGACAAGGATGTCTACTTTCACCACTTTTATTTAACATAGTACTGGAAGTCCTATCCACAGCTATCAGATAAGAAAAAGAAATAAAAGTCAGCCAAATTAGTAAAGAAGTAAAACTTTCACTATTTGCAAATGACATGGTACTATATAGAGAAAACCTAAAAGGCTCCCCCACTCCAAAAAAAAAAAAATACTATACGAACTGATAAATAAATTCAGTAAGATCACAGGATACAATACCAATATACAGAAATCCATGTATTTCAGTACACTAATAATGAAATAGCGAAAGAAATAAAAACAAAAATCCCATTTACAATTCCAGCAAAAATAAAATACCTAGGAATAAACTTAACAAGGAGGTTAAAGACCTATACTCTGAAAACTATAAAACATCAAGGGGAGGTGGGTGGGGGGATGGGTGAAATAAGGTGAAGGACACACTTATCATAAGGAGACTTAGTAATGTATAGAATTATTGAATCACTATACTATACACCTGATACTAATATATCACTCTATGTTAGCTATACTAGAATTAAAATAAATTATATATTACAAAGGTAAACAAATAGGGAAAATGAACCTAATCATGAAGTAACAGTCTGAATCTGCAAAAGACCAAGAATTATGCAACTCAACATCAAAAAATAAATAAGCTAATCAAACTGGGCAGAGGAGAGAAAGGCCAGAAGAGAGAGAGGAGTATATGCTGGGTGAAAAGTATCCCCCCACAATTCACAGCTACCTAGAATGTGAGAATGTGACATTATTTAAAAGTAGAGTCTCTAACTGTAAATAACTTAAGATGACATCAAACTACATTAAGGTGGGCATCAATGATACCTTTCTAAGAGGGAAATTCTGAACTTGAAGATACACACAGAGGGAAGATGGTATGAAGACACATAGGGAGAAGCCATATGAAGACAGAGGCAGAGACTGATTTTTCTATAGGCCTAGGAATGATAGGCACTGTTGGTGACCATCAGAAGCTAGGGATAAGAGACAGTCTCTCTATGGAGTCTCCATAAGGAACTGCCCCTGAAGATATATTGATTTTAGATTTATAGGACCCAGAACAGTGAGAGAATAAATTTGTTTCATCACTCATCATCAGGGAAATACAAGTCAAAACCACAATGAGATACAGCCTCACATCTGTCAGAATGGCAAAAATTAACAACTCAAGAAACAACAGATGTTGGGGAGGATGTGGAACAGGGGAAACACTGTTGCCCTGCTGTTGGGAATGCAAACTGGTGCAGCCACTCTGGAAAACAGCACGGAGGTCCTCAAAAATTAAAAACAGAATTACCCTATGACCCAGAAATTGCACTACTATGTATTTATCCAAAGGATACAAAAATGCTGATTCAAAGGGGCACATTCACCCCAATGTTTATAGCAGCAGTATCAATAATAACCAAAATATGGAAAGAGCCCAAATGTCCATCGACTGATGTATGGATAAAGAAGATGTGGTATATATATATATATATATACACACATACATACATACATATATATATATATATATACACACAAATATATAGTGGAATATTATTGGAATCAAAAAGAAAGTGGAATATTACTTGGCAATCAAAAAGAAGAGAATAAAGTGTTGTCATTTATAACAACATGAGTGGAATTAGAGTGTATTATGCTAAGTGAAATAAGCCAGAGGAAGAGATATTGTATGATTTAATTCATATGTGGAATTTAAGAAACAAAACAGATGAACACAGTGGAAGGAAAGGAAAATTAAGATAAAAACAGAGAGGAAGGAAAACCATAAGAGACTCTTAAATAAAGAAAACAAACTAAGGGTTTCTGGAGGAGAGGTGGGTAGGAGAAAGGGCTAGATATGTGATGGGCTTAATTAAGGAGGGCATTTGCTGGGATGAGCACTGGGTGTTATACCTAAGTGATGAATCACTGGGTTCTACTTCTGAAACCAATACTACCCTATAAGTAACTAACTTGAATATAATAAATAAAATTTTAAAAAGACACCCAATTTGTGATACCTCATTACAACTATAGGAAACTAATACAAGGGTATTAAGGAGTTATTAAGAAAATATATATAAAGGGAATTAGAAAGGCCTTATTGCTGCAAAGACCATGCATGATACCTACAGCTTAACTGTAGAGGGCTTGCAGTTAAGGCCTAACTGGCTGATAGCCCAACTGCTCCTATCGTACATTCACTCTTGCATTCATTCTGAGACTACATTTCCCACAGGCTGCTCTCAGCCAATGAAAGATGATAGGGCTATAAACGCAGGCTCATTTCTGTGAGATGTGAGACTCCTCTTTTCATGGGCAACATTGGCTCAATGACACCCCATTGAATTGGCTGAAGCTTTCTTAGCACTGTGCTGGAGTCTCTGCCTCTTCTACCCAGTCTTCCTTTCTGCTGCTTCTCTTTCACAGGTGCCAGATGTGCATCATGCTATTAACACTCACCTCGCCTTCTCAGGGTCCCTTTCCTTTGCCTCTTTCAGGTGTTCCTCCATTAAATAACTTGCATAGCCCATGTGTGGCACGTGGACATTAAACTGATTAAAGATATCGATTGGTGGGAAATTTCCTTTCAGATGTTTGGAAAATAGGAATGAAATGATGCTGTAGTCATTGTGAAAATACACTTTTCAGACTTTCAATTTGAGGGAACTCACTCCAGCTTCTGTATACTGAAATAACATCACATTTAAATCAAGGTCATGCTTACAACAGGCTGCTCCCAGCCAGTGCCTGAGCACTGCAGGGGTTGTAAGGCAAGCCTGTTCCTGGGAGATACAGGACTGCTCTAAAAGTCTATTCCAGCTGGAGGACTCTCTCTCTTTTTTTTTTTTTTTTAATTTTTTAATGTTTTATTTATTTCTAGAGAGAGAGAGAGAGAGAGAGAGACAGCATGAGCAGGGGACGGTCAGAGAGAGAGGGAGTCACAGACTGAAACAGGCTCCAGGCTCTGAGCTGGCAGTCAGCACAGAGCCCAACGGGGGGCTCGAACCCATGAACCGCGAGATCATGACCTAAGAGAAAGTCGGACGCTTAACTGACTAAGCCACCCAGGCGCCCCTGGAGGACTCTGTTTTGGTCATATCAATGCTTCCTTAGAATTCATAGCAGTCTCGGACACTTTCACCTACCTTCTGTCCCTCTTACCTCTGTCCATTGTCATCTCAGAATTCCCTTATCCTCCTCAGATATTTCCTCTCCCTCTCCATTTTCTCTCCTAGATATTGTCCTAATAAAATCCCCTCGCACATTTAATCCCATCTTGTGATTTGCTTCTCAGGAGACATGAACTAACACAAACCTTGCCAGAACTATGGAGCTGGCTGGTTACTGCTAAGTTGTATGGTTTCCCAGAGGTACAATATTGCTGTAAACAGCTGTTAAAACTAAATGTGAGAGCTATAGAGCCTCTTGGTAGATTTTAAAGAGGACTTATGTTTCTCAGTGGAAGTGCTAACACAACCAAGAAGCAGACTAAGGATCTGATAGAGTCTCAAAGATCCACAGACATTTAAATGCCAGTGTGAGTCTGTCAATGCTAAGATCAGAATCTTATTGGAGAAAATCTTAGGACCATGAAATATAGAATGAAGACTTTTGCTTGGATTCTCCTGAGGATGTTGTGCCTGTAGACTCCCCTGAGCTCTCAGAGTTTTCATATGTGGCCCACTCTTTCCTAATAAGAGCTAGTACATTCTAAGTTCCAGAAGACACAGAAGAGGTCTCTCTCTGACAGAAAAATAGGTACTTCTTTCAGGAGACGCATTCATCTTCTTTCCTAGCTGCCATGACTCAATCTCACCAGAGTCTGTTTAGGGATATGATGGACCTAATAAGGGAAGAAATATAA
Source organism: Proteles cristata cristata (assembly GCA_017311185.1). NCBI lineage: Eukaryota > Metazoa > Chordata > Mammalia > Carnivora > Hyaenidae > Proteles > Proteles cristata. Next base: position 573,587 of record JAESUZ010003900.1, on the reverse strand, counting down.
TATGCACTGAAGTAGATGCCAGGGTTAGACAGCACAAACTTGTAGAAGTAACCCTGGGCTTGGTGTGGAGCATACGTAATAGAGGTGGTTAGATATAAAAGTGGATTAGCAAGAATCCATTGATGTGAAAGCAATTTCTCAAGACATAATATGTAACTACTTAGCCAGAAACCCACAGGATAAGGTGAAGTTGCTATTAGGGTGCCCCTTAGAAACCTGGAGAAAGCAACGGCTGACCCCAAGCCTCTGGAATGATCCTAATCCTTTAGGGGAAGAATGAGACAGTTGGTGGCAAGTCAACTGCATTTCCATCTTTTAAGAGCTAACGGTACATTAGAACAGAGATAGATACCTATTGCAGGCATAAATTTGCCTTTCCTGCTCTCAGAACCTCACCCTGCATGACCATTCATGGAGTTACAGAATGCACAATTTCCCAAGTATGGAATCCCATACAATGTAATATATGATCAGTACCCACTTTACAATGAAGAAGGTACATTAGTGAACCCATTACCATCCTGGGTAATATCACATACTATGCAATCCAGAAGCAGCTGGCTTCAAAGAGCATTAAAATGGCCTTCTTAAAGGCACAGGTGAAAAATTAGTTTAGAGAAAATATTCTAAAAGATTGGGGTGCCATCATTTAGGTAAAATACATTCATTAGTTTAAAGATCTTTATATGATGCCATGTGCCCCAAAAGAAGATTACATGGATGCAGGAAACCAAGAAAAGAAGGAAGAACAACTACATTGGTTATCACCCTCAAAGACCTAGTGGGAGATTTGGGGCTTCCTATCCCCATACCTCTAGGGTCGGCATGGTTGGATGTTCTAGTTCTTAAAATGTAGTGGTTGATTGAATAGTCAAGGATAGGTTGAACGTCCTGGTCTCTCATCCTCTAATTAACATTTGTAGAAGGCTGCATTCACATGCTATATAAAATATTCTTTTAAAGGCACATGGGTACATTCATCAAGATATACCATATAAGATATCAGGGTATTAAAAGAGTATGAAGCTATAAGAATTAGTTCCTCCCCTGAAACAACTAATGAGCTGAAAAGACCTGCCTGAGTCAATTATTCTGGCACCAAGGTTTGAAAGCATGGGATTGTCCCTGAAGTCTGGATAGAGAAAGAATTTGCATCTGGAAATCTAAGACATAATGGCCATGAAAGATGGAGATCAGGACCAGCTAGGACAGCCATAAAGGTATTTGGGGCTTCTTGTGTACAGAAACCAACAAGTAATAAAAGTCACCAAGCTGGCAGGCTTCTTTCACATGTATCAAACCTGTGCTGCAGTTTGAGGGTTCTCCTTTTCTTGTCTGGGCCCCTCCCCTTTATCCTTCTCAAACATCACTTGTACATCTAGTCGTGTCTTGGCATCTTCTTCCCGGAGGACATGAACTAACATAGTACCTGAAAGGAACTGAACCAGTAATGTGTTGGGAAAAGCAAATGAAGGGAGATATAGTACCAGATGAGACTGAAGATGCAAGTAGATCCAAATCATCAGACCATGTAAGAACTTATGCTCTGGATTTTGTTCTTTACCCTAAGAAAACCAAGAAATCTCTTTAAGAAGCCAATGCTAAAGAAACCCTATACTGAAATGTTTGCTTGAAATACGAACTACAGGGACATACAATAGACAAAAGTAAGCTATTTAAGTCTATGAATGATAGCAAGTCATCAGTCTTCAATAACAGTTGGGACTAATAAAAAGCCACTTAAAGACAGACTTCATTAAATGGTACAAGTTGATGTTCTTGGCTAAAAGAAAAAAAGAAAGGAAGAAAGAAAATACTTTAAATAATTTATGCACAGAAAGAACATCTTTGGAATAGTCTCAACAGTTTATAGAACTGACAAAACTTCTGGTGGCTCAATGTGGTGGCCATGAAAATGTACCTTTGGAGATACCCCGATGTCCACATCAGACCATGTGCACTCCAAGCTGCTCCTCGTCAATGAGTGAATACTGCTAAAGTACTACATAAGGCTGGCTATTTCTGCCCAATGTGGAATTCTCTAATGTGTAGTTTTATCTTAGGGACGTCCCACTGACCTGGCCAAAACTCTCAGAAATATCCATTTCTGAGAAGAAAGAAAGAAAGAAAGAAAGAAAAGAAAGAAAGAAAGAAAGAAAGAAAGAAAGAAAGAAAGAAAGAAAGAAAGAAAGAAAGAAAAAGAAAGAAAGAAAGAAAGAGAGAGAGAGAGAGAGAGAGAGAGAGAGAGAGAAAGAAAGAAAGAAAGAAAGAAAGAAAGAAAGAAAGAAAGAAAGAAAGAAAGAGAAAGAAAGAAAGAAAGAGAAAGAAAGAAAGAAAGAAAGAAAGAAAGAAAGAAAGAAAGAAAGAAAGAAAGAAAGAAAGAAAGAAAGAGAAAGAAAGAAAGAAAGAAAGAAAGAAAGAAAGAAAGAAAGAAAGAAAGAAAGAAAGATCCTTCTCCTTCTCTTTTTTTATGGGCATCAGATCTATATCTCAGTTTAAAGGTTTTCCTGGTCTATTGCCATTTCCTCACTCTTCTCCATCCTCTTCCAGGAATTCCCCCCTAGTAAATCTTTTCCAACATCTTCACCCATTTGGTATATCCTTCTTAGAGGCTACTCAGGATTTATAAATGGACAAAACCCGAAGGAGAATGACTGAGCTAAAAGCTATCCCTAAGCTTACCCCACAGGAGGAGCCAGGTTTGACGCTGCTGACAGCCACACTGTCACTGCTCTGCTCACTGTCGTCAGTGGAAGCAGTCACCAGTGCTGTTGCCAGACTCTTGATACTGTCTCTCCTGCACCCACCCCCACCATAATAAATACCTTCTCAGTTGTACCTGCACATCACATTATTCCCTTAAGATTCAAAGTGCCATAACTAGTGAATGATTAGTTGAGCATGAATATGTGTTTAGACTACCAATGACAGGAAAAGGAAGGTTGTTCCTTATTATTATTATAGGGAGGTATTATACTGCATTCCACAAATATTTCTTGCAATGAGGAGCTACACTAAATAAGTAGAGGATTAGACATTCGAAGGCAAACCAAAGTATTCACAGCAAATGTAGACCAAAATTTCAAGGCAAATAATGAAAAAAAGTATTAACAATTTTTATTAACTTATATATATGTAAGTTATATACTTATATAACAAAAATACAGAAATTTTATGATTTTTATATTTTAAAAAATATTATGTATCTGTCATATATTTAACCTATATTTAAGAAAGTAGGATGTGCATTAATTTTTGTAAATCATAAATTGTTTATATGTGATTATTCCAGTTAAATTTCATATTAGTCCAGTATAATATTTAAATTTTAACTTTTAAAACACAGTAATAAAAAAGGTCATTTCTACAGATTATTCAAGGAGTTTATCAATTTTCCTAATAACCCTTTGTAATCCTTTAATATGCAAGTCATATCTTTGAAATGCCAATCATATCATTATTCTTTTACTTTACTGTTAACTGGTTTAATTTTGCCATTCCAAGAAACAGTAAAGTTCTATGTGTTCTGGTTCAGATTACCTGCACTTGATGACATCCACCATGGAATTCCGTTGCAGAGACAAGTAACTAATCTCTGTGTGATTTCTTTTCTCAGATAAATAGGGATTAAAGTGCCTTCTTCTTAGATATGTTGTGAAGACTGAACAAGCATGTATCTCAGAACAGTGCCTAACACATAGTAGGTGTTCAATGAGTGTAACCTGTTACCATAATCTTTATTTGACAATATTTTGTAGGTGGTGTCAGCATATTTTAAACATCATTTCCTCAGACTTCCAGAAACCAGACATCAGTTCCAAGTTTTACAGTTTAAATTTGGAATTGACTTGCATTTTTAATAATATTTTGGATGTTGAAGGCAGGTAAATACATGATAGATAGTAACAGATATGTGTGTATGTGCATTAGCAAGAAATTTATTCAACTGTTGATAATTAATTGGTGTAATGGGTTAGGATAAATGCTATGTTAAACTGAGAACGATGTCTGAGTGTGGACTAATTAAATAAGTGGTGGTTTAATTAATGCATATTTTTATATTATGACTGTGTTTATATGCACTTCTCTAATGGATTTATGGAAAATAGAATCACAGTTACATAAAATAAGAAAGAAGTTGTGGAAGAGAGGGATTCTAGGGCAAGGTTGTATTTTTCTTTACCTATTTTTTAATTAAAAATAATCTATTTCCTATCTGAAAATGAATATTCTAGAAAGTAAAAATGTTTTCTCCCTATTTTGAAGTTTGCAAAAGCTCAAAAAAGAATAACATTCATTCAGATAAACTTGGTTTTAAATATTGTTATCCTGAAAGCTCTTAAAAACAGCAAAGGGAATATTTTGTAAGGAAACAATATATAAGCTTTTCTTTTGAGGGTCTCAGAGAACTTCATTAAATTTTTATCTCATTTACTATGTAAATTTGGCTTGAGGAAGAAGTTTAGAGATTTCTTTTTCAGTCCTCTGAGGATGGACTAACATTCTTAATGCATGATACAAGGACATTCTTACCTTTCCATAGTCATCGCAGAGTCTGCTTTGCTTTCTACTCTCTAGGAAAGTAGCCTTTTATTTATATTTTTTTAAGGTTTTATTTATTTCTGAGAGAGAGAGACAGCATGAGCAGGGGAGGGTCAGAGAGAGAGAGAGAGACATAGAATCTGACACAGGCTCGAGGCTCCGAGCTAGCTGTCAGCACAGAGCCCGATGTGGGGCCTGAACCCACGAACTGTGAGATCATGACATGAGCCGAAGTCGGACGCTTAACCAACTGAGCCACCCAAGCGCCCTCAAAAGTAGCCTTTTAAAATTTCCTTTTGCAGACGACACTCTTTCTTGCCTCAGGGACTTTGCACATGTTATTCCACCCTCCTAGATTACTCTTTTCCCCATTCTCCCCTTTGCCTATTAACCTTTACTTATTCCTAAAATTTCAGTTTTATTATTATGTTCTCAGGGAAATCTTTCCTGTTCATCACTTTTTTAATGCTCTTGAACTACATTTTTCTCCCTCATAGCAATTCTTATTTATTAGTTATTAGTGGTTACTTACTCTCCACAGATTATAAAAGTCATTAAAACATCAAGCACACCATTATTGTTACTGACTGTATCCCAGTGCCTAGCAGAGTTCTGGCCACAGAGCAGATGCTCAATACATATTTATCATATAAATAAAAAAGATGTTTTATGCAAAATAAGTTAATGAATTGGCTTCATGGAATCAAAGAGTCTATTTAAATTTCATGCAGTTGTGTGTGAATATAACAGAAAAGAATCAATAGTTTCTGTTAAGCTTGTTCCAGTGTTTTTATAATAAGGATTGAGGACAATGAAGATTCAGAAAAGATTCTTAACTTTTTTTTTTTAACTCGTTCAACCAGTTTTTATTGAGCATCTACTCTATGCCCAGCACTTCATTTAGGTGCCACAGAGAATACAACACAGGTAGAAGACATGGTATCTGCCCTCAGATAGCTTACAAAGCTAGAGGCAGACATCAGATGGACGTGTGACATGGGTAGCATGGGACACACAGAGTGCAACTTCCAGTGTGGAGGCCGAGACACTGACATGCCAGCAGCTGGTGACATGTGGTCTCTGGAGCAGGACACTGGCATGGGGCCTAGAACAGGTGAGGACAAAGGCCATGGGGTGTGGGCACAAGAGGGGTCTGGACACAGAAGCTGGGTCGTGGGGTTATTAGAAATGAGCCAATAATAAGCAGAAGAGCTAGGGTTTAAACCCAGTCTTTCTGCTTCTAATTCCCGGCATAACCTAATGTACACTACATATTTTAATATTTATTCAAAAGCAATACTTTTTAACAATATGTTCTATATTGCACACTATCTTAGGTGGGAGGGATTCAGAGAGAAAAGGCATAGACCATTTCAGATGCTACTCATAGAATGATGCTACTCAGAATATTGAAGAATATATTCATAAAATATAAAATATTACCAAAACTAGAAATAATAGAATATTGCTATTTCTAAAATCAACAGAAAAAATCATATAAATACATACACATGTAAACCCATTTATTGGTTTTCACAGAGCATCTTCAAGCACCATATATTTGGTCCTTTCCAACAACCCTGTGAATTATTTGTATAATTTTATTTCCCTTATTTTTCAGATAAGGAAGCTAAGATACTAAATAAATTAAATACCTATTCAGGAGATAGAGAAGTTATGGTCATGACTAGAACTCCTGGTACTGGATGTCCTAGATGGGGCTCTTCTCAGTAAACTTCACTGAATGAAAAACATAATATTTTAGGAAAACAGAAAATTCAAATTTCAAGACTGCTAAACAAAGGATACTTTTCTCATTATGGTAAAAAATGATGGTAATGATTATGATACTCTTATATGTATTTTTAATTGTAAATAACGTTCTTTTGAATGTCATGATATAGGAAATCTATTGTTGGTAGTACATTTTATCACAATATGTCTGGCTGATTTTGGATATATTGATGTTTTATCAATTGGAAAGGATTGAAACATGGCGAGAAATTTGGTCATATGCTGAAGAACTCTGTCTCCTTTTTGTAGATAAGTAGGTAGTATGGCTATTTTTGTGCTATCTTATCCAAGCTTAAACAGAAAACACACACACACACAGAATCTTAGGTTAAGATAAAAAGAAACTGATACCTGGTCCAATTCACATCATTTCATAGCAAGCCTACCTTTGAAGCTTATGAGCAAACCCATTCCCATTTCATTCTTGACTATTCAAATTCCACATGCTTTCAATGTCTAGTTCAACTCATTCTTTCTTTGATTAGAATTCAGCGAAGTATGCCAGCCCATTACAGTTTCTCTCTTCTCAAATCCTTTTGGGTTTATGCCAATAATTCTTAGTTGATTTTTATCCAAAAAACCTTAGACATTTGTATTCATAACCTACCCCCTAGATATACTCATATTTTGATATTCCCAATTTTTTTCAACAATACAAAGCAAATAATCACACATTTTTTGACATCACATGCATAAGAATTTCCACAACATATGAATATTACTAGCCTTTCAAAATGGTAAAACATGAAAATCTGTAATATAATAGTAATAGCTAACATGTACATCTACAGTATTTGCCATATGTCAAGAGCCCTAAGTCACTTATTCCTCATAACAACTTGAAAAAGTAGAAATACTAGTATTCCCATTTTCTGGAGGAAATAAAAGTGCAAATGAGTTAAATTACTGGCTCAAGAATACACTCCTAATAAATTGCAAAGCTAAGACCTTAATTTATGCAACTTGAACCCATAACCTATGCTCTTAACCAAAAAAATGCACTTGAGTTTGTGTACAACTTTCAAATTTTACCAGCTGTAACTTCAACTCTTCCTTCCCCATCAAAAAACAGATTGGAATGTAATTGAGGTAACATTATTGTAAAATGTTTAATACACACAAAAAAATTCAAAACCTTAGGGAATTTAACTTTTATTAATAGCAAGTTTCATATGTATAGTGTATAACCAATACATTAAGAGATATAAGCCCAGAGTTACTTCCTAACTCATATTTTAGAAATGACTGTTTACTGCAATAAATTTGTAAGCAGCAGAGCCTAGCATTTATGCTGCCCTCATATGCTCATAATGCTAAGACAGTTGCTGAGTACATAGTAAGTTGTTTAATTGATAAAAACTTTCCGGCATACCCTGTTAATTCTAAGATCGTTTTTCAAGCTTGGCTGCACATTAAAATCAACAAGGGAGCTCCTTAAAAAAACAAATATCCAGACCTCACTCTCCCTGAGATTCTGATTTAATTTGTCTTTGGTGGGTGCATGCATCAGGTGATTCTTCTGTGTGCGAAGGGGTGAAAACCAAGGATCCAACAAATGGTTACCTTCACAGGAACTGATGGTGCAGGAGGGGCAGCTGTAGTGTTGAAAGGAAGGAAAGAGTAGCAATAAGAAATACTAAAGGGAAGGAGATAGTTTAAAAAAAAAAAAAAGTCATTCATTTGTACCTTTCATCTTAAAATAACCCCTACAGTCAGTTATATTTTTCCTACAAATGAGCTTTTTGCAATCATTTAGTCCCCTAAACCTTAATTTTAGATTTGAAAAAATATTGGAGAGATGTTTTTAAATCTTAGAATTAAACTTTTACTGTCTTAAATCATACTGCCAGGAAAAATTGCATTTGTCTGCTGAACATATGAACTTATATATCAGTTAATGAATATTGATCACCCTCAATTTCTATTTGAAGTTAGGTTCTGATAACCATGTAACTCAGCCTCTTTGAGGCATGTCCACTAGCCTTCAGTAACTGATTTCGAGAAATTAACATGCATACACACTGATCCAGACCTACTGAATCTGCTTCTACCAGCCCTACTCTCATATTGCTAGCATATGTGATTCATTTGCTGATACTAAATTTATGACTTCGGTTCAGTCCTCAACCATATGGATATTCATCTCACTGCCATTTAAATTTCCCATCAATGGGGCGCCTGGGAGGCTTAGTCGGTTGAGTGTTCGACTTTTGCTTAGGTCATGATCTCGAGGTTCGTGAGTTCGGGCTCCACGTCGGGCTCTGTGCTGACTGCCAGCTCAGAGCCTGGAGTCTGTTTCAGTCTGTATCTCCCCCTCTCTCTGACCCTCCCCTGCTCACGCTGTCTCTCTCTCTCTCTCTCTCTCTCCTAGAAATAAATAAAAATCATTAAAAAAATAAAATAAAAGTTCCCATCAATTAACTTATCATGTTTTACCATTTATTATTGTTTTTTTTTTGTCACCAATATGTCAAAGACTAAAAGTACTTTCACTTCCTAAGATCACAAGTTACTTTCACTTCCAGAGATCACAAGTTTTGACAGCTTCCTCTTCTTACTTGTTGTTGATATTTTTTTTCCCTTTTCCAATGTGTGTTGACTTCATTTAGAAACTTATCTAATCCAGAGTTTGCTCAGGAAACACTGTTAAATTTTGAAAAGAAAACCTATGGTAATCCAGAAATCTGTTTCATTGTCTATAGTTTAACAAAATCTTGCCTATGCAATGAATAGCTTTGGGGCATACAGAAAGAAAAATACATTTGTGCTTAGAGAAAATAAAAGCTCAGTGACAAACCAAAAGATCTATTCAGTATATTTTATTTTCTATAATTGAATACTCTATTATTGGTAAATAACTCATCTTTAGAGCTTTTGATTAGATTGTTGAACACATAGTGTTATTTCTTACCCATGATTCTTTGTATTTGAATGTAAAAAAAACAGATTAGATTATCTGCATTAACTAGAAATAATTGATCTGATAAATGACAGAATAATCCCTTCATTTCCATTGTTTAATTTTCTTATTGCTTTTTAAAAAAGAAGTTTTTAATAAATCATGAAGATATTACTTCCATCTTTAAAATTAAAGTAATATGGAAATTTTCTACCAAAATAATATTGTTACGTTGAAAATGCCATCTTCCACGTTCTTAGTTATAAATGTTCATTGTTTTTCTCTATGAACTTACTTTTTTAAAATTAAGATTAATTTAAATCTTAAGACAATTATGATACCATTTCCATCTTTTCCCTAATTTAAGTGAAAATTAATATTAAAAAAAGAGTTCTATGTTCAAGAATGTAAAATTCGGAGGATCCAGTTTTGTCTTAAGTATTTCAATGCATTCGATAGAAAGTATTATTAAAATTTTACTTACTTGACTCTTTATTGTCTGTTGTAACAACCTATAAGTAAATATATATGCATGAAAGCAAATTATAAATTGATTTCACTATCAATGTCTGCTACTCCTTGTGTTAACTCATAGCACAAATCAAATATGGTATCTTTCAAAACAGAAAAAGAGAACATAATTCTTGCTTACTATTCAAAGTTAAGAATTATTGTTGATTCTGGTCATACAGGAGGAATGGGCAGAATATTACAGAAAAATTTATCAAATCTCTACCTATGTTGCTGTTTTATCTCTGTTATACATCGTGTATACTAATAAAGGGTATTCTTCAATCCTCCATTTTTCTGTGCCGAAATATGATTAAAAATGCCCACACATACATAAAATCATATGCATATGATATATTTGCATATATTGAGGAACTTGGAATTCAGAACAAGTCATTATAACACAATGTCAGGTGAAATACAATTTTAATGTAGTCATTCAACAAACACTTCATGATATGAATAGGCCCTGTCCTTCTAGGCCTTAGAGCTGGGCAGATGAGACAGTTCAAATATTGTGTGATCTGCCCAAAAGTAAATATTGAACTTTTTCAATTTATTATTTTGAAAGCTAAACTACAGAATTTATTTGAATTTTATCAATTTTTCTGTTAATGTCCTTTATCTCTTCCAAGGTCCAATCCAGAACCCCATAATGCATTTAGTTCTTGTGTGTCCTCAGCTGCCTCTAACCTCTGAAAGTTCTATTTTTGTCTCTCATAATAACCTTGACACTTCTGAAGAGTAGTGGTACTTTGTAGACTGTCCCTCATTTTGTTTGTCTGATGTTTTCTCATGATTGAAGTTATACATTTTAAACAAGAATACCACAGAAATGTCACATCAAAAGTACATGATGATGACATGGATGGATCTAGAGAGTATAATGCTAAGTGAAATAAGTCAGTCAGAGAAAAGCAAAAAAAAAAAAAAAAGATTTCTCTCATATGTGTAATTCAAGAAACAAAACAAACGAACGAAGGGGAAAAGAGAGAGACAAACTAAAAACTTAACTATAGGAAACCAACAGATGGCCACCAGAGGGCAGATGGATGGGGGGAAGGGTAAAATAAATGAAAGGGATTAAGAGTACACTCAACTTGATGAGAACTGAGTAATACATGGAAGTGCTGAAGCATTATATTGTACATCTGAAACTAATATAAGACTGCTAACTATACTTGAATTAGAAAGTTTTAAAAAAGTATATGATGTTGATATATATTATTACTGGTGATGCTTTCCTGGACACTTGGGTCAAGGTGGTGTCACCAAGGTTTTCTATTGTAAAATACTCTTTTTCCCTCTGAAAGTAATGAATATAGGGAGGATAGTTTGGGACTATGCAAATATCCTGTTGTCTTCATACTTTCACCTATAACTTTTAGCATTTATCATGCAACAACTATTACTGTGTTGTTCTAATGGTGATTTCCTATATCCCTTATTCTTCTACAATAACTGCAATTCTTTGGTAACAAAACATTGTCTTCTCTTCTCCCATTTATTTATTTATCCAATGATTTATTCACATCATGAATATTTTATTTTAGAGGTTATAATCAAATAGTATTGTTATTTATTTTGTTACTCAATCTGTCCAAACTTTGCAGTTAAGACCTCTTTTGGGTTGGCTCCTTTGCCCTTTTGATGTGTCCCCATTCGTTTTTGAGGATTGTTCTGGCACTACAAATGCTCTAAGCTTGTGTTTTCTCGGTTTGAGCTCTATAACCAACCACTTCCAGAAACTCTGGATCCTTTTCTTGAAAATGGTCTTCAGAAGCCAAGATTAGAGTGGTAGGTGTATTCACTTCTACTTGGGTATAACTTATTGTAATCTCTTTAAGGAGCAGTGCTAGAAGATTAGGCAGCTGTATGTGCACGCGTGCGTGCACACACTCACACACACACACACACACAAACACCCTTCATATATCCTTCATCTACATACATGTATATTAACTTCTTTTTCTATGTATATTTTTTAAACCACAAATCATCTAATATTTCCGATTCTAATATGCCACAGGTTTTATTATAATCTTTAGCCCTTTATTATTTGTAACTTTTTTTTTCTGACAGGAGAATCTGACAGGAGAAACTCCTTATCTACGATATAGATACTTATTTATTCCATCCTTGTACACAAATAGCTTTAGAATGACTAACCCATTGACCCTGTGAGAAACTGAAACTGTGAAAGCACAATATTCCTGTATCAATTATTTTGTCTTTAGCCTATATCCAGTCAAAATTCTGTTTTCAAATTATCTTAAGATCAGTTATTTTCTTCTCCATTATTATTGTTATGTAATTCATTTGTAATAAATTAGATTTATTTGTTTCAGCTTGTATTCCATTTTGGGTCCCCTCACACTTGAATACAGCTGTATTTATTTTTAACTTACAGACAGTAAAATTCTCTTTGTACTGTTCCATTTCATGGGTTTTGACAAAGCATAGATAGTTATTTTTTTTGATGAAGAAGAATTCAATCTCAATGGGTGCATGCTTTTAATTTTCTTTTCACCTTATAAGTCCAATTTAATAGCCACATGGGCTTAATAAGAGATGTGATTAATTGTGTCAGCAAGAGAATATTCCAGCTACAGTGGTCTCAGTTCTATTCCTCAGACACACTGGACCTCTTCATGCCTCAGGGCCTTTTCCTCCATTATTCCTTTGCCATGAACTTTCTGCCATATTTATGTTACCATTGCTGGCTCTCTCATCTACTTCAAGTCTTTGTTTGAACGTTGTTTTCTTATTGAGCCTTTATTTTATTGAACACAGAGCTTAAACCTACAACTTTTGGGGCGCCTGGGTGGCTCAGTCAGTTAAGCCTCCAACTTCGGCTCAGGTCATGGTTCGCGGGTTCGAGCCCCGCGTTGGGCTCTGTGCTGACAGCTAGCTCAGGGCCTGGAGCCTGTTTTGGATTCTCTACCTCCCTCTCTCTCTGACCCTCCCCTGCTCACGCTGCCAATCTGTCTCTCTCAGAAGTAAATAAAACATTTTTTAAAATTTTTAAAAAACACTACAACTTTTCACAATTGTGATTCCATACCTATATTTCTTTCTTCTCTGAAGAACATATAATCTGTCTTAAACAATAATATGTGTCTCTGATTTGTTAAATATCTCCTTCCCCAAAAAAAATGAAGGTAGGGATTTTTGTCTGTTGTATTTACTATTGTATCTTCAATAACTAGAACCATATCTGTGACATTATACTCATATTGTATACTCAATATACTTATATTGACTTTCAAATATCTTGAGTACTACTAACCCCTCTTCCTGCTCTTGCTATTACCTTAGTTAAAACTTTCATCTTTTTCTGTAGACCTTCACATTAAATTCCTACGTGATCTTCATGATTTCCAGTTTTGTTCTATTTGGCAGAAACTTGTTCTAATTTATATCTTTCTTAAGGAACTTTAAAGAGTTCTCATAATTTATTTCAGTGATTTTCAAACTGTGCTCTATATAAATCTACAGAGAACCTTTTATCCATTGTACAAAAGGAAACAAACAAGGATGGGTAAAAACGTAGGTAAATGTATAGTCAATAATATAGGAGTTCAGATAAGTCCTTGTTTATGACTTCTAGGGTTTCCATAAATAGATTAGGAGGGCATTTGCCTGGAGCAAGTCAAGGGAAAATGTGGAGGGTGTGTGATATATAAGATCATAAAATTTTAAATAATAGCTGTACAGGAAGGGTAAGAGAATAGGCTAGGGAGATTTATAAGCAATATGAGACAATTTAAACCCTATTTCAATTTGTGGATCACACATTCATATTAGCATTATTCTGCATGATTTGTTGATTTTTCTGCAGCCCAATTCAGCTACCTGGGAATGGAGAAATGAAGGGGGCTAGTTGAATGCCTCTAGGGTTGGTTTCTTCCACCTGGATTTACCATGGAAAGACAATAGTACAAGTGAACTGAAGATATTGTCAACAGAATAAAATTTAGAAATGCCTAAAAATACAAACTAACAAAAAGTCAGGTATACTGATGCATTTTATATGTCAACTTGACTGGACTCAGGGTTTCCCAGATAGCTGATAAAACATTATTTCTCAGTGTGTCTGTAAGGTGCTTCTAGAAGAGATTGGCATTTGAATCAGTAAATTGAGGGTGGGGGGGAGGGGGGGAAGATCTAGTCTTATCAATTGGAAAGGATATTATCCAATCTGTTGAGGATCCTGATAGAACAAAACAGCAGAGAAAGTGTGAATTCTCTTTCTTTTTCTGAGCTAAGGCATCCATTTTCTCAGACAATGGAGACTCTGGTTCTTGAGGCCTCAGATTCCAGGACTTAATGCAAACCATCACCCTCAGTTTTCAGGTCTTCCACGTTAGTTCAGAGTTATACTATGAGTCCCTGGCTCTCAGGCCTTCAGACTCAGACTTCATTATACCACCAGCTTCCCTAGATCTTCAGCTTGCAGAGATCTCAGCCTCCATAACCCCCAGAATAAAACTCTTGTCTGTCTGTCTGTTTGTCTTTCTATCCCATTGTTTCTGTATCTCCAAAGAATACTGACTAGTGCATCAGGATAGGGCTGAGAGGTGGTAATACAACAGAAGAGTTATGAGATAAGAACAACAATAAACTATGGGCATATACCTATTTGTGACAGAATCTATGCTTTGGTCATGACAAACATTTTTTATTGTGAGAGAGAGCATGTGTGCACGCAAGTGCACAAGCAAGGGAGGGGCAGAGGGAGAAAGAGAGAATCTTAGGCTCTATGGCTAGTGTGGAGCCCGACACAGGGCTCGATCCCACAACCCTGGGATAATGACTTTAGCCGTACTCAAGAGTCAGATGCTCAACCTATTGAGCCACCCAGGTGCTGTGATCATGACAAACATTTTAAATGAAATTGAATAGAAAAGAGAAACAAAGTTCATTCTATATAACAAAGGATTCTATCAAATCCCTATTCTAGAAACCCAAAGTCAGAGTGTAAAATGAGAAGAAGAATTGGAACAAAACGTGAGGTGGAAAAAAAAGGGTGAGGAAAAGACAATGGGTGAGGAAAAGAAAGTCTGGCTTTTATTTCCTGCCTCAGTGACCTGCTGCCCTCCTCCTCCAAAATCATTCATGAAGAAAACTGGGAGAATGTTATAGATGTTAGGAACTAAGAAAACAACGAGGGAGCATCCCCGGGTTTGAAAACGGTTCTAAACTGGCATCCCTAAAGTAAAATCTTGACTGAAGTAGATATGCAGAAGAAATCCAGCAAAGTAGAGTGATTAGTAATGTTTTTATGGTGCTCTGCCATAAGGATCAAAGTTTCTCTGACCAAAGACTTAGTCCACCTAATTATCATTAAACACTACATCCTTAATGTACTCTGCTGCACTGTGCAGCTGATGTTTCAGGGGGATGTGGGTAACCAAAACACAAAAGTGAAAGCAACCATCTGAAACAAAATTATTAAACTCATAGAAACAAGAACTTAGAAAAAGCATGAAAAAATATGTTTGAGATATAAAATATTAGATTGGTAATCCAAACAGAAAAATCTTTCTTAAAAAAAAATAAGTAGAATTCTTAGATACAAACATTGTAGACGTTAAAATGAAGAGTGCGATATTTATAACGTACAGCAGAATAGTTGGATACAGCTGAAAGGTAAAGAATAAATTGTATATTAGATTGAGAGGCTTATTTAGAAGATGCCCAGACAAAATGATAGAAAGTTGAAAAGAAAGCTAAAAAAAATGGAGGCTAGAAATAAGTGTCATCATCTTGACAATAATAGTCTCCAAAAGGGAGGAGGATAAATGGATGGAAAGAAATATTTGAAAAAAATACAGATATATATTTTAAGAATTAACATGTGGGCCTGAGTAGCTCAGTTGGTTAAACGTCTGACTTTCGCTCAGGTTGCAATCTCACAGTTCATGGGTTCGAGCCCCAAATCAGACTCTGCTGACAGCTCAGCCTGAAGCCTGCTTCAGATTCTGTGTCTTCCTCTGTCTCTGCCCTCCCCCCACTCACCTCTGTCTCTTTCTCTCTTTTTCAAAAATAAACAAATATTTTTTTAAAAAATTAAGAAAAGAATTAATAAAAATAATATAAGACACAAGCTGAGAGAGTCATAGACTAAAACCTATACCTGGACACATTACACAGAATGTAAAGTATTAAAGACACAGAGAAAATTCTTAAAGCTTCAAAAAAAATAGCAGATTATTTTAACAATAAAAGAACCAAAGTGATAGCAGACTTCCTAAGAGCAACACTGGGTATGAGAAGACTATACTAATAAGTTTAAAGTGTTAAAACAAATGGAAATAATCTGTTATTCATCTAAATTGTCATTCCAATATGAATGAATAATAAATATATTATTAGGCATAGGTCATGACAGGTTTACTATAAAAATAGGTACACTAATAACTCTGAAGGAAGTTCACAAATATAAGGAAAAATAAATAGAAAATATTTCCAGAAAGTAGGAATGTGAAGGCAAGCCATTACTTGATAAGGCTTATTGTGATCAAGACATATATACATACACACATACAAACATATACACATATATACATACATTGTAAATTTATAATTTACCAAAACTAAAATTCAAGACAAAATCAACATGTTAATTGTAAGATTTGGGGGTTGTTGTCTTTTTCATTTAGACATTCTGTTGGGTGAGGAATTGTATCTAATTGTGATTTTACTTGGACTTTCCTGATAGCTAATGATGTTGAGCATCCTTTCATTCATGTGCCTTCTTTTGTAAAATGTCTGTTTCAGTATTTTGATTTTGCCCATTTCTGATTGCACTGTTTTGCTTTTCTTTCTGTGATTGATTCTCTCTCTCTCCTCCCCCCAATCTGTACACACCCGCACACACACACACACACACACATATAAAAATCAAAGTAGTGCAAGTCTTCCAGCTTTGTTCTTATTCTACAAAACTGCTTTATTTACCGATTTTAAATTGCTTCTATTTTCATATAAATTTTAGAATCAGCTTGTGAATTTCTACCAAAATATGACTGTCGGCATTTTTATTTGGATTGCATCGAATCAATAAATAACTTCAGGAAAAATTAACACCTTAACAACATTGCCTCTCTCAGTGCATGAACTTAGCATATCTCACAATTTACTTAGGTCTCTTTTCATTTTTCCCAGAATTATTTTGTTTATAGCATACAGGGCTAATAACTATTTTGATAAAGTTATCTCTAAATATTCCATGTTTTTTCATGATGCATCATCCCTTTTAAAATTAGCTTCTACAAACATTTTTTAAATAATATGTATTTGGAAATAATCAAATTTAGAAGGGACAGTAAAAGAATTAACCCAATTATAAAGCTTAACTATGTACCTATTAGATCTTTGGATCTACTCTATTACTTCACAACTCAATGACAATTTAGTGTCCCTTGAACATTTCCAGTGATGAGAAGTGCCCCTCTTGTTAAAGCAACCCATCGTAGTTTCTTTAAAAATATTCTAAATATTAGGAGCACCTGGGTGGCTTAATCGGTTAAGCGTCCGACTTTCGCTTAGGTCATGATCTCGCGGTTCGTGGGTTCGAGCCCTGGGTCGGACTCTGTGCTGACTACCAGCTCAGAGCCTGGAGCCTGTTTCTGTCTGTGACTCCCTCTCTCTCTGACCCTCCCATGCTCACGTTGTCTCTCTCTCTCTCCTAGAAATAAATAAAACATTAAAAAAAAAAGCAATCCTAATTGATCTTTAATATAAAAGTTCTTCATATTTTAAGACTACTATCAAGTGTGTTTATTTGTTTGTTTTCTGAGTGGCCTTTTCTCAAGTTAAACATCCCTAGTTAATCCAATAGTTAATTTTGTGGTATGGCGTGAGGTCTCAGCAATCCATGTGGTTGTTGTCCAGGCAAGCTCCAGCATATGAATAAGCCCTCTCAAAGGGGATATCCACAATGCTACAGTGTGGCCTTACAGTATTAAATATTTTGGGAATATTATCTCCCTAAACTCTGACAATTCTATATTCTCACAATTTGGTCCTAAAAGCTCTTGGAATGAATGTTCAACAATTAGATGTATCAGTTCTTTGACTTAATATACCCGGAACAGATGATCAATGTTAAATTTTATTTGCATGTTTATGAAAGTTCTTATAGTTTTCACCGTTAATTTAAAATTCTAACACAATTGCTCTCACAAGGAAGAGCTATGTGTTGAAAATTTCTCCTTTTTTGTTCCCAGTTTTATGTTAACATTAATTTCCCCATTTAGATTAGACATCCACTCTATTGGGTGAATATAACATGCACCTTCAATTCTAATTGGATACAGGCTTAGTTAATCAAGAGAAAAGGTCAACAATTAACATAAATGAACATAAACATTTTACCCTAATGTAAGCCAGGTAAAATAGGAACTTTATGCAATCAAAGAGGAATGTAAATCCATATTGTTAATTAACCCTTTATCCTACAGTTAAGTTCAAAGTTTTTAGTTGGTTATTTTCAAAGAGGAATGTGAATATATAGTAAAAAGTGCAATATGCTTCAAAAAAACAACAAATACTTGGAAATGGGTAGAATCACTTGATATCTGGGTTTAAAATCACTTTACAGTACCTAATTTTCCAAAAAAAAGCAAAACTACATATCAGATAATTAAATTTTTACTTATGCTTAAAAGACTATTAATCTACAAAAGGATTCTTCATCATAGTTTTACTTGTAATGGGAAACTTGAATATAGCTAAACTGGTATTAATTATGAGTATTTCAGCTGGGCAAATAGCTATCTCTGGTTAATACATAGTAAATTGATCAAAGAAAGTTATGTTAGCAACATGGCAGAATAGGAAGTTCCAGGCTTCATTTCTCCACAGAAATAGCAATTTAACAACCATTCATGTGCAAAAATGCCTTCAGGAAAGCTCTAGAATCCAGGTGAGCTTTCAGTACCCTGGAGGAGCATAGAAATGAGAAAATATGCATTAAAAAGGGTAAGATAAACCATACTGCTTTACTGGTCCCCTATGCTAGTACAGGACAGCTTAATGGGGGAAGTGAAATGAATATTTGACTTCCTTAACCTTTCAGAGACCTCATTCTGTCACATTTCACCCAGAACGCTGAGAGAAATGATGTGGCTAGATCACTTGGGGGGTAGGTAGCTAAGAATTAAAAAAAAAAAAAAATTGTGTGGGAGACATCTTAGAGCTAGTGTGAGAATCTGAACAACTAGTCCGTGTACCCTGTCCCCCAGCCTCAGGCAGCAGGCTCTTCACTTTGGCACTGGCACTGGGCCCACCCACTTCTAGACCTTGGCAACCAGCTCATCATACACTATGTCAACTGGCCTGCCCAGAAACTCTAGTCAGGTTTACTGGTGAAGGGCTTTTCCTGCTGATCAGTCTATAAAGACGAGAAAAATGTGGATTGCTTCTTCAAATGTGCAGACACCAACTCAAGGTCACAGGAATCACTAAGAATTGGAAAAACATGAGATGCACAAAGAAACAAAATAAAGTTCCTATAACCAACCCTAAAATAATAGAGATTTAATAATTTCCTGACAAAGAATTCAAATAGTCATCTTAAAGAAGCTCAGTGAACTACAAAACATGGACATCTAAACAAAATCAGGAAATAATACATGACTCCAAAATATATTATAAAACTACAGTGTTCAAAACAGTATGGAACCAACATAAAAATAGATACAAATCATGGAACAGAATAGTGAGGCCATAAATAAACCCATGCATATATGGTCAACTAATCTTCAACAAGGATGCTAAGAATACACAATGGGGAAGGATATGCTCTTCAATGGATGGTGTTGAGAAAACTGAATGCTCACAAGCAAAAGAATGAAATCAACTTTTATTTATACCATACATAAAAATCAACTCAAACAAATTAAAGACTTAAACACAAGAGCTGAAACCATAAAACTCCTAGAAGAAAACAGGGAAAAGCTCATTGATATTGACCTTGGTAATGATTCCTTGGATATGACACCAAAAACATAGGCAACAAAACCAAAAATAGAAAAGTAAGATTATATCAAACTAAAAGGATTTGCCACAACAAAGAAAAAAATCTTTTTTTGCCTTTCATTTTAATTGATTTTGCCTTCTCATTTTAATTGATTTTTTTCTCCAACCTACAGAATGGGAGAAAGTATTTTTAAATCATATGTCTGACAAAGGATTAATATCCTAAATATATAAGGAACTCCTAAAACCCAGTAGCAAATAAACCAAATAAGTCAATTAAAAAATAGGCAAAAGACTTGAGTAATTACTTTTCCAAAGAAAATATACAAATGGCCAATAGGTTTATGAAAAAATGCTTACTAAAAATCACTAAACATCAGGGAAATGCAAACCAAAAACACAGTGAACTATTATCACCTCACACCTATTAAGATTACTATTATCAACAAAACAAAACAAACAAACAAAACAAAACCCCAAAACACAACAAAGTAAATGCTGGTGAAGATGTAGAGAAAGGAGACTCCTTGCACACTATTCTTAGGAATCTAAATTGATACAGTTATGAAAAACAGTATGAAGGTTCCTTTAAAACTTAAAAGTAGAACTAACATAATCCAGAAATCTTGCTTCTGGGTATATATCCAAAGGAACTGAAATTAGAATCTCAAATATATCTGCATAACTACATTCATTTCAGCATTATTCACAATAGCCAAAATGTAGAAGAAGCAGACTAAATGTCCACTGATGGATGATGGATAAGGAAAATATGATATATACATACAATAAAATATTACTCAGCTCCAAAAAAGAAATAAATTCTGCTATATGCAACAACATGGATGAACCTGGACATTTTGCTAAATCAAATAAATACCAAAGGACAATTACCACATGATACTACTTTTCTAAGGAATCTAAAATACTCAAACTTATAAAAGCAGAGAGTAGAATGGTGGTTGTCAGGGGGATGGGAGAAGGGGAAACAGAGAGATATTAATCAAAGAGCACATAGTTTCAGTTGTACAAAATGATTAAATCCTATCGGACTACTGTGTGGCATAGTGCCTATAGTCAAGGATACTACAGTACATACTTAAAAATTGCTAAGAAGATAGATCTTACATTAGGTGTTCTTATTACAGAATATAACAGATACTAAAAAAGATTGAGAGGAAACTTTTGGAGATGATAAATAATCATTATGTCATAGGTTGCAGGGATGGTTTCTTGGATGTATATTATCCTCCAACTCAACAAGTTGTGAACATCAAATATGTACAGCTTCTGTATATCATTCATACTTCAATAAAGTACTTTAACAAATCAGTCAGTAATTAAAGGCACAGATAAAACTGACTTATAGGCTATATAACTAAAAACAAACACAGAATTATGATGTTGAATCATATATTTTGATAATGGAATTAATCATTGTTTTATGAGACTGGTCAAGGATTAAAACTTTCATTATCAAATTAACTTTCTGATGATTAAAGATGTTACCTCTTAAAAAAATTGTATGCTAAATTAAAGGATGACTTTTAGCGTATGTAAATTATAGCTTAAAAATCAAAAGCAAACAGATGAAGAGGTGGAAAAAACATATATACGCAGAACGAAATACCACTTACTAGAATGACGAAAGTTAAAATGTCAAAATATTTATGAGGATGTGGAGCAACTGAAAATCTCAGTCACCACTGTCAGGGACTTAAAATGCTATAACCGCTTTGGCAAACTAGAGGTTTCTAAGAGTTAAGCATACATGTACCATATAACCCTGCAATTATACTCCTAAGTATCTATTCCCAAACTCATGTCCATAAGAAGACTGTACACAATTGCTCACAGTCGGTTATTTTACAGAGCTCTACTACTTAAATGCTTATCAACAGGTAAACTGATGAACAAATTATGGTATATCCTTAGTGTTCAATTATGGTATATTGTTTTAGTATTCCACTGAATACTACCAAGCAATAAAAATACATGAACTGCTGATAAAACAACATGGATATCAAACACATTATGCTGATTGAAAGAAGCCAGATAGAATAGAGTAAGTACTTTCGAATCATATTATCTAATATTCTAGAATGATTCAATTTATATAAAATTCTAGAATATGCCAACTAATCTATAATGATGGAACATATATCAATGGTTTCCTGGGACAGGGAAAGGAAGATGAAAGGTAGCACTAGAAAGTAGCACAGAGAAACTTTTAGAGGTATTTCAGTCAGACTTTTGGAGGATAGAAACATTCGGTATCTCAGTTGTGGTTCCATGGGTTTATACATCTGTAAAAACTCACCAAAGTATACACTTTAAATAGCTACACTTTACAGTATATAAATTATACTTCAATAAAAGTTTTTAAATTAAAAATGAAATAAGTTGAACAAAGAACATTCACTGGCCCAAGATGTGACAATGGCCTTGAGAAAAAAAAAGTTTCCCTAAAAATACAATTTTCTGGGGCGCCTGGGTGGCTCAGTCAGTTGAGCATCTGACTTCAGCTCAGATCATGATGTCACCACTTATGGGTTCAAGCCCCGTGTCGGGCTCTGTGCTGACAGCTCAGAGCCTGGAGCCTGCTTCGAATTCTGTGTCTCCCTCTCTCCCTGCCCCTCCCCTGATGGCATTCAGTCTGTCTTTCTCTTTCAAAATAAACATTAAAAAAATTTTAAATTACAATTCTCTAAGACTTTTAAAACAATGTTTGCAGATATTGAAGACATGCCCAAGGATACCAGACTAAGAATCATCATTTAAAATTTAGAGTGTTTCATGAATCACTTCATCTTGAAACTGGAGGTCAGATAGAAGATGTCAAATTTGAGCTTAAGTACATTGAAGTTCAATTTGACATTCACTAAGATCAGTGTTCCTGATGGATAACAGTGTAATAATAAGTGTAAAGGGAAGAAAAAAGAAAAGACTTTTAATTAGCTTCAGCTGATACAGAGAAGTGGCATGTTTGCTGAAAGTAACAGGTTCCTTGGTATTCAGGGTCGTACCTTTACTATAATTCTGGAAGATGATTACTAGGAGGTTTGCACAGCCAGTGTTCTGTATGCAGCTCTAGGAGCTAAGGATCTCAGAGCTATGATTAAACCAGACAGTTACTGAATGTCACCCTAGGCAAAAGAACATTCAACAGAAGAAAAAAATAAATAAAGCAGTTCTATTTTGGCAAGAAAGTAATAATATATTCGGTCGTGGGCACTTAGTAAATGTTTCATATATATTATTTCCAAACCTTTGAAATAACAAGGCAAAGGATTCAACTTTATAAATGAGAAAACTTATTCATAAAGATGCATAAGTAACTTGCACAAATTTTGATAGCCAGAAAGTTTAACAGTGGATTTCAACCAACTTAGTCCTACTTATTTTTACGGCCTTGCATTTTTTACTGCAACGGGATGTTTCTGTGCAATACTGCATAAAGACATAAATAAATAAGGCTACTTTAAAAAGTTTATAAACTTTGATAAAATTGCCAATATTCTGAGACATTATTGGCTTGTTTGATGGAAAACTCCTGGGATCACTTTTTTGATGTTGAACTAAATCTTAAAAACCAAAATAAAGTAAAATTATGCAAACTTAAAATAATAAAATTTGAGGGTGACTAGGTGGCTCAGTTGGTTAAGCATCCAACTTCAGCTGAGGTTATGATCCTGTAGTACATGAGTTAGTGCCCCGAATCAGGCTCTCTGTCAGCACAAAGCCCACCCTAGATCCTCTGCCTCCCTACCTCTGCCCCTCCCCTGCTCTCTCTCTCTCTCTCTCTCTCTCTCTCTCTCTTTAAAAAAATAAAAATTGGGGCACCTGGGTGGCTCAGTTGGTTAAGTGGCTGACTTCGGCTCAGGTCATGATCTCACAGCTCAAAGGCTCCTGAGTTTGAGCCCCACAGCATGCTCTGTGCTGACAGCTCAGAGCCTGGAGCCTGCTTCCGATTCTGTCTCCCCCTCTCTCTGCCCCTCCACTGCTCTCTCTGTGTTTGTCTCTCTCTCTCTGTCTCTGGCTCTCGAAAATAAACATTAAAGAATTTTAATGAATAAAACCATTTAAAAAAATGCGTGACTGGGATTGGCTAGGCATCAGAGAACTATGAATAAGTGAAAACGTGAACAATGAATAATTGGAAGATGAAGCAAAAAGAGGGAGGGAATTGGCACCCTCGCCTGTGGAGTAAAGGTAGTGATGGTGGGAAAGGCCAGTGGAAGCCACTAGAATTGTCGCTAGCTAGAAAAACGGTAAACCAAAAACAGTATGTCATTTCTGGAGGGATTTCAAATTCACCTCAAGAACCTGAAAAATGCAGGGGTGGTGATTGCTACTGCATCCTCATTCAATATTCCTAGTTGGCCTGTGTAAAAAACAGATGGATCTTGGAAAATAACAGTGCATCATTGTAAGCTTACCCGGGTGTTACCGCCAATTGCAGCAACTGCAGCTGCTGCATCAGGTGGATTTCGTTGCTTGAGCAAATTAACACATACCCAGTGCCTGGTGTACAGCTATTGCTCTGGCGAATGCCTTTACCAATCCCTGTCAGTAAAGCCCAAAAGAGGCCATTTCTTTTCAGCTGGCAAAGCCAGTAATACACCTTCACTGAATGCCTTGGGGGTATGTAAAGCCTACAGTGCCATGTCATAATGTAGTTTTTAAGGGTCTTGATCATCTTACCTACCTGCAAGATAAAACAATGGTCCAGGGAGGAGGGGGCAAGATGGAGGAGAAGTAAGGAGCTCTGTATGTGGACTTGCACCCATACATCACACGGAAAAGATCTGAAGCCATTGGAAACCTTACAAAACCTGAGAGATTGGGAGACAAAGTACGCAGAATCCACTAAAAAAGCCTTCTAACGTGAATGCAAACTGGGGAAGATAAAATCGGGCAGGGATCGGACATTCCAGGGTGGGAGGCAATCCCCCTCTACCCTCTATGGGGAGTAAGAGGGGAAAAGAAGAGAGTCTGAAACGGAAAAACCTCCGCTTGGGGGGAAAACCTCTGCTCGGGGCATAGAAAGACCGTACTTGCCAAATACCTGCACACCAGGTCCCCTCGCGCCAACTGGTCCTGGGGGAGGCTGAGCACACAAACTGCTTCTTTGTGCCGCTCCTGGAGGCTGGATTTCAGAGCGGCGGCGCGCCTGCCGCCATTGTAGCTCCCGGGCGGCTGGGGCCCCTGAAAGAGCCACGCAGACACCGGGCGTCCGCGCTCCTGGCTGGCTGGAACTCGAGAGGGAAGGCAAAGAGCTAAAAACTGGGAAATTTGCCTGTGAGTTCGTGTTTCGGGTGACGAGCCATAGAGAGACCCGGTTTTCCTCACTCCAGCGGGCTCAGGCTACGCGGACGCTGCAGGCAAGCCCCGCGCATGCGCACCAGAGCCGACCAGAGAAGAAAGCAGCGATCCTGACTCCGCCCCCAGAGCTCAGCAGGGAGCCTGGAATAGCCCGAGGGGGTTGTCTGGGAAGCTGTGTCAAAGGCAACTTCAGCGGGGCGCGTGGACTGGGATTTGGAGATTGGAACTGCCCTGGGTTGAAGAGTGCAACCAACTTTTCCTGCGCCCCCGGTACCGGGAGTTTACACGCCCAAAAAAGCGAGGTGCAGCGCGGGGTTCAAGAAGGGACTGGAGCACAGTCAATCTCCTCCCCACAACCGCCAAGGCAGAACCCCCGCCTGAGGCATCGATCACGCCACGCCCATCCCTGCCTGAGAGGTGCCCTTCTCCCCCCCTTTTTTTTCTTTTTTCTTTTTTTTCTTCTTCTTTCTCTTTTCTCACTTTTTTTCCAAAAAATAGAAATCGAAGGAAAACTCCCAGACTCATTTTATGAAGCCAGCATCACTCTGATTCCCAAGCCAGACAGAGATCCAACAAAAAAAGAGAACTACATGCCAATATCCTTGATGAAAACGGGTGCAAAAATCCTCAACAAGATCCTTGCAAACCGAATCCAGCAGCACATAAAAAGAATCATCCACCAAGATCAAGTGGGATTCATTCCTGGGTTACAGGGCTGGTTCAATATTCGCAAATCAATCAATCAATGTGATACATCATATCAATAAAAGAAAAGATAAAAACCATATCCTGTCAATAGATGCAGAAAAAGCATGTGACAAAATACAGCATCCCTTCTTAATAAAGACTCTAGAGAAAGTCGGGATAGTAGGAACCTACTTAAACGTCATAAAAGCCATCTATGAGAAGCCTTCAGCTAACATCATCGTCAATGGGGAAAAACGAGAGATTTCCTCCTGAGATCTGGAACACGACAGGGATGTCCACTCTCACCACTGTTGTTTAACATAGTGCTGGAAGTCCTAGCATCAGCCATCAGACACCAAAAGGAAATCAAAGGCATCAGAATTGGCAAAGAAGAGGAAGTCAAACTTTCACTCTTCGCAGATGACATGATACTCTACATCAAAAACCCGACAGACTCCACCAGAAGCCTACTAGAACTGATCCAAGAATTCAGCCAAGTTGCAGGGTACAAAATCAACATACAGAAATCGGTTGCATTTTTATACTCCAACAATGAAACAACAGAAAGAGAAATCAAGAAACTGATCTCATTCACAATTGCACAAAAAACCATAAAATACCTCGGAACAAACCTAACCAAGGATACAAGAAATCTGTATGATGAAAACTATAGAAAACTTATGAAGGAAATTGAAGAAGACACAAAGCAATGGAAAAACATTCCATGCTCATGGATAGCAAGAATAAATACAGTTAAGATGTCATTAATACCCAAAGCACTCTACACATTCAATGCAATTCCAATCAAAATTGACCAGCACTCTTCTCAAAACTAGAACAGACTATCCTAAAATTTGTATGGAACCACAAAAGACCCCGAATAGCCAAAGTAATACTGAAAAATAAATCCAAAATGGGAGGTATCACCAGCCCAGACATTAACCTCTACTACAAAGCTGTCATCATCAAGACAGTATGGTATTGGCACAAAAACAGACACATAGACCAATGGAACAGAATCGAGAACTCAGAAGTGGACCCAAAAGTATACAGCCAACTAATCTTTGACAAAGCAGGAAAGAATATCCAATGGAAAAAAGACAGCCTTTTTAACAGATGGTGTTGGGAGAACTGGACAGCAACATGCAGAAGAATGACTCTAGATCATTTTCTCACACCATGCACAAAAATAAACTCAAAATGGATAAAGGACCTGAACGTGAGACAGGAAACTATCAACACCCTAGAGGAGAAAGCAGGAAACAACCTCCTTGACCTCCACCGCAGCAACTTCTTACTTGACACATCCCCAAAAGCAAGGGAATCAAGAGCAAAAATAAATGACTGGGACCTCATCAAGATCAAAAGCTTCTGCACAGCAAAGGAAACAATCCAGAAAACTAATAGGCAGCCAACGGAATAGGAAAAGATAGTTGCAAATGACATATCAGATAAAGGGTTAATATCCAAAATCTATAAGGAACTCACCAAACTCCACACCCGAAAAACAAACAACCCAGTGAAGAAATGGGCAGAAGATATGAACAGACACTTCTCTAAAGAGGACATCCAGATGGCCAACAGACACATGAAACGATGCTCAGCATCGCTCCTCATCAGGGAAATACAAATCAAAACCACACTGAGATACCACCTCATGCCAGTCAGAGTGGCTAAAATGAGCCAATCAGAGAACTCTAGATGCTGGCGAGGATGTGGAGAAACGGGCACTCTCTTACACTGTTGATGGGAATGTAAACTGGTGCAGCACCTCTGGAAAACAGTGTGGAGGTTCCTCAGGAAACTAACAATAGAACTCCCCTATGACCCAGCAATAGCACTGCTAGGAATTTACCCAGGGGATACAGAAATGCTGATGCATAGGAGCACATGTACCCCAATGTTCATAGCAGCACTCTCCACAATAGCTAAAACATGGAAAGAGCCTAAGTGTCCATCAACAGATGAATGGATCAAGAAGATGTGGTTTATCTATACCATGGAATACTACATGGCAATGAGAAACAATGAAATCTGGCCATGTGTAGCAACATGGATGGACCTTGAGGGTGTTATGCTGAGCGAAATAAGTCAGGCAGAGAAGGACAAATATCATATGTGTGCACGTATAGGAGGATTAGGAGGAACTTAACAGAGGAACAAGGGGGAGAAGAAGGGGGGAAATGGTGGGGGAAAGGGAGAGAGGCAAACCATAAGAGACTCTTGAATGCTGACAAAAACTGAGGACTGATGGATGTGTGGGTGAGGGGGGGATGGGCATGGATGAGGGCACTTGTGGGGATGAGCACTGAGTATTATGTGGAAACTAATTTGACAATGAACTATTTGTAGAAAAAAAAAAAAAGAACTACAGATCTGATCAAAACCAGTTTGAAAAGAAAAAAAATATTAGCAAAATGTGACAGCCAAAGAGAATAAATATGAATGTATTGTCAAAAAAAAAAAAAAAAAAACAATGGTCCATTACATTGATGACTTTTATGCTGACTGGACTTAGTGAGCAAGAAGCAGCAAGCATTCTGGCCTTATTGGCAAAACATTAGTGTGTCAGAGTGTGGAAAACAAATGCAACAAAATTTAGGGAACTCTCCACCTCAGTAAAATTTCTAGGGTCCAGTGGTATGGGGCATGAAGGGTAAGATGTTGCATCTGGCCCCTCCTACAACCAAAATAGAGGAACAATATCTAGTTGGCTTCTGTGAAATTTTAAGTAAATTTATTCTTCACTGGGGTGTTCTAGTCTGGCTGATTTACCAAACAAGCCAGAAAACTGCCACTTTAGGGTAGGGTCCAGAAGAAGAAAAGATTCTGCAACTGATCAAGGCTGCTCTACAAGTGGCTTTAACACTTGACCATATGATCCAAAAGTTCCTTGGTACTTGAAGTGTCAGTGGCAGAGCAAGATGCTCTTTGGTGCCTTCGGCAGGCCCCTACAGGTGAACCACAGGGCAAGCCCTAGTGATTTCGGAGAAGGCCCTGCCATCCTCTATGAGTAACTGCTCTCTGCTCAGAAGTAGTTTTCCCCTCCTACTGGGCCCTAGTAAAGCCTGGATGCTTAACCATAGGCTATTAAGTAACCATGTGACTGAGCTGCCCATGATTAACATGATATAACCCAATAAGCCATAAAGTTGGATGTGAACAGCACTCCATCAGCAAATGAAAGTGGTATATGTGACAGGGCTTGAGTAGGCCCTGAAGGCTCAAGTGAATTACAGGAAGAAGTGGCCCAAATACCCCTGGCGTACATTCCTTCTACATCTCTCTCCTGGCCAACACCTATGGCCTCAAGGGTAGTTCCCTATGAATGGGTAAAAAACAAGATATTTGTGTCCCATGTGAATGTTCACCAGAGAGTGACACCAGCAGAGAATTTTAATTATCAAGTGAATAGGATGACCCATTCTGTGGATACCTGTCAGCTTCTTCCCTCAGACAACTTTGTAATGGCCATGATGACAGAGATGGAGGCCATGATGACAGAGATGGAGGTTTCTCCTGGGTTCAGTGACATGGACTTTCATTCACCAAATCCACATGGCTATGCTACTGTTAGGTGTCCAATTAGCCAACATCAGACTTCAACATTAAGTTCTCAGTGTGGCACCATTCTTTGGCTGGCTTGGTCAGCCAGATATTGATATTGATTACACTGAGTCTCTTCTTGGAAGGAGCAGCATTTTACTCTTAATGAAGTAAACATTCAAATATGGATTTGCCTTCCCTCCATGTAATGCTTCTGCCAAAATATCATCTATGGACCTAGAGAATGCCTTATCCACCATCATGGTATTCTACATAGCATTGCTTCCGATCAAGAAACTCACTTCAGGGACACCTGAGTGGCTCAGTTGGTTAAGTGTCTGACTTGATTTCAGCTCAGACCATGATATCATGGTTCATGAGTTTGAGCTTGGCAGAGCCTTCTTGAGATCCTCTTTCCTCCTCCCCTCTCTCTCTCTGCCCTCCCCCATCACTCTCTCTCAAAAAATAAATAAATAGCTTTTTTAGTTTCTTTATTTTGATAAACAGAGAAAACGAGTGGGGAAAGGGCAGAGAGAGAGGGAGAGAAAAAATCCCAAGCAGGCTCTGTGCTGGAAGAGCGGAGCTTGAACTCATAAACCATGAGATCATGACCTAAGCCAAAACCAAGAGTCAAACACTTAATGGACTGAGCCCCTCAGGTGCCCCAAGAAATAATTTTTTTAAAAGGAAACTCACTTCATACCAAATGAAGTACAGCAACAGGCCCATGCTCACAGAATTCACTGGTCTTAAAATGTCCCCACTATCATAATGACAGAATGATGGAATGGCCTATTGAACACTGAGTTACAGTGCCAGCTAGGTTGCAACCTTTCAAGATTGGGGCAAGGTTCTCCAGAAGACTATGTAATATTTGAATCAACATTCAACTGGTGCTGCGTCTCCTATAGCCAAGTTGTACTTATCTAGGAATCAAGGTGTAGCAATGAGAGTGATACACGTCACTATTACTCCTACTGTTTCTCTAACAAAAATATCTACTTGCTATTACCATGACCTTATGCTCTGCTGGCCTGGAAATATTAGTTTCAAAAGGAGGGATGCTTTTACCATGAGGCACAGCAATGATTCCGCTGAACTGGAAGTTAAGACTGCTGCCCAGCCACCTTGGACTCTCCTTTCCCTAACCCAACAGACAAAGAAAGGAGATACTGGCTGTCTGTGGTGATTGATTCTGACTGCAGAGGGAATATTGGGCTGCTACTCCACCATGGAGCTAAGGAAGAGTATATCTGGAAAACAGGAGATCCTTTAGGACATCTCTTAGTATTTCCATGCCCGAGGACTGAGGTCAATGTAAAATTACAATAATCCAACACAGGCAGAACTATTGATTGCCTAGACCCTTTAGAAATAAAGGTGTGGATCACCCTACCTGACTGAGAACCATATCCAGCTGAAGAACCAGTGCTTGCTGAGGAAAAGAGAATGCAAAATGTGTAGCGGAAGAAGGTAGTTATAAATACTAGCTACAACCACATAACTAGTTAGAGAAATGAGTACTGTCATGAATATTTTCTCTTTATTTTGTTACAATTATGTCTATGTACATATATAACAAATGTCTTTACTTTCTTCCCTATTTTATTTCCTTATCATGTAACATAAGATGTGTTGCCTTTATATTGTAGCATTTAAATATTGTTAATTTTACATCATACTATTTAAGTTATGGCCTATCAAGGAAAAGAGTAACATCACTCTTCTGGAAAGGGCTTAGTGAATTTTTGGTTATATATAGCATAGTTGAATCATGTTTGGTGGAATTATGTTATGGCCTTATTATTTTCCTTATTTCGAGATAAAGTAAGGTTGAAAAAGATGCATATGTGTGCCACGTTGACAAAGGAGAGACTATGATGGTTAATTTTATATGTCAACCTGACTAGGCCACAGAGTGCCCAGATATTTTGTTAAACATTATTCTCACTGTGCCTGGGAGGATGCTTCTGGATGAGATCAAAAAAGGAATCAGTAGCTTGAAGAGCGATTGCTCTCCCCGTGGTGAGGGGGCCTCATCCATACCACTAAAGGCCTGAATAAGACAACAATGCTAAGAGAGAATTCACTGCCTCTGTATGACTCTCTTTGAGCAGGGGCATCAGTCTTTTCCTACATGAGTCCAATTTGGACTCAGATTGGAGTTTACATCATCGGCTCTCCTGGGCCTCAGGCCTTCAGACTCAGACTAGACGTGTACTGTTGGCTTTCCTGAATCTCTATCTTGCCTATGGATCTTGGGATTTCTCAGCCTCTATAACTACATGAACCAATATATCCCTCATTGCCTGTTTCTCTGGAGAAACTGTTACAGGAAAAGCACACAAGAAGCACACAGAAATTCCATCTGTAGAATCAGAGAAAACTTTTCCAATCATTTATATATTGTAAACTATAAGTAGTTTATATTCAATTGGAAAAGCTTTTCAAGAAGTGTAGGATGAGAAAGAGAAGTAGCTAAGCAAACCATGCAGTAAAGAGTTTTAATTTTTATAATGGGAAAAACATAAATATCGATGGCAGAAATCCAGATTTGAAACAAAGGTGGATGATACAAGAGAAACAGTATAATCAACAGCTAGGTTAAAAGGTATAATATCCTCCTAATGAGACAGAAGTTGGGAGGGTCGGGGGCTTCTAGTATAACGAAGTTAACATTTTAATAATAAAAGGAGGCACTGTTACTAACTATCCTAAGACAACATGCATAAACTGAGACAGTCCTGGGCAAACTGGAACTAATCTAATAAAGAAAAAGAAAAAAAGAATGGGTGCAGAGACATTTTGTGGACAAGGAGGCAGAAAGTTGAGTTTATTTGATGACTTCTATTACTCTTTGAATTACACAATCATCTAGTGAGACTGGAAGCTGAGATGCGTTCATTTAGTAAGAATGAAAGCGGGCAGATGAGAATGTTAGAGTTCAGAGAGCAGCAAAGCATCAAACTGCTAGCTGGCAAAGGAGAAAGAACTAACTAGAATCCAGACAGATTAATTGATGATACGAGTACTCAGCTAAAATAGAGAACACGTATTTATAATGCAAAACAAAATTTCTATTTGTGGTTCTTACTCTAGTAGGGCTCAACAGCCACATTACAGGCACAGAGAAGATGAGCAGGTGGTTTGATTCAGAATCGGGTTTTCCTAGTTGAGGTCTATGTAAGGAAAATAAATAGCAGGCAAAAAAAAAAAATAGCACTGTCTCTAAAGTAGGAGCAGTGTTGCAAGGAAATTTTTAAATTTATATTTTTATTTTGTAACTTTTATCCTTCCAATTTTACATTTTAAGATAATTATAATATTTAATATTTTAATCTTTAAATAATTGTTTAATATATTTAACAAAATAACTTAAAACTAATATTATATTTCTATTTTATTATATACTTTATATTACTATATATATAAGGAGGAATTGGGGAGAGAGAGAGGGAGAGAGTAAAATGTTCAAGAAAGTCTTCCTGATATCAGTGTAAAACTTAGATAAAATATATCTGAACATATATATATATATATATATATATATATACGTAATGCTAAACCATGACAGCTGACTTCACTAAAGCCTCTAATTCATGGTTTCCTTTACTTTTTCTCACATTCTTCATATTTATCTTAAACATGTGAAATGAGCACAACTGAGTTAGATAACTGGAAGTATAGAAGCTTTCATCACTAAGAATGATTCCAATCTCAGAGCTCTAAAAGCTAAACCTTTCAACACTTGATCAAGAAAAGCACAGAGTAGCTATGGAAGCACTAATATAAATGAAGTGTAGGTAATGTTCCTGGAAAAAAAAAAAGGAGGTCATGAAAGAGAGGCTAGGCTTTTACACAGGCCTTTCACACAAATAGCAAAATTGGCTCATAATGACAAGAAGAAGATGATCCAAATGACAGTCCTCAAGAATGATGATGTGGGACCAGGTGGTTTGTAAACATCAGCCCCTCTGTGATCAAGGATATAAAGGAGATTAAAAATATGATATACTGAATCTGGGGGGCAAACATTCGGAATGAGTTTTGTAATAAGTGGTGAGTGAGTTTCCCAGGCAAAAGATATGAATGGGATGAGGGCAAGGATTGATGTGTTACCTAGGACAGTGGGTCCTGACAAGCTGCCAAGATAGTCAGGGTTGTTTTCTTTTTGTTGAAAAAAGAATTTCAAAGTCAGTTACAGCCTGGGTGGATTTTAGTTTTGAGGTATCTGGGAGCTCTGTTGGAGAGGGAAACCCCATCTCTCTGGAAGGGGTTAATTTTTGTCTAAATTGACTATAGGCCTCTAGCTTTGATATTGTTAACCCATCAAATCAGGGAGTTATGGGAGACTTGACCTGTATGTGAGATTAACAGGCGAAGGACCCTGAGTCCAGAGGCCATGCTCATCACTGAGGACTGTTACTTAGAACTTACTGACCTCAAAATCCAGAGCTTAGTTGTAGGAGTAGGGGTATAGGTGCAGAGAAGTTAACGGTCCTGGGGAGGACACAATAAAAATGTCATGAAATTGAGAGATTGGGGCATCCCACAACATATCCTACAAGATATGTTACTGGATAAATGACAAGGTAATACATCGGATCAGCAGTGTTGCTTAGATATTCATCTAATTCTGGAAGTGCAAACTCTGCAAGTGAAAAGAAGCATTTATACATTAGAGTTCCAGCACAAGAACTGCAAGACAGAATTACTTTCTTCTCTGTATTGAGTCACATTATAGAATTTACTTCATTTTGAAGGACAATAAAATGGAAGCAAAGAGCACTAGCCTGAAATTTAGTTCCTTCTACTGGCAAACTCTGTCTTTGAATAATTTAGTTAACTTTTCAGGTTCTTGACCTAGAAAATAATGTTATAAACAGTTATAATTTAAATATATATATTTTAAAAACCATTATAATATGTTAAATTAACTAGAATGTAGTTTTATTTTTTATAAAATATAACTATTTTATATAATAGGGAAAGAGAGAGAGAGAGAGAGAGAGAGAGAGAGAGAATCTTAAGCAGGCTCTACACTCAGTGCAGAGTCCAACATGGGACTTGATCCCATGACCTTGAGACTATGACCGAGTCAAAATCAAGAGTCAGACACTCAACTGACTTAGCCATGCAGGCACCCCGAGTAGAATGTATTTTATAGTTCTTTCTTTGAGAGAAATATGTCAGAGATTAAATGATTTGCCACATTTCACATAATTTTATACTGTTTTTGTATGTTGAGTTGTATTTAGAGCCCGGCTCTCCAAATCATAGCATCACATGATTCTACAAATTTGAGTTATGACTGTTAATGGCATTTATATCCATTTTACAAAAAGTAATTTCTGTATCACAATTCAACTTAAAAGAGAAGCTGGGAATAAAGCCAACTCGAGACCAGTAATAATAACCAAGTCTCATCCCAGTTTCTGAAAGAAATCCAGGAATACACTAATCCTGTCTTGACAAGGCACTGTTCCCTACAAATTTACTATGTTATTCATTCTACATACATGGGTAAGCATGTCAATTTGTTATTTATTAGTCTTGTGCCTGAGATGCTCAAAGGAGAGATCAGGCCAAGCTGAGTTAGAACATGTGGCAAAGTATAAAGGCCCAAGAGAATATGTACAAAATTAAATTTCTGGCATTTTGTTAGGCTTGGAATAGGCAGGTCGCAGAGGAAATGAAGGTATTAATGAATGCGTTTCAACTCATTTGGAAGGAAGAGTGGAGAACAAGATGGATGAGTTCTAAGAGGGCTGTTAACTGGCTCACCATTGCCTGGCGTAGAAGACACAGTTGCTCATGGGCACACCCACAGAGAGTGTCTACACAGAGTGTGCTTCCCAGTTAGTGATGGTCTAAGCAATATTCTTGTGTCTCGCCAATAATCTTAGTAATTGTTCCTTTTGTGTGCATGGACAGAAAAGGAGAAGAACAAAGAAGATAATGGAAGGAGGAAGCAAAAAGGAGGCAGATATCTTCCTCATATATACGCTAATAAAAAGCAGTGCCAGTTTGTTGGGGGTGGGAGTGGGTGACGGCAGAGATTAGGCAATAGGTATACCTACTGCTGGGATTCAAATATTGAATGGCTACACTGGTGCTGCTCAGATAGGTCTCAGGATTTTGCATTATTATATTTGTATTTTCTTAAAGAAAGTGGTAGATGTATTCCAGCACCCTGGGTGTAGAAGAGGGGTGAGTATCATGCACAAATTTTGCAGGCAAGCTCCCACCCAGACTGGAAGCACTAACAAAGTTTCCTAGTGGAAGTGCTCCTGGAACAGAACCTGGAAATATAATATGGTATAGTGAATATATCTCCATTTAGATCTATACGGCTCTCACAATGTGGTACAATTTGCTCTATTTTACATA
Organism: Proteles cristata cristata; assembly: GCA_017311185.1. NCBI lineage: Eukaryota > Metazoa > Chordata > Mammalia > Carnivora > Hyaenidae > Proteles > Proteles cristata. Next base: position 537,907 of record JAESUZ010003900.1, on the reverse strand, counting down.
CTTGAACTCACTCAATCTTTATAAAAATGAATTATTATGATTTCCATCTTACAAGCAAAGAAACCGAAGCACATTGCTAGGAAGAGAATATTTGAACTCAGCAGTTTGCCTACAGAATCCATGATCTTCTGTAATACTATACCGCCTTCTATGAAACAGAAAGGATGGTGATTTTTACATAATATGCAATGCATGTATAGAGGGAATGGGGCATTTGAAGAGCTAAAAAAAATGGCATTGCCAGGCATGTATATAAAATATAAAAGAAAAATTATAAATCTTCTGGAAGAAAACATAGATTGGTTGAATTTTCTCAGAGAGAATAGAAAAGCACTAAAATAAAAATAAACATGTTAAATTGACCTTCACTAAAAATAAAAACTTTTCCTTATTATCACCATTTTTAAAAATGAAAAGGCAAGACACAGACTGGGAAAAAAATGCGTGTGGAGTAGGACAGGGGGTGGGTGAGCCTGAAAGCATATGTATTCAGAACATGTAAATAGATTCCTATAAATTAATATCAAAAAGAAACAATTCAGTAAAAAGTGAAAAATAGTATTGAGAAGGCACTTCACAAAAGAAGACTTACAATGCTTAATTTCATTTGTTGTCAGCACAACGAAAATTAAAATCACAATTTGATACCATTTTACACAGAGGAGAATCACTAATTTTTTAAAAAGTGACACATCAAGTATTGGCAACCATATGGAGTCAGATGAGTTCACACACTGCAGGTGGAAATGTAAGATGATGCAGCCACTTTGAAAAACTGTTCAGTAGCTTCTCACGCAAGTAAATACGCATTTATGTGACTCAAAATTCCACTCTTAAGTATTTGCCCAACAGATTTTGAGGACTATGTCCACAAAAAGACTTCTACATGAGCATTCGCTCATAGAAGATTTATTCATAACAATCCCAAATAGGAAACAACTGGAATCACTATCAACAGAATAATCAATACACAAATTGTGGTATGGAATACTATAATGCAATTTTTTTTTAAAGCAAACTACAGACACATGCAACAACATGGATGAGTGGGGGGAAAAGCACCCTGCTAAGTGAAGAAAGACAGACAAAAAGAATCTATCTGGTATGATTCTATTTTCATTTATCCTAGACCAAGAAAAACACTTTATGGTTGTAAATATCATGACTTTGACTGCCTCGGTAGCAGTGTGCATTGGTTTGCAGTGTGGCAGAGGGACATCTGTGGGGTGTTAAAAATGTTGATATCTTAATTGACATAGTGACTATATATATACACTTGATTCAATGTGGAAATGTACACTTAGATCTGTGTGTTTCCCTATAGAAAGCAAACATAAACAACGAGAATGACTTGAGGCTTCACTTCAGTGAGGTGGGGGCGCTCACTCTTTGGTATGACTGTGGCAACACTGTGCAGAACTGGCGGCTCCTCTCACCAGCTAAGGCAATGAATCTTTCACCCCAAACAAGATCACTTGAGATGTGATACTCCTTCAAATAAGTTTTTTTTTGTTTTTTGTTTTTTGTTTTTGGGACTAGTCTACTACTTAAGTGACATGAACAGCCATAACAAATTCTAAATTCTCAGTGACTTAATAAAAGTTTATTTCTTGCTTTAAAAAAAGTCATAATTTCCACCAAGATGAGACGAAGACGAGCGATCTCTTTCTGAGTGAAAAATCTAGACAGTGGTTGAGCAACCAGATAATAAGTTACCTGAAAATTACTGCCTTTCCTGATACATTTCTTTTCAGCGTGAGCCACGTGTACCGGGAAAACTGATGTGGACATAAACTCACTGAGAGCCTTTGTTTCATAATACTTAACTAACTGTGGTTGAGGAGTGAAACAGTTAAATAATGAAGGTATTATGACTTTGGGTTAAATTTCAATAGGAACATACTCATAACTAGATAACAAATAGACTTCATTTTATACATAGCTGAATCCAATCTCCTTCTAATATGCCCTCCAGCCGGAGGGAATATGGAAGGCTTTGACTTTTTCTGTTCTCTAGTCTTTTCAGTTTTCAAAAAGCTCTTCACTCCACTGTTGCTAAGAAGAAAAAGAAACTGTTGCCAAGTAACAAGAAAATACAGGGTCCGGCATGTGTGTGTGTCTACTCAATGCATATCAAATGCAAAACCCTTGGCTGCTCTCAAGGACATGGTGTGAATGAGATATCACTCAGAAACACCGCAATCCCGGAGCTTCAGGCCCTGCTGACCCCATGAAGATCAGTGCTTCTCTAAAAGTGACATTAAGCTGTACGTATAATTTTTTATATCCCACTTTGAGGAATAAGTACATTACTAATGCAATTGCACTTTTCATTTACCTGCAGCTCTTGGCTTAATCGTGAGCAAGTAATTTACAGGAAGATTATTTTGCTTGTTTCATCTCTTCTTCCAAAAACAGATGTCATAGCTGACTTGCTTAACACGACTTCCTCTTTGTTCACAAGCAATAGGTTAGTAAACAAATTTATTATGATTCACCTTGATGTGTCACCAGAGAATCACTTCATGATTTGAGGAAGTTACAGATGTATGTTCAAGAAACTGACTCATCCAAAAGGCACCACAATCCCAAAAATGTTAAGTGAACACTCAGTCTGAGTAATCTCTAATTATTACCTACTTGCAATGCCCCCTTCTATATAAACTTAGTACAACCTCCATGTCTGTTGCTGTCTGTACCACGTGTCCGTAGTAAGGCCAAAGCTAATGGGACCAGTGACGCACCTACAGACAATCAATTGCTAGATGAGTTAAGCAACTTAAATAACTCCTCTTGAAAATGTGTAGTAGGAGAACCATAGTCAGATGGTGGTTGGACCATAGGCCATATAAAGTTATATTCAGGCAGGACAAACTTACATAGGTAGAGAGGAGATAAAGGTAAAGGAAATAAGAGAATGGGAGAGACTGTACACTTGAGATTGAAAGAGGCAAAAAGTAAACAAGCCATGAGAGAAGTAGACATTCATTGACCTTAATAAGGCTAGCTTTTAGTAACACTTGTTGGCTTTATTTTTCAATTATTCCTTTCAATTGTGCCCTGTTAAATCCCATTCCTTTGGCTTAGAAAGTTTCTATATCTTCTGGTTCATTGTCAGATATTAAAATGTAGTTTAGTCTAATTTAATACTCCAGTCTCATGTCTCATTCAGAGCATTTACTCCCTGCAGTGCCCCAACTCCCATCCACCCTTTCTAGTTGCTTTCTCTTTTTATGGCTTGGTGGTAGAAGAGAAAGGCATGAAAATGAGGAAATGTGCCCAGACTTCACCCGGCAAGGCTGTCTCTGGTTATCATTATCTCTGCACATTTTGATTCTGTTTGGTCCTATCTGATGCTGGATATCCCTGAGGAGATGGTAAGTGTGATTTTTCTTAAAATAGGCTTCACTTTGATCCCACATCCCTCCACTGTTGATCAACCCCTCAGACAGAGGCAGCTTTGTCCTTATGTAATCCTGCTTGAAATCAAGTTTCTGATCCTTTATTTTTTAATATTGGGCATCTCATTGCTTTGTGTGGCAGCTATTTGGACAGCTCTGTGCCCTCTGTCCTTAACTCCTTTCTCCTTCCAACAAATATCTCTGAACTAATGAGATCCTCTTTCTCATCAACCGAGGGTCAACGGGAACAAGGATGGAACAGAGGCTGCCTCCATCTTTTTCCAAATATGCTTTAGCATTCTTCCCTAAGCCCTAACAGTATGAGATACTCCAGATGATCCTCAGCCTGCTATAATCTGTACACAATAAATGGACAACATGCCAAACTCAAAGAATACAAGTTAAGGTCTACTGAGAGCCTTCTCATTACTCTCATCTCTCCGCATCCCAAAACAATGGGCCTTCAAGTTCTGCAATTTGCCCAACATCCACCCAGGGAATGAGATGCCCAGTTCTATTTCTTAGAAAACCTCAATATCTCCTAGTAATTCTCCTTGATCAGCCTTCAAATTTGGCTTTGGTGGTGGTAAGGAGACCTTACTTTCCCTCTCCCGTGGCTGAGAAAGGATAAGAGGTGAGGGGAGGATACTGACTAGCCTCATACCATTTTCGGTTCTGTGAAGGGAAGACTACAGGTCTCACTGACAAGACAACCCAAGCGACTCCATCTTGTTTTCACTATTCCATTTTGTTGAACTACTTAAATTTTGCTGATGCCAATGGGAAACAAAAGTGTTAAAACTGCTAAGAAAGGACTGATGAGGACTATGAAAAATGTGCTTTTTCTTAAAAAGTGATGAGATGACCTAAGTAAACCAATGGATTACAAATTCATATTATGTACCCTCCAATCAGAATACTTTAAAAAAAACTTATGGAATTCATAGAAATTTATTCATGTTTTCCTTTAAAAGTTTCTCACCATTTTTTCTCAATGGGATCCTTTTGGGTTTCTACCTGAACCTGTGCTCCTCAAATTACAATTCTAAGACCTAATAATAAATGCTTTTTCTTACATTTCAATGCCTCACCATTCCTGGTCAACAGTACACTCTGCCCAAGTGTACTGCCAAGACCCTCTGACTCTTTCATCTGCCCTTACATTTCTCTTTTTATTCACTAGAGTAGTAGGACAGTTTTAGGTAAGTTCTATGGAGAGAGGTCTAACCACCGTTGTGGATCACTCACTGGAATTCTCTTCAGAATATTCTGGCCTCTCAGAAGCACGTAGAGTCCATTGTGAGCTTAATTTATACTTAGCCATAACTGTGATTCCAGAAAATTAGAAAAGCTGAAGAAAAGTTTCCTTCAATATAATTTACATTGACTGATCCTACAGTTGAAGCTCCTTTTCTCATGAGATCTACCTGTGTTTCCTGTTCTTCGTTTCTGTGAGGTGTAGTATTAAAATAAACCAACTACTTACTTTACCAGTGTCTGTGGGTTTCTGTTCTTCTGCTCAAACATTATCCAGTGGAGACAACAGGCAAGTTTCCATAAATGTCTCTGGGAAGAGATGAAAGGATATCGTCATCAAGAAATAGAATCTACTTAAAAGACAAAACTTACACACATAAAAATAACAGTATATCATATTTAGTGAGTACCAAAGGAACTGAAAGGCACAACTGTCACTCACAGAAGCTGCTGGTTCATAGCTGGCAATCAGGCCATTTTCTTACAGGATCAGTTATTGGAAAATAGAATCACATTTTCATTCAGAATATAAAAGGCAGGCTGCCTCTTCATTTTGAAAGCTTTGAATGCTGTTTTTAGGCTAACATCTTTATAGGAATAAGAAAAATAACTTATAAGCTTCTGCACAGCAAAGGAAACAACCCAGAAAATTAATAGGCAACCAACGGAATGGGAAAAGATAGTTGCAAATGACATATCAGATAAAGGGTTCATATCCAGAATCTACAAGGAACTCACCAAACTACACGCCCGAAAAACAAACAACCCAGTGAAGAAATGGGCAGAAGATATGAACAGACACTTCTCCAAAGAGGACATCCAGATGGCCAACAGACACATGAAACGATGCTCAGCATCCCTCCTCATCAGGGAAATACAAATCAAAACCACACTGAGATACCACCTCACGCCAGTCAGAGTGGCTAAAATGAGCCAATCAGAGAACTCTAGATGCTGGCGAGGATGTGGAGAAACGGGCACTCTCCTACACTGTTGATGGGAATGTAAACTGGTGCAGCCCCTCTGGAAAACAGTGTGGAGGTTCCTAAGGAAACTAACAATAGAACTCCCCTATGACCCAGCAATAGCACTGCTAGGAATTTACCCAAGGGATACAGAAATGTTGATGCATAGGAGCACATGTACCCCAATGTTCATAGCAGCACTCTCCACAATAGCTAAAACCTGGAAAGAGCCTAAGTGTCCATCAACAGATGAATGGATCAAGAAGATGTGGTTTATCTATACCATGGAATACTACATGGCAATGAGAAACAATGAAATCTGGCCATGTGTAGCAACATGGATGGACCTTGAGGGTGTTATGCTGAGCGAAATAAGTCAGGCAGAGAAGGACAAATATCATATGTGTGCACGTATAGGAGGATTAGGAGGAACTTAACAGAGGACCAAGGGGGAGAAGAAGGGCGGAAATGGTGGGGGAAAGGGAGAGAGGCAAACCATGAGAGACTCTTGAATGCTGACAACAACTGAGGACTGGTGGATGTGGGGGGGAGGAGGGGTGGGCATGGAGGAGGACACTTGTGGGGATGAGCACTGGGTGTTATGTGGAAACTAATTTGACAATAAACTATTTGTAAAAAAAAAAAAAAAAAAACAAAGGCAAAAAAAAAGAAAAATAAAATAAAATAAAATTCTAAAAAAAAAGAAAAGAAAAGAAAAATAACTTATATACCTACAAATCATTATAGTGTCCAGGGTACAATCCTTTAAATGATAAAGGGTAATTTCTAAAACTTTTCATACAAGTAAGTGTATGTGTGTGATGTGTGCATATATATTTATGTATGTATGTTTACATTTACAAATGTATATGTGTATATATTCATATGTACATTAATTTAGACACATGCATTTTAAATACAAAGTGGTAGAAATAAAGTAAAACTAGACTTATTGATGTAATTTATTTCATTGCCCATTATATTTTAATATTTAAATGTTGAAAAACTTAACTAAAAAAAACACAGAACAAATTTGACAATTCTAAAATAAAACAGTAAGTACACTTAACAGTCAAACTTGCCTTGGGCTCAACCCTCTTATAACTTACTATCTGGATAGTTGTCTTAGCCTGTGCAGGTTGCCATAAGAAAAATATCATAGTCTGGGTGGCTTAAACAACATTTATTTCTCACAGTTCTGGAGGCTGGAAAGTCCAAGATCAAGGTTACTGAAGATTCAGTGTCTGGAGAGACCCCACTTGCTGCTTCATAGATGGCTGTCTTCTCCATGTCCTAACATGGCAGCAGGGACAAGTGCCTGGAGTCTCTATTATGAATGTCAGACCCAAGGAAGTCCAAAACCCAGAGAAATAAATTCCATTAGACCCTAAGTCTTGAGAATAATCCTCTTTGACTCGATGCTCAGCCCCTCAGCATCTTTAGCGTAGCAACATCAACACCACTGCTCAGCATGACATCCTCATGGCACCTCTCTATGTGGGTACAGTCTCTGACACTTCCAGGGACAGCTTTCTGTGGGGGCTCTGCCGGCCACTCTCCATGGCCCAGATTCTGTATCTGCCATAACTCCAGGAAGCTCTATCCTTTGAAAGGTAGGCAGAGGCAGCCATGTCCCCTGGGCCTGTGCACTCAGTCACTGGCAGGAATTGCCCTACAGAAACACTGCCAAAGTCAGCTACCTGCAGCCTCCAGGGGGCCAGCACTGGGGCCCACTGGAGCCGCACCTGGGACAACTGAAGAGTGCCGCACTGACATGTAGGGAGAGGAACCTGCTACACAGGCAGTACCAGGCAGGGTGAGCTGGGGTCCCAGGTGCTAGTAGTCTCGTCTTTGAAACTGCTCTGTCCCTGAGCTCTTGCACTCTGGGCCTGCGATAGGAATGGCAGCTCTGACATCTTTGAATCACCTTTGGGGTCATCCCCCCACTGTCCTGGAAAACTGCCCCTGGCTTTTGTTGAGATAGCTGATCCATACTCAGCACGGTCATGGTCACTTGGCCACACCAAGAACATTCTAATTCTTTATAATATGGATAGGCTGAAAAAAATCTCAAATTGTTTAAGTTCTGCCTCCTTTTTTGCTTAAAGCTTCTGTCTATAAGTCATTTCTCTCTTCTCACATTTCACTATAAGCAGTAAGGAAGATCCAAGCCACACCTCCAACAATTGGCTTAGAAATAGCTTCAACTAAATATCCAATTGTATCACTTGCAAGTTGCACCTTCCATAAAACACCAGGACAAGAACACAATGCAGCCATGTTCTCTGCTACTTTGTCACAAGGATGTCCTTTCCTCCAGTTTATGATAACATGTTTCACGTTTCCATCTGTGATCTCCTCAGAACAAACTTTACCATCCATATTTCTCCCAATGTCATGTTCAAGGTTAATTAGGTATTGTCTTCTCTAAGAAGATTGAAGCTTTCTTTACAGTTCTCCTCTTTTCTTTCTGAGCTTTCCCCCAAATCATCCTTACTAGATGGTTCATGGCAATATATACTTCTTCTAGCATGCACCTCAAAGCTTTTCCAGCCTCTGCCCATTACCCAGTTCCAAAACCTCTTTCAGCATATTACAGTAGCATCTCCACTTTTTGGTATCAATTTCTGTCTTAGCTTATCCAGGCTAAAACAAAAACACTATGTAGTGGGGGGCTTAAGCAACAAATATTTGTTTTTCATATTCCTGGAGACTGGAAAGTCCAGGATTGAGGTCAGCAGATTCAGTAGATGGTGAGGCTCCTCTCTTGGTTTGTAGACAGCCATCTTCTCACTGTAACTTTACATTATGGGAAAGAGAGGATTCTCCAGGGTCTCTTCTACAAGGATCCTAATCTCATTCAAAAAGACTCCACCTTCATGAATGAATTATCTCCTAAAGATCTCACCTCCAAAATCTATCCAGAAAAGTGGGGACTAGGTTTCCTCATATGAAGTTTGGTAGGACACATTCAATCTATAGCAGTAGTCATAAGCAAGTTTAACTTTCTAAAAATTAGTTTTCTTACTGTTTATTAGTGATAAAGTTGCACCCACCTCATAGAATAGTTTTATTTTTATTTTTATATTTTTAGTGAAAGAGAGAATGGGAGAGAGGCAGAAGGAGAAGGAGAGAATCTTTTCTTAAAAAATAAGTTTATTTATTTATTTTGAGAAAGAAAAAGAGCAAGTGGGGTAGGGGGAGAGAGATAGAGAATGAGAGAGAGAGAGAGAGAGAGAGAGGAGAGAGAGAGAGATATTGAATCCCAAGCAGGCTCTGCACTGTCAGCACAGAGCCTGATGCAGGGCTCAAACTCACAAACTGTTAGATCATGACCTGACCCAAGATCAAGAGTCAGGTGCTTAACTGACTGAGGTATCCAGATGCCCCTCATAGATGAGTTTTAAATAAATAATATAACGACATTATGTAATGGCACAGCTTATGTTACATATGATGTGATATGTATTATATAAAATGCATGATATATTTAATAGCATTATAATACATGATGTATCATTTAACACAAGTAATAAGTGCCTTTTATATGAAAAGTACTTAATATTCTATTGTGAAATAAGTCATTTAATTAAATATTTATTAATGAACATGAATTAATTACTTAATAAATTTTATTATTAATATTTTATCACTGTGGAATTTATGACTTTACATCTATTTCCTAGAAAAATCTTCAGGATGCTTAGTCCAATGTCTTGGTTTTATACCATGACTACTACAGATAATTAGTCAGACGACACTATTAATATTAGCAGCATACAAAGAGGTTGCTCTTTCTTAAGTAACTTTAGTTCAAAATAATCAATATGCCAAAGTGGTATCATTTTGGGTGGCATATTCTTTTCTCTTTCAGTTGATTTCTGCCTCTTTGGTCACTGGTTCTGTCACTAGATGAGCTCCCAAAGAGCTCCATAGAGAATTTATTTTTAAAGCAGTTTGTTTCTAATATCTGCCCTACAGGTGTTGCTGCCCAGATAAGCTTGCAGCCAGACCACAAAAACCAGATCAAACAAGATAGACCCAATATGGCCAAGAAAGTGGGTCAAAGTTCACATTATTCCTTCCTCATACTACATATACTACATTAATATACTAAAATCTCCTCCTTACAGGCACCATGGCACAAAACCCTTGACCAGAGAAGGAAGAAAAATGGGACGTGGCCCAAGTTTCTGGAAATCTCTACCTCTTTCCCAGAATCTGGCTGACACAAAGCATTCCCCACTGTGCCCCCAGCCATATCATCTACACCATTCAGCCTCTCAGTGAGAAGGTATGTATAGGGCCTGAGCTCCCCTTACTCATTCTCTGCCCGTTGAATAAATTACCTGCTTACCATCAAATACTATCTTGCTATTTGGCAATGATATTGAGTAGTGAAAGAACCCACAGTCTGGTAACAATCCGTCTTCCCAAGGCTCTTGTGCATTTCTGGTTCACAGTTTTGAGCTACAGCCTCATAGGCTACTTTATGAAATGTTGAGATCAATTAAGAGTAATGTGAAGCTTGACATGAGGTGGGTGAGCTCCCTTGAGGCTCATCAGAACCCTTCTTTCCCAGCCCTCTCTCATCCCAAGGAAGCACTGAGATAACTGATATAGTATCTCAACATTTTGGATCCTCAGGAAGCTAAAATCCCATTGTTGTTTCCATTTTCTAGGATCATTTCTGCATAGGATGTCATATGCAATAAAAAAGTCATGTATTAAATAGGATAGAATGGGCCTTCTTTAACGATACTATTGGTGTCTTGACTTGACATCATCAATATACCAGATCAAGAAAATTTCAGTAAGATCTCAGAAAAATAGTGCATTTCTTATATGAAGTGTAATATTCAGACTACTAAAGTAGAAGGCTTATTAGAATGCTGTCTGGAGGTCAGGTGAGTTACTTAGCTTATTTACCTATAACAAAGTAGCAAAATCTTAAATTTAAATAATATGTCCATTCTACCCAGATCACTTGCAATTCTTTGACCTAGGGCTTTTGAACGGACCATTTTCTGGCCTTTATGCTGACTCACACTGTATATTTCTACTGAAAATATGTAGCAAACACTAAAGTTTCTATAGTAGGGTGGTTCAGATATAGATCTCTAGTTCTTCTTCATTAAAGATCTGCCTTGGTTCTATTTTTTATCACCATTTTTATCTCTATGTCCCATAAATTATTATCCCAGGCTCTCTGCCTTTGAAGGAGGTATTTGTTTCAGAGCTCTTGTCCAATTTTTCTATCACTCCGTAAGTCCACGTTCAGTGCTGAATTTATTAATTGATTTATCCAGACATTTGTTTACCACAATAAAACTATAAAACAGCTACTATTATTTACTTAATAACTTTGACTGGCCTTTTTTGTCAATCTCTAGATACTTTGTTCTATGTCTGGGTTATATTGTGATAATGAGGGGATAGCAATGCTGGAGTTAAAACCTTTTTCAACAAGACAGTCACTTCCTGATTGGGGTCTCAATTGCATAAGGACTGCATTGGGGAAAAAAACATTTCCTGCAGCAAGGGCTGTTTTGCCTCTGGCAGCACAGAGATATGGGGGATTTAATTACTTCACAACCGATATCAGGAGGTCTCTTTAAGCATCCATCTGAGAAAGAAATTCTTATTCAAGTCTATGTTCCATGGATTTTTTTATCCTTAGCTTAGAGCACAGTGTCAGACATATAGTAAAAACTCAATAAATCCTTGTGCATTCCAATTGAATTGTTTAGTCACAAAACACATGTAACCTATGTATGTTTTCAGTCTCTTTATTCCTCATATAAAGTAAAAAACATTGACTAGAATAATAATATTCCAAGATTTGACAAAGTTTCTGGTATATGACTCAAAGGCTTCTATAACAAATAGGGTGGCATAAGGTAGTATATCATTTTTGTAGTAGGAACATGTCAACATCCAAGATTAAAGTATTGAAAAACAGCAAAAATCTCAAATGTTAGAAAAATTTGAGTAAGGCTATAGTGACAGAAAATCAGGAAGGGAAATTATGATGTCTTCTGATCTGTATTTTGTTCAAAGGCATTGTTTATCAGCCTATGAAATACTTAAATTAAGGTATTCCTAGCTGAAAACTATTACAGTATTAAAACTTATTTTCAGGTGCATAATACACAGTAATACACAATGGTATTAATTTTAAAGTTACACTGTGTTTTACTACAATATCACCACCTCTGAGATTTTATCTTGCCCTTAACTGGACATCTCCTCCTTTGTACCAGGTTTTATTTTATTTTATTTTATTTTATTTTATTTTATTTTATTTTATTTTATTTATTCTATTTTATTTTATTTATTCTATTTTATTTTATTTTATTTTTAAATGTTTTATTTATTTCTAGGAGAGAGAGAGAGAGACAGCGTGAACAGGGGAAGGTCAGAGAGAGAGGGAGTCACAGACTGAAACAGGCTCCAGGCTCTGAGCTGGCAGTCAGCACAGAGCCCGACGCGGGGCCCGAACCCACGAACCGCGAGATCATGACCTAAGCGAAAGTCGGACGCTTAACCGACTAAGCCACCCAGGCGCCCCAGTACCAGTTATTTTAATCTGTTATTATTAATTTATCAAAGGGTGTTTAATTATGTTTCATATGTTTTTCAGTTCTTCGAAACCATGAACTTTTTGAAGGCAAGACCTATGATTTATTTACCTTTACATTCTATTTTTCTTTAATTTTTTAAATGTTTATTTATTTTGAGAGAGAGAGTGAGAGCACACGAGTAGGGGAGGAACAGAGAGAGACGGAGCCACAGTATCCAAAGCAGGATCCAGGCTCTGAGCTATCGCACAGAGCCCCGTGTGCGGCTTGACCTCACTAACTGTGAAATCTTGACCGGATCCTTTCTAGAAAGCAATTTTGCATAATACACTTAGATTTTTAGAATCATTTCCTTTTTAAATAATTCTTTTCAAAAAATATCCTAAGGAAATAGATATTTGAATGAATATGGATATATATGTGTTGAGTGTGTGTGTGTGTGTGTGTGTGTGTGTGTGTGTGTGTGTGTGTGTGTGTGTATACATATATATACACAGTTGACTCTTGAACAACACAAGGGTTAGGGGCATTGTTCCCCCATCACAGTCGCAAATCTATATAACTTTTGACTCCCCAAGACTTCACTACTAATAGCCTACTCTCAACCAGAAGCTTCACTGATAATATAAACAATTAGCAGTATTCTTTATGTCATGTATGTTATATAATGCATTCTTACAATAAAGCTAGAGAAAAGAAAATGTTGTTAATAGTATCTTAATGAAGAAAAAATACATTTACATATTGTACTGTATTTATTAGAAAAAATTATGTATAGGTGTGCCCATGAAGTTCAAACCCATGTTGTTCAAGGGTCAACTGTGTGTGTATATGTACATACAGACATACATATGTGTATATATGTTTACTGCAATATTATTTAGTGTTTAAGAGCTTTATTGAGATATTCAATGTGATTTATAATACAATAGCAACTACTTGAAAAAAAAAAAAGAGTCCAAATACTGGATAATGGTTACATTAAGCTAATAGAATATTAGGCAACCCTTGAGGGTGAAACCTTTATAGATGTTATAATGACATGGGGAAATGCTTGCTAGAAATGGTTTTTTTTTTTAATGTTTTTATTTATTTCTAGGAGAGAGAGACAGCGTGAACAGGGGAGGGTCAGAGAGAGGGAGTCACAGACTGAAACAGGCTCCAGGCTCCAAGCTGGCAGTCAGCACAGAGCCCGACGCGGGGCTCGAACCCACTAACCGCAAGATCATGACCCGAGCGAAAGTCGGACGCTTAACCGACTAAGCCACCCAGGCGCCCCTAGAAATGGTATTTTTTAAATGTTTTTATTTTTGAGACAAAGAGAGAGAGAGAGACAGCATGAGCAGGGAGAGTCAGAGAGAGAGGAAGATACAGAATGTGAAGCAGGCTCCAGGCTTTCTGGGCTCAGCACAGAGCCCAACGTAGAGCTCGAACCCACAAACCGTGAGATCATGACCTGAGCCGAAGTTGGACACTTAGACTGAGCCACCCAGGCACCCCTAGAAATGGTATGTTTTAAGAACATATTCTTGTATGCATTTCACATCACTAATAAAAGCTACACATACAGCATTAAAATATGCAAAGGGATATAAAACTACTTCAAATTATTATGTCAATAACTGTAATAATGAGCATAAGTATGTATGTACATATGTATGTATTTTTCCTTTCTTTTGGTTCCAACCTCAGTAGGTAACTATAAAATTCTAGGGGATAGAATATTAAGACTATATTACATAATAGGTAAGAATGAGAAAGTGACTTTTGCAGATCTTACTGTGATTCCTGGCACCGTCACTTACACTCTGCATGACTTTGGACACATTACATAGCTTCTAAAAGCTCAGTTTTCTCATTTCTAAGTGAAGAGTGTAATTTTATAGGCCCAGTGTTAAGGACTACACAGGCTCAAAGTACAGAACTTGATAAATAGAATGCACTCAATAATTGTTAGCTACAACTGTAATTGCACAATTATTACAATTATCTTGTAGTCTCCAAAGCAAATATAAAGGCAAATCTATTCCCTTCCTTTTTCAGTATTTTGATGACCCAGCATACTTATTGTGAGCTCCAGGATATGTGTACTGCCCTTGGGGACAGTTGTCAAGATCACTATTTCTAACACTTATAGTCATCACAATTTCCTGGGAATTCTGTAAAAATACAGAAGGCTGCCTCTGTCTTTAACCCATGTTAGGTAAGTTCTGACTCCAGTATTATGTTTGAATATTCATATATTTACAAAGTTTCCAAGTAATTCCATGAGATTAGAACCACCGGTACAGAGTTGCCTAAACACTGGGTACAGGGTGTTACTTTTAAAGATAAATCTATTTTTAAGTATCATGCAGAATGTTGACTTATCAAGCTAAAGAAATGTTGGCTGGAAGGTTTTAATTCCCAGAACATTAACTTGATGGTTTTCTTCACAGTAGAGGCTTTCAGCAAGGAGCTTTGTCCTAGGAATGGTGGCATCAGGGGACACAATTTATGAAAAATGGATATATTATTGAGAGAGTTTATTCCTTAGTTTCTTTTTGTTTTGTTTTCTCGGTTTTTTGTTTTGTTTTGTTTTGGTTTTGTTTTGTTATTTTTGGTCCAAAGAGTTTGATTATTTATGTAATGGGGCTAGGAAGACTCTGCAGGTGACAAAGATTGTCAAGCAGGTTTTGTGAGAGAGAATGGTGCTGACTTCTTCCTTGGCAATCTCTTCTTCTAGATGTTGACAAGGATCCTCACTTGAACCAAACTTTGTTTAGAGTCCTCTGAGCACTATTTTGGCTCCATCTTTGTCCCACTGAGCCTAATTTTCACAAGGAATACTGCTAAGCCAATTTGGAGGCAATCTCTTGAACCTTATTATCCAACCAAATTCTTCTTCCCCCACACTTGATACCTAACCACTTTCTTAGTAATTTTCTATCCACTTTTTCACCCTGCCTATCAGCATTTATGAATCTGTACTTGGCCCTCTTGTATTTTGCTTTTTTAAAAAAAATCCAATATAGTTAACATACAGTCTTCTATTAATTTCAGGTATACAATATAGTGATTCAACAATTCTATACATTACTCAGTGCTCATCATTATAAGTGTACTCTTAATCATCTTCACCTATTTCACCCATTTCTCCCACTTACCTCCCCTCTGGTAACCATCTGTTTGTTCTCTATACTTAAGAGTCTGTTCTTTAGTTTGTCTCTTTTATTCTTTTTTCATTTGTTTTGTTTCTTAAATTCCACATTTGAATGCAATCATATAGTATTGGTCTTTCTCTGACTCACTTATTTCACTTAGCATAATACTCTCTAGATCCATCCATGTTGTTGCAAATGGCAAAATTTTGTTCTTTTTTTATGGCTGGTCCCTCTTATATTTTGAATTGAGTTCAATGTCTCTCTGCTTTCAATAGTACTGTCTTCTATTGTAATAGTTTTGAATAAAGTATTCCTTCCCTGTATAACTCTGTCCAGTGCAATTCCTCTTTGACAAGATCCAGAGAACTGCTTTCCATCAGAGAGCTTTCTCATGTCTGGCAAATTGGAAGGAAGCTTTGTACCTGGGGTAAGTCAGTGGGATATAAGGAGAATCAAACAGTTTCATCATTCCTGAAACGTCTAAAGGAAGTACCCTGGCCACTGCCTAGGGAAATTTTCTCTGCCAGTTGAGAGTAAAAATATATTTAATTGATGGCATGGGCATTATTTGGTGTCCAAAGTGTTCTGCAAGACTGAGAATTTAACTCTTGGGTGTGGGTAAAAGATGGGACTTCCTCAAGAGGCTGCCAGTGGCTGGGAGTAATCTTTTTTTTTAAATATTTTTATTTATTTCTAGGAGAGAGAGAGAGAGACAGCATGAGCACGGAGGGTCAGAGAGAGAGGGAGACACAGACTCTGAAATAGTCTCCAGGCTCTGAGCTGGCAGTCAGCACAGAGCCCGACGCGGGGCTCGAACCCACGAACTGCAAGATCATGACCTAAGCGAAAGTCGGACGCTAAACCGACTGGGAGTAATCTTAATGCCGACTCTCTCTAGCACATTCTCTCCTCACTTGGTCCAAATTCTGGGACTGTCTTGTCATTAGTTTCACATTTCCTTCATTTTCTCCCCATCCCTCCAAATGTAGGATGTCTCTCTACTCCAGTGTGAGAATCTTTTCTCTCTTCCCATGTATTCTTCCATAGCAATAGTCTATCTACATTAGTCCTTCCCATTTCACTGAGTCCTTAGAATTTTAAATTCTCTGATTTTTGCTGTATCATGCCATCACTGAACATGAACACCTACTTAAAGTAATCAGAGTTCAATGAGCCCCCCAAAAATAGTAATAATAGGGAAAAAAAAAAACACTTCCCTTAAACTTTAAAAATGCCATTCTACTACATATTTAAAATAAGCAATGCAGCACAAAAAAAACCATAAAATACCTAGGAATAAACCTAACCAAATATATAAGACTAACCAAGGATATAAGAGATCTGTATCATGAAAACTATAGAAAACTTATGAAGGAAATTGAAGAAGACACAAAGAAATGGAAAAAACATTCCATGCTCATGGATAGGAAGAATAAATATTTTTAAAATGTCATTACTACCCAAAGCAATTACAAATTCAATGTAATCCCAATCCAAATTGCACCAGCATTCTTCTCAAAACTTGAATAAACTATCCTAAAATTTGGAACCACAAAAGACGCCGAATAGCCAAAGTAATATTGAAGAAGAAAACCAAAATGGAAGGCATCACCATCCCAGACATTAACCTCTACTACAAAGCTGTAATCATCAAGACAGTATGGTATTGGCACAAAAAAAGACACATAGACCAATGGAATAGAATACAGAACTCAGAATTGGACCCAAAAATGCATAGCCAACTAATCTTTGACAAAGCAGGAAAGAGTATCCAATGGAAAAAGGACAGCCTGTTTAACAGATGGTGCTGGGAGAACTGGACAGCAACATGCAAAAGAATGAAACTAGATCTTTTTCTCACACCATACACAAAAATAAACTCAAAATGGATAAAGGACCTGAATGTGAGACAGGAAACCATCAAAACCCTAGAGGACAAAGCAGGAAACAACCTCCTTGACCTCCACTGCAGCAATTTCTTACTTGACACATCCCCAAAGGCAAGGGAATCAAGAGCAAAAATGAACTACTGGGACCTCATCAAGATAAAAAGCTTCTGCATGGCAAAGGAAACAATCCATAAAACTAATAGGCAACTGACGGAATGGGAAAAGATAGTTGCAAATGACATATCAGATAAAGGGCTAGTATCCAAAATCTATAAGGAACTCACCAAACTCCACACCAAAAAACAAACAATCCAGTGAAGAAATGGGCAGAAGACATGAACAGACACTTCTCCAAAGAGGACATCCAGATGGCCAACAGACACATGAAACGATGCTCAGCATCCCTCAGCATCAGGGAAATACAAATCAAAACCACACTGTGATACCATCTCACACCAGTCAGAGTGGCTAAAATGAACAAATCAGGAGGCTCTAGATGCTGGCAAGGATGTGGAGAAATGGGCACCATCCTACACTGTTGGTGGGAATATAAACTGGAGCAGCCCCTCTGGAAAACAGTGTGGAGGTTCCTCAAAAAATTAACAATAGAACTCCCCTATGACCAGCAGTAGCACTGCTAGGAATTTACCCAAGGGATATAGGAGTGCTGATGCATAGGGACACATGTACCCCAATGTTCATAGTAGCACTCTCAACAATAGCCATAACATGGAAAGAGCCTAAGTGTCCATCAACTGACAAATGGATCAGGAAGATGTGGTTTATCTATATGATGGAATACTACATGGCAATGAGAAAGAATGAAATCTGGCCGTGTGTAGCAACATGGATGGGCCTTGAGGGTGTTATGCTGAGCGATATAAGTCAGGCAGAGAAGGACAGATACCATATGTTTGCACATATAGGAGGATTAGGAGGAACTTAATGGAGGCCCATTATGGGGAAGAAGGGGAAAAATAGTTGGGGAAAAGGAGGGAGGCAAACCATGAGAGACTCTTGAGTGCTGAGAACAAACTGAGAGCTGATGGGCGTTGGGGGGAGGAAAAAGGGTTGATGGGCCTGGGGGAGGGCACTTGTTGGGATAAGTACTGGGTGTTACATGTAAACCAACTTGAGAATAAATAATTTAAGAAAAAATATAATAAGCAATAGAAAACAGAGATATATATGTCACTTATCTCAATAAATCAACCTGGAAAATTACATACTCTTCCGTCCAGAATTCATCCTGTCTGTTTGCTATGAAAACTCCAGTGGCTTCTGAGACTCTCAAAAACATTTGACCTTCAAGTATTTCTAACTTCATTCATGTTTAGGTGCCAGGCTCCATCTGGATTTAATCCTAGCTCCTTTCCACTCTGAGACTATCCAAGAATCTCTTCATCAAGTTACACATTCCAAGGATACCTCAGTATCGCCCAGATTAAGGGCAGACAAATCAACATTGAATTTAGCCCTACTAGCCTCATCCATCATGAGTACTTCCATTTGAGGATCACACATGTAAACTACTCAGCAGAAAGTCTCCCTCTGATAAAATGTGATATCATATTAAAAAGTAAAAATTAAACAAATTAATTGAAGTCAAGTGAGAGTTGTCATACAATGCACAACTTATATCTGTATATTGTAGTTCCTGACCCTTTTATAAGTAATAAAAAAGGATATATAAATGCTACTAAATAGTTAGTAGCTACATATAGTAGCTGTTTCTAACTAGGTGTTAAGTGTTTGTAGGCTATATTCCAGAACCCCTATTTCGGAAATAGGTCTCCCTGTCCTAACATGCTACCTCTGAAAAAGAATTATTTTTATAAATATTTTTATTTAGAAAAAGCTGTGCTCAGATCATTCAAAGAATATACTTAGGCTCCCATAACATACAAAAGCATATAGATGTGAGCTCTTGTGACATACCTAATGGGACTTTATAACACAAAACAGTTTTCACTGTGAAAAGCTTTTAAGGGTATAGAGGAGTCCATTTTTCAACATGCTTTTTGTAAAAGTGATCATCAAGAAACTATTCAGTAAATGATTTTGTAATTACTTGCTCCTGTTATTCATCTGGAGTATGTGTTTCCTGAATAAACACTTACTTGAATGGCTCCTATATAGGCCAGACATCATCTCCATGCTCTACATCAAAGATGAATAGGTGAGGTCTTTGGCCTGTGCAAGCACAGCAAAGAAGTGTCCTCCAGTGCACACAGCCAAGCACAGCTGGGGCTGCTTGCCATTCTGGATCCTGGTAGAGGAGGTGGCACAGCTTGGAAAGTCCAAATGCTGACAGTGCTTCTGACATTCTTCCATCACCACAATTCAAAGATTATCTCATCCTTATTATCCCATTTACTCCCAAAACGACCTAATTTTCCGGGCTCTTATTCTTCCCTGGGGGGTGAAACTCCTGACATTATGACATTTCTTTGGAAGATCCTGCAAGGGTTCTGTGAAGGTCATGTGGATAAAATAAATACTGTATTTTGTTTCCTGGAGAGAATTATTTCTAACATCCAGACTCAAATGCTTGTCTATTTTTCCATATGCTAAGTATTTCTGATTTTATTTACCTTCTGTTCCTAATATAGCACTTATTATACAGAAAGAAAAGGAAAAGCTCCAGCTGGAACAATAAAAAGAAAATATAACTTAAAATATACACTCTCTTTTTAATCAAATTACAGTTCACATTTGTGTTTTTATCTTCATGGCTCTGACCCTCAGTTTCTTCATCTACAAAATGGAGATATAATAGCATAAAGGGTTGCTAGGGTTGAGTTATTATATGAGTAATCCCTGGAGCTCAATGGGTATTAAATAATAGTTACTATTAGCATTTGCAATATTGAGGTCTTCACAAAAGGAGTCTCCAATAACACATTTTTCCTTTTCTAAAGAATTATTTCTTTTTAGTAATGGGATAAATGAAAAGGAAAATATATAGCACCATTGGTTCTAAAGACTTTTTTCACTTGGTACCTTACGCTTGTTCTTTAGCAAATCGTGATAATAATCTCAAAAACTAATTCTTTCTGATTTTGAAGAAGAACCTATTCTTTCATGATCTTCGAGTTAAGCAGTTTCTTAAGAATACTTTTATAGTATGCTGCTTACACAGTCTTCACTTCTAGTAGTAGTAATAATAATAATAAATAGTGGAAGAAAGATTTTGTGTTAAAATGGTATATTATGTTCTAAATATATTAAAATATGACATATTTCAGTATTACAAAGTCATGCAAAAATGCCAATGTAAAAAAAAAAAACTTTAAAATGATGTCATGATGTCTAAGCAGCTATAACAGTGATTCTAAATGTTCAAATACTCTGTAACATAATTATTAATAAAGCACACATATTTCAAGAAAGAGAATTCTCCACGACATCCTAACAATTACAACACAGTGTAAATACAGTCGTGTTGTATGTTCAAGCACATGGCATGAGACTTGGAAATAACTCAAACTGCAGTGGCAGTGAAATGCACATATGATTGTTATTTTAAAAATAGAGCTTACTTCAGCATGGGAATATTAACTGTACATACAGTCAACATGGTGATTTGTTGACTTTAGGATAATCCAGGGGTGCTTGCGTGGCTCAGTCGGTTAAGCATCCGATTTCAGCTCAGGTCATGATCCCACGGTCTGTGGGTTTGAGCCCTGCTTTGGACTCCATGCTGGTAGCTCAGAACCTGGAGCCTATTTTAAATTCTGTGTCTCCCTCTCTCTCTGCCCCTTCCCTGATCATGCTTTGTCTCTCTCTCTCTCTCTCTCTCTCTTTCAAAGGTAAATAAATAAACATTAAAAATTTTTAAAAAGAATATTCTGACTGAATCTCCCATATTCTCTATTATATATTTACAATGATATTTAATATTATATATTAGCAGCTCCTTAAATGTATGTCAGTCAACTATTAATGAGGATAATTTTTTTTCTTTCTGTTGTAGGGGCTCAAAATATATTGAGATTACAGCTGAAGGGATGAAATTGTAAAATATTGTAAAACCATGTTACCAGTTTGGACTGTATTCTACATCCCTTTTATTTTTCTAAATAAGTGACTTCCATAATCACTATTATTGCTTTCATCTGTTCATACCTGCTTTTCCTTCACACATTTTATAATTCTTTTGTCATCAAAAGTTACAGGTAAAATTGGAATTCTTTATATCTGCTGTGTTGGATCTATGTACTCTGAGTTTGCTTATCTATTGAGATTGTATACCAGGAAGGACACGCATGGGTCTAAGAATGTCCATTAAGCCAAGAATACAGGAGAGCCTGCCTCATAAGGTAACTTTTAAAAACTACTAGCATTTGCTACACACGTGGGTATGTCAATAGCATATGAAATGAGTAGGTAACAATGTACTCACTCTACCTTCTTTGCTAACAACTACCCTGCTTATTATGGGACACAGGTGACAAACATCAAAGTGGGAATGTATAGTACAGAGAAGTCAACCTTGATAAAATTTTATGAAACCCTATTTCTTTGATCTTCACTAAGACATATTGGCTGTCAGCATAACAGCAGCAGGAATCCTGAGGTTAATAAAGCCCCCAGATTTCTTCAAGCCAGACTGTTCTATCCTCACTGTATTACCAAGACATCTCTAATGACAGCGGTTTTAAGAGTCTCAGCTTGAAACTATGTTATGGTTTAGCGTTTTCTTTCAACAGGTGTGTGTGTGTGTGTGTGTGTGTGTGTGTGTGTGTGCACGAGCGCTCATGTGCATGCATGTGCGTGCATCTATGCCAACATGCATGTGCACATGTGTGGTTTCCTTCAGATTACTTTCACATTACTTCTTTCCAAAAGAAGTTTAGCTGCTATTCTAGTCAATTCAATAGCAGCTCTTTTTTTAGTGTTTACATTTTCAGATTTTCCTCAGACCATTATCAAAGAAACCAGTTAAATGGTCGCTTAAAGCCAGACATTCACTGACAAAATGACGCTGAGTTTTGCTCTCATTGAAATTGGTTCTGCATGATATTTGTAATGGAATTAGAATGGACAAGTAGCAAAATTGAACTGATTGTATGCCCACTAGGGAAAGCTGTTCCTTTCTGAGTCAGTTTTCCCATGAAGATGATTGGATTTGCTCTACCTTCATCTTAGAGTTGTTGTGGGGGATCAAGTAAATAAAGGATGGGGGGTGCTATACAAATTGAAAAGTACTATAAAAGTCTAAGGTATTATCACTAACACATTTTGATTTCCAGATATTTGGCAATAACTGTTCTATTGAGTTTATACATTGTTAGTATCTAGACATTTGCTATTTCTAGAATCTAATCTGTGTAATTATGACAAATTTGGCATCTTAACTCCTTTATATTTTAAATTTTAAAAGCATTTAAAAACTCAAATATTAAAAACAATTCTCCCTACTCTCTGAGGAGGATTTAAAGAATTTCAGACAGTTAAAATAACGTTGAGTCATTTTTTAAATATACCCTAAATATTATTAATTGATTGGTCATTGTCCTCTGGAAGAAACACTATTGTGGTAATCTCAGATCATGTATTTGGTTCAAAAAAGTACCGCAATTTCAAGGGCGCCTGGCTGGCTCAGTCATAGAGCATGCAACTATTGATCTCATGGTCATAAATTCAAGCCCCCTGTTGGGTGTGGATCCTACTTTAAAAATGCAAAAATAAACTACAATTTTTGCAGTTATTTTAAAGAAGTTATAGAAAGTACATTTGTCAAATTTGTGATTTCCACAAATCCAACAGGAACAAAAATCAACATTTAAAAAATTCTTTACATTCTAAAAGAATGAGATTGGCTTCAAAACAATAACAAAGATGGGGTGCCTGGGTAGCTTAGTCAGGTAAGCGTTCGTCTCTTGATTTCAGCTCAGCTCAGATCATGATCTCATGGTTTGAGTTTGAGCCTCACGTCAGGCTTTGTGTTAAGTGCACAGAGCCTGCTTGGGATTCTCTGTCTCCCTCCCTGCCCCTCCTCTACTCATGCTCTCTCTCTTTCTCTTAAAAACCAACCAACCAACCAACAAACATTTAAAAAAGTAAAGAAACCAATAACAAAGATACACGCAAGTTTCTAGATATGGTCCAAGCAATCAAAATCAGATAAATAAAATTATGAACCACATCTGTTGATATCTACTTTAATTAACCTTAAGTCCAAACAATTAGACTATACTAATACAATTTCAGCCTCTAGGCACAGGATAAAAATACTATTCTACTATGTGCAACTATATGTATTTTAGGATTTAAAAACCCTATTTCTCAGATATTAGATGAATAAACAATAGTCTATACAGTGGTATACTATGCAGTAATAATAAAGAATAAGAAATATCTGTGTAATTATATCTAAGATATATTACTAAATTAAAAAAGAGAAAGATTAAGGAAAGTACATATGGTACACTGGCATTTATTTGATAAAACAGGGTAATATAAATAAATATATACTTATATTAAAAACAAATGGAAGAAGGACAGCTGGGTGGTTCAGTCAGTTAAGTGTCTGACTTTGGCTTAGGTCATGATTTCACAGTTCATGACTTTGAACTGTGCATCAAGTTCCCTGCTATCAGCACAGAGCCCACTTCACATCCTCTGTACCCCTCTGTCTCTCTCCTCTTCCTCCATTCATGCTCTTTCTCCAAAATAAACAAACATTTAAAATTTTTAAAGGGAAAACACACACACACAAATGAAAGAATAAGCCATAATTTTTTTTCACATTGATATTTATAAGAGAGGTCACTCAATACAGGAGGCAGACAAAGAACTGGGGCACCTGGCTGGCTTAGTCAGAAGAGCATGTGACCCTTGATCTTGAGGATGTGAGTTCGAGCCCCACATTGGGTGTAGAGATTACTTAAATAAATAAACTTTTAAAAAACTTAAGAAAAAAGGAGGCAGATAGAGAACTTAAGTTTCTATGAATATGCATTACTTAGAGATTTTATTTTGGAAATTCTAAGTATTTATATAGTCATGAAACAAAAGTACCTCTTTTACTAAATAAATCTCCCAAAATTAAAAATAACATATTTTATATTATATAATAGAGATAATAATTTTGGATCTAGTTGATGGCATATCAATACAGAGGACGTATTCCAAGTGACGTAAGAGAACACTGTAATTTGACTGCAAATCCCAAGAGATTATAGTATAAAGATAGAAGAACTTGAAAAATGATTTTAGTAATCACATTGTTGATGGTGGTATCATTGATAGTACTGTTATTTGAGATTTTTACCTATAATATAGGGTGAAACAAATAACTAGATGATATTCTAATTCTATCTTTCCTGATAAAAAGACTGTCATTGATATTAACGGTAATAACCACAATAAATGAAATACATCAGATATTATCAAATCCGTGAGTTAAAAAAATATTATTTTAAAGATCTAACTGGTTCCCATTGGAAGATGCTAGGAAAGAAAATACATTCTTTGGCAAACTGCCAACTAGGTAAAAAGGTAACCTTATACACATTCTGCCACAGAGAAGAGGAATGTTGCTCTTTATAGAAATATCTCAGCTAATAAATTAAGAATTAATGTTAGGCTTAGAACATCACCATTTGCAACTCCTATTAAATGAATGAATCTAGTCATTGAGCATGAACAGCTGTTAACATTACAAAAATAGAGACAACCAGGTATTTTGTGTCTCCTGATATTAGAACATTACATTACCTATAACATAATCTTGCTAAAAAATTGAACTCAAATCAGATCAAGGCTGTAGATCCAAGTTAAAAATCAGAGACCTCAGAGGAATAGGTTAAACTACACTGTATGAAACTACACAGGACAAATAATACAATTTCTAGTTTCTTCAGCAAATAAACTTGTACCGTGTGTGTGTGTGTGTGTATGTGTGTGTGTGTGTGTGTGTATACTTTAATATATATATGATTTTATTCATATATATAGGATTTTATGAAGGATAATTGGGTATTATGAATAATTAAAGGACAGCTACATATTTAATGGTTTAAGAAATATATACATAAACATATATCAGTAAAATTATTTCATGTTTTGAATGGTTCAAAATAATATGGGTAGGAATAAATGTGAAATAATATTGCTATGAATGGAAGATGAATGTATAGAGATCCAGCCATTATTTTGCTTATTTTTGTATATTTGAAATATGAAACACTTTGTGTTTTAAACATTTCACATATATCCTGCACATTTATTTTAATTTTATTCCTAGGTATTTTAAGTATATAATACTAACAGACAGTCTTTACTTCTTTGGATTTTCAAACTGTTTCTTTTGTTTATAAATATTAAAGAGGTTTTTCAATAATAATTTTATGCCCACACACCTTCCTCAAATTTCTCAACACTTATAATAATGCTCTTATTAACTCTCTGGGTTTTTCCAGGTAAACAATATGTCATCTACAAATATTTTGTCTGATTTTCAACTGTATGCCTTTTGCTTCTTTCTTCTACCTGATTGTGTTGTTTGGATACACTCGAGTGATGGTAAATAATAGTTATGACAAAGGTCATTCTTGTCTTATTTTTAACCATTTACTCCCCCACTTCTGCCCTGCTAGTAAGCATGATGCTGGGTTTCTGGGGTGTATGTATTGTGTGTGTGTGTGTGTGTGTGTGTGTGTGTGTGTGTGGCAGCACTGGATTCCTACTTTACTGAGTTTTAATCAAGAATAAATGTCAAATTTTAATAAACATCTTTTCAAAATCTATGGAAATAATAATATATATCAAGCATTAACTGACTATCCAATATGTTCATATGGCTTTTCTCTTCATTGATTTATATTCTTCCACTATTTCCTTCAACTTCACCCCATAAGCACACTGATCTAGATCATAGATCATTGTAATAAAATTCACAGCAAATTATTTTTGTGACTTCATTAACATTTGTTGTTTCTTTTCTTTAAAATTTTTTTTAACATTCGTTTTTGAGAGACAGAGAGTGAGTGGGGGAGGGGCAGAGACCAAGGGAGACAGTATCCTAAGCAGTTAGCACAGAGCCCAAAGCGGGCCTTGAACTAACTGACTGTGAGATCGTGACCTGAGCTGAAGCCGGACACTTAACTAACTGAGCCACCCAGGCACCCCAACGTTTGCTGTTTCTATCTGTAATAGGCTGAATAATGGATTTATGACTCTATGATTTAATGTATCCCTATCACATTACTTAGATCATTTATTCCAAAACTTTGGTCCCTCATCCTATATGCTACCTTGATATACAGACTGTAAGGCTGCCTTCTGGTTGAGGCAATCCAGACACTTTGGGTCAAACTCTTTGATCTTTCTTGTTCATCAGTCCTTACTACTAACAAAGCCTCCTTTGTTGTTGTTTTGTGTGCTTTTTTTTTTCCTTCTTTCTTAAAGAACATCTGTTTGTCCATGTTCTTTAAAAAAAAAAAAATTTAACGTTTTATTTATTTCTGAGAGAGAGGCAGACACAGAATCAGAAGCAGGCTCCAGGCTCTGAGCTAGCTGTCAGCACAGAGCCCAACACGGGGCTCGAACCCACGAACCGTGAGATCATGACCTGAGCCGAAGTCAGAAGCTTAACTGACTGAGCCATCCAGGCACCCCTGTTTGTTCATGTTCTTAAAATACATCTTTTACTTTATGATTTAAAACCACTTATTTCTTATAATATCTAAAAATTTCCATCATGAATGATATTCTCTTCTCCTCACACATCCAATGTCTTACATACCTTTAAATCATTCTAGTGTGTTCTTAAGTATTTCTAGCTCCCCTACCTTACAATGTCAAACAATTTCTCCCCTCAAGCCAAGGACTTCACAAAGAGGCTATTGAGAATTTGCATAGAGGCATTTGAGTGGATATGCCTCCTGCTCTTGAAGCTCAAATAGCCAAACCCTATGGATACAAAGAATCATCTTTTTTCCCTCTTGCTAAAGCTAACTTCCCTAAAGACTGTGTAAGGACTTCACTTCAGACAGCTGTCTTAAACTATAATGTTCATCTTTCCCAAGGCTCTTCCCTGCCTTTCCTCTTTACCTCTTGTTCAATAACTAGGTGCCATTGCTCAGCATTTTTTGAGAGGGAAAATTTAGTCTCTGCTCATTTACCAAAATAATTGCAGGACCAGATGAAAATGTACCTGCAAAAACTAGCAAAACACACGGGAGAGCAGAGGTGACTGTACTGGATCAGGAAGGGAGAGGACCATAAAGCGCAATAGGAGAGGATTTACAGAGATGAGGTCACTTGCCTATGATTCAGGACTTAGCAATCTAGGAGCTTGTCATGATACAGTCCTGATACGGGCTTCTTAAAGCTTAGGAATGACAATGGCCAAAATAAATAATGCAGAAATCCTGGACTGCCCTTGCAAAGTATTCAGAAAAAGTTCAAATGACTCAGGAATGTAACCATGTTTGGAGAGTTCTGCACACATGTGGAGAACTACCACCTTACTACATTGCTTGAGAGGGCCCAACACAAACTTCTTTCATTAAGGCCCTGAGGAATTCTTTGATGAGAGAAGTCACAGGCATCCCTGAGAATCTCACCAGTCACTGTCCTCTAGGGGCCACATTTGACAGTAACAAGTGCTACCATAAAACTGAATACACTAGTGTCAACAGGATGAGAAACTGACAGAAGAGCAGAAGCGAAGTGGATGTAATTACCACACCAGGCACCAAGATGACCAGGCTGTCTTGGCCACAGGTATCTGTGACAATGGCTAATGATGTTCCTGGAGGCAAAAGAAATGAGCAACTAGTGTATACTTATGTATCCAGAAAAAAAAATCAAGGTGTCATAAGCAAAAGGCTGTTGTCAGCTACCTGAGAACAAAGTTCCATTCTGAAATTTCATTAGGGAAAAATATTGATTCTTCTAGTTATAACACCACCATGAATGGCTACTGTTACAGACAGTTAAGACCCATCCCAATTGATCGATGACAGCTTTACCTCAGTAGTTAAGCCTCAGAAGTCAGCCAGTCAGTGGCAGCCCATGCTTCTTAAAGCCACACAATCAACAGAGTTTGCTCTTTGTTTGTGCCTCCGTGGCTAAAACCCAACAAATCCCTAAATGCTTGGCTGGATGCTAGCCAATCCCTGAATTCTGTGCTTCTCAAATTGTATATAAAATTATTGTTTGGAGACACAATGCTTTCCAAGACCAGCTGTCCCTTATAAGCAAGAAATTCACCTTTTATGTTTATTTGTTTCAGATTATTTGGGGTCTGAGGGTAAGGAGTTTCTTTCATATACTGCAGTGAGAAAGTCTGATCCCTCACCCTGTTTCCTGATCTGACTTGACTATCATACACAGAGCCTACTGATTTAAGGGGAGGCCAGGTCTCCTTGAGGTAGGGACTTGTAATGCCACCACAACTTCATATGATGGATATACCCCAAATATTTTCCTTCAATAAAACCTACATAGAGAAGTTAGACAGTGTAAAAAAGACAATATCCAGACCTGAGAGACTATCAAAGCCCTCCATTAGAGTGGGGTTTATGAAAGCCATTGTAAATGGAGTCCTGGCCCAGATTCCTTTCATGGGAAGCCCAGTAGGTTTGTGGATTCACTCTGTAGCCATTTCCTCAAAAAAACCTTCTCTGACTTTTGGGGTAAGGTTATCGTAGGAAGGGCTGAGTAAAATGCTGGTCCCATTTAAAATCATAAATCACAATCAGTATTCTATCTTGGGTAAATTTCACAGGTCATTTCCCTCGCAAAGAATTAATGTGGCAAGAGTTAAGATTTCTGCCATGTTTCTCTGGGGGGCAAAAGCCAGATAGATCACAAAAGACAAAGGTAAACCACAGACTTAATGAACGGTAGCCCCAATAACAGTTACTGTGCAAGATGTGATATCATCTGAAGCAGATCAATACAGACCAGGAACTTGGT
This sequence comes from Proteles cristata cristata, assembly GCA_017311185.1. Taxonomy (NCBI): domain Eukaryota; kingdom Metazoa; phylum Chordata; class Mammalia; order Carnivora; family Hyaenidae; genus Proteles; species Proteles cristata. The sequence continues at coordinate 508,737 of JAESUZ010003900.1, read as the reverse complement.
GTGTAACTGCTGATATGGCAAGTACATTCCTTCCTACCTTGATAAGCAAAGAGGGGTAAAGAAGTTTGTTTTTACAAGGGAGTTTACAGTTCACTGCCATGTCCCAGGGACATATTAAATTTCCTGCTGTCTATGACATATGATCTGTAAGGACCTCAATTGTCCTAACAGTTTAGAGAACATCACATTTGTTCACTATACTGATGATATCAAGTCAATTTGATCTGGAGAGCAGATCAAAGAACTGTCTGGAGAGCAGACAAGAACTCTTGACACTCTAGAAAGACACAGCGTATGCCCAGATGGTTGAAGATACACCCCCAAAATATTCAGGCCTGCCATATCAGTAAATTTTTAAGGCTTTAATGGTATGGAGGATGGCCTTTCCCCAGAAAGGACACATTAATACACTCTGTATCCCCTACCACTAAAACAGCAGTTCTGAGTATACCTGTTTGTATTTTACACATAGCATATACCTTGGGACTTACTCTCTTTCTTACTGTGTAACTCAGAAGGCTCCCAGACTTAGGTGGCATCCAGAGCAAGAAAGGGCTCAGCATCAGGCTACAGTGCAGACTGTCCTACCATATAACTGAACTAGAGGTACTTATCATACAAAAGGATGCCTTGTGGAATCACTTGGAAATCCTGAGATTTGCAGCATAGATTCTTAGAGTCTGGGTATAGGTTTTTTGGTTTTTGTTTTTATAGTTGTTTGAAAATATGCTCTTGTTATGTTCCTGGGGCCTAGGAGAGTCTCAGCACCTGACTGAAACATGAGGAGACAAACTGGAGCTGTTCACAATGAGGTTCACAAATCATCCAACTCACACTGCTGAGCAGGAGTATTAACAATCTGTCATATGCTAGCAATTACATACTTGGTATGGAAACTGTGCAAGTCCAGAAGCCAAAAGTAAATTACATGGATAGTTGGTCCAAACCAACCATGTCACCCACCATTGTTACATTATAACACCACCTTCAGCTCACACATAAGCTTCAAGGGGTAGTGATGGTGGGGTTGGCAGGGGTGGTAGCAAGGTATCCTTAGGTATTGGATGGAGAATAATACAACTCTACCCTGGTTCATCTTTATATGCTGGTGTGAATAAAATATACTGCTATTTCACTCAACTTCACTCATAGTTAGACAGAAACTCTAAGGATAGCAGCAGGAGAAACTGCTCTCAGGAAGCAAAGAAGTACACTTGTTCATTAGTTTTACATAGGGAAGAAACAGACCAAAGTAAAACTCTCTGTCTTCAGTGTGCATGTGTGTGTGTGTGTGTGTGTGTGTATTCAGTATGTATATCTTATATATAGCATATCATGCATGTATATCTTATATATATCATATCTATGATACACATAAGATATGCATACTGAACATACATACTTATTCATGCCTATATATCTTCATGTAGATATGAAATATATATGTGATATATATGTATAAAAAAGAAATATATATTTACATATAAGTTAATATTGTTCTTAAGTAATAGAAGCAAAGAAGAGTACCTCTAGAAATGAGCAGATTCATTGATGTATTTTTTTTTCCTTTTTTAGTGATGAAAGTAAATGGGCAATTGTGTCAACACAATCTGACAAGGTCAAGGCAATCAAGATCAGCAGTAAAAGTCTGAATTTCTTCACCAGGCAAATAACTTCGATCAATTGATGTGGCTTTGGGTGAATGAAATCTGAGTGATGCAAAAGATGATAAACATCAATTACAGTCACAAGACTATGGTTCGTCCCATTAACCCTCTTAATTTAGGTCTTTTTTCTTAGCAATCACTATGAACCATGAAGACAACTGATTAATGTGCAGAATAGGCTGTTTCAAATGGTTGTTATGCGCCACCCCACATCCCCATTATCCACCTGAGTTCAGCACAGTACACAGCCAGCACTACACATCAAATGAGTGTATTATCTCAATCTACTTCTCTCTCCCTCCTTCTGTCTCTCTCCCTCTCTTTATTTCTCAGGCTTGTATCTTTTTCTGGCTACTCAGGTAGATAAAGTCTTAATCGAGAGGTTCAGAGAAGTTAACATTCATGAGGCAATCCTCAACAACGATATTATTTATGTGTTTTCCAAATAGGATTTCTTGAGACTGTGTAGCCTCAAGGAAATTAAATACTTTTGCCTAAATTTCTTACTTTTCTCTTCTTCCTGAAATTTTTTAATGTATTTAATAGAGGAAAATATAGAGCATTTGAATTCTAAGCCAATCAAATAGTAAAATACTATTATTTTTTTGTTAGAAAAAATAATGAGGTATTATATAGGTAATTCTGGTAGTATAAATGTGGACAGGATACATAATTAGGCACCATAATTAGGTTTAAAAAAGTATGATTAAACCAAACAATTTTTTTTAATGTTTATTATTTATTTCTGAGAGAGAGAGAGAGAGAGAGAGAGAGACAGCAAGAACAGGGGAGGGTCAGAGAGAGAGGGAGATAGAGAATCTGAAACAGGCTCCAGGCTGTCAGCATAGGGCTCAATGCAGGGCTTGAACCCACGAACTATGAGATCATGACCTGAGCCAAAGTGGGACACTTAACCGACTGAGTCACCAAGGCACCCCTGATTAAACCAAAACTTAATGGCAAAATTATCATGAGACTGTTTGCCTCAGGGTGTAGTTGACTGTCATAATGTGATGTTCTTTTGTTTTTGTTTTTAGACAACCTAATATGTCTTCTTGGATGTGGCTCTTATGTATGGAGTTATGCAAGGTGTTCCATTTTAGCCACAATTTAGAAGCCAAAGATTATTACTCAAAGGGAGACTTCTTTGGATTCACTGAGCCTTTAGATGGCCACATTCAATATTCTACGGATAAAGGCATCAAGAGTCTTCACAGAATCACAAGCTGTAGAATCATGCAGATATGTCTCTGAATGTCAAATCTAGTTGTCACCAAGATTTAGCTTTTATGAAATGTGAATTTTAATACTTACTAAGCAGTGTTCAACCTAGTTGTCTAAGCCTTAGTTTTAGCCTTCATAAGAAAGTAATAATTAGACTTTGTCATATTGTTATGAGGATTGTTAAAAACACCACAGGAGCATAACATTATCTATAAAATAATATAAGCACGTTATAAATATTAGATAATTTATCCTATGATATCTGAGGAAGGGTATAAATGAGTCACTGTTCATAGCTAGGCAAGTTGTTGAACTGAATAAAATTAGAAAATAATTGGGGTGCCTGGGTGGCTCAGTCAGTTAAGCGTCTGACTTCGGCTCAGGTCATGATCTCTTGGTTTGTGGGTTCGAGCCCCGCGTTGGGCTATGTCCTGACAGCAAGCTCAGAGTCTGGAGCCTGTTTCAGATTCTGTATCTCCCTCTCTCTGACCCTCCCCTGCTCACACTGTCTCTCTCTTTCTCAGAAATAAATAACTAAAAACATTAAAATTTTTTTAAAAAATTAAGAAATAATTACTTAAGACTAACTTATTTACTAAACAAATGCTTTAAATATATTTGTAATGATGTGAGAAGGAAGGTCCAGATTTTCAAATTTATTTCTTACCCAAAGGAAGGTGCTGGCATGAAAATTTTGAATGAGACAAGAAATAACCATTTTAATTGATTTTATTTTTCTGCATGTTGTGTCCAACTTTTACTTTCTGAATAATGTCTCAGAGAGGTAAGTATATAAGTATTTATGAATTAAGAAATAAAATGATTGATTTCCACATAATTGTCAAAATATACATTTGAAAATTATTTTCTCCCAAATAAGACACATTGCTAAGTAAGGGGCTTACTAATGTCTACCAAAATGACCACTTACCAGGTAAGCAGTTAGAATAATTGTCAGATATTTTCTAGTGATTAAACTTTGAAAATAAAATATGCCTTAGCATCCTTACAAGGTTCTGAATCAGTTTAACTAAATGCTTCTATTTATAATGTGACCTATAAATAATCAATTTACAAATAGTTATCTGTATGAGAAAGGATTTCAGAAACTTTATATAATCAAAGCAACAAATAGAAACAGTTAGACACTAAGGCTTAAAATCTTCACCCTAAATGGTACCACGAGAGGTCCAAACCAGTGCTACTCAAAGTCAATAATCCACAGACCACACTTTGAAGAGCACAGGTCTCAAAAACCTAACTACTTATATAAAGTAGTTGAAAGTACCTAGGTAAGGTTAAAAGTTAAGTTTGTTTCTAATAGACCTGGCAAGTTCTTATCCAATAATTACAATGTGAAGGTGAACTAAAAAAAAATAGTAAAAGGTAGTGAAACTTTCATAAAACAAATCCCTGAATTATAGGTTCCTATATGCTAATAATATGATGTATAACATTACAACTAAAACAGTCTGGAAAAAGGAAAGAAGACTAATCCTGAAGAATCATTTTCCTGACAAAGAAATTTAAATTGTGGGAGACTTTAGTGGATATATTCCCATAGCTATGGTTAATTTCATGCATCAATTTGACTGGACTACAGTACCCAGATGTTTGGCCAAACATTATACTGTATGTTTCTGGGAGATATTTTGAAATGAGATTAACATTTAAATCAGTGGACTTGAGTAAAGCAGATTACTGTCTATATTATAGGTGGGCTTCATCCAGTCAGTTGAAGCCCTAATTATAACCATAGAGTGACCCCTCTAACAAGAATTCCTTGTCCAATGGTCTTTGGATCTGAATCACCACATCAACTCTTCCCTGGGTCTCCAGCCTGCCAGCCAACACTGCAGATTTGGAATCTGCCAGGGTCCATAATCGCATTAGCCAATTCCTTAAGCAAATCTCTCTCTCTTTTTCTCACTCTTTATACACATCCTATTGCTTCTGTTTCTCTGTAGAACACTGACTAATATACCTATAATTAAATTTTTCTTCTATTTATAATAAACACATCAATCAGGCCTGATTTTAAAAGTCGTTAAGACCACCTTCTTATACCTATTCAGAAAGCAAATGTCAAAAATTAGTTAATTAATTAATTAATAAGGATTATGAGCAGGGAAAACACAGATATTCATCAAAGGAAAAGTGCAATTCTCAAAACTAAAATGAAATATCACCCATCTTCCATGTTGGATTGTATGCTTATTTTCTGAGGTTATTGACAGTGAATAGGTTTTCTTCAAAAACAGATACAACCAATGGTGGGTCATAACATAGTATTTTCTTATCGTTTTGGATATCAATCATTCTCTCTATAGACATTCTAATTTATTATACTACTGATTATTGATAAGGAATGATTAATAGTCAGTGTTAAAAAAATGTCACAGATAGAGGAAGAAAGGCAACCTGAAACCATTCAGTCACCAGATCAGAGTTTTGGAACCTGGAGGCTTGGTCCTTAATGAATTCTAATATAGAGTCATAAGTTTTTAAGGAGCTTTAACAGTTCTCTGGTACTTGAGTCCCATCTATGACATCTTTTCCAAGATTCTACTTGGCATGCTTCATGATGGCTACCCTACAGGAAACCTACTAATTATGTAAAAATCATTTCCTTTCTACTAATGACCTTACTCATTTGAGATATATGAAATAAAAACAATCCATGTATTCAGATGTTCAAATATTGAAGGCCAGTCTGAAAATGTTTCAGAAGAGATAGGCAACCAAATATTTCCACTTTTCCATTCTCCAAAATATCCTTCTCAGTGTGGTCTTATGGATTGTGGATTTCTCTCACATATTTAGGCTTTACAAGATAGTAGTTCTGTGAATGTTTTTTTCATAGTAAATGTTAGGGATCTGAACAAAATTTCTAGTATTGAATAGGATGGTTTATACAAAACTTTTAGAATTATGGATGCATTCTAGTTATTTCTAGTTATTTTACCTGACAGACAATAGTGGAAGAAAGATCATATTGATAAATATAAGGTATTTCAGTTATAACTCAAAATGGTATCTTTGACAGCACTTGATTCTTCATAAAAAAATTTCTCTCAGTTGAAATGGGTTGCTAAATAACAGCATATCATATGTGTTTTTTACATGGAAGATAACACCTCTGGTGGGATTAAATTGTAAATAAATGTTCCAAATGTTCTAAAGATTAACTCAGAATGAAACCATGCCTCCCGTTGAATAAGTACTGTTCCTTTCTGAAATAGCTAAGGAGATCTTGTGTGTTTCTCCTATTGGTAGATTTCAACCTGTAAACTCTAACTGCCAGAACAATAGTAGAAGTTTAACTAGACTAGATTTTATATTACTATGAGTAGGACTGAACCTTATTTTATTTCCTTTTTTATTTTATTTTTTATTTGCTATTCCAAGTGTGTTCATATTCTGTGATACAAATATAACCAGACGAGTCAAAGACTCAGCACTCAAACATCAGTATAATATTTATTTTAAAAAATTGTGATTGAGTTATTTGTACACTTACAGAGGAAAAGGAGATAAATAACTAGATTATAGGCTACAGAATCATGGCAACATCCCGGAAAGCCCATGGGAACAACTGAACATGCAGTAGAACATCTTCCTGCCTTCCCTGCTAGACAGCCACTCAATTTAGTGCATTTGCATGTGCAGAATTTATGGGAAAACTGCACTCAGCCAATACACAACAGATTGCACCAAAAGAGAAATTATCTAAAGAAAATAAAATATGATCCTAAAAAAAGTAAATGAATTAAAAAAATAAAAGTAGAGGCATTTCTTTTCTCTCCAAAGATAATCTGTCTTAATGTAACTACTGCTTTGCTAACTACATTATAGGACGCTTGGAAAAACTAACATCTGCATACATTTGAGGGATGAAGAGAAAAATGTTTGATAATGATCATTTTAGATGCCAATGGCATATCAAGTTCTAAAGGCAACAATTACAGGGAAGAAAAAAGACATTTTATGAGGGTTAAGTAAGTGGTATTTCTACTGTCACTCAATGGGGCACTTTTATTCCACAAATGCTATTTTTGTCTTATTTTTTTTCCAGATTCAACTTTGCCTCTTTTATGGATGAAGAAACTCATGTACATCATATAAAAGAAAGAAGTATAGATAAAGCATAATCATGAGGAGCTCTATGGAATGTATGACTGTGCCCAGAAGGAATACTGTAAACTGAATAACAACAATAAAAATATCCTCCACTCTATACCTCACCAGTTAACAACAATTCTGCTTAGTATTGTCTCTATCCTCATATTTCCTTTTAAAATTCAAATGCTAAATGCTAAAATTTAGTCAGTTAAGTGTCCAACTCTAGATTTTGGCTCAGTTATGATCTCACAGTTCATGAGATCAAGCCCCCCAATAGGCTCCACATTAACAGGATGGAGCGTGCTTGGGATTCTCTCTTTCTCTCCTTCTGTACCTCCCCCACTCATTCTAAATAAGTAAATAAATAACAAACTAACTAAAAAACTAAAAAAATCAAATGGCTAAATACCTCAGATCTCTTCATCCATTCCTACTGTAATGTTGTGATAAAATAAACAACAACAAAAGGTGAGATGCTTGCAAAGAAAAGCAAGACCTGTACAGTGAAGATTGCACATCTGGAGGAAACAGAATAAGCATGTAACAGAGGTTTCAGATCTCCAGAATCAGTTCCTGATGTCTTGCCTGCACTGGACACTAGTGATGGAGCATAACACCGATGAGACCAGGGAGGAAGTTCACAAAGACTGACAGTGTATGACAGACACTCAACTGTTTACATAAACATGTCTTCTCTCCAGAAGAAACATAATTGTAAGTCACTCTATACCTCAAGCACAGCTGTTATTATATTTTTAAGCCTTGAAAGGTGACAGCATGAGATTAAGATTCTTGTGAAAAAAAAGTTTTACACAGAAATTAAATCTGAGCTAAAGTTTAAAGAAGTGGTCACTCATGGAGATGAGCATGAAGGGCATTCTAGACAGAAAGAACAGGAAAATTAAAGACATAGAGACTGGGAACCAAATTGATTATTTGGAAAAGGAAGGAAAGTAAAAAAAAAGAAGAGAAATTAATATTTACTGAATGTCTACTAGGTTCCAAAAATTGCAGTAAGTGCTTCCATGTGTCATATAACTTAATATCCACAAAAACTTATCAAGTATCATTATCCCCCATTACTGTGAATATAATTGTACACCGGTGAGTTACTTACTATCTGCATTTTGTAGATAAGAATCCTGACTATTTAGAGAATGTCTTGTATGGCAGCAATATGCAACACATGCATGGATATAAGAAGAAGCTAAAAATGTAACTAAATTATAGAATCTTTTTATTAGTTTTCAATGGCTGTGTAATAAATTACCACAACACTAGTGCTCAAAACAACACACATTATTTATTTCAAAATTTCTGTGAATCAGGAGTCTGGGCAAAGCTTAACTGAATGCTTTGTTTAGGGCCCTGCAGGCTACAATCAATGTGTGGGTTAGCTGCATTCTCATCTAAAGGTTCAGCTGGGGAATATCTTACCTTCCTGGTCAAAGAGTTGTTGGCACAGTTTAGTTTCTTAACTGTGGGACTAAGCCTCAGTTGCTTTTGCTGGCTGTTGGCTAAAAGCCACCCTCAGCTCCCAACTATTGCCCCTGTTCCTAGAGACCCACCATAGTTTCTTGCCACATAGATTTCCCTGTTATGGCCACTTACTTCATCAACGCATCTAGAAGAATCTTTAGAGTATCACACTAACAGAATGTAACATATCATGGAGATATATACCATCCCCTTTGCTGTATACTATTGGTTAAGAGCAAATTACACATTCTGCTCACTTTCAAGGCACACACAGAGGTGGGGATATGTAGAGACACCCTAGAGTCTGTCCACCATGATTGCTATGTTAGGAAAATTAAAATTCTGTCTGAAAGAATTAGGAATTCATTAAGGAGTTTTGAAAAAAATTTTAATAATGATTTATTTTTGAGCGAGAGAGACAGCCAGACAGCCAGACAAACAGAGTATAAGCAAGGGAGGGACAGAGAGAGAGGGAGACAGACAGAGAATCCAAAGCAGACTCCAGGCTCTGAGGTGTAAGCACACAGCCCAACATGGGACTTGAACTCACAAACCAGGTTGGACGCTTAACCCACTGAGCTGCCTAGATGCCCCACATTAAGAACTTTTGAGTAGGGGTGGGAAATGATCAAAGTCATGCTAAAAAAAAAAGGAGAATATTCAGCTTTGCTTCCAAATAAATACTGGGATTAAAGAAACAGAACTTAAATCAAGGCACCGTAGTGCCTTGATTGTCTCTTAAATGTTAGGCCATAGTTCAAGGACTGCTTCTAGAAGCACTCTCTTCCAGTCATTTGCAAATTGAGGGGCCCATGAGTTGCCTACGAGATGCCCATCCTATGTGAAGAATTAACACCATCTCCTCCCATGTGTGTCCTGATGACCATGAATAACAAGTGTAGGAAAAGCAATAAAGAACACTAGTCCCTCTCTTGAGAGACTCTTGGTTGCTAAGACACATGACGCCTTGGGAATTCGGCATTGATTGAATTTTGCACAGTGGTGCCATTTGAAAATTGGTTTGTGGGGTCAAACAGGACCCAGGGAAAATAGCTACTTGCAACAAAGGTGACATGTGAAATTTAACCAGGAGACAACCCTCAGTGAAGTCTATGCCTAGGTTCCTGAGCAAGAGAATAGAGTGTGGAAGTGTACCAGAGGAAGACACAGAGTGAAATCAGCTGAGGAACCGATTAACCTAATCATAAACAAGCATGTGGCAACTATACTGATAATTGCACTCTAGTGAGTCACTTATAATGCCATTACAGTGCACATTAGTCACCCTGATGCCCTACTTGCCCAAAATATACTGCAGATTGCCAGTGTAACAGCTGTTCTCTGCTTTGTAGAGGTTATAAATGTTGTGGAAACAAAGAAGAATAAAGTATATACCTTTTTGCATTCTGCCAGCTTGACTGCTAGGAGCAACTCAGTATTTTCTCTACATAATAAATAAAACATATCCCGTGGAGAGCCTCCTTATTTTTACAGATGTTTAAGATTTTAAAAAAATAAATAAAAATGGTTCCCAAGCACTAACTAGATTATTGCAGTTTCTGTTATCCAGTGTAACGTCTCAGTGACAGGAAGTGTAGTGAGCTGAATGAAAATGACGCCGTAATGGGGGTGATAATGCAGGGCATCAAAGTACTCTGTCTTGGGGGAGAGTTCTAGGTGAGCCTGCTGATGTACAAACAAGACATAGAATCCTCTGAAATATGATACAGGAACCTAGATAATAGTGCACAAAGTGTGAAATAATTGTAAAATGGAACCTCTATATGAGATGGGAACTGAGTTTTGAAAATAAAGATTTATTCTTTAAACAAATGTATCTTGTGGGCCTAAATTTTTACCCATGCTGTGAGTTTTGAATGAATTGAACATGGTCTTTGCTCTCAAGATTTCATAATTTAGAAGCAATAATAAATATATAAATAATAAAAATAAATTGTGGTAGTATTTCAGATGCATATCATACACCAAAATAAACTGTTCCTGATATGAAGAAAGATTTCAGAAAATAAAAAAAGATGATATCTGGGCTGTATTAGGGCAAAGTATGGTTTTGACATATAGGAAAGAGAGCAGGACAGAAGGTAACATTTCTCAGGCACTCATTTTACGGGACACCAAGCAAGATGTTTTTGCTTACATAATCGCACTTAATGCTTACATCAGATGCTTAGTGCTGTTCTTCACCCTTTCTCAGCTAACTTCCAGCTGTCAGTTTCTGCATTGCTACGCCTGAGGTCTTTATTCTACAACAGTAAAAGCTCTCTCTCTCTCTTTTCTCTCTCTCTCTCTCTCTCTCTCTCTCCCTGTCTCTCTCTCTCTCTCTCTCAGCTTCTGAAAGGAATAAAGACTACAAGGAGTAGCTCTTAGCTGAAAACACTTACAAGATGGCATAAAAATACGTCAGTGCGCTCTCCTTCAGGGGGTATGCCTACCAGGTACATTTCTCCCACAAAATCTGTACTAATTCCTCCTACTGCTGTAAAAAGTCACACCTAACTTAGCATCTTAAAGCAAGTCAGAGTTCTGGAGTTCAGAAGTCCAAAACAGATTTCACTGGGCTAGACAGGAGGTGTTGGTTGGGCTGCATTCGTTCTGGAAGCTCAAGGGAAGAATTGTTGCCTTACCTTTTCCAGCTTCTACTTCCTGGCTGGTGGACACATCACTCCTGCTCCTGCTGCCCCCATCCCATTGCGAAACAATTCCCTGCGGGTCTAATCTGCTGTTGACCGCAGCTTAAGAACATGGTGCTCATCAGCGGTCGCCCTTGAACTGTAACGTTCCTCCACTTCCCTTTGGGCTCCTTACACCTCCCTAAAATCAACTACTTCCACTGGAACCAACTCTTACTCCTAGAGAATACCCAAACTGAAGTAAAATCTATGTGGTAGGCCACTGCCAATTTCCTTGTGGAGACAGGGAAATAAATCGTAGAGAGATCAAATGACTTCTTCAGATTTTCATCGCCAGGTGCTGGAAGGCCTGCTCCAAGGCATTTACTCTATTAACAGATCACTCAGCTGCTCATTGTTAATACAACAGAAGCAGCAGAAGAAGCTGCAGTAAAAATAACAGCAACGGTGATGGTGCTACTAATAATTACAATTATTAAGAAGTACAGCCATAATCACAATAACAAAGCACCCCTCAAATCAAGCATCCTGATATGAGGTGGCTCTTCAGAACCCACACAGTCCTTCTATACGCATATATCATTTGGGTTTTGCCACAGTGTACGGCATCAGCAGATCGATTTTTCCAGGGGAGGACATAGCACCTATTCTGATCCTTTAAATTATGTAACTTCAAAGCACAGAGGCATGAAAGAGAACTTTGTCTTGTCCTGTTTTGTCTTATTTTTGGAAATGCAGAATGTGCCATAGCCTGGGACAAGTGATGAGGCTGAGAATGCACATACACAGTGCAGCAGAGCAATGGAGGGCCCTGGGTGTGCAGTTAGTCCACATCTCAGAGCACCAAGGTATTCTCTGGGACAGGGACCCCCCCCCCATATTCCTGCCTCACAATCTCTTTAATATTTGATATCTCTCCTTCAGCCAACTTCTAATTTTGAGGGTTTGAATTAATAAAGCAAATCAAGTAATGGTCTATTCAGACTGGTCCAAGAGCTTCTCAATTTAAAATATTTCATTAAAAAAAATAGAACTTGTGTCTTATAGTTTGTTATGACAGTTTGTATTGAAGGTTCCACAGTTGTGAGTTTAAATCCAGAAGTCAGATCATATGATTACTGAGCTACTTCTCTAATTCTAAGACTGTAATATAGAGACATACCTAAAATATTCAATTTGCTTCCAAATTCCCAGACCTAGGGAATGACTTATGTGAATATAAACCTCATCTTCCTGAGGCTCTGAGACACTGTTTCTCAAACTTTAATGTTCATTGGAATCACCTGGGGATCTGCTAAAATTCATATTCTAATTCAGTAACATTCCGGTGTGCACTCAATTCTGCCCTGGTGATGTCCATTGCTGCTGCAAATGTCACATTGTGGTCCATAGCTCTCACGTGGCTTTCTTAACTTTGCTCAGAGTCCGTGTTCTACAATCAGGAGTCTTTCAACTCATCCTAAGAAGGGACTAAAGGACAAAAAAAGAAAAGGTAGTAGTTGGAGGATAAGAAGGGTGCCTCGAGAATAACCACCCCAGGCAGAGTAGAGCCTTTCTCTATTTGCCCATCTGTACGCATAAGCAAGCCAAAAAATAGGTGGGGACTGTCTGGACACTCATGGTGCCAGAAGGCAGCAAACACCGTACAGGGTAACCCAGAACAATCACAGAGTCCCTCCAACAATGTGTATGCTGCTCCAGGACTTAGACGTCCTACCCTGCTGTTCAGAAAAAGAATTATATTCACTTCAGTATCCCCATTCATTGACTTAAATATTCATTGAGCATGCCTACAATGCATGCTTAGTGGTAGGAATGCCATGTTTGCATTGATTTAATTCACAGCTAAATCCTCAATGCCTGGGGAGTAAAATCCCTGCTCTCCTGAAACTCACCTGCATAGAGGCTGGCACACAACTAACTCTAAGTGTGAACCTAGAGGCTAATTCATGATGCAGAAAAGTGTTTCCTCATAACCACTTCTCATATATGTTCAAGTAGTAACATTTTAGCAACCAAGAAGTAATGACATGTTATCACTGATATCATTTAGTAAAGAAGAGGGTAGGAGTGGCCCCCATACAGATATCATTTTAAGTGGGAAACATTGTGCCCTCTGTGTGTCACAGGTTTTTTTTTTCCCCTCAAAGTACCTCATATATAAAAAGCATTATTTACTATTTTGCTAAAAAATCCTGGTTTCCATGGTGTCATGCAAGTACTTAGTATGAAAGCTATAATCTCTTTATGAGATTGTACATACTTTAAATATGGGGAATATTTTTCTCAGGTGGCTATCAATAGCACATACTCCAAAGCAGAAACCGATGAACCTTTAATACAGGGAAATCTGGCCACAGTATTAAACACAAAAGCCTGAAAACAGGCTCTAGGTTTATTCATAGCCCTGGTACCCTTTAGAACTGGGTCTCTGGGTTTCTGACCTTGACTCCTTTACTAGTGTTACTCTTGGCCTTCAGACCTCAGACCCAAGTTTATTTGGATCCCCCAAACCTGACTCCCCTCAAACTAAATATCTAAATGTCTCCTCTCTCCTTTACTTTTACTGTCTACACACTAATTCTTTACTGTTATTCAACCAAGCTGGTTTATATTCAGGCAATGATAAAGAGAAAAATCATTTTACAACTTAACAAGGGGCCCCGTAAGTATTTCATTAAGTCATCCATTCATCCAACTTATTTATTTAAATTCTACTATATCTGGGATGCTTGGGTGGCTTAGTATGTTAAGCTCTTCATTCTGGCTCAGGTCATGATCTCACAGTTCATGGGATCAAGATCGAGACCCGCACTGGGTTCTGAGCTGACAGTGTGGAGCCAGCTTGGGATTCTCTCTCTCTCTCTCTCTCTCTCTCTCAAAACAAACATTGTAAAAAACAGCATACTATATCCAAAACACTGTGATAGGGTCTGTGAGGAACAAAAATATGCAGTAGATGTAGCCTATGTAATCAATACATATTACCTGTTAGCCAAAGGAAAAACTGTGGAAATATATTCTAACATTTGGGCATTTCTTTGCTTTGAATGTTTATTTTTCTTTTATCTGCCATGATGCAGAAAATAAATAATGAAAAATATGTATGTATTATGAGAAGTACCTAGCAATGGCAACTGTTCCAGGCAATCATGATAGCTGCATTAGTAACTCTAGTCAAGCCTTCTGGGATCCATTTTTCACTGAAATGACTTTTCATATCTCAGTCCTCATTTACTATGTGTCAGGTTCATAACATGACTTTCAGAGGACAAGCCTTTTTCTAAGGTCTGTCCTACTTTTCTTCTCACTTGACAAACTCTTAGAGATTGTCATAGTAGGTAGTATTTATTGAGTTCTTTACATGTTCCAGACTTTATTCCAAGCTTTATGTATATGAGTTCATTTATTAATGTATTACAGGTATCACTTTAACTATTCCTTATAAGCAAATGATGACCAACTCTGACCTCAATTCTATACCCATGTCTAAACTTCTGTCTCCTCAAAGGCATCCTCAATAGGATACTCCACAGCCCCTTCAATCATATATGGTTCCCTGAAAAAGATTTATTATCTTCTCAGAAAACTTCTCCCTCCTTCTTTAGAGTTATTTTGGGGAAGGATTTCATCTCTATTTACTTAACCTAAGATTCCCATTGGATTGTGCCCCCCCACCTCTAAGTTTGCACTGGATTAAATCATCAGCAAATTCTATAGACTCCAATTATCAAAAAGCCTCTTAATCAATCCCCTCATAATTTCCCCACCACCTTGACTTACTGGATTATTTCAGTAGTCTTGTAAAAGTTTTCCCTGACTCCTGTAGAAAACTTTAACTGCCAGAATAATTTTTAAACATATTTATATCACTCTTTTCCTTGAAATTTTCCAGGGTTCTCCATCACATATCACTCAGCATTGAAAATGCAAACTGAATGCATAGATATACGCTAATTCATGCCAACCTTGCTTTAGGATAGGGCCACCTTGTGTTATGAGTTATAACTTAATAACTTGACCTAATCACTGGACTCCAAGCATGAGTCTCTGTTTATTTCTGCTTTAGATTCATGAAAAAAAAATCTTTAAAAGCTGAGGATTTGAAATCAATTACCAGCATGCAGAGTTTAAGGAGTGGTTTCTGTGGTTCACTCACTATTCAATAAATCTTTTACATCCTCATTATCATGTAGACAGACTTAATGACTTAATTTTCAGAATTTCATTATTAAGACCAAATTATCTGGGTTAAAATTATTAGTATTAAAAGTTATTATTATTTAAAAATAACACTAAAAACTCAATCCAATTATTATTTGGATTGAAATATTTTGAAAATGAGAGTTTGTTCTCTGCATAGTGATTGATAATGACTTATTAAGATGACATACAGGTTGTTGATTTTATATTTTTTATACGGGGGATTTTCCTATAGTGCATAAGCAGAAATTCCAACTGCCCCATAAGACTTGAGACAACCTGTTCATCTTTTGATTTTCTACCCCTTTTTCTTTCATATGGACTGCTAAAGTATGCCTCACTCGAATGTGTGACCCTGTCCTTGGCTCACAAACTTCAGTTCCAGTGAAGTTCTCTCTTTGTATACTTAACAAATATTTCATCAATAAGATAAAGGGTTAGCATATTGTTTCTAGCAATACATAACTTGTTCTTTGTGAAATATGTAGAATTTGTCAACGACAAATCTGCATTAGATATCAAACTATTATACAAGAGACTATGGTCACTTTTAGGAGCAGAAGCATTGTAATTGTAAACAGAAATATCAATATGCTAGAGAGGGCAATCCAGTGAGCCACTGAAGTACAGTTTCAGTGTTTGCCTATGTAGTTATATAGTCTTATTAGTTCATCTTTACTATATTCTGACCTTCTTTCAGAGGCATAGTGTGATTGTGGCAGTGGTGAGGGGTAGGAATCTAGAAAAAAGTTTCGCCTCATAACCTCTTTATTTAATGTCCCATAAAGTCTCATTTCTTTCTCTCGCTCTAAGTATCCATTCTTCATGCTTCCTTTATCCATGATTGTCCCTTTGTTAGTGTTCTGTGCCATGTGAGGTTGAAAAGAAAAGTATTTTGAAACTAACTAGGCTCAAGCAACAGAAAAGATAGGATTGGAAGTCAGGCACATATAGCCACAGTGGCAGGACTGTGTGTGTGTGTGTGTGTGTGTGTGTGTGTGTATGTGTTTCTAATCCCTTTCTTTATCTATCAATCTATGTATGTAGGTATCTGTCTATCTATCTATCTATCTATCTATCTATCTATCTATCTATCATCTATCTATCTATCTTTCTCACCCCCTACCTACCTACCTACCTATCTATCATCAAGAGGAATGGAGGGAGAGGGAAAGAGAAAGAGAAAGACAGAAAGAGAGAAAGAGTAAAGAAGCTGTTAAATTATATGCAAATCATCCCCAAAAGATATTGAAATGTAGTTTCACCTTTGATATGCAGACTCAATTTGGGGGTAGAGGGAAGAAAAAAACATGTTGACATGTTGAACTGAGGACAATGCACTCTGCTACATTGGTTATTATGTAGTTTTATCAGGCTTGCAATACTCTGGAACAATGCTCACTTCCTTCTCTTGATAGTGATCAGGGAACTGGGGTAGGGTGAGGGGTGAGTGGCACAGAACTTGTGGTTGTAAATTCAGATCCCACTGTAATGCAGAAAAATTAGAATTCTATTGTGAAAAAAATTTCCTGTGTGTAGAAGAATGGTCTATTTTAGCAAAGTGAGGGTAAATTTTGTTCTTGTTCATAAGAGAATTTATGTTATTGTTAGTGCTCCTTAACTATTATATTTCTTTTAAATTTCTTTTAATGTTTATTTATCTTTGGTAGATCATAAGGGGGAGAGGAGAAGAGAGAGAGGGAGACACAGAATCTGAAGCAGGCTCCAGGCTCTGAGCCCAAAGTGGGCTTGATCCCACAGACCACAAGATTATGACTGAGCTAAAGTTGGTCATCCAACTGACTGAGCCATCCAGGTACCCTATATTTCTTTAAAATTTTACATTTTAGGGTAATATGTGTAAAAATGTTTTCTGCAAATGTGTTTTCAAATGCAGGATTTAATTTTAATTAAATAAATCTATATTAAATAACTGTTATTCCGAATTTTTTTCAACTCTGTCATTTTCTGTGACCATTTAGAATTTTTATTCTTACAAATAGTTTATTGTCAAATTAGTTTCCACATAACACCCAGCGCTCATCCCCACAAGTGTCCTCCTCCATGCCCATCCCCCTCTCCCCCACATCCATCAGTCCTCAGTTTTTGTCAGCATTCAAGAGTCTCTCATGGTTTGCCTCTCTCCCTTTCCCCCACCATGTCCGCCCTTCTTCTCCCCTTGGTCCTCTGTTAAGTTCCTCCTAATCCTCCTATACGTGCACACATATGATATTTGTCCTTCTCCTGCCTGACATTTCGCTCAGCATAACGCCCTCAAGGTCCATCCATGTTGCTACACATGGCCAGATTTCATTGTTTCTCATTGCCATGTAGTATTCCATGGTGTTATACCGAATTTTAACCCAATTTAAACTAAATATGATTTGGGGTTACTCATAACCTCCATTACTTTCACTACCATAATCATTTGAGAAATAATTGTAATTGTTTTTCAAAACAGTATAATACTACTAAGATGTTTATTAATAGTGATTTACAATTTACAGAGCTACTTATGTACATGATTTCATTTTCTCTTCACTTATGTTGATTGAAGTGAATAGATTATTATTTCCTTTTTAGAGGAAATATACCAGAGACTTCAAAAGATTAGGTAACTAGGGTAAATCTTTCAGGGTCAGAGTAAAGCTTTAATAGCAGAATTAGTGACAATTAGACAATGGCATGTGATTTTGTGGAAATGGTCAGAGAAATGTAGATTTGGGACCATCCTTTCAAAGTTACTAACTGTGTAACATTGGTCAAGTAATTAAACCCAGTGAGCTTGCACCTTACTTACTGTTAAATAAAGATAATAATAATTGCCTTACAGAAATATCATTAATGTGGAAATAATACATTTAAAGCAAACAGTAAGGACATGGTATCTACTATGTGATCAGTAAATTTTAGTTCATATTACTGTTACTATACTTCCTGTTGAACACAGAGTAGTGTGTCTTTTCTTCATATTCAAAAAACATGCATGGCAGGCTTCTTATTATAGAATCTCCCTCTGGGATTTCACCAGAAAGGCCTAAAAGGAAAGCTCTTAGCTTTGACAATTTCATAGCAGAAGAACAACTTTTCTAAAAACTTTCAGCTGAAAAGTCTGCAACTAAATAAGTAAGAGTAAATTCTCTCTCTCTTTTTTTTTATGACAAAAAGTGCAACAGGGTAAAGAGCCACACTGGGTCTTAGACACATTCGAGTCTAAGACATCCTGAACTTGCTTGGTTCCAGAGATGCTCATGGAGGCACCCAAAGTAGACCCAATAAAGAGACTTCATGGCAGGGTTCTTAGACCCAAGGCAAATGGCAAAGTTGCAAAGCTTAGTGGAGAAAAAGGAATAGGCCTGTGAGTTTCAGAGAGGTCATTATACCACCTAGAGGCTAGCAAGAGAAGAACCACTTCCAGAAGCTGGACAGTGTTACTGGAGAAACAGAATATACTCCAACTTTCTTTCCTTTTAAAATGTCAGGGGCGCCTGGGTGGCTTAGTTGGTTAAGCGTCCAACCTTCGCTTAGGTCATGATCTTGTAGTTTGTGGGTTCGAGCCCCGCGCCGGGCTCTGTGCTGACTGCCAGCTCAGAGACTGGAGCCTGTTTCAGAGTCTATGACTCCCTCTGTCTCTGACCCTCTCCTGCTCATGCTGTCTCTCTCTCTCCTAGAAATTAAAAAAAAAAAAAAAAAAAACTTTAAAATGTCAGTAGTAGGCATAGTATTCTATTTGTTTGAATGGAGAATTATTATCTTCCTCCCTCACTACCACAAGTTTCTGAAACTTAAAAAGCTGACAGGGAAATACCTGGGACATTTAGCACCACAAATGTTTATTTTAATTAATCCCTTAATATTGAGAAACCAGCAAACAGAAGACTGAAATAAACAGAAGCTGGATAGTCAGTGAAAGAGAGCCCTCTTTTAACTTCAGTAAATTTTACCATGCAAACGCTGTAAAAAATTCAAACATACTAGCCTAGATAGTCATCAAAAACAGCAGGAGAATCTAAAAGTAGTGTTGTTTTCGTATTCTGAAGAAGTTTCTCAGGTTGAAATGGCAACCTTGGACTTAAAGACATTCAATTAACTTTCCCAGATCATAGCTTGTATTCATTTATTCTAGAAAAGAACAAAATTAAAAAAAGAAAACAAAAAAAAAACTTTACTTTTTTGTAACATCTTATTTCTTTATGCACTCTCTGCTGTAGGTGGTACTTAAGGTATCATCATTCCATAATTCATTTATATATTAAGTTTCCTTAATATCTTCACTACTAGATTACCTGTGTCATTATTTAATTAAAGAATAATTATAGGACGTTGACATAATAAAGCACTTGAGATGAATGAGCAATTCACTTTTAAATGAAAAGCATTTGGACACATCTGTGCAACTGAAAATTAATCTGTTTCAATGAGAACACCACAGGCTTGGGGAATGATAGTGATCTTCAGAAACAACATACATACATTTGACTTTGAAAGGTTAGAAATATTCAGAATCTCTTTCTCATTTACAGAGGAATAGAAATTCCTAATTATAAGCATAACTTAAATGTGCCCTGTTGTCTTAGAGAGGGAGATGTTCAAGATCCTTGATATGTTTTAGAAGTGACAAAGCAGGAAATACAGAAGCAGATAATAAAATTAGAAAGCAAGAAGTGTCTACTGCAAGAATTAGGCTCACAGACAGCACATATATAGCAACAAACAGAGATCTCTACAAATACACTAAACTAAGCCTGTTTATATGTGTTGGCAATTTTCATGTGAGAAGCAGAGATTCCAATATAGTGGAAAGGAAACATGACAAAGCATAGAAGCAGTTTATACATGTTCATCAGTTTTTAAGTAACAAGAGTGTCAAGAGATCTATTTTGTCCTTTGGAATTGAAGACAGGATTAGAGTTTTTAAGTATGACCATCAGGGATATCTCAGGATAATCACACTCACTGATGTTAGTTCAGGGCTGGGTCCTAATTAGTCAGGTTTGATGTCAAAGAGAGCTATTTGATGTAGATTCTAAGTACTTTCATTTTTAAAATAAAGTGCACTTTGTATTTCAATACAATTATGAATATGGTTATGATTAATTACATGCCTTATATTGCAATTGTTAATTTCTGTTTTGAGACAAGAATGGAAAAATTTCCATTTTCCTCACCATTGGGGAATGAATGGACCTGTAGAATAACATCATTTTCTATAAATAAGATTACAATAATAATGTTGTAGTTATGTATGTATTAGACGTGTGATACATGCTATTATACAAGTTTCCTGGTAATTTATAAATAGCTTTCTCTAATTTGTACTGTTTGTCATACTGATTTGGAATCAGCATTAAAAATCAGGTGCAAATTTCTATATTTTTTTATTATTGTTTATTTATTTTTAGAGAAGAGAGAGTGAGCACGGGGGAAAGGTAGAAAGAGAGAAAGAGACAGAGAATCCCAAGCAGGCTCCACATTGTCAGCACAGAGCCCATCACAAGGCTGGAACTCATAAACCATGAGATCATGACCTGAGCTAAGATCAAGAGTTGGACACTTAACTAACTTAGCCACGCAGGTGCCCCAGGTGCAAATATCTTTAAAAATCAACTGCATCTTGATGGAGTTTTGAAGAGTCTAAAG
The DNA here is from genome assembly GCA_017311185.1 of Proteles cristata cristata. Classification (NCBI taxonomy): domain Eukaryota; kingdom Metazoa; phylum Chordata; class Mammalia; order Carnivora; family Hyaenidae; genus Proteles; species Proteles cristata. The sequence continues at coordinate 487,751 of JAESUZ010003900.1, read as the reverse complement.
TCATGCATCATACAGGATGAAAACAACTCTTGTCATTCCTGTCCACTTAGGAACAAATTCTGTCTAAATTGCAGTTGACCATTAGTATATTTAAACCTTGTGCTTATCAATCAAGGAATAACTGGCACTTTGTTTTGTGATGGCCTATCATAAGCCCTGGCTCTTCTTAGTGTCTACATTTCCTTCTACCCTCAGACTCTCTCTCTTCTACCAACCAGCCACTGTAGCAAGTAGGAAGGAGGGCAACAGTGAGCCAGAGAGAAGGACACACACACACACACACACACACACACACACACACACACACCAAGCAATGTCAAAAGCAGTAATACAATACTAACATCTACAACTCAATTAATCTTAGGTCCTAGACATTAGATACACACTTGATATCATAGTGTTGTAAATTAAATTTGGTAAATTAAATGTTATAAAGAATGTAAATTGCTTATTATTTACTATCACCATTTATCAGAAGAGGATACTGAACATAGAGGCATTGAAAGAGTTGCCCGAGATCCCACAAGTTGGTGAGCTGAAATCAAACATTGGCAGTATGACCCCCAAAATTCATATTCTACTACTCTACTTGAATTTGAAAATATCACAATCAATTTTTAAAACTTCCTGAACATAGACTGGATGATTAAGTGGTTTATTAAGGCCTAGAATGTTTTTGACCCTCTCAGTTATGTGGTGTCCTTAAGAAGAGACCTAGAAAAATCTGTTATATTTCTTCTCAAAATTAAAAAAAAAAAAAGTTGAGTATCTTTCACTCAGTCCAGTGAAAATATATTCATTTATTCAACAAATACACTTTTAGAACCTACTACATGCCATGCAATATTATTCTCTGTACTTGAAATAGTACTTGAGTACTCCCCTACACTTGTAAAGTTAAACATTTTATGAGAGAGAGACATTACAATATATTAGAAGGTAGTAAATTCTATAGAGAAAAGAAAAATAAAAAGAGTGATGAAGAGTTACATTCTAAGTAGGGTGCAATGGAAAATCCATACAAAACATGTCATTTGAGCAAAACCTTGAAGTGAAGGAACCAGTCTTACAAACACTGGAGGAAGAGCACCCCAGGAGAGATAACATGAAAGCAAAGGCACTGATGTGGGAGAATACCTGGCATGTTCAAAGAGCCAGGAGACCAGCATGGAAGGAACAGAGATGGCAAGAAACAGAGTTAGAAGACATAGGGGCCAGAGAATTAATGGGGAGGCAGATCTTATAGGACATGTACACCATGAAAGGGGCTTTGATTTTCATTCTGAATGAGATGAAGAGACATCAGAGTGTTTTGAACGATGGAGAGACAGCATCAAATTTACATTTAATAATATCACTCTGGATTCTCTGTTGAGAATAGGTTCCAAGGGGGTAAGACAGAAATCGAGGAAAGAGGGGGTCTAACGGCAGTGCTTTCACCGAGAAATGAAGAAGGTAGGCACATGGTGATGGGAGTGAGGGTGGTGACAAGTGGTACAATTTAAGATACAATTTGAAGATAAAGATGAGAGAACTTGCCAGAGGATTTGATGTGAGCTATGGAGTTTCCTTTTCTATTAGACATCAAAATGGAGATGAGAAGAAGGTCAGGCTGGAGATGAAATTTTAGGAGTCATCAGTATATGGACACTATTTAAAATCATAGCACTGGATGACTGAGTGGGAACTGAGAAATGAAAAGATCAAGGGACTGAATCCCCTAGGACATTCTCAAAAAGTTTAGAAGTCAGGAAAAGGAAGAAGAACCAGTAAAGGAAAAAACAAAGGAGGGGATGGCTGGTAGCAGAAAACCAGAAGTGTACATCATTGAGAGGGGAAAAAATAATGCTCACTAAAAGTCTAAGATCAGGCCTGAATATTAACTATTAGATTTAGCAACATGAAAGTCTTTGGTAATGTTAGTTTCAGTGGCATGGGGGGAATGGAATGTTTATTAGGGAGGTTGTAAGGGAGTCTGGGAAGAAAAGAATTGCTGGTAGTGGGCACCAATTCCTTTCTGAGCACTTTTCTGTAAGGAAAAACAGTGAAATGGGGTGATAACTACAATGGGCTTGAAATCAGAAGAATTTTTTAAGATATAAATATTAGCATATTTGAATGCTTGATGGTTTCACCTAGGAGACCGAGAATTTTGCTGATAGAGAAGAGGCAGGGGAAAACTGCTTGAGCTACATCCCTGAGTAAGAGGGAGAAGGTCAGGATCTAGTACATAAGGGAAGAATTTACCCTTGAAGACGAAACGGGTTGGTAACAGAAGGGAAGCCAGAGTGTGCAGGGGGGAATGCTGGGAAGAGAGACTTGGTGCTGGGCATTCAGTGGCTTGAATTTTCCCAGCAAGGAAGAAAGCAAAGACATGCCTGAAAGGAAGAGAACTACATGACCTCAAGCATAAGGCAACATTTTGGTTTTCCTTTTGTCCTCACCACAGCCAGCACTGCGCTTATTGCTATACGTATTGTTTTTTCTCATCCACTTCAGTTTTAAATGCCTTTAACTTCTTTCTAAATGACTTGCATGCATTAGGTCTTTTGGTTGGTAAATACCCTCATTGAGAAGTGCAGCAACAGAGAAGCTACAAAACTCTGGAATTCAGCCAGAGGCACCAGGAAACCCTCTTAAATCTCTGACTCTGCATTCTTTTCTGCAGTAGCAACTTCCAGCAAGGGGTGAACCCCAGGGTTCCTGGCAGTAGCTGCTTACGGTGAACATAACAAAAAAGACAGAAAAATAACATTAGAGGAGGCACTGTTGCTCGGCAGGTGTCCCTTCCAAAAAGCCTTATCCAGTGTTAGTCAAGTTGACAGAAGTGCCAAAAAAAAAAAAAATTATACCCTAAACTGGACACTGCACTGTTTTATTTATTCCCACTATTTACAGTGTAGAATTTAATTCCTCTGACACGAGAGTTAAGTGTAGCCACCACTGAAAATTATCCAGTTTTAGCATTGTCCAGGAAGTGAGGATACAGACAGAATTTGTTGAATTTATTTATATTCAAAATAAAATATCAGAAGCAAATGTAGCCACTATTTCCTATGATATAACTTAAACCCATTTTCCCTTATTTATGTAGAGCTTCCATGTTACTGGATAATTTGAAATAACGGTGGACTCTTTTGTCTTCAATTTAAGAAAAAAATATCATTTCTGGGTTTACAAAATCCATTTGCCGGCTTACTAAAGGGATAACTAAAAGATAATATCATCTTATACATTTCTTAAACATTTTCTTTAAGCTTTTTGGGGGAAGGTTATTTTCTCTGGCACAAGATCCTTACTGCAAACCCTTATTATGTACTGTGCTCTGCTAACAAGTTAGTCTAAGGAGAGAAATAATATGCATCCTCACCACTGACAGTTATAAAGAAGTGAAATGTATGTGTTAAATTCCCCTCCATTACCTCCATACATTTGCATATTCTTAAATGATTGGCCTAATAATAGGAGCATGGGAAATACTCTAATTCTATTGCTAATCATTTTTAGCCAGTTTTTTAGCTTAATCATTGCATATAGATGTGGATGACTGAATATGACATATAACTAAGTATTCAATCTATAGTTATTAATAACAAAGAAGGTACAACTTGACTTATACTGGCCCATTACTTAACTTTAACTTTACTCTTCTGATATTTTTTTAAAGTTCAAATAAGTAATATAAAAAACACTGAAGTTCAAATAAAGATTTAAAGAAATTTTATACCACAGTGAGTTGAGTCAAAAGGAGAAAAACACTTTTACATTTACATAAACCACGTATGAATCATCAATGACCTTTCAAAACTTGTGTCTTAAATATCTACTCTAAGACTCTTTTGTCTAAACCATGATCAAAGAGCAATAAATGGTCTGCATGAATCTAAGTATAATTTGGAGAATTTTAATAATTCCATTTATATGCTAATCTGCTATGTAGATAAATTCATCATTATTTAGATGTATCACATCAATATGTGACCCTAGGAACTACCAGAAATTATTTGTGTGTGTGTGTGTGTGTGTGTGTGTTGCTTTCATATATAGGCTCTAAAGCAGGGATTAGAAAACCTTTCAGTATAAATTCTGTTTGTAACACATAACCTGTAATTTCAATATCTCTTTATATACCTGTTTTTAAAAATAGTGGATTGGCTTCAATGACCACTGAGTTATTTGCATTTATTCTTTTTCTTTCAGACAACTTTCTGTTTTTTTGCCTGTTTGTTTGTTGTTTTTCTTTTACAGACTCTGATGCAGTCCGTGTCTAACTTTGGGATATATGTTATGTCTGTTAGACTCCAAGCTTCTAGGAGGATTTAATCAAAAGAGAGAAGAAAAATGTTATTTTCAAATGACTTAATACAACTCTCTTGACAAAATCCTGTGCAGTGTTTCCATGTTCTTAGCAAACTAATAGGGACTTGTTCTTCAATGCATTGTAATTTCTCATAAGTTTTTATTATCTTACACATTTAGCAAATTTCCCTGTTTTATTTTTTTCTGTCATCAATCAGCCATTCCCTTCTCCAACTCTTCTTTCTCCAATATCATTTATATAAGGCAGTATATGTGTTTAATAGTTCATCCCTGTCTCTCAGTCATCTCTCTTCCTAATATTTCATGTAAATCATGTTCTTTTGTTCATTTTTTTTTCATTTAGATTCCCATTCTAACCACTATTTGCCTTGTTTCTTCTCTTTGGTTACAGAGAAGAAGGAAAGGAGAGAAAGAGAGCTAACATTTTGAGCTCACTCAACAAGGAAGGCACAATGCTAGGTGCTTCGTATCTACTGTGCAATTTAATTTGCATACCAAACATACAAGGTATACAGTACACAGCTGTATATATATTACATATGTGTCTGTATATATATACACACAAGGATTAAAAACTCACTCAAAATTATAATTTATCCAAGTTATATGTTTATTAAACGGATAGAACAGAATTCAACCAGGTCACTTATCAAAGTTTGTCCATCTCACTTTGCCATTCTTCTAACACTATCATTAGGAACAATATAGTCAAAAACCACTTGTCCTCGTATTTCTGTTCCCAACAAGGTCTGTCTGTCTACTGGAGTGCCACTAAGACCTCCTCTTTTAGACATTGGTACTACTAGGCAGCTGATACTTGGAAGCTTTAGGTGTCAGAAAGTGAATCACTCCACATCATCATGACCAGGCTTATTCTAGCCTGTGGTAAGGAAATGCTTTTCTCCGTTTTATTTTTTATCCATTTTATCCATTAATTTTATCCATTACTTTTCCAAATGGATATTCAAAGAGTGTTACTCATGCCTTAACGTTGTCACAGAGTTTTAAATGACATTTCTTTTATGTTTTTAATTTAATTTTTAATATAATTTATTGTCCAATTGGCTAACATATAGTGTGTACAGTGTGCTCTTGGTTTGGGGGATAGATTCCCATGGCTCATTGTTCACATACAGCAAGTGCCCTCTTCAATACTAAAACTCATTTTTCCCTCTTCCCCACCCTCCGTCATCCCTCAATTTGTTCTCTGTATTTAAAAGTCTCATGGTTTGCCTCTCTCTCTCTCTGTTGTAACTATTTTTTGCCCTTCCCTTCCCCCATGGTCTTCTGTTAAGTTTCTCATGTTCCACATATGAGTGAAAACATAAGGTATTTGTCTTCTCTGATTGACTTTATAATGAAATTTCTTTTAGCACAGAACACTAAAACATAAACCAAAAGAGATTTGGGTCTGGCAACAAATCTGAGTGACCATTACTGTACTAGAAAGTAAAAATTTATAGGGGTCATTTGTATTCACTTGATTCTCCTTTCTCTTCAGGTGGATTTTCTTCAGTCCCTCAAGCAAATGTGCTTCTGATAAGACACATCTCATAGCCATCATTTAAAATAAAAATTGCTGGGATGCCTAGGTGGCTCAGTTGGTTAAGCATATGACTTCCTCTCAGGTCATGATTTCATGGTTCTGAGTTTGAGTCCCACGTTGGACTCTGTGGTGACAGCTCAGAGTCTGGAGCCTGCTTTGGATTCTCTGTCTCCCTCTCTCTTTCTCTGTCCCTCCCCTACTTGTGCACTTTCTCTCTCAAAAATAAATATTTATAAAAATAAAATAGAAATTACTAATGAAAATTTAAGTAATCTATGACAATCATAGTTTTAAATCATAAAGTGGGGATATAGAGTTCTTAACCATGATAAATCTCTAGTATATCTAGAAACAGACTGAAGGAACATCAATACATTTTCTTCTAACATTCATAGATCAAAGCAACTCAGCAATGAATCTAAGCCCATTCTGTGTGAGAAAGACAGGAATAGTTTCTCTTCTCTTAGAGGTAGAAACCAGACAGGACCTTATTATCCTGTTAGTTTCAAGGCAGATAAAACCCTTTTGGAACCCTCAAGGAAGAAGCAATCAACCAAATTTTTAGGGTGAGTAATGCCATATGTGTGATGCATATGTCAAGTGCTGGGTAGTATATTTTGTTGTTGTTTCTTGAATTAAGTCATTGATTCCAAGCTCTGACAACTCCACAGCTGATTTATTTATATACTTCCTAATCAAAGAGTAATTAAATCATCTTATGCAAAAAACTTTCATCAATTAATGATATATGACTATGTATATGGGCTCAATTTTAAGAATCATCAGCATAATTGAGAAAACAATCCTAAATATCAAATATCCAAAAATTCATGGGACAATGATATCAAGAGATCATAAAAATCAAAGACATTCAAATATAACTACACTTAGAGAAAAGTACTGTGACCCTGAATTTGGTTCTTTCATCTAGTGTCTCAGAAAAATGTAATTCACATAATTTCATATGATTTTTCCACAACACATTCTACCTTTCTCTGCAAGCAAGGACTCAGATTTTGTATTCTATTCACAGACCACTAACATAAGTACACAGTTACTCCTTATATCTAAAATCCATACATGTTGGTCTGTATGGAGAACTCAGCATGAGAGATGATAGAGATGGACAGCATTGTAGCTCCATATGTGCTCATGGAACCAAAAATGTGTTGCTGTGTTATTAAATCTGTGAGGCATTTCTTACCCATTTTAAACCAACTTTACAAGTACTATGTTGTGAAATAAGTATCCTAAAGAACGTCTCCACATATCTACCTTCAGGACTGTCCGAACTAGTTGCACTTACTAGAATGAATGCAAGGTGATGGGAATTAATAAATAGAGATGATAAGGTCATTACCAATCTCTAAGAGAATGCCCCAGACTGGGGTGGCAGTGGTGGGAATGCACCTTGAAGTAGGAAAGAATCAAGGTGCTTTGACAACATCCTGGTAGAATTTATTAGGAATAACACTGAATGAGACACTGTGATGTATCACTCAAATATCCTCACACACATATATACAGGCTTATTAACTTTTTCACCAATATTTTCATTCATTTGTTCATTCATTCATTCGTTTTTATTATGAACTCACTGTCTTAGTAAATCACAAAACAAACCATATAGTTACTCAAGCTAAATCCTACATACCATTCCTGATTCCTTTCTTTCCCTCACTCTTTCCCTACAATTTTCTGGTTTCTACTTCGACAAGCCTCAAGCATAATTACCTCCTGAAGGAAACTTCCATCATCATCCTGACCCAATATACCTTCCCACAACCAGTTTATTTCCATCACATATCTTCGTTTATATATTTCCTTCTAATTGTTATCACCATCTGTCAGTATTGTTTGTTCTTGTTTATGTCCACTATTCCCCAAAAGTGACCTAAAAACAACTTTAAGTATGATGAATATTGTATACATATTTATTGACTAAATGTTTTTGCTAGATGTCTCAAATTCTCGAATTATTTAAGAGAAGGCTATAAGGCTGAAATGTTTCTGTTCATTTGGAAGACTAACAAAAGTGAATAAACCTATTAAGGAGAAAGCCCTCTGTCTCCTCAGTGGGAACAATTTCTGCATCAGTGTAAAGAGAGATCATACCATGTCAAATCTCAGTAGCAATATCTTATTCACTTTTGAATGGTAGTAGCAAAGTCAGGACAATTCATATTGAAATACCACCTCATGAATTTAGAGTATTATACATGTTGGAAGGGGGTGAAAGATAATGGCAGTTGAGGATCCTATGGGGAAAGGCAGGCCTGGGGGTTCAAAATGATTCCACCAGATGGGGACTTGTGATCTAAGCAAGTAAGAGTTACACTTGTGCATAATCATTTATTCCACAAATATTTATTTAGAACCCACTATATGCTATTTATTGTTTTATCCCTAGTATTTAGCTGATATCATGAGGCATGTCCTTCCCTGAAGGAATGCACAGATTTGCTTATAATCTGCATTTTCTTTTGCTCAATTTTTAGCTAATTATAGTGTCTAGCAACAAACAAAGGATGTTGCCTTTAACTATGTTATAATCTGTAGACAATACACTATATAATCACTTCAATCAAAGGCTGGTTTCTTAACTGTAACTGAGGGCACTCATTTAAAATAAAGTAGAGCAGAGGGGAGGTGCATGGGAGGATGGGTGAAATATCTGAAAAAAACTAAGAGTACACTTAGTATGATGAACACTGAGTCATGTATATATTTGTTGAATCACTACATTGTACACGTGAAACTAATATAACACTTATGTTAGCTACACTGGAATTAAAATAAAAACACCTAATTAATAAAAGGCTTACTTCTGACAACAGTAAATCCCTGAAAAATTTTTACATACTTACATATGTAAAAAATTTAAAGTATGATTTGTACACATCCAATCGAAGCCTTAATTTTTACATAGGTATCTCTGGTAAGTTCTAAATTATAAGCCTCAGGAATACAGCTGTACATATACATATATCATATACATAATAACTCAGCTTCTAATTTGTCAGCATTAAAGAACAATTATAATTACCAACTATGAAATGAAAAGAAGACGTCTGCCAATTTAATACCTTCTAATAGAAGGTAGTGCTTCTAAACTTTAATGTACAAGAGATACCTCAGGATTTTACTAAAATGCAAACCCAACCCAGCAGAGCTGGAGTGGGGCCTGGGACTCTGAATTTCTTACAAACTCAAAGATTATGTCAATGCTGTTTGTCCAGGACTATGCAGTGGTTTAATATTTGTGTTAGTGGCTACTCTTAGAAAACAAAGACATGCAAAGGTGGGATTTTGATTATTGTATTTTTGCTAATCTAGATAAATAAATGGCTAAATCTTACTGAAAATATGTTAAGAAAGAAGACAAAAAGAAACAATGGGTAGATCTACTCTTATAGGAGAGAGTTCCTTTCCATTACAAGAAAAGTGGTCATAACTAAGTTTGCATTCAGAAAGTGCGTGCTTTTAAAAATTCACCTTGTGACTTGATTTGTCTGTAGATCTCCTACTTATGTTTCAGTTTTGATACAGAAATTTGGGTCGCATCAGAGGCACAGAAAGCCCCCAAATGTCTCAAGCTACCTGAGCTGCATCCAGTTCTCAAGGAATGGCTGCTTGTTCTGCAGAACAGTAACTTGTCAATAGTCGCTTCCCTCCCTAAGTTTGTGTTTGTTGACATTCAGCTTTCCCACCAAAGGGATTTTGTTTCGAGAGCCTTGTTTAATGTCAAATCGCCTGTGACACCAGAGAAAGAGGTAACTTATTGAAATATGAAATAGAGATAAATAGAGTACTAGTGAACTAGGTTAGCATTTTAACACTACAAGAACCCAGGGTATTATGTTTTCATGAAGTTACATGCCACTTTCAAGCATTTGGGGACTAATATATTTAATTGTCCAAGGTTGTAGAAGTGAATCAATACCAGTGTTCAGGCAAAACAGAATGCCTGGCTCATAACAAGTTTCAAAAATATTTCCTACCTAGATTATTTGTGAACTGACTTGCACTCAAATTCATACCCTAATAGTATTTTTATTGTTGTTGTTAATTTAATTTACATTACTCTTACTTAAGAAGCATTTTATTTCTTGAATGCCATTAGATTTTCAATGTAGAAGTTTCTAAGCCTCAGGCGATGTCTCATTTAGACTTTTCTTTCAGAAAATCTCTTTCCATGTGCACTTTCATCTTAATCCTCGGATTTACATATAGGTCTAGTGGAATTTGACATTTTCCCACAATTTATTTCCTCTGGTTGTTGCAAGTTAGGGATGCCAGGTCATAACAGAACGAGTGTGACTTTTTTAAAAATGGTAACTTAACACCAAATATGCCTTGATGGGACATGGTAAATAACTCATTCTTATTGGAAATATCTAATCCAAATTTATATATGAGCTCTCTTACTGATTAGATAGATTTGGCTGGTAATATTTCTGAAGGACACTTTGATTGATTTGATTTAACTCATTACTTGTTTTGAGATTCTTTTCTGCTTTTAATCCATTAATGTTATTAAAATATTAAGATTAGAACATTTATTTAAGCAAGTTGCAAATATTTCAGGATAATATAAAATGAAACATAGAAACTTACTTGCTTCATTAATTAAACAAGAGAATATCCACTTTGATGGGGATGTGATGTACTGTAGGGGAAAGAAAACTAGGGACTTTGGTTCCAATCAAAACTTTTCTACTATTAAACTTCTAAAGCTGGGAAAAGTTAACAAAATTTTTAAACTTTATATATTAAACTAAATTTAGACTTAACAGTGTAAAATAGTATAGAGAATTCCTGTATATCCTCCATTCAGCTTTCCCTAATGTTAGCAACATATGTAACCATAATACAATTATAAAAGCAGGAAATTAATATTGGTACTACACTATTAACTACATATTGCAGATCTTATTCAAATTCCACAAGGTTTTTTTTGACTATGCCTTTTTCCCTACTATGTTTTCCCACGTCTTCTTTTTGTTCAAGGATCATATCTTAGGTCTTATGTTGTATCTGTTATTTCTCTTTGTTCTTCTCCAGTGTGTGACTACTTTCTCTCCCCTTTTCTTTCATGAACTTGACATTTTGAAAGAGACTCATTATTTACTCTGTACAGTGCTCCTCAATTTAGGTTTGCCTGATGTTTTGTCATAACTAACATAAGGTTATGATATTTCAGTGCAAGAACAGCACAGAAATGATGTTCAGTCTCATTTGCTCCATTGTTAAAGTAAGTAAAAAGTTTTTTATTCCCTTCTATTATTTTGTTCTGTTTTGCTTTTATTGTTATTATTTTTGGATTGTTAAAGTAAATCTTCTCTATAAGAGAAGTTGAAATTTAAAGAAAAACATATTTTAGTATTAATGTCTCCTTGGAATGGTGATACTCCTTTATTATTCAATCGCACCTTTGTTAAGCACACTATTCACATTTTTTACACAGAAAGATGAATAGGTTTGCAAGAAAGTCATCTTTTAAGACAAGGTATCCAGAAATTTTAGGAGCCATGCCATAAAACAAAGTTAGCTAAGTTCATCTAAATCATAGCACGACTATATGTTATTTTTCCTCTTTCAGTAGCCTATTATACTTCTAGGTTTCTACTAAATATTGGTTATCAACTTTCTGGTCACTGTCAACTTGGCTTACTTAAATCACCTATTTTAGTATATTTGAAATGATTATTATTTATGATTAGAATACATCTCATAAAATATCTTATGGAGACAGACACAGATATTGTTGGTATTTTGTTAGGCAAGACTTGACAATAACTAGCAAGATTTGAGCATACAATTGTTTTCAAAGTTATGAATAATGCATATAAATAATAATAGGGATTGCAAACGCTTGCAATATAAATAATGCCTAATAAGTCTAAATACAAATCAAAAAGTTCCAAACATCTATGTAAATTTAAAGAATAAATATTCTATTTTTGAGTGGAAAGAGAATTCCAAACAGATGCAATAGATTGCAGGAAAATATAAAGACTTTCTGAATCTGTTCTTTCTATTCTTTCCTTCCTCCCTCTCTCCCATTCTTCTTTCCCTCTCTTATTCCTTCCAGTTTTATTGAAAGAGACATTACAAAACTAAATTAGAGTGTAATAAGTATAACAGAGTCATGCATAAGACCAACATAGAGACCAAAGAAACAATTGAACAATTCAATGAAACCAAGACTAGGTTCTTTGAAAAAATAAACAAAATTGAGAAACTGCTAGCCTTCTCAAAAAGAAAAGAGAGAGCACCCAAAAAGACAAAATCATGAATGAAAATGGACTTATTACAACCAACCCCTCAGAAATACAAGCGTTTATCAGGGAATACTATGAAAAATTATATGCCAACAAATTGGACAACTTAGAAGAAATGGACAAATTCCTAAACACACACTCACTACCAAAATTCACACAGGAAGAAATAGAAAACCTGAACAGACCCATAACTAGTGAAGAAATCGAATCAGTATCACAAGTCTCCCAACAAATAAAAGCCCTGGACCTGATGGCTTCCCAGGGGAGTTCTGCCTGACATATAAAGCGGAATTAATACCCAGTCTTCCCAAGCTATTCGAAAAAACAGAAATTGAAGGAAAACTTTCAGACTCATTTGATGAAGCCAGCATCACTCTGACACCCAAGCCAGACAAAGATCCAGCAAAAAAAGAGAACTACAGGCCAATATCCTTGATGAATACGGATGCAAAAATCTCAACAAGATCCTTGCAAATCGAATCCAGCAGCATATGAAAAGAATCATCCACCAAGATCAAGTGGGATTCATTCCTGGGTTACAGGGCTGGTTCAAAATTCGCAAATCAATCAATATGATACATCACATCAATAAAAGAAAAGATAAAAACCATACGATTCTGTCAATAGATGCAGAAAAAGCATTTGACAAAATACAATATTCCTTCTTAATAAAGACTCTAGAGAAAGTCGGGATAGAAGGAACCTACTTAACATCATCAAAGCCATCTATGAGAAGCCTTCAGCTAACATCATCCTCAAAGGGGAAAAACGGAGAACTTTCCCCCTGAGATCAGGAACACGACAGGGATGTCCCCTCTCACCAATGTTGTTTAACATAGTGCTGGAAGTCCTAGCATCAGCCATCAGACACCAAAAGGAAATCAAAGGCATCAAAATCGGCAAAGAAGAAGTCAAACTTTCACTTTTTGCAGACAACATGATACTCTACATAGAAAACCCAACAGACTCCACGAGAAGCCTACTAGAACTGATCCATGAATTCAGTCAAGTTGCAGGGTACAAAATCAATGTACAGAAAAGAGTTGCATTTTTATACACCAACAATGAGGCAACAGAAAGAGAAATCAAGAAACTGATCCCATTCACAATTGCACAAAAAACCAAAAAGTACCTAGGAATAAACCTAGCCAAGGATATAAGAGATCTGTATGATTTAAACTATAGACTTATGAAGGAAATTGAAGAAGACACAAAGAAATGGAAAAACATTCCATGCTCATGGATAGGAAGAATAAATATAGTTTAAATGTCATTACTACCCAAAGCAATCTACACATTCACTGCAATTTGAAGCAAAATTGCACCACCATACTTCTCAAAGCTAGAAAAAACTATCCTAAAATTTGTACAAAAGACCCTGAATAGCCAAAGTAATCCTGAAAAATAAAAGCAAAACGGGAGGGATCATCATTCCAGACTTTAGCCTCTACTACAAAGCTGTCATCATCAAGACGGTATGGTATTGGCACAAAAACAGACACATAGACCAATGGAACAGAATTGAGAACTCAGAAGTGGACCCAAAAGTATACAGCCAACTAATCTTTGACAAAGCAAGAAAGAATATCCAATGGAAAAAAGACAGCCTCTTTAACAGATGGTGCTGGGAGAACTGGACAGCAACAAGAAGAAGAATGAAACTAGATCATTTTCTCACACCATGCACAAAAATAAACTCAAAATGGATAAAGGACCTGAATGTGAGACAGGAAACTATCAAAAACCTACAGGAGAAAGCAGGAAACAACCTCCCTGATCTCAACCACAGCAATTTCTTACTTGACACATCCCCAAATGCAAAAGAATCAAGAACAAAAATAAACTATTGGGACCTCATCAAGATTAAAAGCTTCTGCACACCAAAAGAAACAATCCATAAAACTAATAAGCAACCAACAGAATGGGAAAAGATAGGTGCAAATGACATATCAGTTAAAGGGTTAATATTCAAAATCTACAAGGAACTCACCAAACTCCACACCCGAAAAACAAAGAACCCAGCGAAGAAATGGGCAGTAGATATGAACAGACACTTCTCCAAAGAGGACATTCAGATGGCAAACAGACACATGAAACGATGCTCAGCATCCCTCAGCATCAGGGAAATACAAATCAAAACCACACTGAGATACCACCTCACGCCAGTCAGAGTGGCTAAAATGAGAAAATCAGAAGACTCTAGATGCTGGCAAGGATGTGGAGAAACGGGCATCCTCCTACACTGTTGGTGGGAATGTAAATGGGTACAGCCCCTCTGGAAAACAGTGTGGAGGTTCCTCAAAAAGTTAACAACAAACTCCCCTATGACCCAGCAATAGCACTGCTAGGAATTTACCCAAGGGATATAGGAGTGCTGATGCATAGGAGCATATGTACCCCAATGTTCATAGCAGCACTCTCCACAATAGCCAAAACATGGAAAGAGCCTAAGTGTCCATCAACGGACGAATGGATCAAGAAGATGTGGTTTATCTATATGATGGAATACTACATGGCAATGAGAAACAATGAAATCTGGCCATGTGTAGCAGCATGGATGGACCTTGAGGGTGTTATGCTGAGCGAAATAAGTCAGGCAGAGAAGGACAAATATCATATGTTTGCACGTATAGGAGGATTAGGAGGAACTTAATGGAGGACAATGGGGAGAAGAAGGGAAAAATAGTTGGGGAGAGGGAGGGAGGCAAACCATGAAAGACTCTTGAATGCTGAGAACAAACTGAGGGCTGATGGGGTGGGGGAGAGGGGAAGGGGGGTGATGGGCATGGAGGAGGGCACTTGTGGGGATGAGCACTGGGTGTTATATGGAAATCAACTTGACAATAAACTATTTGTAAATAAATAAATAAATAAATATTATTTTTTAAATAAACATTAAAAAATAAACAGCCTGCTTATTAATAGATACCTATTTTGAATTTTAACACTTCCTATATGATATAACAAGGCTGAGAACTTATATTACCTCATTTAAACTCACAAAAGCATACTGAGATAAATATCGTAAAGATGGCAATTTGATAAATGAAGGATTGAACTTGAAAAGTTAAGATAAATTGTCCAGAGTTGCATAGCATGTAAGTATCATAGCTGATATGTGACTGAAGACCATCTTTCTCCAGAGAATGTCTTCATAAGAAGCATAAGCTACAGACACTTTATCTATAAGCAATTGTACTTACAATAGGTAGAATCATGGTATCTAAACTCATGAGTCTTGGATTCACCAGATTCATGTTTTAATTTGGGGCCTATAAATTAAAAAAAAAAATCTTTTTTTTTAAATACCTTTATTTATTTCTAGGAGAGAGAGAGAGACAGCGTGAGCAGAGGAGTGTCAGAGAGAGAGGGAGTCACAGACCGAAACAGGCTCCAGGCTCTGAGCTGGCAGTCAGCACAGAGCCCGACGCGGGGCTCGAACCCACGAACCGTGAGATCATGACCTAAGCGAAAGTCGGACGCTTAACCTACTAAGCCACCCAGGTGCCCCCCTTTTTTTAAAAAAATATCTTTATTTATTTCTAGGAGAGAGAGAGAGACAGAGTGAGCAGGGGAGGGTCAGAGAGAGTAAAAAAAAAATCTTGTTAGTTCATTCAGGCTACATAAAAATAAAAAAGCAATGTGATGGATGAAGAAAATAATTTATAAGAAATAAAGGGGAGAAATAAGTTTGCATTAGGTAAGTCAAAAGTCAAAATTTCTCTTTAGTCTGATACATTTACTTTCCATTCTTTAACTCTCAAAATGGACGCGGTTCAGGATTTGGTCTCTGTAATTTTAGGAATACATCAGAGAAAATCATTAACTTTCACAATAATAATAAATAGAGGATCCCACCATTTTTATTATATGTATATGATTTTCATGTGAATGCATGAAGTCACACTATATTTCTTATTCAAATACGTAGTTATTATGGTGATAAATTCTTTTTGCCCAGAACTCAATGTAAAGTATATAGTTAAAGTAAAGCCATACTTCCTCAATTTGATAATGGCACTGGGTCCGGAAATGAGTATAGGGTTCCTTATTCTTGCTCACTGGGAGAAGAAATTGTTTCCATTTTTTGCATGTATTACCTGTATTAGTGTCTAAAGAACAGCCTGAACTTTTGTAAAGTAGATAAACAGCTTCTTTGAAAAGATAATTCAGGATTCATGATGTATTTAAAACCCCAGGCTTTATACCTGGTTCTGCAACTTGGAAGACTTTTACAAGAACTATGTTTGCTGGGTATCTATCCAAAGTATCCAATTATCCAATATTCTGTGCCCTGTAAAACTTACTTAGAAAAATCCTAAAGGAGAAATAAATTGATTAAAAATTGCAATAAATAATGATTGTTGGGGCGCCTGGGTGGCTCAGTCGGTTAAGTGTCCGATTTTGGCTCAGGTCATGATATCACGGTTCGTGGGTTAGAGCCCCTCATTGGGCTCTGTACTGACAGCTAGCTCAGAGCCTGGAGCCTGTTTTGGATTTTGTATCTCCCTCTCTCTCTGACCCTCCCCTGTTCACACTGTCTCTCTCTCTCTCAGAAATAAATAAAACATTAAAAAAACATTTAAAAAATAAATAATGATTGTTATAGTTAGAAGTAGTTGATACACTAATTTCTTGTGTCTCATATCAAATATAAACTTTTTTATAATTCCCTATCATATGGCTACATTCAGCCTATAGGTTTCCCTATTTATATTTATGCCATTGCACACTTACCATCTATTCCATGACTTTGCTATGCAGAAATTAAAAAGGTAAGTGAAATACATTACCTGCCAGGATAACACTTACAATCTGGTAATGGTAACGATAATAAGATAGATGCACAAAAAAACAAAGCAAGGAAGGTAAATGGCTTAAGAAAAATACAAATTAACAGTTATCTAGACATAAAGAGAGGTAGAGAGAGACAGAAAAATAATGTTTGGGAAGCCATAAGAAGCTTTCTGGATAAGAGTTTAAGATGAATTTTAAGGGATTTTGACAAGTAAGGAAGAAAGGAAGGCATTCTAGAGAGCATGAGGGAAAGGGTGAACAAGGAGGAAGTACAGAGTACAGGTGTGTTTGGGTCCTTTGAAGAGTAGACTACATGGGGCGCCTGGGTGGCTTAGTCGGTTAAGTGTCCGACTTTCGCTTAGGTCACGATCTCGCGGTTCGTGGGTTCGACCCCCGCGTCAGGCTCTGTGCTGACTGCCAGCTCAGAGCCTGGAGACTGTTTCAGAGTCTGTCACTCCCTCTCTCTCTGACCCTCCCCTGCTCATGCTGTCTCTCTCTCTCTCTCTCCTAGAAATAAATAAAAAAGTAAAAATAAAAATAAATGAATAAACATTAAAAAAAAATATCACTTATGAAGAGTAGACTACATAGATGAGGTAGGTGATGAAGTTAAAAAGGTATTATTAAAAGGGCACCTGGGTTGCTCATTCAGTTAAGCAACCGACTCTTGATCTAGGCTCAGGTCATTATCTCAAGGTTAATGGGATTGAGCCCCACACTGGGCTCTATGCTGACAGGTTAGAGCCTGCTTGGATTCTCTCCCTCCTTCTCTCTCTCTCTGTGCTTCCCTAGCTCATGCATGGTCTCTCTCTCTCTCAAAAAAAAAAGTGTTTTTCAATCTATAAAATTCAACAAATCCAAGATATTATTGTTGATAATGTCTGTGTAAAAGTAACAGTTGAAGCTATTATTAAAGGAAAAGACTAGAAGAGGTCTAAAGAGGGGTTAAGACAATTGATACATGGTAGAAGGAATTCTAACCATGACATGGAATTTTGTTGTTGATACTTGCTTTTATAGGTTTACGATCTATACATACATACCTACACAACATATCGCTTCATGTTTTTATGTTTTTGAGCTTTTTAAAAAGTTTATTCATTTATTATTTCTGAGAGATAGAAGAAAAAGGGGGAGAGAAAGTGTACACAAGTGGAGGAGGGAGAGACAGACAGACAGACAGACACAGAGAAGCTGAAGTAGGCTTCAGGCAATATACTGTTAGCACAGAGCCCGACATGGGACTCAGCAAGATCAAGACCTGAGCCAAAGTCAGACTCAACTAAATGTGAGCCACCCAGGTGCCCTGTTTTTGAACTTCTTATAAAAAGTATCATAAACAGTCTTCTAATACTTGCTTTACTGCCTTATTCACCTCAGATTATGATGCTAAGATTCATCCATGATGTTTAATTACAGATCAATTTTTATTGCTGCACGCTACTCCATTTTATAAAAATTCCATAACATAGTTATTCATTCCACTGTCTATGTATGATTATGTTGTCTCTAGTTTTTTTTTTTTTGCTATTATGAACAATGACATGATGAAGATTTCTGTTACATCTTCCAGCACATACATGCAAGAATTTCTTCTGCAAAAATATCTAAGAATGGTATGTATTCAGGAATGTTCAGCTTTATAAAACAATGCCCAAACTGTTTCCCAAAGTGGTGTATTATTTTACACTCTTACCAGAAATGGGTAAAAGATCTATGTCCTCTCCAAGTGACACTTCCATCAGAAGATTTCTTAAATTCTATTGGTGAGTGATGGAAAATGACATCTGACGTTCTTTATCGACATTCTCCCAATTACTAGGAAAGTGGGTGACTTTTCAGAAATTTAATGGCTATATACATCTTTTGTGATATGTCTATTAATACTTCTGCCCATTCTTATTAGTTTTTTGCATTATCTTTATTTATAGGAGCTTTGTATACTTGATTATAGTCCTCTTCTGACTATAAGAATTTCAAATAACTTCTCACACTCCCCTCACTCTCTTTAAAGTTCGTTGTGAGGAACAATGGCTCTTAATTTTCACATCATATGATTGCTCAGGTGTTTTTTTTTTTTAAGTTTTGTGCTTTTGAAATCTTTTATAAACAATTCTCTGACCTAAGGTCATAAAAACATGCAATACTATTTTCTTCTAATAGTTTAAAAGTTTTAGATTTTTCTTTTTAAAATTCTTAATCCATATAAATAGCTGATTTGTATGTTTTGTGTGATAACACAATCTCATTTTTTCCTTGTTAATGACCTGTTTGTAGCTCTGTCTGTTGAATATCTCTTCTCTCCCTCAGGAATTTGAAGTAAGTCTCAGTGATATTTCAAAGTTTTATCCAAGAAGAATTACCATATGTTCCAGAAATTCCACCTTTAGGTGCTTATCCAAAGAAAATGAAAACACTGATTCGAAAAGATACACGCACCCTTATGGTCATTGCAGCATTATTAACATTAGCCATATGTTAATATGGGAAGCAACCCAAACCCAAATGTGCATTGATACATGAATAGATGAAGATGAAGATGTCACACACACACACACACACACACACACACACACACACACACACACACACACACATTAGCCATATGTTAATATGGGAAGCAACCCAAACCCAAATGTGCATTGATACATGAATAGATGAAGAAGAAGATGTCACACACACACACACACACACACACACACACACACACACACACACACACCAGACTATTACTCAGCCATAAAAAGAATGAAATCTTGGCATTTGTGACAACAGGATGGACCTAACAGGGTATTATGCTAAGTGAAATAAGTTAGAAAACACAAATAGTATGACTTCACTTATATACACCATCTAAAACAACAACAACAACAACAAATGAACAAATCAAAATAGAAACAGACTCATAGGAGGCAATCTGGTGGATGGTGAAATAGGGGAGGAGGATTAAGAGATACAAACTTCCAGTTATACAATAAATAAGTCACAGGAATGTGATAAAAACAAAACCGAAGTTTGATTCAACAATGGATCTCTCCTTGGATGTCTCTTTAGTTCCTGTATTTGGTTTTGTTCTCTCCCCACAGCAGTTTCATTCTGCCTTAATTAATGTGTAACATACAAGGCAATTCTTCCCAACCTTCTTCTTTTTCATCAACACATATGAATCCATTTTGTGTCAAATATCATTATAAGCCCTTTGCAAATATTAACTCATGCCAATGCTCAAAATAATCTTAGAAGGTAGATACTTTTATTTTCCTGATTTTACAGATGAGGAAACTATGGCACAGAGAGGTTAAGTGACATGTTTAAGTTACAGTGAGTAGGTGCCATAGGTGGGATTGTAAACCAGGCAGTCTGGCTCCAGAGAACATCATTACCATTAACATGCTCTTTATTGCTTCTTTGTCTCCACAAGTGCTGTGGTTATTTTTGACCTTTTCCTTTCAAATAAATTTATAATCATGAAGTGCTAAGAACAATCCTTCTGTGATTTTGTGATTCTTACTGAAGTCCCACTTTAAACACACACGCGCGCACACACACGCACACACACAAACAATGATTGAGGTATAATCAACCACATTGACATTTCTACTGCAAAAACATACTTAGGAATATTTTGGGAAAAGTGGGATAAGTAATATCATAAATATCTTCTGGTCAGTTCAGGTACAGTTTTGCTGCCAATTGAGTTTGGTGTCAAATTAATGAAAAAATCACTCTGTTTAGACCTCTTTAGATTGCTGGAATTGTGGAATATGTCACAGACATTTAATAAATGAGGGGGAAAGTCTCTGGAGGTTTAAATAGTTAGATGAAATCAACATGTGTTCTTAGTTGGTAAACTGCCTGTGATGTGCCCTAGGTTTCCTTATTTTTTAAAATAAATGTTTTACATGGATCTTTAAACCTCAAAATAAGAATACAGCATTTTCCTTTGGATCTGGATCTATCATGACTCCATATGTCTGCCTAATTTACCTTGTTCACTAACCTTTCTTTGACTGATAATCTGTTCTCTTTTTTAATCCATCCATATCCCAGCATCTTCTGCTAGCTAGTCTGTCAGAAACCAGTGAAGCAAAATACAGTTGATGAGTAAGTAATGAAAATGCCTTTGAAGCATGCAACTAAGACAAAAGATGACTAGATGTCAAGCCCATTCACATAATTTTATTTAACCTACAATTCAAATTCTAGATTTTGTAATTTAAGTAAAGGCTTATTTTAGATAGTATACCCTTAATCTGTTAACATTTCCAAATAAGTAATGTATATTTTTTTCCATATTGAAATTCTGATTTCTTTCCCATTCTCTCATTCCCTGGCTTTTAATTGATTTTGCTATGTCTAGTTATTAAAAGTTTGTTCCCTTTTAAAGCAGTAACTTATTTTTCCATTAAAGGTAAGCTGATTTTGTAGCCTCTTACATTAGAAAAGAAACGCTATTCATGAGTCACTGTTCATTTGTCTAGTGCCTGGCATATTGCAGGTATTCAATAAATGCTTGATAAATGAATAAAATAGAATGGCCTCTTAAAATGTTGATGTCCATTCCTACCAAACTGAAGTTTAATTTAACAATGGCTTCAGGATTACATATTAAAGATCTTAGGAAAAAGGAATAAATGGAAATACTTGTTATCCTGCTACAGACTGAAATATAGGTACTGAATTTTTCATTGAGGTATAAATGAAGTCCTAAATACAAATGGGTGTGAGAAGACATTCAATCACATTGTTGGTTTAAACTGAACACCTGAAAGTGTCCAAGTCTGAAACTTCAGCATCCTCTATATAACACCCTATAGCTGTAATTGATCATGCTTAAGTGTAATTATCATCATTCAGTTACAAATCTTGCCTATATTTTCTTATATCTTACCAATAAATTCACATCCCTTAGGCCCATGTGTACTGAAGGGTTCAAAGCTATACAGCACACCTTAGATCAGCAGTTTCCAAACCACACTCTACTTGGAAAAAGAATTTGGATCCCAGTGCCCTAATCTGATCTACTGTGAATGTGGGGCCTGGAATTCTGTACTTTCTAAAAGCTTCTTCAAGTGATCATAAAGTGCCAGCTTGCACTGACCTATGGAGCAGTGTCTGGGAGCCACTGTTCATGCCCAAAGTTGAGAACCTATCTCCACCACTCTGCAGAACATTATAGATCTATTCACTGGTACGGAGGATTCTAAGATGCCTGGTTTGAATCATTCTTATTAATCTTAGAGGGGAAAAATTAGTTTGCAAATGATATAAGAACAAGGAGACATTTAATGTTAGTTCAGCATTCTAGGGAGGTAAATAACAAAGATCTCTTCTTTGTCCCACGTTGCTTATAAGACCCTTCCATACATCTGAGAAGGATCAATAGGAAAGACAGTTTTATTCAGATAGGCATTTATCTAAGTATGATCCTGAATATGGACATGTTAGAAATAATTAGGGGCTCCTTTTAACATTAGAATCATAAAATGCAATGTTTGCTACAGAATTGGACTCCATTTTTAAAGAAAATACCCTTGTGAAAATTCACTACAGTTACAAGAGAAAACTGAGAAGTCAGTTGAATATTTTGAAAAATTCATATTCATCATATCATTAGATACCTTTATTAATATACTAGAATATTCCGGAAACATGATATTCACTCCCCATCTTCTGTTGTTTCCTGGCATTGTTTAGTCATGACTGTCAGAGTCAACAGCATGAGCTGGTCTCATCTCACCCTATTTGCCAGGAAATATAAGCCTATAGATAGGCCCAAAAAAGGAACTTCCCATCCCAGGGTGATATCATTACCTGCACTTTGCTCCTCGTGATTCAGCTCTACCATGAGATGCTATGAGAGTCAGCCACAGTGCTTCTTCTATCATCCAAAGAGTATACTCTCTGTCCTAAAACTGACACAGTTCACTGCAAAACAGAGAAAATTTGATGCCTCTTTCACAACACTTTTTCTTTTTGTCTGATTTTTATTAGATCCCAGATCCATTTTCTCCCTTTGGAACACCATTTTAAAAATTGGTAGGAGCCAATGAGAAAATGATTCAAATGATAGATAACTTTATACCTTTTCTTCTTAGGATATATCTACTTCATAAAGCACCCATATCAACGTTGAAAGGACTATATTCATCTATCTGACTAAAATGTGTTCTACTGTTTGGCCATAATCTCAAAGGTACTTTCCAAATGAGTTAAAATATTCATGTTCAGATTATAGAATCAAGATATTCAGAATACTTAGTCTATAATATCCAGGTATGAGTTTACATCATTCATTATGTCCTACCCTTTGAATTTCAAGTGCATTTTAACAACTACATGCCACATGATACTCAAGGCATTTTACAATTCATTATCATCTTTAATAATCATAATAACTCCATATGTGTGCATAATTGAGTAGGCAGAGAAGGTGGATATAATTGTCTCCATATTATAGATGAGTTCACTGAGGTTCAGGAAGAGTTACTGATTTACCTAAAGTCACCTTGTTGTAAGCGGACAGACTGATAATTTAAATCCAGATTTTCTCACCTCAAATTTACAGCTTCCTCTTCTACTTTCTACCCTATGTTCTATTGCGGTGTTGATAATAAATAATCACATGTGAGTTTGTCTTTACCTTTCTAAAATACATGATTCTGCCTTTGGTATTTTATCAATTTAAGAAACAAGTTGCCTTAGCTAATGGCTATCTCCAGTTTTCTCTGTAACATTTACATCATAGTTCCTTCCCCATCCTTTGCTTCACAACATGGCAAAGCCCCAAGGTTTGAGTTAGTGACCTGAAAATGTAATGTTAGCAGCTCTATGGAAGAAGAAATAAAGTGAAGTTGGACTGAACAAGACAAGACGTTTAGTCATTGTTTTAAAAAGTCATCTTTTTAAAAGCAGGGATCCTGGCCCCCTTATATGAAAACTAAGTGAGAATTTAGATTTTAATTACAGGCTTCTGCAAAGTTCACTCTTTGTACTAACCCAATAGGAAGCAGCTTTTTATAGATACCAATTTATTCAACTTTCTTTAACACTCCAAACCGAATAATCACTTTCATGGGGGTTTTTTTTTGTATTATTAAAAGTCATTTCTCTTTGAGCTGCTGCTATAATAAATAAGGTAATGCTTCAATAGAATTGAAAGTTATGGAACAATATAAACCTCCTATTCTCAGGACTTAACCCACTGTGAACAGTAAGTGTTAAAGTGACACAGAGGAATAAACAAAGAATGGGTAACCATGGAGCCCAGAACACCAGCAATTCCACTTGTCTTGACCAAGTAATTGGTACATAATAGTGTGGAAGTCGTCTGTAGAGGTTCTACTGCCAGTTCTCCTACAAATCACTGTGCAAGCCTTTCAAAGTCATGCCTTCCTCTGGATATTGGCTTCCCTCATCTATGAAGTGAAAGTTGATTTATGCATACTCAAAGATCCCTTACAGTATTAATATTCTAAGATCCCAAAAATTTATGAAGAGAATGATTTCAAAGGATCTCAGGAGTGATTAAATAAGGTAGAAAAAACAAATATCATGGAATCTGGAAGCATTCAACCTTAGATGTGATGTCCTTTAAAAATTTATTTTTCCCCCAGAGTAGGCTGGTGTTGCTAATAAGGGGATATTTGTCAGACTCTAGAGATAATTTTACTTTGATTAAATGTTTGTGATGCTGCTTCAAATGATGCTACTCATGTAGCCTGATTTGATTGTCTGGTTTTTGGTTTCACTTTCCGCTCTTCGGAAAGTGTATCATAGTGCTATTTAACAGGATGATTCTTAAAATAACACAGAAATTCTATACATAAATTATTCTATGAGTACATTATGTTTTTGAGAGTTCAGTACATAGTATAATGTGATGAATGCACTAAAAATACTGACAAAGTAAATGATGTAATATGTGATATTTTATACTTATGAGATGCATGTCTTTAGATGGATATCTCTATTTACTACTATGTATGATTTGGTGACTATTCATATTGGACATACTATGATAACTAAATTCCCAAGAATTTCCCAAATTCTTGAAGTTAGGTTCCTATGAACCAAAACAAAAAAATCATCTTATAACTGATACTTAGTATGTGATAGTTGATTATAACTTGTTATCTCAATAATTCTAAAATTCACTTTTTTGATAATGGATATTAAAATTATCATTTTTGGAAAGGTAAAAACAGTAATAAAATCACCACCAATAAGATTAACTTTGGATGATAAAGTGTTGAATATATATCATTGTGTATGTACGAGATGTGAAAGGGACTATCATTTCATGATTAATATTCTTCATGCCAAACAGTTGAACCCAAAGAAACACCAAATTTCCCATAAAACTAAATCAGGCTTTAGTTTTTAGTTATTTCCTGTGTGACAGACAGAAAATCCCATGCCTTATCTCTGTACTTTGTGCAAATGTTAGGACATTTTACAATACATTATGTTTATAATTGCAAGTGCTACATGAATACACTGATATTATAATGATTAAACAATGGTGTACATACATGTATGTATACTATGTGTATGTACCCACATACATATATATTTCTATTAGAAAGGAGAAAACAATAAAGATAGAAAGAAGTTTAGTTTAGTAAGAAGTCTAAATCAGCATATAATTGAATCAAATGTGTTAAAAAGAGTGATCTTTTTTTTTTTTAATATTTTTATTTATTTCTAGGAGAGAGAGAGAGAGACAGCGTGAGCAGGGGAGGGTCAGAGAGAGAGGGAGTCACAGACTCTGAAACAGGCTCCAGGCTCTGAGCTGTCAGTCAGCACAGAGCCCGACACGGGGCTCGAACCCACGAACCGCGAGATCATGACCTAAGCGAAAGTCGGACGCTTAACCGACTAAGCCACCCAGGCGCCCCAAGAGTGATCTTTTAAAAGTTATATTTTGATGAAAAGGCTTTAATTAATAATCTGCATTTAAAATTATTTCCATTTAGCAGTGAAAAATAGTACATTATGATCTATGTGTGAAAGAAAGGAACATGGTGTGAAAATCTTAGACTGTATTGTAGAGAAAAGGGGGGAAAGAAGTTTTTGGTACAATGTACAGTTGAACTGAATTACTGACTTATAAAACTCTAATTTACATATCACAGTGCAGGCATGTATTCAGAGCAAATTCATAAATCAGACCTGGCCTGACAAGGAAAATAAACAAAAATGAAACTTGTATTCGAATACAAAAGCTTGGGCTTCCCTAGAATAAAGAACCTCTTTAGTTGTGGAAAGAATTATAATAGATGTAAACTGCATCATCCCCCCAAATATCATTGTTACAAATACAGTAATTAAAACACTTAAACATAAGAGAAAAGCGGTATTTATAATTCATTTTTAAGGGCAGGCAGTTAGCCAAGTTAGCAAAGATATTTACTACTTATGGAATAGTCTGCCTAAAGAACTAGTTTTGTTCTAATAATACAGTTTCCTGAAGCAATGCTGCTCCAAGCACCAACATCGCCACCTAGGAACCTCTCAGATGCAAATTCTAAGGCCCTACTCCAGACCAACTAAATTAGAAAATCTGAGGGAAAGCCCATCTTCTAGGTGATTATCATGTACATGGAAATTTGACAAGCACTAGTTTTAGTGATACAGTAGGGAAATTGGAAAGTAATTCTATTCTGTCATCATGAAAATATTGGATTTCATATTTAGTATTTCCTAAGAACCCTCAAAAACTTCTACTGAGATTGCTAGACAAATAAAGATATTTCTTTAGGTTATGATATTTTATTATTGTATAAACTAAGTCATCAGATGATGGAGAATCTTTTAATTGCTAAGCAAAAGTCAATAATTCAGAAAATACAGTATGCACAGATAACTTGTATATACTGAGCATGAGCCTTGTTTCCAACCAATATCACATCCCCCTTCCTTTATTGCATAAACCCCGTTAAGCTGGCCAAGAAAAAGGAATGAGGATAAAGAAGGCAGTTAACTGGATTCCATCTAAATTTATGTATTTATATCTGGGCTGGAACAATTTGACCAAAAATCTTGTCGGAGAATCTACTAATGACATCAATTTCTGTGTGACAGTTAAATTCCTCATTCAAAACTCTTAGCAATGTATATAATTTTTGTAATAATGATTATGTGGCATATAAAAAATAATCTTCATCACCACAGTCAGAGTTCAGTAATGTATGATACTTCTATTAGAAAGAGAGGGTAAAAAATCCACAATGAACAATTGTTAAGGTTCAAAACTAGTGTGATTTACAATCTTTATAAAAAGTTGTTTAAAATAGTTTGTGTGTGGGGAGGAATGGAATAAGTATAAGTTAAAGATTTTTCATAGAAGCAAAAGTTTATCTTCTGAAGATTAGCTTATTTCTTGAAAATTATTACACTTCAATATATCTTCAAATTTATATTTTTAACACAAGGTTTCTCAGCTTTATATGGTAAGGCATTCAGTCATTTACTAGGTCTTTTAAGAATGTGTATGCACTTCTATTTGTCATGTAGGACACTCCCATATATTCTGTATGCATGTATTTAATATCATGATGTCTGAAAGTATATTAAAGTATTTGCTCCATTTGCGTGTATTCTGGACACCATATGCTGAGACCTTATTTTGACTTGAGAAAAAGCTGACATAGAGTTCCAACTAGAACTGGGCAGTGCTCAGTAGGACTTTGCAGAGTATACTTTAGAGCTTCAGACATTCAGAGATTTAATTTTATAAGATGCAATCACTAAGAAAAAATGGTGTTGCACCTTACATTCTACATTTTTAAAATGTTTATTTATTTATTTACAGACAGAGAGAATGCCCACACGAGTGGGGGTGGGGCAAAGTGGGATGAAGAGAGAATCCCAAGCAGCCTCCATGCTGTTGTCATACAGCCCAACACGGGCTCAATCTCAGGAAAAGTGAGATCATGATCTGATCCAAGCAAAATCAAGAGTCAGACACTCAACTGACTGAGCCACCCAAGAGCCCCTACATTTTACTTTAAAAATATTTATTTCAAATTGAATTGATAGTCTATTAAAGAACTTCTATTTGAACCTTGATGCAGTAATTGGCACTGAACTTGCCCTCTTACCATACCCACAAACAGGACAGAATATATAGAGCCATTGTTTTGCTACATTGGGTAATATGCAACATATAGCTGTGATCTCTGAGAGAAGGGAAGTCAATTAGGTGAGACCAAAAGTCATCCAGGCTTTCGATGTGGAGTTACTTCCTGTACTGGACTCTAAGCACAGCATAAAAGACTCATAGTGAAGGGACACCTGGGTGGCTCAGTAGGTTAGGCATCCAACTTTGGCTCAGGTCATGATCTCACCATTCATGAGTTTGAACCCACACCGGGATCTGTGCTGACAGCTCAGAGCCTGGAGCCTGCTTCAGATTCTGTGTCTTCCTCTCTCTCTACCTCTGCCCTGCTCACACTCTGTCTCTCTCTCTCAAAAATAAACAAATACTTTAAAAATTTTAAAAAGACTCATAGTGAATATACTAGAGTATTCAGTAACTTTGGCAACTTAGCTCAAGTGCTTTAGGAACTTAAAAAAAGAAAGAAAGAAAAAGAAAACCTCTTGATAAAGATTGGAGTTCTAGAAGGTATAAACAGATGGGATTTACAGGGCAGAGCACTACAGAGCAGAGAACATCATAGAGAAAAGGCTTCAGAATTCTGTCTTGGACTCTCACTGAGGCTGTTGTTGAATATGCAAAGATTTTTCAGTGAGAACACACACAAAAAACAACAAACATTTTTTTAAAAGACTGAATTGGAGAACATCTAATAAAAACTTCTGCTCTTCCTAAAACATCTTCAGGAAAATTAAAAGACAAATGAAGAAATAGGAGAAAACACTTGATATTTGTAATTGGAGTCCAAATATAAGACTTTTACAACTCAGTAAGAGGAAAATAAACAACATGATACAAAATGAATAAAATATTTGAATGGACACATCACAAAAGAAGATATATGCATGGCTAATAAATAAAACATGCTTGAGTCATTAGGGAAATACAAAAAATTAAACCATAATGAGATATCATTGCATACAAACTAGAGTGGTAAAAATCAAGAAAACTGACAATATCAACTATCTATGAGGATGTGAAACATCTGGGACTCTCACATGTTGCAGGTGGAAATATTAAATGGTACATCCACTTTGGAAAACTGTTGGACAATTTATTATAAAGTTAAATATACATAAACAATGTTAAATATAATCATAAGACTTAGAAACTTTAAGCATAAATACTTGCCCAAAAGAAAGAATAGCACATATGCAGTCCACAAAAAGGCTTATAAATGAATGTTCTTAGCAGCTTTATCTGCAAACTGAAGACAACCAAAATGTCCATCATTTGGTGAATGGATAAATAAATTTTGGTACATAAACAGCAAAGTTCACAGCAGTTAAAAAAAACAAACTATGCATACACTCAACTTCATAGATAAGTATCAGAATCATTATAATGAGAAAAACAATCCAGACACAAAAGGGTACATATAGCAAGGTTCCATTTACATAAAATTCCACAATGGATAAAACCATACTTTAGTGACTGAAAATAAAAGAAGTTACCTGTAGTCATGTTATGGGAATGGAGAGGTTGACTGCAAAGAAACATAAAGGAAAATTTTAAGGTGAATAAATGGGGGTGCCTGGCCGGCTAAGCTAGAGGACCATGCAACTCCTGATCTCTGGGTCGTAAGTGTGAGCTCCATGTTAGGTGTAGATATTATTAAAAAAATAAATAAGCTTAAGGTGAAAGAAATGATCTATATATTGATCGGTTTGGTAGTTACACAGATGTATATATTTATCAAAATTCAAAACAATACACTTAAAACAGAATCAATGTATTGAGGTATGTGATATTGCAAAGACTATTTTATTTTTTTTGGAGGGAGGGGCATAGAGAGAGAAGGGGGGCTCAACTGAAATGGGGCTCGTGTTCATCCAATCCAGGGCTTGTGTTCATCTAAAGTGGGGCCGGAACTCACCTGAAGCATGGGGATAGAGCTCGCCTGAATCAGGGCCGGAACTCACCTGAAGTGGGACTCAAGCTCATAAACTGTGAGATTATGACCTGAGCTGAAGTCAGATATGTAACCGACTGAGCCACCCAGGCGCCCCCAAAAAGTCAATTTTAAAACAAAGTATGTAGTTAAAAAAAATAACAGTAGTCACGAATTTTCTCTGATTAAAGAACATAGAAATCTAAAAGTCCACACTGATAATTGAGACTAGTGAAACTGTCATATACAATAGAATGTCAATGTCTGAATATAGAAGGAACAATTCATTTAGAAAATCACCATTTGGAAACTTTTTACTTTTTTATTATTTTTTTTTCTTTCATAGTTTATTGTTAATTTGGTTTCCATATAACACCCAGTGTTCATCCCAATAAGTGCACTCCTCCATGCCCATCACCCCCCTTCCCCTCTCCCCCACCCGCATCAGCCCTCAGTTTGTTCTCAGCATTCAAGAGTCTCTCATGGTTTGCCTCCCTCCCGCTCCCCCCATTATTTTTCTCCTTCTCCTTCCCCAACATCCTCTGTTAAGCTTCTCCTGTTCCACTTATAAGTGAAAATATAAGGTATCTGTCTTTCTCTGCCTGACTTATTTCACTCAGCATGACACCCTCAAGTTCCATCTACATTGCTACAAATGGCCAGATTTCATTCTTTCCCATTGCCATGTAGTATTCCATTGTATAGATAAACCACATCTTCTTGATCCATTCATCCGTTGGTGGACACTGAGGCTCTTTCCATGATTTGGCTATTGTTGAAAGTCCTGCTACAAACATTGGGGTACATATGCCCCTATGCATCAGCACTCCTGTATCCCTTAGGTAAATTCCTATCAGTGCTACTGCTGGGTCATAGGGGAGTTCTATTGTTAAGTTTTTTGAGGAACATGTATACTGTTTTCCAGAGAGGCTGCACCAGTTTACATTCCCACCAACAGTGTAGGAGGGTGCCCATTTTTTCACATACTCGCCAGCACCTAGAGTCTCCTGATTTGTTTATTTTAGCCACTTTGACTGGTGTGAGGTGGTATCTCAGTGTGGTTTTGATGTGCTTTTCCCTGATGATGAGGGACACTGAGCATGGTTTCATGTGTTGGTTGGCCATCTGGATGTCCTCTTTGGAGAAGTGTCTGGTCATGTCTTCTGCCCATTTCTTCACTGGATTGTTTGTTTTTCAGGTGTGGAGTTTGATGAGTTCCTTATAGATTTTGGATACTAGCCCTTTATCTGATATGCCGTCTGCAAGTTTCTTTTCCCATTCCGTCGGTTGCCTATTAGTTTCATGGATTGTTTCCTTTGCTGTGTAGAAGCTTTTTATCTTGATAAGGTCCTAATAGTTCATTTTGCTCTTGATTCCCTTGCTTTTGGGGATGTGTCAAGTAAGAAATTGCTGTGGTTGAGGTCAAGGAGATTGTTTCCTGCTTTCTCTTCTAGGGTTTTGATGGTTTCCTATCTCACATTCAGGTCCTTTATCCATTTTGAGTTTATTTTTGTGTATGGTCTGAGAAAATGATCAGTTTCACTCTTTTGCATGTTGCTATCCAGTTCTCCCAGGACCATCTTTTAAAGAGGCTGTCTTTTTTCCACTGAATACTCTTTCCTGCTTTGTCAAAGATTAGTTGGCCATGTATTTTGGGCCCAATTTTGAGTTTTCTATTCTATGTTTTTGTGCCATGGAAACTCTTAAAAAAATAATTAATTCAGGGGCACCTGGGTCGCTCAGTTGGTTAAGGGTCTGACTTCAGCTCAGGTCATGATCTCATGGACTGCGAGTTTGAGCCCTGCGTTGGGCTCTGTGCTGGCAGCTCAGAGCCTGGAGCCTGCTTCAGATTCTGTAACCCGCTTTCTCTCAATGCTTTCCCTCCCTCTTTAAAAAATGAATAAACATTAAAAATTTTTTAAAAATAAAAAAATAATTAATTCAACCAAAAAACATCAATAGATGTTAAGATTAGTAGGTAAATATTTGCAGAGCAATGTGATATTTACATGGTTTCAAATACCTCAAAATAAAATATGTATTGAATACACAGGAAAGAAAAGAGTGATTTAAAATGGAGAAACATGACAAACATTACCTTAATAAAGTGATTAAGGTTAACAAATTGTATATTATCTGATAAGATACAATAAAAACAAAGCATTTATTTCTGGGATGTTTCTGGCAAAAGTGCCTACCTTGAGTCTAATCATGAGGAAACTTTAAAAAATGCAAATTAGGGAATATTTTATAAAATTATTAGAGGAAACTAAAGAAGTCTGACAAATATATGCAACATGTGATCTTACATTGAATACTTTGCTTATAGCAAAGGCCATTATTTGGCAAACTGGCAAAACTTGAGGGGAATCTGCTTATAAGATGGTATCAAGTATCACTGTTAATTTCCTGATTCTGATAACTATAGTCTAATTATGTAAGAGATTCTGCTTGTAGGAAATATATTCCAGAGTATACTGAAATGCCATCAGTTAATGTCAGTAACTTACCCTCAAGTGATTCAAGATAAAAGGAAAAAACTCCAGTACTATTTTGGTCATATTTTACTAGATTCCTAGGGGGTTCGTTAGAGGCATAAAATAAAGAAACAAATATGTTTCCACATTGAGAAAAAAATAAAATTTTACTAGATACAAGAAAAATAATTTTATGTTTTTCTGAGATATAGCATAGAGTGCACAGGAAGGTAAGTTATGTGCATCAATGTAAAACTGGTAGTAATTACCCATGATTAGAAAGGTAATATGACATGTATGCTACACAGAAATAGTTATTGTAACATTATTCACCAGGATGTTCAAAACCAATAACTGAAAGTAATCACTGTGAATTATTTTTCTTATATTTAACCAGTTTTTTTTTTAACTCAGCCACTTCCACAAAATAACTAAGAATTTTTCACCCCCCTTTTCAGACCAATTTAACACAGTTAAATAATAGGTTGTGAAAAACCACTGAACTATTACTTTCTTGAAAGATTACATGCTAATCTTGGAATACTTGACTCTGATTTTAATTCTGAAATTATACAATCCAGTCCCTACTATTGGGACTATAATACATCCAACTTTCCCAAGCCTTGATCTAATTCCAATCCAGACATTGCATTTTATATTTTTATACTTTCAATGTAATGTATTAAAACTAATTAGAGTCATTTAGCAGATGCATGTGATCATGAGCTGTTCAAAGCCAATAAAATATAGCCATGCTGATCTTCCTCAGTATACAGCACTACATCCAGTCCAATTATGAAACACTGAGATATTTCAGTCTCCAGATGATATTTACTGGGTTCTCTGAAAGCTTCATGTATCTCACTGTGGTCTTTACCACCCAATGTTACCACAATATCCTTCCTCTTGTCTCTCATCATCTAAAAACCAGAGGCAATACTTGGAACACAAGAGCATTTAGAATTTAAGTTGAGCACCAAGACCAGTGTCCGCAAAGACTGGCCCATGTGTAACAATACTGTGTCATATATGTGAAAGCTGCTAAGAGAGTAGAACTTATTGGTTTTCATCATAAGAAAAATAAAATGTACCTACACGAGGTGATGGATGCCAGCTAACCTTATTTGGAAATCATTTCACAGTACATACATATACCAAATCATTGTCATGCACCTTAAACATATAATGCTATCTGTCAACCATATCTCAATAAAGCTAGAAGAAAAAAGTTATTTTGAATATTTTCAAAAGTATTGAAATTATTTACTTTATAGATAAATGTAAGGTAAACATAAAACTGTATTAAACATTTACTGAATTCCTATTTTATACTAATTTTATTCCTTTTACAAAAAAAAAATCACTGCACTGTGAATTTTATTTTTAGTGGGGACCAGAGATTACCCATGTTAATCCAGATACTGATGTTTCTTATTCCTATTTTTTATTTTTCCTATTCCTAATTTTTCCTATTAAGTGGGGTGAATAAAACAGTCAATGAAATTTTTTTTGAAGTTCCCAGGTTACAATGATACTGTTAAGTCAGGAACACACCTTGAGAACCACTGGTATAGACAGAAACAATGGTTTTAAACTCTGGCTACAACACTATAATTTGGAATAACTTTTTCCCTTGATTTGTATATTGTCCTATATTGTTCTCCATAGTGACCACACCATTTTACATTTCTCCCAACAGTACACAAGTATTCCAACTCCTCTAAATCTTCCCCAACACTTGTTTTCTGTTTTGCTTTGTTTTGTTTTGCTTTAAACAGAATGGGTGTGAAATGACATGGAATGTTTTTTATGAAACCAAAGCCTATTGAAGTTAAATGAAAAATGAAAAATTTCCTTTGTTACAAAATTTTTATGAACTTGAAAAATGAAAATTTTTTCCTATGAAAAATGGCTCACACAGATAGTCCCAGGTGTCCCTGGTCCTTTCTTTTTTCCTGACTTAAATGTTCAAAGCTAGAATTTCACTTTAGCCATATAGTTACTTTGGGAAAATCCACATGATTCCTTAAATATAATCTTCATTTTAGCACAAAAAGTCAGTATTAAATAAATAACTGCTTTTACAATATTATTAAAATAGTGACAGATGTTAATGCCAATAATAATGTATCCCAAATGTTAAGGTAAAAGAACTATAAAAGTGAAAGACTTTTTCTCAGACCTTATTTTTTATAAAATCTGCATGTTATTATCAAATGCTATTTCCTAGGTAAATTTTATAATCCCACAACCATTACTAACTAGCTGTGTGACTTGGGGCAAGATTTTTATTCTCCCTATGATTTGGCTTCTAAAGAATCTCCCAAGAAACTTTCCACCCCCACTGTGTGTGTGTATGTGTGTGTGTGTGTGTGTGTGTGTGTGTGTGTGTGTGTGTGTGTGTGTGTGTGTGCGTGCGCACGTCTTAGTATAACACTTTCATCCTTCCTTTCTTTGCATGTAGAACTAGTTTAATCTCTTTTATACCACATATATTTGATTTATGAATGTACTATTTCATCTTTTTTTGTAATACGGAGATACAATTAGCATATACTATTGTATTATTTTTATCTACCTGTCATTCTGATGATCTGTGAGTTCAATTATCCTAGGATGAAGAATATTTCACCTGCAAGAGTTTTAAGATAAAGAAAAGCAAATCCAAAAAGCGCAGAAAGTTATCCTAAGATCCCACAGTCCCCTGGGTCAGCAAACAAAAAGAGAGAGTTTCTATGCCCCCCTGGGAAATCTACTTCTTTGGGGGTACTCTTCCCACTTTGAACTGCTTGTTGAGTTGATAACAATTCCTTCTTAAGTACCCATAAGTGGAGAATGGATATACTTAGCACTGAGAGGAATTAAATTTAGGGGCACCTGGATGGCTCAGTCAGTTAAGTGTCCCACTTCGGCTCAGGTCATGATCTCACAGTTTGTGGGTTTGAGCCCCACATCAGGCTCTGTGCTGACAGCTAGCTCAGAGCCTGAAGTCTGCTTTAGATTCTGTATCTCCCTCTCTCTCTGACCCTCCCCTGCTCACGCTGTCTCTCTCTTTCAGAAATAAATTTAAAAAATTTAAAAATTAAAGGACACACTATATGAACAATTTTAATTTGAAATGAGCTCTGAACAAATCAATATGGACATTTGAACAAACTGGTAGGCATTACTTCCCGTATAATTTGTAAGCCAAAGTTATATTTCTCTTCTTGAGAAATTTAAAAACTAATTTTTTAAAGTGAAAATATTTTTAAATAAAAGAAAGTACACACATGTTGTTGGACAATTCACTTTGGAGATGGATACTATGAAATTACTATTTTTTTTTTTTTTACTCAAACCCCTGGCTGGAGAGAGAGAGGAAGACAGTCAAGTAGGAGGATCTTGAGTCCACCTTCTTCCATGAACACAGAAATGTTGCAACTACATATAGTACAATTCACTCTGAGAACAACCGGAAGATCAGCAGAAGAGCACTTCCATACCTAAAGACATAAGAAAAAAGCCCCACTGAGAAGGGCAGTAGGAGAAGAGAAGCAGCCAGGAATCATCCCCCCAGCACAACAGCCCACATGCGGGAGGGATATCACAGTGACAGAGGTCCTTCCTGAGGAGTGAGTCTCAAGCCCCAGATCGCCCCCTCCTGCCCTTGGGATCTGCACCAGGAAGACAAGCCCTTATTATGTCTGCCTTTGAAAATCAGCAAGGTGTTAACTCCAGGAACTTTGAAATTTTGCAGGGCTTAGGTCCAGGAGAGACGTGCATAGTATCACTCACCTCAAGGTCCAGGGCAGAGGCAACAATTTAAAAAGTGCATGAGCCACACATGAAGATTTACTGACTAATTTTAGAGCATGTGCAAAAGAAGCAAGGGTCTATAGAAACTTTCTGTTGGAATGGAAACACTCGCAGCTGCCATTTGCTTGTGTCCCTTCAGCCTAGGTGTCATGATGCTGCTGGGCACCAGTTCCGACACTTTCCATCTACCTTGCCAGCCATGTTTGTCCTGCCCTACATACCCCTGAAATGTTTCTTTAAAGTTTCAATTTGGGGGGTGCATGGGTGGCATAGTCGGTTAAGCGTCCAACTTTCGCTTAGGTCATGATCTCACGGTTCGTGGGTTTGAGCCCCGCGCCGGGCTCTGTGCTGACTGCCAGCTCAGAGCCTGGAGCCTGTTTCAGAGTCTGTGACTCCCTCTCTCTCTGATCCTCCCCTGCTCACGCTGTCCCATTCCATTCTTTTGTTTTATTCAGCTCTAAGAAGTATTTTTATTTGTGGGTGCTTATGCAGATTTAGATGAAATTTTTAATGGCTGACAAGTCATATATAAATGGTAGTAAAGATAAAAATAATGAAAATTAACATTAAGCCCTGAAGATATGCCAGATACTGAGTTCTTTTACATATGTTTAATTTACAGATATTATAATTTACATATACTATCTCTTTTTGCCATCACAAGAACTCCTCGAGGTAAGTACTATTATTGTCCTCATTTTTTATAAATAATGAAACTGAGACACCAATAATTTAAGAAACTAGTAGACCACACAATTAGTAAGTGGTGGGGCCAGGATTTAAGCCTATTTAGCATGACTCGAGAATCTAAGCTTTTAATTGCCACATTCTACTTTGTGCTTAAGATTCCTTCCTTTTCAAGTAGCAAAGTACCACATCCAAATGGCTAATGAATAAAAACTAAAAATTTGTGGCAAATGTGGATTCAACTATAAATTAATCCATTGGTTCAAACAGTATCCTGGAGACTTGATCAAGCCTTCTCCATATCTCACACCTATTTCTGTTTAAGCTCCCTTCTCATGCAAACTTACCTCTTGGTCTGGTAATGTCTGTAATTTTTTTTCCTCTCAAAATACCCCTCAGAGAAGAAGGGGTGGGGACCTTTTTCCTCCCAATAGTTCTAGGGATATTTTCGATCGCATGCTCACATTTTAATCAATTGCTACTGCTCTATAATCAGTAAGTTTGAGTCACAAAATCTTGGCCACGTGCTGATGCAGGGTTCATAGAATATACTCAAAAATGTGTACAATAAAATTGATGTAATGGGGGCTCCTTGACGGCTCAGTTGGTTAAGCAACAACCCTGATTTCATCTCAGGTCATGATCTCACAGTTCATGGGATCAAGCCCCACATCTGGCTCTGCTGCCAGCACAGAGCCTGCCTAGGATCTCTCTCTCTCCCACTGTCTTTCCCTGGCTTGTGCATGCATGTGCGCACTCTCTCTCTCTCTCTCTCTCAAAATAAGTAAACATTTAAAAAATAAATAAACAAAATAGCTGTGATGGAAAAGTATTTACATTGCTCACTGTTTCCTTCAAGTCTGAATTGAGATCTATTGATGACTGCCAGCTTTCTCGATAAATAAAGGCATGTGAATTATCATTTAGTTCTAGTCTTTCAAAAATGTGCTTATCACTCTCCATTCTTGCTGAACATATAGCTGGAGTTCTATGAATCTGATGCCATTGCAGCTGGTCTGGTCCACTCAAGGCCTCACAAAATAATCACTAAACTAATACATTAAGAGAAAACCTTTTTATTGTATTATAGATTTTCAGTGATAAACAGAAAAAAAAAAGTGGTCAAGCACTTCTCACTCCTATAAACGGATACAATGAGCTGATTCATTTTCAGCAGGTCAACAGTTTTATTCAAATTTAAGTACAATATATGATGGTAATTATCCTTTTATATTTTATATCATATATTGATATTATGGGGTTTCCAGCATTATCATACGCAAAAACCATACTGTTTTTTAATACAACATTAACATGTATTCCATATTTTAAGATTCCCAGCAGTTATGTGATTTGTGACAATCTTTTTGTCCTCAGGAGCATATCTTAGAATCATGTACTTGTATTTCTTATTTTTTAATTTTTTTCTGCCTTTCTCATTCAATAATTAATTTCTTTTGTTTTTGGAAAACTTGATTGTTATGCCAAAGAGGCTACTCTGCTACCTTTGAAAAAGACATACCATTAAATGATAGCATTTTATATTACACAATAAATACACTGACAAGTAAAAGCAAAAAGATTAGATGCCTAATAAATTTCAGTTTTCAGTTATTCATAAGGTTTTCCTATGCTCACTTTCCTTTTACTTGATGCTTATACGTTTATTTGTCCCAGCACATAAAAATTCATCTTCTGTATTTACACTGGAACATCAAACACTATTATCTTTTTTAATATTCCAGGTTGTATTATTTATCATTTTCACCAGGCAGTCAGTAAACCAATAAAATTAAACTCCTACAAAAGTAACTATTCCAATGAAAGTGGATGGCATAAATGTAATCAAGTTGTGCAACAGCATGCTGACACACTGACCACTAAGAATAATACACCATGAAAAGTATCACTTGCTACAGGAGTGCTGATGCATAGGAGCACATGTACCCCAATGTTCACAGCAGCACTCTCAACAATAGCAAAAACATGGAAAGAGCCTAAGTGTCCATCAACAGACGAATGGATCAAGAAGATGTGGTTTATCTATACAATGGAATACTACATGGTAATGAGAAAGAATGAAATCTGGCCATTTGTAGCAACATGGATAGAAGTCGAGGGTGTCATGCTGAACGAAATAAGTCAGGCAGAAAAAGACAGATACCTTATGTTTTCACTTATAAGTGGAACAGGAGAAGCTTAACAGAGGACCATGGGGGAGGAGATAAAATAGTTGGGGAGAAGGAGGGAGGCAAACTATGAGAGACTCTTGAATGCTGAGAACAAACTGAGGGCTGATGGGGTAGGGAGAGGAGAAGGTGGGTGATGGGCATGAAGGAGGGGACTTGTGGGGATGAGCACTGAGTGTTATATGGAAACCAACTTGACAATAAACTATGAAAGAAAAAAAGAAAAGAAAAGTATCACTTGGAGCAACTTATACACCTAGAAACTGCAGAGTGAATGGATCCCTCATTCTCTTGTTGTCTCTGTGGAAATGTCTTCTTTGGTCCTGCTTAGTTGGATATGCCATAGAAAGTGTCTGAGAAGTGTCTCAGGAGCCTTGTAGCTTGTGTATTAAATTAAGGGTATGCAGATTCTTAACTACTGAATAGGAAGCACAAGCCACCCACAGTCTTTTTTTTTTTTTAATATTTTTATTTATTTCTAGGAGAGAGAGAGACAGTATGAGCAGGGGGGGGGGGGTCAGAGAGAGAGGGAGTTACAGATGCTGAAACAGGCTCCAGGCTCTGAGCTGGCAGTCAGCACAGAGCCCCACGCGGGACTCGAACCCACGAACCGCGAGATCATGACCTAAGCGAAAGTTGGACGCTTAACCGACTAAGCCACCCAGGCGCCCCAAGCCACCCACAGTCTTGTGGCAGGTAGCTCCCTCAGTCTGAACTCCCATTTTGAGGAAGGAAAAACCTCGAGGTTGATCTGATTGAAGGCACAGTTTCAGTACTTTCACACAAAAGACCTAAAACCACAAGATTTATTACTTACAAATCTCAGAAATGGTGGGAGGCTTGGGGCACAGTGATCCAGGGGAGGGGCAGTCCTCTAGCCCAGGTAATGACAGGGTAGAAGATAGCAAGGTAGCAAGCCCCTATTACTTATAAAGTGGTTGGGGTAGAGGTCACTAACTTTTTGTGGGCACATATTTTAGTGGTTATTTTAAAAGGTGTCAAAGAAAAAGTTAAGCAGCAACTCGTGGCAGGAATCCTAAACTCAGGCCCTTGCCCCAATGTCCAGACTTAGCCTGAGCAGGATTGTCATACTGTAAAGTGTCTAGGCAGCAACTCAAAATAGTTTTCTCATCACCTGAAGTGAAGAGGTAAAGCACCTATGAGATATTTCTTCCCTAATTGCCAATGTGGTGAGGAGGGATTCTCCTGGGGAAATAAGGCAGGTGATCCAGTATAATCTCCTTGCAAACCAAACTGGATTTCCAGGCATGTAGACTAATAGTACATTTTAGGAAAAGAACTTTTACCTTTGCAATACTTTGAATAGAATACCCATGATTTGGCATTGTCTAATATAAACACACCTATAAATCTATAAGTCTATAGATTTGTGAGTCCCTGGAGAACATCATATAGACTCTGAGGTGAGCCTTGAACTTCATTAGACTCCTCCTCATATATTATTCTGAGCTAAAAAGTGGGTGTCCAAAACAGAAAACAAGAACTGGGGAGTCCTGCTATATATAGCAGGTTTTTTCTTATTGTTCCTATTCAACTTGATTGCTTGTAGTGTTGAAATTATTAGTAAAGTTTGATACTTGTTAAGTTTTAGATTTGTTTCAGTTTGATTTAATAATCCGGTCTATTATTCTACCTCTGAGTCCTTTTAATTTAACATCCAAACACACACACACACACACTTTTGAATACACAGTGATGAAATAAAACTATAAAATTTAAACAACAAATAAAGAATAGAGGATTTGGGATGATGGTTAACTTGAGTAAGGGGAGGTAAAGGAATTCTTTGTGTTGATACGAAAGTAAAACCAGGTGTTAAGAAGCAGATTATTGCCAATATCTTAGTTTTTGTTTGGAGTGGTGATTTCATGGGAATTTACTATATTACTAAATATAACTATTAAGTTAAAAGCACAGGGAGATATTACCACACACCTATTAGAATGGCTATCATCAAAAAGATGAGATAAATTCTGGCAAAAACATGGAGAAAAGAGAGCCCTTGTGCACTTTGGTGGGAATGTAAATTGGTGCAGCCACTATGAAAAACAGTATGCAGCCTCCTCAAAAAACTAAAACTACCACATGATTCAGCATTCCCATTTCTGGCTATATGTCCAAAGGAAATGAAAACAGATACTCATACAGATATCTGTACTCCTGTGTTCTGCACAACATAATTCACAATAGTTGAGATATAGAAACAACCTAAGTGTCTGTCAAAGATGAATGGATAAAGATGATGTCACACACACACACACACACACACACACACAATTGAATATTATTCAACTGTGAGAAGAAGACAATACTGCCATTTGCGACATGACTGGACCTTATTCCAATTGAAATAAGACAGAGAAAGACAAATACTACATGGTATTACTTGTATGTGGAATCTTAAAAAAGAAAAGCCACACTCATAGAAACATGGAGCATAAAAGTGGTTGTTTTCAGAAGCTGGAGTTGTGGGGAAAATAGGGAAAAATTCTCAAAATGGTAAGACTTTCTGCTATAAAATAAATGAGGTCTGTGAATCCAATGTAAAACATGGTGACTATAGTTGTTGACACCGTATCATATAAATTAAATGTGTTAAGACAGAACTTAAATGTTCTTATAAATAAATAAATAAATAAATAAATAAATAAATAAATAAAATGATGTGACAGATGTGTTGACTAACTACTTGGGGGGGGGATTTTTTTCATAATGTATACATATTTCAAATAACCATGATGTACACTTTACATATTTTACAAGTCTACATGTCAATGAATCATTAATAAAACTAAACTGAACTACAATAAAAAGGGTAGAAAGAAGTAAAAGCTATTTACAAATATAAATAAATAAATAAATAAATATATACATAAATAAATGTCAAAAGTGGACCCACCCCACTTTTGGATAGTAATTGGATATTATATAGTAATATCCTAACAATCAATGAAGTAGCTAAATGGAAATAGACATTTCCAGAATCAACTACGAAAGAGATATAAAACAGTATCTTAATTATCCTTTAATTCCTAATATTTAGGTTAGCAGTTGCTCTTTGGAAGGAACTCCTTTTATAAATGATTTCATTTCATGGAAATGAACATTTAAGAAGAAATTATCATATTATAGGAAAAATCAGGGGATGGGAGGAATATAAACAATGTTCCTCCATCTTCAAGTTCATTCAATAGAGTTACATGTAATAGAATAAAACATTTAAACAGAAGTCAACTTCTAGTTAAACAGGGCAAATTGACTAAACACATTCACTTTTGTCCTCTTTGGAGCCCTCTTTGAAATACAATAATAATCTGGAATGATTTATACCACTCAAAATTAGTGTGGGCAGAAAAAAAGACCACTTTCTGGCATTTAAGATTGCCCTCATGAACATCCTTTTAGGTAATGTAAGTAGAGATTTGAATATAATATTGCCCTAGCCTGAGGGACAGAAAGATACATAAACAAATACATGTTTAAATAGTAGATTCCATGAAAAAAGTACGATCATGATGATGTAAAAAGCTTTCAAGATAAATTAACCAATAAACTCAAGGCTGTTGTATAGACACTAAAAAATACCAGTCTCAAATAAACTATTTATTTTATAATGAGCACATAAAATTTGGTCATTAAATAGCTAAACTGGAAAAACAAACTCACTGATCAAGATATTTGGCAATGTATAAAAAAATCAACAATGAAGAGTAACTTCACACAACTGAATCAGCATAAAAATAAATACATAAATAATTATAATATTCAACATTTGCCACAAATGTGGAAAATGTGCATTCATGGATTTCCAGTGGCAGAATACATTCATACAACTTTTTGGATGACATTTTAGCACTATAATTTTAAAGTCATGAAATCAATCATATCCTTTGATTCCAAAATCTTTATTTAGGAAACTTATTTTATAAATGTTGATTAACTATTTTTAATGCTCAGTTAAGTAAACCTGTTGAGATTTCAGAAGTTACCCACAAAGAATAGAAATCAACTACACAATTGCCAAAGCATTAGAGGAATAAAAAGGTAAAGTGAAATACAATTCAAAAGTCAGTCAAAAGAAGGCAAGACAATGGGGGGGGGGATGAATATTGAAACACCTAGGCAAAAAAAAATAAAAAAGGGAAGAAAAAGAAAAATGAAATAGAACAAAATGGGATAGTAGAACAAATCCAAGTATACTAATAATCAAAGTAAACAGACTAAAATTTCCAAATTAAAGTAATATCACAGAGGTCTTATTAAAACAAAATTCAGGCCATATACAGGAGGCATACTTAAAACAAGAACAGAGAAATGGGGAAAAAAAGGTAAATCTATAAAGGAAATTCCTAGAGCAAACTTAAGCTGGTATAGCTATATAAAAACTTGAAAGATGAACTTTACAAAAAAATTGCATGACTAGAGATAAAGAACGTCACTGGATAAAGAAGTATATCTTTCTAGATTTGTAAATACATAATACATCCATATAAGTAAAATTATAAAGAAATACGAAGGAAGGATAATCAGAAACATCAGCACAGTAACCTATTCTAGAATGAAAGGTGGGGCATCACCAATGGCTGCCCTGATATGGAAAGTAAGTAGTGACACCTATTATTAAATAGTTAATGAAATAAAACTTTTTAGAATTTGAGAATAAGTTTTACTATTAACCTGTTTGGCAAACGGAATTTATGTCACACAGTTGTAGTCACTATAAATCAAAGGAGATCTAGAATTTCCAAAACCAGAAAATGGCAGCCCAAAGTTATATAATCTCCACAAGCTTCAGTAGTAAATTTTCTGGCATAACAGATATTGATGCAGCCTTTTACCCAAGCTTAAGTTTAAATTACCACCATAAATTGTCCAAACCAAACCAGTCCAACTTAGACATATGGAACAAGAAACAGAGATTGATTTTTCAAATAAACTCTGAAATGTTTAACTACAGGTTTATTGAATTTTTCATGATTAGTATTTCAAATTTTTGCTAAAAGCTTTTACTTAAATATAATTCATTCCTTGTAATGGCATTTCTTTTGGTAGATGGCAAAGGGCTCTTTGAAATACATTTTACATGAGATACATAATTCAGTGCATTTTAATGCATTTTAATACTAATCATGCTTCTATTCAACTACAAATTCTTGGACAGAATAGGTATGTTTATTCACTTTGCTTCTACTAAAAAGATTAGGGAATATAAAGATCCCGAAGATTCTCAAAATAAACACTTTCTCGTGGCAGTAGGTAGTTTTGTGGTATAGGTTACTGAATTCTTTATTTAATTGAAACTTGGATGGGTTAGGTGATGAATTACCATAACTAGAGTCAGGGTTAAGGGCAGCACTGCATTATTCTGTGGAATATAGTTGCAAGCATTTTCTATTTAGTATCATTATTTTTGTACTTATTTGTCAGATGTGTGGACTGTGACCTCTGTTCTAAACTCATTTTAGCAAAATCTTCTAAAGGATAAAAATATGAGAAAGTTCTAACAGAACAGTATAAAATATCTTAAGTCCCTCAGTAATTATGCTATAATACTGTTGGAGAAAGCAGTTCTATTACAGGTTCAATTTTCAGACACTTGCTTTAACTTTCTGGAAAAAAAGAAAACTATTCCATCAGCCAGTTTGTTGTTGTTGTTGTTGTTCTTGCATATACTGAAAAATGACTAATATTTCCTGACATATTTTAAAGAAGAGGGCATATTACATGCACACATACACACATATTACCTGCACACACACA
The DNA here is from genome assembly GCA_017311185.1 of Proteles cristata cristata. Classification (NCBI taxonomy): domain Eukaryota; kingdom Metazoa; phylum Chordata; class Mammalia; order Carnivora; family Hyaenidae; genus Proteles; species Proteles cristata. The sequence goes on along the minus strand of JAESUZ010003900.1, from coordinate 442,820 downwards.
CATATCTTTATTCTCTGACAAGTTTCTTTGAAACACATCAGTCTTGTCATTTTCATTCACAGAAGCCTAAGGTTTCATCAGCTTACTAAGTTTGAAAACAGATCTCTAGAGCTCAACTGAGCTTCCAAACAAAAGTGCGAAGGTTAGTAGGGTTCTTATTTTTCTGTCTTAGAAAGATTCATGACCACATAGTACAAATCAATCTCACTCGGGATAAAAATAATTGCTTTCTATTTACTCACTGATTAACAGCACAGAAACAGTTCAGATACTTTCTCACCAGCAACAGAATCTTCAAGAATCCTGATGGGACAAAAGAGACTATAAATAAGGAGAATTCTCACTTTGACTAGGACAATTATATTTGACTTCCGTTTGTTTGTTTGTTTAGTTTTTTGGCTGTTTTCTGGGGTGTCAAGATTACTAAATGGTACTTGGATGCTCCTAACTGGAACACACTACCAAGAATTTGTTTATTCATCTTGCCAGAAGTTTCCCCTCTTAGTCATGTGCTGATTACCTTTAGAAGACAAATAAAATTCCCATTTTACATTTGAGGTAAGGTGTGTTCTTTCAGAAGGCGGGATGGCATGTATGAGCTCTGAGGATACTTTTCAGTGTGGTAAGTCTATATAGCATCTATAATTCTCCAAGATCATATCTGCAAAGATCCTATCAGTGCTACCCTTTATGAAGACCTAATACCAAGGCATCTATCCAAACTCATGCTCTAAATAACAATTTTGGCTTTTTAAAATTTTATTTTCGTTTTAATTTTATTTAATACCAAGTTAGTCAACATATAGTGTAATAATGATTTCATGAGTAGAATTGAGTGATTCATCACTTGCATATAACACCCAGTGCTCATCCCAACAAATGCCTTCCTTAATGTCCATCACCCATTTAGCCCATCCCTGCCAGCGACCCTCAGTTTGTTCTCTGTATTTAAGAGTCTCTTATGGTTTGTCTCCCACTGTCTTTTTATCTTATTTTTCCTTCCCTTCCTCTACGTTCATTTGCTTTGTTTCTTAAATTCCACATATGAGGGAAATCATATGGTATTTATCTTTCTCTGACTGACTTATTTTGCCTAGCATAATACACTCTAGTTCCATCTACATTATTGCAAATGGCAATAAGTCATCTTTTTGATCACTGGGTAATATTCCATTATATATATGTATATATATATATATACACACACATTTTATATATTTATATACACACATACACAAACACACATATATATATCAAATTTTCTTATACATATATATCAAATTATATACATGTGTGTGTATATATATATATACACACACACATACACACACATGCATATATCACATTTTCTTTATCCATTCATCAGTCAATGGACATTTGGGCCCTTTCCATAATTTGGCTATTGTTGATAGTGCTGCTATAAACATGGGGATGCATATGCCCCTTAGATTCAGCATATTTGTACCCTTTGGATAAATACCTAGTAGTGCAATTGCTGGGTCACAGGGTAGTATTATTTTTAATTTTTTTGAGGAACTTCCATACTGTTTTCCAGCATGGCTGTACCAGTTTGCATTTCCAACAGCAGTGCAAAAGTGTTCCCCTTTCTCTGCATCCTCACCAACATCTGATGGTTCCTGAGTTGTTAATTTTAGCTATTCTAATAAGTGTGAGATTGTATCTCATTGTGGTTTTGCTCTGTATTTCCCGGATGATGAATGACGTTGAGCATTTTCATGTGTCTGTTAGCCATCTGAATGTCTTCTTTGGAAAGTGTCTGCTCATATCTTTTGCCCATTTCTTCACTGGATTATTTGTTTTTTGGTTTTTGAGTTTGATAAGTTCTTTATAGATTTTGGATACTAATCCTTTATGTGATATGCCATTTGCAAATATCTTCTCCCATTCCATTCATTGTCTTTTCATTTTGTTGATGTTTCCTTCATGGTGCAGAGTATTTTATCTTGATTAGGTCTCAGTAGTTCAATTTTGCTTTTGTTTCCCTTGTCTCTGGAGGCATGTCTAGTAAGAAGCTGCTTCTTGGCATATACCTATATAACAGGACTGCCATTTCCTAAGATCTAGATTTATTGATGACAGTAGCTAATTCTGTTCATTTCTGCATAACCAATCATTCAGAGGTAATGGCCACCATACTTCAACTACATGGTAAAATATCAAAAGACTGAAACTGTTAAATAAAATGAATATATTTTAAAAATATCTATCTTTCACAAGAATTAATACATAGCAACAATAAGTCAAACTTATTAAACTTGGTAAAAAGTCTTGTTGACATTTAAGAACACTACATATATCTGTCAAGCATTATGAAATTCTGGGATAATATAAAGGAAGGAGATTTTTGAATCAGACCTGGGAAGAATCTGGCTCCCTTACCCAGGACAAGATATATAGTTTTCCTGAGCCTTATTTTTACTCATTTATTAGCTTAGATAATAATACCTCAGGTTAAATGAAACAGTGCATACAAATCAAAGGGCAAACAGTAGGTCCTTGACAAAATGGTACCTTTATTGATGACAAAGATGAAGAATTTAGTCTCTTAAGAATGGATGAAATAGAATAGTATTAGAGAACCTTAAATTTGGAAGCCCTTTAGTTATGATTACTACAAAATAGCACCTGCCTCAAAAAACAAAACAAAACAAAAAATCCTAAACTGAAAAAAAAAAAAAAAACCCAGGAAAAACCAACCACTTACAGAGAGAGACCATAATTACAAGTACATCTTAGATGAGAATAAAAATGACACAAATCAGCTCCATGTGGAGGACAAAGGGGACACTTGAAAGGAAACAGAATTTAGAGCAAGCTGCTGTTCCAGAAAAAAAAAATAAGGAAATGAAATTAATTCTATGGTTATATGTAAAATGGTATCTCATATCTTCTCACTTGTGTTTTATATTTTACAATAGGTGTTTAATAAATTGGGGCAAAAAGATGAGTGTGATTAATGCAGACATGAATATGTGAGATTTGAGTTGACATATTTCAGTTACTGGGAATATGTACAAAATGAAATCTACAGATACAAGTACCACTTGAAATAACTGCTGTCTTGATCAAGATGTACTATGTAATTCAGATGGACAATTAAGAAAGTATATTGCAGACAGTACCACCAGTGGCTCAGGACTCAGTCAGGTATCATTCTCAGCAGTGAAATTAATAACAGTGAGGAATAACATTGCAGGTTAGTAGAAAATTCCTCTACAAAAGTGACTATGGTAGCTGTAAAGGCCTATGCGATATCTACTACTTAAAGGCTGTGTAGTTGATCTTAGTGGCTAGTGCTATGAGACAACACAATCCTTAAGATATTAGGGACATTATCCTTGGACATTTTGGGGAATCAAATGACAGTGAAATTTCCTACTAACATAGATGAAAAAGGTTCATTTGTCCTCACGTGAATATAATTTCTCTCTTTCTGGCTGAAATAAACTCCAGAAACTCAACCACAAGTAGGAAAATTACCAGACTGTTAAAAGTAATTTGTTGAAGAACATCGGTTAGGCTTACTCTGAATATCTGAATTGAATCTGAGTTTCTTCATTCAATTGCTCATTTATTCAACAAATTTTGATTGAGTTCCTATTGCTTGTCAGGCATTGAGAAAAATGCTAGTGATTAAAAAAAAGAAGTAGGTTATCTTAAGTCCTCATTAAAAATTGAGCAAAAACCCAACTCTCAAACAGGCAAAACATTGTTTCAACACTTTTATCTCAAGTTACAGGACCATTTCTTTGTTAGACATATCAAAAATACAAACTATACAAGAAAAATATGATAAACTAGGTATAATACTCAATTCTTATTGATTAGCATGTAAGGTATATAAAATATGAGAAAATACTTAAAATTTACTACGATATAAAATACAGAAAATATCTAACTAAAGTAGCTACCACACTAAATTTAGTCACCAGATCACATAGCATCAATGAGATTTGTTATTTAATTAATTACGCTTTAAGGCCAGTACAACTCAAAAAAGGAAAGAAAAGTGGTGTATATTTTCTCTGTGTGAGAGGCAGTCGTAAATGCCCTTTCTGAAGCAGGATGTCACCAGATTTGAGGACTCTTGGTACACTAGATCATTAATTCTGCCATGGGAGGATTTAGAGTTCTCCAATTTTAGACAACAGATATGTGAAACGTATGACAATACTAAACAGTATATGCTTAAAAAACTGAATGAGTTCTGCGGTTAATTGCTAAATAGATTAGAATGAACAGGAAGTCTAAGAAGAGGTAAATATGGTAATTTACCCTTAAAAATTCAGGTACTAAACCTTCCTAGGAAGGTATTTGAACTGAGATTCAAAAATTGGATATGACAGATAGAATCACACTAACATAAACCTCCAAGGTTTTCAGTTACTGACTTGTGCTATTAAAAGGGGAAAAATAAGAAAGAAAAGGAAAGGAAAGGGAAAAAATAGACATTTTTCTGAGTGTGTGTTACAGGTGAAACATAGAGACTAGAAACAAGGAGGTCATTGCAATAAGATGAGCTTGGTTTTATATTTAAAGAATGCGAAGTACCTGCAAGCAGTCAGGGGTATAGATACAACAATTAGGAATATGGGTATAACTTAAGACTCAAATAACTGGGCAAGTCATGAGAGATTTATAAGGTAAGGCTTTTTAGAAAAAAAAAAAAGTATGCTAAACTTTGTAACAGGATGTCTACATTCAGGGACCAAGAGTAGAAAGAGCCAGTAAGTGTTACAGAAAGCTGTCAGAGGGTAGGAGGACTAGAAGGTTAGGGTTTCAGGGAGCCATAGGGCAGTCACTACAAAGGGAGGAGAGGGATGGCAGTGGATCAGCAGTGGCATTAAAGAAAACAGAAAATTCTAAATTGGTGTAAGTCAGCCTCTGAGGGACACAAAACGGTGTGCATAATCATGATCATTTACAGCAGTTTATGTCAGCTTCTATGTGCTTAATTAAACTACGATGGCACCTATATGCGTGTATATGTGTACCTTCTTATGTATGGGCACACACGATCTTTCCAAGCATCTTAAGGAAAAGCTTTGAAAGAGAAAATAAGACACCACAACAAAACTGTTGTGCACCTTACTTACTAACCAGAATGCTTCAGAGCTCAGTGTATCAGCCATATCCCTCTACATCCAATACAAATATTGATTGTATAAACCTGAGCAGAGAAACAGCTCACTATGACTCAGCTAAAACTTTACCTTGGGAAGAGTAAGAAGAAACTGCTTGCAAGTGGGAGCCATGAAAGGGGCTGTTCATCAATCACAGCCCTCATGTTTGCTTTGTAAACCTGACTCTGGACCCTCTTCCCTACAGCAAGGGCGAAATCCTGTTGCTGTCTCCGTTTTTGTGTATAGAGGAAAAAGTGAAGTCAGAGGAGGTCTTGTAGACTGTACAGGAAGACGGAAAGAATGAACACTCCATACTTTCTACACTTGCTGCGCGCTAACCTGGGTTGTCCCATTTCATTCTCACTACCACGTGGGGTAGCAACTAGGATTAGAGGAAATGCAGCTCAGAGACATTATACGAAATGACAATGAGAAACCATTAAAGGCAGAGCTGGAATGCATACCCAAGTCTCTCTTTCTTATTAAATGTCCTTCATTTCACAGCCTCATCTCAAGGACATGAATTCCACAGCCCTTTCCAGTCAGGAGCTAAAAGAAATAGCGATGGAAGATTAACCATGTGTAAACTTTGGTGTTTGTCTATCTCCTTCCCCAGCCCAGAGTCTACAGCTTGATTAGCCTTATAAGTTAATAAGTGTCACTGGCTTTTTTACTTCATTTTATTTCAAACAATTCTTATAAAATACTGTTAATATCAGTGAAATAAAATTATCTTTCCTCGGGATAAGCTGGAATAGCTGCATACACATGAGGGTTTGTGTACTCCTAGGAGGCCTGAGATGAGAGAACATCACTTTCACTGGTTGGGGGATAGGGGTGGGTTTTAATATGCTAGCAGCCTAGAACTGCGTGCATATAAAAATACCTGAAAGGAAACGGCGATAACAAAACTTAGATAATACCTCAGTCATCTTAGGACAAAGGAGCACCAAATATACAAGTTACATTTTATAATTTAGAATTCTCCCCAGATGAATTAAAAACTAAAATCTGAATTTCGTTTTCAAAAAGCCAAAGGTAACTAGATGTTGAAAATTGATGTAAACAGAGACACATATTTTGTTACTGAAATACCTGAAATTTTTTACCTGGTGACAACAGACAAGCAATCCAGTAGCTAGATAGGCACCATTGATCAATAAGCATATTGTAAAGCAATGAAGCAATGGTATCTAGGATGCAGATTACCAGTCATTCTACGTTCGACCTACCCCACTCGGGACAATTAGTCCTCACTCAACAACTTCGCAGTGTCAGACTTTCATGCTAAAGAGAAACAGTATCCTATAAATGGAATATATCAAATTCTAGACTACCAAAGCTCTGGAAATTTTTTACATTTTTAAAAAATGTTTATTTATTTTAGAGAGAGAGAGATGGAGTGTATGCACAGGAGGGTAGAGAGAGAGTGGGAGACACAGAATCTGAAACAGGCTCCAGGCTCTGAGCTGTCACCACAGAGCCCGATGTGGGGCTCAAACTCATGAACTGCAAGATCATGACCTGAGCCAAAGTCAGGTGCTTAACTGACTGAGCCACCTGGGCACCCCTCTAGCATTCTGAACAAGGATGGTATGTTTGCTGGTACAGTATCTCTTATTTATTTATTGCTTTGTTTCTTTGATTGCTTACTCACTTTTGCTATTCTATTCCTTCCTTCAAGTAAGTTGTTATTTATTCCTTCTGGAACTAGATAAATGGCTAAAGTCTTATGAGTGTCTTGCTTTGGATTCTGAATAGGACCAACACACTGAAAATTTTGAAATAAACTTTGAGCTCTATCATTCAGGTGACATAACCTTGTTTAATAAAATTCATAAAACCATGGGGCACCTGGGTGGCTTAGCTGGTTAAGCATCTGACTTTGGTTCAGGTCATGATCTTGCAGTTCACAGATATGAGCCACACATCAGGCTCTGTGAGACAGATCAGAGCTTGAAGCCTGCTTCAGATTCTGTGTCACCATCGTTCTCTGCCCCTCCCCCACTCACACTTTGTCTCTTTCTCTCTAAAAAATAAATAAAAATAAAATAAAATAATTTTTAAAAAGTCCCTGGGTAGAATGAATGTTGGTCTGGAATGAAGAAAGATACCACTGGGAAATTTCTGACACAATACATTTACTGAAATATGTTTAATATAGCATATTATTCATCCATTTAAAATGTGTTTCAATTTTTTTTTTACTATATTCACAGGTTTGTGAAACCATAAACACAATTATTTTTAGAATACAAATCTTGTACCGGTTAATAGTCACTTCCCATTTCCTTCCAAACCCCCAAAGTTTGGCCACAAAGAATCTACTTTCTGTCCCCATAGGTTTGCCTATGAAGGGTATGCCATATTCAACAGTGGTATTTTGTGAGTGGCTTCATTCATTTAACAATGTTTTCAAAACACATCTATGTTGTAACATGTATAGGTATTTCATTCCTTTATATTGCAGAATAATATTTCATTGTATGTATAGACTCCATTTTATTTATCCATTTATCAGTTCATGGATATGTGGGCTGTTTCTATTTTCTGTCTACTATAAATAATGCAGTTATGAGTATTTGTATCCAGTTTTTGAGTGAACATAGATTTTCATTTCTTGTTATTTGCCCTAGGAATAGAATTTCTGGATGTATGGTAAATCTATGTATAACCTTTTGTGGAACTAAAAGATGGTTTTCAAAAGTGGCTGTACCATTTTACATCCCTACAAGCACTGTTTAAGTATTCCAACTTCCCTAACTATATCTTTGTTATATATAATTATTATTATCATTACCATAATAGTGAATGTGATGGTATCTCACTATGGCTTTAGTGTATATTTTTCTAGTGGTTAATAATGTTGATCATCTTTTCATGTGCTTATTAGGCATCTGTATATCTTTTTAGAGTAAATGCCTTTTCAGATCCTTGACCTATTATTTAAGTATTTCAAGTTTTTATTTAAATTCTAGGGGCGCTTGGGTAGCTCAGTTGGTTAAGTGTCTGACTTTGTCTCAGGTCATGATCTCACAGCTTATGGGTTCAAATCCCGTGACAGGCTCTATACTGAAAGCTCAGAGCCTGCAGCCTGCTTCAGATTCTGTGTCTTCCTCTCTCTGCCCCTCCCCTGCTCACGTTCTGTCTCTCTCTCAAATTAAATAAACATTAAAAAAACTAAATTCTATTCAGTTAACATTTAGTGTAATAATAATTTCAGGGGTAGAATTCAGTGATTCATCTCTTACCTAGAACACTCAGTGTTCATTATAAAATTAACTCCATACCACTCATCACCCATTTAGCCCATTCCCTTCCCCGCCTCCCCTCCAGCAACCTTCAGTCTGCTTTCTATAGTTAAGTCTGTTTTATGGTTTGACTCTCTTTTTTCCCTCTCCCCTATATTCATGTTTTATTTCTTAAATTCCCCATATGAGTGAAATCATACGGTACTAGTCTTTATCTCACTGACTTAACTTTGCTTAGCATTAATACACTCTAATTCCATCCACATGATTGTAAATGGAAAGATACCATTCTTTTTTTTTTTTTTTTTTTTGAGAGAAAGGGAAAGCATACACACCAGCAAGGAAGGGGCAGAGAGAGAGGGAGATGAAGAGAGAGAATCCCAAGCAGGCTCCTCACCCAGCACAGAGCCCATTGTGGGACTTGATCTCATAACCATGAAATCATGACCTAAGCCAAAATAAGGAATCAGACATTTAACTAACTGAGCCACCAAGGTGCCTTTCATTTCTTTTTTTATGGCTGAGTAATATTCCAGTGTGTGTGTGTATGTGTGTGTGTGTGTGTGTGTGTGTGTGTCACTTCTTTATCCATTCATCAGTTGATGGAAATTTTGGTTCTTTCCATAATTTGGCTATTGCTGACAATGTTGCTATAAACACTGAGGTGCAAGTGCCCCTTAATCTGTATTTTTATGAGGGAGGGCAAGATGGCGGAGAAGTAAGGAGCTCCGTACTTGCACTCGCGCCCATACATCACACAGAAAAGATCTGAAGCCATTGGAAACCTTACAAAACCTGAGAGACTGGGAGAAAAAGGACGCAGAATCCACTGAGAGAGCCTTCTAACGTGAGTGCGAACCGGGGAAGGTAAAATCGGGCCGGGATCGGAGACTCCAGGGTGGGAGGCGATCCCCCTCTACCCTCTACGGGGAGTGAGAGGGGAAAAGGAGAGAGTCCGAGACAGAAAAACCTCCACTCGTGGGGGAAAAAACTCTGCTCGGTGCATAGAAAGACCGTACTTGCCAAATACCTGCACACCAGGTCCCCTCGCGACAACTGGTCCCGGGGGAGGCTGGGCACACAAACTGCTTCTTTGTGCCGCTCCTGGCGGTTGGATTTCAGAGCTGCACTGCGCCTGCCGCCATTGTAGCTCCAGGGCAGCTGGGACCCCTGAAAGAGCCGCGCTGACACCGGGCGTCCGCGCTCCTGGCTGGCTGGAACTCGAGAGGGAAGGCAAAGAGCTGAAAACTGGGAAATTTGCCTGTGAGTTCCTGTTTCGGGTGATGAGCCATAGAGGGACCCGGTTTTCCTCACTCCAGTGGGCTCAGGCTACGCGGACCCGGCAGGCAAGCCCCCGCGCATGCGCGCCAGCCGACCCAGAGAAGGAAGCAGCGATCCTGACTCCGCCCCCAGAGCTCAGCAGGGAGCCTGGAATAGCCCGAGGGGGTTGTCTGGGAAGCTGTGTCTAAGGCAATTTCAGCGCGGCGCGCGGACTGGGATTTGGAGATTGGAACTGGCCTGGGTTGAAGAGTGCAACCAACTTCGGCTGCGTCCCCGGAACGGGGAGTTGACACGCCAAAAAAAAGCGAGCTGCAGAGCGGGGTTCAAGAAGGGACTGGAGCACCCTCACTCTCCTCCCCACAACCGCCAAAGCAGAACCCCCGCCTGAGGCATCGGATCACGCCACGCCCATCCCTGCCTGAGAGCTGCCCTCCTCTCTTTTTTTTTTCTTTCTTTTTTCCTTTTTTTTCTCTTTCTTTATTCCTTTTTTCCCCTTTTTTTTGTTTTTTCCATTCTTTCCCCTTTCTTTTCTCTTTCTTTTTTTCTTCTTCTTTCTCTTTTCTCGCTTTTTTCCCCAAAACACTGACCTGATTAACTCTGGTCGCCAGCTTGCTTAAACAATCACAACAAGTCCATTCTGTAAATGTAAATTCTACACCTACCGACCTTTTCAGCTATTTCTCTCAGGAGTAATTAGACTATATAGTTTCTCTGGATAATTCCAGCATCCTTCTCTCACCTATCCAACCATATTCTACCCTTTACCTCTTTGAAAAAAGCTTCTTATCCCTTCTGCGTGTTCGTTCTATTTCCAAATCTGCCTCATCTCGCCCTGCTTTCTCTCTTTTTCTCTATGCTCTTCAACCAGCACTGCATACACACGGCTATATAACTGTAGCTGGGAAATCCAGGTATATGGTTTAAACCATTCTTTGTCCATCGGTTTTCTTCTTTTTTCCTTTTCTTTTCCCTTTTTGACCCTTTCATGTATTTTAGGCTCCCTATTATTCGCCCTCCCCCCTCCGTCTTTTCTCTTAACTTTTTCGTTTTCCCTCTCGCTTTGCATGTTAGTTGAATTAGCCTGTGTGTTATTGTGCTCCTGCTCCCTGTGTGTTTGTCTGTCTGTTTTTTTTCCAGCGCTACCTCAAGAAACAAGCTAGAGTACACAAGGTGAAGAGTCCCAAATATCACTACCAATAGGAAAATAAAATAACTAAGGTCCCAACAAGAGAGACTGAGGGATACCAATCAAAAAACAATCTCTGAAAGGATAGGCCCTGGAAAGTCAAAGAGTTTTCTTGGATATAGCAGCGCTCATAGAAGCAGAGAGTATAACAGGTCTTTAAAACCAACAAGAGCCAGAAAGCTAACTAAAATGATGAAACGAAAGAGCTCTCCTCCAAAGAAACTCCAAGAAGAAATGACAGCTAATGAACTGCTCAAAACAGATATCAGCAGCATAAGTGAACAAGATTTTAGAATAATAATGGTAAAATTAATACCTGGGCTGGAAAAAAACATAGGGGACATCAAAGAAACTATTGTACGGACAGAATGGAAAATAAAAATAGGCATGAAGAATTAAAAAATGCGATAAATGAGATACATAATAAATTAGAGGCCTCCAATGCACGGATTGAAGAAGCAGGAAGGAGAATAAGTGATTTAGAAGACACCATTCTAGAAAAACAAGAAGCTGACAAAAAAAGAGACAAACTGATCCAGGAACAGGAAAGAAGAATTCGAAAGCTCAGCGATACAGTCAAACGCAACAATATCCGTATCATAGGAATCCCAGAAGAGGAAGAGAGAGGGAAAGGTGCTGAAGGAGTCCTGGAACAAATTATAGCAGAGAACTTCCCCGACCTGGGGAAGGAAGTAAATGTGGAAATACAAGAGGCTCAGAGGACTCCTCTCAGACGTAACTTGAATCGATCTTCTGCACGACATATCATCGTAAAAATGGCAAAATACAAGGACAAAGAGAGAATTTTGAAAGCAGCTAGGGAGAAAAGGGCCCTCACATACAAAGGGAAACCTATCAGAGTGGTGACAGACCTATCTACTGAAACGTGGCAGGCCAGAAAGGAATGGTAGGAGATCTTCAATGTGATGAACAGTAAAAATATGCAGCCAAGAATCCTCTATCCAGCAAGCCTGTCATTCAAAATAGAAGGAGAGATAAAACCTTTCCAAATAAACAGAAATTGAAAGAATTTGTCACCACGAAGCCAGCCCTACAAGAAATCCTGAGGGGGATGCTCTGAAGGAAAGGTTGCAAGGAACAAAGATTCCAGAGACACCACCACAAACATGAACCCTACAAAAGATACAAAGACTCTAAACCCACATATTTCAGTAATAACACTGAATGTAAATGGGCTGAATGCTCCAATCAAAAGACATAGGGTAGCAGAATGGATTAAAAAACAAAATCCATCTATATGCTGTCTACAAGAAACTCATTTTAGACGGGAAGATACCTTCAGATTAAGAGTAAGGGGATGGAGAAATATATATCATGCTACAGGAAATCAAAAGAAAGCTGGAGTAGCGATACTTATATCAGACAAACCAGACTTTAAATTAAAGACAATCACAAGAGATGAAGAAGGGCACTACATAATAATTACAGGGTCCATCCATCAGGAAGAACTAACAATCATAAATGTCTACGCACCGAATATGGAAGCACCTAAATATCTAAAACAATTAATCACAAACAGAAACAAGCTTCTAGATAAGAATGTGCTAATAGCAGGGGACTTTAACACTCCGCTTACAGCAATGGATAGGTCAACCAGACAGAAAATCACTAAGGAAATAATGGACTTGAAAGACACATTGGACCAGATGGACCTGACGGATCTATTTAGAACTTTACATCCTGAGGCCAGGGAATTTACTTTCTTCTCAAGTGCGCATGGCACATTCTCCAAGATAGATCACATACTGGGACATAAAGCAGCCCTCAAGAAATATAAAAGAATAGAGATCATACCATGCACACTGTCAGATCACAATGCTTTGAAACTTGAAATCAATGACAGGAAGAAGTCTGGAAAACTTCCAAAAACATGGAGGTTAAAGAACACCCTTCTAAAGAATGAATGGGCAAATCAGGCAATTAGAGATGAAATTAAAAAATATATGGAAACCAATGAAAATGAAAACACAACACTTCAAAATCTATGGGATGCGGCAAAGGCAGTCCTAAGAGGAAAGTACATTGCTCTCCAGGCCTATTTCAAGAGATTAGAAAAAGCGCAAGTCCAAAATCTAACAGCTCACCTAAAGGAACTAGAGGCAGAGCAACAAGAACGCCCTAAACCCAGTAGAAGAAGAGAAATAGTAAAAATTAGAGCAGAAATAAACAACATAGAGACCAAAGAAACAATCCATGAACAGATCCATGAAACCAAGAGTTGGTTTTTTGAAAAAGTAACAAAATTGACAAACCTCTAGCCAGACTTATCCAAAAGAAAAGAGAGAGCACCCAAATAGACAAAATTATGAATGAAAATGGACTTATTACAACCAACCCCTCAGAAATACAAGCAATTATCAGGGAATACTATGAAAAATTATATGCCAACAAATTGGACAACGTAGAAGAAATGGACAAATTCCTAAACACACACTCACTACCAAAATTCACACGGGAAGAAATAGAAAACCTGAACAGACCCATAACGAGTGAAGAAATTGAATCAGTGATCAAAAAACTCCCAACAAATAAGAGCCCTGGACCTGATGGCTTCCCTGGGGAATTCTACCAGATATTTAAAACAGAATTAATTCCAATTCTTCTCAAGCTGTTCCAAAAAATAGAAATCGAAGGAAAACTCCCGGACTCATTTCATGAAGCCTGCATCACACTGATTCCCAAGCCAGACAGAGATCCAGCAAAAAAAGAGAACTACAGGCCAATATCCTTGATGAATACGGATGCAAAAATTCTCAACAAGATCCTTGCAAATCGAATCCAGCAGCATATAAAAAGAATCATCCAACAAGATCAAGTGGGATTCATTCCTGGGTTACAGGGCTGGTTCAATATTCGCAAATCAATCAGTGTGATACATCATATCAATAAAAGAAAAATAAAAACCATATGATCCTGTCAATAGATGCAGAAAAAGCATTTGACAAAATACAGCATCCTTTCTTAATAAAGACTCTAGAGAAACTTGGGATAGAAGGAACCTACTTAAACATCTTCAAAGCCATCTATGAGAAGCCTTCAGCTAACATCATCCTCAACGGGGAAAAACTCAGAGCTTTCCCCCTGAGATCAGGGACACAAAAGGGATGTCCACTCTCACCACTGCTGTTTAACATAGTGCTGGAAGTCCTAGCATCAGCCATCAGACACCAAAAGGAAATCAAAGGCATCAGAATTGGCAAAGAGGAAGTCAAACTTTCACTCTTCGCAGATGACATGATACTCTACACCGAAAACCCGACAGACTCCACCAGAAGCCTACTAGAACTGATCCAAGAATTCAGCCAAGTTGCAGGGTACAAAATCAACGTACAGAAATCGGTTGCATTTTTATACACCAACAATGAAGCAACAGAAAGAGAAATCAAGAAACTGATCTCATTCACAATTGCACAAAAAAACATAAAATACCTCGGAATAAACCTAACCAAGGATACAAGAGATCTGTATGAGGAAAACTATAGAAAACTTAGGAAGGAAATTGAAGAAGACACAAAGAAATGGAAAAACATTCCATGCTCATGGATAGGAAGAATAAATATAGTTAAGATGTCATTACTACCTAAGGCACTCTACACATTCAATGCAATTCCAATCAAAATTGCACCAGCATACTTCTCAAACCTAGAACAAACTATCCAAAAATTTGTATGGAACCACAAAAGACCCTGAATAGCCAAAGTAATCCTGAAAAATAAAACCAAAACGGGAGGGATCGCCATCCCAGACTTTAGCCTCTACTACAAAGCTGCCATCATCAAGACAGTATGGTATTGGCACAAAAACAGACACATAGACCAATGGAACAGAATTGAGAACTCAGAAGTGGACCCAAAAATATACAGCCAACTAATCTTTGACAAAGCAGGAAAGACTATCCAATGGAAAAAAGACAGCCTTTTTAACAGATGGTGTTGGGAGAACTGGACAGCAACATGCAGAAGAATGAAAGGAGATCATTTTCTCACACCATGCACAAAAATAAACTCAAAATGGATAAAGGACCTGAACGTGAGACAGGAAACTATCAACACCCTAGAGGAGAAAGCAGGAAACAACCTCCTTGACCTCCACCGCAGCAACTTCTTACTTGACACATTCCCAAAAGCAAGGGAATCAAGAGCAAAAATAAACTGTTGGGACCTCATCAAGATTAAAAGCTTCTGCACAGCCAAGGAAACAACCCAGAAAATTAATAGGCAACCAACGGAATGGGAAAAGATAGTTGCAAATGACATATCAGATAAAGGGTTAATATTCAAAATCTATAAGGAACTCACCAAACTACACCCCCAAAAAACAAACAACCCAGTGAAGAAATGGGCAGAAGATATGAAGAGACACTTCTCCAAAGAGGACATCCAGATGGCCAACAGACACATGAAACGATGCTCAGCATCCCTCCTCATCAGGGAACTACAAATCAAAACCACACTGAGATACCACCTCACGCCAGTCAGAGTGGCTAAAATGAGCCAATCAGAGAACTCTAGTTGCTGGCGAGGATGTGGAGAAACGGGCACCCTCCTACACTGTTGGTGGGAATGTAAACTGGTACAGCCCCTCTGGAAAACAGTGTGGAGGTTCCTCAGGAAACTAACAATAGAACTCCCCTATGACCCAGCAATAGCACTGCTAGGAATTTACCCAAGGGATACAGAAATGCTGATGCATAGGAGCACATGTACCCCAATGTTCATAGCAGCACTCTCCACAATAGCTAAAACATGGAAAGAGCCTAAGTGTCCATCAACAGATGAATGGATCAAGAAGATGTGGTTTATCTATACCATGGAATACTACATGGCAATGAGAAACAATGAAATCTGGCCATGTGTAGCAACATGGATGGACCTTGAGGGTGTTATGCTGAGCGAAATAAGTCAGGCAGAGAAGGACAAATATCATATGTGTGCACGTATAAGAGGATTAGGAGGAACTTAACTGAGGACCAATGGGGAGAAGAAGGGGGGAAATGGTGGGGGAAAGGGAGAGAGGCAAACCATGAGAGACTCTTGAATGCTGACAAAAACTGAGGACTGATGGATGTGGGGGGAGGAGGGATGGGCATGGAGGAGGACACTTGTGGGGATGAGCACTGGGTGTTATGTGGAAACTAATTTGACAATAAACTATTTGTAAAAAATAAAAAAAAATAAAAAAAAAATAAAACATTATGGTATGGCCATTAAAAAAAAATGTAAAATTAAGATTCATTATTTAGCATATGCAAATTTCCCCTCAATAAGTAAATAAATAAATAAATAAATAAATAAATAAATAAATAAAAATCAGTATTTTTATATCCTTTGGATAAATACCTAGTAGTGCAATTGCTGGGTCATAGGATACTTCTGTTTTTAACTTTTTGAGGAATTTCCACACTGTTTTTCAAAGTGGCTGCACCAGAGCATTCCCAACAACAGTGTAAGAGGGTTCCTCCTTCTCTGCATCCTCACCAACATGTGATGGTTCCTGAATTGTTCATTTTAGCCATTCTGACAGGTGTAAGGTGATATCTCATTGTGGTTTTGACATGTATTTCCCTGATGATGAGTGATTTTGAACATCTTTTCATGTGTCTATTAGCCATCTGAATGTCTTCTTTGGAAAGTGCCTGGTCACGTCTTTTGCCCATTTCTTCACTGGATTATTTGTATTTTGGGTTCTGAGTTTGATAAGGTTTTTATAGATTTTGGATACTAACCACTTATCTGATATGTCATTTGCAAATATCTTCTCCCATTCTATTGGTTGCCTTTTAGTTTTGCTGATTGTTTCCTTTGCTATGCAGAAGCCTTTTATTTTGATGAGGTCTCAATAGTTCACTTTTTCTTTTGCTTTCCTTGGCTCATGTGATGTGCCTGGTAAGAAGTTGTTAACGCTGATATGAAAAAGGTGGTGCTCTATGTTCTGTAGGATTTTGATGCTTTCAGGACTCACATTTAGGTCTTTCATCCATTTTGAATGGATGTGTATTGAAGACTCATTATCTGTCTTTTTTTTTCCGTTGGATGTTCTTTCCTGCTTTGTTGAAGATTGGTTCACCATATAATTGTAGTTACATTTTGGGGTTTTCTAATCCATTCCATTGCTTTATGTGTCTGTTTTTGTGCCAGTACCTTACTGTTCTGATGACTACAGTTTTGTAATATAGTTTGAAGTGATTCTTGACCCAGTTTTAAAATAGATTATTTGTGTTTTTGACAGGTAAGAGATCATTATATATTCTGAATCGACACGTCTTTTATTAGATGTTATTTGCAAATATTTCCTTCATTACAGAGATTATATTTTAACTTTCTTAATGGTATTCTTTGAAGCACAGAACTTTAAATTTAATGAAGTCCAATTTTTTTTTCTGATGCCATTTGTGACTTTGGTGACATATCTAAAAAGGGTTTGCTTAAACTAAAATCACACAGCTTACTCCTAGATTTTCTTCTAAGAGTTTTATAGTTTTAACTTATACATACCTCTGTAATCCATTTTGAGTTAATTTTGGATATAGTGTGAGGAAAGAATCTAACTTTATTCTTTTGTATATAGAGAGTTATTGTCCTAGGGCCATTTACTGAAAAAGGAGGGGTTCTTTTTTTTTATTGAATTGCCTTGGCACCTCTGACCAAATTGATCATAAATGTAAAGGTTTATTTTGGACTTTCTTAATTCTTTTATTGGCTATATGTCTATCCTTGGTCAGTGCCAACAGTTATCTTGATTACTGTATTTTAGCAGTAAGTTTTTTCCTCTGATTTAGAGATATTATTGACATAGCACACTGCATATGTTTAAGATGTACAATGTTATAATTTGATACACATATATACTACAAAACCAATTGCCACAATAATATATATTAATGAATACATTGAATACCTCACATAATTGCAACATATTTTCTGTGATGAGAACATTTAGGATTTACTGTCTTGATAATTTTTAAGTGTATAATATAGTATTGTTAACCCTAGTCACCATGTTATATAATTGCAGTTCATCAGAACTTATTCATCTTATAACCGAAAGTGTGTACTCTTTGACCAACATCTCCCCATTTCCTCCACCCCCAGCCACTGACAACTACCATTCTGTATTCTATTTCTATGAGTTTAGCTTTCTTTTTTTTAGATTCCACATGTAAGTGTAATCACACAAAATTTTTCTTTCTCTGATTTATTTCACTTAGCATATAAATATAAAGGTAAAAGTAAGGTTGGATATATCCAGCTGATACAGGTTTCACTGACACTAACTTAGAGAGTTGACGTTAAAACTTCTGGGGTTAGATCCTGTTCAGTTCTTGTGTCAACAGGCTCAAGTAGCCATTACAGAATACCACAAGGTGGATGGCTTAAGCTATAGAAATGTATTTGCTTTAAGTTCTGGAGGCTGGGAGTCTAGAATTAAGGTACTGACGGGGCTGATTTCTGGTGAGACTGTTCTTCCTGGTTTCCAGATGGTTGTCTTTTCCTTGTGTTGTAGCATGGCCTTTCCTCTGTGTGCACATACTTCTGGGGTCTCCTCCCCTTCTTAGAAGGACAGCAGTCTATTAGATTAGGGCCCCACCCTTATGACCTCCTTTAATCTTAATTACCTTCCTAAAGACTCTATCTCCAATACAGTTACATTGGGGGGCATGGCTTCGAATTATAGATTTCTGGACGGACACAATTCAGTCCATGGCAGACATCATCTTGTCTTTCTGTTTAAATCTACTTTACAATGGTTTTATGATTTTATTCTAATTAAAGACCAAATCCAGATGGAAAGATACTCATAGCAACAGATACCATACAGATGAATGAATCTTTTTCCCTTTTTTTCCTCTCAGCAGTTTTACCTTCCACCAACTGTATAAATTATTGTAATCTACTCTTTTTATTAGATAACCAGCTAATAGTTATTTTCTAATTTATAGCATCTACATACAACTAACCTCTTTTAATTTTGAAACATGTCCTTAGACACAGCTTGCCCCTTGAAAGGGAGCATGACCCTTTCCAGAGAATGAAACATTTTAAACATTAAACAAAGCATAAGGAGATTAATAGCTATGATAAGGGTACTCTACAATTACAAACAATTTCTCTTAATTATATGTTCTCTGACACTCAATAGAAAATGCAGATGAACCATTTAATGCATTTATAAGTAAGATCAAATTTGAATATCCCCACTAAATATGCCAGTGCTATCTGCTATTAGCTCCTTGCTTGGGTCCTGTTTTTTTTGTTGTTGTTGTTGTTGTTGTTGTTGTTTGCTTTTTGTTTTTTTATTCACCTTTGGCCAAATCTTTTACTAGAACAGAGATACTGGTTTCAGTCTTTTAATCCTATAAAGCAATCAAGAGAGAAAACATCCAATACATTATTTAAATATTCATTTTTAAATTGTAACCCTGATTTGACATTATTAGAGTCAGGCTACTGGAACTTTGCTACAAATAATAATCTTTTCTCTAACACAAAGTCTACATATACCATTTGTGCACTCTCATTCATGAAATAAAACCACAGGAGGTGTTTGTCTCATTAAAAGACAAGTGAATAATGGTGAAAAGAAAGAAATCCAAACGGAGACTTATTTTTTTCTTCAATGTCTCCCTTTAACAGTTGGTTTTAGAAAGAGTTATGCAGGCAAACTATGTTGGTTCTCTCTTGTCTGAGGGTCAGAACAATTTGAAAGGAAGGACAGTGACCAGCTAATCTGTTTAAATGCAAACACATGCACAAATCCTCTCTCTGTCTGTCTCTCTCTGTCTCTGCATCTCTGTCTCCATCTCCCTTTTATATACACATGCGTGCATGCGCGTGCACACACACAAACACACACACAACACACACACACTTCCTTATAATCCTAGACCTTTCACTCTGAGTTTACTTTATGTATATTTTTTAGTTCAATACCAAAATGTTGCTTTCCTTGAGGTAGTTTTGTTCTCTTAATTTTTAAGAAGTCATTAAGGATGTAATTTGGGAAATATACATTTGAAAAGAAATACTCGTTTAATTTACAAAAACTTTTCATCAAACCTAAGCAGCAAAACTGAGCTATATTGCCATTGCAAATATGTTTTTTGAAAAATTAATTATATTACATATATGTTATTCTTCAAAACATTAAATAATATAAACCAAACACAAAGATCCCATCTTTAGTCTTTCATGCAATGATATCTTTATAAATTAGGCTGAGAAACTTACCTAGCCTCTTTCCTTCCTACTACTTACTATCATTATAAGATTGAGTGATGAATTGGTCTTAATCAAAATGAAAGATTTTGCTCGCCAAAAAAATAACAAAAGCAAAAGGCTACAGAAAAAAAAAATATCTTTTTCCTTTACCCTTTTAAATTCTCTGCTTAGGTCCCTGTAACAGAAGACAGAGTAATAACAGAAAAGCATACATACTTATTTAAGATTTACATCACAGGAATTTTCATGAGGAAATGAACACCTGAAGAAACTGTTAAACCTTTTCTATGTGGCCTGGACTTCCATACCACATGGTAGCTGGTTCCAAGGGCAAGTGTCCAGAGAATAGCCAGGCAGAAGCCAGAATGCCTTTCAAGATCTAGCTGCAGAGGTCAAACTGCATCACTTGTCCATATTCTACCAGTTAAGCATTTACAAAAGCCCACCCAATTTCAAGAGGAGGTCATAAAGACCCTTCACCTCCTGATGAAGGTACATCAACATCAAATTGAAGATACACAAGAAGAGTCTATTGGATGGGACACACACACACACACACACACACACACACACACAGAGTAATCTTTAAAGAAAGAATCTTCCATGGACATCATATAAATCACAAATTCCTTGGTACCAATTTTACGAGTTTCACTCCCCTAAGACTCCTTCCTCCATATGAACACTGAATACTATAAAAGGAAAATGACTGAACAGAAGTACAGAGCATCCAAAGAGGGAAGGGTAATATGAGACCAATTTCACCTGTTTTTTGCCAGTCCTTCCAGAGCATGTGGGTGAGAATACACTATTCAAATCTGAAAATCTCAAAATAAAGTATGATTTCAATCCTATGAAAGTTGTAAATACAAAACAAACACTTTAAATTAAATGCAGATGGTTATCTGCCTACAGTTACAATAGCTACCATTTACTGAGTGCTTTCAAAGTGATTAGAATTTTTGGAGTTCAGTGAACAGTGATATGCAATGTTAACCTCTTATTTTTGACAAACGTATCATAATTATTTAGGATGTTATCATTAGAGGAAACTAGGTGAAGGTATGCGGGAACTCTCAGGTCTAACTTTGCAACTTTTCTATAAATCTAAAATTACTCCAAAATGAAGAAAATAAATAAATCAGTAGGAGGAAATGAAGCAAAATAACATAAAATGAAAGAAAAAAAGGGACGAGAATTTTGAATGCAAACACTCACTAAATTTTGTCTTTAAGACAACCCCATGCTCTAGGTCTATTTTAATGCCCACCTTAGAGGGGAGAAAAACAAGTCTATAAAGGTGAAGTAATCTGTCCAAGGTCATAGAGCTGGGATCTTAACCTCTAAGTGTGCTGTAACTTTTCCAACATGGATTCTTTTTAACCCTAATTGTTCTCATGCACACTATTAAGTTGCAAAGGCCTAAAAGAAGAACATATACCAGTATTCTAAAAGTACACATATCATAAACTGCAATATCTACAAATTAGGCCATGGGTAAACTTAAAATCAACTTTTTGTCTTCATCTAAGTGTTTCTAGGGGAAGCTGGAAGGCTCTGTTGGTTAAGCTTCATACTTCAGCTCAAGTCATGATCTCATGATTCCTGGGTTCCAGACCTGCATCAAGCTCTGTGTGACAGCTCAGAGCCTGGGTCCTGCGTTGCATTCTGTGCCTCCCTCTCTCTCTGCTCTCTCCTCCGATCATCCTTGTGCGCTCTCTCTCTTTCTCTCTCTCTCAAGAATAAACATTAAAAAAGTTTCTAAAGGGAAGATATGGATTAAGAGAAAGAGGTACAAATAAGACAGAAAATTCAAAACTAAGAGATTCTTCAGGAAAAGTATTATAACTAATAAGAGAGTTTAATATAATTGCAGAAATGGAAAATTACTATACAAAAAAATTCCCCTCCCACACAACAGAAATTTTAATTAAAAAATATGTACATATAATAATATAAGAAATATAAGGTATCTAGAAATATATGGCAAAAATATAGAAGACTTTTGGAGGAGATATTATTGAAAATATTATTGAAAAACATTAAAGAAGTAAATGGAGAAATAAATAAATGAATAAGATACAATACCATAATTATGCCATTGCCCTAAAATTGACCTTTAGATGTAATCCAATCCCCCTCAAGACATCAATAGAGTTTGTAAAGACACTGTAAAAGTTGATTTTTAAGTTTGTATGAAAAAGCAAAAACCAAGGATAGTTATGATACAAAAAAGAGGAAGGAAGGAAGGAAGGAAGGAAGGAAGGAAGGAAGGAAGGAAGCAAGCTGCCCTTAGTATTGTTTTGACTATCTACTGCTTTGTACCAAACTATCCCACATTTTAGTTGCTTAAAACAACTGTTTTATTAGTCTCATGATTTTATGGATCAGGAATTTGTGCAGGGCTTCACTAGTTTATCAGTAAAAGTTCAGTCAAGAAAGCAAAACCAGTAGGATTTACTACAAAGATTTTATTTCAAGGAATTGGCTTACTTACTTTTGGGGGCTGCCTAAATAAGTCCTTATGGGGGGAAATTGGGAAAGAAGGATTATATGATGGAGGTCTGAATTCTGTGGGCATAAGCAGAGCTGTTGCTTAATGGCAGAATTTATTCTCTCCCTCAAGAAAACGCTGGTCTGCATTGAAGGTGATCCAACAAATTTAGTTAGGCCTATCAGGATAATTACCCTTACTTAAAGTCAACCGATTAGTGGCTTTAAGTGCATCTGCAAAATCCTTTCACAGCAGCACCTAAATTAGTGCTTGACTGAATAAAGGGGGATGGTAGCCAAGTTGGACATAAAGCTAAGTTATTATTTTTTGACTCCACATGGTGTCTACTGGGATCATTCAATGCTACACTCAGCTGGATGCTATTTGGTCAGGAGCATCCCAAGCAGCTCACTCAAATGCCTAGGACCTTGTGAGGAACAGCCAGCAGAGCAAATTTAGCTGCTCCCTTCTCATTCTCTATGTACTTGGAAAGTTCTCACTGTCTGGTATCTCCAGCAGGGCAGTTATATTTCCTTCTTGGTAGCACAGCAATCTTTTGAACCACACTGAAAACTGTTAGATTATCTTCCTAATTACAGAGCTATATTCCACTGGTCAGAGCAATCATGGAGGAGCACAATTTCTAGTGGAGGAGAAGAGACTCTACTGTCTGATGGGAAACATGTCAAAAATGTGCTGCCATCTCTATCTGCCATAGATATCCACACTTATTATACTAAAATAATAAAGACTGTGGTATCAGCATAGGGATAGAAAGTGAGGGTCACTTGAGTGGTTCAGTCAGTGAAGCATCTGACTCTTGGTTTGAGCTCACATCATGTTCTCATGGTTCATGGGTTCAAGCCCCAAGTCAGGCTCCGTGCTGGCAGTGCAGAGTCTGCTTGTGATTCTGTCTCTCCTCTCTCTACCCCTTTCCCTCCCTCTCTCTCTCTCTCTCAAAATAAATAAATAAACTTAAAAAAATAAAATCATATAGAAATTTAAAAAGAAAGTAAAAAAATTTTAAAAAGCAAAACATGAAATGAACAAAAAACCAAGAAAGTGTAGAAACAAACTTGCACACACATGAAACTTGATATATAGTAGAGATGGTACTGCAAATCATTAGGCAAGAGATGCACTAGACAATAAACAATTCTGGCTATTGGTGGGAAAAAATAAACTTAAACCTCTACTTCAAATCACAAACAAAACCCAACTCCAGACAGATTAAAGACTTAAAGGTGAAATAAGAAACTTTAAACCTTTCAGAGAAAGTATAAGAGGAAGATACCAATATACATTTTTGGTAGGAAAGAATTTTTCAACAAATACAAAAGGCTCTAATCATAAAATTAAAGAACAAAAAGATCAATTTGACTGAATTTGAGAGTTTCTGTTCATCAAAAGATTCCATAAAGAATGTGAAAAAGCTAGCCCAAAACTAGGGGAAGATATTTGCAACATATTTAACAAATAAATTATTAAAATCTAGAATCTATAACTAAATTCTATGATATAATAAAAGACAAACATTCCATTAGAAAAATGGGCAAAATGGTATATATTGGCATTGCACAGAGGAGGAATAATGAATGGCAAATAAATAAAGGAAGAGGTTCAATTTCTTTAGTAAATTAGTAACACAGAAATGGTATTTAATAACAAGGTATAATCTAGGTATACTAGATTACCTAAAATTAACAAATCTGACAATAAGTATTGGCAAGGAAAATAAGTATTCTACCATCTGGTTGGAGTGTTAATTTGGACAATTATTTTGGCAACCAATTTGGAGATTATCTTATAAATGAGAAAAGGGCATATCCCATGACTGAGCACCTATTTCCAGGAATGTATCAAAAGTCTTCAAATTGGGCATGTGTAACCCTGGGGTACATGAGTTTATTATACGCACAGATACATTAAAAAAAATTTTTTTTATATCTTTATTTTATTTTGAGAGATACAGAGCGAGCGGGGGAGGGGCAGAGAGAGAGGGAGAGAGAATCCGATGCAGGCTCCAGGCTCTGAGCTGTCAGCACAAAGCCCCACACAGGGCTGGAACCCAGGGACTGTGAGATCATGACCTGAGCCGAAGTCAGACGCTTAACCTGCTGAGCCACCCAGGCACCCCAGGCACAGATACATTTAAGGGAATAAACTATGGACTTCCAAATTCCATATGCAATGTATGTATTATTATTTTTAAATACTTTTTTTATTTATTTAGAGAGAAATAGTGGATGGGGAAAGGCATAGAGAAGGAGGAAGAGAGAGAATCCTAAGCAGGCTTTGCACTGTCAGGGTAGAGTCCCATGTGGGGCTTGATTCCATGAACCATGAGATCATGACCTGAGCCGAAATCAAGAGTTGGTTGCCTAACCAACTAAACCACCCGGGCACCCCTGCAATGTATGGATTCTGAGGTTATCCGTCTGAGAATATACTTTTAGTAGAGGCTTTACATGTCATGACAATCACTTCTCACCTCTCTTTTCACAAAGTCATCCATCCTTTCCTCCATTTTATTAAAAAAAATACCTCTCACTCATCATCAATTTTATAGCAATGCAATATCCTAAAGGAAGCCAAATAATGGGAACAATCCGAAATATTCATGACAGAGAATTCTCCTTTAATGAAGGTAATGTCAGCAATGCTTTGTTGGTTGTATGGCTTCGTATCTTTCCTAATCTTCTATAGAACTGTGTTTCTATTGGACAAAGAGGGATTACAAACATAGCCCCTCACACACACACACAAACACACTCTATATTAGAGTGCAGTGAATACATTCATATTGTAAAGTGGGATTATGGGAAATGACAATTTTTATTTAATAGCTTCACTTTCCTATGCCTTGGAATTACACTGTACCTGAGGGAGAGACCTCTTATCCATGAGAGGAAAACAAAACAGCATGAGGGTAAGAAATATAAAAGATAGCAACAAGCTTGAGATGGGGCTACATGCTTTATGAGTCCATTACAGAATTAATATATCCAGAATATTTTTAAAGGCACCCTAGAACTAAAACAATGTGTTCCAAATCTCATATCCTAACTTTATGTAGGACTATGTTTCAACTGAATATTTTACATGATTTAAAAAAAAAATAAAAATTAAAGGTTTGTTATTTCTGACATCTCAGAATTAAGAAAATGTAACATATAGTAGAGGCAAAAAGTGTTTTGTATTTCTGAAACACTTATCATTCATAGGATAAACATTTCCCTGAATTTTACAAAAACAAATCACTGAACACTTAGAAATGGTGGGGGTTTTTTTTGTTTTTTTTTTGTTTTTACTTAATAATAAATATCTTTTCTGGCACTTGTCAACCACTTCTATACTTGTTGATTCTTTCCTCAGAGAATAGAAAGCAGAGTCTATTATACATAATGCGTACTTAGCAATGATCCCTACATTCTGTGGAAACACTGCACACACTGGTGGCCTAATAAATATCTTCTCTTACTGTGAATTTCCACTGAATCCTGTCTCATTCTACTAGTCAGTGATAGGCGTCCAAGAACCAGGAACAAATAGAAAAATGACAGAATCCATCTAAAGAGATGCATTTCCAAAGTTTTATTTTATGTTCAATGACTATTTTCTGAAACGGCTTTAACTAACTGTGTACAAATAACAATTGTTATGATAACAAAATTCAGAAAAAAATTAACACTTAACAGTCTTAAAGGAAGATGAAATTTGCTACAAGTCAGGTTTATATATATAACTTTTGCTGCAAAGTATAATAGGGTAACCAATAAAAAAATTTAAGTGCAAATATATATTGCACTAGGATAAAATTCTGTGAGAACAGTGAAATGAAAATATGACTTAAGGAGAAAAAATATAAAATTTCTGATAAAAAAAAAACTTTTTACCTGCATTTTATAAGTAAATGATTATGGGTAAAAAAAAAAATCACAATGGTATTTGGATTCCACTGGATCTATTTAAAATAATTATACTGCAGTACAAATTTAAAATGTCAATATAAAACTATACCAGAAATTATAACACTTAGAATTTGTATTTGTAATTTATCACTGGAGCAGTTGTTAAATAATTTACATAGCAACTAAAAAATATATGAAGAGATACAATTTTTCAAAGTTCTACTGGGGGATATGTGAGCAAAATTTCTAACAGGAGAACTCTTGTGCAGGCAACTTTAGACATGACATACAGTATTTTTTTTCTGCCCCCAAATGACAAG
Source organism: Proteles cristata cristata (assembly GCA_017311185.1). Classification (NCBI taxonomy): domain Eukaryota; kingdom Metazoa; phylum Chordata; class Mammalia; order Carnivora; family Hyaenidae; genus Proteles; species Proteles cristata. The sequence goes on along the minus strand of JAESUZ010003900.1, from coordinate 415,994 downwards.
CATTTATTGAGCACTCATTATAAACAAGGAACCTTTTTAGGTTAAAAAAAATCAATAGAGTAAAATACCTGCTTGGGCAGATTTTACACACTTTGGGAGCATATTTATAGCAGCATGGTAATAGCAATCAGTCAATAAATGAAAACAACCACAACGAACTCAAATGTCCATACAAAGAGAATGGATCATCACTTCATAAATATTATACAGTGCTAAAAATAAACATACTCGGATATAGGCAAAAACACCACCTGTAGTGTGATATCATTTTTATAAAGCTCCAGAAGTCAAAATAAAACAAACACAAAAATGTAAATATGTGGTAAAACTATAAGTATCTGGTAAAAATGTGTGGGAAAAAGACATAATAGTTACTCATATAAAAACAGCAGAAGGATGAGATTAAGGAACAATAAACAAAAGTAGCTTCAATGTTAGAGGTCAAGTTCCTGTCCTTGGGTTCTTGGGCATTTTATATTCATGCCCCATTGTCTAAATATATTAACTATTACATAAAGTGTGAATGAAGGCAAAAAACAAATGTGATGAGGTTCCGTACAACTGTTTGCAACTACTCAGTAGCTGAGAGTCAAAGTAGGTTCACAACCATCAACGAAGAATCACAGCAGTTCCCCCAAACATCAAGCACTGCTCTCCAATGACTCACTGAATTCCCCTTCCTCATTTTGTCAGCTGCTCACACATCCACTCCTTTATGTGACACTAACTGATTCACCACTATATGCTGAACACCAAGCTGAGTGTTAAAATAAGCATTCTTCACAGTCATTCAAGACCAAGGAATTTGTCTGAAACACAAATGGCTGTTTCATTCTGTCCCTTAGGGATATTTGTCAGTGCCAGGATACTCCATATTTTGCTGCTATTTTAATAAAAAAATAATAAAACAAAGTGATAGGTAAGTAAAAGTTGAGTCTTGTTTTTAATTTAAATAACCCTTATTGATACAAAATGCACTTTAAGTCATTGAGGAAATTGCTATTCCTTATGACCAAGATCCTTTCTATTAATCTGTCTTACTGCCCCCAGTAGTCCAATATATGGCCTGAGCTATATTTATTTGTATGTCCCACCTCATTCCAAAGCCCATTTGAAAAAGATAGGGACTTGGGATTTAATTATTAAACAACAAGACATAAAATTAAGCAATATTCCTCTCTGCCAGCTGGCATACAAATACCTTTTCCTCTTTAGCATATGTAACATTTTGATTAGTAAAGGGATACTCATTAAGCAGAGGTGTTTATCATTAAAATAATTACTTAAGGAAAAGAGACTTAATGGTGGTATTTTTTGCATTTAATGGTTTACGATTTGTTATAGAAAATCATAAAGGTAAAGAAGAAAAATTACATGATTTATGTTTCAAATTTTTAGTCACAGTCATAATTTCAAATATTCTGCCCCAGATAATTTCATGGTTATTCATCTGAAAATATGTGCACACAAGTGGATGCTAAAATCCGTGCTTTGTGTCTTCCTTACCACTGTATCCTTCTTCTCTTCCTTCCCCTCACTCCTGCCCCAACAGTATGGAAAGGTGGCAAACAGACAAAAGGAGACTTCAGCATGTTCCAGAACATTCTCTAGAGTTCAGACTCCCTCCATAGGAGGGCTATCCTTGTACTCACATATTTTGGAATATCCACATTTATTTTCATACAATATAGTATCTTTTATATTTAATGTGAAAAAACGGCAACGTTTTAAAAAATAGGAAGGAGCTGAGTTTTAAGTTTGGAAAAGACAGAAATTAGTGCATAAATTGGAAGCACCCTCCCCTTATCAATATTTTTAGCTTCTTGTAATAAAGAGTTTCTTTATTATAGTAATTACTACTTATCTGAGACAATATTCTTGAATAAAAAATATAAATAAAAATCAATTGCAACTTTCCTGGTATAACTGTGTACCAATCACTCCATTAATGACAATCTTAAAAGAGTAAAAACAGAAGCTAAATTGCTATCCTTCATTATCTATCATAATAGAAGCCCTAGGATGATCCTAATTGATTAATTCACTGAGAGTTACTTCCTATTTATGAACAGTATTCTAAGTTTAGTCTTCACATATATAATATACATTACATGCTTTCTTCTGATATGTCCTTATAAATGGCAATTGCATTTTCTATGCAGATAATGTAGAAAGACTACCATCATGGTTAGCAATTGGAATAAGAATATTCTGCCTATGATAGGATTTAAAGATAAGAGAATGGCACAAAAAGAAGTAATTTATAATGAGAAAGAGGAGGAGGGGATTATCAGCTTAATATGCAGATTCACCACTCTGTTGTTATAGCTTATATACATTAATTTTTTAAAGCAGTTTAACTTCTTACAGACAATGCTTATGTTTGGCCATAACTCCACACATACCCCCAAGGAAACAAAATAAAACAAAAACAAATGAGATTTCCAAAGGATAATGACTGTCTCTTTGTGGGGTTTTTTGGGGGAAAGGGAGGGTAAGGGAGTGGCAGGGAGTGCAAGGGAAAGTAGGCAATTTTTAATGTTGAAAAACTTAAAATGCGTCAATATTAACAGAGAAGATTTCCATATCTTATTTTACTAGCTGAAGAAGGTGTCCTATACCTGAAAAAAAACTAATGCAATGTGAATGCGGTACAAACAGAATGAGAACAAGGGAGAAAACTGTTTGATGCATCCTGTCTGAACAGGGTACAAGACTTTTGGAGTTTTGTTTGGCTTGTCTGTTTGTTTTTTTGGGTGCAATACTCTTTATCTTTGTCTCTTAAAGAGTCTGGGTGACAAACATCTAGAGGAGAGGGACTAAAGAGACGGGAATAACCATGTCCTAATAATGCTTAAAGGACCATGGCGGGGGGCACCTAGATGGCTCAGTTGGTTGAGGATCTGACTCTTGGTTTCTTCTCAGGTCATGATCCCAGGGTCATGGGATGGAGCCCTGCATCGGGCTCCATGCTGAGCATGGCATGGAGCCCAAGATCCTCTCTCTCCCTCTACCCTCCTGCCCCACTCACATTCTCTCTCTCAAATAAAAAAATAAAATAAATAAATATATTTTTTAAAAGAGGACCATGGCTGTTTAATAGGCAGAAGAATTAGAACCCAGGTCAGCCAAAGTCAAGTTCTGTAGTGAACGTGTCCATTGTAGTGAAGGTGAGCCAGAAATGTGTCACTCAATAATCACTTACTAAATACATATTCTATGTGAAGTACTTTGCTAATTGCCAGACATGAGTTGGTGAAACAGACCATCACATTTCCTACCCTCATGGAGCATGAGAAACTCATGGGTCTCGCTTGCATGAACAAAGTATAGTTATCATTCTCATAACCATTTCTCTTCCTGGGGAGTTTCCCATTAACAACTTTTCATAAATAATGCCCAGAGTGATAGGGAGAGCTGACATCTTAGGTCAGAAAGGTGAGGGAGTTCAATTAAGTCCAATAAGTTCCTCTAACATCAAGAAAGAAAAAAGAAGCTAAGAAATTGAGGATTTAAAATTTTTCATTCTAGGAGATGGTGTGGGACCTTATTATGGTAGAAAAGAGACCTGGATAAGAACCAGAAAGAAGTCCCCAACATCTACAGAGATTAGGAGTCAACTAAAACTCTTCTTGGACTCCTCTGCATTTAGAAACAGAATTCCTCACTGAGGATACTTCTCTTTGTTTATGTTTTTAGAATTTCCTCTCATCATTTCTGTTTTCAATATCTCAATAATAAAATCAGTAAAAATAGCAATAATACATTTAATAATGATACTTACAATAATGATCATTTTTTTGGACCATCTATGTTCTAGTCATTATACTAAGTGATTTATTTGCACTTTTTTAAGTGATTTATTTGCACCAATCATTTGAGGTAATCATCTCGTCCATTTTCACAAATGAAAAAACAAACTTCACAGAGTTGAACCACTTTTTTTCTGAAGGTCACACAGGTAGTTTTGAGTCTGTCTCTGCCATTTACTGTCTCTGCTAAGGCCAAAGCTTTTGATCATTTCCAAGTAGCCAGACAGAATATCATCATCTGTTCAGAGTGAGAGAAGAGGGAGCAGAAACTGCTTGTGAATGCATAAAGAAGTGACACTGTCAACTTCTGAGAAGGAAAATTGGGATGGGCTGTAACTTACACCTTATACTTTTTTGTATATTTGAATTCCATGATCTCTTTACATATATATGTATGTATGTATATATATGTATTATATATATATAATATATATATATTATAAATATATATATAATTTTAATTTTTAGCACAAAGGCTAAACTGCCTCTCAAATTCATTCCTTTCTGTTCTTTTTGGTTGTGCTAAGATAATCCAAGGGAAGGGATTTAGTGTCCATGATCACCTAAACTTCAGGGTTGTATTGATATGTCAGTGCCTTGATACGATGAAGGCAGAGCTTATGCAAGAGTGAGAACACTCTTGCAGAGGTGAATGTGGAGAAGGAAATATCAGCACCTAGCCTCTGGCTCCAGCCTGGGCATTTCCTTCTGAATATCTTTCTGCTAAATCCTGGATTACTTTTTAATTTTAATAGTGGAGGTAAGATGTTTAATGATTCTCATTCAAAAGAGAAAATAATATTCTATTATGATCCTGAACTAGTCTAAACAGGAGTGTGTTATAGTAAATAGATCTGAGCATATCTCAAACATAACTTTCTAACAAAGTAGTCAAAAGTGTAAGGCCTTTAAACATTCACCTTTTCGGGGCGCCTGGGTGGCTTAGTCGGTTAAGCATCCAACTTTCGCTTAGGTCATGATCTCGCGGTTCGTGGGTTTGAGCCCCGCGTTGGGCTCTGTGCTGACTGCCAGCTCAGAGCCTGGAGCCTGTTTCAAAGTCTGTGTCTCCCTCTATCTCTGACCCTCCCCTGCTCACGCTGTGTCTCTCTCTCTCTCTCTCCTAGAAATAAATTTTTAAAAAATTATAAAAAATAAATAAACATTCACCTCTTTACCAATGATTTCAAATCAAATAAAGAAGAAACTTGATAGCTGGAGTAAAACTTAAATTGGTGGTGATATCAATTAAATATCGCCAAAATTTGAATGGAACTTTTATACTCATATATTGTTGATGGTAAGGTAAGTTGGTTCATCCACTTTGAAAAATAAAATTGGCCAAAAAAAAGCTAGAAAAATGCTATAAAACCATTCACAACCCTGACCTACTAAATCTAATTTCTGGACATTATTCCTTTGAAATTATAAATATTTCCACTTCAACTGTTCAAGCTATGTTTCTAAGAATGTACAGTTGAATCTGTAAAAGCTTAAAATAAATTTTTATATTTATACTAAAATAAAAATATAAAGATAGCACAATGAATAAAAATTATAGTTTTTCATAAGTGAATACTACATGTTAAGTGCTGATCTAGAAGCTATACATATAGATGCTCATCCAAAAGTGGTTGATTCAATAGTCTATTAACTGGAAGTTTTAATACTAGGTGATTTTGTGTTTTCATAGTTCAGAGATAAATGATGCTATAAGATAATCCCAAACATGATGAACACATTTCAAAAGAACTTCCTAAGTCATCAAAGAAAGATTATGGTGAGTTAAAAATAGTTACATATTTAAGAACATATGATCTAACTGGACCACTGAGTCATCAACATTTATTGTTGAATACTGATATAAGCCATTTACCCAGGGATAGGCCCTTATAAGGAATGATATTGTTTTTATCTCTTGAGAACAAGAATCCTCTCTCATTTTGGATCCCACCTTATTATTGATTGTGTGAGCCAACTTGCCATATGTTGTGCCTCTGGATATGGCTTAAAATGTGTAATATATTATTATTAATTGTTCTGAAAACAAAAATTCTCTTCTCAAAATATTTAAATATGAAAAATTTTATTGACATTTAACTATATACTTCTAATTTCTGGTGCAAAGCAAATGGCTAAATACAATAATATCGATGTTGCACAAAAAAGACAGTGTTGTAATTTATTTTCTTTCCTCTCCTTCCCAATTTTTAAGTAGATTTATGTTAATTTTGTAATATAAATTTTTTAACTTATGTTAATTTTGGAAGAGTTAATATAATATATCTTTGGTTCATTCTAAGTTTATGGGAAGTATAAAAATGTTTAGGATATAATAAAAGGTTAAGAGTAAAGAGGAGGAATAAATATATACTATATGGCCATAATTGCATTATTATATTCAAAATACTAGGCAATCCTTAAAAAATTACACTATATAAAAAATGAAGCAGTATTACTTCACTAAGCTGCTATAGACTGGGGACAGAATGTGGTGGCATTGAGCAATAAACTATACAAATTGCAGCATCTACCAGCTAGGCATCTCAAATCGGAAAGAGAAAATTATTTTCCTGTCCTAAAATATCTAAAACATCCACTTTTCCTCTGATAGACAACATAATGCTAACTGACAAGAAAATAAAGTGGCAACAGCAGAGAGCACAGAGGTGAGAGAGGAGGGAAGCTACACCATTGAATTTATAGAGCAGGTATTGATAGGGTATGTCAAGCAATATACAGCATCTACAAAATGTAGAAGAAGCACACTAATTAATCAAATGCAGACTTCTCTGAGTAACTTTGGTTACAAAGTGTTAAGAGATTAAAGATCTTTTTTTTTTAAAAAAAAATTGTGCATCACATCATAAATCAGCATAGTACACAAGTGGTGTAAAGCATATCAGGGAGGGTTAATAAAATTTGGAGGATTAGGAATCTAGAATGGATGATAACAATGATTACTTTCTTAGCCACAGCTCATAGAGTTTTTGTTCTTTGGTGATGAGGAATAAAAAGTTTATAGCAGACTCCTTGACATACTTATTATAATTTATAAAATACAGTCATGGTAATGTCTTCTTCATAATAAATGGTACATAAAATCATTACAAGGTCTATGTCCAATCATTTGCATTAGATTCTTTTGTTCATTTTTTAAAGTCCTACATTAAAATAGCCTTTAAAATTGGTATATAAAGTTATTATTTTGCTGGACTCCATGGGACTACTGCAAACAAGAGCATTTTGCCTAAAATGGGACACAACATGTAAACTGTTCCCTTTATGGAATGTTGCTTCAGTACAATTTATTTTTGTTCAATACAACAACAAAAAAATAGGGGGTAGTCCAAATTGTTAACAGAATTTATCATTGAAAGGTGAGCTTTTAGGCACTTTTAGTGTCATCATTGCTTTTCCCCAAATATTTCTAATAGTTAACTTTGGCATGAAAATAAAATAAACATCTTTAAAAGGTTGCACACTTCCCAAACTTAGTAAGGAGGTCATACAAGATATATTTAAACAATCCTTTGGTGTCTGGGAACCATCCTTATGATTCTCAGTACCACTGTTTTGGAGGAATGTCACTTCTCTTAGGACTAAAAGGTGTAGAACACAGTTCACAGACATCCTCAGGATGCTGTGATTCTTCTATCTTCTTCCTCAGTTACAGCTGAGATAATCTAGATGGCAACTTCTGGTATTATCTTGTAATTTGGTGTTAGGTATCTGATAATCTATCAGTAGTCTACTAAAAGTGGTCAAGCTACAATGCACCTTATTTTATGCACAACTACAATCCAATAGTGTTTTCACTGAGGTGTGTGGATGTATACATACACACTGTCAGGAAGTTATTTTTTCTTAGAGCTAAGGTCATTCTCCCTCTTCGCCTCTTTCCCTCTTCTCTCCTATCTCCTTTCCCCCCCCCCCTTTTTACCCTCTTTTCTACTTCTTCCATCTTCTCTCTTTCTATTTCTCTCTTTACTCTCTCTCTCCCTCCCTCCCTCATTCCTTTCTTTCCTCCTCATTGGAGGGGCTAGTTTTGACTCCAGAAAGAAGCAGCTGCTGGTAGTCTAAGAAATTAGAGAAAAATTATTCCAATTCTGTTAGCCTACTCCAAACTGATGAAACATTACCTATAAGTTATAGATATATGGAGCCATATCCATCCCAGACATGCAAATCCAAGAAACCCATGTGTGAGTTGAGCTTGCCAAAAACACAAGGTTCATAGCACTCCCTCCTTGAATTATCAGCAAGTTATTCCCATTGTTCAATTGCCTGGGAATCCTGAGAAGCACAAAAGGCAAGAAAAGGGACCTTAGGAGGTAGCTCCTTATGCCTCCAGTGTGCTGACCTGCAGACAGCTCCTGGGGATCATTATCAATTGGTAGGACTTGATATTTAATTCAAGGACCTTTTAGAGTTCAGAAGCATTTAGTAAAGCAACAGTAGAAGCAACTTACTGAGTTACCTTTATGAGGGCTCCAGTATCCACTCGCTAAGAAGTAGTAAATTTTCTAAAAGTGAACTGTCTTCTCATATCATTGTTGATTACTTAACTTGATTCTCCATATGCCCTCAATCTTCCATTCCTTTAATCATGAAAGTAGAGCCCTTAGCTTTTAGGTGTTTTCTTTCCAAGGAAAAAACCACTGTATTTTCTCAGACCATTTCCTTCTGTACAATCACATGTAACAATGTGATTAAGAAGAAGAAGAAGAATGCTGTGTTTTATTTCTCAACAGGAGGCTATCAGAATTACTAGGAAATTGTTTCAAAAACCATAATCCCTGCACAAAGATATGCTCTCCTGTAAAAGGGAACAGGGAGAGGGGAGGGCTCTTGCCCTCTCATCACTCATTGGTATAATGGAAAGAGACTGCACTTCTGAATTGGGAAACCTAGGTTTTAGAGCTCTGTCATTCTTGATTAATTTATTCATTCAACTAATACTAAGTGTGCATTTTCTCTGTCAGGCAATGGACTAAGTTCTAAGTACAGAGTGGTGAATGAGAAAAGTTTGTTGACCTCTTAGAACTTAAAGTCTAGTTGGTATGATGGATATTAAACAGATAATTCTCTCTTTTATTTTTTTTTTTACAAATAGTTTATTGTCAAATTAGTTTCCACATAACACTCAGTGCTCATCCCCACAAGTGTCCTCCTCCATGCCCATCCCCCCCTCCCCCCACATCCATCCAGTTTTTGTCAGCATTCAAGAGTCTCTCATGGTTTGCCTCTCTCCCTTTCCCCCACCATTTCCGCCCTTCTCCCCCTTGGTCCTCTGTTAAGTTCCTCCTAATCCTCCTATACGTGCACACATATGATATTTGTCCTTCTCTGCCTGACTTATTTCGCTCAGCATAACACCCTCAAGGTCCATCCATGTTGCTACACATGGCCAGATTTCATTCTTTCTCACTGCCATGTAGTATTCCATGGTATAGATCAACCACATCTTCTTGATCCATTCATCTGTTGGTGGACACTTAGGCTCTTTCCATGTTTTAGCTATTGTGGAGAGTGCTGCTATGAACATTGGGGTACATGTGCTCCTATGCATCAGCATTTCTGTATCCCTTGGGTAAATTCCTAGCAGTGCTATTGCTGGGTCATAGGGGAGTTCTATTGTTAGTTTCCTGAGGAACCTCCACACTGTTTTCCAGAGGGGCTGTAACAGTTTACATTCCCACCAACAGTGTAGGAGGGTGCCCGTTTCTCCACATCCTTGCCAGCATCTAGAGTTCTCTGATTTGCTCATTTTAGCCACTCTGACTGGCGTGAGGTGGTATCTCAGTGTGCTTTTGATTTGTATTTCCTTGATGAGGAGGGATGCTGAGCTAAACAGATAATTCTCTTAAAGTCATTAATTTGAGAATTTTTGCAAAGGTAAAATACAGTGTGCTCTGGGAATCTTAACTGTGTAACCACAGACAGGTAATCAGACCTCTGTGCCTCAGCTTCACCATCCGCAAGATGGCATAAACCACACTTGACCAACGACCATGATAGACATCTGATAAGAATACCTAGAGACAATAGACATAAATGTAGTTTGGAAGTTTTCATATGGTAAATAAATATAGATGACTACCATCAGTTAGAGAGTTGATTTTTTTTTTTTTTTTTTTTTAAGAAAAACACATCAGTAACCCATATTTTCTCCGTTAGCTAATATGTATATTCTGGTGATCATCAAAGAAAAGGAAAATACAATATATCCAATCAGCCCCAGTGAGTCTTTCAGTAGATGTGCAATCATTTGAAGTAATTGTTATTGATGACAAGGTACAAACTGTTCCAGTTACCTATTATCACCAATAAACTACCTCAAACTTTAGGGGATTAACATAGTTGAAGAATTCACTGGAAAGTTTCATCTGGAAGATTCTGCTGCTCCCAGAAGAATGTAGCATTGATTGCTTGCTATCACTCAGTAGTATTCTGCTGGTGGCTGATCTGGTCTTGTGGGTGGAGGGGAAGTTCAAGTGAGGCTACTTGAAAGGAACTCTAGAAGACTAGGTTCAGTGGGCTCCTTCCAACCCCCCACCCCCACCCAATGCCGGCAGGCTCTTTACCTGGTCATCACATTGTGCTGCTCACATGATGGATGGAGCTCCAACAGTGAAAGTTCTGAGACTCAGAAAGTAGCAGCTATCAATGTATTAAGGGCCTGGAAATTACCAATGTATTTCTTCTACTGTATCATATCACTCAAAGTGGCCAGAGTCTGCTCATATTCAGGGGAAGGAGAAATAAACCTTACTTCTCTATGGAAAGAATGTCAAAGAATTTATAACCGTCTTTAATCAGCTGCACAAACACTGGAAAAATCAGCTGTAGCTTTAACCTGTTCTGTGTTTGCCTCAGCCCCCACTCATCCATTCTTGTTTCTACAATATATACAGACCAAGTAAACTCCTGGATTTATATAAATTTTACAACAGGGACATGAAACAGGGGGAAAAAATCTTTCCCCATAGACCCCCATTAGAGAAGTGACTGAAGAGAGACACAAAGCAGCTTCTCACAACAAACCAACGTTGGTACATTCGATCCAGGAGGGTACAGCTTATTCAGCATCTCTCTCCTTCAGCATTTGGGGTGGGGTGGGGTGGGGAGGTGAGCCTGAGTCTTTTTTCCATCCAATGATTTATTAACAAACAGGAAAAACAAACAAACAAAAAAGCCCTAAGTGCCCATTTTCTTATGTTTATATCCGGACTATAAAAGGAATCTTTAACAGTATGCTCATTATAACCAAGTGACAAGTGAACTTGTCTTATGGGGTTGTTTACAATGGAATTTAAACTGTAGAATATTCTTACTTTCCAATAAAATGTACAGAATATTATGCTATAGCCCAGATGAAGAAGTAAGGCTTAAATAAAAAAAGAGCAAGCATAAGTTTTGGAGTCATGTGGATCTGAGTCTCAGAAGCATTTCTACCAAGACGTAAGACTGACAGTATCACATTTGAGCCTCTCTTTCTTCAACACCACTGTCGCTGAAGAAATGGAGAGTGAAATGTGGTTAATGTAATGACTGACACACAGCATATTCTTAAGAAATGTTTGCTGTGGGAATGGATAAAATCCCTGTCATCTAAGAAATTATCTGAAAAAAGGATTTGATCCAAAAAGGGAAACAAAATTTTATAAAGTACCTACTATGTGGCAGGCATTGTGCAAATTGCTGGGGATAGAGATGAAAAATGGGCTTTCCTGTCATAGAAAAGCACATCACACAGGGGGTTACAAAACAGGAAAACACAATGTCTGCGGCAGACAGAAGATATGCATCTGGCATGTAGGTCCCAGAGAACGACAAGGGGGCAGGGGCCTGGATGGATTTTTAAGAACAAGTATGACTCAAGCAAAAAATTGGAAGAAGGTGAGGTGGGCACAAAGATTATTATTCAAAAAGGCAAAAGGGTCTGTTTAAATATCCTTAAGATTAGGGCTAAGAAGTGGGGGGAAATGGCCCCACAGGTCTATATTCCTTATTCATCAGTGGATCCTTGCAATGAGCCCAGTTTCAGATACTCAGTAGGTACTCAATAAATGCTCATTAAAGAAAATGAGGGTAGGGAAATGCCGGGTGTCTGTACTCTATTCTAATGACTGAATATTACACAGAAGTCCACAGGGTATATTGAAAGATTGCATAGGGCCAGTCAGATTCCTCTTTTCCAACCATGCATCTGACAATAGTGTGGGAAAGAATTTGAGCTGGATCACACGTATAGGTGGGGAGCAGTTAAAAATCTATTACCGTAATCTATCTTACTCTGGTGGCTTGCTAAACTTTTACAAAGATTGAGGCAGGTGTAACATTTTCTGACTTTCACCTGAATCAGAGAATGTCAAACCTGTATCCACACTTGCCTTGGGTATGAAAGTTAGACAGGGGTCAAAGTACCAGTCAGCTCACGGACTATTTCTATTGACCTGCTTGGGTGCTTTCCTTGCTATCCAAACTGTCTCCTGATAAAGCAACAATTTGGCTTCTAAACACGTCTTTGTTGTGAGAAGATGTGTAAAGCACAGAAATGTCGTTTGGTGGGATTTTTTTTTTTCCCTCTCTCTCTCTCACGTCTTTTCAGCTTCTTTTTGGATTTTGCTCTAAGCTCTAGATATCAGTAACCTCTCTCTCTCAAAAGTTCAATCGAAGAAAACACTAGTTTGTACATGACTCATCATGGCAAAATGGCATTATCTGCTTGAGGCTGTAAGATTGTAGATGAAAAGGGGATTGAACATCAAGTCACTAGTATATCTGGCTGTCAGGCAGAAAAGGGCAAGTGGTCAGTTGAATGAAATGACTTACAAGCCTCCCTTCCAAAGTCAAATATTTATTTAAAAGTGGTCAGAAAATAATCCTTGCCCACCTAGCCTTATCTCTGGCTTTTTCACATACTTGAATTTACATCCATTCATTCATTGAACAAATATCTCTTGGGAACCAGGTATCAAAAGTAAAATGGTGAACTGGATAAAGACCAGCCTGCTTTCAACATAGCACCTCTGAGCAATTTAGACATAGATCTATCGCCCCAGGGTTTCTGAAGTAGAATCTAATTAGTCCTATTCCCACACTTGTTTGCACCTTCATTTTCAGGATACATATTTCTGTCGTTTAAGAATTTACTGTTAATCTATGTCTTCTATGAATCTTCCTTACTATTCTGGCCCCACGTAATTTCTTTACTTTATGGCTGTTTCATAGTTTGAGCCCTTGACCAAACAATGTTTGACTGACACATGACTTGAAAGAATATATAGAGATACAAATATATTGATATATAGATATCACAGCATAACGTGTGGTTTTCCAAATATCCATTTGCACCACAAACAAACCAATATCCATTTGCTTCTAATTGATGATGTATGTGAAACAACACCCTCAGCAGGACTGAATCCCAACTAGTTCAAGAAGTTCAGATGAACTTCACAAAAGAGGAACTTTTGTGATTGTTTCATCCTTTAGGTCAGAATCCATTTAAGAAGTATGACTAGATAGTCCCATATTCAATAGGAGGGTAATGTTAGTGCCTGGATGTGACAAGTCACATATCTCATCCACGAATTTTTAAAAGCTAGAATATGAAGAAATGAAGAAAAGAGAAGAAAGGAAATTCTACTGCTCATTAGCCTCTAAAGAATACATAAAGCTGTCACAGAAGAGAACAATAGAATTGTTCTCTACCCTCCAGCTGAAATATTCCAGAAACAAAAGATTAAAATGTGATTTGATCCCCAATGCAATGGCTGGAAGAATGTGTGCTGTGGATTTTATGAATAACTTGCCAGGAGGGTCAGGTTTAGAGGAGAGTCTCAAAACCTTATCTATCATTATCTATAAACCGCTAAACACAAAAGAGAAAGTCAAATAGGACATAGAAGGCTCATTAAATACTCAGAACGCTGTAGTGTAAAAATTTTTACTCTATTTCCTCATCTTAGTTCCCCATCCATTATATAAACATTCTTCCCCTCCCCAGCTCCCCAAAAAATCTATAAAATATTTCCTCACTATTTACAGGGTAAGATTTTCAATCCCTCTTGCTCTTCTATCCAAATACCAAAGGAACTCGTGTCTTTCTATGTTGCACTGTCATATATATAAACACTCAAAAGGAAAGGAGAGGGCTCAGTTTTAAGTAGTGAATTCCCCTCAGACTATTAAGACTTGAGCAGAGCATATGCTTGATAATTAAAAGGTCAAATATTATTGAGGCATACTGTGATATGTATGTTTATAGAAGATTCCATTTAACCCAATGATTTTAATTACAAAAATTTGTTTTCCACAATCATCAATCAATTCAACTAAATGTTTTGTAACCTATCCCCCATTTCGGAAAAAGTAAAGAAAATACTGTAATTTCTAACTACAACTCCAGGAATTTTCATGTTATACATAACAAAAACCTTTTTAATGCTGGCATTAATAAAAGTTCATTTTAAATAAAAAATTAACCATAATAACTATTTGAGATTGTTCTAATTTTCATAAGGTATGTCAGTAATTTTGAATGAGGATGGGTGGTAAATTAAAATATAAATTGAAATGCACGGGGTCCACAGTAGTCACTTAAATATACTTACTGAGTAAATGAATGATAATTAATATTTTTAATAACAAGCCACTCTAGGCAATTTTCAAAAGGGTAATACAGAGAAAACTTATGAGGTTGATTGAATCATATTAGTGTTATTTTTTGTCATTTTACTTTGTTTTTTAATCAAGGTTAAAAAAATACCCCACTTCTTTAGGGGAGCAGAAATCATTTCTAAGTTATATTTCTCGAGTTTCATAAGGAAATCCATCTGAAAATCTGAGTTAACTTGTCCTATTATAGACCCCCCTATCCTCACCAAGTTTATATGCTGAAACCCCATCCCCCAGTGTGGCTGTATTTGGAGATGGACCAAATACATTCATTTGTAAGAAAGTAATTAAGTTAAAAATTTTTAATGTTTATTTATTTTTGAGAGAAAGAGAGAACTGAGCACGAGCAGGAGAGGGGTAGAGAGAGAGGGAGACACAGAATCCCAAGCGGGCTCCAGGCTCTGAACTGCACACAGCCCAACACGGGACTCGAACTCCCAAACCACAAGATCATGACCTAAGCTGAAGTCGGACACTTAACCGACTTGAGCCACTCAGAAGCCCCAGGAAGTGATTAAGTTTAAGTGAGTTCATAAAGAAAGGCCATGTGAGGACATACAGAGAAAATGGCCACTCTCTGTAAGCCAGAAAGAGACCTCTCACAAGAAACTGATTTTGCTAAAACCCTGATCTTGCCTCCAGAACTGACAGGATGTAAAATTTCATTGTTTGGTGGCTCAGTCTGAAGTATTTTGTTGGGGCAGCCCAAGCGTATTAACACAGGCCCCACAGCATCTCTTTATTAGGTAAAGGGATAGTGACCCTTGGAGACCGGCATTGGCAATGTTGCCTGAATGATCCACACCTTTTACCTGAATCTGCATTCGAGCAAAATGATGCTTTTGGCATCCAAGTCTCCACCAAATGGCTTTGTCTCCTGCAGTCTCCTCCAGAAACAGGAAGAGTGCTAACAGCACACAGGTCTCATGTCTCTCAAGAAATTACTCTTGTTGTATTAAGCTGCCTCAATACCAGTCCTACCTCCTTCTTGGCCCCTCACCACATCACGGGCTAACTGAGAAATGCCAGCCCCATTCAGAGCAACCTGTGGGGTTCCGTGGGACATTCAGCAAGGCTGCAGCAAAACCGAAGTTCTCCCTTGGCCAAACCCTACTTCTTTTCCTTATCTTCCACAGATGTTCCAAGAGGATTTCCTAACAAACTTTTTCCAGGCTTCCCTTCATATCAGAATCTGTTACCAAGAGAACCCCACCTGTAACTCCCCTCAGCTGAATCACCTCTAGTTTTATTTTTCTGGTATGGTTTAAATAGGTTCAAATGATTCCCATTGAAAGACTACAAGGGGGATAAAAGTCATAAATACAGCCTAAACCAAGGATGAGAAGGAAAATGTGAAGGAAAAAAAATGTACTGAACGTCTAGATATGCCTGAATTCTAATTTTGCTTATTTCACACAAATTATCATGTTTTTACTCCCTAACATTTTTAGTGGCAATGTATTCATATCACTCCCCAGAAACATCATCAAATTAAAATATGCTCACTGCTAACAAACTTCATGTAAGAATAAACCAATGCTCATTTTAAACAGAAAAGAGATTTACAATAACTTCAAGAACTCTGACTGGACCATGCCTATTCCTATCTCCTCCATTTTGTTCACTCTCTCTCCTCTTTTCATTTACCTTTATCTTCACAGTTGATGCAACCTTTCCCTCAGAGCCCAAGTCAAGTGTCAATTTCTTTATAAAATCGTTGTTCAACCCTATCTCTTCCATCTGTAGAGTCTGGGTATACTATTCAATTAACACACTGAAAATTTTTTGAGTTCTATAGTATATATCTCCAAATGTCTAATGAGCCTTTAGAGATAGGGAGTACATGTTGTAATTCTTTAAACCTCTCAATGAGCCCAGAGCCTTGAATATCACCTACTGGATAGGGGTACAAGAGTATAATACTCACCATTGCAGATGTTTAAAGACAAGGGGAGGTAACTCTTTCATGAAGAATATCTAAACTGTTTTCTACCTAAGGAATAGGGGCAACATTCCCACCCCTTAATGGAATGGATAAATTATCTATATCAGTAGACTTCATCTATATTTAATATTGAAGACTGCGGCTTAGAGATAACTGGTAGTCCTTAAGCATTATTCAGATATTCTACAGTTAAACTCATGTGGTCTTAATAAATAAAGAAGGGCCCGTTTAATTCTTGGTATTAATTCATTCAATAAATGCTTATTATGCACTTACAATATTCTAGGAATTATGGATATAAAGCTCATTGCTGTCTAATCAATACAACATCATTTCTTTTATTAGTTCTAGTGAGGAAGTAGGGGCAAGTAATCCATATAGCATGGGCTACCAAACTGAAGAAAGGAGGACACATTTATTAAAGCCATAAATTAAAATCCATGAAAAGAAAAATTTCTCAGAGTATGAATACACAGAATTCATTTTTAACAAAAACTTACCCCATTTTTAACTATTTACTTAACTGTGCACCATGGGCTACCACATGCTGTAACATACTTTATTTAATTCCCATTACAAACTTACAGTTGTGCATTTGCACAGGAGAAAACTGAGAATCAGATACACTAAATAACTCCACCAACATTACACTAAGGTAGTGTCTGCTCTTAGCTACTGCATGGTAATAGGGATACTATTATTCTAACATGGGCCAATGAAATAACATTCAGAGACACATTACTGCTAAAGTTTTCCTATTAGGTATTTCTTATTTACATTTTTATGAGGCATAATCTGCTCTCCATTTTAATTTTCTTTTTTGTCTATAACAGCAGTTACACCTTCACTAAGTAAAACAAACAAACAAACAAACAAAAACAGAAAAAAAACTCAGATAGACCCTAGTGGAATTTAAAAATAAAACTTTAGGGGCGCCTGGGTGGCTTAGTCGGTTAAGCGTCCGACTTTCACTTAGGTTATGATCTCGCGGTCCATGGGTTCGGGCCCCGCGTCGGGCTCTGTGCTGACTGACAGCTCAGAGCCTGGAGCCTGTTTCAGTCTGTGACTCCCTCTCTCTCTGACCCTCCCCTGCTCACGCGGTCTCTCTCTGTCTCCTAGAAATAATAATAAAAAAAAAAAAAAAAAAAAAACTTTAACCTGTTTTCTCTATATCTGTCCCCTTTCTTCTAACCACCTCATTTCATAGGTACTGAATTTTCTTTTTACAAAGGATGACAACTGATATTTTGCTGTACGGTTTTTGCATGACATTAAAAATGTAGAAGGGGAGGGGCGCCTGGGTGGCTTAGTCGGTTAAGCGTCCGACTTTCACTTAGGTCATGATCTCGCGGTTCGTGGGTTCCGGCCCCGCGTCGGGCTCTGAGGTGACTGCCAGCTCAGAGCCTGGAGCCTGTTTCAGTCTGTGACTCCCTCTCTCTCTGACCCTCCCCTGTTCACGCTGTCTCTATCTCTTATAAATAAATAAAACATTAAAAAAAAAAGAATGTAGAAGGGGAAATATCAGTAAGTAATTGTTTTTGTCCTTCTAGAAACATTGCATTGGGAAATGTGATCAAAAAGGCGTGACTATCAATTGACCTGTGAGCTGGACCCCAGCACTTGGAGGCCTCTCAACCTGCATCTTGTCTATGGAATGTTGATTGTACTCCCTTTCCCCCTCCCAGAGGATGTTCTCTGATTTGCTCATTTTACCCACTCTGACTGGTGTGAGGTGGTATCTCTGTGTGGTTTTGATTTGTATTTCCCTGATGAGGAGCGATGCTGAGCATCATTTCATGTGTCTGTTGGCCATCTGGATGTCCTCTTTGGAGAAGTGTCTGTTCATATCTTCTGCCCATTTCTTCACTGCATTGTTTGTTTTTCGGGCGTGTAGTTTGGTGAGTTCCTTATAGATTCTGGATATCAACCCTTTATCTGATATGTCATTTGCAACTATCTTTTCCCATTCCGTTGGTTGCCTATTAATTTTCTGGGTTGTTTCCTTGGCTGTGCAGAAGCTTTTAATATTGATGAGGTCCCAACAGTTTATTTTTGCTCTTGATTCCCTTGCTTTTGGGGATGTGTCAAGTAAGAAGTTGCTGTGGTGGAGGTCAAGGAGGTTGTTTCCTGCTTTCTCCTCTAGGGTGTTGATAGTTTCCTGTCTCACGTTCAGGTCCTTTATCCATTTTGAGTTTATTTTTGTGCATGGTGTGAGAAACTGATCTAGAGTCATTCTTCTGCATGTTGCTGTCCAGTTCTCCCAACACCATCTATTAAAAAGGCTGTCTTTTTTCCACTGGATATTCTTTCCTGCTTTGTCAAAGATCAGTTGGCTGTATACTTTTGGGTCCACTTCTGAGTTCTCAATTCTGTTCCATTGATCTATGTGTCTGTTTTTGTGCCAATACCATACCGTCTTGATGATGACAGCTTTGTAGTAGAGGCTAAAGTCTGGGATGGTGATCCCTCCCGTTTTGGTTTTATTTTTCAGTATTACTTGGCTATTCGGGGTCTTTTGTGGTTCCATACAAATTTTTGGATAGTTTGTTCTAGCTTTGAGAAGTATGCTGGTGCAATTTTGATTGGAATTGCACAAACTAATTATTTTTGTATTATATTAGGAATATATTAGATATTATATTTATAGTATATTATGTCTATATTATATTATACACTTCACTCTTAATGAACAGAGCTTATCATATTTGGTGAATAAATGAAAATGTTGAACATAACATTAGTGTTTAAAATCTAAATAAAACTATATAGGGGCACCTGGGTGGCCCAGTTGGTTAAGTATCTGACTCTTGATTTTGGCTCAGGTCATGATCTTAAGAGCTCATGTTGGGCTCTGTGCTGACAGCATGAAGCCTACTTGGGATTCTCTCTCTCCTTTCTCTGCAGCTCCTCAGCCTACTCTCTCTCTCTCTCTTTCTCTTTCAAAATAAATAAATAAACATTAAAAAAATATATGTGAAGTTACCATTGAAAATGGTGTCTTGCAAAAGACTTAAAAATACCTCTTGACTTGTCCCTTAAAAGTATTTAGTAAGTCAGAAAGATGACCAGAATTTGAAATAACACTGAAAATTGAGCAGAAAGTCACCAGTGCAAACATTCACTGTAAATCTCCCTACTACAAAGTTTTATATACACTAATATGAATCATTAGTCTATCAGTGCTCTGCTCAGCACTAGGAAACTTGGAACACCTTTACCATTTATCTCCTCCCTCTCAGCACACACAACAGCAATACCTGTACAAACCTGAACATTAGAAAAAGTGAGCGAGCCATGTTGACATTGTGTGATTACTATTCTGACAGTCCTCCAGGGCCAGTCTGATACACCCAAACATACCAATGAATGCTTCAATTCTAGCCATAAAGAGACAGCGGATCCCTTAGCACTATCTGGAAAGAAGTAGTGGGGTCTGGCAGTGTTGTACATGATCCCAGGAGAAAAGTGGGATAGGGAGAAAAGAAGAAGGGAAGGAGAAGAAGAAAACCTAGGGAAAGTGTTGGAAATAGACGTCTTAAGCAGCCTCTTCAATAAGGAGTTCACTTCACAGTGAACATAGACACTTCATAGTGTCTGCTCCCACCACAGCTCAGCAGCATGGGCTCAGCAGGCAAGGGTGTGAAGAACTGCACACACAAGCCTAATCGCATAGACCTTAGGAGAGATTTCAAACAGCAGTCAAATGGAATGCAGCTAAACTAAACACAGAAGAACCGACAGGGGGCCTCAGAATTTTATGCAGATAGAAGAAAAGGAGCATGGTTAGTATCATACTAACGAGGCAAAGTTAGAGATCACCTGTGAAACCAAGACCCAAAGACATTTTTTCAATGTTCTGGAAATCTGAATAGGATGTATGACAACACAACTTCTATGAAAATGGAACACTGTACTTTAAAGGGTGTGATGAGAAGGAAAGGAAGATTGTTGACACCACTACACTCTGAAGGATTAGCACCAGAACTCAGAAAGGACACTACAGAAAATCTTTTTTTGTATTAATCCACAGTACAAATAACATAAAAGGAGAAAATATAAAGAATTTAATAAATATTTGGGGGATGAAAAGCAGGAGAAGAAATAACTGATCTGTTCGGGTTACATAACAATCCAGTTGCCAGCAGGTAAACCATGAAAAAATAAGGCAATTTGCCCCAAAGCCTTTCATAATCTTAACAATTAACGGAAATTGTTATCAAGAAATTATAGCGAGAAAGTGAAGAATATGAGGACTAGGGAGATAGATTGGTTTGGACACTCAATACAGGGCAGCTGGAACATCCCAGGTCTGCTTCCCCATGCCTGTGGTCAGAGGATTATTCCCCATGCCCTCCGGTACTGATGGGACAAAAGCTGTCTATTCAGAGCAAGAGGGCATGTAAGAGTGAAAATGGGATTCAAGGGAGTCTAAAAACTGCACACTTTTGGGACCCTTCTCCTTCTCTTGCCTAGAATTTGGATGTAGGGATCTTCCTTTGCATCCTGGACAAGGCGCTAAAGGAGAGGTCATCTTGGGTATCACTCTATAGCCCAAGAAAGTAAGTCTTCATTGGGGCATTTTGTGGCCCTTCAATTAGAAGGCTTGCTCTCTTCCTGTTCAGTATAGATATAACTAACCTGCCCACTAACAAGACCACTCTCCCACAAGGCACTCACCTCCAGTGAGCTTTTTGGTACATTGGTATAGGAATGGACAGATCAAGATCAATTGTTATTTAAAAAATGTTTTCAATATAAAGAGGAAAAGCCAAAGAAATTCAAAACAAACCCAACAAAAATGTTAAAAAAGAAAAAAAAAACTAAATGCAGAGAACAGATAAATACATATATATATATATGCTATATATATAATATTATTGAGAATCAAGAGAAGACTCAGTGTCTAAAAAATTAATAAGCAATAAATGTTAAAAGACATAAACAAGCATAACTGCCATTAGGAAAGAAAGATAATAAAATTGGGCTTTTAAATTAAAACACAATTGGAATTAAAATCAGAAGTGCTACTAGATAAAACCAAGTCAATTCTTTAGAAAAGAACATGTTACAGATAAGATAAACTCTGATAGTCTTTGAGAATCAATCTTAAAGTTTGAAAATCCAACAATTACAAAACTTCACCCTTACATTACCTTCGAAATAATGAACTAAAAAAATAGAGAGACATAAATTATGCATGTTAACATTTCTCAGAATGACTGGGATAATGACTTAAAAATTACAGAACAAGAGACATAATAGGGACTCTAACAGCTTCCAGGAAATAATGCAAAAACAAAGAGTAAAACACAACACAATCAAAGCAATGGACTCATAATAGCATTTGGAATTTAGTGTCCAATCCGGCCAGACTGGACACTAAAAGACCAAAGAATGATGCTTTCCAACTTCCCATGGGAAATTATATTTGCCCTTGTACTCTATTCTCACCCAAACTACTAGTCAAGTGAAGAGTAAAATTAAAATATTCTCAGACAGCTAATAATTCAAAAGTTTACTGTTCATTTCCTTTCCCCCTTCTTGGAAGGTTACCAGAGGCCACATTTCAGCAGAATAAATGAAAGAGAGAGGTAGACAGGGTATATAGAAAACTGGGGCTTCAACGTAGAAGATTTACCAAGAAGCACCAGGGCAGCAGCTGTTCAGTGGGCCTGGAGAGCAAAAGTCTATAAGAGAGCATGAAGTTAGAGAATTGGGAGGGAGCAGTTCCTAGGAAAAATAACAAGTCAAACTACAGACATTATGATATCTTTGAATGTTTAGGGAAAATTATTACTAAGCATTTCCCAGCTCTGCTGAGCCATGTAGTAAATGTTTATAGGCACATAGAAAACTAAGAAAAACTAAAAGCAATTAACAACTCCAAGACAAACTAAAGGTAGTGTACTATTAAAATAATAGTATATTATTTGGATTAGCAATGACTAATATTTATAAAATTATAATAATGTAAACATTGCTGATTTAACCAAAAGTGTATGGAAGACTGAGAATGGGAAGGGATGGTGTGACAGCCAGAGAACTGCTCAAAACAAATATAAACAATATATCAGAACAAGAATTTAGAATAACAGTCATAAGACTAATAGTTGGGCTTGAAAAAAATATAGGAGACAACAGCAAGTCTATTGCTGCAGAGATCAAAGACTTATGAAATAGTCACAATGAATTAAGAAATGCAATAAATGAGATGCAAAATAAACTAGATGCAGTGACAGTGAGGACAGAAGAAGCAGAGAAGAGAATAGGTGAAATAGAAGATAAAATTATGGAAAATGATGAAGCTGAAAAAAAGAGGGAAAGAAAATTACTAGACCACAAGGGGAGAATTAGAAAACTAAGTGATTCCATGAAATAAAATAACATCTGTATCATAAGAGTTCCAGAGGAAGAAGGGTGATAGAAAGGGGCAGAAGGTTTATTTGAACAAATTATAGCTGAGAACTTCCCTAATCTGGGGAAAAGAAATAGGCATCCAAGTTGAAGAGGCATAGAGAACCGCCTTCAAAATCAATAAAAATAGGTCAACACCATAACACATCATAGTGAAACTGGCAAAATACAAAGATAAAGACAGAATTCTGAAAGCATTCGGGGACAAACAGGCCTTAACCTACAAGGGTAGATACATTAGGGTAGTAATAGACCTGTCCACTGAAACTTGGCAGGCCAGAAGGCAGTGGCAGGAAATATTTCATGTGCTGAGTAGAAAAAGTGTACAGCCAAGAATCTTTATCTGGCAAAGCTGTCATTCAAAATAGAAGGAGAGATAAAGGTTTTCCCAGACAAATAAAAACCAAAGGAATTCATAGCCACTAAACCAGCCCTGCAGGAGATCCAAAGGGAGACTCTGTGAGTGAAAAGCAGCAAAGACCACAAAGGACCAGAAACATCACCACAAGTGCAAAGCCTACAGATAACATGATAACACTAAATCCATATCTTTCAATAATCATTCTGAATGTAAATGGACTAAATGCTCCAATCAAAAGACATTGTGTATCAGAATGAATTTTAAAAAACCCATCTATATCCTGCTACAAGATTCTCATTTTAGACCCGATGACACCTGCAGATTGAAAGTGAGGTGATGGAGAACAATGTATCATGCTGCTGGATATCAAAAGAAAGCCAGAGAGGCCATATTTATATCAGACAAACTAGATTTAAAAAAAAAAAAAACAAAAAACAAAGACTGTAACAAGAAATGTAGAAGGTCATTATATCATAATTAAGGAGTCTATCCATCCAGAAAAGCGAACAATTGTAAATATTTATGTCCCCAATGTGGAACACCTAAATATATAAATCAATTCATCACAAACATAAATAAATGTATAGACAGTAATACCATTATTGTAGGTCACTTACAGCAATGGATATCTAGGCAGAAAATAAATAATGAAACAATGTCTCTGAATGACATATTGTACCAGATGGACTTAACAAATATATTTAGAACTTTTCTTCCAAAAGCAGCAGAATATACATTCATTTTGAGTCTAAATGGAACATTCTCCAAAATAGATCACACACTGGGTCACAAAACAGCCTCAACAAATATAAAAGGATTGGGATCATCATACCATGCATATTTTCAGATCACAATGCTATGAAACTTGAAATCAGCCACAAGAAAATATATGGAAATCTCTCAAATACACAGAAGTTAAAGAACATCCTACTAAAGAATGAATGGGTCAACCAGGAAATTAAAGAAGAAATTAAAAAATATATGGAAGCAAATGAAAATGAAAACACCACAGTCCAACCTTTTGGGATGCTGCAAAGGCAGTCCTAAGAAGAAAATACATTACAATTCAGGCCTATCAAAGAAGCAAGGAAGGTCCCAAATCCATAACCTAACCTCACAGTGAAAGGAACTAGAAAGGCAGCAGTAAAGGAATCCCAAATCCAGCAGAAGAAGAGAAATAATAAAGATTAGGATATAAATAAACAACATAGAATAAAAAAAAAAAACACGTACAATACTTCAATGAATCTAAGGGTTGGTTTTTTGAAAGAATAAACAAAATCAATAACCCCCTAGCCAAACTTCTTAAAAAGAAAAAAGAAGGGACCCAAATAGATGAAACCATGAATGAAAGAGGAGAGATCACAACCAACAGCACAGAAACACAAACAATTATTAGAGAACACTGTGAAAAATTATATGTCAACAAACAGGACAATCTGGAAGAAATGGACAAATTCCTAGACACCCACACACTATCAAAACTCAAATGGTACAAAATAGAAAATTTGAACAGACTCATAACCAGAAAAAAACTGAATTGGCTATCAAAAATCTCCCAACAAAGAAGAATTTTTACCAGATGGCTTCCCAGGGGAATTCTACTAGACATTTAATGGAGAGTTAATACCTATTCTTCTCAAGATGTTCCAAAACAAAAAATAAAACAAACAAACAAAAAACCAAAGAAACAGAATGAAAGCTTCCAGACTCATTCTATGAAACCAGCATTATCTTGATCACCAAACCAGACAAAGATTCCACTAAAAAAGGGAATGTTAGGCCAATATTGTTGATGACAATGGACGCAAAAACTCTCAACAAGATACTAGCAAATCAAATTCAACAGTATATTAAAAGAATTATTCACCATGATCAAGTGGGATTCATTCCTGGACTGTAGGGCTGGTTCAATATTTACAAATCAATCAACGTGATACATCATATTAACAGAAGAAAGAATAAGAACCATACCATTGTATCAATAGATGCAGAAAAAGCACTTGACAAAACACAGCACCTTTTCTTAATAAAACCCCTGAAGAAAGTCAGGATAGAAAGAATGTACTTTACATCATAAAAGCCATATATGGAAGGGCCACAGCTAAAATCCTCAATGGGGAAAAATTGAGAGCTTTCCTGGTAGATCAGAAACACAACAGAAATGTCCACTCTCACCACAGCTGTTTAACATAGTGTTGGAAGTCCTAACCTCAGCAATCAGACAACAAAACAAAATAACAGGCATCCAAATTGGCAAAGAAGAAGTCAAACTTTCACTCTTCACAGATGACATGACACTCCACATGGAAAACCTGAGACTCCACCCAAAAAAAAAAAGGCTAGAACTGATACATGAATTTAGCAAAGTGGCAGGATACAAAATCAATGTACAGAAATTGGTTGCATTTCTATACACCAATAATGAAACATCAGAAAGAGATATCAAGATATTGATCCCATTTGTAATTACATCAAGAACCATAAAATACTTAGGAATAAACCTAACGAAAGATAGAAAATATTTGCATACTGAAAACTATACAAAGGTTATGAAAGAAACTGAATAAGACACCAAGAAATGGGAAAATATTCCAAGCTCATGGATTGGAAGAAGAAATATTGTTAAAATGTTGATACTACTCAAAGCAATCTACATATTCAATGCAATCTCAAACAAAACAGCAGCAGCATTCTTCACAGAGCTACAACAAATATTCCTAAAATTTGTATGGAACCACAAATAACTCTGAATACCCAAAGTAATGTTGAAAAAGAAAACCATGGCTGGAGGCATCATACTCTTGAACTTTAGCCTGTGTTACAAAGCTGTAATCATCAAGACAGTATGGTGATGAGGGGGAAAAAAAAAACAACAGGCACATAGACCACAGACCAATGGAATAGAAGAGAGAATCCAGGGATGGACCCACAGATATATAAGATAGCCAACTAATCTTAGAGCAGGAAAGAGTATCCAATGGAGAAAAAGAGTCTCTTTAGCAAATGGTTCTAGGAGAACAGGACAGCAACATGCAGAAGAACGAACTTGACCACTTTCCTACATCATGCAAAAAAATAAATTCAAATTGGATGAAAGACCCAAATGTGAGACAGGAAACCATCAAAATCCTACAGGAGAAAAGAGGCAGCAATCTCTTTGACTTTGGCCACAGCAATTTCTTACTTGACATGTCTCTGAAAGCAAGAGAAATAAAAGCAAAAATGAACTACTGGGAACTCATCACGGTTAAAAGCTCTGCACAGAGGACACAGTCAACAAAACTAAAAGATAATAAGCAGAATGGAAGATAATATTTGCAAATGACATATTGGATAAAGGGTTAGTATCAAAAATCTATTTTTAAAAAACATATCAAATTCCACACCCAAAAACAAATAATCCAGTGAAGAAATGGACAGAAGACATGAACAGACACTTTTCCAAAGAAGATATCCATATGGGAAATACGCATATGAAAAAATGTTCAACATGACTTATCAGCAGGGAAATACAAATCAAAACCACAATGAGATATCACCTCACACCTGTCAGAATGGCTAACATTAACAGCAGGCAACAACAGATGTTGGCAAGGATATGGAGAAAGGGAATCTCTTGCATTGTTGGTGGAGTGCATACTGGTTTAACTACTCTTGAAAACAGTGTGGAAGTTCTCAAAAAATTAAAAATTGACTTACCCTACAGCCCAGCAATGGCACTAAGAATTTATGCAAAAAATACAGGAGTGTGATTCAAAGGGGAACATCCAATGTTCATAGAGGCACTATCAACAATAGCCAAATTCTGGAAAGAGCCCAAATGTCCATCAACTGATGAACAGGTAAAGAAGATATGGTGTATATATACACAATGGAGTTTTACCCAGCAATGAAAAAGAATCTTCATTATCTTGCCATTTGCAACAACATGGATGAAACTGCAGGGTATTATGCTAAGTGAAATAAGTCAGTCAGAGAAAGATATATGATTTCACTCATATGTGGATTTTGAGAAACTTAACAGAAGACCTGAGGGAAGGGAAGGGAAAATAAGATACAAAAAAGGATGTAAACCATAAGAGACTCTTAAATACATAGAACATACTAAGGGCTGTTTGGGGTAGAGGGTTGGGGGATAGGGAAAATGGGTGATGGGCACTGAGGAGGGCATTTGTTGGGATGAACACTTGGTGTTGTATGTAGTTGATGAATCATGGGAGTCTACTCCTAAAGCCAAGACTATGCTGTATGTTAGCTAATTGACAATTTAAAAGAACAGGATGGTGTTAAAGCCTCAAACTCAGCTCCTTAATAGGTCATGTTTAAAATTGATAAGTGAATAAATATCAGTATAAAAGTATTATTTTAACACATGAAGGTAAGTAAGAGAATTTATAGCAAAAAGAGTTAAATGAGAGTGGGACTGTGTATAGAAAGGGATGGAGAAGGGCACATGGGTGGCTCAGTCGGTTGAGCGTCCGACTTCAGCTCAGGTCATGATCTCGAAGTTCATGGGTTCAAGCCCCACATCCAGCTCTGTGCTGACAGCCAGCTCAGAGCCTGAAGCCTCCTTCAGATTCTGTGTCTCCCTCTCTCTCTGACCCTCCCCTGCTCACACTGTCTCTCTCTCAGAAATAAATAAACATTAAAATTTGTTTTAAAAAAAAGAAAGGAATGGAGAGGGGTGAAGGACAAGGAACTGCTTATTTTTAATACCCTTTGGTTCTATTTGAGTATTTAATTGTATACTTGTACCACTTTATAAGAATCAACATTACAAAAAGTGCTTAGATGCTCTAAGAAAGAACTGAAAATAATAGAAGTAGATCAAAGAATATAATCAACATAATTTTTAAAAAGTTGTATGGTTAAAAAAAGTGTATAGAGTAAGGCAAAATAAAAGTAAGTTCACCCTTAAATACGTCATGGAAAATTTTTTATAATTACCAAGATTTAAAAAATCTCAAGCCCCCAGGGCTATATATATATATATATATATATATATATATATATATATATATATGCCATTATGGAGCTTCAAACTTAAAAGCTATGATCCAATAACTTAGTACTGAGACAAATTCTTGTTCCATTTATAAAAAACAATTTATACGTATTTTTAGTCAAACTTTAAAGGGTTCAGAGCTAAAATATTAGCTACCTATGTAGCATTCTTAAAAAAAATTGTTTGAAGTTTTCAGATAATCCAAAGACGACTCAAAATGAACCTAAACAGAATAGAAGTTTTATAAACACCCCTGGGATGCCTGGGTGGCTCAGTCGGGTAAGCATCCAACTTTGGCTCAGGTCATGATCTCACAGCTGGTGGGTTCGAGCCCCACATAGGGCTCTGTGCTGACAGCTCAGAGCCTGGAGTCTGCTTTGGATTCTGCCTCCTTCTCTCTCTGCCGCTCCCCAACTGGCACTGTCTCTCTCTCTCAAAAATGAAAAAATGTTAAAAAAAAAAAAAAAAACTCAAAACACTCCTGCTTCACTGTAGGAAAATCAATAGGGAAAATAAAAGATTAATTTTAAGATTCCTTAGGGAAGTCGCTCCCTAAACAAATCTTACCAAAATGGCAACAACACACACACACACAAAATATGGAGGGGTTTCTGACACCTTTCCCTGGGACATGTGACTGAAATTTAAAAACAAATAATGTTATTACTAAGCTTTATCACCTCTAATAGGGAGAGCCTGTGGTTAGGCCAAGAAATCCCCATGAAAGCATCTACACTTTCTGAAGTCCAACTAAGATTAATTTTCAATTCCTTAGAAAAGCAAAATAACAAACTATGACATGGTTAATATTTTTTTCTTTTATCTTATCTCTATTTTTAATCTTCCTTAACAATAAGAATTTGTTTTATTTAGGAAAGAAAGAAAACATAGACTATGAAGAAAAATTCCAGAAATAGAAATAAGAATATACTAAAAAAGTGGAGTTTTATACCACTGTAAAAAGTATTACTATGAAATTAATAGCATGTACTTAAATAGTTATAGATAAGTACTATGTGCCAAGCACTGGGGATATAGCATATATGTGTTCTCTGCTTTCCTGAAACTTTCAGCCTAGCAGGCTAGGAATTATGTATGTTTAATACATAATTATGAAAACTGTTGATCAAAGTTTAAAATCCAATTAATACTTGTTTTTAATGTCTGTGTGTTCAGTGACAAAGAACTATTTGTTAAGGTGGCAATCTTGATTCTATTTTTATTGAATTCATTTACCTTTGGTGTATGAACCATGGGGAAAATGGGCACCACATCTACCCTGCAACGTGACTGAGTGATGGATTTAAAATGCTGGAAAACACAAAGATTCCAAAGTTCACTTGCTCTCATAGTAAGAGGCTATTTGGCTGCCCTTGTGATTATGTTTTACTTAACACAGAAATTTGGAGAAACCATATCACCACTGAACTTCAGATGCTTCTTCTATAAAATGGAGATAACATTTTTCTCATACTGTTTATGTGAGGGTGAAATAAAATAAAATATTCATATCTGGTAGCAAATACTATGCTAGGAACTTTACATAGGTTGTATAATTTATTTTTTACAATAATGTATGAAACTGTTATTATGCCCATTTTGCAGATGAGGGAAATGAGGCTCACAATGATGAAAAAAATATTACGAGCTGTACACAGGGTCAGAGATAATGATGGGACATGAAATTAAGTCCTTCTTATTCCAGACCCTTCTCTTTCCACAACCCTTCCTTATCTCCTGGCTATTTAGATTTCAAAAGAATATCTTTACAGATAATACAAAATCCAAGGGATAAGCCTCTAGTGGTGGAATGGTTGATTGTATGACATTCAAGTGAAGGTCTACCAGGAGTGGGTGAAACTGCTTGGGAAGTAGGAACTGACTGAATATTTAAGTCCTTCTCAGGCCTAAGAATCTATTCTATATGTCTATGTGGTTTATATATATATTTTTTTCCAGTAGATATATACATCTGCTCCTCTCATCCATTGCAAAGTTCCTCTTAAAAAGCCAAAAGCAGTACCAGATGCCAAAAAATATCTTGCATTTGTTTCTAATGCAGGTAGTTGAAACTTGAGTTGTGCTGAAATACAATAGCAATTTATGTGTTGGAAAGCTCCCATGTCTGTCAAAACATGTTAGACACGACATCAACAGCAGGCTGCTTAAATTGTCACAAAGAATTTCTTAGCTATTTGGAAACTGTTTGGAAGTATGAAAGGGAAAAGTATAAACAATTCATAAAATTTACAAAACTGTTTCAGAATCTTGGAAATATGGCTATTTTTAAACTCATATGTCTTTTAAAATTAAAGCACAATAAAAAAAATGCTTAATTTGAAATACCTAGACTCCAAATCATCAGAAGACTAAACATGGGCTTGTAGGCAGGGGTGACTATTTTATGTGATCTTCTAATTGCAGTGGATTTGGGAAGAAAGCAAAGATCCTGGCTTTCATTCTGCCTTTAGAAACGTTGCTTCTTTATAACAATTTATTTTTGGTTCATCCCACGAAAAAAAAAAAGGAGTAGGTACATTCCTAGTAGTAGGTTACATTCAAAATAATTTCCTCTTACTCCCAAACTTTTGATTGTTTGTTTGTTTGTTTGTTTGTATTATGTAGGCTCCATATCCAATGTAGGGCTTGAAATCAAGACCTTGAGATCAAAAGTAGAAATCCCTACAGACTGAGCCAGGAGGTACCCTCTTAAACTTTCTTACCAAACCAGCTCCATGAAACAAAGAAGGAAGGGCACTTCCCCCACTCCCTTCCTGGCTCAATATAATCACTTTGCTCTTATGATTTCTTGAATGTATTTAAATCTGGCTGTAAAGCAAGTAAGCTGATTAAGACTAAAAATACAGTAGAAAAATTTCTTTTGGACAATCTCCTTTTGTCTCCAATGTAAAATCTGGTTCTAAAATTAGAAGCTCTAATCCTGGGTTTCTGCCTTTTTAAAGTCATTACACAGTTCAATGCCTCAGTTTCTCTAAGATAAAGATGGTAATATTTGTTTATCTATAATTTACATAGAAGCAGAAGAGAATCTATTTATATAATGCATTTTCTAAGTCTCTTTAGGAAAAAAAGGATGATTTATGCTAACCATCATCAACATTATTATTAAAGAAATAAAACAGGCTCAATCCTTTTTCACCTTGATATTCACAGTTTATCTAATTTTAAATTAAAAAGAAAAAACCTTCTAAAACTGTTAATGATTAAATGTCAGATGCTGATCAATTTATGTAGATATCTTCTGTGCATGTATGTCTGGTTACAGACAGAAGTTTGTGTGTGTGTGTGTGTGTGTGTGTTTGTGTGTACACATTTTAACCCTAAATGACACATAGAAATAAAGTCACCTGGGAGGATCCACATGAGAGCCTCTTCAGTATAGTTCTTTAGAATCTGGGTGTTGTTCAGGACGCTATCTATCTACCTTATGCTGTAACCTGAACTTGTATCACCTGACTTGCTGTATTTAGTACCTGTACTTAGTTATATCCCCAGGTGTATTTTGTGTGGCTAGTTTCTCATCTAGATTACTAAACAAATAAATCACTCTATGAGACACAATTGAGTTTTCAAGGTGATGAAAACAAGGGTGGAGGCCAGGTTTTATATTCATCTCGTATCCCTCTTCAACACCTAATACAATGCCTGACATTCAATAAGTGTTTGTTGAAAGGAAATTAAATACTAAACAGAGATTGAGATTGTGAGTATAGAGAGGAGACACGATGGTTGCTGCAACTGAGGATGAGGCCTAGAATCCCAACTAGGAAAATTGCTTTTGTGTTCATTCAATTTCTATTTGTGAGATTGCAGATCAATTGACAGACAACTTAGTAGCAGAGTGCAAGGATCTTTTTTTGCTTATTCCATTAAGCAGAAATTAAAAACCACTGAGACTTCCCTGACAGATCCTGATCATGGAGATTCCCAAACAAAGGATGTGGGAGGCAGTTTCTTCCTGTGAGTCCCAAATCCCTGATATTTATCAAAGCTGCACCTTCAAAATTCCCTCCACTCCCGCCACCATTACCTCCTGTTACTGTTAATCACACTATCATCAGTTAAAAAAAAAAAAAAGAAAAAAGAAGAAAAAGGACAGAAAACCAGAGAAAGAGTCCAGGGATGTTAATCTATATAAACGTCCTAAACAGACCAAATACAGTTAATACTATGTCTTATTAAACCGAACCCTCCATTGCTGGGATGATAAAAAGTGATAGGATCTATAAGACTGAATCCATTTTACACACCACCATTCAAGCTAATCCTTCCTGTGGTTCAGGGAACAAAGAGTTCTGCAATAGGGAAAACAGGGGTCCTGCTTTTTATTCCCTAACTTTCCTGTTCTTGCTGGTCAAAGCAAAAGCTGTTAATCTAATACCCTGCACTGTATTCAGAGCCCCAGTATCATAAAGCAATTGGTGGTCTAGCCAAATAGCTATTAAAAAACAAAACTCTCCCTAGCTTTAGAATCTTGTTGTTTAGACAGAGTAACCACAGAGAAAGTATCAGCAAAATGTAATAACTGGGCTGAGAGGGCTTCTATTTTGGACCTCTGGCTTAGTCTTGAATTTAACTAAAGCTTTTTGAGGAGTTTTAATACTTTAAAATGTGAATTTTTTCTCCCCTATCAAGCTATCCCAAGTAGTTCCATTTTAACTTGGTGGGCATGAAACCATTTCCAAAAGATTTACAATAAATCCTTCTACTAAAGCAAGGTCAAAAATTTTCCTCTGATATTCAATGTTAATTGATATGTACAAAAGAGCACAGTGAGAATAGTTACGGTTTTTTATAAAGAAAAATATCAGGGCTGTTCTGAATAAACTTTTCAGACACTATTATCTAAGGCTTTCTAAAAGTGTTTTTCAAATTCTTTAATGGCAGTCCTCTAATATTCACCACTCAGCCACCTGGCTCTACAGGTTAAATGTAATAAACACAAATTAACCTTTTTGGTAAATGAGCAAGTACTGTGATGTGCTACGGTACAGAAGCAGAGGGAGAAGACATGAATGAATGTGATATATATATATGTATCAGAGATGCAGGGTACTGACCCCAAGAGACAACCAACAATGTAGCACCTTCTTTCCCATCAATTTATTAGGGATTACTTATCAACAAGTTGCTTTTACAGCAGCTATGTATAAAGTTTGAGGTGCTGACAGGTCAAGAACAAATGAAAGAGAAGGGGGAGGGGAGAGAAAAAAGGAATTATACAATATTCATTACTTAGTGAAAGAAAGTTTAGAAAACCCAGTTTTAGACAGCTTAGTGAAAGACCATTCTGTCCAAGGGGGTAAAAAAAAAATAGAGTTTAGTTATTAGATAAGTTAAAAAAAATTTAAGAAAACCAGATTGGAGCCAGATCAGACAAGAAGGATATCTAGTGGTATCCTACCATTTAAAAACAAAGCTAAAATGATTTAAAATGGAATGAGGGTAGAGAAATTTTAAAGGAAAGAATAATTTCAGAATAATAAATACTACAAGAAAATAATATATCACATTCTTAACTGATTATATTGCTGGAAGGACAGATCATAATATGGGAAAGTCAGAGTAATATGTCAAGAAAGAAGAATAATAATGCCATTCCAGGGAAGATGAAAGTCCAGATTCCAAGCGGGACATGTCCAGCACCCAAGTAGATGTTCAAGAAAGATTACAGCCATATCTACAACTGGAGACCACCTCCCTACGAGTGAGAAGTGAGAATCCACAGTCATTAAGGAGGTGCATGTAAAGAGTATAGCAGAGACTAAGGGGCAGATTTCATAACTGACTAGTTTTGTTCCTTTCTTGATCACTTCCACTTACCCTCTTTGTTGTTCATTGTTCAAACATTGACTGATCAGTCAGATTCTGTGGAGCACTAGAAAATTATTGGTGAAATAGGAATGGTCTTAGTCTTCAAGGAATTTGCAGTAGAATGAGGAGGAACACAAACATAAGCAGGTCATCGCCATGGAACCCCAGGGGCACAACATGAGGTCTATCAGAAAAGGTTCTCAAGAAGGGCTTTCTGGAGGAAGTGAATGCAAATTGCGCCTTAAGGAAGGAATAAGAGTCCCAAGGAAGAACTATAAGGTTATGGAACGGATGGGAACAGGGCTGCCCAGGAAAAGGAAATAATATAATGAAGCATCAAAGTAGAAAATATCAAGTGTTTATTAGGGGAGGACAGGGGCATAGAGCAGGGAGAATTACAAGCACTGTAATATTGAACTTTGAGTCAGGAAGTGGAAGCATATAATCATGGAGAGTTTCATGTGTTTGGTTAAGGAACATAAGCTGTATCTGCTGGGATAAATAGATCACTCGGGCCAAGATACAGGATGAATTAGAGAGGGCAAATGAGGGCAAGAAAATTAGCTAAAACATGGAAGCCAAACTAAAGTGACAGTCATGGTAATGAAGACTGAGAACAACAATATATCTAGAAAGGCCAATTCGCAAACAAAGACTCCAAAGGATTGTGAGGGATACTTCAAGAAACAAGCCAACGTAAACAAGGTGGAGAGTCCTAAATACCACTACAAGTAGGAAAATAAAATAACGAAGGTCTCAACAAGAGAGACCAAGAGACATTATTCAAAGAACACTTTCTGAAGGAACAGGCCCTGGACAGTCAAAGAGCCTTCTTTGGTACAGCAGCACTCAGAGTTGCAGAGTGCATAACAAGCTTTTAAAAATAACAAGAGATTGGGGCGCCCGGGTAGCTTAGTCGGTTAAGCGTCCGACTTTCACTCAGGTCATGATCTCGCGGTTCCTGGGTTCGAGTCCCGCTTCGGGCTCTGTGCTGACTGCCAGCTCAGAGCCTGGAGCCTGTTTCAGTCTGTGACTCCCTCTCTCTCTGACTCTCCCCTGCTCATGCTGTCTCTCTCTCTTTCCTAGAAATGAATAAAACATTAAAAAAAAAAAAAACTAACAAGAGATAGGGGCGCCTGGGTGGCTTAGTCGATTAAGCGTCTGACTTTCTCTTAGGTCATGATTTCGCGGATTGTGGGTTCAAGCCCCACGTCGGCTCTGTGCTGACTGCCAGCTCGGAGCCTGGAGCCTGTTTCAGTCCGTGACTCCCTCTCTCTCTGACCCTCCCCTGCTCACGCTGTCGCTGTCTCTCTCTCTCTCTCTCTCTCTCTCTCTCTCCTAGAAATAAATAAAAATATATATAAAAAAAACTAACAAGAGACAGAAAGCTAACTAAAATGATGAAATGGAAGAACTCTCCTAGAAAAATTTTCCAGGAAGATTTGACAGCTAATGAACTGCTCAAAACAGACATAAGCAAAATAATTGAACAAGAATTTAGAACAATAGTCATAAAATTAATTGTTGGGCTTGAAAAAGGCATGGAGGATATCAGAGAAACTATTGCTACAAAGACTATGGAGCTT
This sequence comes from Proteles cristata cristata, assembly GCA_017311185.1. Classification (NCBI taxonomy): domain Eukaryota; kingdom Metazoa; phylum Chordata; class Mammalia; order Carnivora; family Hyaenidae; genus Proteles; species Proteles cristata. The sequence goes on along the minus strand of JAESUZ010003900.1, from coordinate 380,350 downwards.
AAAAGTATTTGTGATGAATTAAAAAATGCTATGAATGAGATGCAAAATAGAATGGAGGCGTCCAATGCACGGACTGAAGAAGCAGAAAGAAGAATAAGTGATTTAAAAGACACAATTAAAGAAAAAGAGTAAGCTTAGAAAAAGAGAGATAAACTGATCCAGGAACACAAAAGGAGAGTTTGAGAGCTCAGCGATACAATCAAATAGAATAATATCCATATCATAGGAATTCCAGAAGAGGAAGAGAGAGGAAAAGGCGCTGAAGGAGTCCTTGAACAAATTATAGCAGAGAACTTCCCCAATCTGGAGAAGGAAAAAGATGTTAAAATCCAAGAGGCACAGGGGTGCCTGGGTGACTTAATCGGTTAAGCGTCGACTTTCGCTTAGGTCATGATCTCGCGGTTCGTGGGTTCGAGCCCCGCATTGGGCTCTGTGCTGACTGCCAGCTCAGAGCCTGGAGCCTGTTTCAGTCTGTGACTCCCTCTCTCTGACCCTCCCCTGCTCACGCTGTTTCTCTCTCCTAGAAAAAAAAAAAAAATCCAAGAGGCACAGAGAACTCCTCTCAGATGTAACTTGAATCGATCTTCTGCATGACATATCATAGTGAAACTGGCAAAATATAAGGACAAAGAGAGAATTCTGAAAGCAGCTAGGGATAAAAGGACCCTAACATACAAAGGGAAACCTATCAGAGTGGTTGCAGACCTATCTACTGAAATATGGCAGGCCAGTAAGGAATGGCAGGAAATCTTCAATGTGATGAACAGAAAAAAATATGCAGCCAAGAATCCTCTATCCAGCAAGTCTGTCATTCAGAAGAGAAGGGCAGAAAAAAGTCTTTCCAAATAAACAAAAATTGAAAGTATTCGTCACCACTAAATCAGCATTACAAGAAATCCTGAGGGAGACTCCTTGAGGAAAATGTTGCAAGGAATGCAAGATACCAGAGACACAACCACAAGCATGAATCCTACAAAGGACACGATGACTCATATTTTTCGATAATAATGCTGAATGTAAATAGACTAAAGGCCCCAATCAAAAGACATAGGGTAGCAGAATGGATAAAAAACAAAATCCATCTATTTGATGTCTACAAGAAAGTCATTTTAGGCCTGAAGACACCTTCAGATTAAAAGTAAGGGGATGGACAAATATCTATCATGCTACTGGAAGTCAAATGAAAGCTGGAGTAGCTATACTTATATCAGACAAACTGGACTTTAAAGTAAAGACAGTAACAGGGGATGAAGAAAGGCATTATATAATAATTACAAGGTATATCCATCAGGAAGTGCTAACAATTATCAATGTCTATGCACCGAATATGGTAGCGCCTAAACATATACAACAATTAATCACAAACAGAAACAATCTTATGGATAAAAATGTGCTAATAGCAGGGGACTTTAATACTCCACTTACAGCAATGGATAGATCAACTAGACAGAAAATCACTAAAGAAACAATGGACTTGAATGACATATTGGACTACATGGATCTGACAGATATATTTACAACTCTACATCCTGAGGTCATGGAATTCACTTTCTTCTCAAGTGCACATGGCACATTCTCTAAGATAGATCACATACTGGGACATAAAGCAGCCCGCAATAAATATAAAAGAATTGATATCATACCATGCTCACTGTCTGATCACAATGCTTTGAAACTTGAAATCAATTACAGGAAGAAGTCTGGAAAACCTCCAAAAATATGGAGGTTAAAAAACACCCTACTAAAGAATGAATAGGCCAATCAGGCAATTAGAGAAGAAATTAAACAATATATGGAAACAAATGAAAATGAAAATACAAAAATCCAAACTCTTTGGGATGCGGCGAAGGCAGCCCTAAGAGGAAAGTACATGGCACTCCAGGCCTACTTCAAGAAATTAGAAAAAGAGCAAGTGCAAAATCTAACAGCGCACCTACAGGAACTAGAGGGAGAGCAACAAAAGCATCCCAAAACCAGTAAAAGAAGAGAAATAATAAAATTCAGGGCAGAAATAAACAATATAGAAACCAAAGAAACAGTTGAACAGATCAATGAAACCAAGAGTTGGTTTTCTGAAAAAATAAACAAAATTAACAAACCTCTAGCCAGGCTTCTCAAAAAGAAAAGAGATAGCACTCAAATAGACAACATCATGAATGAAAATGGACTTATTACAACCAACCCCTCAGAAATACAAGCAATTATCAGGGAATACTATTAAAAATTAAATGCCAACAAATTGGACAACTTACAAGAAATGGACAGATTCTTAAACACACACACACTACCAAAATTCACACAGGAAGAGATAGAAAACATGAACAGACCCATAACTAGTGAAGAAATTGAATCAGTTATCAAATATCTCCCAACAAATAAGAGCCCACGACAAAATGGCTTCCCTGGAGAAATTTACCAGACATTTACAACAGAATTAATATCCATTCTTGTCAAGCGATTCCAAAAATTAGAAATCGAAGGAAAACTTCCAGACTCATTTTATGAAGCCAACATCACTTTGATTCCCAAGCCAGACAGAGACCCAACAAAAAAGAACTACTGGCCAATATCCTTGATGAACAGAGATGCAAATATTCTTAACAAGATACTTGCAAATCGAATTCAACAGTACATAAAAAGAAATATCCATCATGATGAAGTGGGATTCATTCCTGGGTTACAGGGCTGGTTCAATATTCACAAATCAATCAATGTCATACATCACATTAACAAAAGAAAAAATAAAAACCATATGATCCTGTCGATAGATGCAGAAAAAGCATTTGATAAAATACAGCATCACTTCTTGATAAAGACCCTCAAGAAAGTTGGGATAGAAAGAACTTACCTAATACCATAAAAGCCATCTATAAGAAGCCCTAAGCTAACATCATCCTAAACAGGGAAAAACTGAGAGCTTTCCCCCTGAAATCAGGAACACAGCAGGACTGTCCACTCTCACCACTGTTGTTTAACATAGTGCTGGAAATCCTAGCATCAACAATCATATAACAAAAGGAAATAAAAGGCATCAGATTTGACAAAGAAGTCAAAGTTTCACTTTTCACAGAAGACATGATACTCTACATAGAAAACCCGACAGACTCCACCAGAAGCCTACTAGAACTGATCCATGAATTCAGCAAAATTGCAAGGTACAAAATCAACATTCAGAAATTGATTGCATTTTTATACACCAACAATGAAGCAACAGAAAAAGAAATCAAGAAACTGATCCCACTCACAATTGCACAAAAAAAAAAACATAAAATGCCTAGGAATAAATCTAACCAAAGATATAAGAGATCTGTATGATGAAAACTATAGAAGACTTATGAAGGAAATTGAAGAAGACACAAAGAAATAGAAAAACATTCCATGCTCATGGATTGGAAAAATACAGTTAAGATGTCATTACTACCCAAAGTAATCTACACATTCAATGCAATCCCAATCAAAATTGTGCCAGCATTCTTCTCAAAACCAGAAAAATCTATCCTAAAATGTGTATGGAACCACAAAAGACCCTGAATAGCCAAAGTAATATTGAAGAATAAAACCAAAATAGGAGGCATCACCATCCCAGACTTTAGCCTCTACTAAAAAGCTATCATCAAGACAGTAAGGTATTGGCACAAAAAAAAGACACATAGACCAATGGAATAGAATACAGAACTCAGAATTGGACCCAAAAAGGTATAGCCAACTAATCTTTGACAAAGTAGGAAAGAGTATCCAATGGAAAAAAGACAGCCTCTTTAACAGATGCTGCTGGGAGAACTGGACAGCAACATGCAGAAGAATGAAACTAGATCACTTTCTCACACCATACACAAAAATAAATTCAAAATCGATAAAGGACCTGAATGTGAGGCAGGAAACTATCAAAACCCTAGAGGAGAAAGCTGGAAACAACCTCCTTGACCTCAACCGCAGCAATTTCTTACTTGACACATCCCCAAGGCAAAGGAATCAAGAGCAAACCTGAACTATTGGGATCTCGTCAAGATTAAAAGCTTCTGCACAGCAAAGGAAATAATCCATAAAACTAATAGGCAACCAACGGAATGGGAAAAGAGAGTTGCAGACGAAATATCAGATAAAGGGCTAGTATCCAAAATCTATAAGGAACTCACACCTGAAAAACAAACAATCCAGTGAAGAAGTAGACATAAGACATGAACAGACACTTCTCCAAAGAGGACATCCAGATGGCCAACAGACACATGAAACGATGCTCAGCATCCCTCAGCATCAGGGAAATACAAATCAAAACCACACTGAGATACCACCTCATGCCACTCAGAGTGGCTAAAATGAGCAAATCAGAGAACTCTAGGTGCTGGAGAGGATGTGGAGAAATGGGCACCCTCCTACACTGTCAGTGGGAATGTAAACTGGTGCAGCCTCTCTGGAAAACAGTGTGGAGGTTCCTCAAAAAATTAACAATAAAACTCCCCTATGACCCAGTAATAGCACTGCTGGGAATTTACCCAAGTGATACGGGAGTGCTGATGCATAGGGGCACATGTACCCCAATGTTCATAGCAGCACTCTCAACAATAACCAAAACATGGAAAGAGCCTAAGTGTCCACCAACGGATGAATGGATCAAGAAGATGTGGTTCATCTTTTTTTTTTTTTATTTTTTTATTTTTTACAAATAGTTTATTGTCAAATTAGTTTCCACATAACACCCAGTGCTCATCCCCACAAGTGCCCTCCTCCATGCCCACCCTCCTCCCCCCCACATCCACCAGTCCTCAGTTTTTGTCAGCATTCAAGAGTCTCTCATGGTTTGCCTCTCTCCTTTCCCCCACCATTTCCGCCCTTCTTCTCCCCCTTGGTCCTCTGTTAAGTTCCTCCTAATCCTCCTATATGTGCACACATATGATATTTGTCTTTCTCTGCCTGACTTATTTCGCTCAGCATAACACCCTCAAGGTCCATCCATGTGGCTACACATGGCCAGATTGTCATTGCCAGTATTCCATGGTATAGATAAACCACAGAAGATGTGGTTCATCTATACCATGGAATACTACATGGCAATGAGAAAGAATAAAATCTGGCCATGTGTAGCCACATGGATGGACCTTGAGGGTGTTCTGCTGAGCGAAATAAGTCAGGCAGAGAAGAACAGATACCATATGTTTTCACATATAGGAGGATTAGGAGGAACTTAATGGAGGACCGTGGGGGAGAAGAAGGGGAAAATGGTGGGGGAGAGGGAGGGAGGCAAACCATGAGAGACTCTTGTACACTGAGAGTGGACTGAGGGCTCATGGGGGTGTGGGAGCTGGGGGGTTGATGGGAATGGAGGAGGGCACTTGTGGGGATGAGTGCTGGGTTTTATATGGAAACCAACTTGTCAATAAACTATTAAATAAATTTTAAAAATAAAGTAGAAAAAATTAAATAAAAATATTTTAATAAAAATTGGGACTAAGAAAAAATATCTGAGAGGTAAAATCCATGAATCTTACTAAAAGTTGGAGATGGAAAGTTGAAGAAGAAGTTAAGGATTGTTACAGATTTCCAAGTTTAATGTCCACATAATCAACTGACAGAAAGAATCTAGGAGAAGAAGCAGGCTATGTTGGTGTTTTATTAAGATGATGTGGGCAAAACATGCCAAGTTTAGTCTTGAATAGTTTGCCTCTCATGTAACCTGTCAGAAACCTAGTTCCACATTTTAATGCATGGATAAATTTTAGCAAGAGTTAGTACTGGGTATATAAATCACCAGTAAACAAATGATAGATAAACAAAGAATTCAAGAGATAGGATTTCAGAAAGAATTAAATTTTCTACTTTACATGTGATATCTGCATTATTTCTTTTTATTCATGATCCTGGTTGTTTTTAGAAAATTTGGGGAGAGAAAAATATCACATTTATTTTCAGTTTGGGGGGATAACAGAAGAATAAACGAAATTCTACAGAGTATGTCATATGAGAAGTGTTAAGACAAAAACAGAACACTAAAATTTATGGGGCGTCTAGAAAAAGAACAGACTAGAAAGAGCCAAAAGAGCAACTGTTAGAGAACAGGAAGTGGTTTTTAACTTTATTTGTACATATCAAGATGATCAATGATACTCTTCTTGCCTCCACATTGATACATTTTTAAATGCAAGTCCATATACTATGTGCTGTAATGCTTAGATATAAGATACCCTAGGAAAAGCGAGTGGAATGATGGTAGAGGTTTATCTGTGCTAAGCTGATTCCCATGGCATTTCTCCATGATGAATCTAGTAGCAATTCTCTGCTAGCACAGATTCTGCGATTTTTGCTGCTTTCTCTAACGAACTCAACATCTTTCTCAGGCATTACAGTCATCATGCAAAATGTGTAGATGGCTCTTTCACTGCTAAGTGTAAGTTATTAAATATTTACTAAGTGCTGATCCAGTCTAACCATGGCACAATCTGCCTCTACAGAAAATTAGTCTAAGGAAGATGTGAATGCCATCGGCTAGGTGAGCTCTGGAAATGTATTACAAGGTCACAGAGCTTTTTTTTTTTTTTTTTTACTGGCAGTAATTTGCAGACAAAAAAACTCTTATTTTCATCAGTATTTATTTAGACTTTTCGAACATAAATATTAGGAGGCAAGGGAATAAATAGTTAGAATTTATGATGACTTCCAGTATGTGGATTCCTAACTATGTTAGAAAATCTTCTACCAAATTCTAAGTTCATACCTCATTCATCTTTGTTGCCCGCACTTAGTGTCTGACACAGTGTTTTGGAAATGATAGACACTCAATGAAATGTACTATGCTGAAGTTATTGTATTATTTTCAGGCACAATATTTCTCCTATCTTATGGCTTAGAAGATACAGGTTGCAAGCGTTACAATTTTTTCACTATTTTTATTGTATTTTTATCCCTCAAGTCAGCTGTTATACTAATTCAAATATTGATCTTCCCTGATTTACTAAAGTGGGGCCTCATAACCTGGGGAAACACTTACTGAAAAAGACCTGACTGAGGACCCCTCGCTGTATCCAGGATTCTGTCAGTTATGCAGTTGAGCAGCTGTCCTCCTTGGTCTCATAAATATTTAATCTACCAATAATCTGAACCAATTTTATAAGGAAAAGGGGTAATATTCATTTTGCTTCCTCCCAATCTCTGTGAAAACTTTTCCTTTTTTCTGTATTGTTTTCCTTGTTCACCACCACCCTTCCTCATCCAGAGGTCAGTCTTTGTACCCTATCAAATTTTCTAATCCTGACTCTTTGACATTGTATTCTTTATAAAGAATTCACAAATATTTTTAAGTGATAGTAATTCTTAAGATAATTTGCATTCAGTGGACATTTTAGGGTGGAGGTAATGTACTACTTCTGCTTTTCTGCTCTGCTATTTCCTGACAGAATGAAAAAGAACACAGAGGACAGTAAAGAGAGAGTGTTAACTCTTGGGAGTCGAGTGGAGATGTGAGAATGGAGAGTGACAGGTGAGATTTTCAGAGAGGGTTAAGAAGAAAAACCAAGTGCTACTGAAAATGAGCCCATATGCCAACTTTCCTGTATGTGCCTTAAGTGTGCTTGCTACTTTATCTTTAAACAATATTTTGTAACTTTCAACGTTTCTTAATGTACACTTTCTCTTTCTGCTTATAAAACTCTGATGTTGCATAAAATAAAATAATGCAGTCCTGGGGCGCCTGGGTGGCTCATTTGGCTGAGCGATTGATTCTTAATTTCATCTCCGGTCATGATCTAAAAGACAAGAGATTGAGCCCCTTGTTGGGCTCTGCTCTGAGTGTAGAACCTGGTTGGGATGCTCTCTCTCTCCCCCTCTCTCTCTCTGACCCTTGCATATGCTCTCTCCTTCTCTCAAAATAAACTTAAAAAAAAAATAATGCAGTCTTGATCTAATTAACTGCTAATATGTTTTATATATATATGTAAATATATTATATATAATTAATTATAATATATATAATATATAATTAAATATATATATTTATATATATGAATATATTAAATACATAATATATATAATTAAATATATATAGTAAATATATTATAATATATATAATTAATTATAATATATAATATATATAATTAAAAATATATATTTTATATATAATAAATGTAAATATATTATATATAAATGTAAATTTACATATATGTGTAAATGTATATATACATTATATATATATATATACACATTTTTTTTCCTAATGAAGTTCCTTTAGATATAAAACTCATATTGCTTGGTTTAAGAAATTAAAAATCTTTTCTGGGCTTAAGTTCCAGCTCTAAAATAAAAGGATACACCTAGGTCCAACCTGGTGCATGACTGGCAGTCATGGACTATGCTGCAAATGACTTTTTTGTTAAAGACATAAAAGCTGTAAAATTTTGAGACATTTTCAGGATGGCACTTAGGAAAATGTTAACATTCTTTTGTTTTTAGTGTATAGATCTTTGTTTGCCTCAGGAATAGAAGAGTGGAAAGAAAGAGAGCACAAAGCAAATAACCTTATTTGGAATCACTTCTGCATTGCAATGAAAGTCTTCCTTTTCAAACTGGCATAGACTTATTTTAATCTAAGAAACCTTTATTGATGTTTATTGAAATAGAACAGCTAAAACTAATATGTTTCTTATGAGATAATGCAAGACACACTTGGGAGTATGTGGAGGAAGTTTTCTGAATTTGGAAATAAGTGTTAGCTGTTATGTACTGAAACAAATCTAAAACTGTAAATTCTGATTCCTGTTTCAGAATCCTCTATTGTAGGTCATATCGCAACCCTGGTACAATGTTTCTTTCTAAAAGCTGGCCAAAAATAGATGAAAAAATTTAACTGAAACATATAGTTCTTTATAGATGTTATTTTTCCAAGTAATGTTTAGGAGTACCTGAGTTAGTTATGGCCAAGAACTAAAATACAACTTGGAAAAAATTTTGCATTTTTATGTTTTATAAGTAGTAACCCAAAAATGATGAGTTAAATTACAGTGGCAGCCACATAAGCAGTCATTCCTAGAACCAGAAAACTTTTATTCTTTTTTATTCTAGGGGAATTTAGTAGAAATATACTACTTCAGAAGCAAAAGACACCGTTCAAAGAAACATCCTTAAAATTAAGGTCATATCTTCTCCAAATAGAGTTATCTCTGAAAAGCATGTTTGGTGTAGAAGAGTAAGAGGGTGACAGTTAATGGATAATTTTTTATGGTACTTTGGAATCTAAAAGGCATAGTGACAAACTCCTCCAGACAACAGTTGTTGTTGGTTATAGGTATGCATCACAGCAATAGTATTAATAATGCCTACATGAACAATAATACCCACTGTGCTTCCTTCTTTTTTTAAAAAATTTTAATATGTATTACTTTTCAGAGAGACAGAGACAGAGAGCAAGCAGGGAAAGGGCAGAGAGAGAGAGAGAGAGAGAATCTGAAGCAGGCCCCAGGCTCTGAGCTGTCAGCAGAGAGCCCAATTCAGAACTTGAACTCATGAACTGTGAGATCATGACCTCAGCCAAAGTCAGACACTTAACTGACTAAGCTACTCAGGCGCCCCTGTGCTCCCTTCTTATACAAAAAATAATGATAAAGAACATACTATAAAAATTCAAATATGCTAACTGTCCACTTACTGGATTTCTTACAGATTGTTTCAGGTTGTATTTTCTAAATGCATGGCAATTCCAAAAGAAAAGGAGAGAGAGTGAAGTGGGGGGGGGGGGGTGAGAGGGTGGAAGGGGAAGTCAACCTTGTAAAATTTCATCAATACTTTGAACTGGTATCATAAAAATCAAATAGGCAGAACTGAATTATTATGAAGAAATCAGATAGCATTTAGAAGGCATTTCTCTTTATATTTACTATGGGCAAAACAAACATTCAGTCATACAGACAGCTGGGCTGCGAGGACCATGGAAATTGTTACCAGTTCATAGAGCCCCAGAAATAAAAAATAAAGAAATAAAAACAAGCATGATATAGAGAGAAAGCACTGTAATCTCTGGAAGAGGAAAATGGGCCCTGTGATAACTGGCAAGAGATAAAATTGTCATTGTAGGGAATCAAGCAGTCATTCATCCTTTTAATAAATATGTATTAAACACTTCCTGCATGCCAGAGACTATCCTAATGTTAGGAATACAGAAGTGAACCGGGGCGCCTGGGTGGCTTAGTCGGTTAAGCGTCCGACTCTCGCTTAGGTCATGATCTCGCGGTTCGTGGGTTCGAGCCCTACGTCGGGCTCTGTGCTGACTGCCGGCTCAGAGCCTGGAGCCTGTTTCAATCTGTGACTCCCTCTCTCTCTGACCCTCCCCTGCTCACGCTGTCTCTCTCTCTCTCTCCTAGAAATAGATAAAACATTAAAAAAAAATTTTTTTAAAAAAAAGAAGTGAACCATACAACATCATTGTTCTCAGAAACTTAATCTAATGAGGAGAGCCCAATGGAAAGCGGATCAATAAATAAATACATAACATATTGTTAGTCATTTTACGTGTTATGGGAAAAAAAGTAGATTAAGGAGTTGGAGAGTAAAGTATATTCTAAGTGAAATGATTAAAAAGGTGTCTTTCAGGAAATGATATTGGAGGGGCACCTGGGTGTCTCAGCTGGTTAAGCCTGTTTCTTGATCTCAGAATAGGTCACGATTTTATGGTTTGTGAGATGGAGCCCTGCGTCAGGCTCCACCCTGAGCATGGAGACTGCTTAAGATTCTCTCTCTGCCTCTCTAAACAAACAAACAAACAAACAAGCAAACTTTAAAAAAAAGGAAATGATAGTAGACACAGACCTGAATGAAATGAAGAAGGGATCTACATAAAGGTGCAAGGGAAGAGCATTTCAAAAAGAGGGAAAACCAAATCTATACTCCTAAGATGACAAGGAGTGTGGTAGGAGACAGCATCAAAGATGTAGACAGGGACAGATAATGGAGACATCTGTCATTTATTCTAAGTGTGATGGAAATCCACTGGAGAGTTGTGAGCAGAGGAAAACATGACTTTATCATAAGACTGATGGTTTTCTGACTGGAGAGTGCATTTTTAGAATGACAACAGTGGAGGAAAGAAACCAGTTAGTTAGCTACTGCAGAAATCAAAGAATAATGGCCAGAACTGGAAGGGTGTCTGTGGAGCTGTGGTGGGACATGATGGGATTCTGAATATACCTTGGAGGTCGAGTTTATTTTTGCATATGTAAAATTAGAATGAAACTAATAATGATGATCAGAACACGTGAGCTATCACTATACAATCACTTTCCTTCTTTTTCTTCCTGGGCAAACACCTAGACTACACTTCCAATGTGACTTGCAGTTAGGTGGGATCATGTGACTGGAGAGTGGCCAATGGAATAAGGATAGAACTAGCCTAAGCTCCTACAGCAGCCCCCGTGTAGTCTTCCGTGTGTTGATACTCTTTCCTCACCCATCACAGGGTGCAGAGGACTCCAAGAGAAGGAGATGGACACTCTCTAATTCTGGTAGTAATGATAGTATAGTAAATATTTTTATAAAGCTGTCAGGCATTGTACTATGTTCATGTACATTAAGTCATTTGAAACTTCTGAGGGCGCTATGAGAAAAGTGCATCATTATCCCCATTCTATACATAACAGTTATCTCCAAGTGAAAATCTTTGGTAGCTGAAGTGTTAGACATGGAGTTTAAGCAGTGGAGCCCAGTGGCTAGGGGTGTGAACCACAGAGTCACACAGACATGAGTTCCAATCCTGGCTCTGCAGATTACCAATAGTATGATCTTCTGCAAATTATTTACCTTTCCTGGTTCTTGGCTTTCTTATACTTGTAAAATGAGGACAATGATATCTACAAAGGTAATTTTGAGACTAAAATAATTACAAGTACATTGTACAATATTTGCCAAATTTCCTTTATAAATAATAACTGGTATTATTGTTAATTGTTTTATATGATGGTGATGCCTCAAGAACAAAGTGAAGCTCAGTGATAAGATCTGAGCCAAAATGGTAAGTCTAGGAGGTCTTTCCTTCCTTCCCTTCTTCCTCCCTTCCCTTTCCTTCCTTCCTTCCATTTCCTTCCTTCCTTCCTTCCTTCCTTCCTTCCTTCCTTCCTCCCTCCCTTCTTTCCTTCCCCCTTTCCTTCCTTCCTTCCCTCCTTCCTTCCTTCCTTCCTTCCTTCCTTCCTTCCTTTTCTGTCCTTCTTCATTTCTTTTCTTTTGGAATAGCCATTCATTCAGAAAATATAAGCTGAAACAATCTGTAAGAAATAGCCAAAAAGCGGACAATTAAAATATTTGAATTTTTACAGGCCATAGTCTGTATTACCTTAATTTTTTTTAATTTAAAAAAAATTTTTTTTTATTTCTTTTTTAGGGAGCCTGAGTGCGGGAAGGGCAGACAGAGAGGAAGACACAGAATCTGAAGCAGGCTCCAGGTTCTGGACTGTCAGCACTGAGCCTTAATGTGGGGCTTGAACCCACAAACTGCAAGATCATGGTCTGAGCCGAAGTCAGACACATTTAACCGAAGTTGTCCAAGACTGTATCACTTTAAAATAAATCTGACCCACAAATAATAATCAGCTCAAAACATAACACGGGACTACATGTAGGCATCAGGAAGCCCGTGGAATACATATCCTTCCTGATGTCAACGTAACCCTTTCCTTTCCAGAATGACTTTACAGAGAGGTGTCTGGGTGGCTCAGTCCATTAGGCATCCAATTCTTGGTTTTGGTTCAGGTCATGATCTCACAGTTATTGAGTTGGAGCCCTGCATCAGGCTCTGTGCTGAGATTTTCTCTCCCTCTCCCCCTCATTTCTTCTCCACTCCTCTCTCTCTCTTACTCTCTCTCTATTTTTTTTTCTCTCTCTCCCTCTGTCTCTAAAAAATAAATAAACTTAAAAAATGACTTTACAGAAGAAAGTCTTCAAGAGAAATGTATAAGGCAGGCAAGAACTTGGAATGTGAAGTTGTCAGTGTACAAAAGTGTCCACCAGAGCCACAGCTAATGTCAGAGCTAGGCCAAGGGACAAAGTTTCAGGGTATCAAAATAAATAGATGCAGAAAATCAGCTTCTCCTTAGAATCATCTCTCTATAAGTACTTAACCTTCTATACTTTATCTATTACAGGTGATGGGTAATGAGACTCAGTGAGTTAGATCCAGAAGGAAACTGGTGATTCACTTGAATCCTATTTTCTGAATGCTTTTGAACAAGAAGGTGGTAGCCGTACCATATCAGAAATGTTCCTTCATCAAATACATTTTGGAAGTTTTGACTTAAAAAAAGTTGAACAGATATTGTTAGCCTGAAATTTTCCCCGTCCTTTATCATAGGAATATCTATAGTGAAAATTCAAGGGGATACAGCTTTTGGTATTTCTAAATTTATTTAAATATTGGTTACTGTTTCCTTATAAACAAGAAAAGTATTTTGGAGAATCTACTTAAGGGAATATTCAACAGGACCATATTGTCTGATAAAATAATAAAATAGATCAACTTCCTTGAGATGTAAATGGAACTTCTGAGAGATTCCCAGGCAAATTATCAGGCTTACTTAATGTATGCTCTGGAAATATGGGCTTGAGGTATTATGACTGCCTTAAGAGATGGTGCTTTCCTGCTCTCATGTTTTGGTTTGGCTTATGTGTGTTGAAGGGGTACATAGATGCTACTGCTTTATTCTTAACCTTTCCTTTCTCTCTGACTTAGCCTTTATTTAACCCAACATCCTAGCTGATGGCCACCAAACCTTGACCTTGCCAGAATCTCTTGAAGTGTGTGGGAATCAGAATGGCCTTTACTCCAAGAATCCAATTCTCTTTACATCAGTTCTTAAATAAATGTAATAAGCCTTGCCAATGATAAAAAATGGAAAAGTGAGACAAAATTGTAAAAGACAGAAAGTCTCTAACAGAGTCTAAAGAGGACTTAAAAATGTGATTCAGCTTGAGAAATTGAAAATTAATACAATGAAGAGAAATTGAGCAAGACGTGAAGTTTCAAATGTCAGGAGAACCTTAGAGATTAGTAAAATTAAAGAGAAATGCATGTGCAGCAAAGGGAGAGCAGAAACAATTTATAGCATGGTATGAAAATTCGATGTCAAGGTTATTTTGACCATTGTTTAAGGAATAATAAAATGAGGAACATTGGTATAACTGTGGACTCCATTTTAATGATCAAGCTAAAACAAAAGTTGAGATGTATGACTATGGGGAACAGTCAGATAGCATAAGCTCATGTGTCCATGGACTATATTTGCCAATAATATCAGTTCTGGAAGACAGAATCACTTACAATTTGATGCAACTGAAGCAAGTAACAAAAGTCATTAACAACCTAGGGTCTAATAACAAAGAGAAAAAAGCATAACAAAGCATGTTATCTGAAATCTGATCAAGGAACAGGTCAAGAGGAAACACTGAAAGTCTAAAAAATAAAAGATAACTTCTGGAAAACTTTTCAATGAGGATCAAACTTTGCTTATAATGTTCTGCCTAAAGGAAAGCCTATCTAGGAGGACCACAGAGGACAAATCTCATCATTATTTCCACTACGTGGAATACTGTTTCTTCCCAAGTACCCAATGGGCCAGGATCTCCGGGCTTAAGGGCTGCCTTCTCAGCAGAGGTGAGCTTGGCTACTCATAGCCTCTGAGAAGTTTCTTCCCCTCTGCCACAGCACTTATTTTCTCATTAAACTGTTAACTACTTGAAGGCAAAGTCTTTTACTTTTCACATTTTACATACCTGGCAACCAACACAGAGTAAAAGTTCTTAGTAGGTACTTAATAAATGAGTAGTAATAGAATGGGAAAAAAATGAATGAATGAACAATATAAAGGTTACCAGAATCCAAGTTAGACTGTGGGGAACATGCAAGCTGTGCTAGCTTTGAAAACAGAATACAATCTGGGGCACCTGGATGTCTTAGCCAGTTAAAAGTCTGCATTGAGCTCAGGTCATGAAATCATGGTTCATGAGTCTGAGCCCCGCATTGGGCTCTGTGCTGACAACTTAGAGCCTAGAGCCTACTTCAGATTGTGTCTCCCTCTCTCTCTGCCCCTCCCCTGCTCACACTTTGTCTCTCTCTCTCAAAAATAAATATTAATAAAAATAAAATAGAATGCAATCAAAGTCCAAAACTCAAATTTTTATGTAGGCAACTAGAATTCTTTTTTCTTTTCCTTATTTCACTTGAAATACTACAAAACAGCTAAAGCAACTAAGCAGTTTTAAATAATGTGTCATTTCCATACCTTCTCAACATTCACTTTAACTATGTTAGAACTTAAATTTTTAAAAAATTCCAATTTCAATTAGCTTTATAAAATCAGTGATTTATTTTAATGCCTTTAGGTACAGTAATTAAAACATCATCTCTGATTAAGGATCTCACAGGGGAGGGAGGAATACACACTGGTTAAGTATATGTCCTCTAAAGATAATTAGTCTAAACCTGGATCTACCAATTAATGATCAATTTTTGACTAATTACTTAGCCTATTTATGCTGCCATTTTTTCATGTGGAAAAATAATAATAATGATGATAATGAATGATACCTGACACAGTTTATGCAAGGATTAAATGAGATAATACATGGAGGTGCCCGGGTGGCTCAGTTGGTTAAGCATCCGACTTCAGCTCAGGTCATGATCTCACAGTCTGTGGGTTCGATCCCCGCATCAGGCTCTGTGCTGAGAGCTCAGAGCCTGGAGCCTGCTTCAGATGCTGTGTCTCCCTCTCTCTCTGCCCTTCCCCTGCTCACACACTCTCTCTCTCTCAAAAAATAAAATAAAGACATAAAAAAAATTTAAAAGGAGAAACAATAAATATCAGTACCATTTGGCTATTATATAATTAGGAAATTCAGATGTTATATTTATTACCTGGAAAACCCCAAAACTAAAATATAAAATACAAAAATTCTTGCTGAGCTGAGCTCCCTCCTCAGGGAGCTGTTCCTCTTCTCCTTTAAAAAAAAATTTTTTTAACGTTTTCTTTATTTCTGAGAGAGAGAGAGAGAGAGACAGCGTGAGCAGGGGAGGGTCAGAAAGAGAGGGAGATACAGAATCTGAAACAAGCTCCAGGCTCTGAGCTGGCTGTCAGCACAGAGCCCAACGCGGAGCTTGAACCCACAAACCCTGACATCATGACCTGAGCCGAAGCGGGCCGCTTAACTGACCTAGCCACCCAGGCGCCTCAGCTGTTCCTCTTCTCGCCTTTAGCCAGCATCCACAAGATCTCTACTTTTTAGCCATGCTCTGTAAATTCCAATAAAAAGTCTGAAGAAATGCCTTCTTCTAATCTGAGTTAAGGTCTGTTGTTAGGGCACAAAACAGTGCTTTCATACTTGCGCATGTTTGTTGTGCCTCTAGTGACACTGCTTTTTTATTTAACATACGTTCTAATATATTTTTGCCCCTTTTGACCTTCTATCATCTCTGAGAGGAGATAATAAATACATAAGAGAATTTTGGTCTAAACATAATTGAGAATGGTGACCCTGTCCTCAAATATTATTTCTCCCCTTATTCCCAAATTGGATTCCTCACACCTAACTTATTTTCTTGAATGCTTCTTCAGTCCTGCCTAAGAAAAATGGGAGGCCACTGTCATGAAGTATTAGAGGATCTAAGCCCAAGGTCCATCTTACAGCCAGAGGCCATCTTATCAGTGTCTGTCCTATTCAGCAACTGGGGCCCTCTGGTAAATGACACGAGAGTCAACACTGCCCAGACAATCCCAGATATGCACAAATTCTGAATGGGTATACAGTTTACATTCTAAATTCTCTCTATAGAAGCATTATTGTCTTCTACCCTAGTTCAGTTAGGAGCATAATATGACAAGCAGAAAATACTCATCTTTGAAACTTAGATTAAAATAATCATCTTCCTGACAAATTAGAAATAGTTTGGGGAAAACAAGATACATCTGTTTTTCTTTTATGACCTTAACTTCTTTTTCTCCAAATTAAGAATATCCATTTCACTGGGATCAATTTTAAAGAGCTCTCATGATAATCATATGAAGTAACAAAGAAAAACAAGGCTTGAAAACTTACAATGCCAGCATAGTCAAGTGGAAAGACCATCAGACTTCAAGTCCGAAAGACTAAGGTTTACAGTGACACTCTGCCGCACTTTGGGGGGATGGAACCGTAACTGGGGCATGCTTCCAAGCCATGTGAGCCTCATCTATTAGAAGAATGGGTTAAGGTCTTATGATGGCTAAATGAGAAGTACTGGAAGCATCAGGTAAGGCTCCTAGAACACAGAATGCATCCACTAGCAGTCGACTCTTATCTCTTCCTTTAAAACAAGTTAAACTATTATACAATTGTTAAATATATATTTTATTATGTAAGTATAACAAGAGTATAAATGCATGACCTTTAGTGGATATGTTTTATTCTAATATATCATTTGAAATTATCCTATCAGATCATTCCGTTTGTGTAAGTCCCTAATTTACTTTGTCACATTTTCTGGGCAAAGCAGAAAATCTAATTTCCTTTTTAGATTTTGTTTTTCTATAAACACATTATAAAAAATTCTTCCTATTACTTCTTTTCAGTTCCTACACTGCAATCAATTTTAGTGTTTTTCTTTGACCCATATGTAGAACAAAGCCTACCTACACAATGCTTTAGAGACTGTATCCACAAATTCCCTAGAATCTTCTGTCATAGTATTTCCTAAAATTCCTCTCAGGTGCAAAGCACATTGTAGATTTTTTTTTCTTTTCACTCCTTTCATGAGATCCTAACTTTTCTTATTTTATCCATGGATTCTTGATGTGCTAACAGTTAAAGGGAAGGCAAAATATAGTGTTTTATTGAACAAGATTTCCTGAGCTTGAAATGTGAAATTATTTTTGAGAAATGTATTGTTTTTCTTATAAAGATATTCAAGGTAGGGGTTGTGCTCTAACCTTCTATGGAATAGGCAACTAGAAAATTTTTCATCTTTTTTTAAGGTTTCAAAAATAATAGCATAAACACACACTGAGTTCTGTTAAAAAGAGTCATGGTATCCATTTAATTTATTCTGTGGGTTTTGAAAATACATTTAAAAACGTTTATCACAATGTATGTGATTGTGTATTCAACATATACAATATGCTTTTCAAAACCATCTTCTTTGTTTCACAGTCAACCTTGTTTCTGGTCGTGCTTATCACACCAGGAAAACTCTTTTCTTATCACCTTCAGTAGCTATACACATCAAGGAGGTAAAACACCTTGAAAATAATCACCAGAAGGCTGTATGCTTTGCAATTCTGCTTACAGTCTCTTTGAAAAGTTTCATTTAAATGTCTATATTAATGATATCTATGTGTGGGCGTCTTTTTCAATTTTGGGGCAGTTGAATGAACTTCCTTAAAAGCACTAAAATTCAAGTTCAACTGAGTTAAGGACACTAGTAAGTACAATGTGACTAGAACTTATAAAAAGGTTTTCACTTAGCTGTAGTTTGAAAACTACATAGTTTTGATGCAGGATGTTCTGTCTTGAATGTGTCCCTACTTATACAAGGAGAGCCAAATTCATGTTGTAATGTTATACATACATATTACACATATATGTTTCATAAGAAGTTGGCTCAAAATGCATGCAGGAGCCATTTCTAATTATTATGACTAGATAAGAAATGCTTTTATATTTGTTGGTAGGATTTTCCAATTATGTTTATAGTCATTACTATTAGGCAGAAACTTTAAAAATCCAAGACAAGGCCTAATTAGAATCTTGATTGGACTTGTATAAATTTATAGGCACAAGCCATAGTTGTGTGCCATACTTTCATGGAAGTTTGCAGTAATCCATGAAAGAAGGACTATGTTTCTGAAATTCTTATGAAGTTAATGTTCTATTGAATTTCACTATTTGAAGTTAAACCTAAATCATGATATGTTTTGAATATCCCAGTACAATAACAAAAAATGGTGGATTTCAAAGACAGAGGAACCAACTTTGTAATTCCAAAGTCATTAACAGTTATTGTACTTAACAAAAAATAGCTTCAGAGGCTTCACCTGACACTAGGAAGCTCTAGGTCCACACAGTTATTTTTAGGCCAAAAAAAAAAAAAAAAAGGCCAGGGATCCATTGTCTCTCTGAGTTTCTGTATTGCATGCATAATAAATTACTGTTAGTGCATGAGATATATTCCCAAGATACAGGACCACTCAGAATAACAGTTTACTGAATTTTTAAAAAAATGACTCAAAACTCTTATGATCAGTAACAGAAAGATCAGCATTATATAGAATCATAAAGTAATAACAACTTGTGAATGTTATCTGCAGGGTCATTTCAGTTGTTAATATTATATGTTGAGCAAATGTCATCCTTCTCAAGCTCAATCTAACTCCAATTGACATCAGCCAAACAAATATGAAGTTTCCTTCATTTTTTTTTCCTTTTAACAGCATTTTCTATACTGTTTTTCTTATAACTATATAATGTGTGTGTGTGTGTGTGTGTGTGTCTGTGTACTTAGCACAGCCCAACAAAAACAACCACTGTCTCATGTTTTTCATTCTGTGGCAGATTCACTCAGTCAGACAGTGGAGGGGCTCCTGGGTGGCTCAGTCGGTTAAGTGTCCGACTTTGGCTCAGGTCATGATCTCACAGTTCATGGGTTCGAGCCCTGCATCGGGCTCTGTGCTGAGAGCTAGCTCAGTGCCTGGAGCCTGTCTTCAGATTTCGTATCCCTCTCTCTCTGACCCTCCCTGCTAGTGCTGTCTCTTTCTTACTCTCAAAAATAAATTTAAAAAAATTTTTTTTAAATCAGCACAGTGGTAATAAGGATTCTTGAAGATCAAAGCCCTCCATTGACTAAGTTTTGCATTCTTGCATGCCGGCATGAATCTTACATGATAAAGTATTGGTGACAAAGTAGACCGCCCCAGCAAAGGTTGGTAGATATCTCCCCAAAACATTTCATATAAACACATACCACATATACACATTACAATAGGTCAGTAATTTTCTTTACTTTTTTTGACTCCATGCCTATAAAAAATCATTGACTTTAAACTAATGAAAATCTATATATTTGGGCAACAGGAGCTACAGAACATCAAAACAACATATTGGGCCTTTGAAGATAAAGTGAATTAAATCTAGCTCAGTGGTCTTGACATCTTTACATTAGGTTGTACTTTCTATTTGTTAATAAAAACACGAGCTCTTAGATGTGTCAACTACTTTTTTTCTAAAAGTGAAATAATTTCAATTTAGTAAATAAACAAACTATTGCTTTTGTAGTCAAAAACAATTATAAAAATGGGGAAACAATATGAGCATAATAAAATAATATTTGAGTGAATTTAGAAAGTAGAAAATATTGTTCATATTAATCCCATCCCATATATTAGAGCTTGGGTTTTGTTTTTTCAACATGAAAATTACTTTTTCTAAGCACAGATTAATGCAAGCTGGGAATTTATATGATTTGTTTTTTAAAGAAGAATAAAATTAAAATAAATGGAAGTCCCCTTCTACTTAAGCAAGCCTGAAATTCTGACATTTAATTGAACAGAGTGTTTAAGGCAGAAAGAATAGCCTTCAAATCAGTGCACTAGATTGCCAAGAGATAGATTTCGAGAGTACATCCAGATTTCTTGTCAGACTTTCCTTGTGAAAGACAAACATCACCTTCCTCATTTATTTGTATAGTACTCACTCCTTACAAGAGATCTAGAAAGAATAATACCAAGCATTGAGGATTTTTAAACATGTTTTTCAACTTGCTGTTAAGAACTTCTTTCTATCCATCAAGGAAGCATTATTCTACCTCATTTATATTTCATATGTTTATAAACTTCCTTTGGTTTTCTCAAATGCTTTTCAACAAGCTCTGAAACATTTCACTGTGAGATAATGTTCCTCTTTTGGGATGTATCACTTCCCTATCATTTCTGTTTTATTCCTGGTCTTCCTCTTTCCCATGGTGAATATTTGAAATATCATTAGAAGCTTCATGTAACATATAAAATAAATTTCTATTAACAACAGGATGTTTATCAAAAAAGCAACTAAACAACAGTCTTTTCGATAAAGGTTAATTATCAGAGTTTCATTCAAAATGCACATGGCAAAAAAAAGTTTAGAGATGAGACACAAGGACTTAAGAGTTTAGCAATAGTCGCTAGAAAATGATTCTCTTGAAGAAGATGCACAAACCAAATTTTACTTTCCATGAGGTCACACGAGATCACCAATGAATAATTATCTTAGGTCTTTTTTTCTCCTAAATTACAGTGATCTGCAATGTCACCAAATAAATTCCCTTCACATATCCAATAGGGAAGCTGGCTTGCCTATGTGCTCCCCTAACTTGCACAAGTTACCTTTCCTCAACCCTTATTTACAAAGAAAAATCTGCTGGAGCACCTGGATGGCTCAGTGGGTAAGTGTCTGACTCCTGATTTTGGTTCAGGTCATGATCTCATAATTCATGAGACTGAGCCCTTCCTTGGGCTCTGTGCTGACAGCTCCAGAGCCTGTTTGGGATTCTCTGTCTCCCTCTCTCTCTTCTCCCCTGCTCATGCTTGCACTCTCTCTCAAAATAAATAAACTTAAAATAAAAATTAAAAAAAAAAAGAAAAATTTGTTGAGAAAAGACTTACATTAAGTCAGAGAAAACACCTACTTACTCCATCATAGTTTTTTTTCAGTTATGTATACATATAAATATATACACAAAAAATAAAAATTCATAAGACATTTAAAGGGTATCATTAGATCAAAAGACATAAAATACTGGATCCCAGTAGAAAAATTTTAATCACTTTGAATAATAAATTATTTTCGTAAGTGACAAATAAAAGTAATAGTCAGAAAATCACTGTGTGATCCTCATGAGATTTTATAAATACAGAGTATATGACAGTAAGGGACCATGGCTAAAAATCACATGAGTGGTTTTAAAGATAAATGAGAAAATGATAAATTAAAAACAGACACAGAGAAATTGAGAAAAGAATTATGAAGGATCCAGAAAGTCTGACAGTCACCTAAAAATATTTTCAAAAAGAAAGAAACAATGAAGGGACCAATTAGAATATAACAAAATATTCCTCTAATTTGAAGAAGTTTCAGAGTGAAAAGACCTGGTGGATTTGTAAGAAAAAAGACCAACTTCTAGATACAACATTGTAAATTCTAAGAGTAAAGAGAAAATTCTGAAAACTTCTACAAAGAAATAAAAGTTCCCCATATAAGAAGAAGTGTTCACTAAATACGTCCAAACCATTTGAGTGAAAATTCATATAGTGACAGAGATTTTCTCAATAAAAGAAGGGTGAAAGATCATCTTCAAATTCTTAGGGGGAAATGTTTAGAATATTATTCTCCACCAAACTGTCAAGAAAATGTGAGAACAATACAGAATTAATTTGAGACTCTGGTTTTATGTCAGAATTCAGAAAATTATCATCCATGCACCATATATGACCAAGAAGGCTTGCAGGAAACTGGATAGAAAATACGAGAGTTCATTTGAAATTAACATTTGCAAGGGGCATGAGTCCATTCACAATACTGACATAGCACAAAATATTTAGAAAACTATATTGTAAATGCTACCTCTTAGTATTTAATATTTTGGAATCAGTCCAGACACAGCTTGAAAGACTTAATGTTGGAGAACAGAATAAAATGCTGTAAAGTTTGGCGACATAAAAATGGTACTGTAACTAACAAAAATTGAGGAAGAATTAAGAGTTGAAATAAAAATTGCACAATTTCTTTTTTTTTATGATGGAGATTCATTAGGCACTGTATTAATTTGACAAGTCTGTATATCATATCAAATGAATATATTACTTGAATTTTAAGAAGCAATAGAAAGAAAATCACTTAACAGTGGTTTCCTTTGGAGAGTGAGTAGCCTAGGGATGAATATTAAAGAGCAAAGAAGTCACCAGTATTTTATATTTTATTTAATCCACTACACAGTGTGAAATTTTCACCCAAGCCAATGAATCAACTCCCTACTTAATAATTTAATAAGATACATGTTAGCATAGTCTCTGAAGTCTCTTAAGATTACAAGTAGTTAAAAAATAAAGTGTAATTTTGCTTAAGCATTACAAAAGCCATAACCTTCAAAATGCCTTAAGGTCATTAATGTGTTGGATGCTAGCTTTGAATGAACAAAATCATTTAAAATTCAATGATCAAAAACACAAGCAACATTATTGAAAGTATAAATGTTGTCATTCTTTCTTTTCATTGTTATTATCGCTTGGGCCAAGTACAGAGGAGGGGCATTTCGTAAAACCCGAAACTTTTGATCTTCAGAATCATCCCAGAAATGCCTTCCCCATCAGTTTACTTTGAGGTGCCACCCTCAAAGGTGAGTAGTCCCTCCTTCTAGCCACAGTGACTAAGTAGAATACTTAGTCTACTAAGTATTCCCTCACTTAATACTTAGTACATGTATTACCTCATTTATCTATTGAATGTCATGCAAAGGGAAGAAACTAAGCATCATCAAGGAATAAATTTCATAGTACTTTCAACTGTAAAGGAACCTGCATGCTAGCTGGTATCAAATATGTCAATGTTCCTGTCTCCATAGGGGGTGATATTTTTTTGTGGAAAAGAGGTATTTGAAGTCATACAGCCTTGGGTTTGAATTACAACTTTACCTTATTGAGCTAAGAGTACCTCCATTAAGAAAATGTTTCAAGACCACACAGCTCTTGACTTTAGTTTCTTCATTTGTAAATGCAGATAATGAAAGCAACTGCTCAAGGTGTGTTATGAGTTGTAAATAAGTATGTTCTTATCTAGGATCTCCCATAATCCTTTATGTAGTGTAGAATGAGCAAATAAAAAGAATAATTATTGTGAATATTTTCACTGACATTACTAAACCTAAATACAACACGAGGCATGGACACACAGTAGCAATTTCTTTCTTGAGATATTATTAGAAAATGTTAAATTTAGATTTTACACTGCACTGTAGTGCCGCTCATATGAATTAGAGGTTTATGAACAGTTACTCATCACAGATCAGGTTTTAATGAATCACAGATAAAGGCCAAAAAACACCGAAACTTGTTTGTCATCTGAGCCCATCTTAAATCAGTGAAGAATTGCCTACTGGGTGACAACAGACCTGTGTTTTTGCTTCTTGTTGTTGTTGCTATTGTTGTTTAACTATGATTTTCTTTTAAAACTTTGTACTAGGGAATCTGTTAGATTGTCTTTTCCACCAGAGTGACATAAAGGACCAATGACGATTAACGTTCACACTGATTTTTCCGATGCTAAAGATCATACAATTCGGAGGTAATTTTGTTGAAAGAGATTATTACTCACCCACAAAACAGAATGAGATTTTCCATTTGCAACATGATTGGACCTAGTTGTGCTAAATGAAATAAGTAAGGCAGAGAAGTACAAATACAAATATGATTTCACTTAGATGTGAATATAAAAATAAACGGATATACAAACAAAAAGCAGAATCACACCTGTAAATAGAAAGAACAATCTGATGATAGCCAGAGGAGAGGAGAGAATGGACAAATGGGTGAAGGGGAGTAGGAGATACAGAATTCCAGTTATGGCATGAATAAATCAGGAGAATAAAAGGTGCAACAAAGGGAATATAGTCAGTGGTATTCTAACAGGATTATATGGTGACAGATGGTAATTACACTTGTGGTGAGCAAAAGTGTAACATATAGAGATGTTGAGTCACTATTCTGTGTACCTGAAACTGACGTAACATTGTATGTCAACTTCAATTAAAATTTCAATTAAAAAAAAGATGAAGTTTCCTATAGAAAGAGTCTGTCTTTACCAATGGCCTGAATGCATAAAAAGATGTGCTATCCAAATCTAAATTGGTTTTTTTTCTTATTTCTTACATTCCCTTATTATTATAACTCAATTCCTTTTTTGACCACATGCATCAACCAGTACACAAACCTGTTCCACTGGTGACTGGGCTCTATGAAATAGACTAAACTCAAGGAAAAGATATGATTCAGCATTTCCCCCAATAAAAACGTGGGCTATTTATAAACTTTACCTTGTTTTTACACTTTCAGTGAATTGAATAATATACATATTGACATCTAGTTTTTATAAACTGGTTTTCCCAATTATTGCACGAGGGATTTGTGGTAGATGTGCTGAAGGATAGGCACAATTAAGCCCATTCTGACCTTCCTTTATTTCATGTTGTTTATAGCCTTTGTGCTTATAGAAGATCATTTTTACTTGAGGCTCATCTGCAACTACATTCTTGCTCCCCTCCACCTCTTTGTTGTAATACAGTATCTGTTCAGTTCCACCCTGTTCAATTCATTGAGTGTCTTGAAGAATATGTCCTCATTCATTTTTTTTGGAAAGTCTAAGTTAGAGAGATTGGGACATTGTTTCTCCAAGAGCAATAATATCAGAATGATTTCTCTACTTCTCCATCCTCAGATTATTTCATAGAGACCATTATTTTATTTGGCTTCACTTCCTGGAACTTCTTTTAGCACAGACTGTCTCCCCAAATCAAAGTATTTAATTATTTACAGTAATAAGTGTTTCTAAGTAGGATTAATGTACCAGCACTCAGTCAATTCCCTAGCTCCCCAAGGATACTCTCCTCCTTACACATTGTACTTAGCTTTTACAGACTATAAAAGTATCTGTAGTTAACTATACTTGGCTCCAACTTTTTGCTGTTATGTTTTCTTCTTCCTTCATGTTTATGTTGGGTAATGAGGATATGAGCTTTTCTTAATGTTGCTGAAGTGCACTCTTCTCTACTATTTGATTGACTTGTTGGAAGAGAATCTGAGGAGATTTCAACTGAGACAGCCAACCTGATGGAAAAAACAGACCTTCTGAACAATGAGATCATCATCTTTTAGTACTGTGTACCTTTTTGCTTTCTGCATACTCTTTCCAAAATGGACAAAATGATTCTCTATTCAATGTGACATGTGGAGGAGCTGCCTTAATTACATTTCACACTTTCTTCATACATTTTTTTAGAAATGCTTAAATATAAAGAATTTACCAGTGTCAGAGAAAAAATAAAGCTTCCCTTCCTCTTTTCCAATGTTCTACTTTCTTCAGCTTTCAACCAAGACCTGAAAGTTCTGTTGTATCCGTCCCCTAGAGCTAGAACAAAAGCCTGGGAAGTCACTCTGCTTCTGCTCCTTCACTCACATTGCTCTCTTCCCGTGTTGCATTCTTGTCCTCCACCAACCAATTCTAGACCTGATTCCACCAAATAAGTCTTTCTATATTGTCACCATATTAAGCCTATCATTCTTCTCCTTCCCAAGATCCCTCTCCCTATCTTCCTTATATAATTTGTGCTCCACTGTCCACTGCTTGGGGGAATGTCTTGACCTTATGTTAAACTTTGTTTCAATGAGACAAAACTGTGTTTGTTTTTATTCACTCATCTCAATATATAAAAGAGCTGGCACATCATCAAAAATATATTGAACTTGGTTCAGAACACTTGGGTTTAACTCTTCACTCTGCCACCTGATAATGATAAAAAATTTTGGAAAATTATTTAATTTTTAGGTCTCTGTTTTCTCACCTCCAAATTAGAGATAATATTTCACATGACTGAAATCCAGTGAGGATATATGAAAAATCCTTGCAATTTGCCCAGTAAATACCCAGTGAATACTTATTCATTCTAAATCAGCACTGTGCCTCTTTTCATGCTGAGTATTTCTGTCTCTTTCAGTCCAAGTTGTAATAATTCCATTAGAAAAATGTGAGCATAAGTTATAATCCATTCCATTAGGAGATCATTATACTTGCAAATTTCTTTAAGCTTCCACCCTCTCTCCCTTGGACTAAGGGTCAGTGTGCTCTGGAACAATGGAATTAATGTTCCTAAAAAGCCTTCTTTTCTAAAAGTCTAAGAAGCATATTTTTAAAATTTGTTGAAAAAATGATGTTTTCTGTACACAGATTATCTGTACAGAACTTTTCTGTGTACTTTCAGTATGAGTACTGATTTCTTTCCTACTAGAAAGAATTTTTACACTCATCCCATCTTTCAAAGACTTCTTTGGTTCTGAATCTACAGTCTCATTTTAGGTACAGATGAACATTCAAAATGGAGCAGACTATGGTCCCTAACCTCAAGGAATTTATGCTCCAGAACAGGGGTCAGTACAGACACATGAAACGATGCTCAGCATCCCTCCTCGTCAGGGAAATACAAATCAAAACCACACTGAGATACCACCTCACACCAGTCAGAGTGGCTAAAATGAGCAAATCAGAGAACTCTAAATGCTGGCAGGATGTGGAGAAACGGGCACCCTCCTACACTGTTGGTGGGAATGTAAACTGGTACATCCCCTCTGGAAAACAGTGTGGAGATTCCTTAGGAAACTAACAATAGAACTCCCCTAGGACCCAGCAATAGCACTGCTAGGAATTTACCCAGGGGATACAGAAATGCTGATGCATAGGAGCACATGTACCCCAATGTTCATAGCTGCACTCTCCACAATAGCCAAAACATGGAAAGAGCCTAAGTGTCCATCAACAGATGAATGGATCAAGAAGATGTGGTTGATCTATACCATGGAATACTACATGGCAATGAGAAAAAATGAAATCTGGCCATGTGTAGGAACATGGATGGACCTTGAGGGTGTTATGCTGAGCGAAATAAGTCAGGCAGAGAAGGACAAATATCATATGTGTGCACGTATAGGAGGATTAGGAGGAACTTGACGGAGGAACAAGGGGGAGAAGAAGGGTGGAAATGGTGGGGGAAAGGGAGAGAGGCAAACCATGAGAGACTCTTGAATGCTGACAAAAACTGAGGACTGATGGATGTGGGAGGGAGGGGGGGATGGGCATAGAGGAGGACACTTATGGGGATGAACACTGAGTGTTATGTGGAAACTAATTTGACAATAAACTATTTGTAAAAAAATAAAAATAAAAATAAAAGAAAAGAACAGGGGTCAGTAAACTTTTTCTAAAAAGGTGAGATAGTAAATAGTTTAGGCTTGTGGACCATATAGTCCCTGTGGCAACTACACACCTCTACTATAGCAGTGTGACAGCAGGCAATAATAATACATAAATCAATGGGCATGCCTGTGTGTCAGTAAAACTTCACTTTGGTAACAACAAGTGGCAGACAGCTAGCCCATTGCTCTAGTTTACCAATCCCTATTCTAAAATATACAACCAAATAATGACCATTGCTTTCATTGTTAAAATCCATATTTGATTTTTGAAGAATATGGAAATGAACTTACTTTGAAGTATCATTCTCAGGAAATATTCACCAGAAGTTAAGGCAGTTATGGTTAAGTATAAGGGCAGAGTGGAAAATAAAATTGAGAGAAAGGAAGAACAATATCCCAATGCACAAAAGTATATTCTAAATTTTGGAAAGTACTTAAATTCAAAGATTTCTTTCTGAAAGATGTGGTACACACACATACACACTAGAAAATCATTCAGCCATAAAAAAGAATAAAATCTTGCTATCTGTGACAACATGGAGGGACCTAGAGGATATCTGAAATAACACAGATAAAGACAAATACCATATGATTTCGCTTTTACATGGAATCTAAAAAGCAATACAAATAAATAAACAGAACAAAATAGAAACAGACTCACAGATACAGGAAAAAAAAAACTGTTGGTTACTAGACAGGGAAGGGGTTAGATGGGTGAGTAACAGAGGTGAAGGGGATTAAGAAGTACAAACTTCCAGTTATAAAATAAATAAGTCACAGGGAAGTTATGTACAGCATAGGGAATATAGTCAATAATGTAACAACTTTGTACAGTGACAGATGGTAACCAGACTTTTCATAGGAATCATTTCATAATGTATAAAAATATTCAATCACTATGATTTATATCTGAAACTAATAGGATATTTACTATATATCAATGACATTTTAATAAAGAAAAGGATCCCTTCCCCCTACCACAAATCTCTGTCTCTATTTTTCTGTCTCTCATAGCTCTCTAGTGTTTGAAGTGAATGTATAGTATATCCCATCCTTGACTCAATAATAAAACTTGTGAATTAATCCTTCACATTTTATTTGGATATATCCTAAATGAAAAGATGGCTATAGTGTCATAATTTTTATAAGCTTCTTTGCCTGGCTGAGTATATATACAGAACTGCCTCAGATATTTTTGAGATCTTAACAAAGGATCTTTTAGCAGCACCCTTGAGATCTGGACCCTTAAATCCTGTTTTACTGGCAAAAGCCTGGATCTGACATTTTCCCTGAGTCTAGTTCATTCTTTGAAAATCTTCCATGAGAGACCAGTGATAAGAATCAGTGTCATTTTTGAACCTGAAAAACTTGCTCAAAAATGTTTGTCTATTCAAATTCTATTTGAAAATTAAACAATTTCTTATTTAGTTTACACACACACACACACACACACACACACACACACACACACATATATATCGATAGCATCACTTTGATAGATAACATCACTTTCAGCTTAAATAACAAGATAGTACTTTCAATATCCTTTCTGAAAATTCCCTCGGAAAATTTATTTTTTTCTATTTTCCATGTTACCACAAATTATGGTCCAAAGTTATTGCCAAACTTTACTCTACTACATAACTCAGTTCACCTTTTCTCTAGCCTCTGAGAAAAGCTGCCTTCCTGTCCTTCTGACTTTCACTAGCAACCTCTTGAGACCAGTATAAATTCAGCCTTACCAGATTCAGAGCCAACATCACATATTTCAGGTTTTCCTTTAAGTGTCACTCTACTTCCAGTAACAAATTCTGTTCCTATTAGCTAGTGAGGCATAAAAAGCATCCCAAAATTCAGTGGCTTACAACATCATTTATGCCAATTATATCTCAATAAAAGTAGAAAAAGCAACAATCATTTTTCATCTCTCATGGTTTATAAACTGATTTGACTCAACCAGACAAGTCAGATCCACTGACTTTAGGTAAGCTGAGTCATCCAGGGGTGCTTCTAGGCTGGAATACCATGATAATTTAAAAGTAGTTACAAAATCTGCACAGGCCTAACAGATGGTGAAATAAATTCCCTCATTTGATGTGCAGTGAAGAAAAAACTGGGAGCCATCTTAATTTAACTATATGTCAGGTCCTGCTCTCAGGTACTAGAGATGCAAAGGTAAAAAAAGAAAATCCTTGTCTTTTGTGAGGTTACAGTTTAACTAGGGATACAGAAGAACCCCCACATATAAATAAAACATGTAAGTTAGATAGTGGTAAGTATTATGGTAATATAAGAGTAAGTATGTAAGAGCTTTAATACTTTTTTTTTTAATTTTTTTAATGTTTTATTTATTTCTAGGAGAGAGAGAGAGCGTGAGCAGGGGAGGGTTAGAGAGAGAGGGAGTCACAGACTGAAACAGGCTCCAGGCTCCGAGCTGGCAGTCAGCACAGAGCCCGTCGCGGGGCTCAAACGCATGACCCGCGATATCATGACCTAAGCAAAAGTCGGACGCTTAACCGACTAAGCCACCCAGACGCCCCCAGAGCTTTAATAATTTTTATTTGATTTCTTAATTTTCATTCCAGAATAGTAAAAATACAGTGTCACATTAGTTTCAAGTGTACAATATAGTGATCTATTCAACAATTCTATATATGACCTGGTGCTCATCATAAGTGTACTCTTAATCTTCTTCATCTATTTCACCCGTTCTCCCACTGACCTCCCCTCTGGTAACCATCTGCTTGTTCTTTATAGTGAAGAGTATGCTTCTTGATTTGTTTCCCTTATTTTCCGTTTGTTAATGTGTTTTGCTTTTTAATTTCATGTATCAGTGAAATCATGTGGTATCTTTCTCTGACTGACTTATTTCACTTAGTATTATACTCATTAGCTCTACCCAAGTTATTGCAAATGGCAAGATTTCATTCTTTATGACTGAATATTATTCCTGTGTTTACACACACACACACACACACACACAAACGACATCTTTTCTTCATTTATCTATCAGTGGACATTGGGCTGCTTCCATAATCAGGCTATTATAAATAATGTTCCAATAAACATAAGGGTGCATGTATCTTTTCAAATTAGTGTTTCTATATTTTGGGAGTATATACCCACAAGTGCAATTACTGGCTTATGTGGTAGCTCTAGTTTTAATTTTTTGAGGAATAAGGGCCCTAATATTTAACACAGTTCTAGGGAAAATCACAAAGAGGTATTTTATTTGATTAAAGACTTGTAAAAAGATCAGTAACATCACCAAGATGGTGATATAGTCCATTCTGACTTCACTCCCCCTCACAAAAAAAGCTAACATTTATACAAGAACAAGACACCACTGAGAGAATCCTAGAACACGGGGATGAGGCTAAAGCAATCTCCTGTACCTCAGAGACCAAGAGAGGCTCTCTATCCACATTAGAAGGGTAAGAGAAGCAGCTACACATTGACCCCATTGATCCTCTCTCAGGATAGCACACCTCCATGCCTAGAGGTCTCCTCTGAGCTTCTGGAACTTCCAGTGGGAAAATAAAACCTAGAGGGAACAACCAGCTCCCCACCACAGCAGTGAGGGTCACACTGCAAGAGCCCTTACTCTGATCACACACAACAGGGACTGCAGGGAAATCTGCAGAGCATTGTCACTGGGAATCTCACAGTGATGGAGAAGTGGGGAAGGGTTTGCAAGAACCAGCACTCAGATCTTGGGAGACTGAGTTCATACCTGCTGTGCCCAAGTAGTAATCCCATCTAGCAGATTTGCTCATCTGCAGAACCAAGTTAGAGGGCACACACTGACTAGGAAATCTGGTGGGATACATATCTGCCTGATTTGGAACCTGAAATGCTCAGTTTTTCTAGCCCTAGATCCTGGATTGCCTGCATTCAAGTAAGGTGTTGAGTCACAGCACCTGCTGTGGAGACTGCCTTCTAGCCTCACCTATGCAGATAGGTGGGTGACAATTCCTAGATGTTGTACAGCTCAGTGGCGCTTAAGCGAAGAGGTAGGCAGACAGAGCAGATTGCCCCCACAGCAAAGCCAGGGTCAGTTGGAGAAGCTTCCCATGATACACACAGGTGAAGATATGAATTCACTGTCAAGGCTGAGTGTAGCTCCCAGCTGTCCTTCAGAAACAAAGGCAGGATGAGGACTTAATCAAACAAACAAAAGCTGAGCAAGTTCATTACCCACAGACCTGCCTTATAAAAAATGCTAAAGGAAGTTCTTCCACTAGAAGTAAAAGAATAATAATTAAAATAAAAACACAAAAAGGTAGTATAAATCTCACTGGTAATGGTAAACATATAGTCATAGTTAGATTCTGCAATATGGTTATAGTGCTGCATAACTCATATCTCCAGTTCAAAAGTTACATAAGAAAGAACATTAAAAAACCCACCTCATAATACAATAATTTGTTATAGTTACACAATATAAAAACTATAAACTGTAAGAGTAATAACCTGAACTGCGAGAGGGAGAAAAAGCAAGTGTAAAATATATAAATTCTATTGAGGTTAAGTTATAATAGGTTTAAAATAGAGTGTTATCAAATATTTTATGTAATAAGCCTCATGGAAATCACAAAGGAAAATCTGGTAGTAATTATACAAAAGAACATGACAGAGAAGTCAAAGCATATGTATACTAAAAGATATCAAAACACACACACACACACACACACACACACACACACAACAGGATTAAAAAAATAGGGAATAACAAATCTATAAACAGAAAACAATTAAGAAAATGGGAATAGTAAATCCTTAACCTATCAATAATTACTTCAAATACAGACAGATTAAATTGTCCAATCAAAAAGCAAAGAATGATAGAACGGATAAAAAACAAGATCCAACAATATACTGCCCTCAAGAGACTCACTTTAGTCTTCAAGACACACATAGACTGAGAGTGAAGAAATGGAAAAAGACATTTCAAGCAAATGGTAACAAAAGATAAAAACTAAGTTAAAATAAACAAACAGTGGTAGCTATACTTATAGTGGACAAAATAACCTTTAAACTAAAAATGATGAAAAGAGGCAAAGAAGATCATTATATATGATCAATATACATATACAGACTGATAGAGTCAATTCATCAAGAATATACAACAACTGTAAATATTTACGAGTTCAGTATTGGAGCACATTAATATATAATACAAAATGAAGCAAAAAAGAGAAATATGTATAGTACAATAACAGCTGTGGACATTAGTATCACACTCTCAACAATGGATATGCCATTCAGACATAGAATCAATAAGGAACAACAGAATATTTGAACAACACTACAGACCAAATGTACCTAACAGACATATACAGAACATTCTATCCAAAACAACAGATAACACATTCTCCTCAAGTGCATATGGAATGTTTTCTAGGATAGACGATATGTTATATCACAAAACAAGTCTTAACAAATTGAAGAAGACTGAAATGATAGTATCTTCGAACACCATGGCATGAAACTACAAATCAGTAACAAGAGGAAAACTGGAAAATTCACAAACACATGAAAATTAAACAACACGTTCCTAAGCAAGCAGTGGATCAAAGAAATTAAAGAGAAAATGGGTGAGGGGCATTAAGGAGGACACTTGTTGGGATGAGCACTGGGTGTTATATGTAAGTGATGAATCACTAAATTCTATTCCTGAAATCATTACTATACTATAAGTTAACTAACTTGGATTTAAATTTATATATATATACATATACATACATATACATATACATACATATATATACATATATATGTATATGTATACACATATATATAAATATATATACATACATACACACACATATATAAAGAATTTTTTCAAAGAAAGTGAAGAGAAAATTAAAAATGTTTTTCAAGACAAAATGAAAACAAAACATACCAAAACTTATGTGATACAGCAAAAGCAGTCCTAATAGGAAAGTTCCTAGTAATAAATTTTTACATTAAGAGGCAATGAAGAGCCCAAATAAAAAAATCTAACTCTATGCCTTAAAAACTAGAAAAACTGCAAACAGCTCAAAGTTAGCAGAAGAAAGTAAATAAAAGAGAGAAAAAGAAGTAACCAAACTAAGACGTGGTTCTTAGAAAAGAAACAAAGCTGGCAAACACTTAACTACACTGATCAAGGATAAAAAAAGAGAGAAAGGACCCAAATCAACAAAATTATCAATAAAAAATGAGAGTTAGCAACTGACACCATAGAAATTCAATACCAGATCTTAAGAGGCTATTATATTGAACAACTGGACAACCTAGAAGAAATGGAAGATGCTTAGAAACATGCAACATACTAAGACTTAATCAGGAAGAAATAAAAAAAATATGAATGGATCCAAGGATATTGGATCAATAAGAAAAAATCTTCCAATAGCAACAACAAAAAGCCCAGGAACAAATGGCTTCACTGGGGGATTTTACCAAATATTTAAAGAAGAATTAACACCAAACCTTCTCAAAGTCTTCTAAAAAAAATCAAAGAAGAAGGAACATTCCAAAACTCATTTCACAAAGCCAGCATTATCCTGAGGCCAAAACCAGTAAGACAAAACTAGAAAACTACAGGCCAATAACCCTAATGAATACAAATGCAAAAATTCTCAGCAAAATACCAGCAAACCAAAT
Source organism: Proteles cristata cristata (assembly GCA_017311185.1). Lineage (NCBI taxonomy): Eukaryota > Metazoa > Chordata > Mammalia > Carnivora > Hyaenidae > Proteles > Proteles cristata. The sequence goes on along the minus strand of JAESUZ010003900.1, from coordinate 345,722 downwards.
TAAGTAGCATCTTAAAAGGATCACTCATCATCATCAAGTGGAAGAGATTCTGCTTCTTGAGATACTCTCTCTCTGCGCCCCTCTCACCAACTTGTGTTCTTTCTCTCTTTCACACTCTAATATAAAATAAAAATAAAAATGGGCAAAGGACCTGAATAAACATTTCTCCGAGAAGATATGTAAAAGGCCAACTAGTACATGAAAAGATGTTCAAAAGCACTAGTCATTAGGCAAATGCAAATTAAAACCATATGAGATACCACCTCATACCTGTTAGAATGAGCATCATCAAAAAAGACAAGATAACAAATGCCTGTGTGGACATGGAGAAAAAGGAACCCTTGTACACTGTTGATGAGATTGAAAATTGGTATAGCACTATGAAAACCAGTAGGAAGGATTCTTAAATTAAAAACTGGGATGCCTGAGTAGCTCAGTCAGTTGAGTATCTGACTCTTGACTTTGGCTCAGGTCATGATCCTAGGGTTTTGGGATCTAGCCCTGCATCAGGCTCTGTGCTAAGCATGAAACCTGCTTAAGATATTCTCTCTCTCTCTCTCTCTCTCCCTCAATTCCCCCCCCCTCTCTCTTTTCCCTATCTCTGCCCCATTCCCCCTGATCACATACTCGCTCTCTTTCTAAAATTAAAAAAAAATTAAAAATGGAATCACCATAGGATACAATTCTACTACTGGGAGTATATCTAAAGGAGAGAAAAACACCAACTCAAAATGATTCTTCACCCCCATATTCATAGCAACATTATTTACAATAGAGACACAGAAACAACCTAAGCGTCCATCAATGAATGAATGGATAAAGTGGTGGTATATATACACTCATACATAGATACATAATGGAATATTATTCAGCCATTAAAAATGAGGAAATCCTACCACTTGTGACAATATAGATGGACCTTTAAGATATTATGCTAAATGAAATAAGTCAGACAGAAAAAGATGAATACTGTGTGATATCACTTATATGTGGCATCTTAACAAAACAAAACAACATCACAACAAAAAATAAACTTATAGAAAAAGAGATCATATTTGTGGTTATGAGAGGCAGGATTTGAGGGTTTGAGGAAGGAGGAATTGGAGGAAGGTGGTCAAAAAGTACAAACTTCCAGTTATAAGATAAGTAAGGTAGAACTTATTTATGACTATAGCTCACACTGTTTTATGAGATATAGTAAAGTTACTAAGAAAGTAAAATCCTAAGAGTTCTCATCACAAGGATAAATCCTTTTTTTCCCCTTTATCCTTCTTTCTTTTCTTTTCAGTGTATTTATAGGAGAAAATGGATGCAGGCTCAACCTACTGTGATGATCATTTCACATGCAAATCAAATCAACAACAACAACAAAGAAATAAGGGATCAAGACAAGATCAACACTGTCAAATACTACTGATGGGTCAAGAATGATGAGAATTAAGACTTAGAGTTAGCAATGTGAAGGTCACTAGTTACCTTGATCAGAGCAGTCTGAGGCGAATTTGTCTTAGGTTAGCGTTAGCAAGTTTGGGAGGAGAGAAACTGGAATCAGTGAGTTCAGACCACTCTTTGAAGGAGTTTTGCTCTAAAAAGAGAGCAATGAGGCAGTAACATGAATACATTCAGACCTCCCTCAAAAGATACCAAGAATAAAAATACATCCACTGCGGCCACCCAAAGAAATACACAAGTTCGAAACATACTGAAAAAAGGAAACATTACCAAATGTGTATGTACTCCATATTTGAAAAGCTTGTTCAGAAGTGACAAAAAGCAAACCATTATGACTTCCTAAATGATGTACCTGATAGTCCCACCTGCCACTGATTCACCTCATCACATACTCTCCATAATAAATAAAAACAAAACCAAAAAATCTCAGTAATCACATGATGAATGTGCTATCATATTGTGTCAGACAACTGTTATATTGCTTGTCCTTATCCTAGCAAAATTAAATGGTGAGTAAATAAAATGATACTTGGATCTCAGGGAAAAAAATATTCTCCAGCTTCTATGTCTCCTGAAACCATTACAGAAATGATAGACTATTGCCAAGCATTTTAAATGCTTAGAAAGAAGAACAAATTTGTTTGTCTGATTATTATTACTAAATTATGAGATGAAAAAAGTGGAGATTTGGGAATTTAGAATATAAATAGCTGGGTAGCATACTTCACCATATATATGAGAAGAAAGATTAATGAATCTATGCCAAGAAGCCCTGTAATTTCGTAGTGGGCGTAACACGGATATGGGCTCAAATCCTGACTTGCCACTTACTAGCTCTATCATCTCAGGCAGGTTATTTTAAGACCCCTAGCCTCAGTTTACATACCTATAAAATAAGGACAATCAGAGCTGCCATGAAGCTTAATGATGAACATTAAGAAATGTAAAAAGAGGGGCACCTGGGTGGCTCAGTCGTTTGAGCATCAGACTCTTGATTTCAGCTCAGGTCATGATCCCAGAGTCGTGGGATTGAGCTGTGCACTGAGCATGGAGCCTGCTTAAGATTCTCTCTCTCTCTCTCTCTCTCTCTCTCTCTCTCTCTCTCTCTCTCTCTCTCTTTCTCTTCCTCCCTCCCACTACCCCTGTCCCCCACTAGCTCTCTCTCTCTCTCTCTCAAATAAAAAAAAAAAAAAAAAAAAAGGAAAGAAAGAAATGTAAAAGGAAAGTAGCTACCATAGACTGGGTGTATTAGTCACTGGGGCTGTCGTAACAAAGCATTATAGATTGGAGGAATTAAAGACCAGAAATTTATTGCCTCCCAGTTCTGGAAGTTAGACTGGGATGAGGTTGCCAGCGTGGTCAGAATCTGGCCAAAGCTCTTTTCTGGCTTGCAAGCTGTCTGTTTGCTATGTGCTCTCACGGCCTTTACCCTGCATGTACACTTAGAGTGAGAAAGTGAGAAATCCAGAAGGGGAAGAAAGGTTACGTCTCTGATGTCCGGTCTTATAAAAACATCTCACGACCCACCCTCATGACTTCATTTGACCCTAATTATCTCCCAAAGACCCTATATCCAAATCCATCACATTGGAGGTTAGGGCTTCAATATCCGAATGTTGATGGGGATACAATCATTCAATCCATGACAATGGGTAAACAAAGAGAAAAAGAATTTAAATTGTAAAAATTGTTGTTACAGAGACTGTACTGTAATTAAACCCAATATTAATGATATTCTGAATCCTAGAACCTTACTTAAAGTTCTCTTGTTAATCATAGTGCTCTGAGTTTTTCCTTCCTTCATAAGAGTTTTATTTTTATATTTACTACCAAAATATGTTACACTCAAAGTAGGGAGGACTGTCGGCTTTTTGAGGGCAACAACTGAACCACACCCTTTTGTTTAGCCATGGCAGCTAAAACAATGCCTGGGACATAATAAATGTCTCACAGATGTTTGATTAACGAATAGCTGGAATTATGCCTTTCAAATCCTTTTTCTGTCATTTTTATGCCTGCAGTAGACAATCAGAATCTGAAAGGGTAGACAATAATATAACTTACCACAAAGAAAGACATATGAAGAAACAATGTCAGAAAAATGATACGTAAAGGCTATTCTATTATTGAGACTGTATTGAGGATATTCACTGATAAAGGCTACAATCTTACATTTCTCATGCTATCTCTTTGCACTCTGACAAGAAAAGTGGTTCTTTACCACAGTAAACTGGCCATTGTAAAAACCTAACTCTTATTGGCAGGGAAATTAGCAGACAGATATGGCTCTGGTCTTTAATGGAAATGTAATCAGCAGTCTGTCTTTACGAGGGTGTGCTGCCATCACCGAATATCCACTTAGGGGGCCAGGCCGGGGCTGCAGGCAGCAGTCCAGAAGCATTAACATCCCCCAGGTGACAATAAGAGGAAGAAAAATGCTCATGGGGGAGAGGATCCATTTCAGATTTCCTATTATTTTAAAAGTAAAACAGAAAGTTGGTCATTTTATATCAATTTAGTCTGCTGAGGCTCTCTAATTTGCCAATAAAAGACTTTACCATCATCCACCCGTTGAGAGCTCACAGTTCATTTGTTAGTTGAGGAGAATGTTCCCCTTGCAGTAACGCAAAGTTAGCTAACCAACTCCCAATAAAAGCCTTCAGAATAGTTCTAGACCCTTCCCATGACACAAAACACATTTCATAATCAAGCACCCTCTTTCTCTGTAAAGTTGCCTCTCCTGCTATTGTCTTTCTCAAAATATACCTTCCAAGATTGTTGAACTACTTGCACTTTCTAATTATGCAAGTGATTATATGTTTCTGTATCTTTGTATCCTCATCTGCCTCATTCCTTTTCTCCCTGGTTCATCTGGAAAAGTCCTTAATGTCCTCCCAGACCAAAATTAGATATCACTTCCATAATGGATAAGGATGATCCAAGAATATATCCAACAAAATATATCCTTTTATCATTTTCTTCTTCGGAGATGGGATGTATTTCTTTAGGTACATACTAGATTTTAATTACTTACTTAGAAACTCTGTCTCCTCCACCAGATTATGAGCTTTATGAAAGCAAGGTCTATTTCAATGGAATTTTGTATCCCAAGAGGCTAGGACAGTGTCAGACACACATTTTGAATTTATATGTCCAGGTAAGTTTGGCATCTGAATGTCTAACTCCAAAGAAGTTTTCAAAAGGTGGGAAAATCATTATTTCCAATCTGGCTATATATTACCATTATTTCCAGTCCAGCCACATATCACCAATATTTCCAGTCCAGCTATAGTATTACAAGAGAATTGCCATCCTTAGAACAATAGTACTTCTTATGAGTTAGATTTTATAAATGATATGTTAAAAATAGTTATTATATTTAAAAAAAAATATACTAACTGAGATATTCTGATGGTTTATGATTATGATTATGATCATTCAAGTGCTAGGATTTCAGTGCCAAATAAACCCTTAGTTTCCAGGATCTTCCGTCTAATGGAAGGGATAGATATGTATACAGACATATGCAAAACAATTTGCTAAGTGTTTTAACAGAAATATGAGCAACTAGTTTTGCAAGTAAAGGAAGGGAGCTGAACTAAAGCTTCACAGATCACATGCCATTTGAAGAGAATCTTGATGGGTGAGATACAATTTTACCTGAAGGGGCAGCGGATAAGCAGAGAGTATTACAAGTAGAAAAGTAAAGTTGTGTTTATAGAAGTTAGTTTCCTACTCAACAGCTATTTCCCAACTTCTTACTTATCAAGAAGACCTGCGTTTTATTTGACCTTCTCTAATGAGCTAGGTTTCCCTCCACCCACAGTGGGCGAATTACAACGAGGTTAAGACCGTTTTCTTCTCACCAAGTCACTGTCAAGGGCAAGAGATACAATTCTGACCAATGGGACAAGAGTTGATGCCTGAAAACTTCAGGAAACCCCTGTATAAAAAGTGGCATAAGACAGAAAAACTCCTTTTTATTGCCTGTAGATCCTCTGGTTTGAAAATGCTATTTGTGGAGTTGGTTCAGTCAACTTATGACCATGAAGAGGACAGAAGCAGCATGCAGAAGATGGCAGAAAGGAAAAGGGAATGAACCTAGATTTCTGATGCCTTCGTTATGACACTGAATTAACAAACATGTAGAGTCATTCTCTCTCTAAGCTTTTCTAAATGTGAAAAAATATTCTTTTATCCAAAACACTGATATATTTTCTGGAAGCATCCTAAATGATGCAGTATAAAAATGCATGATGTACTTGGAAAACAGTCAAAATGTCATATCTTAAGGGCATATTTTGGAAGGGGAGAAGTTGGAAGGGTGAATGGTGAAAGAAATATAGGTTAAAATTAAACCCTGAAGGGCCTTCTCAATGTTATGAAATTCTCTGTCATACTGTCTATGGAGTCATGTACTCTAAATGCATAAAAAGACGACTCTGAGACACAGATATTAGGCTGATTTAAGAAACAACAGAATTGACAGAATGTGAGAATGGAAATGAGGACAAGAAAAAGGAAATCTTTTAAAAATAAGTATAGAGGGAAATTGTGAATCTGGAAGAAGTAGAGTTACATGATTTTTTAGAGTCTTGAATGGAGAGATCCCACCCAAAACAGCACCATGTTTTTTCTATTTTTCTCTTACAAAGGCAGCAAAACCATTAGAGTGCTTGAAAAGAGATAAAACTGACAAGTGGCAAGAAATTATGAGAATTAAACCAGAGGAGTGCCTACTATGTTGCCATAGTGGTTGTTATATTTACACCCTAATAAAATGTCGTTTAATTATAGCTCTCTCAAGACAGATGTAACTCCATTCTGTGAAGACCCAAGCATCTAAATGAACGATGGGTCATCCTTACATGAGTGTTAATGCCTGCTCTATCATGGCTATCAGAAAGAAAGAGAAAAACTCTCCATTTAATTATTTAATTACCTATTTGTATTTACCTCAGGAAATTAGTAAATACATATATCAAGACCCTGTGTATCCAGTCAATGTCAAAGAGAAGCTAACTTTTACTTTAACCTATTTTCATTTATAAAACTATACTTCTCATTTCAAGCCTTTGCTAGGTTCTGACTACATAATACTTTTTATTAGCTATTCTCATTTTCTTAAATTTACATACAAGTTAGTTAGCATGTAATGCAATAATAATTTCAGAGTAGAATCCAGTTATTCATCCCCTACATATAACACCCAGTGCTCATTCCAACAAGTGTCCACCTTAATGTTCCTTGCACATTTAGCCCATCCCTCCATCCAAAACCCCTCCAGTAACCCTCAGTTTGTTCTCTGTATTTAGGAGTCTCTTATGGGTTGTCACCCTCCCTGTTTTTATATTATTTTTGCTTCCCTTCCTTTATGGTCATCTGTTTTATATCTTAAATTACACATATGAGTGAAGTTATATGATATATGTCTTTCTCTAATTTCACTTAGCATAATACACTCTAGTTCCATCCACATTGTTGCAAATGGCAAGATTTCATTCATTTTGATTGCTGAGTAATATTCCATTGTGGATACACACACACACACACACACACACACACACGTATATGTATATATATATATATATACGCACACACACACACACTGTGTGCGCAAACACCATATTTTCTTTATCCATTCATCAGTTGATGGGCATTTGGGTCTTTTCCATAATTTGGCTATTGTTGATATTGCTGCTATAAACATGGGGGTGCATGTGCCCCTTTGAAACAACACATCTGTATGCTTTGGATAAATACCAAGTAGTGCAACTGCTGGGTCACAGGGTAGTTCTATTTTTAATTTTTTGAGGAAACACCATATTATTTTCCAGAGTGGCTGCACCAGTTTTCAAGGGGGTTCCTCTTTTTTCACATCCTAGCCAACATCTGTTGTTGCCTGAGTTGTTAATGTTAGTCATTCTAACAGGTGTGAGGTGGTATCTCACTGTGGTTTTGATTTCTATTTCCCTGATGATGAGTGATGTTGAGTATCTTTTCATGTGTCTATTAGCCATCTGGATGTCTTCTTTGGGAAAGTATCTATTCATGCCTTTTGCCCATTTCTTCACTGAATTATTTGTTTTTTGGGTGTTAAGTTTGATAAGTTCTTTATAGATTTTGGATGCTAACCTTTTATCTGATATGTCATTTGCAAATACCTTCTCCCATTCTGTCAGTTGCCTTTTGGTTTTGCTGATTGTATCCTTTGCTGTGCAGAAGCTTTTTATCTTGATTAGGTCCTAATAGTTCATTTTTGCTTTTGTTCCCTTGCCTCCAGAGACATGTTGAGTAAGAAATTGCTGTGGCTGAGGTCAAAATGATTTTTGCCTGCTTTCTCCTGTAGGACTTTGATGGCTACCTGTCTTGTTATGTTTAGGTCTTTCATCCATTTTGAGTTTATTTTTGTGTATGGTGTTAAGAAAATGGTCCAGTATTATCCTTCTGCATGTCTCTGTCCAGCTTTCCTAACACAATTTACTGAAGATCCTGTCTTTATTTCGTTCAACATTCTTTCCTGCTTTTTCAAAATTACTTGGCCATATGTTTGTGGATCCATTTCTGGGTACTCTATTCTGCATAGTGCTTTACATTTTACAGGTTTTTTTTCAAGTGTATTCATTCCATTGACATTCATTTATTCAGTAAATATTTACTGAGTGCCTACTTACTATATGTTAAGGATTATGGAGGTAGAATGGTGCAAAAAACATGACGTGATCCCTGCTTCACTTACAGCAATAGTTCCACTATTAAGGTTCTACCTTAGACTTGCCTGAAGGAGGCTTTAAAATTTACTAATTGCCAAGTCCATGATCATTTCCACCAGTAAGGATGAGTTAAACCAACTCATTCTGCTACTATTTTCTTATAACTAGCATATACAACTAGTATTCGTAAACAACTAGAAGATCTTGAGATTTTAGGAGATAGTCCTCTTTCTGTTTCTGTCTGGTTTTGCAACAGAAATAGGTAAAGAAATTACTCAGCATGATGCAACTGGTTTCTCTCAACCTCGGTGACTGTCTTTTATTCAGCAAACATTTTTCTGGCACCAACTTGCTCCCTATTCTTTCCCTGCCACTGCCAAAATCCATATATCAAGAAATGGTTTGTTTTTATTATGATAATTACAATTCCTCCCAGTTTAAAAAGCTTGACTACAATTACAGACTTCTATTTTTGAAAAGATCATAATTGTTTCCCAGTTTAATAACATCATTTAAAATATTTTATGGCCAAAACTGTTTTTGAAACAATGGATGGATGACAAGTTTCTAAGACACAGGTGTAAACACAATTCTCCAAAGGAAAAATTCATAGATTTTTTTCCCAAATTCTATTTATAATGGTATACTCCTTCTTTATATTTGTCTGGTAACTGTGTCTTTTTTTAAAAAAAAACATGTTTTATTTATTTCTAGGAGAGAGAGAGAGAGAGACAGCGTGAGCAGGGGAGGGTCACAGAGAGAGGGAGTGACAGACTGAAACAGGCTCCAGGCTCCGAGCTGGCAGTCAGCACAGAGCCCGACGCGGGGCTCGAACCCACGAACCACTAGATCATGACCTAAGCGAAAGTCGGACGCTTAACCGACTAACCCACCTAGGCGCCCGATAACTGTGTCTTTTTATTCCAAGGTCCCCAGTAGCATTTTTTGTTTTTTTGTTTTTTGTTTTTAATATTGATCTCTGTTCACTTTTGTGATCAAGCACTCCTGTGGTTGACTTCATTCGTAACTAGTTCTCTTGTTCTGCTAGGTAAATGAAAGGGTGGTTTTTCTTCCTTGCCTCCTTGAAAGGGAAAGCCATGTGGCTGGTTCTGGCCCTTAGTTTGTGGTATGCATCTATTCTGGACTAAAAACATTTAACTGCTGGTGAAAAGCTCTTCAGCATTACTTTTCTCTTGCTGTGCTGAGAAACTAAACTAGAGCCCTCGACAATCTAAGTTTGAGTGACTATGTGGAACAGAAGTCCCTGTCTGTACAGGATAGTAGTATGAATAAGAAATAGAGATTGGTGAATTGTTTTCTATAACATAAGCTAATCTAACCTAATCAATATAACCTTGTTGTCTTGGGATCAGAGGCAGTGTTAGCGGTAAACCAGATTGTTCTCCACTTTACTCTTCTTTCCATATTAAAAGTCTTCACCTGCCTCCATGAAAAGACTGAAAACCTAAAGCTTAAATGGTAAGGTTGAACCGATGACATAATAGCCAAGTGCTTCTTTTTATCTTCCTCCCCAAATGGTATAAATGGATACCATTATGGGTGCTAGGAAGGTATATAATTACTTTCAAAAGCACCTATGACAGAAAATTGTTTGTTCATATGTATTTTCCAGCCCTGAATTTTTCTATTTTTTGCCTAAAGTCTTTGGTAACTTTTCTTGTTTAGAACTAATCCATTACTCATTGGAATTTTCTCTGGAATAATGCCTTAGCCTCAAAAGAAACTCTGTCAGAAGCATAATTCAAAATCATAGGTGAGCCAGCCATAATTGTAGACTTTGTGGTTATTCATAGTATTTGTACTTCCAAAGAAAGTAAATTAACCTTAAATTTTTAAAAGAAAGAAAGAAAATTAGATATAGTTTCTGAGACACTTCATTCAATATACTGAAAATGTTTTCCCTTCGCATTCAAAAGGTCGCAAAGAATGCCAGCCTGACTTTTCAAAAAGTGGTGGCCAGCCATTGTAAATAAAACAAATATGACATCTCAAACTCATTCTAAGCATCATTATGAATTCCAATGCATTTAAAATATTTTAATTTTAAAACAAGGGCTTCATTTTTTCTTAGGAAAAAAAAAAGGAAAATGCTTTTCCATTCCTAAGACCATACTATGCCAAGCAAACTACTACATCTATTCATAATTAACGTTTTGGCTAGCTGGGCAAAAAAAAAAAAAAAAATGTATGAACTCATTCTTTAAGTTTTTTTAATGTTTTATTTATTTCTAGGAGAGAGAGAGACAGCGCGAGCAGCTGGAGGGTCAGAGAGAGAGTCACAGACTGGAAACAGGCTCCAGGCTCTGAGCTGGCTGTCAGCACAGAGCCCGACGCGGGGCTCGAACCCACGAACCGCGAGATCATGACCTGAGCGAAAGTCGGACGCTTAACCCACTAAGCCACCCAGGCGCCCCGTATCATTTCTGATTCTATCAGACAAATGATTTTTATTAACAGAACACAGTGATATTTTAGGCAATTTTTTTTTTCAAGGAGCTGATAGCCCATGTTTTCTTCTAGGAATTTTATGTTTTCAGTTCTTACATTCAAGTCTTTCATCCATTTGAATTAATTTTTTTTTTTACAAATAGTTTATTGTCAAATTAGTTTCCACATAACACCCAGTGCTCATCCCCACAAGTGTCCTCCTCCATGACCATCCCTCCTCCCCCCCACATCCATCAGTCCTCAGTTTTGTCAGCATTCAAGAGTCTCTCATGGTTTGCCTCTCTCCCTTTCCCCCACCATTTCTGCCCTTCTTCTCCCCCTTGGTCCTCTGTTAAGTTCCTCCTAATTCTCCTATACGTGCACACATATGATATTTGTCCTTCTCTGCCTGACTTATTTCGCTCAGCACAACACCCTCAGGGTCCATCCATGTTGCTACACATGGCCAGATTTCATTCTTTCTCATTGCCATGTAGTATTCCATGGTATAGATCAACCACATCTTCTTGATCCATTCATCTGTTGATGGACACTTAGGCTCTTTCCATGTTTTGGCTATTGTAGAGAGTGCTGCTATGGATATTGGGGTACGTGTGCTCCTATGCCTCAGCATTTCTGTATCCCTTGGGTAAATTCCTAGCAGTGCTATTGCTGGGTCATAGGGGAGTTCTATTGTTAGTTTCCTTAGGAACCTCCACACTGTTTTCCAGAGGGGCTGTACCAGTTACATTCCCACCAACAGTGTAGGAGGGTGCCCGTTTCTCCACATCCTCGCCAGCATCTAGAGTTCTCTGATTCGCTCATTTTAGCCACTCTGACTGGCGTGAGGTGGTATCTCAGTGTGCTTTTGATTTGTATTTCCCTGATGAGAAGCGATGCTGAGCATCGTTTCATGTGTCTGTTGGCCATCTGGATGTCCTCTTTGGAGAAGTGTCTGTTCATATCTTCTGCCCATTTCTTCACTGGGTTGTTTGTTTTTCAGGCGTGTAGTTTGGTTAGTTCCTTGTAGATTCTGGATATCAACCCTTTATCTGATATGTCATTTGCAACTATCTTTTCCCATTCCGTTGGTTGCCTATTAATTTTCTGGGTTGTTTCCTTGGCTGTGCAGAAGCTTTTAATCTTGAGGAGGTCCCAACAGTTTATTTTTGCTCTTGATTCCCTTGCTTTTGGGGATGTGTCAAGTAAGAAGTTGCTGTGGTGGAGGTCAAGGAGGTTGTTTCCTGCTTTCTCCTCTAGGGTGTTGATAGTTTCCTGTCTCACGTTCAGGTCCTTTATCCATTTTGAGTTTATTTTTGTGCATGGTGTGTTAGGCAAATTTTAATAGCAAACTCAAATTGACACAGGCATTGCCCACTGAAAGACTGTTTTGCCAAGAGCAATATATCCAAATATAACCAGATGAAAGTATCTGTGCTGGAGGAAGGATTTTATTTGCCAGCTTTTACTAGTACATTGTAATAACAGACAATCCCAAAATCTCAATGACTTTAAAACAAAAAGGTTTATACCTTGTTCATCTTTATTTATAGTATTAGTCAGTTTTGGCTTTGCTCCATTTGGAGTTCCATTCTATAGGAGCCATCTCTATCAAGGACATGCTATCTCTTGGAAAAGGGGAAAAAAACAGCTGTGAAACCATGTGACAGCTTTTAAATCTTCTGTTCTACAGTGACACAATATCATTTAACTCAGATTGCATTGCCCAAAGCAAGACAAATAGTCAGGTTTCATGTCAACAGTCTGGGATAAAAACAATCTCAGAGGGAAAAGCAGCAACTAATTGGAAACAATCATAAAACCTACCCAAAGGTATTTTTTACCTGATCATTTCTCAGTTGTTGAGGTCTGAGCTAGACTGTGTGGCTGATATGAAGCTTCCAATTCTGTAGGACTCCAATCTTACCTTGGTTATGCCTAAATTCTCTCAGGATATGTCAAGCTAATTTCCATCCACATGAATCCCTCTTCTTCATGGTGAAGTTCTACTAAAACTTTGTCTGGTCTCTCATACCTTAGAAGGCTAGATAGAAATAGAAACCTCAAGAAATGGTGTCTTGCTTTATTTGTTTAGAAATAATTACTGAACCTAGCAGAAACAGTACTCCAGTTTTGTTTTGTTCTTGTTGTTTTTTTTTTGTTGTTGTTGTTTCTTTTTTCTTTTCGAGTCAAGGCAATATCTGGATCCAGAGCCCCAACTTGGGACCACTATGCAGTCTAGGACTGGATCCAAACTTTTAGATTCTTGACCATCTCATGACTATTACTTTTGTAATTTTAACTTTATGTTAAATAAATTATATGAAATGAACTATGTTAAATAAATTAAACTGAATTAAGGTTAATATTGTTTCAACACAATTATAACATTTTCTTTTCTGTGCTGCATTTGAGTTCTAACTCTACCACTCGTAAACAAAGTAGACTTGAGCAAGTCATGTACTTCCTTAGAACTCTGAATATCAAAACTCAAACACATTTTTTTTAATGTTTTTTTAATTTATTTTTAGGAGAGAGAGAGACAGCGTGAGCAGGGGAGGGTCAGAGAGAGAGGGAGTCACAGGCTGAAACAGGCTCCAGGCTCTGAGCTGGCAGTCAGCACAGAGCCCGACGCGGGGCTCGAACCCACGAACCGCGAGATCATGACCCAAGCGAAAGTGGGACGCTTAACCGACTAAGCCACCCAGGCACCCCAAAACTCAAACACATTTTAAACTCCTCAACAATACCCTAATCTTAAAGATGAAGAAACTAAGTTCTTACAGTAAAGAATTTCATTTGATTAGAATTGGATGCAAGTTACCTAGTGACCTCAAACTTCCACTCTCCCATAGTTAGCCACTTACCCTCCAATCACAACTAAAACATCATTGAGTCTGGAGTAGTCTGACAAAATGTAATCTAGGACATCCAAATGGCAGTATGGTTAGTCCTCTAACTTATCTTTGCTATTCCTGAATCTTTAACAGCATTAGGCTCTGTTCTCTATTGCTTTAAGAGATAGGGCGTCCATGTGCCAATTTCTGTCTTAGCTGACTTCAAATTTCAACTTGTTCTTGCTTATCCTAAAACAGTAGCAGGAACAGTAACGGCAAAGAGGGTAGTGATAGTAGTAGAAATAGTAAGAGTAGTAAGCTCATTTTATTTTGCAATAGAGCTAAGGGGTCCTCTAGAGTACAGATAAAAACTGAGGCACAGAGAGGATAAGATTCTTACCCAAGTTCCACAGTTAGGGAGTAGTAGAGCTGGGATTTGAATCTAGGAAGCATGACTCCAGAGCCTATGCCTTAACTACTATGTGTTATGGATTCCTCTCTTCTATTAAGTATGCTGAGCTAAGCTCTTATCCCTCTCTGTCCACTTTATGGAAAGAATTTTATAAAGCTTCTCATAAGGAGAATATCTATTACTAGAACAAATATGTAAAGCCAATTGTATATTTTTCCTTATCTTCATTTTATAACATTACAGAAATAAAATCCAATTAGAAGGCAAAAATAATCTGTAAAATTTTGGTTTGAAACAATTAATATCTTTAACAACATGTGGTTTCCTTTAATATAAATTACTATGGGACACACTTTCATATGTACACATACATCTAATTTTATTTCAATGCAAATATAGTCTATTTTTAAAGTATCATTTGTGATCATCTATTTATTAAAAGGTATACAAATACATTCTCCTTCAAAGTACTTAACGCTTATTACTGTGATGGATATTAAATATACACTTCTCCCTTTTTGCCCTTACTCCTAATGCATATTAGTAGGCATAATTATCGTTTACAACCTTTTCCTAGATTATATTCAAATTTCTAAGCAAGCAAAGAGATTTGTGGTAGAATCTTATTTTTAGGCAATGTTGAAAACATGATTGAGTATATTACATAAAATTCCTATGTGATCATATAACAGGGTTACTCAAATCATTTAAAGACTATTTTGGAATCATAAGACAAAAGATATAGTTAATGATTTTTGTAATCACAAGAGAATGTGAAATGCTAAATTTATCAATGACTCATCAGTTATTAGCAAGAAATCACCAGTTGGAACAAGCATTTTTAAACCATAGTTTGGAGATATTTTTGACAATCTTTCTCACTCCAGTGTCCCTGACAACACTTAACAGAGAATATCACTTCTCTAATAGTAATAATAGGTGAAAATATTTTCAAATATTTGGAATGCTGGCTAATGAAGTCAATCTATACGCGGTCAAGATTCTATCTATTTAAATGACTACTTTAACCAACAAGACGAAAGAGCAGTTAGTTCAGGATGGTAGTTTAAAGCTAAACATTTTAAAGAATATTATCCAGGTTAAAACCTTAGTAAAATCCTGATTAAGTCAATTAGTTATTATTTATTTCAACTGTACACTCACAGATTTCAAGCAATTTAATCCTATGAGTCCTTGGGGATTAGATACTATATCTTCTCATCTTGGAACTCCCAATACCTAGTGTAACATAGGTGCCCAACAAATATCTGTTAAATTAATAAACAAATGAAGAAAGAAAGAAATAAAAATGTGGGCCCTATGACCCAGCAGTAGCACTGCTAGGAATTTACTCAAGGGATATAGGAGTGCTGATGCATAGGGGCACATGTACTCCAATGTTCATAGCAGCATTCTCAACAATAGCCAAAACATGGAAAGAACCTAAGTGTCCATCAACTGATGAATGGGTCAACAAGATGTGGTATATTTATACAATGGAATACTACATAGCAATGAGAAAGAATGAAATCTGGCCATGTGTAGCAACATGAATGGAACTAGAGGGTGTTATGCTGAGCGAAATAAGTCAGGCAGAGAAGGACAGATATCATATGTTTGCACATATAGGTGGGTTAAGAGGAAGTTAACGGAGGACAAAGCAGGAGAAAAAGGAGAAAAATAGTTGGGGAGAGGGAGGGAGGCAAACTACGAGAGACTCTTGAATGCTGAGAACTGAGGGCTAAGGGGGGGTGGGGGAGAGGAGAAGGGGGGTGATGGGCATGGAGGAGGGCACTTGTCAGGATGAGCACTGGGTGTTATACGAAAACCAACTTGACAATAAACTATAAAAAAATGTAGGAAGCTTTGGAAACTTTAAAATTTGAAAAAAAAAGTGAAGACTTTAAAGATTCATTAAATCTGTATGCTGCAAAGAAAATACTAAAGTCATTTAGACTATCTTCCACAATCAAATAGATTTGTTTGTAGAAATACAGAATTTTCTGAGTACAAAGGAGTATTAGAATTTAGCCAAAATACAGCTCAACCAGCAGGAAACCCACTCCAATTTGTGGAACTTCTCCACACACTACAGATTTTGCAATTTTTTTTTAAATCCTAATTTTATACTCAGACAAAAAGGAAAAAGTTACATGTTACTGGGCTAAATGATATTGGTATAGATCCATGGCTTTCTATTAATGCAGAGCTCCTATGCATTTTTCCTTGTTGAGAGGTTTGTTGGATATTAGACCAGGCAATCACCCTGTTCTAGTTGGGGTTTGGAAATCCTTCATGCTTTCAAGAACGCAACTAAAATCAGTGCTTCAGATAAACAGTGAGCAAAACTAAAAGTAGAGCACTGCCAGATTTACTACAACATTCCTTGGCTACTCTTACTCTATGAAACTGATCTTAAAGATGGAACCTCTCTAACTCCCACCTGCAGACGCAGACTCTGAATGACTTTCCCCTAGTCAACAAAACTGCAAGACCAGAGATAAGAGTCCCTTCCAGAATTCCCACTTCACGGGCCCATTCCAATTCCTCTCTCCTGCTCAACTGGCTTTTCTCTTTGGTCTGTCTAGTTTTCAAGACTGACCAGCTCAGTTCTGGCCTCTAGAATCATCATGAACTGACCTCATACCCATCCTTTTAATCGCACCCAGGGTACTCAGACATATATGCACACACAGCATGCCAGATTAAAAACCATTCATTGACATACCTCCCATACGTAAGATCAAGGCTACCTCTCCCACTCAAGACAGAGCGCATGTGTTGGGACAGCTTTATTGTAACCTATGTAATTCCCCTTTCAGGTCAATCCATGGGGGTCTGATACTTGTTTTATTTCACCTCATATTAACTTTCAAATGAAGTGTATGTAACAATAATTTGCTGCTTTAAGGTTTCTCTTAAGCCTCATCTCTAGCAAATATGTTTTCAATTTATTTAGTCTAGGAAGAACCATTATTTTCTTTATCCTCCATGTGTTAATGCACAGTTTATATGGATGCTAAAACTAAAAGAGGGTAAAAATCTAAGTATAAAAAGAGATTAAATGATTTTGATAACTCAATTTTAGTTTTTATGAGTTTCATAATTTAACACCGGATCTTAAATTTGTTTTTCTTTGTTTTTAATGTTTGACTCTGATGTAACTGAGTAGGGCCACAATTTAGTGTCATTTTGTATTTATGCACACCCCGTTGACATCATTTAGTTTTTATTAAAAAAAAATTAAAACATAACGAATTTAAGGTATGTGGGTGGCTCAGTCCGTTAAATGTCCCAACTCTTGATTTTGACTCAGGTCATGATGTCATGGTTCATGAGACTGATCCCCATGTTGGGCTTTGCACTGACATTGTGGAGCCTGCTTGAGATTCTTCCTCTTCCTCTCTCTCTGCTGCACGCTTGATCTCTCTCTCTCTCTCTCTCTCTCTCTCTAAGTAAATCAATAAACATAAGAAAGTAACTGATTTAACAACAAAAATCTTCTTCTATATAGACAAACTATATCGACAGCCTTAATTTCAGTTTATTTTTCTACAGCATTTATCAGTAAACCCAACAGTATTTTCTAACATTAATCAGAATATATCATAAGTATTTTATGAATATTAATGTGTATTAGTTACTACAACAAATAAGCCCACACATTTTACTGGCTTATCACAGTAGAAGTATGTTACTGGTCTGGAAGAAGCCTTCCACATGGTACTTCAGGTACCTGACTCCCACCATCTAGTTAATGTTCCTTACCTCTTCCAGGGTCTCCTTTGCAATCACTCAGTGGTGGAAAAAAGAAAGCTCTGTGGGACATATGTCACTTCCTTGATATTCATTAAGAGAACAAGTCACAGTGCGCCACAGATGGGAGAGGAATGAAGGAATATCCCTGGTTCAGAAGCTGTTTCCCAGCACTCCCTGTATTCTCCTTACGGTGGAGGGGGTTCAAGTCTTTGTGGTATGGCTAGCTGTCTTTTCCAGTGATAGCATTTATAGCAAAGTTCACAGACTCGAATGCAAATGGAGATAGTAATGAATGAAGCGGTTTAGATATAAAACTATGGGAACTTAAGAACGATAGGAACTTAGGAAACTACAGGGAATCTGAAAGAAGGGGAAGATGGTTCCTATGCAGAAAAGCACACACATTATTGGGAGGGCTTTGCTCATAGGGAAAAAAAAAAAATCTGTATTTTTAAAGTGTGTAATCTTATGAGTTTTAAAAGTAAGCAAATGAGGGACAGGGGTGAGGTGATAGGCAAAACAGGTGAAGGGGAGTGGGAGTGACAAGAATGTAGTCATGGAACGAATAAGACATGGAAATAAAAGGCGCAGCATAGGGAATGTAGTCTATCATATTGTAATAGAGGTTTTGGTGACAGATGGCAGCTACACTTGTGGCGAGCACAGAATAATGTATAGACTTATCACTATGCTGTACACCTAAAACTAATGTAACATTGTGTGGCAAATATACTCAAATAAGAATAATTAATTAAAATACTGTTAAATAACGAAAATATTTTAAATAAATTTATAATAAAAGTAAGAAAAAAGAAAATTAAACTGTAAAAGCAGCATAAAACATCTCTGCAAATGAGAATTGGCTCAAAGAAAGTGTGTTTGCAGTCTCCAGTGCGTATGGTACCTTCTCTCTGATAAATTCACCCTTCGATAAAGAGACAGAGTGGATATTGCCTACAAGGTTCAGTGTTCTCTAAACTTTCTTTATTGTTCAGGAAAAAAATATGAACAAGCACTTAGTGCATGTGTATATGAATGCTATATACCAAATATACATCATATGTATTGCTAATATCTCAAGGCAGTGTGTCTAGAAGGAGGCTCATCACTAATGATTTAGATATGAATCCACACTTCAAATGATCTTCCTCATAATTTCCTTTTTTAAAAAGCTGCATGACAGACGTGACTAGGTAATCATTGTTCTACCTCTTCAAGTTGCTGATGAAGAGGACATTGGAAGAGAAGAAGCATCATTTCTCCATTTTATCTTTGCTTATCTTTACATTCAGTGCAAGTCTGCACAACCCTTTTGACCTACTTCTTAATTTTTTTAACATAATAAGTGTCAGCAGAGCCTTATATCTTCCAACTTTTAGACTGAAAAATGCTAACAGAAGTTCTTAAACTTTTTCTCAGCCTTGATTGCTTTATGTACCCCTTATTTCATACATACATTATTTTGTCCAAGATTATACCCTTTCTTTGACTAAGTAACACCTGCAATGTAATAGTTTATGTTTGTATATGTGTAGTTTTGTGTAGGCCCTTATGGCACCTCTTAACTATTATCTCACGTTGAAAAGCCACATTTCACTTTCATTTATGGCTCTTATAATAAGCTCCTACTTGCTTAAAACATAGAGATACACCATCAGTGCTTGTAAGACTGGCAGAAATTTTATTAATCACTTTACCAAGAGCATTTCCTTGGTAATTACAATAGCAAAACACTAGTTTCTATAAAATGAGATTTAGAGCCTTTCAGTTGGGCTGAAACAGAATGAAAGAAATGAAATAAAGACTGGAGCTAGGTTTTCAAGCAATTTTGGTTTAAAACGTGTAAAAAGATGCAGAAAATAATTCTTCTCTTGGCTCCAGGAGAGCTATGATTGTGACTTCTCATACATAAAAATGAGCGTATGCCCTGAAGTTATGTTGCCACACTCAATAACTACTTATACTTAAAGTTTGTAATTAGCTGGCAGTCAATCCAATTAGGCAAAAATAGAGCTTTCTCTTCTATACTACAGAGAGAAGAGATATTTTATATTATTGTATTCATGAGGTGAATGAAAAAAATGCAAATTAAGGAATTACTTAGACATTCCTTATACTGTCCATTCTGCAATCGATTTCTTGCCTACTGGTGATTTTCTTTGATATTAGAAATCACTTGATGTATCTGAGGTGAATACTGATTGTAACAAGAATTTTTGGCTTACTACATTCTGAGATTTAATTTCCCATATGCTCTAGGAAGAGAAGTCCATCAAATAAATTATAAGCCAAAATCTTAATTAACAGTTTGGGAAGCTATTACAAGCACTCTCATTTTTACTTCACATATCTCTGTATTATTTGAATACTACTGTATTTGTTATGAATAAATATATATACACACATACAAATACATATATGTATATATAGTATATAAAGTATAAATATATACATATAAATAGTAAATAAGAACTAATATCTAATCTATTTTTCTACCTACCTCTCTATCTAATGTATCATTTGTCTGTCTATCTATCTATCTATCTATCTATCTATCTATCTTGTGCTTCCTTTATAACAGGTACTTTTCTGATCTCTTCGTATTTATTCTTTTAATCCTGTATGATCTAAGCAAGTTATTTATTAATCCTCTGATTAAAATCATAAAAATACCAATTTTATCTGTCCCATAAAGTGGTTGTCAATACCAAATAAACATATGTGTTATATTTAGTCAGTGCCTACTATAAGGGTTTGAATAAGTGGTAGCTATTATCCAGGAGAAGTGAGCTCCATGACAAAAGGCATTTTTGCCTCATTTTGTTTTTCATTTCTATATTCCCAGTACCCAGTATTGGATAGTCCATAATATGTGCTCAATAAATAAAAAATGAATGACCTTATGAGTAAGATGTACTGTGATTGCCAATTTACAGGTAAGATAACTGAGACACAGACAAACCAACTAACATGGTCATGATCACGTGACTATTATACAATAAAACTGATTTTTAACCCAGCCAATTTGACTCCCAGGGCTTGCATACTCATCCCCTCTTCTCTACTGCCATTCTTTTTAGAACTAACAGGCTATACAGGATATAAAAGGAGAATTAGCCCTCCCTCTCTCTCTGACCCTCCCCTGCTCACGCTGTCTCTCTCTCTCTCTCTCTCTCCTAGAAATAAATAAAACATTTAAAAAAAAAATTTTAAAGAGTTAAGTCCAACAATCTCCTCAAGCCCAGAAGAAACAGGCTTTACCCCCATTTCAAAGTTGTATTCTGGCAGAAGCCATTTTAGTTTTTTTCCCCCGAGATTTTAGAAGATTCTTAACTCTTTCCTCTACCAGTTGTGAAGCTGTTCCCAAAGGAAGTCATGTAGTGAAATCATTTTGCACATAAAAATCAGAGGTCAAAAGTGACATATGAAAAAATTCATGAAAGAATCTATGTTTCCAGGTTTTTCCTGGACAGCACTTTAGAACCTTAGTTAATATGTGTTCATCTCAAACCAAAATCATCATTCTGATCTACTATTTAATCAGAATATTACATGTACATGAGAGACATTTCCAACTATATGTCTTTTATTTTACAAGTCTAGATTTTTATTTACCAAAAGTAAGCTATCTGTGAAAAAAATGTTTGAACAAGAAGGCAATAATGCTATTTAAATGGTGGGAGAGAAGCTAAGAAAAAAATAGGAAATGAAGGGAAGGTAATGAAGATCAAATATTAAACATCAAATTGAGTTTTAGAAATAAATCTTTGTAGAGTTTGAAACTTAAAAAATAAATGATATTGATGTACTTATTCATATAGTTAGCTTCATATAGTTCATTCATACAGTTGGCTTTGGGTAGCTTTTGGCTTTGACTCTTAGAGATGAACTCCGTAACACTAATACTTATAGTCTCTGAATTCAGTTATTTTCTTGCTATCATTTATCATTACTGAGGAATTTTAGATGAAGCAATATGACTTTTGCTTAAAGAAACGGTCCCTTGATTTTTCAGGTTTTATCTTTTTTTCTCTCCATTTTATAATTGCCTTTTGCTTTGAACACAGAAGTAAAGAAGTCCCCATGTCATAACATTAGACTGCCTCTGGCTAGCCTACACATGAACAGACCATACTGAACGGCTAGGATCTCAAATATATCAAAAGGAGGCTAGGAAACTTGTCTCAGATAGCAGTCAGTATTCAAAGGGTCTCTGAAGCCTAGAGCAGCAAAGGCAAACCATCTGGAGCAGCCTGATCTGAACCCCACCACACAATGTGCCCCCAACTATTGCTAACATCACTCTCCTAAGATTCAACGTCCTACAAGAAACATTCAACTGGCTAAGCCCAAGTATCTAATATGGCCTCTTCCTCCATCCATGCAAGGAAAAGGAATAAAAGGAAATGAAAGGAATTGATCCTCTCTCTAAGATTATATACAAATAAAAATGTACCCCAAAATGAGATCAGTATGCTGTTAAGAATATGTGAGTGAATATTTACTCTGCAATCAAAACCTACAAATGCCCAGTACGTATAAGATAATGGTTGGTTGAGCCTTAAGCACACCTGATCAAAGGTACTAAGTATTACAGTAAAAAGATTACTCCTAGGTTTAGAGCCATTTGGTTGGGGCCAAATTTTAGCTTCTCTATATCCTAAATATGAGACTTCATACAAAGAACTTAAAATTCTCTGAGCATATTTCTTCATCTACAACACTTTCAACATGAGGATGTTGTGAGGATTAGAAATAACCAACCTAGCACACAACAGACTTAGAAAATGACAGCACTTCACAGAGATAGCAAGAACCTCTCTGCCATCATCTGCTCTCAGAGCTATCTCTACACCCCCTGACATTCACCCCTCTAGACTAATATCCTGATGACAATGTATTCTCTAGCCACAAAAACCTGGCATGCTTCTCCGAATTTTTGAAAATAGCACAGACTGGACTTCATTCATTCAATTTTCTCCTCTTAACCAATTCTGAGAAATTCATCATTATTCACCTCTTTAATATTTAGTATAATACATTATGATCATCCGAGACTGTCCCTTTACTGAGAGATCATATGAGTTCATTGTTTAGTTAGTTAATCTTGGCCAGTGGATGGTTAGATTCTTGAGGAAAATAATTTTTAAAAAAATAAGACCCTAGCTACTGCAGAAATGACTTAAAAATGGATTCCTTCAGGTAGACAACAGTGCAGACATGGGCAACTTGAGTACTGAAGGAAAAGTAAATGCCTATAATCAAACCATAGGTCACACACACAAAAAAAGTAAACTTTTTTTTACTGACCCTGATGAGCTCATCCATCATTAGGTTTATTAGCTCCCTAGCTTGTTAATGCATCCATAGACTTTTCCTGAAAAGCAACTGGCCATCTTACCTCTTTGACTCAACAGATGGACCTCCCCAAGTGCTGGAATCCCCAGCTCTGCTTTTTGTTTGCCTGGCCCCAGAAGCAACGGCTGGTTTAAAAAAAAAAAAAAAAAATCTGTTCTTGCTATGGTTAGTACACAAACCAGGCAGTGAGCTTATACTATAAAATTAAAATGTATGTATTAAAGAGTTCTATGGGATTTAAGGAAAAAAATCCATTTATCCCATGGATTATTATCTCAATTATAAGCAATTAACAAAAAATATACTTGCATAAACTCATGTTACCATTAATGGAAGGTGATAATTACAGTTTACAAGTGTCAGTATAATCTTTTGTAATCCTTATGATCCCTTAAATAGATGCCAATTATCTTCAGTTTGCATAAACATAAGGTGGATTAATGCAAGTGATTGTATCTTTTTCTTTATAACATTAAAGGTAACATTTGTTTTATAACCACTTAGCAGATTAAACTGGGCAGCAAATCTTTCATTTGGAAAACTGTTTTGTGTGCTGATATGCTAATTTGTGTTAAATGTAAATATCACACGATTTAGAAAGCAAGCAATAGACTCTACTCTGCTTAGTTTATAGTGCAGCCATATTATCTTATTTGTTTGTGAAAATTTGGTTAAATATAAATGACATTTTGCTCTATATGATATTACATATTACCCAGCTATTTTGCTATATAAAAGGGTTATATTTAGGCAGATGCTAATGCTAGTTTTACTTTTTTTTTTCAGAGAGAGAGAGAAAGAGAGGGAGAAAGAATATTAAGCAGACTGCATGCTCACTGTGGAGCCCAATGTGGGGCTTCAACCCATGATCCTTGAATCATGACCTGAGTCGAAATCAAGAGTCAACAAACTGAGGCACCTAGGTACCCTAGCTTTACTTTTTCTGTAATAATAATTGATTAGTAGACTTGTGCCTGAAACTGATACAACATTGTGTCAACTATACTCAAATAATTTTAAAAAAGAGATTAATAGAAGAGATTAATAAAAGGGAAATAGCTAATTAGCTAGAAAATGTTATACAGTACTAGTTTCAACTTTACTATTTAATGCTTTACAACTCTCTCATTTCCCACTAGACTAAGTTCCGAGAGTATAAAGCCCACATGTCTTACCTGTTACATATGATGTTACTGGAACTTTGCACAGACCTAGGGCACAGAAGGTGCTAATTTATTTACAGGGGAATGAATATCTGTTGCATCTCTGTGGCATTCCTGGGTCATCCTCCATGCCCTCACGCTCACCTCACTCGATTAAATCTTTTGTTCTTAGCCTTTTGGAGCCCTATGGTCAATGCAATACAGCTATAAAACAAAGTTTCCCTTTTTCACACAGCATACGATTTAGCTGTGGAGAGAAAATTATTACTTTGGAAACAATCTTTTAAAAATAATTAACTGAAGATTTTATAGTATAGAGGAAGAAGAGATCAATGCCCAAGGCATTAAAGACCTCAGAGGGTTAACAGAATTTCCTGTGATTCAAAAAACAGCTTGGCTTTACCTAGACAGTTCATCTGGTGGTGGGTGTGGGTAACAGGTGATGTGATGGATATAAGCAATAGTCCTCAGCAGAAAATCAACCCTGTGTGTGTCTCTGTATGTAACTGTGTTTCTCTATGGATATTTACATGTATGTCTCTGTGGTGCATTTTTCTATATATGTGTCTGTGATGCCTTATATAGGTGTCTTTAGTACTGTGGGTCAAATGAAAGGCAATGATGAGAAGACCCCCTCAAAGTTAAGACAATACTTACTGCCAATTATGGCCATCCTCTTACCTACTATAAGATGGCCCATCCGTTGCTTTCCATTTCTTTCCTGCAGGCTTTATGTTAATTGGAATTTTCCTATTTGTTAAAGATAATGGACTGATTGGTTGGCAGACAAAACAAACTTTGTCTATCATGTTTTGACCACCACTTGCTATACCTAGCCAATTCCACTGATGTTCCCTGAAAAGCAATGATGTCTAATTTCCAGGTGACTATGTCTATCCCTGGTGGTCCCAGAACCATTGGTGTAGAAGAGAACAAACCAAGCAGGTTGATATTTCCTCCATCTTTTGAGCTTAAGCCAATATCAAGACACAAACTCCAAAACACACGGAATTAGTGATCAATCCCAAAACATCTCTGGATAAACCAAGACAAAAACTAAATATTTATTTGTATAGAATAATATGCATTATTCCAAATTTGTGGCATGCTAATCAATTACCCCATCTACCTTGTGAAGATCCTGCTATTTGTAAAATCAGAGCCCAAAAGCCTCATGCAGTTCAGAATACAGCCTTGTTAACAATAAAGCAGACTTGAAGAGCACAGTGCATGCCCAGGGCTGAAATAGCCAGCTGTACTTTCCTTTCTGAGTGGAAGACAGAGATGCAAAGGCGAGGGGCTTGACTCATCTATGCCTTTTCAGATGAGAACTTTGAGAGCAGGACCTACTGCATCACGGCCTTACCGCATCACGGCCTTACCGCATCACGGCCTTACACCAACTATCTGTGTCTGTTCATAGCAACTCCAAGGGAGAGCAGGCAAATGAGAAAGGGATAAAAAAGGATAGATTCCAGATGGTTTGAGTATTGTCTTCATCGGTTCAACCTTCTTCCAGGTTGGAGACAGCCAACGCACTTAGCAGAGAGCTAAGCAGTAAAAGCAAGCTCTCTGATGACTCCATGAGTGCACTAATCACATTCATGAGGGTTCCACCCTCAGGATCTCAGCTAATACTAATTACTTCCCAAAGGCCCCACCTCCTAAAACCGTCACACTGGTGGGGAGGTGGGGAGGGGAGGGTTTCAACATATGAATTTGAAGGACATACATTCAGGTCATGACAACTTGACGAGTCTCAAGTAGCAGGAACTAGTTTCTCAAGTTTTTGAAACAACAGTAAGAAAAGAAAATCTCATGTTTGCTATAGCAAAAAATCCATACATGTTGTTAGAAAAACTAAGTCATAAGCCATTAGAAAGAAAGGACAATAAATGCAAATTACTTATATTTGTCAATAGATGTCATCAAGGGCTTTTTTTTTTTGCAGTGAAAGTCTGCCTGAAACACTCAAAAATATCTCCTTAATTTTCCCTTTTGGTAAAATTAGTTTGAAAGGGGGGGGGGAAAGGAAGGCAATACTAAAGGTTTGTAGTATATGGTAAAGGATCTCAGAGCCAGGGGCTGGTCTTTGTAGTTGATACTGAAATGATCCAAAACTTGGAAGTCAAGTTTGTGGCATTAAATGTTACTATAAGTGAAGGTAGTCAGCTGTCAGATCTTCCTAGAACCAGAAGGCCCCTAAGGCATAGGTCTAGGCACCCAGGGTTACATACACTCATTATCGTGTTTTGGTGTTTAGTGAAACTGGCCACTTTCATTATACTTTTATACAGAGAGAGAGAGAGAAATAAAGGAAGGAAGGAAGGAAGGAAGGAAGGAAGGAAGGAAGGAAGGAAGGAAGGAAGGAAGGAGAAAAAGAAAAGAAAAGAAAAGAAAAGAAAAGAAAAGAAAAGAAAAGAAAAGAAAAGAAAAGAAAAGAAAAGAAAATTATATAAGCAGGTCACTGAAGAAAGGAATATGGTATTTTTCAGAGCATGCAGGAAATTGGTGTCTAGGCAACAATTTTAAAGGTCAACAAAACTGAAAGGCATTGCTTAACTTTGACAAGAGGATACTTCTCAAGAACTGGTATTAAAAAGAAGAAGCAGCAGCAGCAGCAGCAGGAGCTGCTAATCATCAGAAATGAGCAAATCAATTCAAGTGGACACTAAATTTGGTTTTAATAGTAGGATGGCAAAAGAGAAGTCTTTTAGAACTTTCTAAAAACAAAATGCATACATATTCATCTCCAGATTTTTCCCTATCATTTAATTCCACCAGAAATCTAAAAAATAAGGAATTTTGAGTGGCATAATGAAGACAATTTAAAACTATAATTTAAAAAAACAGAAAATGTGCATTTTAAATTAAAAACAAAAAACTTTGGTCTCCTGTGTACAAATTGTTCAAGGGTTCTCAGATGCAAAGTCAGCCCTACATTCGATCTTTATAAACTTTACTAAGGTAAAGATTGAGATGAATCTTTTTCTTTAAAGATAAGGTCCCTGAAGTAGTATTTACAAAAGAGTAAAATGAGGTGTACAAGGTCTTCCATCATGTAAATGGCATAATACCGTTTTACCCTTGGGGGCTCAGAAAGACTACAAGATTTAAAAGCCAATTTTTTTAGAAGTTCCTCTGCTGGAACTTGAAAGTTTGACTGGGGGTAAAGAAATCAATTCTCATTATCTTCAGGAAGAAAAGTGTTTAATCTTTGCACTATAAATTGTCTTTCAGAATTAAGAAAAATAGAACCCAATTCTGCTGTGTGTCCTAGTATGTGAGCTCTCTAATGAACCTAAGCGTGTTGATCAAAGTTGATAACTCAATACTTTATAAGCCAGATGTACAGAGCTGAAATCATTTGTAACATATACAACATGGAAGTTCAGAGGTAATGCAATAGATTCAATATTGTACATCTGATGCCACTTCTAAACTTTGATGAAACTGATGTAGGGAAGAAATAACAATTTAATGTCTGCTCTGTTTATAAATTCCATAGAACCTTGGGGCTTCTTTGACTATCCAGCTCAATCTCCTTATTTTACAGAAAAGGACAGTAAAACTCAGAAAAGTTAAAGATCTTAGAGTAAGCCTCACAGCTGGCAAGCAACAAAACTAAAATTCACCCAGTCATTTAAAACCCAGCATCTCAACACTACCTGCTACTTCTACATTATTATGTAGTACTATTAAATGGTCTAAATTATTTCCCAAATTAAAGGCTACATGGCTTTCTAAATTTAAAGGCATTATTTCACATTATAAAAACACTTCTGTGTTTTTGGAAGGAATCCAGTTGAAACCATATATTTGCCTAACTTTGTTGTAAATGTTCTCTTTCTCCACTAACACTCCAACCTTCCACCAGATTTTCTCGCTTTATCACTGGGAACATATGTCAGTGTTACATGATTGACTTTTATACCTGGAAACTGACACTTTGGTTTAGATTATTGTTTTCTCTGGTATGACTGAAGAGATTAACCTATATTCTGAAGAAAGCTGAGATGACATTGCATCCTTAATGTCAATCTATACCTATTAACCTCAAGCATAGGGGAAGCAGAGGAACCTAGCCTCTGCCAAAACCAACATGAATGTGCTGTCCTGCCTGCGGACATTCACTTATAATTGCACCCACACCTATGACATTCAGAAAGCTCATGCTTTTAATTTATTCATTTTTAATTCCAGTAAATATGATGCCATCAAGAGCACCACTGTATTAAAAAATATTTTACAATTAGCTGCTTTCAAGCTCTGTATGTTTTTCAAACTGCGAATTAAGGAAAGCACTATAGAGTTGTGAGGTAATATTGTTTACTTTTCCAAACAACAGTCTAATTATTCATTAAAACCAAATAATTTGATTGGGTTCAATCTCCCTCTTTTTTTTTTTATTTTTTTTACCACCATTTCTAAGCAACATCTGCAACCCAATCATGGAATAACAGTGTCACCATAACAACAAAAAAAGCTCAACTTGTATAATCTTTTTTTTTTGCCCTAATTCTATAATTATGATAGCTGACACTGTCATTTATTTGGCATTTTTCTGAAACTAGTGATTATTTTTGTTCTTGTACTTACTTTGTAAAGGTTACCAATAATTGAATTCCTTTGTGTTTATGTGTTTTAACGATCTGAATGCTCTGTTTTGCACGTATCCATCTTTTGAGTTTGACTGTCATCCACTTTTATTCAGTCCTTTCTTTAATCATGATGTTCTTTCATTAAATAAGGGCACAGTGTGATTAGAATAAATTTTGATATATTAAACTTCATTTGACTAATGTACAGATGAGATAGTCACTCCAAATTTAAAGGCATTGACCCATAATTCACTGAAAAACTAAAAAAAATTAATGGGTACCTTTACTCATTTATTGAATAAACACTTATTGCCCACCTATTATGTCATAGGTACACCTGAAACTATAAAAATAAATGGTGTTTGCCAGGGGTTAGGGGAGGGGAGAATGGAGAAGGGAGGGTTAATGTTTAATGGACACAGATTTTCAGTTGGGAAAGACAAAAAAGTTCTGGAGGTGGGTTGTGGTGACGGTTGCACAACACTGTGAATGCACTTAACACCAAATAAGTGAACACTTAAAAATGGTTAAAATTGGGGCACCTGGGTGGCTTAGTCGGTTAAGCGTCCGACTTTCGCTTAGGTCATGATCTCGCGGTTCGTGGGTTCGAGCCCCGCGTCGGGCTCTGTGCTGACTGCCAGCTCAGAGCCTGGAGCCTGTTTCAGTCTGTGACTCCCTCTCTCTCTGACCCTCCCCTGCTCACGCTGTCTCTCTCTCTCTCCTAGAAATAAATAAAAAACATTAAAAAAATTTTAAAAAAAACGGTTAAAATGTTAAATTTATGTTTTATATATTTCACCACAAGAAAAAAAAAAAAAACAAATTAGAAAAAGTCCTTAAGAAGTTTAGGACCTAATAGGAGTAACTGAGAAGGATACACATTATTACTGATTATAATAAAACCCAAAGAGTTCCAAGTTAAAAATATCCTTTGAATGCTGGGTGAACACAAATGAGGAGCAGGGGAGGGGGAGGCATAAGGAAAGGTGTACTGTGTAGCATCTGGAAGATACAGAAATGAGTTTGGCAAATATAGAATAGAAAAATTACATGCAAAGCACTAGCTATGTGATCACCGAATATAAGACAGAGAGCACAAGAGTTCATCCTGCTGTCAAAGGCTGGTTAGGTCCGGAACACTGGTGAGGCCTCCCCTGTGTCTGGCAGTTTACTGCAATGGCTCTCCAGGTCTCCTCCTACACCTTCCGCCTTGACTGGTTTACTGAGTAATTCCAGTTAACGTTCAAGTATCACCCATCTTTAAAACATACACACAAATAAATGTTCCCTGACTCCTACATTCTTCTAGTAGCCCCCAATTTATTTATAGAAGAAAGTGTATCCAAGAGACACATACAGGGTAGAAGGCAGGAAGTCCCACCTGGAGAGTCTAGCTTACTTATATATTTCAATATATAAATTGAAGGTCACCAGAAGGTCAGGATGAGGTTTAATAATTACTCAGTTTTCCATTTGTCCAGTTATCACTACATGTCCACATCATTTTCCAAAGATAAAGAAGGTTGAATGACAAATTATGAATTCCCAAGAGGAAGAGAGAACTGAGGTCTGTCACAGGACAAAGAGCAAGAATCAGACTGAAAGAGAGATTCTGGTCACAGACCACGATTGGGTCTGTTCTGTTTCTGGGCCCTGTTCTAAGGACTCCTACCTGAATTGTTAGTAAAAGGAACTACAGCAAAAGAGGGAAAAACCTGAACAAGCTGCTTCACCACATCGCTGTCATGAAAGTGTCACCCATGATACTAGCTATTACCAGCCTAAGGGGAGATCCTGGCTGTCACCAACAGTAATAGAATTCTTGCCATCATGATAGTTTCAGCAGTAGTGGCTGTGGAAGCCTCTTCATGCCAAGGTCTAACTGCATACAAAGAGCACTGTGCAAACATCAGTAGCCTGGGCGCCATTTTTCAGCAACCTCAGAGCGTGTCTATAGGCATCGGTGTCAGAAACAGGTAGCCCCTGGAGGCTCACTGGTAGGTTGGCTCCTGCTTTGTACACCACAACAGGACATATCAGCCAGTGAGCCACTGATGAAGAGGAGAAAAGTCTAATGTCACTGGTTGCCAAGTGCAGGTGTCAGCATAGCATATATTGACCATTATCTAAGGATCATCAAAATCATTTCAAACGAATTTTAGGGAAGTCAACTTATCTACAAATCAGGTGCATGTATGAAGCACGGGCACTATTATTTTGTGATTAACCCTATTACTCTATTTTTAACCCCTGACTAATAAGGTTAAATTTATTATAGATTAAATCTATTTGAAGACACATGACAATTGTCTCAAAGTTAAAAATAAATATAACTTGCATAATTACTTTATGGTTCAAGAAGAGTACAAAAAGAATATTTTACAAAATCACCTCAGTTTAAAAGACTAATTATGGTTAAATAGTAACACTTCTTTAAAATATGACATATTCCTTATCAAATATTAAACTTTTAAGGTCTGGTCTCCTTGTAGAATCAATCATTATTCATATTATATTTTTTACAAGGTTCACTAGGCCTCTAGGTATGTAACTATTTTTTATTCATGTCGAGACTAGAATCAACTGCACTCTTGTACTGCAATATGAAACTGCATGAAAAACCACCCATGCTTTTCTTTATATCAATCACTTTATCTCATATAACATTCTTAATATCACTGCCCTGAAGCATTTAAATATTTTAAATATTCATGTGGACATGTTAAGATGCCTTCAAGTTTTAAGATAAGTAGATTATCTATGTAACCTAAAGGAATTATTCCAATTCTACCAAAAAAAAAAATCATTGAACAAATCATAAATCTTTCCTTCATAACATTTCTCAGATCTACAGTACAGGAACACTTTTACTGCTCTTATGAGAATAACCTAATAATAATGTAATGCTCTATGTTTACATACTACTTTTCTAATAATTATCAACTCATTCATCTTTTTGACAGTTTTGAGTAAAAAAATAGGGAAACATTATTTCTATTTCATAATGAGGAAACTGAGGCAAAGAACCCATCAGAAATTTGCCAAGGGTCAGAGTGTATCTAAAATGGGGAAAATTAATCAGTTTTCCTTTATGATTAAAAGTAGTCATGGGTTACTTAACCATTGAAAACAGAAGGGACAAATGAGGTTTGCACAGTAGATAAAAATACATTTGGATTAAAGCCCACAGCTTATTACAAGTTGTATAGATAGAACAGACTGTGCTGTGGTAACAACAACAGCAACAAAAAAAACAACAACCCTGAAATCTTAGTGGCCTAACACAACAAACTTTATTTTTCTCTAATTACCAGTGAAAGCTAGATTGCTTTTCTCAAAGGCTCTGCTTCAAGTTACGGCTGAGAGAATGTGTGTTCTTGCCATTATGTAGCTATGCATCTGGAACACAAGGTCACCACAGGAGAGAAAAGGAAGCTGGGAGATAGGATCATACAGGGTATTTTAAATGCAAGTCCTGAAACCAGCTTAACTCAATTCTAACCATATCCCACAGTCTAGAGGTTAATCCATGCTCCCAACATAGGAAGACTGAAAAATACAGTATTATATTCCCAGGAAGAGGAAAATGAAACAAGATTTGGTAAGAACCATAACACTGCCTCTGCCATCGGCTAGCATTTAGTTAAGCAAAAAGTTCATAGAATGTGCTTTAAAATGCATGAGATCAAGTTTCAGAAGAAGCTGTGTCTTATCTTACTTCTGGCATAGCTCTTAACTTTATCTTTGGCAAATTTCTTAACTCACAGGACCCCAGTTTACTTAGATTTAAAATGAGAAATGGATAAGATGTAGCCACTATGATATTATATGTAACAATAATAATAGCAGTTTACTGAGGATTTGCCGGGTGATAAGTGCTGTGCTACATTCTTTACATCCTTATCTCATGACTCCCCCAAGCACAACTTTTAAAATTCTGTGATGTTAAGGAGGGAAGGCAATTCAAAATCCTCATATCGGAATACACGAAGGAATAAAAGAAATCAGTGTTGAGTACAGTTCTTACAAGTACAGAGAAACAGAGAAGCAGCACTTTTTATGTCTCAGGAATGGTCTGATTAAGAACATGAACGCTGGATCTCACTAGAAGAAAAAGAAATGGTAGTAGATTTGTGATGGCTCCTTGCTAGTAATCATTATTTTCCCCTCCATTTCTCTAAGTCATGGCTTCCTCCTCTTTCTCTTCACTCAACAGTTTCTCTGTTGAGTACCTACAGTGTACAAGTCTGACATGCCATTAGCCTAGAAACAGAAAATTCAGGATGATTTTGTAAGCTTCCTAATTTCTTTCATGTATAAACTATATGAGTCAGGGTTCTCCAGAGAAAGGGAATGAATAGAATATATATAAATATAAACAAAAGGAAATTCATTATAGGAAGCAAATTATGAAGACCAAGCAGTTGCACAACCTACCATTTGCAAATTGGAGAGCCAGGAAAACAGTGGTATAATTCAGTCTGAGTTTGAAAACCAAGAACCAAAGAAGCCAACAGTGTTAAGTCTCAATCCTAGTCCAAAAGTCTGAGAACCAAGGGTACTGATGTCTGTGGGCCGGAGAAGATGGGTGTTTCACCTCAAGCAAACAGGGAAAATTCACCCTTCTTCTTTTTATTCCCTATTCAGGCCCTCAATGGATGAGATGATGCCTATTTGCATTGGTGCAGGCCTCTTCTTTTGTTAGTCTACCAATCCAAATGCTAATCTCTTCCAAAAACATCTTGAGAGACACACCAAAAATAACGTTTTACCAGCTATCTGGGCATCCCTTAATGCAGTCAGGATGATACACAATATGAAGCATCACATAAGCCGAGTATGTAAAATATAGAATTTATTATGAGAAAGAAAAAAAAATCCTTAGGGATTCACTTTGCCCTTAGAGAATCACTTTGAGAACAATAACACCAGCTCTATATATTAAAAAAAAAAAAAAATGCCTTGCAATAGCTTTTACTGACATTCTTATAAAATGAAGAGTATGCTTCACAACTATTCATAAATCAAACCCTCTTGTATTAGGGCATTGCATTCAATAACTATGCTATTTTTCACTGATTTCAAACTATACCACTAAGCTATAATAATCAAAACAGTTTGGTGCCAACACAAAAACACACACATAGATCAATGGAACAGAACAGAGAGCCCAGAAATAAACCACACTTACATGGTCAATTAATCTTTGACAAAGGAGGCAAGAATATACAGTGGGGAAAAGACAGTCTCTTCAAAACTGGCTCTGAGAAAACTAGGTAACCTACATGCAAAAGAATGAAACTGGTTCGCTTCTTCCCACTATATACAAAAATAAACTCAAAATGGGTTAAAATATTGAAATGCAAGAACTGAAAACATAGAACTTTCAGAAGAAAACATAGACAGTAAGCTCTTTGACATAGGCTTGGCAATAATTTTTCTGGATATATCTCCTCAGGCAAGGTCAACAAAAGCAGAAATAAACACATGGGACTACATCAAGTTAAACGGCTTTTTGTAAAACAAAACAAAAACGCAATCTGCTGAATGGGAGAAGATAGTTGCAAATCATACATCCAATAAGGGGTTAATATCCAAATATACAAAGAACTTGTACAACTTAATATAAAAAAATGGATTAAAAAATGGGTAGAGAATCTGAATAAATATTTTTCCAAAGAAGATATACAGGTGGCCAACAGACACATGAAAGGATGCTCAAAATCACTCATCATTAGTGAATGTAAATCAATACCACAATGAGGTACCACCTCACGTTTATCAGAATGGGAGGCATCAAGAAGACAAGAAATAACAAACGCTAGTAAGAATGTGAGGAAAAGGCAACCCTCAGGCACTGTGATTGTAAATGGAAATTTGTGCTGCTACTATGTAACACTGAATGGGGGGTTACTCAGAAAGTTAAAAAAAAGAACTACCATATAATGTAGCAATTCTGCTTCTGAGTAGTCATACAAAGAAAACAAACAAGGGGCGTCTGGGTGGCTTAGTCGGTTGAGCGTCCGACTTTCGCTTAGGTCATGATCTCGCGGTTCGTGGTTCGAGCCCCACGTCGGGCTCTGTGCTGACTGCCAGCTCAGAGCCTGGAGCCTGTTTCAGTCTGTGACTCCCTCTCTCTGACCCTCCCCTGCTCACACTGTCTCTCTCTCTCTCTCTCTCTCTCTCTCTCTCTCCTAGAAATAAATATATATATATATATTAAAAAAAAAAAAAGAAAACAAACAAACAAAAAAATCCCACTGATTCAGAAAGTTATATGTAGTCCTATGTTCACTGCAGCACTATTTACAATAGCCAAAATATTGAAGAAACCAAAGTGTCCATCAATAGACGAATGGATAAAGAAGGTAAATTGGGGTGTGTGTGAGAGAGAGAGAGAGAGAGAGAGTGATAGAACTCCATTACCTCTGATATAAAAAAGGTTTGATCCTCAGAAACTCCCAGGTTCTTAATTAACTGCAATCAAATCAAAGTTTCATCAGCATTCAGCTGCTATTACCATTACACACATACATACATATCATGGACTACTACTCAACCCATAAAAAGAATGAAATCTTGTCATTTGCAACAACATGGATGGACCTAGAGAGTATTACATAAACTAAGTGAAATAAGTCAAGAAGATAAAAACGAATATGATTTCACTTATAGGTGGAATCTAAAAACACAAAATGACTTAACAAAACAAAATAAAACAGACTCTTAGACACAGAGAACAAACTGGTGTTTGCCAAATAGTAAGGGAATAAGGGGACAGGCGAAACAGGTAAAGACTAAGAGACACAAACTTTTAGGTATAAAATAAACAAGTCATAGAGATATAATATACAGCATAGGCAATATAGTCAATAATATTGTAACAACTTTACATGGTGACATATGGTAACTAGACCTATTATGGTGATCATTCCTGAATGTGTAAAAATATCAAATCACTACTGTGTCAGCCTGAAACTAATATGATGTTGTATGTCAATTATAATTCAATTTAAAAAAGAAAAACATAGGGAAAACTCAGGAAAAAAAACAAAAACAAACAAACATATTTTTTAAAAAACCTGCTATTTTTAGTTCTAAAAAAACCCTACTGGGAACATGGAGACAATGTTGCCCAGCAACCATCAGGCTATTCCCCAGTATAAACTGGTACATAGTTTTCTCTTAAGAACCTTTCCCCTCACAAGTGCTGTAATGGAAGTAGATCCCTGGCAGATGAGGGCCACCTAGGAATGCCTAACCTTGAAATCTTACTGTCTTATTAAAGAATGAAAAATCAGTTTCAATATTTATATATTTTTTCCTAGTCAGATTTAACAAAGACAGGCGAGAAAGGTGATTTGTTTCTGGGAGAAGAAAAAATGTTCCATTATGCTTTTAATGAACACCTTAAAAAGGCCTCACTAATAGTGTTTTAAGTTACTACTGAATTGAATTTATTCTTTATGCTAGTAGCCAAGCAATGATAAATAATTGCATCAAAGCCTTTCTCTGACCTCAAAAATCCAACAGACTTCACTCAACTCAGAGACTGTTTGAAGTGTCAAAATGATCCCCATCACCTCTGATATAAAGCAGGTTTGATTCTCAGAAACTCCCAAGTTCTTAATTAACTGCAATCAAATCAGTCAAACCTTCATCAGCATGTAGCTGCTATTATCTTCTATCTAGAGATTATTGTCTCTCTCTTCCAATGAGAAACAAATACTACTTTGTTATATAGAAATACCTTTAATCTTGCTAAGTGCCTGAAGAAAAACATTTCCCATTAAAATTATTAACTCTGTGTATGCAAAAGTTTTGCTTTCTTAAAGAGAGTATAAAATCCAAAAACAGTTCTGAATTTCTATAAACTTTATGCACAATAATTTTAAACTAAGCTTGGAAACAATATTTCTAGATATAGTGCATGAAAAAAATCAATCTATCAATTTAAATGTGTCTAAGCCTTGAGAGTTTTAAACAATTATTTCCTGAGTCACTTATAGTTTGAATATATGTTTATTAAAAATATACAGCTATAAATGAATGATGTCTCACTGAAAGCATTTGTCTCAGTAAGGCACCTTACTCCAAAATAGATGGTTCAAAGTAGGTCTCGACCTGGACTTCACAACATGGATGAACGTGGAGGGCACCATGCTAAGTGAAATAAGCCAGACAAAGACAAATACTACACGGTATCACTTACACATGTACACGTGGAATCTAAAAATAAAATTTGAACTCATAGAAATAGAGAATAGGATGGTGGTTGCCAGGGGCTAGAGGTTGGCTGAAATAGAGATGAACTGGTAAAAGGTTCTAAATTACCAGTCATGAGATGAGGAAGTTCTGAAAACATAACGCATATCATGGTGACTTCAGTTGATTATACTATGTTGTAGAACTGGAATTTGCTAAGAGAATTATCTTAGGTATTCTCCCCCTCCAAAGAAAAGAAAAATAACTATATCAGGTGATGGATGTATTAAGTAATTTTGATTGTGTGAAACCTTTCACAACATATACATATATCAAATCATCGTGTTGTATACTTTAAATATATTACAAATTTATTTACCAATATACCTCAGTAAATCTGGATTTTTTTTTTTAATTCATCAAGGAGACTTATAAAACTCTGATGCCCAAACCAAATAAATCAGAATCTCTATGGGTAGGACCAAGACATCAGTATTTTTTCAACCTCCTCAGGAGATTCTAATATGAATTTGGAGGGAAATTAAATTTAATTCCAAAACATGCCATAATGGGCCTAATCCTTATAGCAACTTCCAATCAATTACCATATTTCATCAATGAACCGTTTATAGAAGGCTTGTTTCTAGTTCCTATTCCATTTCAAATGTGCTGAAAGCTATTTGGATTTTCTTTTACTACACAATACCATGTATTTAATTAGTATACAAGGCTAAAATCAGCAAAGATGTTCGCCTCTTTTACTAGTGTATTGCATCTTGGGATACCAAGAGGGATAGCTTTCAGATTTCAGAAAATCTTTTCCATTCCCTCTCCTCCTTTATTCCCCTTGGAGCTCTGTGAGAGCCCTTACAATTTACTTTTGCACTAACGAGGGTAAAGTGCCTGAGCTGCACATTCCATCACACCCGCTGCAAACTTAACAGGATTTACAACGTGTATGTGTGCCAGAATGCCTCTAATGCTCGGGATCACTCATCCCAAGACTTAAATTGGCTTTCTTGGTGCTATTTTAATCTGTACAGGCCCAATCACACACAGCGTACAAATGGTTCAAAGAAATGCACATAATAAAGTGGCAGAGGATGCCGTTTCTGTCAAGAATACCATTGTTAACTATGATTGAAAAGACATGAATCCTGCTAAAGATATGAAACATTTTTATGCCTATTGAATTCTGTAGGGAAGAAATATCCAAAAGGTAAAATTTGAATCCCTCTGGAATCTTCAGGGACATTCTCAATAAAAGGATACCTACAAATGATGATATGGAGTAGTAAATCCCTTTTACAGGTTCATGAGCAAAGGCTGCAAGGGTTACTACCCGCCACACATGATGAGGTGAATCTGCAGGGGTCCTTGACCAATGGATTGAGCATGTCCTTTGGCTTTTTCTCTTCTACTCCAATAGAGTCACTATTCCCTGCCTAAAAGCAGTTTGATAAGCAAAAGAATATTGATTTAGCTTCTCACCAAAGGCCCAAGAGGACTAAGTGTCCAGTTTCGTACCTAAGAACAAACGGTCAGTGCATTACATAGGAACAGCTCATTTTATTTTCCTATCCTACAGCAACCTTTTCTTCTGTTTGAGTCTTTGAAGGACATTCTAGGAGTTAGAAATTCTAGCAGTTAACAAGTGATGGGACACAGGCTTAGAAAAATCAGTTAGACAAGGAGCTACTTCCTCCAGCCCCCTGCCATTCTAAGGTCTAACTCTTACTTTCTAGATATTGAGGTAATTTTGAGGGTCTTAGGGTCCTTCAGGACCTACCAAGGGACTTTGTGGCAAGGATATATTCAGAGATCATGGGTCAACAGATATACAGCATTTGATAAAGAGGTATTTCAATATCTCAGTGACTGGTCTGGCTATCCCTACCTCTAATATATGGGATTCTAATACATGGGAATCTACATTCCTAACATTTGTCTGATTGATCAGATATTTGGATTTGGGGCCTGAAAATTTCCTCCTGGTTATTACATGATATTTTCCCTATCTTATTAAAATAAAAATCCTCACAAAAATTAATGGACTAGAGAAATAGAGATGGAGTAAGGAGGGTGGGAAGGAAGGAGAATGAATGAGAGAGAGACAGAAAGGCTGGAGTATCTACACAGTGATTCCAATTACGTAAACAACCCTCTCCTCAACCTTTCCTAATATTCCAAGCTTGCAAAGGACATGCAGCCACAGGTTTCTGCCACTCACAATCACTCCCTCCATTTATCAATTTTACCTTGCACAGTAGTCGGCAGAATACAAATGCAAAGATACAGGAATAATGATCATTTGAGCACAGCCTCCTCTAGATAGTAATGACTGTTGGCTGGAGCAGGTGCTGAGATGCAATCAAATTCATGTTAAGCAGCATTCTTATTCTGTAGTCTATCAGATGCACTTAAAAGATATCTCTTGCTGGCGTGTGGCAAACCATCAGTCAATTCTATTTGGCTATTCAATGAGCATAAAAGGAAATGTGCTCCTGTCACAAGCAAAACCATGTCCTGGGCCAATTCTATCAGATGCCATGAGGTTAACTTAACTTCCTAGCATTCACTGATTGAGTTGTGAGAAGGTGGAATCCCACAGCTATCTGATCGTGATTTCTGCATCTTTTATGCTATTAACCTTCATTCAATCCAATTGCAAAATGCTCCTTTTTATTTGGTCTCAAACTGAATTTAATAACTGTTGCCAGATTGACAGTTTGAAAGATTGAACAATGTAGTTCTGGCCAGTGATATCCTCAGGAACATTCAGATAGGGATGGCCAAGATGGTGTTATTACAGAAGCTACAGAAAGTTCTCTACATCTCTTAAATTATTTCTGCTTCCTAAGCTAGGAACCCTTTCCAATGAGATGTCATAACTGTTAGCTTAAGGGCTCATCTCCTTTAAAAATGTTTACACTGTTCAGATGAGTGACTCTAAACTTTATCAGTCATTTAAACCATAATGAAATTGGGCTTATCAAATCCTTTCCTGAAAAAAATCTTCTATAAGTAGAGGGATGGGAAATATATGAAGATTCTTACGACCTGAAAGAAAAGCATGCTCGAGAAACAAGATGATGAATGGATGAGAAAAAAAAATACTGTTCTCACCCACATTTTTTTTCTTTGCCAAAATGGCCTTGTGCCTAGATTTGATTCAAGGAGAATATTGCCTTTCCCCAAGCTACAACAACTTCCTCTGTAGTCTTTTCCCAAAGAGACTCATTACAGAGGACATTATTTCATACTGTGATAGAGAAGGGTAGCTGCTTTCTACATGCATTCTCCCTTTCTTCCCTAATAAATAGTATGTTTTTAGCATAGCATTCCTCAGAATTAACGAACAGATTTTCTAGAATCCCTTCACAGATATGTATAGCACATGATTATACCTGGTCACTAAATGGTAAATGTCTGAGACTTCCAGGGAGTCTGCCCAAAGGGAAGGGTCTATTTTATTGTCTCCTATTTCCTTCTGTTACCAGCCTGATCTTAATGGATAGAGTTTTAGCCATCAGCTTATATTCCACAATCAGTCATTAAAATCATCCTTCGTGTACTACTAACTCCTTGACTCCTTCTCATATCACCTTATTGTCTTATTACTTGGGAAACTCACATCTTCACTGGCTCTGCACCTGCATTCACACAACTAAACTGGAGTATAGAAAAGACAGAAACCATAATGAAGGTTCTCACCTTAATTTCATGCCTAAGATCTCTATTTCAAATTACTCTTAAAATTGTGCTAAAATACATATAACATAAAATTTCTCATTTTTACTAATTTAAATTTACTATTTTTCAGTCTATAGTTCAGTAGCATAAAGTACATTCACAGTATTGTACCACCACATTAATTTTAGCTCTTTGAACATCTTTATGACAGTTATTTGCCTAGTGAGTCTTCCATCTACTCTTTCTCAAGGATTTTCTATTGATTTACATTTCTCCTTTGAATTTGCCATACTTTCCTATTTGAATGCCCTGCAATTTTTTGTTGAAAAGTGGATATTTCGATCTTAAAATGTGGTAACTCTGGAGGTCAGATTCTCCCACATTTCCTGAGTTTGCCATTTTGTTTTGTTTTGTTTTGTTTTGTTTTGATTGTTATATGGTGACTTTCGGCCAGAGATCAGTCTGGGGAATAGATTTCAGATCTTCTCAGGTCTTTTCTGTTTCTGTGCTTTTTCCTGGCAGACATGGCGACTTCCAAAATTCCTATATATATGTGGTTGCTTTTGAGCTGATATCAAAGTCCTTAAATATATGACTCCCAAAAAGGTAAAAAAAAGAAAAGTGAAGCAGGGAAATCTCTTAAATCCCCTGGAAGTTACGTCAGCTGTCGGGAGTAGTCCTGGAAACAACAGGAGAGGTGTGCAATAATGGCTACCTGTATCTGTGTCTGCACCTCTTCAATCAAAAGCAGCAATTAGCAGTCAGAGCCCAAATCCTTGATATCTCGGTGGTCAGAATCTTTATTGTCCAAAACGGCTCCTGAAAGCAGCATGCAAGTTGCTTCAGGAATGTGTGCATAGCCACCTGCCATGGAGCTGAGGATGACAGATGGCTAACCACTATTGAACTAAGCTGAATTTAAGTTAACTACAATTTACTGTCTAAGCCATCACCTGCAAGTTGCAAGATGTCATTAGACTCCAGAGCTCCAAAATAATTACATCAAATAGATTCTTCTCCAGAGTAATAGTCTATGCGGGGAGATAGATTTCTGGTGTTTCCTATTCTACCATCTTCCCTCCAACTTCTCCATGACTATTAATTCTTCTATTTACCTCTTAGTTGTATATTTCTTTAGTTAATGCATTCTTCCACTCAGGTATACGTGGTGTCCTACATTCTCTACTCTCAAGCCTATAGCACCCCCTGCCCCATATTTAATCTGAGCTGATGACCTTATTTCTTTTTTCACTGACAAAATAAATTTATGCAAAAGAATTCTTCTGGATGCTCTCAGCACTTACGCAAAAACATTTGTGCCCAGATATTTTGTCTTCTCTCCTGTGACTACAGATGAGTTTATGACTTCAACGCTAGATTCCACCTCCCTCCTCTTTTCAGACATTGCTCCAGGAATCCAGGAGGTTTCTCCTCTCTGTCTTCCACCATCATTTTTTTTTCATCCTACTGGAACTTTTCCATTAGCATAAAAAATGTTGTTGTCATTTTTTCTTCATTACTTAAAAGAATAGGACTCTCCCTTCCCTTGACTCCATACTCTCCTCTATCCATTAATCATATTTCTTTTTTGGTTCATAGAAAAACTCTTTAAGGGGTACCTGGGTGGCTTAGTCAGTTAAGTGACTGACTTTCGCTTAGGTCATGATCTCGCAGTTCATGGGTTCGAGCCCCGCGTCAGGCTCTGTGCTGACTGCCAGCTCAGAGCCTGGGCCTGTTTCATTCTGTGATTCCCTCTCTCTCTGACCCTCCCCTGCTCACGCTGTCTCTCTCTCTCTCTCTCCTAAAAATAAATAAAACATTAAAAAAAAATTATAAAAAAAAAGAAAAACTCTTTAAAAGAGCTCTATACTCACTGTCCATGATTTCATTGACCCAATCTCAATGAATCTTCTCCAATTAGAATTTTGTCTTTCCATTCTACTAAAACTGCTGTTCTCACCAAAGACCTTCATACTGCCTGATCCAATGGCCAATTCTCCACCATTTTTCTAACTGACCAACTGGTTTCATTGAACACAGATGATTAGATTCTCTTCCTTGAAAACTCTCTCTCTCTCTGTCTCTCAGAACTCTTTCTCACTCTCCTTTACTGAGAAAAAAGGCTGAAGTCTCCTGTTTCCTCTTTATTTCTTTTTCTTCTAAATTTTGGACCAAGGTTCAGTCTTGTGTCTTTCCTAAGTTCATTCCCTTTGAGGTGTGACTCATGACTTTGAGAAAGTCTCATAACTTTCACAATTATCTATATATTTATAGTCCTGAATGTGTATCTGCATCTTAAACCTCTCATGTGAGTTCCAAACTTATATAACCAACTGCTTACACACATCTCCAATGGGAGATTATAGCAGTCTGT
Source organism: Proteles cristata cristata (assembly GCA_017311185.1). NCBI lineage: Eukaryota > Metazoa > Chordata > Mammalia > Carnivora > Hyaenidae > Proteles > Proteles cristata. Next base: position 302,707 of record JAESUZ010003900.1, on the reverse strand, counting down.
GTCCAATCAGGCAACAGAAGAGGGAAGTTTCAAATAAAGAATCATGAGCTATTTTAAAAGAGCAACTGTGACACATATGGTATCTTAAGATTGAGGTAAATCTGGTATCCTAGGGTGTGTGCCCAAAGAAGGGCAAACTCAGAAGGGATTCAGACCTTGTTGGATAAGGTGTGGTTCAGGCTACCATAGAGTAAGAGAAGACCAGAACTACTTTGGGTTGCTGGACAAGTAATAGGCTACTCTTTGGAGTCGGGGTAGGAACAGGTAATCAGCAGCCACTGACCTGTAGAGGGAGTCAGGGCACAAGCAAGAGAAAAAGGCCCTCAAGGTATGGGAGCTCTGGTTTCCATATCAAAGAAGGTTGCAAAATAGTGACCGGTAGGCTTAAAATGTAGTGTCATAAAGGGGCCAGTCCTGGTTCCATTGCTGAAAGAGCTCCACTTGAATGTCCTCATATCCACATCACCAATGCCCAGGGTCTACCAGAAGTGGCAAAAGAAAAAGAGTCTCCCTCTTGCAGTGTCCCTCCAGCCCTCTTTATTTAAAAGGTTTAACACATTCTCACTTTTAAAAAGAAATGCTTAAAGGAATTCCATCATTTATCATAAAGCATTTTTGCAGCTGAGAAGCAATTAACTTATAACTGATGCAAATGTCTAAGGGGTATTTTAACTGGACATGTCCAAACTAAATTCTTGATTTTGAGCCAAACCTTCTCCTTTTTTGGTCTTCCCCATCTCAGTAAATAGCTATTACAGTCTTCCAGTTCATCAGTCCAAAACCTTTATGCCATCCTGATTTTTCCTCTGTTGTTCTCATTCCATACTCGTTATGTTAACAAGTGTTGGCTCCATCTTCTAACTAAATCTGGAATTAGTCTACTCCTTATCCAATTCAAGGCTACCATGGTCCAAGTGTACATCCTCTCTCACAATGGTAATTGCAATAGCATTCTGACTAGTCTTCCTTTTTCCACCTCATCAATTAGCAGATCTCTTCTCTAACACAGCAATGAGAAGGAATTCTGATGAAAGAGAAGTATATATCATATCATATCAATTCTCTGTTCAACATCTCTTATCCCCTACCTTAAGCGAAATTGGAATGCTACTGCCCCTTATACCTACTGAATATATACTCTGCCTCCAATCTCTCTGATATCCTGCCTAACCTTGCACACATTCAGCTCTACCCATACTGCCTCTTTGCTTTTTCTTAAATACACCAGCCCCATTCCTACCTGAGGGATTTTGTTGCTTTTTTTTTCCTTTGCTTCAAACACTTTAGCATGAGACATCTGATGGCTTACCCTTTGGTGATCTTTTGAATTTTACTCAAATGTCATCTTCTCTGCCAGATACTTTGTAGCTGCTCCATCTAAAATGCTGCCAAATCCTAGAACAATTCCTGCCACCCGGAATCTTACTACTAGGTGACACTGTGAAGGAAATTCAAATGCTGAGAAAGAGATGAAATGATCCTAGGTACCTGCTAATACCATACAGCTCTGGATTGCCTACCTACAGAATTTTTTTAAGTGACAGAAATAAACTTTCTATCTTATTTAATCCACTGTTATTTAGGTGTTTGACTTATATCATCTGGTAGTTGACTAATCCTGATATATCTTCCTATGGCTCATTGGTTCTCAATCTTAAATTTGTGTAGGAATCACTGGAAACCTTTCAAAAACTACTAATACTTGGGTCTGACCTCCAGAATTTTTTATTTAATTGATCTCAGCAGATCTCTTAATTTTTTATTTAATTGATTTCTATTACTTAGAAACCTCCTAGCAATGCTACCATCAGCCAAGATTAAGCTGAATTGGTCTCTTTTTGTTAATGTTTTTATCATTATTCCAAAGACACAATCCCCTTTTTTGGTCTCAGTTTTATATTTAATTTCAGTGACTCTTAATCTGCCACCATTGGATTATACCAAAGAAGTAGAATAAAAACAAATTAATGATAATAGAAATAATAAATACTATTTGCCTATTATTTATACCTTGCAGTGTTCTCACATAACAACCAATGCTATTAAGAAAGGTTTGTTTGCTTTTCCATTTTACACTTTGATGAGATTTCCCACTAAGAAAGCTCGTGCTTGGTTAGGTCTCTGGTCAAAATGACTTACCATTATGTTCAATTATTTGTCCCAAAGCCTAAAAGAAGCTGGCACAGTCCAGCCCTTCTTCCACAATGGCCAAAGATTAGGAATGGAGCTTTTTACTGCAGTGACTAGAGAAAGAAAATGAATCCTAAATCAATCTCTTATAGACTTTGATTCACATGATCCCAACAAAGTAGCCCAACACTTAAAGAGTTTAGGAACAAACCAAACTGACTGAGAAAGAAAGATGGAACCTAAAGACAAGAAATAAGACTTTAAAAGACTTCCCAATAAAGATCACACCCTTACTGATCTAAGTCAGGGGACATTTTTAGTACAAAACCACATCTAGACTTATTAAATAAAAATTAATGCTACAGCCTCCTGGCATTGCATTGTATTTTTCTATAATCTAGATAGCAGAGAGCCACATATCTATACCCTTGAATAAAAATGAAGGTACTTCCAAGGGTTGTAACTCATCTCTGGTTCCTGGCCAGCCAAGTTTGGCACTTCTGATTGCTACCCATGTTAAATGATAGAACAGAGCCTCCATGAACCAAGAACAAAATAGGGATGGACACTGTAGGCAAAAATCCTTGCCTTGGCCCAACTGGAGGATCAATTATGCCATGATTTCCATGCTTAATAATTACCATATTATTTTTATCATTGAGAAGCAGCATAGCATAATGCCTATGAATGCTACAGAAGGGGAGCCTGGGTGGTTCAGTCAGTTAAACCTCTGACCCTTGATTTCAGCTCAGGTCATGATCTCACAGTCTGAGACTGAGCCCTTGTGTTGGGCCCTCTGCTGACAGCTTGGAGCCTGCTCGGTATTCTCTCTCTCTCTCTCTCTCTCTCTCTCTCTCTCTCTCTGCACATCCCCCATGAACACATGCATGCACAGACTGCCTCTCTCAAAAGAAATAAATATACATTTAAAAATGCTATAGAAATATGTTATGTCTTAGTTTCCTCATTAATAAAATGGAATGATGATAATATCTCTTACATTAGTCTACTATAGGGATTAAATGAGTTATCATGTAAAGTATTTAGCAAGGACCTAATCCCATATTCGAACTGGGAAATAATTGCTATTATTATTTAGGACTAGTAACAATAACACAATTACTAACATCATCGTTAGTTACATTATCACAAAAGGAAATTTATTTACCACAATTTCTCTCAGTCAGGCAAAAGACAGTTGTTATGGACTGAACTGTGTCTCGCCAAAATTCTTAAATTGTAGTCCTAACTCTGCAGTACCTCAAAATGTGACTCTATTTAGAGGTGGGGTCTTTAAAGAGGTAACTTGGCAAAATGAAGTCATATGAGTGAACCCTAATCCAATATGACTAGTGTTCTTATAACAAGAGGAGATTCGGACACAAACACACATCAGGGAAGGCCATGTGAAGACACAGGGAGACAGGCATCTAAAACATGAGGAGAGGAGCCTCAGAAAAAAACCAACCCTGCCGACACATTAATCTCAGAATTCCAGCCTCCAGAACTGTGAAGAAAATTTCTGTTGTTTATTTATTTATTCTGTGAATAAATTTCTGTTGTTTCAACCGCCCAGTCCATATTTTGTTATCAGCCCAGCAAACTAACACAATAGTGCATTTCTTTATTTTATGTAAATATCCTTAATGATTTCTTGCTCACCCTTTTCCAAGAGGGTTTAAATGCAATCTCAGTAATTCCTGGTGATCCCTCCCACCATTATTAGGGTAATGAGGATATGTGAGGGTGTTAGGTAGACAATGACAAAGGGTGACCTCTCTGGTCATTGACCATCTGTCCGGTGGTTACCACATAGACATACTCCACATGGCCTCTCTGGGTCCAACCTTCTTCCTGCCTGCCGCTTGTGTGTGCCACATTGGGGATGTAGAAATCCTCGGCAAGCCTGGGGTCTACACAACATCCCTCCCCGACGTCTTACTTCCCCACCACAGCACTGACAGTGAGTAGGGGCCCTCCTCTCACCTCTGGGGTATCTTGCGCTATTCTTCTCCTTTCAGCCCTATCAGGAGGGACCTCTTCATCATGAGAAATATTAATCCCTTCTCTTGCCTCTCTGGAATCGTTCTCTCTTTCCTCTCCCTCAAAGGCATCTAGCATAATCTCATCAAAAGGCCTAGATTGTTAGAAACTGAAAATCCAGGGGCGCCAGGGTGGCTTAGTCGGTTAAGCGTCCGACTTTCGCTTGGGTCATGATCTTGCGGTTCGTGGGTTCGAGCCCCGCGTCGGGCTCTGTGCTGACTGCCAGCTCAGAGCCTGGAGCCTGTTTCGGAGTCTGTGATTACCTCTCTCTCTGACCCTCCCCTGCTCACGCTGTCTCTCTCTCTCTCCTAGAAATAAATAAAACATTTTAAAAAATTAAAAAAAAAAAGAAACTGAAAATCTGGGTGGAAGTGAAATTTCCGTTCTTTTCATACCCAAATTTTCCTGGAAACAAAGAGGCACAGTGCCTGTCTACCTATTTGAATGAGGACACAGCTGAAAAAATAGAGAAAACATATAGATTAACATCTTAAAAGTTATCCTGAAACATTATCAGTAGATTTAATACAAGCTCTTTAAGTCATAAATTTCAGGATTTTTAATTTTTAAAAAATGTGTGTGGGCTTCTTTCCTTCCCCTTCCCTTTCTCCTGTCAGCTAATTTAACATGCTAATTAATTTATGAAAGGTGACATGTATCCAAGCAAAAAAGGTGAGGTGTTTCTAGTAACTAAACTGTCTCTCCTCTGACCTCTACTCTTTTGCCTGAGGAGATAGAAAAATGTACTAGGCAGGGATTTTAGTTGCAAGCAAGAGAAACCAACCATAGCTGATTAAGCAGGGGAGTGTCTGGGGTGCGGGAAGTTAGGAGTGGGGGAGTTTATTAAACAATCTATTGGGTAGCTCTCTGAATCATCAGGAAAGCTGGACCATCCTGCTCAAAACTGTGGATCTTAAAACAATGCTGCAAATTAGGCTCTAGAACTGGGTTGACCAGGAAATTTGCTTGTATACAATTAGAAAATTGAATGTCCCAGCTATTGTGTTATGCCTGAGTCGCAAGTCCCCAGAGACCTCCAGGAGGCAACACCGATGCAAGTACATAAGGGTCTTTATGACAAGCTCGAGCAGGGGCTCACCCGTCAACCAGCGCAGCAGCAGCACAGTGAAGCCCCAAACAATAGCAAGCAGGGTTTTTATGAGGTAAGGGATGGGGGTGTTACAGTGCACACTATGCATAGCATCATCACATAAGCACCAGTCATAATTGTACAGCACCCATGGCAACAGTTTTGACCATTCAGTATCTGTGAGGTGTTTGTTACTTTTGGCGGGACCCAATCATGACCTTTAAGAATCCTTTGAAAATTACCAATTATGAGGTGAGTTTAAAGGGCCCACGTGGGGTTCAGGCAAGTAGTCATCTATAGTCCCCAGACCCTGACTCAGACCACAGGAATGTTTCTCCTATCTTTCTTAGCTTCTTTTGATTGGCTGACCTGCAGGTGGTCCGAGGGCAGCTTCAGCTGAAGTTTTTCCTGGAACTGAGGCTGCAGCCCAAGGTTGCTCTTAATGGGGGCCTTAAACTCAAAATGGTGTTACTTAGGCTCTTCAACTGTAGTCACTGATTTGCCAGGAGCACAATTTTGCTATAACCACTTTCTTTATCAGAAAACAATCCCCTTCTCATTCTTTTCTGTGTCAACTAGGTCCACACTCAAAATGTGGTGAAGATATATCCTATAAATAAAGCTGAAAGAGCGTTATTTGCCTAAGCCATAGCTTCAAATGAGGCTGAGAAAGTGGGTATCTGGCATTTTTAATTTCTATAGCTTAAAGTTGGCTTTGTCTCTCACAAAAGCTCAACCAACATAGAAAAGAGATTCAAATGCCAGGCAGCCAAAAAACGTAAAAGATCTCCAAAATAGAAATAGAAAACCTAAAAAATCCCCAATAGAAAGCTAACAGAGAGAAAACAAGAAAGGAATTCAAGGGGCACCTTGGAGGCTCAGTGGGTTAAGCATCAGACTCAGGTCATGATCTCCAGGTTTGTGAGTTGGAGCCCTGTGTTGGGCTCTGTGCTGTCAGCTCTGAGCCTGGAGCCTGTTTCAGCTTCTGTGTCTCCCTCTCTCTTGTCCCCTCCTCTGCTCATGTTCCATCTCTCTCTGTCCTAAAAATTAATAAACATTAAAAACAATTTTAATAAAAAAAGAAAGAAATTCAAGATTCAGTTAGAAATGCTTTAAGCTGCAATTAATAAAATACCTAACTAGGGGTAATTTAAATAAGAAATGTTTTTATCATATTATAAAACCTAAAAGTAAGACAGTGCTTATTAGCTCAGTAGCTCAGCAATGTCAAGATTAAGTCAAAAATTCCTTAGGCCTTTTCCTTAAAATTCTAATACAACTGCTTGTAGTTAGAAACCTTGAGAAAGACAGGAGAAATAAGAGTGCCAAAAGACTTCTATATACATCTCATGGGCCAGCATCACTAACAGCCACTCCACAGAAAAACATATCATGAAGCCATAAGCTAGTGCAATAGTCTCCTTTATATTTTATTTTATTTTACTTTCTAAATCAAATTTATTTTACTTTTTTTTTAATACTCATGAATCTAAGCTTTACTTTTTTTTTTCGGGGGTTTCATTTATTTATTTTTTTAGTTTACATCCAAGTTAGTTAGCATATAGTGCAATAATGATTTCAGGAGTAGAATCCAGTAATTCATGTCTTAATATAACACCCAGTGCCCATGCCATCAAGTATCCTCCTTAATGCTTCTTGCCCATTTCGTCCATCTCCCCACCCAAAACCCCTTCAGTAACCCTCGGGTTTTTTCTCTGCATTTAAGATTCTCTTAGGTTTTGAGACGCCTGGGTGGCTCAGTCGGTTAAGCGTCCGACTTAGGCTCAGGTCATGATCTCATGATTCGTGGGTTCAAGCCCCGCATCGGGCTCTGTGCTGACAGCTAGCTCAGAGACTGGAGCCTGCTTCAGATTCTGTATCTCCCTCTCTCTCTGACCCTCCCCTGATCTCTCTCTCTCTCTCTCAGAAATAAATAAAAAACATTAAAAGAAAGATTCTCTTAGGTTTTGTCCCCTCTGTTTTTACATTATTTTTTGCTTCCCTTCCCTCATGTTCATATATTTTGTATCTTATATGCCACATATGAATGAAGTTGTATGATATTTGTCTGACTGAATAATTTCGCTTAGCATACCACCTAGTTCCATCCATGTTGTTGTAAATAGCAAGATTTCACTATTTTTGATTGCCAAGTAATATTCCATTGTAAATACATACCGCATCTTCTTTATCCATTAATCAGTCAACGGATATTTGGGCTCTTTCCATACGTGGGCAACTGTCAATAGCACTGCTATAAACATTGGGGTGCATGTGCCCCTTGGAAACAGCACACCTGTATCCTTTGGATAAATACTTAGCAGTACAGTTGCTGGGTCATAGGGTAGTTCTATTTTTAATTTTTTGAAGACCCTCCATACTGTTTTCCAGACTAGCTGCACCAGTTTGCATTACCACCAGCAGGGCAAAAGGGTTCCTCTTTCTCCACATCCTCACCAACATCTGCTGTTGCCTGAGTTGTTAATGTTAGCCACTCTGACTGGTGTGTGAGGTGGTATCTCAGTGTGGTTTGATCTGTATTTCCCTGATGATGAGTGATGTTGAGCATCTTTTCATGTGTCTGTTAGCCATCTGGATGTCTTTGGAAAAGTGTCTGTTCATGTCTTTTGCCCATTTCGTCAGTGCATTATTTGTTTTTTGGGTGTTGAGTTTGATAAGTTCTTTATAGATTTTGGATACTAACCCTTTAACTGAAGGTTATTTGCAAATATCTTCTCCCATTCCATCAGTCGCCCTTTAATTTTGCTGATCGTTTCCTTTGCTTTGCAAATTTTATCTTGATGAGGTCCTAATAGTTCATTTTTGCTTTTGTTTCCCTTGCCTCCAGAGACATGTTGAGCAAGAAGTTGCTGCAGCTGAAGTCAAAGAGGTTTTGGCCTGGTTTCTCCTCCAGGATTTTGATGGCTTCCTGTGTTACGTTTAGGCCTTTCATCCATTTTGAGTTTATTTGTATGTATGGTGTAAGAAATTGGTCCAGTTTTATTTTTCTGTATGTCGCTGTCCAGTTTTCCCAACACCACTTGCTGAAGACACTGTCTTTATTCCATTGAATATTCTTTCCTGCTTTGTCAAAGCTTAGTTGGCCCTATGTTTATGGGTCCATTTCTGGGTTCCCTATTCTGTTCCATTGATCTTGAGTCTGTTTTTGTGCAGTACCATACTGTCTTGATGATTACGACTTTGTAATTCATCTTGAAGTCTGGGATTGTGATGCCTCCAGCTTTGGTTTTCTTTTTCAAGATTGCTTTGGCTATTTGGGGTCTTTTCTGGTTCCATACAAATTTTAGAATTGTTTGTTCTAGCTTTGTGAAGAATGCTGGTGTTATTTTGATAGGAATTGCATTGAATATGTAGATTCCTTTGGATAGTATCAACATTTTAACAACATATTTAAGCATGGAATATTTTTCTTTTTTTTGGTATCTTCTCCAATTTCTTCTATAGTTTTCAGTGTATAGATTTTTTCATCTCTTTGGTTATGTTTATTTCTAGGCATTATGGGTTTTGGTGCAATTGTAAGTTGGATCAATTCCTTGATTTCTCTTTCTGTTGCTTCATTTTTGGCAGAAATGTAATCAATTTCTGTGCCTTGATTTTATATCCTGTGACTTTGCTGAATTCATGGATCTGTTCTAGCAGTTTTTTTGGTGGAATATTTGGGTTTTCCACATAGAGTATCATGTTGTCTGCAAAGAGTGAAAAAGTTTGACTTCCTCCTTGCCAGTTTGGACACCTTTTATTTCTTTGTGTTGTCTGACTGCCAATGCTAGGAGTAGTTTTCTTTTATACAAGTCAGTGTCCTACAAAGTGCCTTTACACAATCTCAATTAAATCTAATTTCTAAAAAACATATTGCAGTTTTGTTCCCAAAAGTATATGCATCCCAACCCTGAGTGATCACTTTTAGGAGTTACCATAGCCACATTTTCAAATGTTTAGCCATTAATTGTGTCTTGCCATATAGGAACACATATGTTATAGAACTAAAGTGATGGAAATCAAGGAGGGTCACCTTGTTTATGACTACCTTCCACGAGAACAGATGAATCTGTAGAACTTACAGAAAACTTCATCTCTTATTTTTCTCTCCCACCAGATGTAGTTCATAGGTATTACCAAGAACAATACCATTTACCTTAACTATTACTGAAAATGTCCATATTTTCATGCCTTTTTGTTTTCCTGGTTTTGGAACACTTTGAAGATGTAAGTGACATCTAAAATGCCATTTCTAAAGTCCTGATGTATTCTCCAACCACCTGTATAATTGTCTCTATTGATGCCTAGTTTGATTCCGGTATTCTGGACACTCCCACTTCCTATCTCTGTTCTGATCTTTATTTAAAAAAAATTTTTTTTAATGTTTACTTATCTTTGAGAGAGAGAGAGAGTGGAGGTGGAGAAGGGTGGAAAGATAAAGAGACACAGAATCTGAAGCAGGCTCTAGGCCTTAAACTGTCAACACAGAGCTCAACATGGGGGTCAAACTCATAGACCTCAAGATCATGACCTGAGCCAAAGCCAGACACTCAACAGAATTAGCCAATCAGGCAGCCCTGTGCTGATCTTTATTTTAAAGAGAAGACCAGATATATGGCAGTAAACAGAAGGCCACATCACATGTTTCTATATAAATAGGATATCAAAATTAAGTAGTAACAAAAATGGAAAGATACTTATAGAAGATCACTCAGGATACTCTGTGTTAGTCCAGGCTATGCTATCTGTTATTCTTTGAACATATCACCCAATCTCTTGCAGATCAATTTTATCACATGTGCCTTACTTCTCATATTTTTGTGAATATTTTGGATACAGAATATTTTTTAACTACTTGTTTTTTTTTTAAGTAATGCATTCTATATATTATTATTTATAGTGATGTTAAACCCTCCTGGGAAGCATTCAGCAAATATTTACACTTACCTCTGTGCTTCCTTATCCACTATCTACCTCATCCCACATTCCCTCTAACAGCCCCCATCTTGACTGCAGTATTCTCATACATCACAGGAAATAGAAAATGTAAACAAAAGAATCTGTTAGATCCTGCTCAGGGAAAACTGCAAAGATCAATCTGGTTTTAATCACCTTATTCTTATTCTCTTTGTCAGAACCCTAACAGTGGGTTCTGGTCTCTTTATTAGGTCTCAAGGGCAGTTATTTATTTTATACTATGGAAGTCTCTTGTCAAGAAGGGTTGATTTCTTGAATCTGCCCAGTCTTATCTGAGACTTGGCTACTGATATGTGCCTTTGCCACAGAATCTGAACCTGCCTAATGGGTTAACTGTGTTAAATGTTAGGAATCTTGATATTTGGCCATAGCTTAGCCTGGTAATTCATCCTGTTGTACCTCCAATTCACTCCAGAAGGGGATGGTAAGGATTTTAACATAAGTCTTATGGGTAACCTACAGCCAAATTAGAACACTGCTTTCACATGTTTCTGACTAATGTCCTAGGAAGCTGAAACTAACTGCCATGATTTCTATGAAGTGGGAAAGCCCATACACTAGATAGACCCTTACAATGGAAACCCTCTTATTTGTAGGGGATCTTAGCTTGGCAGTTAATCCAAAGGTGCTCAAAACCATTTGCTTGTAATTTCCATGGTCATTTTGATTGTTCGCTCTCCTTTTTTAAGGCTTCTTTAAAAGACTTTGTTGCCTAGAAGACTCCTACCAACAGGTTCAGTTTATCTTTGATTTTTATTACATTTTTTTTAAGTTTATTTAATTTGAGAAAGAGAGTTCATGCGAGCAAGTTGGAGAGGGGCAGAAAGAGAGAGACAGAGAGAATCCCAAACAGACTCTGAGCTCACAGGGCAGAGTCTGACTCAGGGCTTGACCCCACACCGTGAGATCATGACCTAAACCAAAATCAAGACTTGGACATTTAACCTATTGAGCCACCCAAGCGCCCCCTATCTTTGCTTTTTAAAGTTACATGATCTGGGGTGCCTGGGTTGCTCAGTCGGCTAAGCATTTGACTTTTGATTTCAGCTGCTGTCATGATCTATGAGACTGAACTCCACATCAGGCTCTGTGCTGTTAGCGCTGAGTCTGGTTGGGATTCTCTCTCTTCCTCTCTCTGAACCGCTCCACATCTCTCTCTCTCTCTCCCTCCCACCCTCCCTCCCCTCAAAAATAAATACATAAACCTTTAAAAAATAAATAAAATAAAAGTATGTGATCTATCACGAATCAAAATGCCTATTTTCTGTTTCTCATATCACTGTAAGGCTTTGTCTTCCAGTGCTCACATTCTGTTAAATTTGAACTCAACTCTTTTCTAGAAAAAAGAAAATTTATTTTCTTTATAGGCACCACTGTTTCTCCATGCAGTAAGTTAAAAAAAAAAAAAAAAGTGTGTTCCAGCCTCTCCTGTTATTCATGTAAAACTCTGTCCAAGAAGGCCTTTGTGGTGTTAACAAATGATAAACTACCCACTAGCAGCTCCAAATGCACATTCCCTGGGGTAAGCTGAGAAGGCCAGGAGCAGTACAGCAGGCTACATACTCTAAAGGAGTGTGAAAAACACAGATATTACAAATGACAACACCCGACTTCTAATTGCTTTATTGTCTCACCTGCCTGGGAAGGATGCTAGGGACACTGCACAGTATAAAAGAGGTGAAGAACCAGGGCCAGTGGATGGAAGATGGGACTTAGAGGTCATGAGCTCTTCTGCTGCTCAAATATCTACTTCTTTCTACTTGGCTTACTTTCCTCAAAAGACTGTTTTCTCTTTTTTTGCAGGGAAAGTGGCTATCAGATTGGTTCATTTTAATCCTCCCTCAGACCTCCACAGCAGAAAGAAATTCTCCCTTTTAGTGTTCATTAGAAAACAAAAACAAAAGCAAAAGCAAAACAAAAACAAAAGCAAGTGAGGGCTCTAATCCTCCTTCTAGAGTTGCCAGATTTAGCAAACCAACCTACAGAACATCCAATTAAAACTGAATTTCAGATAAACAGTAAATATTACTTTACTATAAGTATACACCAGTACAAATACGTCCCATTCAATATTTGACAAGATTTCTACAGTGGTTAAAAAAAACACATAACTTAGACTTCCTATTCACTGTTCATCTAAAATTCTAATTTAAGTGGGAATCCTGTACTTTATTTGGAAACCCTACATACTTCGGTCAAGTTCCCATCACAGAGGAGCCACAGTGCTTGTTCATATCCTCACCCCACCCACTCACCATAAGGGTAAATTCTGATACCAAGAGAAAGATAATGAGGAAAATACTGCCACATGTGCCAAAATTAATAACCATAACAAATGTAGCTAAAAGGTGGATGAAGAGGATCCAAGGATAAATGAGTCAAATCTATTCAACATTTGCTGGGGGCTTGGCCTAAAAACTAGAAATGTTGATCAAATCTGGTTTTCACCACTGAAGATCCACATTATTATACTTTCTCACTGATTACTGAACAAAGACCAAAAAAAAAAACCCACCTCTATCTTCTTATGGTTTTAGAAAACATAATAATTCCTATGTAATTGGTATATTGATGTCAAAGACAAGTGGTAGGGGTAGACTAAATGACTATATTTTAGGCATTGAGGGCATTGCCAGGATAGTAGGCAATCTTATATTACTGTTTTCCTGGGATTCAAGAAGCTTCTTTGAGCTTCTCTCAGCGGTTATTATAAAATAATAAGCAAAAAAACATGTTGGCTCTGGCATCAGGCAGGATGACAGGAATATAGGCTTGTCTGAGTTTGGCAGCAGCACACTTAATTACATTGACAATGTGTGGCTGTGTCATTTCTTAGGAACTAATTATTCCATTCTTTTGGAAAGAAAATGTCCTGAAGGACACAGCTTTTGAAATACAACTTTTGGACCAGAGGTCTCAGATGCAGTGTATCAAATTATGATGACTGGTTGTTGATAGGATGGTTTTAAACTTTAAAATAAAGATAACCATTTTAAATATCTAAATCTTTTTACAGAGATAATGTGAGTCGATATGGCTATTGATTGAATGTCTACAAAATATTCTCTGTGCAAATTTCAAAGTCTAAATGTAATTCCTAAGAGGAGGGTCAGACTTTAAAATCAATATTCTAGGGGTACCTGGGTGGCTCAGTCAGCTGAGCGTCCGGCTCTTGATTTTGGCTCAGGTCGTGGTATGGAGTCCTGCATTGGGCCCATGCTGCCCCTCTCTCCCACTCTCCCTCTCTCTCTCTCTCTCTTTAAAATAATATCAGTGTTCTACACAGAACGGGAAAGAGAACAAAGTTTCCTAATTAACGTTAATTTAAGTGGGAGCAACCACTTCTGTGGATAAACAATGACTTGTCAAAGATCATTATTTTTGATAAACTGGTTTGAACTGACAGTGAAATGGACAAGAGTGACAAATACGAATGTACGTGTGTGAGAAAGATACACACTGAGAGAAAAAGACAGAGGGACTGAGTTGCCATTGGGAAGAGAAGGCAACAAGCTGCTTCCCCTCTCAGAGGTTTCACCCTGGAGGCAGTGGGGCATCATGGAGAGGAAGAGACATGGGCCCTGATGACTGTACTAGTCTAGACCCCTTGTGCCTCTCTGACTTCTTCCTCCTTCCCTTGCTGGCTTACCTTCCTTTCCCTATCACCCTCTAAATCTGACCATTTCCAAAAGTTCTTTCTCACTACTTTCTTCCCCAATAAATGGTCATGAATGGAACTATCCCTTTTTGGCATACAGCCCCTGCATATGCTTGGCCAGTTGTGCAGGGCACAGCCATGAATGGTGGCCCATTCATGTTATAGTCTATGTGCCCTGGAAGTCTATCAACTTTTATATGGCTGTCTGACATGGATAATCCAAATGTATCTCCACCCCTTTTTCTTCTTCTGACCTCTACTTATAAGCCTTTAGTTGCTTATCTAGCAATTCTCTTTAACCAGAAAATAAATGCCAATTTTATTTATGCTCTAAGAGTAGAAAGAACTAAGAGCAGAGAGCTTCCTCTACCAGAAGAAAATAAAAGTTGCATGAAACCATCCCTATTTAGCCCATATTTTTTAACAACAAATGTCCTACTATTACTAGTTGTACACATTTCTCCTAATACAATAAAAATGTAGTGCCGAGGGGATTCTCAAAGGACTTGGTTATAAGAACACCACATAGTCAGAGCAGTAGTGAAGGGCAGCTTAATGGGCAGCTCAGTAAACACTAGACTATAACGATGCTATTTCGGCCCAACAGTAGTTCCTGGTTGCTGCAGCCTCCAGTGGTAAGTGGGCAGAGAAGGCAAAGGTCTAGCTGAGACTATGAAGTGAGTGCTAACAACAGTCATAGCAGCTTACTCAGCAGGCTGCTTTTGAAGACAGTTCCAGCTATTACCAGAGGACGCTAATGTAGGCTACCCAGAACTAGCAGAGCTAAGTGATCTGCCCATTCCACAGTCATGTTTATACCCCCCAGGTCATACGCATGTTCCAGCTCAGGAGATCAATGTGGGCTTAGCAACTGCCACCAAATACACCCAAAACCTTAACTCTTTTCTCTTGCTTATTCTCTGCCCATTTCTACATTTGGGCATTCTAAAACAAAGTACACATTATACCCATTTCCAAATCTAGAGTTATGCATCCAAGATCCCTCCCAGAAACTTCATTCAGGGAGACTACCTCAGTGGGTAGTCTCCGGGATATTTCCCTTTTAAATGAAACCCTCTAAGTACCCCAAGCTAATCTTCAATAAAATCATGACTTTGATGTCTCCAAACAATGGTTTTAATTATTTTTTTAACATTTCTCTAATTAATGCCAGGAAAAACAAAATCTCCAATAAACTCTCCCAAACAAAATTATAAAGTAATTCTCATATTGCCATTTATTCATTGCTCAAAAATGCAACAACTTTCCATCATTCACAAAATTATAAAAACAAGATGACTACAAAGAATTTCTGCTTATCTCACTCACTGCCTCCAGAACTGAAGTGTGCATCATTTCTCAAATATGTTCCTAACATCGTATAGTTAGTTGCCTATTATATTTCCTCCACCTGCAATTCCATCCACTTCCCCTGTTAAAACGCTACTCTTCATTCAAAGGATGACAGCAATGCCACTTCTTTAATAAAACCTTTTTAGTCACCCTCAGACAATAGTAATGTCTCCATCTTTCGAATTCCACCAAGTACAGTGCCAAGGTTGCAGGTTTCGAAACCCAACACAATACAGTGTGCATCCTCTTTCATATTCACTTTGCTCTGTGTCCTAGAGAAATTTACTTGAAACCTTGACCCATCATTTTTCCTCATTTATAAAATATAAATATTTGCTTGTCAGGATAATTATAATATAAATCCCATAGAGACAGCAATAAATAGACAATAGCTATTGTTATCACTGTGAATTGCATCATACTCTATACAATTCATGTAGGTAACAAAAGACAAAAGCCAAAAATCCATAAATAAAAGCGGTCACTTATAGGAGAGCAAGGACAATTTCATAAGCAATAATCGAAATCCAAAACAGCATCATGTACATAACTGGCCCAGAACTTAGGTGAAATTCAAACCAATTTAAATGAGTGTTATTTTAATAGATTTGTGTAATTTCTTCTTGCATATGCAGTTGTTTCTGCCTTAACAATTTCAAGATGCAATTTCTAACAGTGCTACAATCAACTATTATTCACTATCAAACTGATTATCACATCCTCGCTTGCACAACTCCTTAAAAATTTCCTATGCTTATGGACTCTTGTCTTTACTTTGAAAATCAGCTTATTGAGGATGACCACATCCTATAACTTCTTCTTTCCCTCTTATATTTGGATATAGCAGAGAGTAGGCATCAAGAAGCAAGTACTTAATTGGACTTTACTGCATTCAAGGAAATATTGTTCACAAATGCATATAAAGTTGGCATCTCTCATTAGTGTCTAAGCAAAATATTAGAAGCACTACTGGATTATTGCCTTAAAATAATATATACTGTATAGCAAGTTTCCAACTGTTTGAGCCTATTTTCTCCTCTGTAACATAACATAAGACAATGAAATGACAGAGCAGTCCAAGTGGAAAGGCGAGAAATTATCTTTACAGATGTGGGACAGTAATACTTAAATGGGAAAGAATCACAGTGGAATATTTACCTTGGATAAAAAAATGGCCTCAGTTTTTAAGTTCTTATCTCTTTAAATTCATTAACTAAAGAATCCAAACCAAATTTTAATCAATCAAATATTTATTCAGCACCTAGCATGTTCATTAGTTTTCCCATGAGAAAACCCTACTGTCTCACTCTGAACTCCAGGATTTCTCACAAGGTTGGGGTGAGGTGTGCATGGGAGGTGAGGGTGCTGAAGTCAAATCAGGACAATGGAACATTCCCCTGGTCATCAATATCCTCATAGTGCTGCTCTTTTGAACTCTTTATTGTAATATCTCCTTTAAGCTCTCTCTCTGGAACTCACTAATCTATACATAGAACATAATTTTTTCTTTTGTTCTTCTGGGACACCATCTCCCTGCTCTCCAAAAAAGAAATATACCTCACATTAAGACTTTAATGACTGTAACAGTCTGTTGACAGTTGTAGCAATGGAAGAGATTTACATCACAAAATGCAGGTGTATGAGTTTGCTAAAGCTGCTGTAACAAAATACCACAAACTAGAAGGATTAAACAGAAATTTATTTTCTCCCATTTCTAAAGGCTTGAAGTCTAAGATCAAAGTGTTAGCAGGTCTGGATTCTTCTGAGGCCATTCTCCTTGGCTTACAGACAGGCATTTTCTCACTGTGTCCTCACATGAACTTTTTGCTGTGTGCACACATCCTTGGTGTCTCTTTGTGTGTCCAAATTTCCTCCTCTTATAAGGACAACCAACAGACTGGATGAGGGCCCACCCTAATAGCCTCATTTTAACTTAATCATCTCTTTCAAGGTTCTATCTCCTAATACAGTTATATTCTGAGGTATTAGAGCCTAGGGTTTCAATATATGAATTTTTAGGGGACTCAATTCAGTCCATAACTTCAAACTGAAGTTCAACTTAAAGTTCAGCAAGTAACTTCAAATTCAGTGGCAGGCATCCTTGTTCCTATGAAAGTTCCTTAATATTCTGACACAGGAACTTCTTCCAGGCCACTTGTCTTCAGAAATCCTAACTCCTATATGGAAAGACTCTAGATCCAATTGATAATGTTCCGTTTTACCACCCAGCTATTCTATAGTAATGTTAAAACCAAAGTTTATCCTGTTCAGAGCATATTGATTCAGAGGCTCTCTGCTAATATTCAACCAATGTAAATAAAAGGTTCCACTAGATTTATTAAGCACAAAGAACTTTTCAATTACTAACTATGTTTGCACATAGCAGAGGTTGAGACTGAGGTGCAGCCATACCCCACCCTGGGATTTACACTGCCAGAGCATATCTGGTTAGCTGGTTGTATTTGGACTCAATGTTTGTTCATACAGAGGATAGACTGTTTATAAATCAGTCAAAGGTCAGTGAGAAAATAGGAAGCACCTGGTGTTTCAAACACAGGGAACATCATACAGGTAAGGAATAACATAGGCGATGAAGGAGATGAGAAGCCAAGCAGAGCATGGTGAAGTAACTAAATGATGCAAAAGAGCAGAAAGCCACCACCACCTCTAGGGCTGGAGCAATGCAATAGGGAGCTGGTACTACCAGAAATTAGAAGCATACAACATGGAAGGAGCTGGAACCTCGTCAGGGTTTGCCTAGTAGGAGTTGGGTCTACAAACGGACAGCTGTTCAGAAGGAACTTGTTACCCTGAAGACACAGCCACCTCCATAAACTGCCTTCTGCCTGGATTCTATATTCCTACAATTCTCTAGTATTCCAACAGCACGTCCCATAAACTAAAGAACACCTAGAAGCCAAAAACATAAAAGAGGCAGAATATAGTAAATATAGACAAAATAAGAAATAACATTGGGCAGGAGCTGGATCATATTGCTAACAGGTCATAATCAGAACTATATTCAAAGCGAACTAAGAGAGCAGAGTAAATCTGTCTCACAGATATATCCACCAAGTGTTATGAATGGATTAATGCCTGAATTCTAACAAAGGACAGGGGAAAGTTAAAAAACAATAAAAGGTGGTTGTTTCTGGTTTTGTTTGTGTGTTTGTTTTTGCAGAGGGAAGGGATCAGAGGGGTAGAGAGAGGGGGAAGGATGAACAAAGGAGCTTTTTATACCAAAAACTTTTCATGCTACTGGGGAATGAGGTTAACAGAATAATGGGTCCACAAAAATGTCCAAGTCCTAATCCTTCAAATCTATGAATGTGGCAAAAGGGACTTTGCAGTTATAATTAATATTATGGACTTTGAGATGGGGAGGGTATCCTGTATTATTTAAGTGGGCCAAATCTAATCAAATGGGTCCTTAAAAGTAAGAAACAATTCTTTTCTGTGTTTGGAAGGAGATGTGGCTATGGAATGCTCAGAGATGCAATGTTACTGGCTTTGGAGACAGAAAGGAGTCACATGTTGAGGAATGTGAGTGACCTCTAGATGGCCTGAAATGCAAAGAAACAGAATCTTCCTAAGAGTCTCGGGAAAGGAACATGGGCTGAACAACACCTTGATTTAATCACAGTGGGACCTGGGTAAAACTTCTAATTTATAAAACTATAAGATAATGAATTTGTGTTGTTAAAAGGTACTAAGTTTATTATACCATCCATGGAAAATTAATATAGGGAACAAAGAGCTCTGCTTGGTATGGGAAACAAAGTTTAAATGTAAGTGGGAATAGAAGGGGAAAAATCATTATCCTGACCTCTGCATGGAAATCAAGGTGGCTTTGGTGCAAAGTGGTATCCAAAGAAGTCAGCATCAGCATAGAGATGACCATGCAGAGTATTAGCAGTACCTGATGAACAGCAGAGGAGACCAGGGGAAAGTAGCTCAGAGAGCTGTTAAAGGAAACTCAAAGTGCAAAAGAGGTCTCGACAGTACATTAGGATCCCAACTTGTGTGAAAGGACTCAGTGTATTCCTGGTGATGATATACAGGATTTCTTCATGGACACATATGGAATTCACTGTGAAAAATTCTGATGGCATTCTTCTACTCTTTTATTCTTAATTCTCCCAAAACATCTAGATGTGGGGTATCTACAAAAGTGTTAAATGGAAGGCCTAGGTAATAAGCAATGACACAGCTTTGTATTCAAAACACAATTTTGGACAACTAAGAGATATTTGGAGAGGTAAATTAGTTGCTAACAAAAAATAGATAAAGACTTATGCATTATAATTATTACTTATAATTCTTCTACACATCTATAGCTCAGAAATCCAGTAGAGGCATAATAATTTGTTTATGGCAGAATATAGTTATCAGGCTTTATTTAAGCCTATTCTAAGACTGGTTTGTAACTTAATCCTAAAGAATAAAATAAAAAATATTACTTAATTCTTAAAAATAATTTTGCAAGCGCACCTGGATGGCTGAGTCAGTTGAGCGTCTGACTTCTGATTTCAGCTCAGGTCATGATCCCAAGGATCAAGCCCCATATTGGGATCTGCAATGAGTATGGATCCTGTTTAAGATTCCCTCTCTCTCTCTCTCCTTCTATCCTACTCCCACAACTCAAGTGCTCTCTCTAATTCTCTCTCTAAAATAAACGGAAAATAAATAAATAAATAAATAAATTTGTAAAAATATGATTGTGAATCTTAACATTATATCTTACTACTCCTAAGTAATTACACAATTCTGTGAGGATACATTCCTAAGGAATATATATCCCACTCTCTATAAAACACCACTGACTCAAACCTGATCTGTATTTTTTTTACCTCTATTTTCTCTTATATTATATGGCAAAGTATCATAGTAAAGTAATAGAGGAGAAGATGGATAAAAAAAACTTGAATCTTCTAAAATGCTCAGTGCCACTGGGAATAAACTCTGTATAAGAGCAATATGGTCTCTACTTCAAGTGAAATATTTCTTAAACTAAAATGTCCGAGAGTCAAGGTAATAAACCAAATCAACTTTCCAATCCAGAATGTTAGATTTCTTTTTTTTTTTTAATGATGGAATTAAATTCTTTAGACCTACTTTCTCTTCAGGATTCAGGTTTGGTAATGGCTCTGATTTTAGCAACTAAAATATCAAAGCAAACGTGGGTAACTATTTTATAAAACACATGAAAGCCAGAGTTAAATGCTTTCAATTTCAGTACCTTTTTCTTCAACTTTTGCCAATGGTTATCCATTTAATGTCCCATCTTTAATCAGCTCTGATCCACGGTGGTAACTCTCACTTCTTGCAGAACATACATTGACAGCCTGTATGTCAACAATACACTCTCCTTGTTAATTACATCTGCTCCCCAGGGGGTGATCACTTTTTCTGAATCTCTACTCTAATGCTTATTGTTACTACCAGGATTTAGGGGTAAACAAACAAATAAAAAAAAGGCAAAGATTGGCATGATTTTCAGAAAGCTATTTATGATACTTAGTCATTGTTGAAATGTTTGGTTGGACAGCATTTAAGCTACAATATGTTAACCTTAGAAAAGATATAATTTTGAATACAAAAAAAGATATTTGAACATTTTAGCTATTTTTTAAAATGTAAAAGCAATGAGTAGGTTTTGTGCTGACTCAAGCAATGTGTATAGAATACACACTTAAAGCCTGGACATGAATGCTCACTATTACAAGTATTATTTAACTGTGTTTGCAAAATCTTAGTCAATTAAATTAGCAAAGGAAATGAGATAAGAAAATATTGGGAAAAAAGGACAATTATTATGTTTAATGGTAGTAGGATTATAGATGAAGAAAACTGATAAAGTCAAGAATACTGAAAATAAAAAGATTTTAATATACCAATTTTAAAATTAATACATAAAAATAAAAAATATCAAATATGCAAATACTTTGTTTAAATATTGAAAAAATAAAGAATCCTTTTTAATCCAAAAAGCATAAGGGAATATATTTAAGAAATAAGTTTGTACCATAAGAAAAATACTATAAATTAAGTAGGGGTACTGAAGAGGAAAAATTAAAGAAAGATATATCATGTTCTTGGATAAGGATGGTCAGTATTGTAAGATATGCAATGATTTATATATCTTTGATTTACTCAATATTTTTAAACAAAAATCCTAATTAAAATAGCAACAGTATGTTTTAAATTGGAAAAGTTTGATGACTGCATTTTCATATACTATTGGGGTGCCTTTCCTCAGAGCAGTTTGGCAATAACCATCAAATTTTAAGTGTTTCTCTCATATGATGTAGTACTTCATTTAATAAAAATAAAGGAGGAGGGGCCAGGATGGTGGAACAGCATGGAAGGGTTTTTTTTGCCTTTCTCACCCCTGAAATGCAGCTAAACTAAATCATCACTAAACCATCTTGCACACCTAGAAAACTGATTTGATGATTAACACAACAATCTTCACAACTTGAACAACAGAACTCAGCAGGTATGCAGCACAGAGAAGTGAACACAGGGACAGAGAAGCCGCAGAGGGCAGGGAACTATATCTGCTTGCAGAGAATGCCCAGAGACAGGGGAAGAATAGAGGAAAAGCAACCCCAGACAAAAGCAGCTGGAGAGAAAGAGTGTAAATAGCTGCAAGGGACTGAATGAAAAAGGGAGAAAGGAGAGAGTTTAAATTTCGTTAAGACTCTATAGACAGGGGGAATGCAGAGTCTGAAACTCCACAGCTCTATACCTGGCAGTGCTCTGGTGGGAAGGGCAAATCCCCAGGAGCAGAGTGAAGTCCAGAGGGTTTTGGGGCCACATGGAGAGAGTCAGTTCCCCTGCTGGCAGAACATTTGGTAAAGGCTGTGCAGGCTCCCCACATGCAAAGGGCCCAAAGGACCCCAAAGAACAACCATATTCACTGGTGTTAGAACAAGGATGTTAATGGTGAAGGCTGGTGCCAGATGTGCGTTGTGATTTACCTTAATCCCTGAAATACTGCTGCTACATGCTCACGTGAACATTCTCTCGGGTGGGCTGTTACCCAGCCACAGTCTCTGGACAGCTGCATGGTCTTAAGAACATTCCTGGGGGGGGCGCCTGGGTGGCTTAGTCGGTTGAGCGTTCGACTTTCGCTTAGGTCATGATCTCGCGGTTCGTGGGTTCGAGCCCCGCATCGGGCTCTGTGCTGATTGCCAGCTCAGAGCCTGGAGCCTGTTTCAGTCTGTGACTCCCTCTCTCTCTGACCCTCCCCTGCTCACGCTGTCTCTCTCTCTCTCTCCTAAAAATAAATAAAACATTAAAAAAAAATTTAAAAAAAAAAGGTATGATTCCATTTAAAAAAAAAAAAAGAACATTCCTGGGGACAGGCTGGCACTGGTCATTGCTTAGCAAGACCCTCCTCAGAGGGTAGAATGGGTCATAGCTGCAGTCCCTCAGAAGTGAGGGGTTGGGAAACACATCCCCATCTAAGATAAAACTCAGGAGGGAGGTGCTGCCTGGAAGCCTGATGGCTTGGTCACAGTGTAGAAGCAGGAAGTGGATGGAAGCTGGAGACAAAGGAGGGGTGCTTGATTGCCAGTCAGGGAGAGCACAGAGTACAGACACTAGAGACTGGGTGGGCTAGGTGATGCCATTTTCACCCCTTCAGTGCATGTGCATATATGCCTACATGCTACATAACAATCCACCCCAGTAAGCTCAGCAGCACCATCGAGTGGAAAACAGAGCCACTACACTGAGCCCCACCCAACTGGGCCAACCACACACTTGAGGAACACCACAAGTCGCTCCACCCGCTTAGTTTACGAATTATAAAGTGCTTCACAGTGTGACTTCTAGGGGAAAATGGATGTAATTGCAATCATATTTCATTCTATTTACTGGTCCATCTATTCATTTTTTTTTTCCTTTTCCTTTTCTAATTGCTGAATACAGCAAGAGAAAAAAGTTTATTATTTTCCATTTATGTAAAAAGGATTTAATTTTTTTCTACCATATTTTTTACTTTTTGGAATTTTTAAAAATACTATTCTACTCTCATCATTTCATTTATTCTATTTTACTGTATCCATTTTTTTCAAATTTTCAAATGTTTTCCTTTTTATTTCCTTTTTTGTCTTTTCTTACATTGCCCTTTTTTCTCTATCAAGTTTTTTTTCAACAACCAGGCTAAAACACACCAAGGATCTAACATCCCTTATTTGGTGTGTGTGTGTGTGTGTGTTATTTTTAATTTTTTTAATTTTAATTTTTTTTTACTTTATTAATTCCTATCCTTCCTTCAAAATGATGAAGCAGAGGAATTCACCCCAAAAGAAAGAATAGGAAGAAATGACAGTCAGGGATTTAATCAACACAGATACAAGCAAGATGTTTGAACAAGAATTTAGAATCATGATAATAAGAACACTAGTTCGGGTTGAAAATGGATTAGAATCCCTTTTTGTGGAGACAAAAGAAGTAAAAGGTAGTCAGGATGAAATTTTTAAAATGCTATAACTGAGCTGCATGGTAGCAGGATGGATGAATCAGAGCAGTGAATCACGGATACAGAGGACAAAATTATGGAGAATAATGAAGCAGAAAGAAAGAGGGAGAATAAGGCAAAAGAGCATGATATAAGAATTAGAGAACTCAGTGACTCATTAAAAAGAAATAACATTAGAATAATAGGGGTCCTAAAAGATGGAGAGAGAAAGGAGTAGGTTTATGTGAGCAAATAATAGCAGAAAACATTCCTAACCGGGGGAAAGAAACAGGTATCAAATCCAGGAATCACAGAGAACTCCCAGTAGATCAACAAAAACGACCATCAACAAGGCATATCATGGTCAAATTCTCAAAATACTCGGGCAAAAAAAAGAATCATGAGAGCAGGAAGGGATAAAATGTCTTTAACCTACTAGGGAAGACAGATTAGGTTTGCAGTGACCTATTCAACTTGGAAGGCCAGAATATATTCAACGTGCTGAACCAGAAAAATATACATCTAAGAATTCTTTATCCAACAAGGCTGTCATTCAAAATAGAAGTAGAGGTAAAATGTTTCCCAGACAAACAAAAATTAAGGGGTTTGTAACCACTAAACTAGACTTGCAAGAAATTTTAAGGGAGACTCTCTGAGGTGAAAGAAGATAGAAATAAAAAAGTCCCACAAAAGCAACAAAGATTAGGAAGGAACAGAGAACATCATCAGAAACTCCAATTCTATAGGCAACATAATGGAAATAAATTCGTATCTTTCAGTACTCACTCCAAAGGTCAGTAAACAGCCAAAGTATGGAAAGAGCCCAAATGTCCATTGACTGATGAATGGTTAAAGAAGATGTGGCATATGTATATATATATATGATGGAGTATTCTCAGCAATAAAAAAGAATGAAATCTTGTCATTTGCAATTATGTGGATGGAACTGGAGGGCATTCTGCTAAGCAAAATTAGTCAGAGTAAGATAAATATTATATGACTTCACTGATGAGGATTTTAAGATACAAAACAGATGAACATAAGGGAAGGGAAGCAAAAATAATATAAAAACAGGCAGGGGGGTGAAACATAAGAGACTCTTAGTTATAAAGAACAGAGTTACTGAAGAGGTTGTAGGAGGGGAGACAAGCTAAATGGGTAAGAATCATTAAGGAATCTATTCCTGAAATGCTTATTGCACTATATGCTAACTCAGTTGGATATAAATTTAAAAATTAATTAAATTTAAAAAATTAATGCTATGCATATTCTAATAACAATCAGAATTCCAGTCTAAACATAGTTATCAAATCCTTGTTTGCAATAGTTTAAAAAATGAAAAAATGCATCAACAGGGCATTGAGCAAATCTACATTTTTGTGTAAATAAACATTGTGATTACCTGCAGATAAGAATATTGGTAAAAGGACAGGTATGAAAAAATTTTTGTGCTCTGGGAATAATAGAACACTTATAAAAGAAATTGAGAAGGACATAAAGAAATGGAAATGGATTCTGTGTTCATGGACTGAAGAACAAACATTGTTAAAATATCTATACTACCCAAAGCGATCTATACATTTAATGCAATACCTATCCCAATGCCACCAACATTATACGCAGAGCTAGAACAAACAAACCTAAAATTTGTATGGAACCACAAAAGAATCTGAAGAGCAAAAGGAATCCTGAAAAAGAAAAACAAAACTGGGGGTGCCTGGGTGGCTCAGTTGGTTAAGTGTCCAACTTCAGCTCAGGTAATGATCTCACAGTTCGTGGATTTGAGCCCCGTGTTGGGCTCTGTTCTGACAGGTCAGAGCCTGGAGCCTGTTTCAAATTCTGTGTCTCCATCTCTCTGTGACCCTCCCATGCTCATGCTGTCTCTCTCTCTCAGAAATTAAAAAAACCAAAAAGGTAAAAAACAAAAACGAAAAACAAAACTGGAGGCATCACGATTCTGGATTTCAAGCGATACTACAAAACTGTAGTCACACAGCTGTATGTGGTCAACTCATCTTTGACAAAGCAGGAAAGTATATTGAATGGAAAAGAGACAGTCTCTTCAATAATAGTGTTGGGAAACCTGGACAGTGATATACATAAGAATGAAACTGGACCGGGGCGCCTGGGTGGCTTAGTCGGTTGAGCATCCGACTTTCGCTTAGGTCATGATCTCGCGGTTTGTGTGTTCGAGCCCCGCGTTGGGCTCTGTGCTGACTGCCAGCTCAGAGCCTGGAGCCTGTTTCAGTCTGTGACTCCCTCTCTCTCTAACCCTCCCCTGCTCACGCTGTCTCTCTCTCTCTCTGCTAGAAATAAGTAAAAAATAAAAATATTTAAAAAAAAAAGAATGAAACTGGACCATACACAAAAATAAATTCAAATGGATGAAAGACCTAAATGTGAGACAAGAAACTATCAAAATCCTAGAGGAGAACACAGGCGGAAACCACTCTGACCTTGACTGCAGGAAAATTTTATAAGACATGTCACCGAAGGCAAGAGAAACAAAAGCATACATGAACTATTAAGACTTCAAGATAAAGCTTCTGCATAGTGAAGGAAAGAACCAAAAATCTCTAAGGCAGCCTATAGAAGGGGAAAAGATATTTGCAAATGGCATATCAGATAAAAGGTTGGTAACCAAAATCTATAAAGAACTTATCAAACTCAACACCCAAAAAACAAACAACCCAGTGAAGAAATGGGCAAAAGACATGAATAGATACTTTCCCAAAGAAGACATCCAGATAGCTAACAGACACATGAAAAGATGCTCAACATCATTTATCAAATCAAACACATACCACCTCAAACCTGTCAGAATCACTAAAAAAAAATAACAAAAGAAACAGCAGGTGTTGATGATGATACGGAGAAAGGGGAACCCTCTTGCACTGTTGGTGGAAATGCAAACTGGTGCAGCCACTCTCCAGAACAGTATTAGGTTCCTCAAGAACCATAAATAGAATAATCCACAATTGTACTAGTAAATATTCACCCAGAGGATACAAAAATACAAATCTGAAAGGGTATATGCACTCCAATGTTTGTATCATAGCCAAACTATGGACAGAGCCCAAATGTCCATCAGCTGATGAATGGATAAAGAATATGTGTTGTGTGTGTATATGGAATGGAATATTAGCCATCAAAAAGAATGAAATCTTGCCATTTATAAGGATGTGGATAGAGCTAAAGTGTCTTATGCTAAGTGAAATAAGTCAATCAGAGAAAGGCAAATACCATGTAATTTCACTTATATGTGGAATTTAAGAAACAAAATAGGGTGCCTGGCTGGCTCAGTCAGTTAAGATTCAAACTCTTGATTTCGGCTCAGGTCATGATCTCAGGGTCATGGGTTTGAGCCCTGCATTGGGCTCCATGCTGAGTGTGGAGCCTGATTAAAATTCTCTCTCTGCCTTGCCCCTCTCCCCCCACTCATGCTCACTCTTTCTCAAATCAAATAAGTATAAATATAAATAAAAAATAAACAGAAAAAAATTAAAAGAACTTTTGTCTGCATTTTATATTTTCTACTGATTGTTGAAGGTTAACATTACAATGGACTACAGGCCATTTTAAAACTTCGTTTTTCTAGGGTACCTAGGTGGCTCAGTCGATTAAGCATCTGACTATTAATTTCAGCTCAGGTCATGATTTTATGGTTCATGGCATCATGCTCCGTCATGACAGCATGAAGATTACAAAAGAATACATCTATCCTTTTTCCACTGATCTTCAATGTATCATTTTTTATTTAAACTCATGTATGTTCTGGAATTACTACCCTCCTTTTTAAATTACATGTCGATTCAGACCCTATCAGCATTGTATTTCAATGATTTTGGCTTTAACATCCAGCATCAAAAGCAATCCCCTCATTTTTCCCAAAAGTTATTATCTCTTCCTGGGCATTCACTCTTCCAGATAAACTTGGAATAAGTTTGTCACTTTCTATTAAATACATTATAAAGTCAATTAAATTTCTGATGGGAATTGCAAATATTTTATAGATACAGTGGGTAAATATTTTACAAAACAAAGTCTTCACATCCAGAAACATGGACCATCTCACCATTTATTAAGAATTCATTTAATCTTACTGTGAAGTTTTAAAATTTTACATTATTTCCATTCAGGGGTGGGTGTGGATATGGGGTGTGTGTGTGTGTGTGTGTGTGTGTGTGTGTGTGAGAGAGAGAGAGAGAGAGAGATAGTGATTACATGTGTGTGTGATTGCATGTGTGTGAGTTTTTCCTCCGTATACTTTTAATTTCTAGTGTACAGGGAAACACATTTTTCACCATTTGAATCTGTGTCACCCTGCTTATCTTATTTACTCTAATCCATAATTAGTTGACTTTAAAAAACTATTCCATTCCTTTAATAAATTGTATTACAGAGCTGAATTTGATCAGTCAAGATTTTCTTCAGAGTTCTTGCATTTCTGTTAGAAAGAGAAATTGATCTAAATATTTCTTTCTTACAGTTTATTGCATCTTATTTTGTTTTGCATCTGTGCACTCCTCTACAATTTGGGTTTAGACATGAACTAGTTTCAGAATTGAGTCTGGGAAATTTCAAAAGACATTATCTCCCCTCCAGCTCTCAATGTTTTCCCTTCTCCCATTTCAGTGAACATGAAAACAAGGGGTTGAAATACTTTAGGCACAAAATAGGAGCAGCCCTGACAACTTATCCACCACTCAAGAAAGACAGCCTGAAAGCCCCACATACGTCCGCATCAGATTTAATTTGATTAACAAGTAAATTTTTCTATGTTAAACCACTGATATTGTTGGAATTTTTTTACTGCATCATCCAGAATAATATAGGAGCTTTCTATTTATTAAATGCTCAGAAGTATTTTAAATAATGTACTTAAAGATCTGGTAAAATAACTGTAACATCTTTGGGTCTGATGCCTTTTTAAATTTGAGATGTTTGACTACTCGGTTTTCTTTTGTGCTTGCGTATTCTTTCACTCCTTGAATTTAAGATACAATATCTTATAAAATATCTGTATTTTTAAAGATTATTTATTTTTGAGAGAGAGAGCACACAATAAGGGGAGGGGCAGAGAGAGGGGGACAGAGGATCCAAAATGTGCTCTGTGCTGACAGCATTAACCTCACAAACCATGAGATGATGACCTGAGCCAAACATGAAAACCAACTGAGCCATCCAGGCATCCCAGAAAACTATCTATCTATCTATCTATCTATCTATCTATCTATCTATCTATCTATCTATCATCTATCTATCTATCTTTTTTAATGTTTATTTATTTTGGAGAGACAGAGAGACAGAGTGTGAGCGGGGCTGGGGCTGAGAGAGAGGGAGACACAGAATACAAAACAGGCTCTTGGCTCTGAGCTGTCAGCACAGAGCGCCACATGGGGCTCGAACTCATGAACTGCGAGCTCATAACCTGAGCCAAAGTCAGACGCTTAACCAACTTGGCCACCCAGGTGCCCCAAAACATCTATATTTTTAATTTGATGACTCAATCTCCAAACATTTTGGTGTAAAGTTACACATAGTACTCTAACTTTTAAATCTACCATATTTGTACCATATTTTTTATACCTAATGTTATTTATTCATGCTTTCATTGTCTACTTGATTGATCTCCCTTTTTCTTATGCTTCTTTTTCTTCTCTCTTTGGTTCACGTGGCTACTTTTTTTAAAAAATGAAGACACAGTTTATAAGATGATGAATTTTCTCAGCAAATGGTGTTAGCTAGGTTTATATATGTGATTCTATTCTTGTTATTTTCCCAAAAATTTGTAACAATATATTTCAGCATTTTCTTTAATCCATTTAGGTCAATGCCCTTTAATCTTCAAGAAATTTCTTTTGAAAATGAATATGTTTATTTTGAATATACGCTTTTGCTTAGTTTCTATTTTTATGGCTCATGTTAGGAAATTTGTATAATTTATCTTATGTAGAATTAGTAGAGTTTAACTTTGCAGCATATTAATATGCTAATTTTTATGTTTCTTGGGCATTTGAAAAAAATGTGTACTTTCTATTTATTGATATAAAGTTATATATAACATACCTAATATAAAGAATGCAAAAATGTTATTCAAACTATTTCTATAAACTATTTATTCAAATGATTACCTTATTCTCCTCATCCATAAGTTTCTAAGACAGCAATATTTCTATTTTAGTTTTGAGAGAAAGAGAGAAAGAGAGAGAGAGCAAGCAGGAAGAGGAGGAGAGGGAGAGAAAGAGAATTCCAAGCAGGCTAAACACTCAGCACCAAGTCCAACACAGGGCTGGATCCCACGATGCTGGGATCATGACCCAAGCCAAAATCAAGAGTCAGGTGCTCAACCAACTGAGCCACCCAAGCACCCCTAAGACAGCAACATTAAGTCTCCCGATAGGAGAGCCTGCATAGTTCCACTGGTTAGGCATCCAACTTTTGATTTTGGCTTGGGTCATGATCTCACAGCTCATGAATTTGAACTCCATGTTAGGCTCTGCACTGACAGAACAAAGCCTGCTTGGGATTCTCTCTCATTCCTTCTCTCTGCACCTCCCTCACTTGTGCTGTATCTGACTCTCTCTAAATAATTAATAAATTAATCTTAGTTAAAATTAATTTAATTAATCTTAATTATTTAATTAATATCAGTAAAGTACTAATCTTAAATAATAATTAATCTTAATTAAATTTAAAAATTAAAGTCATGGATTTATTTCTCTGACTAGATTTTGCTTTATACCTCTTGATATTATGATGACAAAAAAGGTTAAATAAATTAAAATTTTCTGATTCATTAATTTTTCTCAATATAAAATATCTCTTTTTCTCATGTAATACATGAATAGAAGTCTTTATCTTAAGTGCTGATATCAGGTTTCTTTTTCTTACTATGTACTAAATACACTTTTGTTACAACCCACTATATTTAATATATTTCTGCCATCTTGTTTGTATGTATCTTCTGTAAAAAGAATGTAAGTAAGGGGCACCTGGGTGGATCAGTGGGTTAAGCACTTAACTCAATTTCAGCTTAAGTAATAATCTCATGGTTCACAAAACTGAGCTCCAAGTCAGGTTCTGCACTGACAGTGCACAGCCTGCTTGGGGATTCTCTCTCTCTTTCTCTCTGCCCCTCCCCAACTTGTACACACACTCTTTCTCAAATAAGTAAAAATAAATAAATAAATAAATAAATAAATAAATAAATAAATAAATAAATAAGCTTTAAAAAATGAATGTAAGGGGCTCTTGGGTGGCTCAGTTGGTTGAGTGTCCAATTTTGGCTCAGGTCATGATCATGGTTCATGAGTTCAAGCCCATCATTAGGCTTGCTGCTGTCAACACAGAACCTACTTCAGATCCTCTGTCTCCTCTGTCTCTCTCTGTTTCTATCTCTCTCTCACTCTCGAAAATGAATATTTATTTTAAAAAATATTTTAAAAATTTTTTTAAAAGAATGTGAGTATATTTTATTTTTAATACAAACTGTCATTAATATTATAGTTTAATCATAGTTTTATCACTATCGTTTTGATAGTAAAGTGCTTATATTAATTGTTATATTTACTCAGAGAAGTAAACACAAAACTATATTATTCCTTTGATACTTAAATCTTTCAGATGATAATGTTTAGTATAAAAGTTTTTTTTCCATTTTATTTCTACCTTCACTCCTATGGATGATACTTAATTTCTATTGTTGTGGGTGTCTGGGATTTTTATTCTTGTTGTAATGCATACTTCCTCTTACTTCCATTCCTTCCTCTTGTTGCAGGACCATGTCTCCAAATTACCTGTTTACTCCATAATGCATGTGTGAGTGATAAAGTCTTGCTTCTACAAAAATGAATATTCATCTTCACACTTTATTACAGTTTGACTAGAGTAATCTGTTAAAAGATCATTTACCATTTTAATAAATTATTATTTACTGTCTTCATTCTTTCTGGTTTTACCTTAAATTTCAAATTTAATTCACAGATCTATAATTTGTTCTTCAGCAATACCCATCCCCAATATTAGCCTTTTTCTTAATTCTGTCTGTTGCATCTATTGTTATTATGTGTTTGAGTAACAGAAATTGATTTTAGTTTCTCACTGATTGTTTTTCATAGTTCCTTGGTTTTGTTTATGAATATAATATATCTCCAATCTCTGCTGTTGCTAAAATATGAATTTGTATGAGGTTATAAACTATTTCCAAAACTATCTCTGTTTTTACTAGAGTTGGTCTTGGTTATTCATATGGCTCTCCTGTTGTACTGTTGATTTATTTCAAATGTTTGATGGCTCTTCATTTTCTATCCCAATGTATATGTGAAGATCAATCTTCATCTTGACTTGAGTTGTGTGGTTCTTCTATTTCTTTTCATGTATTCCATGGAGGAGGTAAAGGGGGTGTTGGCATGCATGGATGTGTTGAGGTTCTCAACAAACTCCCCTTATTGTATATGGTTGGGTGAAAGCAGGCAGGCTAAGGACTGCCAAGTTTGCCAAAATAAGGAAAGTTCTGAGGAAGTTTAAAAAAACTACTGCATTTTACTTCTAAAGGGTACTGCTTTTTTTAAAAATCTGTTTATTGTAAAAGTCCAGTTATCTGAAGGTGTACTTTGCCTCCCTATTCGATCTCTATTGTAAGAACTATGTCTACATGAAACCAAAGAATTGGGTGAGACGTTCTCAACACCTCATCCTGGAGCATATTCTAAAGCCAGAAGCCCCATAAAAGGGGGGCATGGAGTATTGAGGGGACAAATGTTACAGCAGGTACACTTGGAGAAATTGACTTAATCATATCAGCAGTTTCCCTAACTAGCTCAAATTTTCAACCTCGAATGCTTAGGGAGCAATTCATCCAGAAGAGCTTCTGGCTCCAAACCACCCTCAGTAATGCCTACAGTAGAACTTTGGTAAATAATTTTTAAATGCCTCCACAGAGGCAATGATAATTGACTCAGATGGTCTAAAGAAAGACTAGGTAGTGAGTTATTGTCCTTAGAGAAAATACCTAACCTCACTGGGCCTCAGTTTATTCTGCATTAAAAAACTATTATTCTGCATCTCTCTTCCATTCCTCCCAGATAACTATTTCTGTGAGCTACAGCAAAAGAATGAGACTAGGGATTTGCCATAATACTTAGTAAGAACAACGTCTGATTTTAGAGCAGTGTGTCTAGTACCCACAGTTAGGAGTTTGCATCCTCTAAGTCAAAAGTGTCTGCATTTAATACAGTCCGTAATGAAACATAGGCCTGATAAACAGCAAATGGCTTTAAAATTACAAATAAAATCGTAGGGGTTCTTGTTTTCACAACCTCCCAAAAAATTACAGATGGCCTAAATAAACAGTCTTATTTCTCAGATCATGGTGAAGATCATGAGGTACAGGCTGAGTTCTGTCAGAGGCTGGTCTCCCCTCATGTGAATGGGGCTCCAGCAGCAGTGGAAAGGACACAAATATTAGAGGTGACATAACTTAGTTTGAGGTCACATTCCATTACTTCCAACTGTGTGGCCTTAGGCAAATAAATTACCCACTCTGATTCTGTGTGTTTAGCTATAAAATGGGGTTTTGTTATGTGTATTAACTACTTCAAAAAGTTACTGTGAAGAAATAATAATGAAATAATATATGTTAAAGGGATTTGGAAACTGAGAAGCTCCACAGAATTACAAAGCTGTTTTTACAGAGAACCTGAAATGAGAATACCCATTGCTCTTTTTAGAGGTCAAAATTCCATTTGGGAGCAAAAGCTAATTGATGAAAATCTTTCCCATGCCACAGGTCAGTGGATGAAGATTATAGGTCCTAACATTCATTATTGCAATATTACAGTTCATACATTAAACCACCATTTCTCTGTGTGTTATGAATCTCCTATCTATTGTGTACTGTCTCCTGGAAAAACACTGGTTTTGTTTTCCAAATGAGATGTCAGCTTGCAGGTTCTGGGGCCCCTACTTGCATCTAACATGGTGCATCCCCACCCCCTTCCCCCCACCAACACTCATCAGCAGATGGATCTTGTTGAGTCAAGTGTATTACTGAACAAGAGCAAGACATGGAACGTGAACCTGTTCAACGAACACTTATACTTTCTAAAACAGGATACATTTATTTGCAAATAAATAAATAATAATAACTTCTTTCTTCTTTAATATTTCCAATGTGGAAGGCAGTTCAAAATGGAGATTTTAGGATTATCCTGAATTCACCTCCTTCCACACAACAAATATACAGCTACATTTGGAACAATTCCCTCTATAAACAACCTGGGGACTACCTGAACACCTGCTCCACAAAAATAAATAAATAAATAAATACATAAATAAATAAGTAATAAAAGGATCATATCAAGACAGGTAGGAGAGGCAGAGACATGACTCTACCCCAGGCAATGACAGATGAATAGATAAAAAAAGATACACATATATATACATACACACACACACATATATACATACATACATATGCATACATACATACATACACACACACACAAGTAATGGAATATTAATCAGCCATAAAAAAGAATGAAATTTTGCCATCTATAACAACATGATGGACCTAGAGGATATTATACTAAGTGAAATAAGATAGAGAAACACATCTGTTATATAATTCACTTAAATGTAGAATTTGAGAAGCAAAACAAATGAACAAACACAGTAAAACAAAACCAGACTCATGGCCGCCAGAGAACAGACTGGTGGTTGCCAGGGGAGAGCAGGTCTGTGGGGAAGGTGAAATGGGTGAAGGAGATCAAAGGGCACAAACTCCCAGTTATAAAATAAATAATCATCAGGATGTACAGCACAGAGAATACAGACAATGTGGTGATTTTGCAGTCTATATAAATGTCAAATCACTATGTTGTATACCTGGAACTCGTATAATATTATGTGACAATTACATATCAATAAAAATATTTTCAAATATTAAAATTAATAGGGGCACCTAGCTAGCTCAGTCAGTTCAGCTTCTGACTCTTGATTCCAGTTGAGGTCATGATCCCACAGTTCATGAGATGGAACCCCATATTGGGCTCTGCGCTGACAGTATGGAGCCTGCTTGGGATATTCTCTCTCCTTTCTCTCTCTCTCTCTCTCTCTCTCTCTCTCTCTCTCTCTCTCCCCATCTCAAAATAAATCAACAAGCAATTTTTAGAAACTTAAATAAATAATAAATAAATGAAAACGGCTGCTACTAATGGCACTGAGTATTCAAGAAAAAAAAAAAAAAAAGACCAGAATCATTTGGCATTTTGGTGTTGAAGGAAACCAATACTCTTTTGTTGTTGTTATAGTAAGTGAAGCCTGAAAGGAACATGCAGAGAGGGAGATGAAGCTGAGAGCTATGTCAGCCTAGCAGGCAAACGGTACCTGTGAACAAGCCCAATGGCAACTTCAACGATGATTTGTCAGGTATGATTAAAACCTGAATTAAGCAATCTTCATTAGAACCTCAGAAGGATGAATTATGCTGCATAAATAGATTACTCACTCCCTGATAGAAACACTGGCACCACACACCCTGCTAGTAACTTTCAATTACATTGATAAATGAGAAGTTAAACTGTAATTTTTTTAGCACCATCCATTTTGCCTCTAATATCCTGCCACTTCTGTTTTTATTGTGATTGAGAAAAGAGCCTGCAATGAAACAAACAGTCATCTAGATTAGTGTCACACTCCAGACCAGAAGATAATGGGGGGTGGTTAGACTCATGGCAGGAAAAGGGGTGCCAAGAAAAGGGAAAAGTCCCCTTTATGTATCTGCACTGCTGCTCCTGATACTTATTAAGGTTGTATAATAAGTGCATTCAGGACCTGTCTTCACCCACATGATGGGATAAGATAGTAATGACAGTGTCTTGAAAGTACTATTGAAAAATTTAATCTCATAGGTCAGGAACTAGATTGGTTAACCAGCCGCCGAGTTAATAGATTTCATTTGCCTCTGTTAATCTTTATAATATTTCAAAAACAGAGAAGACAGTAAAAACACTTAGCATGTAGATCACCACTTCCTCTTCTCAGTTGTTTATAAGCCTCAATTAAATTTATATCCCATTTCATACTTTTGGTTCCTGCCATCCAGTCATGTTTCCTATAATACAGAATGTGAAAAATTGGATTAGGTGTTGTGGGAAAGAAGGAGGGCATCAAAGTATAGATAGTTGTATTTTCCAAATGAAACTGGGAGTTCTTGCTCCAGCTCTGAGGCCCATCTATGCACGTGGATGTACTCAATCAAAAAGCATCCAATTCCTTAAGGACTTGAAAAGCAGTAAGCCTATACTTTAGTCATTGGAGAAGCAAAAAAGGAATAACTGTTTCTAATGACTCACACAAAAGACTTCTTAAAATCTCTTTTGCCCCCATCTGCCGCTTCCTGAATTACTGCTCTCCCCCATACTCTTCTCACCCATACCTCAAAATTCCTCCAGATTTTCTCACTTTCACTACACTATCTCCTCTTTCTTGGTGCCCTTTTCTTGCCTTCCGGATCTTTCCCTCTCTTCCAAGCTAGGTGCAGGCCCAGAATGGAAATTAAGTTTGTTCAGCCTCCTCCACTTGTCTTCTCCGTGCATTACTCCCATCAGACAATATATAACCATGTTCCAAGTAGCATAAGAAATCTTCCTCATAGTAGAAGAGAAAGGAGCCGATTACTTACCTTGTAATGTTTAACACAGTTTTCTTTATCAAGGGTCTAAGGAGACATCTTAAAAAAACTGAATTCCTAGAATTTTAACTGACAATGGTTTCAGCTGTTGAGGTTTAAAGGCAAAATCCTCTTAGCTTTTTCACCTCACCCATAACAATTTTATGCCAACTTAGATCAGAGGCTTTCAGAACCTTCCCCCTTTTATATGAAAGAACTTCAAGTTGAGAGGAAAGAAATGTGAGGGAGAATTTGTAACAGTCTCAGTGACTAAAGGGAAAAAAACAAGAGGAACGAGATTTGAGGCAAGAAAGGATTGAAGACAAACTATATACATCAAAAGTCGCTTAAAGCCTGGAGAAGGGAGAGAGCCCATAAAGAAACAGAAGAAGGCTGAAATCATTAAGCCCTGAATCCTGAACTGGAATCTTGCTCTCCCATTTGGAAACACCCACCCTGGTCTTCATTCCTCCTATATAAAATAAGGGAATTTGACTAAAGGATCTGAAAGGCCCACATCCCATAATTTATGAATACTTCTTCAACTCACCTGCCTTCCAACCACTGTCACCACTGTTGTAACCTTCAGGACTTTAACTATGCGCTTGCCCACAGTCTCAAGGTTTGCTGTGTTGTGTTTGCTTTACGCTCTGTGCACACTCCAGTGGTCCCCAAAAGTGTGTGCATTATCTCCATTATTAAATTCATCATCTACAACAACAAAAAGGTATCTTAATTACTTGATTGATTACGATGCTATAGTAAGTTTGCAGAATAACGACCTCGTAGGAGTTGACAAATTAAGATAAATGAAGCTGCCATGGAGGCAGCTCCACATACCAAGAAAGAATAAAAGCATTAAGTCAAAATACATCTGACCAGTAAAGTGTAAGCAGTGGGAGTGTTCAGCCATGAGCTATTTTATCTATTAACATTTCTATATTCAATGGATAATCTCTTTTGAGATAGTCACCTAGAGAAAAACATCTGCAGCTGCTAGAACTTTCCAGCAGTCACACACAAAACCCAGTGGCATTTCTGCACTGTCCCTTCTCGACTCCATTTCCTGAGTATGGAAATTACAGACTTTCTGGTTTGTTGTTGTTGTTGTTGTTGTTGTTGAGTATATTGACATGCAATGCTGCATCAGTTTTAGGGGTAACAACATGGTGACCGGATAAGTTTACACATTATGCTACTATGCTCACAAGGGCAGCTACCAGGAACACATTGACTTTCTTACCTAACTTACTCACAGGACTTGATGTCAAATGATTTTGGTCTAGTCTCAGCATAGGGATGAACACCATGCTTCTCATGTGAAGGAAATTTAAAGGAAGAATACTATTTAGTATCTAATTTTTGAAGGTGAATACTTTAAAAAGAACAATACTCATTTGGAAGTAAAAAATTTTCGATTAAGAAAAATATCAGGTTATTTTTAGTCAAACACTCAATATGTCAAGTTCATCTCGGGAGTAAGGAACAATTGGTAATAAGAAAATGCTTTATATGAGGCCTCGGAGGCACTGAGATAAGATGTCATCGTTTACAGAGAAGGATTTCTCTCACTGCTCAGCTCACTGTGGGGTGCTAAATCAATGTTGTTATGTGTTTGAGCGAGATGCAAATCTTATTTACATTTGACAGAAAACTGAGCATAAATCATTGAGTTATTTGCAAGAGGATGAGCTGAATGAAGATAAGCTGAAACTTTTTAAATTGCTAGTTCTATTCTAACATTTCTGATATCTGGAATCAGGACAGTTTTTCTAATAAATTAAATTTTCTTTATTTTTATAGTTTAGTGAAGAAAAATCTAGAAATAAAATGATAAGGAGAAAAATTTTTGCTTCATATATATCCTTGTGATCCTACAAACCTTTCTCAACTCTCCAGAATACTGAAATAATACCTTAATAAAAATATCTGGGTGCATAATCTTCATATGCACCCCAAATAAGATGATTTTCTGCTGAGACCCTGAGAGAATCTCTTAAGCATCAAGTCCTACAATGAAGAGGGATTTCCCTTCTGAAGTGTTTCTTCATAAAGTTATTTGTGTTGTTAAAATAACTCTGCAAGGCTTTAAAAAGAAATTGAGCAGTTCTCTGATCCTTCTTCCACATGTATTCACACCTTTCTCTGCTGAAATTTCCATGCCTCATGTCCTAAACTCAGAATCTCACAGACTCCACCTCTCCAGAAAATCAGCTGCCTTTATCAAAGGGAAGGGAACAATGGGTACCTGGCCTTGTGGGCTGAAGGAGGAAAACTGGGGGCCAATTTCTTAAACAGCTTGTCCAATCATAATCCTCCTGTTTTCATTCCTGCTCCCTTTTCCTGTGTCAAAAACACCTCGTGTCTCCATGTGGTCCACCCTGCTTTGCTACTGAGCTCCATCTCTTACCCAGCTTAGGATTCAACTTCCTTCAGTCTGATTTTAGCTTTTATCCATCTACTATGTTGTTATCTCTTCAATTGCTTTCCTTGCCATTGTAGATTCACAACTTAAAAAAGGTTACGTTATTCTCCATATTTTATTGGGGTTTTACGAAGAAGCATGGGTTAAAATGCGTATGCCATACTTAGCCAAAAATCTCAAGCTTTGTCTTTTACTCTAAATCCTTACATATTGGTAATTTGATGGTATATCTTCTGGATTAAAAATAAATTTAAAATTAAGTGTATGAAATCCATGGCTGTTCTTTCCCTATGCAGAGTCTTTCTATAAGTTTTTGTTTTGTTTTGTTTTTTACTTTTCTATTCTATGGCTGATTCTAAAATGGTTAAACTTGTTTGAAATTGGGCTTCTGAACTGGTTCACCTTCTGTACAATCCAAATAAATTAAAAATGATATTCAGCAAAAATATTAAATCAAGTGACCCACATAAGAGTTATGAAAAACAAGTATCAGCTTTCTCTACAAAATTGTTCAGGCTATACTTAGTGGAGGCAAACTTATAAAAGGCCATTACAACTGTTTGCCTGGTTGTCAGACTGATGCATATAAAGGCACTTGAGACATAATTCTTTTTTAAAAATATTTATTTATTTTGAGAGAAAGACAGCACAAGCAGGGGGAGGGGGACAGAGGGAGAGAGAGAGAGGGAGTGAGAGAATTTTAAGCAGACTCCACACGTAGAGCCCTAGGTGGGGCTCAATCCCATTACCCTGGGATAAAGACCTAAGGCGAAATCAAGAGTCAGTTGCTTAACTAACCGAGCCACCCAGGTGCCCCAAGACACATTTCTTAAGATGGAGCTTCTGCTTGTAGTGTTCTCTCTTTTTTTTTTTTTTTTCCCCACTTTTAAATAAAGAACCTTACTTATTCCTCAAAGCACAGCTCAAATATTACTTCTTCTCATTGTCTTCCTCTTTTCCCTTCTATTTCCCTGGCAGGATCAGTTACCCTATTACCTGAGCTCCTTTAATATTTCGTATATACTTCTACTATGGTATATAGCAGTGTTCTAAGACAATGTATTTTCTATACCTCCATTATGTTTTGAACTCCTCAAAAACAGAATCTGTGTTCTGTTCTTTTTGGTATCACCAGTAGCTAGAATAGTACATACACGTTCAAGGGAGCATCAGTAAACAAGCTTAAACGTAATTACAATGAAGCAAATACATCTTCTACTCTGAGAAAGCCCAAGACTGCATAAAGAGAAGCAAGGATGGACATTCAATTCAAAGTCTACAATAAAGAAACTTTATGTATTAACCTAATTTCTCCCCACTACTTGAGGAAGGCATCATCTCTATTTGACAGATGGAAGAACTGAGATTCATAAAACATGGTCAAGGTCAAAACTAGTAAGCATTAAAGAGCACTTGAATGCTCATCTGGTTCCAAAACTCTTGTTTTTGTTTTTCTTTTTCATGCTTCATTCTTAACAGATTGGAGAATAAAACATGCAAAAAGAAGCCATTTTTCATCTTGTTTTGCCAGATCTTGCTATATAATTGACTACAGTCTTCAAATACAAGTTATGTACAAATGTTTCTTACTTTGACTTATTTTTACATTGTTCATTTCAGAGCCATTACATCTGCTATGGTTAGTTAAGCCTGCTGTGACGTATAGTCTGAGACTGCTATTACTTTAAATGATAGCTCTTAGTGCATAAAGATGATGCTCCCAACTGTTCTACCTTCAGGGAAGGAAGAAGGGCACAACCAGTCCCTTGACCTGCATTCTCAACCACATACTGTACATGTGCAATTTTCATACTTTGGTAAGTGTGCCTATTGGGGCTTTGATTTTTTTATGTTTCTATACAAGGAAAGAAAAATGTAGGACACATGCATAACACAATAAACCTTGTTGGATGCACACTTGGTACTATGTATCTGGTTTCCTTTGGGCCCTACATGTTGGCAACAATTCTCAGGTTTTAGTCCACATATCTACATCTCTACATCTACATTCCCATATGCTTCACACTGACATGCTATACAATGTGAACACAAATCGTGTTTTATATCAATTCCTAATCTCTCTTCTTCAGGAAGTCAGTGACTATTAATCAGTGTGGCCAAGAAAATTGTTTCCACTGTGGACAATCTCCAGATTTCTAGGAAAATCTCTAGAAGGATTTTTCTCCTTCTAGATATCACTGATACAATTTCAGGTATCTAATAGATTCTTATGCCATATATGTCTATTGTCTCTGTGTCATGACTGGTAAGATAGCAGAACATAAATCCTTGGTATTGCCTATTCCCATACCTGTTGGGGGTTTCATATTCCACTCATTTGCAGCTCTTTACAGCAGCTTTTTCTGCTTGCAAAAAAATGCTCAATGCATGCTCAAGGGAATCTGGAGACGGCAGAGAGATGAATGTCTGAAGAACAGCTCTCAACCACTGACATAGGGGAAGCTGGTAAATAAACAGCACAGTCCCTTCACTCCTCAGGGGAACAATGAGAGCTGTGTCCTGTACTGCCCAGAGGTCCCCAACAGGACCGATCCTTGCTTTGTCACTTTGGTAATCTTCTACTTAGAATATTGGCTTCCTTCTCTTCTCTTCCTCACTTCTTGACCGGTGCCACTTGGGAACACTTCCCCCTGAAATCCAGACCGTATGGCCTAAAGTAGATAAGATCTCCTAATTCACATTGCGCTAGAACTGACTTCTGTTTATGTCCTCTGCCCATCAGTTCTCCTTAACGTGGGTATGCTGTGAAAAGGTCTGCACTCTGCATAGTGCGGCAAAATTAGGGGCATTTAAAACACTTTGAGGCAAGAAGAGACACTGTCCTTCTGTGTCCAAGATGCAAATGGATTCCCTTCTGCCCTGACCACTGGGGGTGCCTTTGCAGCTCCAATTACTCTTTCCTCTCCAAGCTGCCATCCATCTCTAGTACTATATTTAATCACACCATGTCATTTTGAGTATTTATCAACTTTTTCTTTTAATTTTTTAATGTTTTTATTTATTTCAGAGAGAGAGAGAGACAGACAGACAGACAGCATGAGCAGGGGAGGGTCAGAGAGAGAGGGAGATACAGAATCTGAAGCAGGCTCAGCAGGCTCCAGGCTCTGAGCTAGCTGTCAGCACAGAGCCCGACGGGGGGCTCAAACCCACGAACTGTGAGATCATGACCTGAGCCAAAGTCGGACGCTTAACCAACTGAGCCACCAAGGTGCCCCGTATCATCTTTTTCTTCTGGTAAGCTATACACACACACACACACACACACACACACACACACACACACACACACACACACTTTTATTTTATAAATGTATTCATTTCTTACTGCTGCTATACAAATTATCATAAACTTAGTGGCTTAAAACAAAACAAAATTATTATCTTATAGTTCTGGAGATCAGAAATCTGAAATGAGTCTCACAAGGTTAAAATCAAATTGTTGCCTGGGCTGCATTTCTGCTGGAGACATTAAGGGAAACCCAGGTTCTTTCCCTTTCCCAGGGCCCAGAGGCTACTGAATTGGCTCCCACCTTGGCCCCATTCCTCTGTTTTCAAAGCCAGCATTGTTAGGGTGAATCCTCCTCATGTTGCCATCTTTCTGGTTCTTTCTATTGTTTGCCTCTTCCACTTGTAAGAACTCTTAGGATTAAATTGGGCCCACCCAGATACCTCAAGGGCAGCTGACTAGCAACTTTATTTCCATCTGTGACCTTAATTTCTCTCGTCATATAACCTAACATTGTCATACTTCCTGGGGATGTATCTTTTGGAAGGGGAGGTAATATTCTACCCATCACAATAAGTTTTTAAATGTGCTAATTATGCTACCTACTACTGGTAAGCCTAAATTAAATTACTCTAGATATTACGTATAAGGATTACCCCACTCACTATAGAAATAACATCTGCTCAAACACTGAATACTTTCCTTGTGTACTGACATTACCAGTAGCTGTCATGGTTGAGAACTTGTGATGTGTCAGGTATCTGATGTACTAAGCGATGATTAAGAGCTACAGCATGGCCTTCAGAATCATACTGGTCTGGATCTAAATGAGTGCTTTGCCACCTACTGAGTGGATTTCACTCTGAACAAGTTGATTAACCCCTCTCAATCTCATTCTATCGAGTGTTAAAGAAACAATACACCTCTTTCACAGTGATGAGTTGATCACTTTATTATTTTAATAGCAGACACCACCATTCCTCATTGAAAGGGTTGTCATTGTTGGAAAAAATGAGAATATTTCATTTTATATAGAATCACCACAAAATTCCTTTTAACCTTTCCAAAATTATACTAAAATGACAGTTAAAAAAGTTAGCATGCTATTAACTCATTAGAGAATGAGAGAGAAGAAAACAGTGAGAGGAATTATTTCAGCAATATTTGAGAAAGGAAAAGTAGATGGAGAAGTAATAAGTGACATGTCAGGATATAGAAAATTAAAGCCTATATCACTTCAAAGGGCACCAAAACAGAAGCCAGCCAGAATACCTGACATTACACATGGAACCCTAGCTTCCAAAATCAGTCATCACTACAAGAACAGGAATGAGCTGGAGTGAACATGGAGAGTTAAAGACTTACACTCATAGCAAGTGGAGACATGGGACATGCCCACCCAGCTTCCCTTTCTTTCTCTGTGCACCCAGGCAACCTCAGCAACATGAGAGATGGATACGTTTTCCTCTGGAGAAATGGGAGTGAAAAAGATCCTAGTGGGAACAACAGACACATGGAAAAGGGGGTGATT
The DNA here is from genome assembly GCA_017311185.1 of Proteles cristata cristata. Classification (NCBI taxonomy): domain Eukaryota; kingdom Metazoa; phylum Chordata; class Mammalia; order Carnivora; family Hyaenidae; genus Proteles; species Proteles cristata. Next base: position 259,110 of record JAESUZ010003900.1, on the reverse strand, counting down.
CATGATACTGAAAAGGCAGGAATTATGTATAAGTTCATATACTCAACTATAGGTCTCTCAGACCTCCACCCCATCAGGAATTAAACTACAGAATTTCTGTGTGGAGGAACTAAACTTACACATACTGACATTTGGGTGACACTCAATGAAATAACTGATTCTATACTAAATGCCATGAGATGACAAGTCCATTCAGAACTTCTGGTTGGAATGTTGATGACAGAATTTTTAATATGAATTTACCAGAAGTTTGAGGAAAATCTCCAAAGTGAAAGATCAAGACAAACAGAAACAAACAAGAGGACAAAAGGCAATGATGAAGAAAGTCATCCCCACATATAAATGTTGAGAGACATTAGTCTTTCTATAAAACTAGAAAATGATGTATTGAAAATGGAACTGTCCTATGATTTAAAAAAAAAGAGCTCCTGAAAATTAAAGGTATTATAATGGATTTTTAAAATAAAAAATGGAGATAGAAGTTAAAGTTGAGAAATCCAGGAAAATAAGCTAAAATGTAAAAATAAGATCAAAATAAAGAAAAGACATAATAATAACAAAAAGAGAACTTCACTATGCTTTTCAACATCTAACAAAAGTTCCAGAAAACCTGAATATAGAAATTATAAAAAAAACAAAAACAAAAACTAATATTAGACTTCTCTGAACTGAAAGAAATAATCTTCCGGAAAGAGAGTGTTCAGAAATACCCAGAAAAGTTAAGTACAAATCATCATTAGAAATTTGTACCTCAAGAGGTAAGAAAGGATTCTGAAAGCTTATAGTATAACACACACACACACACATACACACACACACACACCCTTGTTATATAATAGGCATCACAGGACATTAGCAACACTAGATACTCAATGACAGTGAAATCAAATGTCTAACTTCCTCTGCAAAATTATTCTTCTGTAGAATTCCATACGTATTTTTAAAGTTCAGGAGAAAGCTCACTGAATCACTGACAGGCTAGAAAAACAAGCTCAAGATCACAGTCCCAGTACCAAGGCCCAGAACCACAGTGCAGGACCACTGTGATAAGGAAACTGCTCTATTTTATCCCTCCACCAACTATGTACTGGGATTCACTGAGAGTATCCGGGCCACTAGCACTGATGATACCATAGCCCCTGAACACCTCATGCCTCTGAACTTTCACCAGCAAAATGGCTGCTTCCTATAAAACCCAGAGCTACTTGCCTCTGAAAGGAAATTTTGTATTGACTTATCTGATAATATAAGAACTACATCCATAGCTTCAAAGGAGAATGGCAAAAGGAGTATTCAGGCCTGTACCTTTGAAAAACAGAATTCACAAGGTAAAGAATCATAAAACTACAGGGAAATGTTTGAGTGATACTCAATAGCCACTATTCCAATCAAATGACAGATGTACACGATTCCAGTTAAATTGTCGATCAAACGTGAGGGTGGCATAAATACATTTTCAGACATGCAAGGATTCAAATAAACTGTTATGTACCCTTTGTCAGAGAAATGCTGGAATTTGAGCTTCAGTAAAATTAGGGAATAAACCAAGAAAGAGGAATACATGGCATCCCAGACACAGGACCAAACACTGAAGAAGACTGAAGGAAGTTCCAAAAGCTGGACATCTGTCCATGAGGCCTAGAGGGTAACTGGCTGAAGTTGAAGAAGGAAGAAGAAGGATGATGAGAATTTCACGTGAACACATTTAAGATTAAGAAATTAATTTGTTATCTTTTATATTTTAATATGCAAAAAAAATCAAAAAAGTGTTGATAGCTTCATTGGAGCTTTTTTAAAAATGGAAAATGGACAACATAAACATAAAAATAAAAATAGTAAAATAATAGGGGCACCTGGGTGGCTCAGTTGGGTAAGCATCCAACTTTGGCTCAAATCATGATCTCAAGGTTTGTGAGTTTGAGCCCTGCATTGGGTTCTGTGCTGACAGCTCAGAGCCTGGAGCCGGCTTCGGATTCTGTGACTCTCTCTCTCACTGTCCCTCCCCCACTCACACTCTGTCCTTCTCTCTCTCAAAATTAAATAAACATAAAAGTTTTTTTAAATGGTAAATAATAGAGTAAATTTGGGGAATAAGGAACATAGTATATACTGCTAGGCTCAACAGCAAATAACATTTAACTACTCAATAATGAGGAAACTGAGTGGTGAGTTAATTAAATATGTGCTAAACTACATTGAGAGAACAGCATGAGGGAACACATATGTATGTGGAGGGGGAGAATATGTATTAAGAGTAATAAATCCTGAATTACAAAACAGGAAGTCTAAAAACACTAAGACTGATAAATTAAGAAACAGTAGTACAAATATAAATATTTATAATAATGGGGAAAATTGTAGAATAAGTCTGTAAAAGAGATGAAGTTGATATATTAGGAGAGCAGGACTTGAAAATGAGGAAGCATAGGAGAGGAGACTATATTTTATTAAAAATACACTCTTTAGACCTATTTGACTTTTAACTATGTGAATGCAGTACATTGATAAATATAAGATTGTTTTCAAAAAAGAAATCTACCTTGACAACTGATGATGTAGAAAGTGGGATCTCAAGAGTCTGCATATCAGATACCAAAACTTTAAAAAAGGATATTTAGTTTCACATGACAGAAGACAATGAATTTGAAGTTCCCCCAAAAATCTAAGAAATAAGTACAAAGAAGGAAGTAGGGGAAAGAAATAATTGGCAGTAGCCAGCAAAGAGGTGAAATTTCTCACCATACATTATAGAACTCTTTCCCATCACACTACAATACCATCAGGACCATACCAATGACTCAAATGGTTGGTGTAAGTAATCTCTGACTGAAGAAGAACTAGTTCTTTCAAACACAGTTTGTATCTGATGAAGAAAGATCCAGTGGGTTGAGTTAACTCTTAGAGAATACTCCTTGAATATCAGCAGAAATCTTAGAACGATTTTAGATTTACAGATTTTATTTTTCCTGGAACTTCAGCAAAGTGCCCAACTAATATCTGATTTATTGTGAATTACACATAAAGTAACTTATCTGATAAGCTTGTCACATTGCTGGCACGTAGAAAGCATTTTGTATAAGGTAAATGCTATATATAATCTCCTACAATCTTCACAATAACCCTTTAAGGTAGGCAATAATAATTCCATGCTTCCCAATGAGGAAAACAAACAAACAAACCACAGACAGTTCATCATCAAAGTCTTTGTACAACGACCACAGAATCATCCAGTTCTTCCTCAGGTAGAGGTGGAACCACACATGCTAACCAGATCATTGGCAACTTACTCTCTGTGTAGTATTTTTAAATGAGTATGGCAAAAAAGATGAGGAAATATACTCCTTTTTGCTTTGTAACCTCAGATGCTCTAAACTAACCTTAAACAGATTGAATGGGGGAAAAAAACTGAGTAGGAGTGGAAATGATCGTGATAATGTAGAGAAATTTTTAAACATGTCCATATTTTATGTAGGAGAGTTGTTTTGTTTTGCTTTTTTAATGACAGCTTTTTGTGGGAGGTAACTTCTATCTTTACCCTGTTTTAAGAAACTCGCTGCCCCAATCACTTAATATATTAGATCATGAATGTTATTCTGATTGCGTTAATACTAGATCTTCAACTACAGGAATAGAAAGTCTGAAAATACCAACTAAAACTGATAATTTTAAAAATTGCCATTCAAATATATTATTTAGAAAGATGCTAGAAAATGTCATTTGGACATGACTCATCAGTACCATCAATCATTGACAGACATGTTGAATAGGTTATGCCCTGACAGAATCCTTTGGCTTCTACTGTCCCAATTTACTGCATTTTTATATTAAATATTGCCAAAGAAAGGAGTCAGTTGGAAATTATTTGCCCTACGTCTCAGAGATCACTCTTTTCTTCATTTTTTTACAAACCATTCATCTTTGCAATGATGTATTCTAAAACTTTGCATAGGATCAATGTCAACAATTTGTTGGACTCTAAACCGCAAATGCTTCCAAGAATTAACCAGGGAATAAAACTGGAGAACACAGCAAAGGCAGGTGGAAACTGTGATAAACTATAAAATATATGTCCTCTAAAAGTATTCAGATTCAGTAACTTCTTCTGTACCAGACAATAAATTCTTGCCAGTTTCATTTGTCTTATATGCTACCCTGTGACTTCTAATTGAAAGTGTCCCTATTTGCCATCAACAACATTTTCAAAATCAGAGTTTTTATTGGCCTCTTCAGTTCCCACTGATTTCTCAAAGTTCACCTACAAAAATTCAGTAAAACCTCTTCATTGCTTGAAGGTGTGCTAAGCCCCAATTATGTCCCAGGCACAATGCTAGTCACCAGGGGAACAGCAGGAAGTCCAATCAACATAGAATCTGGATAGAAAATTAATCACTGATATGACCACACCAATAAATATATACTTACAGATCATAACATGCACTCTCAGGGTACTGTGAGAATATAACAGGAATATTGATCTATATGAGATTGTCCTAGTCTTCAAGGGCATATTTCATCTAGTAGGAGACCTGAGCTCATTTAGATCTGTTAGGTCCTGTCTCATATAATATATACACCCATATAGATTTAAATTCCCCTGTAACCAATGTTTGTTTTACCCTCGTATGGTTTGAAGTTCATTCTATTTGACAGAGAAGAAAAAAGCAAAACAAAAACTCAGAGTTTCTGCTTCTCCATATTACTCATCAATACTGTAATGTTGGCCCTAATCAACATGCTGTTCCTTCATTGATCTTTCGCCTCAAACAAAGCTTTTTAAAAATGCATTTCTGACAGTCTTTGTATGCTTGCTTTAGTCTCAGATCAATTTGGACTTTAAACTTTTGGACACTATTCCTAACAAGCAGCTTAGTTTAGTGAAAAGACAGCTTTGGTTCAGATTTGAATCTTTAATCAAACACTAACATGTTGTTTTATCATAACTAAATTATTTTGTCTCTCTGAATCTCAATTTCCTCATTTCAAAAGTGAGAATAATAATTTCTACTCTGCAATTCTATAGTGAGGGTCAGATTAGATCAAAGCAGCAAAATACCTAGTACAATGGCTGGCACAGAGCAGGGACCCACCAAATAATTGATGGCTATTATTTTTACAGGTCCATGCTATACAGAGTGTTTGTTCTTACCTATGTTGTAGGTTTCTCAGGGATGGAGAATGAGCCTTACACTTTTTTTTCTCTCCCACATAATGTCTAAGCACAAGGTAGCAGCAATTAGAGCAGGTAGGTGTGTCAGCTATTAATAACACTGGTAGAAACTTAAAAGGAATTCCACATGTGACAATATTCTTTAGTTTAGTAGGGAAGAAGACCTTTTATCTTGTAAATACTAAATTACATGCTCCTTTTCTAGTTTAAACACACAGTTTGTTTACAACTAATTGTCACCTTAGTGGCTTCTGCTCCAATGAATGTTCATACACTGTGTTTATATGTTTACACTTCTAGTATCATGGCCCTGTTCCCATAGAATACATATCTTGCATGGCAAGGGCTTATCTCCCTACACCAAACAACCCTCTGCCTGAATGTCTTACTACATCAATCAAAGTGTTGAGTTATTTCAATGCCTGCTGAGCAAAGGTAAATTTCCTCAAACACCATTATAATGAGGTATAGAAGAGAAAATCTAATTCTACATATTACAGACTGTTTGTCTAAGGCAATGAATTTCTAACTCTAGGTGGATCTATCAAAGAAGAAAGAAGAGAGCTCTTACTATTCTAGTTATTAAAGTACTCCTGTAAAAAAAAGTACTCACTTTACAAAATAAAAAAGCAAAGAGCCTCTATTGTATCAATCAAGTGAGTTCTAACAGTTTAGTCTAGCAAACAGTTCTCTCGAGGTATCAGAATAAGACTATGATCCACTTATTAACTAAACTAAACTTGTCTGGCACCCTATCTCACTAACAGAGATGAGTCCATTCATCCCCATCCCCTGCGATACCACTTCTGTGCTGAGGCCCAGAGCTCTGGCGTAGTGGACCGTGTGGTTCTGCCCATCCCTCTCCAGTCCTCTTCACAGTCCCTGTATGCCCCAACCAGGACCACTATCCCCCTTTGCATCTAGAACCATGCCTGGGACTCTCTCTGGGGAATCCTACATTGCTAGCTTATACTGTTACTATTAAACTTCAAATATTTAAGTGCAATTTTAAATGTTACTTATTAAAATAAAGAATTTACTTGTTTTATTTAAAAGCTAGATACACATTTAGCCTTCTAATCCAGAGACTATTCACACTGGTGCCAGAAAAGAGTTTCTCCTACCCAGAAAATAATAGTGACAAGAGTGCCATCTGTGACTTGAACTATTGGATGTTCCTACAATATGACCTTTGGGATCAACGCTGCAGATTACTCAGTAGTACCTGGATCTGAAACCAAAGAAAATATACATACAAACATATCTAAACATATTTAAGATCTCTGATGCCTAGACCAGTGACTATTTTATAGAAGGAACTCAACACTGAGACAAATTAAAGAATAAGTGACAGAATGAGTACACAAATAAAATAATGAATGTAGTGGCTTCTGTTGAGTATCTTCCATGCACCAGGAACTGAACAAGGCTCCAGGGATACCATGATCAAAAAAACCATTCATAAACCCCATCCTCATGGAGTGTACAATCTAGTGAGGCAGAAATACAGACTCTGTACACATATGCACGCACACACGCACATACACACACACACAAACATGGAGAACCAACCGAGTTCTATCAGGGGATAATGGTTTGTATGGACAAAGAAGATCCAATACAGAATCCACCAGCAAAGACAAGAGTGAGCAAAGCTTCTGCCTAGTTTGGAGCTTGCCGTAGTGGTTCCTGAAGCTATGGACATCAACTCATACACATGTATCATTGATATCTCAAGAATGGGCAGTATTCCCACAAGTGTATATCAAAACAGATGGACTTACAAAGAAATTCCATATTCAATACAGTCTTCAAAGCCATTGTATAGTGAATATTCACACAAAGTAAAGAATCATCTCTAATTAATTTTGAAACTTATCTTTATGGTTTACTTAGAATAAGATGAATCTGCAGTGTAATTAAATAATAATGTAGCAAACCGTTAGAACCAAGAATGGCAGGAAAGTTCATAATGAGCTTCAGCAAATGTTGGGAGAATTTGGCTCCCTCCCCAAGAGCCATTTCCTCTCCACTCTTTTGAAAGTATGAGAGCTTCTGCACACTGTGGAATAACATGCTAGTATTAGCCTGAATATGTTATTTTATAGAGTTATGATAATTTTTTTTGACAGAATAAAAATAGTTTAATTCTATTAACTGTTTGCTTACTTTAGTAAAAAACACATTTAGTACAATGCTATCAGAAATTACTTCAACTCCCCTGCAGCTGCACTGGCAAAGCCTATAAACAGTTTTACTCATTCTTAGAGAATTTCCTAAATTCAATAGAGTCAGGATAGCTAAAGTAAAGACACCATCCGTGCCATACACAGTAACAGCTCTACGGCTGCAGAAGGAGTGGCTTTGGCAACTCTGTTAAAAACTTACTGAAAAAAATTTACGAAGATAGGAAATAGCAAATACCACATGCTAGAGTAAAGAATGAGCTTTACATCTGGAAGCTGTATATTGTTGCTGCAATAATTTCTTCTTACATTTTAGACAAAGACTGTTCAGATACCTTGTTCCTAAAGCATGAAAACATTGCCATCAGTGTGCTATCAGTCTTCATGGAGATCTGGATAATGGCCTATTTTTGATATGTTGAAGCTAGGTATTCCTCATATCTCTAAGAAAAAAAAAAAGAAGGTACAAGAAAATCTTTAGCCAACTTTAACATCTTGATTACAGACTGGCTTGGATGGTCCTCTAGTGTCTCTATCACTCACTGAGTCTTCAAACATGAAGACACTATATGTGACAGGCAGTGTGGTGTGGCATAGACAGCACAAGCATCAGATTCAGAAAACTCTGGTTTAAGTTCTGGCTTGGACACAAAGAAGCTATGCAACATTGAGAACTTAACATTTTGAGCATGACTTTCCTCACCTATGAAAGGGAGTAAGAATGCATATGCTACACATGGTTAAGAGGGCTAAATGTTATTATGTAAAATTCCTTACATGGCTGCATGGCAGGTGTTTAATAAATGTTCAAATAAATACATGGTTGTCTTCGTCTCACCACTAAGGAATGAAGAATGGAGGTTTGTACAACTGCAGTGACTCCTTGGGGTAAACATGCTACCAAGTTCTTCCAGCTTCCCTCCTCTTACCTCCAAGTTAAAGAATTATTTGGGATCCTCCCCATTTCTATGGGGATCTGTTTTAACATCAATCCAACTGTCCAGCTGTTCACAGCCTTTCATATATGCCATCTACTCTTTCCTTTAGAATCCCATGCACCTCCAGATTAATCTCCGTAAAGTTCTATTATATGCTTAATAATTCTACATCCCCAGTGACTACCAAATGTCCACAGAAAATATTTAAATAACAAGCAGGAACACTGAAGGCCCTCCCTTCTCACTGTACATCTGTGGATGGAATAAAAATAGAAAATCTATCATTAAAATGACTATAAAAATCTAATACAAATGACAAACCACAGTGCAATGTGTTATGCAGAAATAGATTGAGAATCAATTACACAAACATATAGCTAGTCAGGAGCAGATGTCTTTGAATTCTTCTCTGTTAAAACTGCTAGAATGTCTCTAAAACGTTATGAGCATTATGTTCCTTTATAACGAGTAGAGAGGTTATATTGGGCTGCACAGCAAGGTGGTTTGAAGAATGTAGTGACATTGTAGAGTCTCTACAAGTGAAGAATTGGTGGAAGAACACCAATAATAGTAGCAACTATTCGCTAATGACTGTCTCTGTCTAATTTCCCTAGAAAGACTAACTCAAAAATTCACTGCTTAACATCTTACTGAAAAGAGCAATTCTAGAGAAGCAGGTATAAAAAAGTATAAATGAGGGAAAGAACATAAAGGGAGTATGTTATTAAAATGCCTATTTCTTTATAGCAAGGTGCACTGATTATTTAGCTTTAAAGAGATGTGAAGGACTATCGTGTTTCCAAACAGTCCAGAGAAAAAGGAAAAGGAAGTAATTTATTTGCAAGCTCCTTTTAATCCTGGTTCACACATGCATAAATAGTCAATGTTCACACCATGAAGAATTAATTGCCTACATCTTTGTGGGTGGTGTCATCTAACCTTTTAGGATATGCTAAGGATGCCATAGAATTCTATGCCCCTCAACTTGGTGCTTTGAGGCCAGAGTTGGTGACAGAAGCCAGATCCCTGTTTCAGGAGATGGAGGCAGCCTCAATGAGGCCTCATGGGTATGGCAACTAAAACAATGTAATTTTACTAAAACAGGTGGCTAAGTGAAGTCCATGGTTTTGGGTCATAGGCTCTCTTCTGTCTCTGTTCAGAATCAATTGGACTTTTTTTGTGATAATATTCATGAAAGATAAAGTGGGAAAAACCACAGGAAAAGTTTTCAGACCAGTCAGCAGATTCTTTCCTATAAAAGGAAAGAAGGAAGAAAACAGGACTGGGTCAGGTGAGCCTCGGGCCATAATGCAGGTCCACAAAGCCCAAGCCAGTCTGATAGGGTTCATTTGAGAAAAGACTGTCCAGTAGAGGAGTTCATAGACCAAATGGCCAGATCCTAATACCCCTACCATGTTCAGTGATGCATTGGGAGCCACATGGGAAGAATGCCTGAATGCCATGAAAGATCCCAAAAGTGCTATAATTGGATGCAAAGAATACATTCTTTGTACAGCCAAAGAATAAATTCCATTTTGAAGAGAGATATAGCAGTGCATCTCAACAACTCCCACACCCACAGAGACATTGTCTCAAGAGATATGGACTGAGAAAATTGAGAGTTTGATGAGACTGATCCCCTAATTGTAAAATTCAATCCATAGTCTTCTTGTTTTAACTTTATTTTTTTAATATTTATTTATTTTTGAGAGAGAGACAGAGAATCAAAGGATAAGAGACAGAAAGAGAGGAAGACACAGAATCTAAAGCAGGCTCCAGGCTCCAAGATTTCAGTATCTGTACTGACTTGTCGCTGTCCTCAAACCCACCAACTGTGAGATCACGACCTGAGCCAAAGTTGGACGCTTAACCGATTGAACCACCCAGATGCCCCATCTTGTTTTAACTTTCTGATTTGGGCACCATTGACCAATCCCTCCTAGTGAACCCTGTCTGGTATCCAGTAAGTATACTATTTCATAGCAGTAAATGTGGCAGGGGGGAAAATGGCCAAAATTATGTAGGGGCAATATCAAAACAATATTCAGAGATATGCACAGATGTCTGTAACTGAAGAACCAAAGTTTCTCACTCTCTTTGGACCAGGTCAGCAACACACAGCAAGTGACAGAAAAGTGTTCCAAGATGACCAATGGTGATGATTACAGTAAAAAAAAAAATGATTGATGGAAAAAGACAAAAAACATCCATTTGTACAGCCAGTCCATACAGTAACTGAGAAGGACCAAAGAAGGTAGCAACTACTTGGGATGTACAACAGGAAGAGAGTAAACACAAGTAGGATAAATGTAAGGGATGTAAGTCCAAGCAAAGGAATGAATCTTTATATATAAAAAATAAATTTTTCTGCTGAAGTGCAAGAAGAAACCTTCCTGATCTAGAAGAATCTTATACAATTCTATTTAAAAGTAGACTAGAAAGAAGCCCAGGTAATAGTAAACAATTTTGTACCATCCCACAGGGGAATCAACTTATTGGATTTTTCCCATTTCTCGTTTATTTCCTTGTATGTCTATACCACAGCTTTTCAGAGACTTTATTAGTGCTCTTGGCAACTCCAGGCCCAAATGGATAGTGATTTCCCTGTGGAAGGATCAAATGTCCTTGGAGAAAAGGCTGAGCTGGAATTTTTCAGGCAACTACCACATTATCTCCTAAGGTGCCAGCTGGTCTGCTGGAGAGAAGTACAGGGAAGCCCCAACCAAAGAAAAGCTGTGTTCTAAAAGCTGCACGGGGCGCCCGGGTGGCTTAGTCAGTTAAGCGTCCGACTTTTGCTCAGGTCATGATCTCACGGTTCATGGGTTCGAGCCCCGCGTTGGGCTCTGTGCTGACTGCCAGCTCAGAGCCTGGAGCCTGTTTCAGTCTGTGACTCCCTCTCTCTCTGACCCTCCCCTGCTCACGCTCTCTCTCTCTCTCTCTCTAGAAATAAATAAAAAACATTAAAATAAAAAAACTTAAAAAAAATAAATAAAAAATAAAATAAAATAAAAGCTGCAGAGTGAAAACTCATAACTCAGTTCCCTGTGGAAAGACTTAACAATCATTAACCATCATTAGAAAAGTACTACCTGGATCAAGCCTGTTTAACCCCTTCTGTACCAAAAGTGCAGTGATAATAATTTAACTAAGTCTAACTTTCTATTCACTTGTATCATCCCTCAGTACTTGCTTCAAAACAGCACACTTGTATCCATCAGATAAATCCTTAGTAGTGCTCTTGCTGGGTCATAGAGTAATTCTATTTTTAATTTTTTGAGGAACCTCTACACTCTTTTCCAGAGCAGCTGCACGAGTTTGCATTCCCAACTGCAGTGCAAGAGTGTTTCCCTTTCTCCACATCCTCACCATCTGCTGTTTCCTAAGTTGTTCATTGTAACCTGACAGGTGTGAAGTTTTATCTCATTGTGGTTTTGATTTGTATTTCCATGATCATGAGCATCTTTTAAAGACTCTTGAGACAAGATTAGCTTTCTAATACATAAGGCATAAAGGATCATAGTTAACTTACCAAGGTCTTTGGTCTTAGGGGAAGGTTTTAGCTGTCCCAGTGGTAAATCTGATTAAGCTTCAAGGTTAGAAGACAAGTGAGATATTTATTACAATGTACCATATGAAAGAGAAAGAAAAATTATTACGAAAGGCTATATTCCAATGACACCCTTCTGTTTTCAGATAACTGCTACAAGTAAAAATAATATAGCAGTTTAATAATGTAATCTAGATCGCAACACCACATAGTACATAGAATAGAGGAAAAAAACAAGAGTCTTCAAAGCATACAGACTTGGGATGGATTCCCAGTTTCCTTACTTCATAGGTTCACAGGCTTGGAAAATTCATTTAGCCTCAATGAATTTTTCTGACTTTATAAGAAAATGTGAGATAATAACATCCACATAAGTTTGTTGGTAAGCATAAATAACCACATCACATACTGACTGACACAGACTATGTGCTCAAAAGGAAAGGTTGTTATTATATTTATTCTCCTCAGGGAAAGTTGGCTTACAACACTTGTCTTGCCTTGAAGACAGTCTTTTCTATCCTGAGCTGATATTTTGGCGCAACAGCCCAGAATCTGTAGGTGACAGTGGCCAAAGGGACAGGCAGCTTCTCCATTTCAGGGTAACAGAATCACATGGAGTAGAAGGGACAATAGTCCCTGTCTTATGTTTGCTCAAGCTTTAGCACCACCTCCCAATCACCTACACACACACACACAACTACATTATCTTTATATGCAACTATTCTGCTGCATTCTCCTTTTCATCCATCACCATTTCTAACCCAACACTGGTGTGGCCAGATTCCAAGACCAACTCTATTCTCAGAGGATCTTTTTATTTGAGGCACCGCTGTGCATTACAAGAGGGGAAGCATTTTAGTACTTGATTACATGCTGCTTTCAACAGAGTCATTTTGTGTAAGCTACAATTAAACATTTACAATTCATTTAAGAGCAGTAAAAGAGACATGGTTTTAAAGCATAATTGTGATGTTGGCTTTGCAGAATTTTTCTTCATATCTAAATATTTGTAATCATGCAGTGTTGATATCTGTGTAGAAGTTACCTCTGGAAGAAGAAAATACTCTATAGTTTTATAAGAAGATATTCTGAAGTTTTTGCTATTGCCAAGTTATAAACAACATTTAAAACACTTTATTATATCTAAGGATTTTGAGTTGTTCATATTTTGAATCGTGATAATTTTTTTTAATGTTTTATTTATTTCTAGGAAAGAGAGAGAGAGAGAGAGAGGCAGTATGAGCAGGGGAGGGTCAGAGAGAGAGGGAGTCACAGACTGAAACAGGCTCCAGGCTCTGAGCTGGCAGTCAGCACAGAGCCTGACGCGGGGCTTGAGCCCACGAACCGCGAGATCACGACCTAAGTGAAAGTCGGACGCTTAACCGACTAAGCCACCCAGGCGCCCCTTGATACTTTTGATTTCTATGTGTAAATGGTAACAATCAACATCTTATTTTTCTAAAAGGACTATCACTTTCTGACTATAAACTAATGAAATCTGTATAGCAATAGCTTGGTCATTTTGTGGTTAATTAACCACCTCTCAATATAACAATCCAAAAAATATTCCCTTAAAGTACAAGTTTAATAGTTTTCACAAGATTTTCTAAATTTGTCTGCCAACAAAGTTTCCATACTTCTGATTTATGTTCCTCACTTCCACATCTGACTCTTCAGTGTATTAGAGAAGAGATTCTCAAATACTTTCAAGACAGGAAAGAAAGTCAGCAGAGTAAGAAAAAAAGACAACACAGTGTTAATAGTCAAAAGACATGGGTTCTATTTCCTACTTGCCACATGTTGAATGTTGGTGTTCCCCCTAAATTCCACATATCAGGTATCCCCAATGCCCAATGTTATGGTAGGAGGAAGTGGAGTCTTTGGGAGGTTATTAAGCCATTAGGGCAGAGTCCTCATGAATGGGCTTAGTGTCTTTATAAAAGAGGCCATAGAGAGATTCTTTCACTTTCCAACCATGTGAAAATACAAGTCTGTGACACAGAAAAGACTCTTACCGAAACATGCTGGCACTCTGATCTTGGACTTCAGCCTCCAGAACTGTGAGAAATGAATTTCTGTTGTCTATAAAGCACCCAGTCTGTGATATTTGTTATAGCAGCTCAAATGGACTAAGACACTAGTCTTGAATTTACCAGCTTTTGAGCTTAAACTAGCCACTTCACCTTTATGAGCCACTTTTTCTTTATTTAAACCTTAGAGTATGTCCATGGTAAATTAGTAGATCTATACAAGTTATACATTCTTGTGACCCAGATTTCCAGACACATTATATCGGGGTAAAGGATTGTTCCACCCACTGCCTTGTCTCTTTGCCTTGGTTTGCTTGCCATATGGTAAAGCACAGATTTATTTATAAATGACATTTTATAAATATATACTGTAAGGGCACAACTCTAGATTTCACTTTTGATAATAGGTATAACTCAGAAACAAGTGTCGAATTCTAGTATCACAGAACCAGTTCCCTAGCTAATACCCATAGGCCAAGGTAATTTAATAATCAGAAAAGAAGATAGTCATTTTGTTAAATATATAAATAAATACAATATGAAATATATTTTAATAACATAATACAAATAGTAATATTGAAGGTAGAACAATTTAGAAGTTTCCCTTACTCAACTTCAGGTATTAATTAACTAGGTTAAACATTCTTTTTTTTTTTAATTTTTTAATGTTTCATTTATTTCTGAGAGAGAGAGAGAGAGAGACAGCATGAGCAGGGGAGGGTCAGAGAGAGAGGGAGACACAGAATCTGACACAGGCTCCAGGCTCTGAGCTGGCAGTCAGCACAGAGCCCGATGTGGGGCTTGAACCCACAAACCGTGAAATCAGGACCTGAGCCGAAGTGAGATCCTTATCCGACTGAGCCACCCAGGCACCCCTAAATATTTTCTTTTAAGAGCTTGCAAGACTCATCAACTAGGACACAACTGGAATTCTACTGTGAAGTATGTTCATCTTCAAAATTACATTAACATTTGAAAGTATTTTTGAAATTTAGCTGGCGTTATTGCTTTACGATTATTACATGGACCATACCATATCATATTGCAGACTAGAATGTGCTAGCATTAGGCATGTGTCTGAGACCATCTCAAAACAAATTTGGTCAACATCCATCTAGCATATTTTAAGATGACTGTAGCTCACTTCATAAATGAGAAAATAACTATTCTAAGTATTTTTCAACACGGGTGGTAGCTGGTGTTAGTACTATTCACCATGAGCATCTTTACACAGGTGAAAATGCACTTATATTCAGATGTTGTAGAAAAAAAAATTTTTTTAATGGCAATAAGGGGCTTATATTCATAAATCCTTGTTTTGTTTTTGTTTTTGTTTTGTTTTTGTTTTTGTTTTGTTTTCAGAAGAGCCATATTCCAATTCCTAACCTGGTATTAAGACACTCCAAAAGCATACCTCACACTCTCTCAATTTCATTTCCAAATATTAATCTCCATTCTGTCCCTTCTTATCTCTCTATTGGCCTCTTCTTTCTCCACACTTTTGTTCATGGTGTCTTCACTTCCTTTCTTTTAACCAAATTCTATCCATTATTTATGCCCCAGTTTAAATTCTTCCTCTTATATAAAATGGTACTAAAATATTTTAGTCCAATATTCACTCTCTTCTATTCCACCTGACACTATGACTCTATCTTACTACTTTTAGAATTAATTATTCACTACTTTATGAGAGATCTATTAATAATAAAGCTAGCTTCTTAGAGTTTTATTGTTTTACTTTGCTGGTAATTACTGGAACTTTCCTGAGTGACCCTTTGTATGTATGTGTATATGTATTTTGACAGGAAATTCAAACAAAACATAAATAAGAGAAGAAGAGAGATAAAATGAAAATTTTCATTATGTAATTGTCTATATTTCTTTTTTTATCTTTTGTAATGTTATCATTGCTTGTGCTTTGTGTCCCCACTTTGAATGAGAAATATGTTATCTTTTTGTTTGTCTGTTTGTTTGTTTTAAGTTCCTGGTAACACATAACACAGCAATTCATACCTATTGGGCAATCACTATTTCTGTTCAAATTAGCAGATAGACAAAAACCAAACTACGATTAACATATACAAGCCTATAGGGCACCTGGGTGTCTCAGTCGTTGGGCGGCCGGCTTTGGCTCAGGTCATGATCTCACGGTTTGTGGGTTCGAGCCCCATGTCGGGCTCTGTGCTGATGGCTAGCTCAGAGCCTGGAGCCTGTTTCAGATTCTGTGTCTCCATCTCTCTCTGACCCTCCCCTGCTCACACTGTCTCTCTCAGAAATAAATAAAAAATTTTAAAAAATTTTTAAAAGTTAAAAAAACATATACAAGCCCAGTGTTAAGAGTTGATATCAGGGGAAAATGAAAAACAAAAAATAATAACAATAATGAAAATCTACATTGCTTTAGTCCCTCATATTTTCCTTGGCTTAACCCCACACATTCAAAGGCCTAGGAAAACCTCTTCTTTGGAAAGTCAAATCAATACCAACCAAGTAGACTATGTAATCACACTTCCAGAAAGAAAAAACAAAAAAATAAAGAAAAGAAAAAAATAGTTTTAATAGGAAAAGTAACTGACAAACATCAAAATGAGAAGTAGCCAACAAGCCCACAATGTCCCCTTGTAATTTAAATGTCTGACAGTATCTCCTTGGGTCAGCCCCCAAGGAAGCTGCTTGAGTCTGTCTCCCACATCTGTTTTACCTCCTTCAGAGAGGCAGCCCTTGGTGTTCAGCTCACATCTTTGCTGATGTCACCCTTACCTGTGCTCTCTCTATCCAAAGAGAAGGTTGGGATATTCCTGTGTAAGAGTACAGGTAGGAGAAGAACATTCCTGATCAGTGTTTACAGTTCCCCTGCAGATCCTCTGGCCTAAACTGCAGAGCTTCCCTCTTAATGTGTCCTCTCTGTTTGGAGACTTACTGCCTCCGCATTAAAATTTTCATTCACAGTGAGGTCCTTCTGTTACTTCCTTGCATTGCCGGGTAGTTCAAATTATGCCCGAGCTGCAATAATAACCTAAAACTCTCTATCCTGGGATCCTTTCATTCTCTACGCATTAGACATTGGTTTCTTAAACTATTGTTAAATCCTGCCCTCCACATTGGCAAACACACTGAAGGGGATGGAGCTTGGGGCTGGCAATGGCCTCCCCAATCACTTTCATTAAGCTCCATATGGGAGCAATCTAATGAGCCCAAGCGAGGTGAGGCACTTTCTTCAGCAACTCCTAGAATGAAAAGTTTGGACTGTCCCATGATGGCGTGGACATGCACATGCAACATGGGCATCCAAGGGACAAATAAGACAGAAAGAGATGTTAACTTAGAGTGGCCACAGACAATATAGTTGGATAGAGAATCCAAATCAGAGATGGGGGGAAGAGAAAGGATCACTGCTGGCAAGACGTCACCAGGACAGTATGATGAGGTTTATAAAAAAAAACATTATTGATCGTAAAGGTGCAGTACTTGAAAGATAAATGCTCACTATTCATGTGATGAACTTACAAACAGTAACTATTTGTATGGCACTTTTTTTTTTTTTGAGATAGACAGAGAGAGAGAGTATATGTGTACAAGCAGGGAAGGGTAGAGGGAGAAAGAGAGAGAGAATCTTAAGCAGGCTCCATACTCAGTGCAGAGTCTAATGCAGAGCTAGATCTCACAACTGTGAGATCATGACCTGAGCTGAAATCAAGAGTTGGATATTTAACCAACTGACCCACCCAGGCACCCCTGTATGGCATTTTATAATATGCAAACCTCTTTCAAATATATTACTTGTAGGTTTCTCTCAACTTATGAAGTCAACTGTATTATCATTGCCATGTAATGGAAGAAAAGATGGGAGTGCAATGGGAATGAGTGGCCTGGGCAAGGACTCACAGAATGCAAGGGGAAAAGGGGGTTCCTAGTCTATTCTTTCTTGTTCTTCTACCACGGTGACACCTGAACTCCTGCCTCCTTCCCAAGAATTTTGGCCCAGGTCTGACATCTAAGCTTCAACCCTTATTCTAGGGTCAAGTCTCCACTTTAAAGTCTGTGTAGATTCCAGCCTCTAGGATAAACCCCCAGGGACTGGAACCTGATCCCTGGGTTGCAGCCTTAGTGGCTGAGCCTTCTACCCAAGGCAGACTTCCCTGATTCACTTTTCCAACTACTTCCTGGAAGCCACCCCAGCTCCCCTGGATATGTGGATATTCATAGGCCACCCATCTCCTCCCCTCCTCATCCTTTACATCGCCCAGTACTGCTTACCTCATCTAACATGTGCTGTCTCAGAATCTGTGCAGTAGTGTAGAGTGTCCTGCTCTTGATTTTGTATAAGAACAAACAGCCCTGAGTACCTGCAATGACACGCATCCCTCTGTCTGCCCCAAATGAGAACTGTACCTCCTGTTACCCAGTCTTCTGACAGTAGCTGAGTCAAGCCTCATCTCATCTGGAAATATTGCAATGCTGACGTTAAAGCTTTCCTCTTAAAATTCCAGCTCTGAGACAAGGTCCACTCCGAGCCACTTCAAAGCAATAAAGAAGTGAATCATAGGAGACTTTTTCAATGGCAAAGATGATCACCCCATAGTGCAATCCCTTATGATTTTGAAGAATTCTTTTCATAACATTATTTCTCTCTGAGTAAATTTAGAATTTGCCTGATAATAATGTGGTAGATGCTAGAGGATCCTACAAATATCACAGAACAACCTTTAATAAGATATAAAAATTCTCAATATGTGTTGATACTGGTTTCCCCTAAGAACAGATATTTCACAAGGAAAAGGGCAAAGCCGCCAGCTAATCTTTCGATTAGAAGCAGGTACTTGGAGTGTTCCAGCAACTGCACAAAAAGATATCAAAGGTAGCACTTTGTCTTTTGATGACGTATTGCCCTTTTCCCCAAGTAATATCTAATTATTAATGCTCTGCCTGAGAATAGTAACACCCGTGGCCGTGTGCTCATTGTCAGTGGCTTGGAGTACAGAGTAGACACTGGCAAATAATTATAAGAGCTTCTCTATCTCATGAATAAGGAAAAGGTTATTAGCAGGAATATTGTTATTAGGGTGCCATTTCCAGGTGTGCTAAATAAAAGTAACTCTCACCCAACAGCCACCTCTTCTAGTAAACTGATGTGAGCACAACTGAGCAAATGGTGTGTTTAAAAAAGAGACAGGAATTCATGGATCGTTCTAGTAGGCTTCTGGCGGAGCCTGTCGGGTTTTCTATGTAGAGTCTAGATGCTGGTGAGAATGTGGAGAAACGGGCACCCTCCTACACTGTTGGTGGGAATGTAAACTGGTACAGCCCCTCTGGAAAACAGTGTGGAGGTTCCTCAAAAAATTAACAACAGAACTCCCCTATGACCCAGCAATATCACTGCTAGGAATTTGCCCAAGGGATACAGGAGTGCTGATGCATAAGGGCACGTGTACCCCAATGTTCATAGCAGCACTCTCAACAATAGCCAAAACATGGAAAGAGCCTAAGTATCCATCAATGGACGAATGGATCAAGAAGCTGTGGTTTCTCCTACACTGTTGGTGGGAATGTAAACTGGTACAGCCCCTCTGGAAAACAGTGTGGAGGTTCCTAAGGAAACTAACAATAGAACTCCCCTATGACCCAGCAATAGCACTGCTAGGAATTTACCCAAGGGATACAGAAATGCTGATGCATAGGAGCACATGACCCCAATGTTCATAGCAGCACTCTCCACAATAGCTAAAACATGGAAAGAGCCTAAGTGTCCATCAACAGATGAATGGATCAAGAAGATGTGGTTGATCTATACCATGGAATACTACATGGCAATGAGAAACAATGAAATCTGGCCATGTGTAGCAACATGGATGGACCTTGAGGGTGTTATGCTGAGCGAAATAAGTCAGGCAGAGAAGGACAAATATCATTTGTGTGCATGTATAGGAGGATTAGGAGGAACTTAACAGAGGACCAAGGGGGAGAAGAAGGGCGGAAATGGTGGGGGAAAGGGAGAGAGGCAAACCATGAGAGACTCTTGAATGCTGACAAAAACTGAGGACTGATGGATGTGGGGAGGAGGAGGGGTGGGCATGGAGGAGGACACTTGTGGGGATGAGCACTGGGTGTTATGTGGAAACTAATTTGACAATAAACTATTTGTAAAAAAAAATAAAATAAAATAAAAAATAAAAATAAAAATAAAATTAAAAAAAAGAAGCTGTGGTTTATCCATACAATGGAATACTACATGGCAATGAGAAAGAATCAAATCTGGCCACGTGTAGCAACATGGATGGAACTCGAGGGTGTTATGCTGAGCAAAATAAGTCAGGCAGAGGACAGATACCATATGTTTGCATGTATAGGAGGATTAGGAGGAACTTAATGAAGGACAGTGGGGGAGAAGGGGGAAAATAGTTGGGGAGAGGGAGGGAGGCAAACCATGAGAGACTCTTGAATGCTGAGAACAAACTGAGGGATGATGGGGGTGGGGGGAGTGGAAGGGAGGTGATGGGCATGGAAGAAGTCACTTGTTGCAATGAGCACTGGGTGTTATATGGAAACCAACTTGACAATAAACTATTAAAAAAAAGAGATGGAAAATCTGAACACTAAAATATGAGCCTACTTAATTCCATTGCTTTTGTTATTATTGGCATGTACTTGGCTTAAAAATATCTCTAAGCCTCAGTTTCCTCACCTGTAGAGTAGGTCCATCAGTATTGCTCAATTTCTTGTTATGAGGATCAAAGCAATAAAAGTGTATCTAACACTTTGAACAATATAAAGCCTTATGCAAACATAAGTGGTTAGTTTTCTTATTGATGCTCTGAGGCAGGGTCTGCATAAAAAGCACAGCTATGGGGCATCTGGGTGGCTCAGTTAAGCATCGGACTTTGGCTCAGGTCATGATCTCATGGTTCAGTTTGTGAGTTTGAGCTTCGCATTAGGCTCTGTGCTGACAGCTCAGAGCCTGGAGCCTGCTTCATATTCCAAGTCTTCCTCTCTCTCTGTCCCTTCCCTGCTCATTTTCTGTCTATCTCTGTTTCTCAAAACATTAAAAAAAATTTAAAAAGTAGCTAGATAGGGAGTTGCTAGCAGGGAGAAGTATAACTATACTCTTCCCATAAGTCCCAAGGGTAGCACTGGGTGGACACATGATGATTCAGATAACTTCCTGCCCACAAGAAATATCATCAACAGCTGGGATCTCTGGGTAGTAGAGATGTGTCATGTTAAGAAAAAAATATTGAAGCCCCATAAAAAATGTCTATCTGCATTAAAGAGCTTGGAGTTTCTTTGGTTTATTAAAAGATTGTATTAAGTAATCTCTACATCCAAGGTGGAGCTTGAACTTACAACCTCAAAATCAGGAGTTCCATGGTCCACCAACTGTCAGCCAGGTGCCCCTGAAATTTGTTTTAATAAAATATAAATATGAGTGAAATCCATGTGCTTCTTTTACCTCTTACCAAATAAGTGCACCTGAAAGACTAGAGGCAGAAATATTTTTTCTGCCATAAAGACAGAACTATTTTTTTTTTTACTTTTTTAATATCTTACTTTCCTGATTCTGTCATTTGAACCAATAAAAACATAGTAAGCATCCAGACTGAGTAATACATTTCAAGTGAAAGCATCCACGTAATGCATAGATTTCTATCAAAAGACATTCACTTATCTAATGAAGCAAAGTCGGCCTGTTAGTTCCTCTCGGTCATCACAGACACTTCGATACAGTCACTTACATTGGCACCTTTTACCGCCAAAGTTATGAACACTGCTAGATATCGTATTAACTGAAGACTACAGTCTGCCTATAAGAAAATAAACATTGATGATTCAGTCACTTACTGGGCCCCTGTTCCATGCCAGGCAGAGTGCCAATTCCTGAGAAAAGTGAACAATGTAGTCAGGTTTCCTGATCCCACGTAATCCCTGATATATCAATTCACAGGTTTCCTTCTGCATCAGTGCCACCATTGTGTGTGCAGTAAGAGAGGGAGATGAAGGGTGTAGTACTTGGGGGCCCCTTTTAGCATCTTGGCTTTGGTGATTCCAACAAAGGCCTCTGCTCCCACCTCTTCTCCTGTTCCTAAAGCTTCCCTTTTTTGATGGTCTGCTTTCTGCATCCAGAAGATCATGTCTCCAGAGATCCAGTTTCCTTTTTTTCCTTAATGTAAAAATATTCATGAGTACAAGTGCAAGAGACAAAGGAAGAGGGGAAGGCCATGTCTGCTTGCTGGGAAAGATGCAGAGGAAATCAGATTTTTTTTTTTCATTTTTTCCATTCTTTAAAACAAGAGTTACTGACCACTTAAGGCATTTCCAGACTTATGGAAATGCTACAGACACAAAGATAGCAAATGACACTTTCTTCTGGAAAGCAAGTCTCAGTTCAGTGGCAGGGTGCAGACATATAAATTAATAAGTATACTACCATCGGACAAACAATATAGTAAACATGTATACAAAGATCCATGGGCTCATAGAGGAGAATTTTATGGAATGAAGGAACAAGCCTTACTAGACCTTTGCAGGAAAGATGAGAAGTTGAAGCCAACAGGGAAGACAGAGGAGTTCCAGGACAAAAACATGTGCAAAGAAAGGGACACAGTCATGAAAGTCAATGGCACGACCAGGGCCTCCGAATACTCAACATGGCTGTGTGGGTGGGAGAGGCCAGAAAGAGGCTGGGAACATGACTACAGCCATTACTTGAAAGCTTTGAACAGTAGAATAAAATCAGGTTTGGACTGTATTTTCTGAGGAAAAGAATTTAAAGCAAAGAAGTGACCAGTTCAAACTTTAGTTTGGGTAAGATTCTTCGGAAGATTTTATGGACAATGGGCTGCAAAATAGAAAACAGATTTGGTTAAGGATTTATTACATGAATGGAAACAATGTCAGAGATGAGAAAATAAAAAGGAATAAATGTACTTGCAAGGCATTTCAGAGATAAAATCAACAGTTCCTCAAGGCAAAGTGAATATGGGAACTGAGCAGGAAGCAGAAATCAATAATTCAGAGATTTCTCTCTAAGACAACTGATTAAGTTGCACCACCATTAACTGAGATAGGAAGAAAAGTATTTCGAGGAAAGGAAGTAGTAAAGAATAAATAAGATGTCTTTGGTTAAAGTTCATCAAGTTTGAAGTACCTAAGACCATTTACCTGCCATTTAAGAGCAGTTGGAATTATGGGTCTGGGGATCTGGAAAATACCAGCTAAAGATATTAATTGTAGCATTGTTCACATAAATATTCCATGGTGGAAGCCAGGGGAGTGAATGAGATCATCTAGAGAAAATATAAGGCAGCAAGAAAAAAGATTTCAGGGAACACCAAATAAGCAGCAAGGTGAATGAGGAGTAGGGGGAACTTACTCCAGTCAGAGCCATGACTAGTGGGGTCATGGGGATTATGAGTATTCCATGTCATGAGACCATTCTCAAGCCAAAATCTTCCCAAGGAAAAAAGTAACTGAACAAAAAGTAGGCTGCAGGATGTTATGTTTTATTTTTCTAATCATTTCAACCAAAGAAAATTTAAATGCACATATATTTTGTCTTTAATATACTTATTCTTTGATTGCTTTGTCAAATAGAAACCACATTGTTTCACGGTACTGATATACAGCCACCATCTAGTGGCCCAATCTGGTAGCTGCATGCTTGTGCAGTTGGGGATGAAGGGAACATTTGTCCAGGTAGTTTTCTGGCAGTTTTAAGAATAATGTTCAGGGAAAAGTGGGCATTAGTCAGTGATGGGGAACATGAAGGAACAGGTATTTTTCTATTTTCTTTTGAGTATGAATTATGGGAAATTGTAAACAATTTACATATTTTGAATGCTGTCCCTTTGAGCATTATAGGGAAGTATGGAAGAAGCCACAGCTTCTACAGGGTTATCAGGCTTCAGATGACATGGCAATACCTGATTTGACTGATGGAGACATGATCAATAGCCATGACCAGTCTTTAAAATCCAAACTCTTGGGCACCTGGGTGGCTCAGTCAGTTAGGTGTTTGACTCTTGATATTGGTTCAGGTTGCAGTTGAGGGATTGAGTCCTGCAATGGGCTCCACATTTCTTTCTGCCTTTATCTCCTCTCGCTTTTTCTCTCTCTCTCTCTCTCAAAAGTAAAACAAACTTAAGGGTGCCTGGGTAGTTCAGTCAGTTAAGTGTCCGACTTCCGCTCAGGTCATGATCTCATGGTTCATGGGTTCGAGCCCTGTGTCGGCTCCGTGCTGACAGCCCAGAGCCTGGAGCCTGCTTCCAATTCTGTCTCTCTCTTTCTCTCTCTCTCTCTCTGCCCCTCTCTCACCTGTACTCTGTCTCTCTCAAAAATAAACATTAAAATAATATTTAATAAGTAAATAGATAGATAAAACTTTAAAAAATTAAAAAATAAAATCCAAAATCTTTATCACATCCTCCAAATTCTTACAGGATCTAGCCCCTGGCCCTCTCCCTCCAGCCTTACCACCATCCACTTAGATCCTTGATCATTACAATGCAGCCATGGTAGTCTCCTTGCTATTACTTGAAACTAAATTCCTTCCTTCCTCAGGGCCTTTGTACTTAACTGTTTCATCTCTTCTACCAATTCTTTCTACCACCTTCTGCTTCTCATCTTAGGATGAGATGTTTGAACACTTTGTTCTCAGAGAGACCTTCCCTGACAACTGTCTCTAAAACCCTCTTCCCCCAGCTATTTTATTCTTGGCACTTACCACTATCTGAATTGTATCATTTGGCCTATTTGCTCAAAGACTAAATCTTCAAATCTACAATTCTAATTCCATGAGGAAAGGAATTTTATGTGAAATGTTTGCTAGCACTTAGTAGACTGCTATCACATAAAAGGTGTTCAACAAATAGTTGAGAACTGAATGAATTAACCCAGGGGATGCCTGGGCAGTGTTTGGGTAAAAGGTTTAGTTGGGCAGATTAAAATCTACATGCAATCATATGATGGTAAGACTGAGGCTAAAGATTATGATATATAAGCAAGAGGACCCAGTATGTGTCTTGTTGTTTATGGAATACATAGTTTTCAAGTTCCATAATGTAGAAACATCCCCTGAGATGAGAGATATAGGGGCTACTTAAAAATGGGGGCTCCTCTGGGACACACCACCATCATGTCTGATTCCATAGGCCTGTGGAACCCTGCAACTGTGTTTTTAATACACAAGGTGAGTCTCATGTGGGTATCCTGGAGATATACATTTTTAAAAATATATTTATTCTTGTCTTTTACTATTCACAAAACACTTTTACATATTATCTTCTATGGGTCTCACCTATAACTCTGCTGAGAGCCAGTGTTTATCTTCTCTTATTGTGTTTTTTTAAGTTTTATTTCTTTTTCTTAAGGTTTATTTACTTTTGAGAGAGAGAGAGAGAGAGAGAGAGAGAAGATCCAAAAAGGGCTCCACACTGACAGCAAAGAGCCCAATGTGGGACTCAAACTCACGGAGAAATCATCAGCTGAACCAAAGTCGGATGCTTAACAAACTGAGCCACTCTGGCACTCCTCACTTATTATATTTTAAAAGCTTTATTATCAAATACTTCAAATACACATGGAAAATATCATAATGAACCTCTATGTACCTACCACCCAACTTCAACAGTTATCAATTTTGGTCAATGCCTTGTTCCATACAAACATGTACAATATACTAAGTTCTAATCACATCTCAGAAGTCACATCAGAGGAGAGATTATAATTCTTGTTTTATTCATAGGATTCTGCCTCACAGAGATGATACCCTGTCCAAGATTATATACTTGGTCTTAGAACTGAGGCCAGAACTTCGTTACATACAGTGTGACAGTTAGGGAGGGGATGCTAAGTTTCTAACAGCTCTATCCTTCACTAAACTTTGAGGCATATGACAATTTTTTCGTTTTCTTGTGTGTGTGTGCATGTGTTCTAAAAGATGGTAGGCAGCTATCTCTTTACAATGACTTATGCTCAATTAAACCTGGGGTCCCCTACAGGTTTTTGATTCTAGTGCAACTAAATGCTATCCCCACACAAATCCCAGGGTGCTTGGGAACCCCAAGCTATGAGCAAATGATTGTGAAGATGCACCAGAGAAAAGCAGTTAGCCGAGGGCAAGTGAGCTGCAGCTGGCCTTACAACCACCTGCACTGTCAAGAAAACAAATGCAATTGAACCACACGTTCCCATTTGATGGCGTAGCTGGTAAAACAGAGCTCCGCCTTGGGCTGTTGAGACAATGACAAATGGAATGTTGGTTGATCCCCCATTTATTTTATCTTTAAAGTGTTTGCCAATACCAGATCAGCCCTGGTTGTGTTGGACTGCCACGCCTCTAGCAGTACTGCAATTCCCTTCAGAGCTAGGAGTCCCATATGATCTCCATTACACTGTTTCCTACCTTTTCCAGTAATGACCCAATTAGGAGACTGTCTAAAAGTGAGTAGGCAAAGATTCAGATTGGCTAAGTTTCAGGCATTACAGTGAATCCATCTGGAAAATATGGCATGGGAGCTCTTAGTGTTCTCCTTAATAAGCACATGGTTAGATTCTGTCAGGGCATTTTGTAGTTCTAGAATTCCCTTTTTGGTCAGGTCCTCTTGAATGTACATATGCTTGTAGTGGCCAAAGCAAAGTGACATGTGCTCCTTGGTGAAAGTTTTCCCACAATACAGTCCACAAATGAACACTGCTATGCCAAGAAAAATGAAAATACTTAGAAGAATATTTAGCACTTCTGATGCAAAGCATTTTGTAATTCTCTATTTGCCAAACCTCTCTTGAGAAGAGGTCAGTAATTTTCTCATTATCCTGCAAAGGAAAATAAGTCAGCTGTTCTTCCCAAAGTAACACATGGTCAATCAATATCTGGAATTAGAACACAACCATTCTCCATCCAGGGACCATGCTCAGCCAACAAAACATTTGGGTGTAAGAGTATTGTAAGCTTTGGAGGCAACCAAAATGATGAAATCATTCCCTGATGACAGGATATGCATAATATGTGTAAAGTCAAAATAAAACAGGAATTCTCCATCGCATTTTAAGCCAGACATTTATTCATTTGAGCTATATAGATTTCTTAATAATCATGAGTTGAAGGAAATGAGGTGTACTATGTAAAAGAGAGGGAAAAAGAGAATAGAAAATATTATGTCAGAGAAATTTCTAAGTAAAAATAGATTCTGAACATATATAAAATTAGTTTAGTAATTCTTCAACAGCTCTGTCTTAGAAGATAGAGGTTTCAGAATACCTTGTACAAAAAAATCTTACTGGAATATGACAATAAATGTCATACCATAAATTTAGTCTTCAAAGAAAACTGATGCAGCCACTCTGGAAAACAGTGTGAAGGTTTCTCAAAAACCCTTAACAACAGAACTCCCCTATGACCCAGCAACAGCACTGCTAGGAATTTACCCAAGGGATACAGGAGTGCTGATGCATAGGGACACATGGACCCCAATGTTCATAGCAGCACTCTCAACAATAGCCAAAACATGGAAAGAGCCTCAGTGTCTATCAATGGACGAATGGATCAAGATGTGGTTTATCTATACGAAGGAATACTACATGGCAATGAGAAAGAATGAAATCTGGCCATGTGTAGCAAGATGGATGGACCTTGAGGGTGTTATGCTGAGCGAAATAAGTCAGGCAGAGAAGGACAGATACCATATGTTTTCACGTATAGGTGGATTAGGAGGACTTTTTTTTTTTTTTTTTTACAAATAGTTTGTCAAGTTAGTTTCTGTATAACACCCAGTGCTCATCCCCACAAGTGCCCTCCTCCATGCCCATATCCCCGCTCTGCCCCCACACCCATGAGGAGGAACTTAATGGAGGACCATGGGGGAGAAGAAGGGGGGAAAGTAGTTGGGGAGAGGGAGGGAGGCAAACCATGAGAGACTCTTGAATGCTGAGAATAAACTGAGGGCTGATGTGGGTGGGAGAGAAGGGAAGGGGAGTGATGGGCATGAAGAGGACACTTGTTCAGATGAGCACTGGGTGTTATGTGAGAACAAACTTGACAGTAAACTATTTAAGAAAAAAAAGAAATGAATAAATGTTAAAAAGTATTTTTTAAAAATTTAGTCTCCAAAGAGAATATATCAAATCAATAAAAGCATGCTATTTTATTGCTCTGATTCAGAATATCAAGATTGTCAAGATATTTTAAGTCAGAGATATGAAAAAACTTTCTATTCTTATTTGCCATTCAGGTTAAGAAAAATACATATAGCCCCCTACAACCACCACCACCACCACCACCACACACACACACACACACACACACACACACACACACACACACACACACACACACACCCTAAGCAATAATCGTTCCTGACATCACCAAACTACTGTTACCCTTGAATGAATATACATTCTTTCTTTGCCTTGTGTCTTGTGGGTCTAATGGATTTCGGCTGTCATTCACCCATTAAAATCCTATTTTCTATGCAATTTTAAACATTTCATATGCATTTTTATTAGAAACTAACTGAATACTAAACAAAAAAATCCAAAAAATAAATTTCAAAAACAATCATACTCTCTTTCTTTTAGCTTAAAAAAACCCAACTCCTCCAGACTGAAGTCATACACATTAAATATGCACAGCTTCTTGTACTTCAATTATACCTCAATAAAGTGGTTTAAAACTATGTAAGCATCATACACAGTTCAAAATAAATTGAAAAGTTTTTAAAATCATGTGGCATCTCTCGGTTGCAGGAGTGGTAGGATGGTTTATTTATCAGAGGTGAACCCTCTAATAACTTCTTGCATTATTCCAAAACAAACTCATATTACCTAATTCATTATTTTCAAAAGATTCATATTATATTTAGAAATTACCAAGTTGATTTTGGCAAGGGTGGATCTTTTCCCTTATTTGTGACTGGAGAGATTATCTATGTCTTACTTAATATTTCTTGATGCATAAAAACTGGCCCAAACTTAAAGTGGCATCTCAACAGTATATATGTCATCTCATTTGCAATAAACTTAAACCACTCCCTATCCAAAAAAAAAAAAAAGAAAGAAAGAAAAAATCTTGGTAATGGAAACTGTTTCAGTCTTAGTAGCTGGGTGTCTTACACCCAAGACTGAACTGTGAGTAGCAAAAAAAAAGAGGTGAATTTTTTTCCCCTTTAAAAACTAAGCACTGTCTCTGAGATTTGCTCTCTACTTGCCTAAAGAGGGTGGCTCTGTGCGTGCTAAACTAAGTGCCATTCTTCTAGATTATAGAAGACTTAGTTGACATGACATGGTATGCAAATGAATACTGGCTTTGCAGTTGCTTTCCTCATTTTTACTAATCTCAATAGAGATTGACTCTGAGCCTCAGCACCAAACAAGAGGCGATCCAAAGACTGCTGAGGAATTATTTTGCAAGGCATATATTCTACAAATATAGGCTGATTATTGCATTCTTCTTGTAAATACACCCACGAGGTGACTAGATGTCTGCCGGTTTTCTTTTTTCTTTCATTATGGTCTGTGAAGTTGTTTGATGACAGGAAAATTGCTATGGGAAATTCTAAATCTGTCCCTAGGTATCAATGATGGGTTATAAACAGATGAATCACAGGACCTACCGTTTAAAAACACCTATGAAATAAACTGTCTATCTTCAGTTATCTCTGCTCTAAATTTATCTAGAATGAAATCCTTACAACATGGAGAGATCAGGCAGTTCACAATTTACCCTCCAAAGTGAATATACCAAATTAATAAGACCTTGCTCTGTTCCTTTACACTGACTTGGAAGAGCAAAATTTGCAAGAAATGAAGTTAATACAAGGAGGTAAATGAAAAATCCTTCTCTTTTTATTTACCATTTTGTTTCAGAGCAACATACAGGAGTTAAGCAGTTTCTTTGGGGCTGAGCACTAAATAAACACAGCACTTTGTCTTATGCAGTGCCTGCCTAGGCCATGGGCCAAGTCACCTTCTCTGAAAATAACTCCCATGAATTCAGCGAGGTGGAATCCTGGCAGCTCTGTTTGTCCCTCATCCCTGCCCATAGCTATCTGGGCCAAAGGTGGACATAGATTCAAACTGCTCAGCTTCCGTGCGCCTGGGTGGCTAAGTCGGTTGGGTATCCAACTTTGGCTCAGGTCATGATCTCACAGTTCGTGGGTTCGAGCATTGCATTGGGCTCTGTGCTGACAGCTAGCTCGGAGCCTGGAGCCTGCTTCGGATTCTTTGTCTCCCTCTCTCTCTGACCCTCCCTTCCTCACGTGCCTCTCTCAGAAATAAATAAATCATTAAAACAAAACAACAACGACAACAACAAATTGCTCAGCTTCTCTCCCTTGAGATTCCTGATTTGGCCAATGAGGAAGCCACTCATTCCATTAAGTTCATGGAACCATAACATAGAAACATGTGAGTTCTGGAGTGGCCTATCTTGCTGTATGATGGACAAGTAGAGACCAGAGCACAAGTAAAGAGAGAACCAGTTAAAACCCAGAGCCCTGCACTGATCCTGATGGTTTTCCTTTTCCTGCCTCCTGGCTTTTCTTGAAGTCTGGCTTCATTACTGCCTTTAATTTTCATGCATTATCCCTGTTTACTTATAATAACCCTCCTTTTTTTCCCCCTTAATCTAGCTTAAGTTGGTTTCTGATACCCTTACCTACTACAAAGGAAGTCAATGCATATTAAAAAGAAAAAAAATCCTTAAATACGTATGAACCACACGGAACTGAACTAGGCCACCTTCACTAAGTCACATCATTTGGGGATTGCAGATTCCTCCTTTATCTTCACCCACAATTTTTTTTTTCACTTTAAGACAATCCTTAGTTCCCATTTTATATCACAGGAAATGAATTAGGAAATTCACATCAGATTCTCAGGACTTTACTCTGCATAGAAGAATATAGTTGGTCTGTCTTATTCTTCATAAGGGACTTAGTAACCACAACGATTTCTATTAGCTGATGAACGTGCTTTGTGTTTATGCTTTCTCTCCCTGTTTTTATTATTTTCCTCAGTCCTTTAATGCTTACTAGAACTCCCACAATGCACATTGATTTTGGAGAGAAAGCTTGTTAAAGGATGCATTACTATTTTTTCTTAAGTCTAAACAAATAAACTGACCTTCACAATAGGAGATTTTAAAAACCTTTTCTTTCCTTTGGAACATCTCTACATATCTGTACCATGCTAGCACTCAGTAAATGTTAAAAATCTGTCATAGAGGTCTGGATCAAGATGGCGGAGAAGTAAGGAGCTCCGTACTTGCACTCGCGCCCATACATCACACAGAAAAGATCTGAAGCCATTGGAAACCTTACAAAACCTGAGAGACTGGGAGACAAAGGACGCGGAATCCACTGAGAGAGCCTTCTAATGTGAGTGCGAACCGGGGAAGATAAAATCGGGCTGGGATCGGAGACTCCAGGGTGGGAGGTGATCCCCCTCTACCCTCTACGGGGAGTGAGAGGAGAAAAGGAGAGAGTCCAAAACAGAAAAACCTCCACTCGGGTGCATAGAAAGACCGTACTTGCCAAATACCTGCACACCAGGTCCCCTCGCGACAACTGGTCCTGGGGGAGGCTGAGCACACAAACTGCTTCTTTGTGCCGCTCCTGGAGGTTGGGTTTTAAAGCGGAGCGGGCGCGCCTGCCGCCATTGTAGCTCCAGGGCGGCTGGGACCCCTGAAAGAGACGCGCAGACACCGGGCGTCCGCGCTCCTGGCTGGCTGGAACTCGAGAGGGAAGGCAAAGAGCTAAAAACTGGGAAATTTGCCTGTGAGTTCGTGTTTCTGGTGACGAGCCATAGAGGGACCCGGTTTTCCTCACTCCGGCGGGCTCGGGCTGCGCGGACCCGGCAAGCAAGCCCCCGCGCATGCGCGCCAGCCTGACCCAGAGAAGGAAGCAGCGATTCTGACTCCGCCCCCAGAGCTCAGCAGGGAGCCTGGAATAGCCCGAGGGGTTTGGCTGGGAAGCTGTGTCTAAGGCAATTTCAGCGGGGAGCGCGGACTGGGATTTGGAGATTGGAACTGGCCTGGGTTGAAGAGTGCAACCAACTTCAGCTGCGTCCCCGGAACAGGGAGTTGACACGCCAAAAAAAGCGAGCTGCAGCGCGGGGTTCAAGAAGGGACTGGAGCACCCTCACTCTCCTCCCCACAACCGCCAAGGCAGAACCCCCGCCTGAGGCATCGGATCACGCCACGCCCATCCCTGCCTGAGAGGTGCCCTCCTCCCTTTTTTTTTTCTTTTTTTTCTCTTTCTTTTTTCCTTTATTTTTTTTCCTTTTTTTTTCCTTTTTTTTCTTCTTTCTTTTTTTTTCCCTTTCTTTTCTCTTTCCTTTTTTCTTCTTCTTTCTCTTTTCTCGCTTTTTTCCCCAAAACACTGACCTGATTAACTCTGGTCGCCAGCTTGCTTAAACAATCACAACAAGTCCATTCTGTAAATGTAAATTCTACACCTACCGACCTTTTCACCTATTTCTCTCAGGAGTAATTAGACTATATAGTTTCTCTGGATAATTCCAGCATCCTTCTCTCACCTATCCAACCATATTCTACCCTTTACCTCTTTGAAAAAAGCTTCTTATCCCTTCTGCCTGTTCATTCTATTTCCAAATCTGCCTCGTCTCACCCTGCCTTCTCTCTTTTTCTCTATGCTCTTCAACCAGCACTGCATACACACGGCTATTTAACTGTAGCTGGGAAATCCAGGTATATGCTTTAAACCGTTCTTTGTCCATCGGTTTTCTTCTTTTTTCCTTTTCTTTTCCCCTTTTTGACCCTTTTATGTATTTTATACTCCCTATTATTCGCGCTCCCTCCTCCGTCTTTTCTCTTAACTTGTTCGTTTTCCCTCTCGCTTTGCATGTTAGTTGAATTTGCCTGTGCGTTTGTGTGTTCCTGCTCCCTGTGTGTTTGTCTGTCTGTTTTCTTTTCCAGGGCTACCTCAAGAAAAAAGCTAGAGTACATAAGGTGAAGAGTCCCAAATATCACTACCAATAGGAAAATAAAATAACTAAGGTCCCAACAAGAGAGACCAAGGGATACCATTCAAAAAACAATCTCTGAAAGAATAGGCCCTGGAAAGTCAAAGAGTCTTCTTGGATATAGCAGCGCTCATAGAAACAGAGAGTATAACAGGTCTTTAAAACCAACAAGACCGGAAAGCTATCTAAATTAATGAAACAAAAGAGCTCTCCTCCAAAGAAACTCCAAGAAGAAATGACAGCTAATGAACTGCTCAAAACAGATATCAGCAGCATAACTGAACAAGATTTTAGAATAATAATGGTAAAATTAATAGGGCTTGAAAAAAACATAGGGGACATCAAAGAAACAATGGCAACAGACAGAATGGAAAATAAAAATAGGCATGAAGAATTAAAAAATGCGATAAATGAGATACATAATAAATTAGAGGCCTCGAATGCACGGATTGAAGAGACAGAAAGGAGAATAAGTGATTTAGAAGACACCATTATAGAAAAACAGGAAACTGACAAAAAAAGAGACAAACTGATCCAGGAACAGGAAAGAAGAATTCGAGAGCTCAGCGATACGGTCAAATGCAACAATATCCGTATTATAGGAATCGCAGAAGAGGAAGAGAGAGGGAAAGGGGCTGAAGGAGTCCTGGAACAAATTATAGCAGAGAACTTCCCCGACCTGGGGAAGGAAGTCAATGTGGAAATACAAGAGGCTCAGAGGACTCCTCTCAGACGTAACTTGAATTGATCTTCTGCACGACATATCATCGTAAAAATGGCAAAATACAAGGACAAAGAGAGAATTTTGAAAGCAGCTAGGGAGAAAAGGGCCCTCACATACAAAGGGAAACCTATCAGAGTGCTGACAGACCTATCTACTGAGACGTGGCAAGCCAGAAAGGAATGGCAAGAGATCTTCAATGTGATGAACAGTAAAAATATGCAGCCAAGAATCCTCTATCCAGCAAGCCTGTCATTCGAAATAGAAGGAGAGATAAAAACCTTTTCAAACAAACAGAAATTGAAAGAATTTGTCACCACGAAGCCAGCCCTACAAGAAATCCTGAGGGGGATGCTCTGAAGGAAAGGTTGCAAGGAACAAAGATTCCAGAGACACCACCACAAACATGAACCCCACAAAAGATACAAAGACTCTAAACACACATATTCAATAATAACACTGAATGTAAATGGGCTGAATGCTCCAATCAAAAGACATAGGGTAGCAGAATGGATTAATAAACAAAATCCATCTATATGCTGTCTACAAGAAACTCATTTTAGACGGGAAGATACCTTCATATTAAAAGTAAGGGGATGGAGAAATATATATCATGCTACAGGAAACCAAAAGAAAGCCGGAGTAGTGATACTTATATCAGACAAACTGGACTTTAAATTAAAGACAATCACAAGAGATGAAGAAAGGCACTACATAATAATTACAGGGTCCATCCATCAGGAAGAACTAACAATCATAAATGTGTATGCACCGAATATGGGAGCACCTAAATATCTAAAACAATTAATCACAAACAGAAACAAGCTTACAGATAAGAATGTGCTAATAGCAGGGGACTTTAATACTCCACTTACAGCAATGGATAGGTCAACCAGACAGAAAAACACTAAAGAAATAATGGACTTGAAAGACACATTGGACCAGATGGACCTGACGGATCTATTTAGAACTTTACATCCTGAGGCCAGGGAATTTACTTTCTGCTCAAGTGTGCATGGCACATTCTCCAAGATAGATCACATACTGGGACATAAAAAAGCCCTCAATAAATACAAAAGAATAGAGATCATACCATGCACACTGTCAGATCACAATGCTTTGAAACTTGAAATCAATGACAGGAAGAAGTCTGGAAAACTTCCAAAAACATGGAGGTTAAAGAACACCCTTCTAAAGAATGAATGGGCCAATCAGGCAATTAGAGATGAAATTAAAAAATATATGGAAACAAATGAAAGTGAAAACACAACAATTCAAAATCTATGGGATGCGGCAAAGGCAGTCCTAAGAGGAAAGTACATTGCTCTCCAGGCCTATTTCAAGAGATTAGAAAAAGTGCAAGTCCAAAATCTAACAGCTCACCTAAAGGACCTAGAGGCAGAGCAACAGGAATGCCCTAAACCCAGTAAAAGAAGAGAAATAGTAAAAATTAGAGCAGAAATAAACAACATCGAGACCAAAGAAACAATTGAACAGATCAATGAAACCAAGAGTTGGTTTTTTGAAAAAGTCAACAAAATTGACAAACCTCTAGCCAGACTTATCCAAAAGAAAAGAGAGAGCACCCAAAAGACAAAATTATGAATGAAAATGGACTTATTACAACCAACCCCTCAGAAATACAAGCAATTATCAGGGAATACTATGAAAAATTATATGCCAACAAATTGGACAACTTAGAAGAAATGGACAAATTCCTAAACACACACTCACTACCAAAATTCACGGGAAGAAATAGAAAACCTGAACAGACCCATAACGAGTGAAGAAATTGAATCAGTGATCAAAAATCTCCCAACAAATAAGAGCCCTGGACCTGATGGCTTCCCTGGGGAATTCTACCAGACATTTAAAACAGAATTAATCCCAATTCTTCTCAAGCTGTTCCAAAAAACAGAGAGCGAAGGAAAACTCCCGGACTCATTTTATGAAGCCAGCATCACACTGATTCCCAAGCTAGACAGAGATCCAGCAAAAAAAGAGAACTACAGGCCAATATCCTTGATGAATACGGATGCAAAAATTCTCAACAAGATCCTTGCAAATCGAATCCAGCACCATATAAAAAGAATCATCCACCAAGATCAAGTGGGATTCATTCTGGGTTACAGGGCTGGTTCAATATTCACAAATCAATTAATGTGATACATCATATCAATAAAAGAAAAGATAAAACCATATGATCCTGTCAATAGATGCAGAAAAAGCATTTGACAAAATACAGCATCCCTTCTTAATAAAGACTCTCGAGAAAGTCGGGATAGAAGGAGCCTACTTAAACATCATCAGAGCCATCTATGAGAAGCCTTCAGCTAACATCATCCTCAACGGGCAAAAACTCAAAGCTTTCCCCCTGAGATCAGGAACACGACAGGGATGCCCACTCTCACCACTGCTGTTTAACATAGTGCTGGAAGTCCTAGCATCAGCCATCAGACACCAAAAGGAAATCAAAGGCATCAGAATTGGCAAAGAGGAAGTCAAACTTTCACTCTTCGCAGATGACATGATACTCTACACCGAAAACCCGACAGACTCCACCAGAAGCCTACTAGAAGTGATCCAAGAATTCAGCCAAGTTGCAGGGTACAAAATCAATGTACAGAAATCGGTTGCATTTTTATACACCAACAATGAAGCAACAGAAAGAGAAATCCAGAAACTGATCCAATTCACAATTGCACAAAAAACCATAAAATACCTCGGAATAAACCTAACCAAGGATACAAGAGATCTGTATGATGAAAACTATAGAAAACTTATGAAGGAAATTGAAGAAGACACAAAGAAATGGAAAAAACATTCCATGCTCATGGATAGGAAGAATAAATATAGTTAAGATGTCATTACTACCCAAAGCACTCTACACATTCAATGCAATTCCAATCAAAATTGCACCAGCATACTTCTCAAAACTAGAACAAACTATCCTAAAATTTGTATGGAACCACAAAAGACCCCGAATAGCCAAAGTCATCCTGAAAAATAAAACCAAAACGGGAGGGATCACCATCCCAGACTTTAGCCTCTACTACAAAGCTGTCATCATCAAGACAGCATGGTATTGGCACAAAAACAGACACATAGACCAATGGAACAGAATTGAGAACTCAGAAGTGGACCCAAAAGTATACAGCCAACTGATCTTTGACAAAGTAGGAAAGAATATCCAATGGAAAAAAGACAGCCTTTTTAACAGATGGTGTTGGGAGAACTGGACAGCAACATGCAGAAGAATGAAACTAGATCATTTTCTCACACCATGCACAAAAATAAACTCAAAATGAATAAAGGACCTGAACGTGAGACAGGAAACTATCAACACCCTAGAGGAGAAAGCAGGAAACTACCTCCTTAACCTCCACCGCAGCAACTTCTTACTTGACACATCCCCAAAAGCAAGTAAATCAAGAGCAAAAATAAACTGTTGGGACCTCATCAAGATTAAAAGCTTCTGCACAGCCAAGGAAACAACCCAGAAAATTAATAGGCAACCAACGGAATGGGAAAGATAGTTGCAAATGACATATCAGATAAAGGGTTGATATCCAGAATCTACAAGGAACTCACCAAACTGCACGCCCGAAAAACAAACAACCCAGTGAAGAAATGGGCAGAAGATATGAACAGACACTTCTCCAAAGAGGACATCCAGATGGCCAACAGACACATGAAACGATGCTCAGCATCGCTCCTCATCAGGGAACTACAAATCAAAACCACACTGAGATACCACCTCACGCTAGTCAGAGTGGCTAAAATGAGCCCATCAGAGAACTCTAGATGCTTTCAAGGATGTGGAGAAACGGGCACCCTCCTACACTGTTGGTGGGAATGTAAACTGGTACAGCCCCTCTGGAAAACAGTGTGGAGGTTCCTAAGGAAACTAACAATAGAACTCCCCTATGACCCAGCAATAGCACTGCTAGGAATTTACCCAAGGGATACAGGAGGGCTGATGCATAGGGCACATGGACCCCAATGTTCATAGCAGCACTCTCCACAATAGCTAAAACATGGAAAGAGCCTAAGTGTCCATCAACAGACGAATGGATCAAGAAGATGTGGTTGATCTATACCATGGAATACTCCATGGCAATGAGAAACAATGAAATCTGGCCATGTGTAGCAACATGGATGGACCTTTAGGGTGTTATGCTGAGCGAAATAAGTCAGGCAGAGGAGGACAAATATCATATGTGTGCATGTATAGGAGGATTAGGAGGAACTTAACAGAGGACCAAGGGGGAGAAGAAGGGCGGAAATGGTGAGAAAGGATGGGCATGGAGGAGGACACTTTTGGGGATGAGCACTGGGTGTTATGTGGAAACTAATTTGACAATAAACTATTTGTAAAAAAAAAAATAAACAAATAAAATAAAAAAAAATTGTCATAGATATTACACCACAGTTATGTTCATTAGTAAAAATAAAAATCTGACAGACAACAGCCCAATCAAGAGAAGTAAAAGTGAGATGGCAGAACTGACCCAAGGACTCTGGTCCCCTCAGTGTCTTGGTCTCCTGACACATAGGCCAGTGGCTTCTTATCACCCTCAGGTGCTGCACGCAGTCTCCTGGAATACATATTAGCACTCCAGCTTCCAGAAAGGCTTCTTTCTGCCCTTGTCCCCATTAAATCTTGCAGTTTCTCAGTTCTATTTTTATTGTTATGTCCCACTTAGCCCACCAATGATTTAAGGACACTTATGAAAGTGTGTTTATAAAAACAGATTTTTTAAATTAATTAAGTTAGATCCAAGAAAACACACTTAATTTCAAGAATGACACCCCTCCTGCGATTTCCCCAGAGACCAAGGAGGAAGGCAATAACTTTTCCAAAATATCTCATCAGATCTTTAAAAGTGGCTACACAAACCTTTGCATGAAAGAGAACAGAGTGTCTCTTTTAAACTGTGTGTTATTTTGGGCCTTTATTACTTGAAGCTTAGCTTATCTCTCCCAATACCAGAGGCTGGTCTCTTGACTCAAGATCCACCTTCTATTCCTCTACAACACATTTACCCAAATCTGAGCCATCCAAGCTAGTACAATATCATGGAAGCTCTATCATGGCAGTCCAGGCTGGACACTCACGTAGCTCAGTGGATATGGCCTTCCCAAGTCTGGTTCCTTCTGAAACAAGCTGCTGCCCTGATGCTATATTCTTCTGATAGTGAATAAAAAAAGGTTAGAACAAACACATATACAAACACATGATCTTCCCCCCAAAAAGTCAGAATTCAATCTAGCCTGAAGTCCACAAATACTTATTGAATAATTTTTATGTGGCAAGCACTGCCCAAACACAGTACTTTATTCATCTTTTCCATTATTCTGTACACTCATCTTGTCAGATAGGTACTATTTTCTTATTGATCTCCAGAGAAGACCTACATTGCCAGGGTCATCTCATTGTCCACAATGGCTACTAGAAACCTTGATAATACATTTACATCCTAACAGGGAAGAGAAGCGACAAACAAGAGAATGACCACTTCCTTAGGAACACATACTGTAAGGTGCATGCACTACTTCTGCTCACATCACATGGATATACTCGCAGCAAGGAAATCTGGGAAAATAATCTTTGTTATACGCAGATATCTACTTTGCTAAATACCAAAGATTCTACTACTGAGGAACAAAAGGAAACAAACAGGAGATAACTAGCAATCTCTGCAATGGGAGTGGTATCTCAAAATTCATCCTGATGAGGAAATGATGTGGAGAAGCAACAAACACCAGAATGACTCAGAGGATGATGGTAATACTTCTCACTTTACTGATATATATATGTTAAGATGGCGAACCTGGAAATGAGTAAGAGGAGCCTAATGCTTGGGTAACACATACATAGAGGGTTGAGGCTTATGAGAAAGTTATATGGGAGAAAAGCAGCCTAAAGTTTCCATTACTACTGAACTAGTCATCCCTATGGTTCCCCTTTCTCATAAGGAGACAAAAACAGTTTATCTATGAGAACCAAGTGTTTTCTGTTGCTACGGCTTGGCACATGAGAACAAATCTCCTAGTGGGCCTTTATACAGGAGACACTGAGACCTGTGACATCATGTCCTCCCCAGTCTACACAATTTTCAGTGGAAGGAAATTATGTTAACTGTATTTAGCTCAGGTATAAATAAAAGGTAACCTGTTTTGATGTGTTACCATGCCCCAAAACATTTATATGTTGAGAGGTAAATGTGATATTACATCCAATAGTAAGATATTTTTCATATGTGATACAACAAAAGAGCTCTCTGGTTGCTCTTCAAATTCTACCCCTTGTGAAGCACATCAAGTCACTAAAGTTACTGTGATAGATACATAACAAGACCTTTCCCCTCATATTTTTTCTGTCAATTGAAATCATACCCACCCTTAAAGATCCAGTTCAAGTTTCACCTCCCCCAAAGCCTTATTTGACTTCATTAGCTCTCATTTATCTTCCTCTTCTCTGAAATTCCCATTACACTTAACAGCCTGTGTCAGACAATTTAACAGTTAATTATATGTCACCTGCTAATGTTTCATGTGTGTTAAGATCCTAGAGGACATAGGTGTTATGTGCTTCTTTGCAAGCCTCCATGGCCTCTAGAGTATGAGTGCTAATTGTATGTGTTGTATATTTGATTTGCCTTTTGTCTAGAGCCTAGGATAGTTACTAAAGTGATGTGTACCTAAACCTATTTAGGGTGGGTCCACCTACTGAGTATCATGGAAAGAGGGAGGTAGGATCACCAGGAAGTGCAGGAGAAAAAGTGCAGGTGTATGCTTGCACATGCACCTCCCCTTTAATATGAATAATAAGCAGCAAAAGACTCAGTTAAAGATTATTACTGGCATTGGGTGTTTGTGTATGCACTATTTGAATAGTGACCATTTAAGTGTTATAATTTGGAAGGCACTTCTTAGCTGCTATGAAAATAAACTCCCATCCCTTTTGGCTTAACATTTCATCATTAGCATCAAAAAATTTGAATAAGAAAGGAAGAATGCTGTCTCTCTCCAAAAGTCCATGGAAATTCATGTTATTTTGAAACTATCCTTAGCTCTCTCTGGAAGGTGATAGATTATTAGATTAATAACAGACAAAGGAAAGTAGGGCCTGACTGCTGCAAGGAATCGTGAGGGAGGAAGTGGTTTCAAAACTGAATCCTGCCTTCTACAAGACATATTTTGAACCAATTCCATAAGGTAAAACATGGTAGAAGGCTAAAGTAGAAACATTTCCGAGCACCAAGAAACTCTGCATCCTTGGCATTCCCTTACCACAGAAGCCAACCCTACTACCCTCTACAGAATCCCAAGGTGGATAGGAGCAGAGTTTGACACCACAGCTCCAGTTCACCCCTCTCACTTCACACTAACAACTTATTATCTGATTTTACAGGTCAGAAGGTAACTCAGTAGAAATACCAGAAGTAAATCATCATTCTTTTATTCTCAGTTGAATGCTTTTTCCACTGCATTCTTAATTCCTGAGAGCACTAGTGACCTCCATTACATTGAGGGTATACATGAGGGCAGAAGTGTTGATGTCAGCAGTTTGTCCCTCCATTTTTCACCAGGCACAATAGTCAACCTTTGAGAGGCAGAATTGCATAGACATTAGTAAAGGTAGCTGTGGCTTTGAATCCCCACTGTCTGGGTTCAAATTCTAGCTACCTCCACTTCTAGTTGTATGATTTGGGACAAGTTACCTAAACTGGTTCTTAGGTTTCCCACCTGCAAATAGGAAAAATAGTATAGAGTTATTGTGAGGATATATAATCTATGTAAAGCCTTTAGAACAATGAGCTGGCAGTATAGAAAATAGACTCCAAGCATATACTATTATCTTTAACCACAGAGATACATGAAAAGAGTATCAGGTATAACCAAACTTCAAAAATCTTGAAATTAATATAACCCAGCTTCCTTAATGAAAAATTTCTGTGTAAAATGAGCACTCAGTATTGAACACTGAGTACTGAGCACTAAGAATCAACTTTTAGAGGGGCGCCTGGGTGGCTTAGTCGGTTAAGCGTCCGACTTTCGCTTAGGTCATGATCTCGGGGTTCATGGGTTCGAGCCCCGCGTCGGGCTCTGTGCTGACTGCCAGCTCGGAGCCTGGAGCCTGTTTCAGTCTGTGACTCCCTCTCTCTCTGACCCTCCCCTGTTCACGCTGTCTCTCTCTCTCTCCTAGAAATAAATTAAAAAAAAAAAAAAAAAGAATCAACTTTTAGAGATTAAGAAATTTCAGTCTCTTGTCATGACTTTCATATCAGAGGGATACAGCTAGGGAGAAATTAGTGACCAGATAGACTCACTCTACCAAAAAAACATACTTTATATACCAATGTCTTGCCAATTAGATCTGTATCCCAACTAGAAAAGTTGGTCTCTATCAGTGGGAAAACTTCTGAAAAGCCAACAAAGTTTTCTTTCTGTAAGGCCATTAAAAATGCAAATGCCCATCTGTCCC
The DNA here is from genome assembly GCA_017311185.1 of Proteles cristata cristata. Lineage (NCBI taxonomy): Eukaryota > Metazoa > Chordata > Mammalia > Carnivora > Hyaenidae > Proteles > Proteles cristata. Next base: position 217,058 of record JAESUZ010003900.1, on the reverse strand, counting down.
AAAGCAGATATTTCCTATTCTATCTTGAGATTTCTAAACAATGAAAATGATACCAATAACAATGACCTCAATGGCAAAGTCTTCCCCTATTAAAATTGGTGGAAATGAAGTGATCTCATTCATCTTCACTAGGCAAAAAGGATAGTGGGTGCCCTGAGGGTGTAGGGGTTATTTTCTTCAGCTTAAAGGTGGCAGGTTGCAGCAGAATGGGTCCAGTTAAAGTTGCAGGACATCCCCAAACAGAGAGGAACGTGAGTTAGCAGTGCAGGAAATGGTGAGCAGTCCAGGCTCAGAAGTGGCCATCACAAGGGAGGCACCTTAGAGTGAGGGGCAAGAGCTATTCACTCAGATGCTGGTGCACCCTCTGTATAGAAGGGCTTATTGGATCATGTGTTTATCCCAAGACATAGTATGTTTGTCATTTCTAGCTTAAACAAACTCATTAGAAGCAGCCAGATGGCATAAAGAAATCTTATGGAGATTCTAAATGCTTATAATAATAAATACTCTTATAAGACAGGTTTTGTTTTCTGTTTTTTGGTTTTGTTTTTGTTTTCTGAGGTCTCATCTCTCAATTCAACGCTAAAAGAAAGGTCTTAAAATAATGTTTTGGGGAACAAACAGTCTAAACTTAAGGCCATAGATCATGTCAGTCTCTACAACCTACAAGTTTGTAGAATCAATAACATCAGATTAAAGTTCTGGGGATATCTTTAGATTTTCCTCCAGGAAACTGACAGGCATATCCTGAGCCTCAGACTACAAACCTCTCACTACCATGGGTAGGCATGGTTTCTTCTCTCAAGCCTTATGATAGATACATAGAGAACGGGATGAAATTAAAATAAGACTTCAATCACCAGTTCTTAAGTTAACTTATATAATAACTCACCCTTTCATTCATTTGTTCAAATAAATTGTTATGCCACATACTATACTGTGTAGTTGTGAACTACATAGGTTCATCCAATTGTTAACTCAACAAACGTGTTCAATTGCTACTTTGAGCCATAGATTTTTTCAGGTGCTGGTAATAAAAACAGCAAAAGGACCTAAGAAGCATGACCCTTTTTTTTCCACAAAGCACACTTTATGATAGAGGAGAAAGAATGTAAACAAATACATAACATTTCATATAGTAAGTATTATTAAGAAGAAAAAACATAATAGCATAAAACAAGACAGAATGGTCATGGAAGAGATCTCTGAGGTACTAATTTTTATTCTGAAACCTAACTTAACAAGCACAAAAATCGAGGAGAAGAGCAGCCCTAGCATGGAATGACCATGACCTTTGTATGCTGGGAGATGGAAAGCAGAAATGGGTGGTAGGACTATAGTGAGTGAGTGAGTGAGTGAGTGAGTGAGTGAATGAGAAGAAAAAGGAGTATGGGGTAGGCTGAGGTCAGAAACTCTTAGGGTCTACAGGATCCAGTAAGTAATTTGGATCTTAATGGATATCACTATAGACTTTAAAGAAGGAAGATGACATGAGATAATTTACATTATTTAAATATCACATTTGCAGCTATATGGAAAATGAACTATAGTTGGTAGTGTACCAATAAATAACAATGAGCTCCCTGGTAAATATATATTAAAAAGTCCTGATTTGTATAGCATATTTCAGTTTCTGTGCTATAAATATTCACACCATGACCAATTCCAAGCTACCAAGGTGGAGGTGAGGTTGGAAAGTGATATGCACAACTAGCTATTGAGAGCCCAAACAAGACAGCTCTAGCACATACCACACACGGGCTGAAGTGCAGCAGCATGTGGACAGGAAAATCAGCCATCCAGGCAAGAATGCTGACAGCCTGGTACCACAGACTGGGCAACTGTAGATGGTGTTAAAAGAAATGAATAGAGGTGTTTATGAGAGAAAATAGGCCAGGCTTGATCAATTCAATATCAAGATAATCTGACAGGCATCAAGAATGAACCCCATATTTCTAAAGAGTAAAGCTCCTTTCAGTTAATTACTCTCTGCCAACTTGATTCCATCTTTCTTATATCCTTCCCAGACTCACTTTTAAGTTTTTCTTAATACCATCCATCCCTATTTGTCTCTTTTGTAAGAGAGCGAAAATAAAGACATTTCTTCCCACATGCCATGCTCCGTTCTCTGTTAGATAGACATAGCCCAAGAGGCACTGATGAGAGAGGGTTGGAAATTCTAGATTTAGTACTAATGTTCTTACTCCAGCTGCCTGGAGGCACATCTTGCTCGTGGCATACTTGAGCAGTTCAGCCTCTGCCCGTGTTAGCGTCATTGTGGGAATGGTTGGTGCCCACAATTTAGAAAAAAAGGAGAAGAGAGTGTTAAGAGAAACCCATTCTCTTTCCCAGCTGATCCCTAAGTCTACTATTTCAACTGTGTATCCAGCAAGGAATATTGAAGTCTCATTCATTATCCCCAATTGTATAACGAAAGAGTTAACTATTTGATAAAAATCCATTTTTAACTAAGCACCATTCCATGATGTTTTAAATCTGTCACCTAACATTTTTAGAGTTTTCTGTGCAAGTATTTTAATCATTGTGGTCACTTTCCCATAGTCTATGACCAATTTTTGCGCTGCATCTCTCATGTTTCAACTGGCTATCTCAAGAGAAACAAACTATGAGTTTTCAAATTACCTTAATAAGTACATTATACCAGGTCAACCTTATAAAGGGACTCCTTCTCTCTTAATGTGACTGACTGAACAACACTGAGGTTCAGTGACCCAGAAACTGGCAGAACATTTTCTCAATTAAGACTATTTGTCATCACAGGGGCGCCTGGGTGGCTTAGTCGGTTAAGCGTCCAACTTTCGCTTAGGTCATGATCGCGCGGTTCGTGGGTTCGAACCCCGTGTGGGGCTCTGTGCTGACTGTCGGCTCAGAGCCTGTAGCCTGTTTCAGTCTGTGACTCCCTCTCTGACCCTCCCCTGCTCACGCTGTCTCTCTCCCTCTCTCTCTCCTAGAAATAAATAAAACATTAAAAAAAATTTTTTAAAGACTATTTGTCATCACAGCTTTCAACAGAAATAATAGGACCAGTGAAGAGCTGAATGTCAGAAACAGTGAACGTCACTCTTTTTTATTGCAATTGATAAATATGCACATCCAAGGTACTTTTTCCATCAAACCGCTTTCTCTTATTCTCCTGTTGTCCTATACTTATGAGACAAGTCCCCAAAAAAGGACTTTCTCTACTTTTTGCCCTTCAGTAATCTAGAATACTAAATTTATTGTTATAATGATTTATTTTGTCCAGACATGATTGCAGATTGCAATACCAATAGAATTTCCAAGACAATGTTGAAATTCATCACTGGCATAGTAACATAGGGGAAAGATCATTGAACTATAACAACAGAAGATCTGGGTTTCAAGTTTTCCAGTGATTTGCTGTTTGACTTAGGAGATACACCACTGGTCTTCCCTGACTTTGCTCATTTACGTGATGAAGCACTTTTTTAATGCTATTTTTTAAATTCCCCTTAGGTATTAAGATAGTTGAAACATTATCTGTGGGGTTTTTTTGGGTTTTTTTTGTTTTTTTTTTTTGTTTTTTGAGAAACTTGCATCTAGCCATGTAGAGGATCATACACAGTATCAAGTCACTGCTTGCTACCTATTTTTACTTCTGCCATCACTCATCATGATTGTAGTTAAGCTACTAGTGTATTACTGTCTACATGTTAGTCAGGACTCAACTGCAACTAGCTTATGAAAAAAAAAAAAAAAAGGAGAGGCATGGGAGAGATATATTGGCCCATATAGCTGGGGGATAGCAGGGGCCCAAGGACTGAAATGATGCTCTCTGATCTTTTACTCTCTCATCCTGGCTACTCTCTGGATATTGACTATTTTCTCCTACTTCAGATGGCTTCCAGCATGAGAACAGATGAGTGGCATATAACCAGAAGTAACTCCAACTTTATATCATCCTAGATTATAAGCCAGAGAAGGAGAGATTTTTGTCACCAACTTTCACATCTAAAATCCCAGGAAGACTCTTAACTGGCTCAGAAAGGATTCTAACTAGCTCAGTCACTGTGATCGGAGAAGTAACTGTTCAAATTCACTCTCCTATGACTCAGAGGGTGCTAAGAGGGCACAGTTCACTGAGTTGCAGCCCCATCTCAGATACTACACATAAGTGAAGGGTGAGTTCCTCAGAAGAAGGTGGTGGTATTCTTTCAGGAACCAAGAGAAGGATACTACATTGAGAAAAATTGGCATAAATACCAGAGTCCATATTCCAGACTTACCTCACAATTACAAAGAATTTTCTTTGAACCTTTAGTATGCTTCAGTTCTTTTTGTTGATACAGTCAAGGATCTAAAAACCTAACTAGATTGTCAAATCACCTAGAGAAGAGATAGTGCAATTTTATTATTTGCAACCAATACACCTTATTCAAGTAGCTATTCAATAAATATTTGGTGATAATGAAGAAGCTCTAGTTGCTGTAAGCCAGTTTCTTTTTGAATTGAACTTTTTATATTATCTACTTCAGCTATTTTTGGCTCATTATTGTGGAAGAGTGCACTGTTCCTAGACACTTAATCTGTGTCAGCTTTAGCAGAGCTTTTTTTGTTCATTAGGCAGTGCTTGATCTCTTCTGACAGCTTCAATCCTATAATGCTCTTCCCCAAAGGCTGTACTTAAAGTCTAGATATCTCTATACATCATAGAGGTTCAAGTTCATGACTTCACTTCTTATTAGACTCTTACTGAAACTCCAAGGATCCTAGATATTTGTTACATACCAGTCATCTATAAGCACTATTATTAAAGACTTTGCAGTACCTGGCCAGAATTTTTAAACCTGTAAGGTCACTGAATGTGTTTAGAAGCTGAATCATTATATTCCTTTTCTTTCCATTGATCCTCAGGAGTGAGAGATATATGTATAAATCCATATTCCTCCACCTAGCCTGTGATTTATAAATTAAGTGAAACAATTTTACTGATGGGGAGTAAGATCTATACTAAACAAAAACAATGGTTATTGTTTCTTTGCCTGACAATTATCCTTCATTTACTTGAATCAGGTTGTGTTTATGATAATAATGCAGAGAATGTATCTTTCCATGTATCAAGTGTGCTTTGTTCTATACCTCTATCACATTTGAATACATCTAAAGAACAATAAGTAAAAGGTATTTACTAGGTTCATGAAAATTTCCCCCAAGATAATTTTTACACAAAATTTAGTAAATGTACTACAGTGCAGGGAAGATCTGCAATCTAACTGTATCCAAAGACGCTTTTCTAATTTTTTTCTTTTATGCTAAATTTAGCTAATTTTCTTAGATGTCTGTAATACTTATCACAATAATCTGACAATTGTTCCACTTCCGACAAGTTACATTTATATATTTTTTCAAGACATGCTTTTCTTACTACAGAGTGGGCATGGCTGGCAAGACTATTATAAAAAGCATTTAAAGTCAAAGGCTATAATAGAAGAAAATAGGCTTCAGGGTTATACATTATGCTTCAGCACATTTTCCCTGAATCCATGTCCCTTCCAGTTGCTACAGCAGTTCTGTTAATATTTGTAGGGAATGTCCTTGAAAGAGTGTTGGGTTTTCCTTTTTTACTTTGAATTTTCTGCCTTTAATTCCTGTATTTCCATCCTCTCATAAATATACTCTAATTAGGCTTTTTACCCCACTACTCTCCTGAACACATTCTTTTTTTTTTTTAAGTGTTTATTTTAATCACATGGTACACATCACAAATGCTCCCTTAATCCCCATCCTCTATTTAGCCCACCCTCCCAAACCACCTACCTGCCCTCTGGTAACCATCACTGTTTCTGTAGTTATGAGTCTATTTCTTGGTTCCTCTCTTATTTTTTTTTTCCTTTTGCTCATTTGTTTTCTTTCTTAACCTCCACATCTGAGTGAAATCATGTGGTAATTGTCTTTCTCTGACTGACTTATATTCTCTAGCTTTATCCATGTTATTGGAAATGGCAACATTTTATCCTTTTTTTCTGTATGAGTAATATTCTTTGGCATATACATCTTCTTTACCCATTCAGCTACTGATGGACCCTTGGGTTGCTTCCACACATTGGCTATTGTACATAATGCTGCTATAAACATAGAGAAGCATATATCCCTTTGAATTAGTGCTTTTGTATTCTTTGGGTAAATACCTAGCAGTACAATTGTAGAATCATAGGATAGTTCGATTTTTAACTTTCTGAGAAACCTCCATGTTGTTTTTCATAGTGGCTGCACCAGTTTATACTCCCAACAATGGTGCGGGGGTGGGGGGGGGTACTTTTTCTCCACATCCTTGCCAACATTTTTTATTTGTGTTTCTTGTGCCTCCAGCTTTGTTTTTCAAGATTACTTTGGTGTAGATCTGCTTTTGTTGATTTTGTTGGGCGTTCTCTGTGCCTCCTGGATCTGGATATATGTTTCCTTCCCAGATTACAGAAGTTTTCAGCCATTATTTATTTCTTGAAATTAATTCTCTCCCCCCTTTTCTCTCTTTTTTCTTCTCATGGGACTCCTAGAATATGAATGTATTATGTTTGAGGGAGTCACTGAGTTCCCTAAGTCTGTTCTCACTTTGTATAATTCTTTTTTCTCTCTTTTGTTCAGCTTGATTACTTTCCATTATTCTGTCTTCTAAGTCATTAATTCATCCCTCTGCTTCTTCCAGTCTGTTGTTCCTTCCATCAAGTGTGTTTCTCACTTAATTTATTGAACCCTTTATCTCTCTGTTATTCCTTATCTCTGTGTTAAGGGTCTTATTCATGTCTTCCACTCTTTTCTCAAATCCAATAAGCATCCTTGTGATCACTGCTTTAAATTTTCCATGGGGCACTTTACTTACATCTGCTTCTCTTAGTTCTCCAGCAGTGGCCTTGTCATGTTCTTTCATTTGGGATAAATCCCTCTGTTTTCTGATTTTGTCTAAGTCTCTGTGCCTGCTTCTGTGTGTTAGGAAAATGAGTGGTAATAGTTTTAGGAAGCAAAGGTCCTGTAGTGCCCTGTCATGTAGTGTCCCCTGTTTCCCAGGGCCTGGTACTTCCAAGAGTGTCTCCAATGTGTGCTGCTGTTGTGTCCTAGATACTTTATCCTTAAGGTAAGTCATCTGCAGAGGCTCTCTTTGCCTATTGTGGGCAGTGTTTGGTCCCTGGCCTGAATGTGACACATTTTGACTAGGTGTGCCCTGGTCTACCTGTGAAATGAGACCTGTCACCATCACCACCAGAACTGAGGCCTCACAAAACTCCTGGAGTGGGAGAGGCAATGATGGCAGGGGTTTGAGCCGGTCCTCCAGAGGAGGGAAACTGCCATGTTGACCGAGGCAAGTGTGACTGGGAATGGCAGTTCCACCTGGGCTTGGTATAATCAAATTAGATACCGAGTATTGGCACTACACTGGTTCCCACAGTTGGCTCTGTGTTTATGCTGAGGGGCAGGGGAAGAAAATGACACCTGCCAATTCCTTTGTTCACAGAGGGGTCACTTAGTGAATGCTGCCTCTCTGGGACATGCTCTAAGATGAGCAACTAACCTCCTCACTGTGTACTCCAGGCATTCTTCAGATCACTGTTTCCATACTATATGTCAGCGGGCTCTATGCCCTGCCTTCTCTCCAAGAGGAGCCCTGATGTTCTCCAACCTCTTCCAGAGACAAGCACTCTGACCTTTAAAACTCCAGTCTCAGGTGACTCAGTCAGTTGAACATCTGAATCTTGATTTCAGCTCAGGTCATGATGCCAGGGTCATTGGATTGAGCCCTGCATCAGGTTCCACATTAATCAAAGAGCCTGCTTAAGATTCTCTCTCTCTCTCTCTCTCTCTCTCTTCCTCTCTCTCTCTCTCTCTGCCCCTCTCCCATGCTCAAACTCTCTAAAAAAATTAAAAAACAAAAAACAAAAGATAAAAACAAAATATGTACAACATACAAAATATGTATTAATGGACTGCTTATGTTATCAATAATTCTACCATTCAACAACAGCCTATTGGTAGTTAAGTTTTGGGGGAGTCAAAACTTATACATGGATTTTTGACTGTACATGGAGTAGGTGCCCCAACCACTGCATTACTCAAGCATTAACTATATACCATTCTCCTGCTCAAAACTCTGTAGTGGCTTTCCATCATAGTCAGAATAAATTCCAAAAGACCATCGTTTACAAGGTCCTCTGTGATCTGATTGCTGCTTCCCTCTATGAATTCACTTCCCATCATTCTTTCCCCTTGTCCAGCCCCTGGCTTGAACTCTTTTCTTCCAGCACTTCACTTGGATTGCTCTCTCACTTCACTCAGCCCTCTACTCATATATTACTCCCTCAGAAAACTGTCCCTGACATGCTACCTAAAAAAGTAAACTCCTGGGGCGCCCGGGTGGCTTAGTTGGTTAAGCGTCCGACTTTCGCTCAGGTCATGATCTCGTGGTTCATGGGTTCGAGCCCCGCGTCGGGCTCTGTGCTGACTGCCAGCTCAGAGCCTAGAGCCTATTTCGGAGTCTGTGCCTCCCTCTCTCTCTGACCCTCCCTGCTCACGCTGTCTCTCTCTCTCCTAGAAATAAAAAAAAAAAAAAAAAAAGTAAACTCCTTTCTTATATTCTATCTTTTTACCCTATTTAAAAATTTTTTTCACTTTTTAAATGGTATTAAATGCTTGTACACTTGTTTATTAATTGCACTTCACACAAGAATATTAGCTTCATCATAAGGAGACTGATTCTTTCTGTATGCCTTTGTATCTGTATCTCGGGCCTGGAATAGATCTTATTGGTGGACAAATGAAAAAGAACTAATTGATTGATGAATATAAGGAAAATGAGCATAGATTCTTGCACACAGTGAGTTTTAATAAAACTGTATTGAATCTCCTGTTCAATATATGTTAAGGGTGTTCCTCAATATTCATTTTGGAAAATAATACTCATGAGGTGGATTATTGAAGGACTTGAATTCTCTGCATGTACTACTAACACACTTTGTATTTTATAATTATTCAATTTAGAAAACCACACACACACACACTTAAGCACACACATCCACACTTCAAACACTTGATTTTTCCAGCCTACTGAAATGTTTTCTTAGGCATCATATTTAAGATCATTCACTGAAACTTTTGGTGATAAAACTGTAAGTTTAGTTTTAATATATGTTTATATTTTGTTGAACACTTATTATTACAGAATATATCTATATATTAAATATGTATTATTGCAAAATTATTTTACATATGTTAAATATTTATTGATATGTATTATTGTAGAATAGTAAGTCAATTTCACTATCTTAAATATAGTTAACTGCATTTATTTTTTTTTTAATGTTTTTTTATTTATTTCTAGGAGAGAGAGACAGCGTGAGCAGGGGAGGGTCAGAGAGAGAGGGAGTCACAGACTGAAACAGGCTCCAGGCTCTGAGCTGGCAGTCAGCACAGAGACCGACGCGGGGCTCGAACCCACAAACCGCGAGATCATGACCCAAGCGAAAGTCGGAAAGTCGGACGCTTAACCGACTAAGCCACCCAGGCGCCCCAGTTAACTGCATTTATATGAAACATAGTCAATTGCATCATTCTGCAATAAGTCTTTTCTAAAGCATGTGATTTTATCCCACTTAATTACTTTACCCTTTCAAGTTTTCATTTTGTATACTTTTTTTTAAATAAAAAGGAAAAACATAATTTTCAAAAATTACAAAGGACTTAAATGGCATTAGAATATTCAATGAATGAATCACATCAGGCTAAAGAGCAGATACTGACACTATTACTGTTACACTATAAGCTTATTCAAGTATTTCAGATTTTTTTCTTTTAATGTATTATTCTAGCACAAGATAAAAATAGTGTACTGTGGGGCACCTGGGTGGCTCCATCAGTTAAATGACTGACTTTGGCTCAAGTCATAATCTCTTAGTTCGTGAGTTCAAGGCCTGCACTGGGCTCTGTGCTGAGAGCTCAGAGCCTGGAGCCTGCTTCAGATTCTGTGTCTCCCTTTCTCTCTGCCCCACCCTGTTCATTCAGTTTCTCTCTCTCTCTCAAAAATAAATATAATTTTTTTAATAGTGTACTGGGCATAAGGTAAAACCTTCTCAGCAAATCCAGATGACAAGTTTTCTCCATTAAAAAAAAAATGCTATGAACAAACTCATCTTCTCTTGTCGCTGCCTTCAACAAGGCTGAAAAAGGTGAAGTTCAGGCCAAGGGCAAACACAAGTCCTCCTCCAGGCAGCAGATGTTCATAGATCCACATTGAAGAGGATCAGGCAATTGATCCTACCTTGACAATCTGCCCTCCCTAACCAGTTTTGATCCCTGTCCCTTCTTCTCTCTCCATATCCCAGGAGATCACTGAACAACTTAATTTATTCCTGTTGTAAATAAATTACCCATGTGGGGAAAAAATACTAAAGAAAGAAGGAATAAAACAAAAACAATACATTTACTTGGGCCCCAAGCTTTGGCTGAGGCTGGAGCTCCCCCCCCCCCCCTTCCAAACAGGTACTAACTTTGCTCCCAGGATTAGGAAACAGAGTAAAAGAGACTTGTGCCCTAACTGGTACAAAAGATAGTCAGAGGTACCTTTCACATGGACCATCCTGAGGAGGAAGGATGGGGGTAATCAAGAGAATAGAACAAATGGAGAGGTCTGAGGCAGAGTTACCATTCTGTTTTCTCAGGTTTCGGGATTCCACTGGGAGAGGGGAATGGAGTTAAGACTAGCTATAGAAGCCTATCCAGCTTCATTTTTTATCTTAAATTTTGTAAAGTTCTCATTGAGTTTTGACATTTCCTTGTTTCCCCATTCATGTTCAACAGCCATGGCTCTCCCATTGATCCCACCTTTTCTACCCTAAGTTCTACAAATAGCATTTGAAGTCCCCCAGGACCTTTATAGCCTTCACTTTATTCTTCTAGAGCCAAACCATAACCACTTGCTCTCCACCACACATACTATGTTTCCCTCTCTCCTTGTCAGTATTCACATCTTTGGTATAAACAGGACATTCCTTCCCACTCCTTCCACCCACATTCAGTTTCTAGGTGTAAAACTTCCACACATGTTTTAAATGTTCCTTTCTAATATTTGCCTCATCAAAAAAAAGTCTCCTCTAAACTCTTCAAGAATACACTTTATCTGCATTATCTCTAAATGCACTCAACACCTTATTGCATTTGAACTTTTGTATATGTATATTATTTTCCCATCTAAATGTGAATTTCTCGAGGATAAGTTCTGTTTCTTAAAGATCAATATATATCAACAACAGTCTTAGACAAATAGTTGCCCTAGTTGTGAAAGCAAAGGAAAAATTCTTGAAGGAAATTTAAAGTGCTAGTCCAGAACACACACAAATGTTAAGAAAGCAAAATAGTCTTACTAATAATATGGGGGAACTTTTAGTGGCCTGGAGAGAAGATCAAACCAGCTACAATATTCCCTTAAGTCAGAGCCTAATCCAGAGGAAAGTCCTAACTCTCTTCAAGTTTATGGAGCCTGAGAGAGGTGAGGAAGTTGCAGAAGAAAAGCCTGAAGCTAGCAAAGGTTGGTTCATGAGGTTTAAGAAGCCATCTCCAAGGGCGCCTGGGTGACTAAGTCAGTTGAGCGTCCGACTTCGACTCAGGTCATGATCTCACGATTCATGGATTGGAGCCCCACATCAAGCTCTGTGCTGGTGGCTGGCTCAGAGTCTGGATCCTGCTTTGGATTCTGTGTCTCCCTCTCTCTCTGACTCTCCCCTGCTCATGCTGTCTCTCTCTCTCTCTCTCTCTCACATACACAAGTAAATTTTTTAAAAATTAAAAAAAAAATCCATCTCCATAACATAAAATTACAAGGTAAAGTAACAAGTGCTGATGTAGAAGCTGCAGCAAGTTATGCAGAAGATGTAGTGAAGATAATTCCTGAAGGTGGCTACACTAAACAACACACTTTCAATGTAGACAAAATACCATATTGGAAAGAGATGCCATCTAGGGCTTTAATAGCTAGGGAGGAGAAGTCAATGCCTGGCTTCAAAGCTTCAAAAGACAGGCTGACTCTCTGTTTAAGGGGTAATGAAGCTGGTAACTGAAAGTTGAAGCCATGCTCACTTATCACTCCAAAAATCTTGATAATTACAGTAAGTCTATTCTGTGCTCTATAAATGGAAAAACAAAGCTTGGATAACATCACATTTGCTTATAGCATGGTTTACTGAATATTTTAAACCAGCTGTTAAGACCTTTTGTCAGAAAAAATGATTCCTTTCAAAATATTACTGTTTGCTGACAATGTACCTGGTCACTCAAGAGCTCTGATGGAGGTAAACAATAAGAATTATGTTGTTTTCATGACTGCTAACACAACATCCATTCAGCAGCCCATGGATTAAGGAGTAATTCTGGTTTCCAAGTCTTATTATTTAAGAAATATATTTTTAAAACTACCACTGCCATACATAAATGGTGATTCTTCTGATAGATCTGAGCAAAGTACATTGAAAACTTGCTGGCAAGGATTCACCATTCCAGATGCCTTTAAGTACATTTGTGATTCACTAGAAGAAGTGACAATATCAATATTAGCAGGAATTTTTAAAAAGTTAATTTCAACCATCATAGATGAGCTGGAGGGGCTCAATACATCAGTGGAGGAAGTCATGGCAGATATGGTAGAATTAGCAAGAGAATTAGAATTGGAAGTGAAGCCTGAAGGTGTGAGTGAACAGCTGCAATTTCATGATACAATTTTAATGGACAAGGAGCTGCTTCTTATGGTTGAGCAAAGAAAGTAGTTTCTTGAGGTGGAATCTACTCCTGGTGAAGATGTTGTGAAGACTGTTGAGATGACAACAAAGGACATAGAATGTTATATAAACTTAGTTGATAAAGCAGTGACAACCTTTGAGAAGATTGACTCCAATTTTGAAGGAAGTTCTACTAAGGATACAATGCTATCAAACAGCATCATTCATGAAAGGAAGACTAAGTCAGTGTGGCAAGCTTCACTGTTATTTTAAGAAATTGCCACAACCACCTCACCCTTCAGCAGTTGATCAGCCATCAGCCATCAACATCAAGGCAAGACCCTCTACCAGCAAAAGATGACAACTCACTAAAAGCTCGATTGGTGTTAGCATTTTTTATGAATAAATTTTTTTTAATTTTAATGTTAATTTTTGAGACACAGAGTGTGAGTGGGGTAGGGGCACAGAGGGAGGGAGACAGAATCTGAAGCAGGCTCCAGGCTCTGTGCTGTCAGCACAGAGTCCGACGCGGGGCTCAAACCTATGGACCGTGAGATCATGACCTGAGCTGAAGTCAGACACTTAACTGACGGAGCCACTCAGGTGCCCCTGAATAAAGTATTTTTTAGTTAAGGTATGTACTTAGGGTTTTTTTGGTATAATATCTTTACACACTTAATAGACTACAATGTAGTGTAAACATAATTTTTATATGCACTAGGAAACAAAAAAATTCATCTGATGGACTTTGTGACATTTGTTTTATTATGGTGGTCTGGATCTTAACCTACAATAGTTGTGAGGTATGACTGTAGTGAACAGCCTTAGAAGATAATGTCTCTCTCCAGAGCAGAGGCAAGACTGTTTGCTGCCTATCATAAAAGTTGCAGGTTTCATATACTCAGGGTGACTCAGCTGTGACATACATCCACTGTGATCATAGCATCTAACTTGGTATCAACATGTTGCCTCTGTGGGATTTGAGGGGCAAGGAAAATTGATGCAAATAGGATGCTCATGATGCTTCTGTGTCATGAGTAATATAGTCATTTGTCACAGAATCAGAAGGTTCATGTTACTTTGTTAAAAGCAAGTGAAACTAATTCTAGGAAGTTGGAGGGTGTGGTGCTTATTAAAAGCACACAGTGGAGAATTCACAGAATTGAAGAAAGTGTTGAGCAGTTAAACTTCATGAAAGATGAGTCTGGGGATCTGAGTAGCATGGACACTTGAAGAGTCATTTTCTGATCCTGACATATAATCAGTATTAATGAACCATTTCATATCCTACATGTTTGAAAAATCAAGTTCGTAGAAGAAATTATATGATCAGGCTGGTCAGAGGAAGTGGGACGACATAATCCACATTCCCACCAATCAGACTGAGAGAAGCAGTAAATCAATAACAATCAATAAACAAGCAATTGATAACTAGATCAATAAATAAACAAAACAGAGACATCACCTTCTTCTCCTTAAGCAAAGGATTTCCTCATCTGAAGAAACTGCAATGGTCTTTGGGAGGACAGTGGATGGCATAAAACATATTATACTGCCCTGTTTGTTTTGACTACCAGAAAACCAAAAATTCAGCTGAATGTTAGTAACTGTATAACACCAAATTCCTTACATATTGATCCTTCCCTTGTCCTTTTACCCTAACGTTATTTTCTTGATGTAATTTTTAAGAGAACTGTATACTTTGTATGTGGGAAATAAACAAACATATAAAGACCCCCAAATAAACATGCTCTGCTCTTTCACTCTTCTACAACTTTGCATGTGCTGGCCCTTTTACTAAAATCTCTTCTCCATTTTGTCCATCACTCAAGGCTACTTGCTGGGAAACCCAGTTGCATATACCCTGTGGCCTCTTGAACAGCTGCATAAGAGTGGTCCTGAGCCGGGGCGCCTGGGTGGCTTAGTCGGTTAAGCGTCCGACTTTCCGACTTTCGCTTAGGTCATGATCTCGCGGTTCGTGGGTTCGAGCCCCGCGCCGGGCTCTGTGCTGACTGCCAGCTCGGAGTCTGGAGCCTGTTTCAGTCTGCGACTCCCTCTCTCTCTGACCCTCCCCTGCTCACGCTGTCTCTCTCTCCTACAAATAAAAAAAAAAAAAAAAAAGAGTGGTCCTGAGCCTAGAACATTTCCTTGCAAAGATATAAGGAGCCATCACAGTCTCTGTTGGATATATCTGTTTGCTTGGAAATATGTTCCCCTATTCCAGACTTGGTGTGTATTTCTTTGCTCTGCTTAAGGATGGGTGTAATACGATACCATATGGTACCCACTGCCGTATCTGTTCCCAGCAGGAGGGGACAGAATGGAGTCCTTCACCCGCAGTACAGAGAGGCATATGCAGCCCATCTCCTTGCATCCGCTGTGAGTGAGACCCACCGGCAATGGGGACAGACACTCATAGCTGAAGCTGATCTTGCTCTGCCTCTTCTCTTTATAAGTAAAGCGGTGTCGCATCTAGTGTGTGTGTGAGTCGTGTCTTCCTTACCTGACACCTGCAAACCATGCAGTGGGCTGACGTCGGGGACTGTGGCTCCTGGTGGCAGCACCCACCGTAAAGCTCTTCGCTGTCCCCCGCGCGGTACTCCTCCTCTGCAGGTGCTAACAGGTGTTGCTTAGTCAACACAATTCATCACTTACATGTAGGAAAGTTATCCACCCTGTTGTTTCTACTCCAGATGGACTTTTACTCGCCTGTAGAATCCAACCTCTCTTCACATTACCTGCAATTCTTTGTTTAAATATCTATATTTGCTAGCAGATCAACGTTTCTTTGAACAGATCTGTATCTTATTTATAACCGTATCACCAACACCTACTCTGTTTCCTGACATTTAGGAGGAGTGAAAATGAAGCCTTCCTATTTAACTGAGTTAATAAATGGACAAATGAATTAAGGCAGCAGAAAAACAAGGAGATCTGGGTGCTTCTAGGGAGGAGGTACCATAGTCTCCATTTTGATTTCGTTTCAGGTTTTTTTCTCTTTTCATTTATCTCTATACTACTCTCTAGAACACAGACCTTTTCTGGCTCTTCAAAATTTAATAGTAAGTTTAATACTCAACTCCTCTTGAGAAACTTTATCGTCAGATTTTCATTGTAAATGCCGATTTATCCCTTTTCTAATATTGAGGTGTCTATCATGCTGCTTCCACAGTTCCATTTAATTTCGTTCACAACACTTTGGGATGTATATTCCTCACTACAGTCAAAGTCCACATAGCTCACGTAACCAGTTAGTGGTAGGCTAGGACTTTCAACCCATCACAGTACTACCTAAAAGATTTCTTTTTCCACTGTACTAGATATTATCCCACAAGCTCAAAGAAGTAATATCTCTTCCCAAATTGCATAAGTTCAGGCAAAATTAGGGTTATCTTCTTCATTATATAAGCAAATGTCCAATATTTCTCCTAGGATTTTAATAAGCAGAACAGGAAGCATGTAAGTTGAGGAGGTATAAGACATAAATACCCATGGAAAACCTAACTCCCTATTAATGTCATTTGAGAATCTTTCCCTGAAGTTTTGTTTCGAATCTTGGCAATGCCAAATAATGTCTTTTCTTGCATCAGTTGCTTTCTTTGAAAAGCCCCACCCCCCAAAATGATATGCTTACAATGTCACCTCTCTTTCAGAACTCATAAGAAAAAAAATGCTTTCTTCTTGGTTTGCTTTTCTTTCTTTTTTTTTTTTTTAATGATTGAAACACTGTCTCTCTCTTGCTAATTGAGCCCATTCACCTGTGACAAATGCAAGCTGCGCTCCAGTTAGGACAATACAAGTTTGTCAGCAGGGTCACTCACAGAAAGCCCTTTGCCAGGGCAAAAGTGCTGATGTGCCAGCATATACTTAGTTGTTAAATTCTAGCAGATGGACAAGAACAAACAACTCCATTCATTCAAAAAACGGGACAGAGTTGAGAGGGGAGTGGAGATGCGACAACTGCTATATCCATCCTCTTGCAAAGCCAACCAGATTCTGTACAGCATGATAAATCCATTCTACATCTACTCCAGGGCACAAACAGACTAGCTTAATTTAGTTCTCTATGCTGCTGCTTTATGTATGCTCATCTAGAGCAACGAACTGAGGAGGAAAAAAAAAGTCAAGTAAAAATATAATGACACCGAAACTATTCAGTATAACGACACTACCTTTCATAAATTCAGGCTCTCATTCTCTGTATACCCCTTCTTTCATAGATAGCTAAATGTGAGGTGAACTCCTAAAGCACGTAACAATTTGTGCCACTTATTTATCACTTACAGTTGCATCTTCAACACATATGATTGTATGATTACCAATACACCAGAAGTACTTGAGCTTTGTTCCTTGAAAGAGAAAATGGACGAATAAATGAATAAATGAATGTGAGTGAATTACTTCTAACTAGCACTTTAATGTTAGTTTCAAGAGATTAATTTTTCCTTGTATTTCTACATAAATTAGCAAACAAGCTTCCTTATCCCTCCTTTGTGAACCACAGCTCTGAAAACAGAGTAAATTTGAATAAAAATGCATTAGTTGTAATAGTTCTAAAAAGCTTTATTATTTATAAAAATCCTATTGGATCACTACATAGTCAAGCCTTTGTAAATGTATTTCAACTCCTTCTGAGAAGCAAGTGTCACACCATTCTGTCCTTTAGGATAGCAAATGAAAAAGGTGAAATTAATCAAGAGAAACTAAATCCTCTGCATTCCTCTCCCTAAAGACACCTGGAAACTCCAGGAAAGAGCTATTATTTCTGAGATAACATTATTTAGATATATGGGGCAAGCCCTTATGAGGAGTAGTATGATGTGCTGGAGTTCTGCTTTCACTCCCACCCCCAGGCACCCCGACTGTCATGGTGCCCTGACTTGAACTTGGCAGTCATGGACCTCCATAAGTTTCAGGCCATGAACTCATTCCCAAGAGAAATAATGGGAATTATGTCAAGGGCAAATGACCAGAGAGTCTGGAATAAAAAGAACTGTTCCCAGGGCTGAAGTGCTCTTATAATCTACACTCAAATTAGCACATCTTTTAAAACAGTGTTCTTGTCAAAGACATTACTTATGAGCCTTCCTTAAGACCAGTGATATGTTTGTAGAAGTTGAGCCATGCCATGAAGGAGGGGAAGGGAAGGAGGGAGGGAAAGGAAGAGGGAGGGGGAAGGAAGGAAAGGAAAGAAGGAAGGAAGGAAGAAGGAAGGGAAGGAAGGAAGGAAGGAAAGAAGAAGGAAGGAAGGAAGGAAGGAAGGAAGGAAGGAAGGAAGGAAGGAAGGAAGGAAGGAAGGAAGGAAGGAAGGAAGGAAGGAAGGAAGTTGTTCATGGACCTGATCCTAGGTTAGTAGCTGAACATTAGATTTCTGTAATAATTCTGGCATGCAAACATCAACTATTGTTGGATGATATGTTGAAAACAGATTTGCTTTCCTTGGATAAAACAAGGTAAACATGGCTTACCAGGTCTTGCTCCTTTCTTCAAACTATTGCTATATAAAACTGTTTTTAGATGTTTCACTCTTACCTTCCAAAGACATTCTGTCTGTCCTTCAATTGGTTGTGAACAGAATATGGTCTATGATGGAGACCTTTTATTAATCCTCAGTTGCTAGTGCTTATAAAAATTTAATGAAAGTCAGAAAAAATGAGTTCAAGGAGCGCCTGGGTGGCTTAGTCAATTAAGTGTCCAATTCTTGATCTCAGCTCAGGTCATGATCTCATGGTTTGTGGGATCAAATCCTGTGTCTGACTTCCCACTGACAGCACAGAGCCTGCTTGGGATTCTCTCTCTCTCACTCTTCTACGCATACACGCTCACACTCTCTCTCAAAATAAATAAGTTAAAAACAAAACTTAAAAAAAAAAAAGAAGAAGAAGTTCAAGCTTCACCCAAACCAAAATCCAGAGTTTTAAGGATAGGACACAAGAATAGACCAGCATTTACAATTTTCCAAGAATGGAATGGTCTAGGAAAAATAAAATTTTCTAGGAAAAATCAAGACACTGTCCACTATTTCAGTTGAAAAAATAAACCAGCTGTAGGGAGGTACATATTGACTGTTCATTATGATACCAAAAAATTTTAGTGCAGCAAATAAAATTGAGAGGTTTCTAACAAATGTATGTTGTAGAGACAACTGGGAGCCTGGGATGGAAATAAATGACTTCATTAAGTTACCATATGGTTGGTTCAAGACAGAGGAATACATTTACCTTAGGTATCCACAGAGCAGAGCTTTCTGAAGTCAAGAAAATAAACTGAGATTTTATATTTTTACAATAGTTACTGAGAAGACCTAACACTGTATACAACAGACATAGTGAGTATTTTATGTGATTTTTTTATTGTTGCTTTTAGTATGACTATTTCTTATTTTGAATCTTTTAAGAAATAAAATCATTCTGTTTTTATAATAAATACTACATATATATATTTCACTTGGCATGATTCAACCCACATATATTAACCTTGAAGTTCTACAGAAACAAATTCCTTTGCACATTTCAGTTCTAAATTTCATCTGTATAAGTATGTTACAAGTCTACTAGTTTTAATCATAATAATGATAGAACTTGCCTATTGTTTGCAATATTACCACTAAGGGGGTCTTATCCTCAAGTATGAAAAAATTATTTTATTGATCATACTCTTTCATATTGCATATCGCTTCTTCCTTTTGACATTCACTTAGGCAGTCAAATTACTGCCTAATTAATTAAATTAACCAATTTGTTAAATACTTCTTTGCTTCTGTTTGCATCTCTTTTATGTCTGTCCACTTCATTTTTATTTACTCTCCTTTGCCCCTTTCTTGTGTAGCTATTCTATAACATCATGGAAGGCTTTGAGTAAGAGATCAGAAGACAATATAAGCCAGAACTTAACTGTACTTAATCATGTAGTTTATTTTTCTCCCTGTACATGTTTACTACCTGTAAAATGAAGAGGCTGGACTAAATCAAATTGAAAATAAAATTCTGTGTTTACATGCATTTTTCTTAAGGGGAGAAATCATCATATATCAGTTTTTCAGAGTAGATTCGTAAACCATAGCTGATTTGCTACTTAGACTAGCCAAACAACATTCTGTTCTCTCTTATCTCCTAAAACAACCCAGGCAATAAAAGAGTCATTTTCTCCAATACAACCTCAAAAAATGTTCATATATTTATGGAAAATGAAAATTCCCTATGGTGTGTGTGTGTGTGTTTATGTCTATGTCTTCTCTAACTCTGGTTTTGAATTGTCTTAATGCTGTCAGGTAAAGGAAGTCAATGACTATCAACAATAAAACTTACTGGAAACTATGCTGTTTGGGGGGTGAGGGCTGAGAGATAAAAAGAGATACAAGCAGAAGAGGGACAGAGGAGGAGGAGAGAGAGAAAGAGACTGAGAGAGACAAAATCTTAAGCAGGCTCCGTGCCTAGAACAGCCCCACATGTGGGGCCCGATCTCACAACTGTGAGATGATGACCTGAGCCAAAACCAAGAGTCTGAAGCTTAACTGACTGAGCCACCCAGGGACTCCTGGAAACTACATTTAAATAAAATCTGGGTGATGTTAACAGTACTGCTAATGTCCTTAAATAAAAAATGAAACAGGAAGGAGGCAGCTCACCATAGTGGTGTTAAGAAAATCCTGAACATACCTCCTCAAACAGACACAACAAATCTACAGCTATATATATGGAACAATTCCCTCTGAAAAAGACCTGAAAACTAGCTGAACAGCTCTTCCACAACAAAGGACTTTAAAAGGGTCACACAGAGACATGTATGAAAGACAAAGATCTGGTCTCACCAAACCTCCAGCCACAAGTGCCACAGACCTTCTCTCTGAGGATCAGGGATTTGTGCCCCATATCAGGCACCCTACCCCCTTGTAATCAGTACCAGAGAAACAAGCTCCCAAAGTGCCTGGCTTTCAAAATCAATGAGATTACATCTAGGAGAACCACAGTTGCTGTAAGAAATGAAGATTACACTCTTAAAGGGCATATGCACAGACTCACTTACCCTAGGAACCAGGAAAAAAAAGCAGCAGGTTGAAAAGCACCTAAACCATATGTGAATAAGACTCATCTGTTAGGGGCGCCTGGGTGGCTCAATCGGTTAAGCGTCTGACTTTAGCTCAGGTCATGATCTCACAGTTTGTGAGTTTGAGCCCTGCGTTGGGCCTTGTGCTGACAGCTCAGAGCCTGGAGCCTGCTGTGTCTACTGTGTCTCCCTCTCTCTCTACTCCATCCCTACTCATGCTCTGTCTCTCTCTCGTGCTCTCTCAAAAATAAGTAAACTTTAAAAAAAAATTTAAAAAGATTCATTTGTTAAACCAAAAGTATCTGCTGGAAGGGCAGGAGCCTGTTGGGACTAGCTACAGAGACAGAAGAACTGGCAGGTGCCATTTGGAGTCCTCCTTCCACCTTGTCAGTGCTAACACTGGCAGGTGCCATACTGCGCTCTCCTCTGACCTCCTAGGACGAGTGGGCATGTTCCACTACTGCTCCACTACTGTTGGCACACCAAAGCCGCTCCATGTGCACAGCTTACACAGGAGATGTCCCAAGAGCACTCGCTCTAGTTGCCAGGGGATTGTATTTCTGAGCCAAACAGATCTGAAACAATCAAAGAGACAGTTTTTGGCAGATTACCATTCTCAGGGCACTGCATAGAGAGCAGACTGAAACACATTCACAGTCTTCCTGTGAAGGAGCCACAGGACTATATATATTTGCATACTTCAAAAGTGTCTGCCTGATGGACTAGCTTCCAATCAGCTTGAAACTAGGTGTAGACTGAGAAACCTCTCTCTGGAACACAGGTCTTAGCATGCCCTCCACAACTGGGACGTATCAAGAATAAATCATGCTGCTTAGACAATCACAAAGTTTCAAAAGACAACCAAGAACTATGACAAGGATCAATGTTATGGCTCATCTTCTATACAAAACCACCCCTTCAAGACTGGGAGAGACAGATTTTTCACCTAAAAGTAGAAATAAACACAGAGAATCAAGCAAAATGAGTAAATGGAAGAATATGTTCCAAATGAAAGAAGAAAAGAAAACCTCAGAAAAGAAACCTTAATGAAACAGAGGTAAATACTGTACATGATACAGAGTTCAAAGCAATGGTCATAAAGATGCTTACTGAACTCATAAAAAGAATGGATATGTGGAACAGGGGAAAATTAACAGAGGATCATAGGTGAGGGGAAGGGGAAAAATAGTTAAGGAGAGGGAGGGAGGCAAACCATAAGAGACTCTTAAATACTGAGAACAAACTGAGGGTTGATGGGGGTGGGGGAGAGGGGGAAATGGGTGATGGGCATGGAAGAGGGCACTTGTTGGGATGAGCACTGGGTGTTATATGGAAACCAACTTGACAATAAACTATAATAAAAAATAAAAAATAAATATATAAAATGAGATAATAATCCTAAAAAATAAAAAGAATGGATAAATACTGTGAGAACTTCAACAAAGAGATAGAAAATGCAAGAAAGTACCAAACAGAAGCCACAGAGCTAAAGAATACCATAATTGAACTGAAAAATACAGTAGAAGGGTTCAAAAACAGACCAGATGAAGCCAAAGAAAGAATCAGTGATCTAAAAGATAGGGAAGTAGAACTCATTCAAACAGAGAAGAAAGGAGAAAACAAGAATCTTGAAAAGTGAAAATAGTTTAAGGGACTATAGAACAAAAGCAAACAAACTAACATTCGCATTATAGGGGTCTCAAATGGGAAAAAGAAATAAAAAGGGATAAAAAGCATATTTAAAGTAATTATGGTTGAAAAAGTCTCTAACGTGGGGGGAAAAAACCCAGACATTTAGATACATGAAACCCAGAGAGTTTAAAATTAGATGAACTCAAAGAGATCTATACCAAGACACATCATGACTAAAATACCAAGTTAGAGACTCTTAAAAGCAGCAAGAGGGGAAAAAAAAAGTTATATACAAGGTAAGAAACCAAAAAGACTACTAGCATATTTCTCAGCAGAAACTTTGCAGGCCATAGGGAAGAAAATGACATATCAAAGTGCTGAAAGGTAAAAACTTCAAACCAAGAATACTCTACTCAGCAAAGTTATTATTCAAAATTGAAGGAAAGATAAAGAGTTTTCCATACAAGCAAGAGCTAAAAAAGTTTACCGCCACTAAATCAGCCTTATAAGAAATATTAAAGGGGTTTCTTTATGCTGAAAAGGAAGGGCAAATAACAAGAAAACATGAAAGTAAACATCTCACTATTAATCTCACCATTAGATAAACATAAAGTAAGGGTAGAGGATTAATCACTTATAAAGCTAGTATGGAGGTCAAAAGACGAAAGTAGCAAAAATAACTAAAACTACAATAATTAGTCAAGGAGTACATAAAATTAAAACATGTGAAATGTGATATCACATGGAGGGGCATTAAAAATATAATTTTTTAAAATGTGTTGAAACTTAACTTGATATCAGCTTAAAACAGAAGGTTATATAGATACAGGCTGTTATATGTAAACTTCACGGCAACCACAAAACAAAAATCTATATTAAATATACAAAGGATAATGAAAAAAAAATATAAGCACAATATAAGAGAAAGTTATCACAACACAAGGAGAAAAAAGCAAGAGAAGAAAAGGAACAGGGAAACTACAAAACAGCCAGCAAACAATAAAATAGCAATAAATACATAGCTATCAATAATTATGTTGAACGTAAAATGGATAGAACACTACAATCAAGACAGTGGCTGAATGAATTTTTAGAAAAAAGGTACATATACATGCTGCCTACAAGGGATTCACTTCAGAGCAAGTCACTGAAAGTGAATGGATGAAATTTTTTCTTCTTTTAAATGGAAACCAAAAGCTGGGGTAGCTATAGTTATATATAAAAAATTAAAACAAAGACTGTAACAAGAGAGAAAGGTGCACATTATATAAAGACAAAGTTAATCCAACAAGAAGATATAATATTTGTAAATCTCTGTGCATTCAACATAGAATCACCTAAATATATAAAGCAAATATTAACAGCCTTAAAGGGTGAAATTGACAGCAACACAGTAATAGTAAGGTACATCAATATCCCACTTACTAAGTGGATAGATTATCCCAACAGAAGATCAATAAGGAAACATAGGAGTTAAATGAGGCATTCAATCGTAAGGAATTAATAGACATATACAGAACATCTCATCCAAAAAGCAGCAGAATACACATTCTTCTCAAGTGTACAAAAAACATTCTCTAAGATAATCCAATGTTTGGCCACAAACCAAGTCTCAATAAATATAAGAACAATGAAATTATATCAAGCATCTTTTCTGACCACAATGGTATGAAACTAGAAGTCAATTATAGGAATAAAAGTGAAAAAATCACAAATATGTGAAGACTAAATAATATGATACTAAACCACCGATGGGTCAATAAAAATCTTTAAGAGGAAATAAAAAAAATAGCCTGATACAAATGAAATAGAAATACACATATCGGGGCGCCTGGGTGGCTTAGTCGGTTAAGCGTCCGACTTTTGCTTAGGTCATGATCATGCCAGCTCAGAGCCTGGAGCCAATTTCAGAGTCTGTGTCTCCCTCTCTCTCTGACCCTCCCCTGCTCACCCTGTCTCTCTCTCTATTCTAGAAATAAATAAAAAAATTAAAAAAAAGAAAAAAGAAAAAGAAATACACATATCAAAATCTACGGGATGTGGCCAAAGGAAGTTTGTAGTGATACAGGCCTATCTCAAGAAATAAGACAAATTTCAAATAAATAATCTACATTTCTACCTAAATGAGTCAGAAAAAGAAGAAATGAAGCCCAAAGGTAATAGAATCAAGGAAATAATCAAGATCAGAGCTGAAATAAATGAAATAGAGATTTTAAAAAAAGTAGAAAAGATCAATGAAACATTTTTTTGAAAAGATAAAACTGACAAAACTTTAGCTAAGCTAAGAAAAAGAGAGCTCAAATAAATAAAACCAGAAATAAAAGAGAAGTTAAAACTGATACTACAGAATACAAAGGACGATAATAGACCACATAAACAAATATATGCCCAAAAATTGGAAAACTCAGAAGAAATGCATAATTTCCTATAAATATACAGTCTCCCAAGAATGAATCATGAAGAAACAGAAAACCTAATATTCACACAAGTTACTAGTAAGGAAAATGAATCAGTATTCAAAATCTTTCCAAAACAAAAGGTATCATATGGGTTCCAGTACCTCATGGGTTCACTGGTCAATCCTATCAGTCAAAGATTTAATATGTACCCTTTTCAAACTTTTCCAAAACAAACAAACAAACAAACAAACAAAAAAAACAATGAGGAGGAGGGAATACCTCTAATCTCATTTTATGAGGCAAGAATTACCCTGACACCAAAACCAGGCAAAGATATCACCAAAAAAAAAAAAAAAAAAAGGAAAAAAGAAATAGCAGGCCAGTAATCCCTGATGAACACAGATGCAAAAATCCTCAGTAAAATATTAGCAAATGAAATTCAACAATACATTAAGAGTATCATACACCATGATCATGTGGGATTTATTTCAGAAATCCAAGGATGGTGCAACATCTAAACCCCATCAATGTGACTCCCCACATGAACAAAGTGAAAGATAAAAATCATATGATCATATCAATAAATGTAAAAAAATGAACTTGACAAAATTCAATGTTCGCTTATGATAAAAACTCTCAACAAAGTGGTTATAGACAGAACATACCTCAATAAAGGTCCTACTTGATAAGCTTTGTTTATACTCAATGCTGAAAGCTGAAAGTTTTTCCTCTAAGATCAGGAAGAGGACAAGGATGTCTACTCTCTTTTACTCAACACACAATTGGAATTCCTAGCCAGAGCAATTATGTAGGAAAAATAAATAAAAGACATACAAATTGGAATTAAAACAGTCACTACTTGAAGATGACATGATTTTATAGATAGAAAACCCTAAAGATTCCATCAAACAAACTCTCAAAATAAGTAGAAAAAAACAAACAAGTTCAGTGATATTGCAGGATGTAAAATCAATATATAAAAATCTGCTGTGTTTTTATATACTATTAACAAACTATCAGAAAAATAAATTAAGAAAACAATCCATCTTGATTTCAACTCAGGTCATAATCTCACAGTTATTGGGAACAAGCCCCATGTTGGGCTGACAGCACTGAGCCTACTTGGGATTCTCTCTCTCCCTCCCTCTTTGCCTTTCACCTTCTCAAGTGCTCTCTCTCTCTCTCTCTCTCTCTCTCTCTCAAAATAAAAAGACACAGATAAATGTAAACATATTCTTTGCTCAGGTATTGGAGGAATTAATATCTTTATCATCAAATATCATTAAATGTCCATATTACTCAGAGCAATCTACAACTTCAGTGCAATCCCTATCAAAATTCCAATGATTGTTTCAAAGAAATACAACAGTCCTAAAATGTATATTGAACCAAAAACAATTCTGAATAGCCAAAGCAGTCTTGAGAAAGAACAAAGCTAGAGGTATCACAGTCCCAGATTTCAAATTACAGAGCCATACTAATCATAAGAGTATATATTGTGATAAAAACAGACCTATAGACACAAATAACAGAGAGCTCAGAAATAACCCCGTGTATATATGGTAAATTCATTTATGAAAAAGTAGGCAAAAATATACAATTTCAAAAAAACAGTGCCTTCAATAAATGGTGTTGGGAGAACTGGATAGCTACATGCAAAAGAATGAAACTGAGCCACTATCTACCACACCACATACAAAAATTAATTCAAGAGGGGCAAGATGGCGGAGAAGTAAGGAGCTCCGTACTTGCACTCGCGCCCATACATCACACGGAAAAGATCTGAAGCCATTGGAAACCTTACAAAACCTGAGAGATTGGAGGAAAAAGGACGCAGAATCCACTGAGAAAGCCTTCTAACGTGAGTGCGAACCGGGGAAGATAAAATCGGGCCGGGATCGGAGACTCCAGGGTGGGAGGCGATCCCCCTCTACCCTCTACGGGGAGTGAGAGGGGAAAAGGAGAGAGTCCGAAACAGAAAAACCTCCGCTTGGGGGACAAAACCTCCACTCGGGGCATAGAAAGACTGTACTTGCCAAATACCTGCACACCAGGTCCCCTCGCGCCAACTGGTCCTAGAGGGAGCTGAGCACACAAACTGCTTCTTTGTGCTGGTTCCTGGAGGCAGGACTTCAGAGTGGCAGCGCGCCTGCCACCATGTCCTCCCGGGCGGCTGGGGCCCCAGAAAGAGCCGTGCAGCCGCCGGGCGTCCGCGCTCCTGGCTGGCTGGGACTCTGGAAGGAAGGCAAAGAGCTAAAAACTGGGATATTTGCCTGTGAGTTCGTATTTCGGGTGATGAACCATAGAGAGACCCCGTTTTCCTCACTCCAGCGGGCTCGGGCTCAGAGCACCCGGCAGGCAAGCCCAGCGCATGCGCGCCAGCCTGACCCAGAGAAGGAAGCAGCGATCTGACTCCGCCCCAAGCGCTAGTCGGGAGGACCGGAATTGCCCCAAGGGGGTTGCCTGGGAAGCTGTGTCTAAGGCAATTTCAGCGGGGCGTGCAGATTGCGATTTGGAGATTGGAAGTGGCCTGGGTTGAAGAGTGCAACCAACTTGGCGGCGCCCCCAGTACGGGGAGTTTACATCCCCAAAAAAGCGAGGAGCAGCGCTTGGTTCAAGAAGGGAATAGAGCACCGTCACTCTCCTCCCCACAACTGCCAAGGCAGAGCTCCCGCCTGAGGCACTGGATCACGCCACACCCATTCCTGCCTGACAGGGGCCCGCCTCCCTTTTTTTTTTCCTTTATTTTTTTTTCTCTTTGTTTTTTTCTTCTTCTTTCTCTTTTCTCTCTTTTTTCCCCAGAACACTGACCTGATTAACTCTAGTCGCCAGCTTACTTAAACAATCACAACGAGTCCATTCAGTAGAGGTAAATTCTACACCTACCGACCTTTTCATCTCTTCCTCTCAGGAGTAATTAGACTATATAGTTTCTCTGGATAATTCCAGCATCCTTCTCTCACCTATCCAACCATATTCTACCCCTTAGCTCTTTGAAAAAGGCTTCTTATCCCTTCTCCCTGTTCATTCTATTTCCAATTTTGCCTCATCCCCACCCTGTCTTCTCTCTCTTTCTCTATGCTCTTCAACCAGTACTGCATACACATGGCTATTTAACTGTAGCTGGGAAATCCGGTTATATGCTTTAAGCAGTTCTTTGTCCAGCGGTTTTCTTCTTTTTTCCTTTTCCTTTCTCCTTTTTGACCCTTTTATGTATTTTATACTCCCTATTATTCGCCCTCCCTCCTCCGTCTTTTCTCTTAACTTTTTTGTTTTCTCACTCACTTTGCATGTTAGTTGAATTAGCCTGTGCGTTTGTGTGTTCCTGCACCCTCTGTGTTTGTCTGTCTGTTTTCTTTTCCAGGGCTACCACAAGAAACAAGCCAGAGTACACAAGGTGGAGAGTCCCAAATATCACTAAAAATAGGAAAATAAAATAACCAAGGTCCCAACAAGAGAGACCAAGAGATACCATTTAAAAACAACTCTCTGAAAGGATAGGCCCTGGACAGTCAAAGAGTCTTCTTGGATATAGCAGTGCTCATAGATACAGAGAGCATTAACAGGTCTTTAAAACCAACAAGACTGGAAAGCTAACTAAAATGACGAAACGAAAGACCTCTCCTCCAAAGAAACTCCAAGAAGAAATGACAGCTAGTGAACTGCTTAATACAGATACCAGCATCATAACTGAACAAGATTTTAGAATAATAATGGTAAAATTAATAGCTGGGCTTGAAAAAAACATAGGGGACATCAAAGAAACTATGGCTACAGACAGAATGGAAAATAAAAATAGGCATGAAGAATTTAAAAATGCGATAAATGAGATACATAATAAATTAGAGGCCTCCAATGCACGGATTGAAGAGGCAGAAAGGAGAATAAGTGATCTAGAAGACACCATTATAGAAAAACAAGAAGCTGACAAAAAAAGAGACAAACTGATCCAGGAACAGGAAAGAAGAATTCGAGAGCTCAGCGATACAGTCAAACGCAACAATATCCGTATCATAGGAATCCCAGAAGAGGAAGAGAGAGGGAAAGGTGCTGAAGGAGTCCTGGAACAAATTATAGCAGAGAACTTCCCCGACCTGGGGAAGGAAGTCAATGTGGAAATACAAGAGGCTCAGAGGACTCCCCTCAGACGTAACTTGAATCGATCTTCTGCACGACATATAATCATAAAACTGGCAAAATACAAGGACAAAGAGAGAATTTTGAAAGCCGCTAGGGAGAAAAGGGCCCTCACATACAAAGGGAAACCTATCAGAGTGGTGACAGACCTATCTACTGAAACGCGGCAGGTCAGAAAGGAATGGCAGGAGATCTTCAATGTGATGAACAGTAAAAATATGCAGCCAAGAATCCTATATCCAGCAAGCCTGTCATTCGAAATAGAAGGAGAGATAAAAAAC
Source organism: Proteles cristata cristata (assembly GCA_017311185.1). Classification (NCBI taxonomy): domain Eukaryota; kingdom Metazoa; phylum Chordata; class Mammalia; order Carnivora; family Hyaenidae; genus Proteles; species Proteles cristata. The sequence goes on along the minus strand of JAESUZ010003900.1, from coordinate 187,832 downwards.
CTTTCCAAATAAACAGAAATTGAAAGAAATTGTCACCACGAAGCCAGCCCTACAAGAAATCCTGAGGGGGATGCTCTGAAGGAAAGGTTGCAAGGAACAAAGATTCCAGGGACACCACCACAAACATGAACCCTACAAAAGATACAAAGACTCTAAACACACATATTTCAATAATAACACTGAATGTAAATGGGCTGAATGCTCCAATCAAAAGACATAGGGTAGCAGAATGGATTAAAAATCAAAATCCATATATATGTTGTCTACAAGAAACTCATTTTAGACTGGAAGATACCTTCAGATTAAAAGTAAGGGGATGGAGAAATATTTATCATGCTACAGGAAATCAAAAGAAAGCCGGAGTAGCAATACTTATATCAGACAAACTAGACTTTAAATTAAAGACAATAATAAGAGATGAAGAAGGGCACTACATAATAATTACAGGGTCCATCCATCAGGAAGAACTAACAATCATAAATGTGTATGCACCGAATATGGGAGCACCTAAATATCTAAAACAATCACAAACAGAAACAAGCTTATAGATAAGAATGTGCTAATAGCAGGGTACTTTAATACTCCACTTACAGCACTGGATAGGTCAACCAGACAGAAAAACACTAAAGAAATAATGGACTTGAAAGACACATTGGACCAGATGGACCTGACGGATCTATTTAGAACTTTACATCCTGAGGCCAGAGAATTTACTTTCCTCTCAAGTGCGCATGGCACATGTTCCAAAATAGATCACATACTGGGACATAAAGCAGCCCTCAATAAATAGAATAGAGATCATACCATGCACACTGTCAGATCATGATGCTTTGAAACTTGAAATCAATTACAGGAAGAAGTCTGCAAAACCTCCAAAAACATGGAGGTTAAAGAACACCCTTTTAAAGAATGAATGGGCCAATCAGGAAATTAGAGATGAAATTAAAAAATATATGGAAACAAATGAAAATGAAAACACAACAATTCAAAATCTATGGAATGCAGCAAAGGCAGTCCTAAGAGGAAAGTACATTGCTCTGCAGGCCTAATTCAAGAGATTAAAAAAGCACAATTCCAAAATATAACAACTCACCTAAAGGAACTAGAGGCAGAGCGACAAGAATGCCCTAAGCCCTGTAGAAGAAGAGAAATAGTAAAAATTAGAGCAGAAATAAACAACACAGAGACCAAAGAAACAATTGTACAGATCAATGAAACCAAGAGTTGGTTCTTTGAAAAAATAAACAAAATTGACAAACCTCTAGCCAGACTTATCCAAAAGGAAAGAGAGAGCACCCAAATAGACAAAATTATGAATGAAAATGGACTTATTACAACCAACCCCTCAGAAATATAAGCAATTATCAGGGAATACTATGAAAAATTATATGCCAACAAATTGGACAACTTAGAAGAAATGGACAAATTCCTAAACACACACTCACTACCAAAATTCACACGGGAAGAAATAGAAAACCTGAACAGACCCATAAAGAGTGAAGAAATCAAATCAGTGATCAAAAATCTCCCAACAAATAAGAGCCCTGGACCTGATGGCTTCCCTGGGGAATTCTACCAGACATTTAAAACAGAATTAATCCCAATTCTTCTCAAACCATACCAAAAAATAGAAATCGAAGGAAAACTCCCAGATTCATTATATGAGGCCAGCATCACTCTGATTCCCAAGCCAGACAGAGATCCAGCAAAAAAAGAGAACTACGGGTCCATATCCTTGATGAATACGGATGCAAAAATCCTCAACAAGATCCTTGCAAATCGAATCCAGCAGCATATAAAAAGAATCATCCACCAAGATCAAGTGGGATTCATTCCTGGGTTACAGGGCTGGTTCAACATTCGCAAAACAATCAATCTGATACATCATATCAATAAAAGAAAAGATAAAAATCATATGATCTTGTCAATAGATGCAGAAAAAGCATTTGACAAAATACAGCATCCGTTCTTAATAAAGACTCTAGAGAAAGTCGGGATAGAAAGAGCCTACTTAAACATCATCAGAGCCATCTATGAGAAGCCTTCAGCTAACATCATCCTCAACAGGGAAAAACTGAGAGCTTTCCCCCTGAGACCAGGAACACGACAGGGATGTCCACTCTCACCACTGTTGTTTAACATAGTGCTGGAAGTCCTAGCATCAGCCATCAGACACCAAAAGGAAATCAAAGGCTTCAGAATTGGCAAAGAGGAAGTCAAACTTTCACTCTTCGCAGATGACATGATACTCTACATAGAAAACCCGACAGACTCCACCAGAAGCCTACTAGAACTGATCCAAGAATTCAGCCAAGTTGCAGGGTACAAAATCAATGTACAGATATCGGTTGCATTTTTATACACCAACAATGAAGCAACAGAAAGAGAAATCAAGAAACTGATCTCATTCACAATTGCACAAAAAACCATAAAATACCTTGGAATAAACCTAACCAAGGATACAAGAGATCTATATGAGGAAAACTATAGAAAACTTATGAAGGAAATTGAAGAAGACACAAAGAAATGGAAAAACATTCCATGCTCATGGATAGGAAGAATAAATATAGTCAAGATGTCATTACTACCTAAAGCACTCTACACATTCAATGCAATTCCAATCAAAATTGCACCAGCATACTTCTCAAAACTAGAACAAACTATCCTAAAACTGGTATGGAACCACAAAAGACCCCGAAGAGCCAAAGTAATACTGAAAAATAAAACCAAAATGGGAGGTATCACCATCCCACACTTTAGCCTCTACTACAAAGCTGTCATCATCAAGACAGTATGGTATTGGAACAAAAAACAGACACATAGACCAATGGAATAGAATTGAGAACGCAGAAGTGGACCCAAAAGTATACAGCCAACTGATCTTTGACAAAGCAGGAAAGAATATCCGATGGAAAAAAGATAGCCTTTTTAACAATGGTGTTGGGAGAACTGGACAGCAACATGCAGAAGAATGAAACGAGATCATTTTCTCACACCATGCACAAAAATAAACTCAAAATGGATAAAGGACCTGAACGTGAGACAGGAAACTATCAATACCCTAGAGGAGAAAGCAGGAAACAACCTCCTTGACCTCCACCGCAGCAACTTCTTACTTGACACATCCCCAAAAGCAAGTAAATCAAGAGCAAAAATAAACTGTTGGGACCTCATCAAGATTAAAAGCTTCTGCACAGCCAAGGAAACAACCCAGAAAACTAATAGGCAACCAACAGAATGGGAAAAGATAGTTGCAAATGACATATCAGATAAAGGGTTACTATCCAGAATCTATAAGGAACTCACCAAACTACACGCCCGAAAAACAAACAACCCAGTGAAGAAATGGGCAGAAGATCTGAACAGACACTTCTCCAAAGAGGACATCCAGAGGGCCAACAGACACATGAAACGATGCTCAGCATCCCTCTTCATTAGGGAACTACAAATCAAAACCACACTGAGATACCACCTCACGCCAGTCAGAGTGGCTAAAATGAGCCAATCAGAGAACTCTAGATGCTGGCGAGGATGTGGAGAAACGGGCACCCTCCTACACTGTTGGTGGGAATGTAAACTGGTACAGCCCCTCTGGAAAACAGTGTGGAGGTTCCTCAGGAAACTAACAATAGGACTCCCCTATGACCCAGCAATAGCACTGCTAGGAATTTACCCAAGGGATACAGAAATGCTGATGCATAGGAGTACACGTACCCCAATGTTCACAGCAGCTGTCTCCACAATAGCTAAAACATGGAAAGAGCCTAAGTGTCCATCAATGGACAAATGGATCAAGAAGATGTGGTTTATCTATACCATGGAATACTACATGGCAATGAGAAACAATGAAATCTGGCCATGTGTAGCAACATGGATGGACCTTGAGGGTGTCATGCTGAGTGAAATAAGTCAGGCAGAGAAGGACATATATCATATGTTTGCACATATAGGATTAGGAGGAACTTAACTGAGGAACAAGGGGGAGAAGAAAGGGGGAAATGGTGGTGGAAAGGGAGAGAGGCAAACCATGAGAGACTCTTGAATGCTGACAAAAACTGAGGACTGATGGATGTGAGGGGGAGAGAGGGATGGGCATGGAGGAGGACACTTGTGGGGATGAGCACTGGGTGTTATGTGGAAACTAATTTGACCATAAATTATTTGTAAAAAAAAATTAATTCAAAATAGATTAAAGATTTTAATGTAAGACATGAAACCATTAAGCTTCTAAGAAAATGTAGGCAATAAGCTTCTGACAATGATCTTTACAATTATTTTTGTACCTGACTCCAAAAATAAGGCAAGAAAAACAAAAATAAACAAATGGTGCTACATTAAACAAAAAAATTTTTGCAAAGTGAATAAAACCATCAAATAAATGAAAAGGATACTTACTGAATAGGGAAAATATCTGTAAAGCATGTGTCTGATTAGGAGTTAATATACAAAATATATGAAGAACTCCTGCAACTCAATTACAACAATAAAAACCACTCTGATTTAAAAATGGGCAGGGAGGGGCACCTGGGTGGCTCAATTGGTTAAGCCTCTGATTTCACCTTAGGTCATGATCTCACGGTTTGTGGGTTCAAGCCCTGCATCAGGCTCTGTGCTGACTGCTAGCTCAGAGCCTGGAGCCTGCTTCAGATTCTGTGTCTCCCTCTCTCTCTTCCCCTCCCCCATTCACACTCTCTCTCTCAAAAATAAACATTAAAAAATTATTAAATAAAAAATAAAATAAAATAAAGATGGGCAGGGATTCTGAATAGACATTTTTCAAAGAAGACACAGAGATGGCCAACAGGCACATAAAAAGACACTCAGTATCACTCATCATCAGAGAAACAAATCAAAATCACAATGAGATATCACCTCACACCTGTCAAAATGGCTATTATCAAAAAGACAAGAAAAAAGTGTTGTGAGGATGTTGGACCAAAGGCAACCTTCATGCACTGGTGGTGGGAATATAATTTGGTAAAGCTGTTGTGGAAAACATTATAGAAGTTCCTCAAAATATTAAAAATAAAAATACCATATGATTCAGCAATTCCACTTCTGAATATTTATCTGAAGAAAAGTAAAAAAAACTAATTCAAAAAGATATATGCAACCTATATTCTTTGGAGGATTATTTACAACCGTCAAGGTATAGAAACAACTGGGACACCTGGGTGTCTTTTCAGATGAGCATCTGACTCATGATTTCAGCTCAGGTCATGATCTCACAGTTCATGGGATTAAACCCCACATCAAGCTCTGCGCTGAGCATGGAACCTGCTTGAGATTCTCTCTCTCTCTCTCTCTCTCTCTCTCTCTCTCTCCCCTTCTTCTTTCTCTATAAAATAAAAAAATGATATGGAGACAATCTAAGCCTCCAGAAATGGATGAGTAGATAAAGAAGATGCAGTATATGTATATATGTGTGTGTGTGTGTATATATATATATATATATATATATATATACACATATATATTATTCACTTATAAGAATGAATGAAACCTTGCCTTTTGTGACAACACAGACCTAAAGGGTATCATGCTAAGTAAGTCAGACAGAGAAAGACAAATACTGTATGATTTCACTTTTATGTAAAATCTTAAAAAGAACAATAAAACAAATGAATAATCAAAACAAAATGAAACGAAGCTCAGAGATACAGAGAACATATCTGTGGTTGCCAGATGGGAGAGGGTCAAGGGGGTACACAAAATGGGTGATGGGAATCAAGAAGTACAAATACCCAGTTAAAATAAATAAGTCATGGAAATTCAATGGTTACTATACTCAATAACATTGTCTTGTATATTTGAAAGTTGCCAAGAAAGTAGACCTTAAAAGTTCTCATAAGAAAAAAAAATTGCAGGGTGCCTGAGTGGCTCAGTTGGCTGAGCATCTGACTTTGGTTCAGGTTACGATCTCACAGTTTGAGGGACGCCTGGGTGGCTCGGTCAGTTGAGCGTCCAACTTCGGCTCGGGTCATGATCTCACAGTTAGTGGGTTTGAGCCCCGCATCAGGCTCTGTGCTGATAGCTAGCTCAGGGCCTGGAGCATGTTTTGGATTCTGTGCCTCCCTCTCTCTCTGATCCTCCCCTGTTCATGCTGTCTCTATCACTCTCTCAAAAGTAAATAAAATATTTAAAAAAAAAAAAACGATCTCACAGTTTGTGAGTTTGAGCCACATGTAAGGCTCCACACTGACAGATTGGGATTCTCTCTACCTCCTTCTCGGCTCCTTCTGTGCTCTCTCTTTCTCAAAATAAATAAATGAACTTTAAGAAAAGAAAAAAAAACTTTGTAGTTCTAATGGTGACAGATGATAACTACTAGACTTACTATCGTGATCCTTTCTCAATATATATAAATATTGAATTATTATGTCATATGCCTGAAACTAATGTTTATGCAAACTACAATTTTTAAAAGTAAAAATAAATAAAAATAAAAATAATGTAATATGTGAAAATATATTTTAAGGGGCGCCTGGGTGGCTTAGTCGGTTAAGCGTCCGACTTTCGCTTGGGTCATGATCTCGCGGTTCGTGGGTTCGAGCCCCGCGTCGGGCTCTGTGCTGACTGCCAGCTCAGAGCCTGGAGCCCGTTTCAGTCTGTGACTCCCTCTCTCTCTGACCCTCCCCTGCTCACGCTGTCTCTCTCTCTCTCTCTCTCCTAGAAATAAATAAAACATTAAAACAAAAAATTAAAAAAAAAAAGAAAATATATTTTAAGAAAGAAAACAGTGTCTCTAGGTCATGGAATAGTATACAATGAATTTTCATCCAATTACTGATGGCTTCAACTGTATTAACGTTTATTTGAAAAAGTATAATTATTGGACATAGTATTTACATCAAATATTTCAGAATTTAAAATATATATTAGTAAAGTCTAGCTTCAGTTTGCAAGTGGACATACAAATTATACATTTTTTAATGTTTTTTTTTTTGAGAGAGAGAAAGTGGGGACCGGGCAGAAAGAGAGGGAGACAGAGGGTCTGAAGTGGGTTCTGTGCTGACAGCAGCAAGCCTGACGCAGGGCTTGAACTCGTGAACAGTGAGATGATGACCTGAGCTGAAGTTGGATGCTCAAACAATTGAGCTGCCCAGTACCCCCAAAATACATACGTTTTATGGGTGATGTGTGTCTTTTCCTCAAAGTCTCACGCCAAATAAAAATCATCTAACCTGACCACCACAAAGCTTCACATGGTTAAACAAGCCGGTCCTAAGGCACTATTGTCAGGAGAATCTTTAATGGTATTTCACAGAATAAGACACGATGCTGCATAGATGGGAATTCTATGTTCAACCCTGACTTTAAGCAGGAAGTAGATGATCTTTCCAAGAGTTTCAAATGCTCGATGGCCACACTACAATGAATACCAATCCCTGCAGAGAAAATGCATATATGATCTGCTCACATTAGATAAACACAGACACTGTATCAATTCACAAGGATAACCAGTATTTTGCAGGGCATATTTCATAAAAATAAAGAGTCAATAAGCTCTACCTGGCAAACCCCAAAGAAACAACTATCAGGAATTCACAGAGAGATTAGTAAGTGACTCATAGCAAAAAACAATAGCTTTCCATTATACCAGTAATAACCACCAGAGTGTAATGAGGGGAAAAACAGCACATTGACAACAGCAATAAAGCCCTTAAAATGTCTAGAGTTAAATAAATAAGAAGTATTCAAGCACTATATTTAAGAAGAGACAGAATTTATAAAGCTTTTTTTCAAGCAGAGAAAGGCAATTTGAAATTACTTCTGTGGAATGGAAGAAGATATATTGCAAAGATACATTCCGCAAATTAATCTATAAATGCAATTACTTCAGGTCAATATAAAACTAGTTTTTAATGTCATAAGCCAGTCCTAAGTATAACTAGACCACATGAAGTCACATATAAACTCCTCTTTCACTCTTCGCCCTATATTCAGTACACGATATTGATGGTAGCACATAACCAACTCTCAAATGATTTTATGTTAATTGAATAAATAAATGAATACAATCCTAGTAATGAATCTGACATAGTGAATGTGTAACAAAAGTCTACATGTTTTTGAAAGGGAATGACTACCTATCATATCAGAATACTCACATCATGAATACCATCACATCAGAATACATACATCATGAATACCATAAGGTCATTCACTGCCTGCTGTGACTAAGTAACCTATTCCAGACTAGCCCCTGCACCATGAACTATAGGAATAGAACAAATAAGTGAGGTAAATGTTTTTCAGACACTGGACAAAAGATGGTAAAATAGTACAACTCCTGAAGGAGAGTAAAACCACAAGCTGAATCGCACTTGTGCCTTGCTCTCTGACCAAGAGCACCTTCCTAACAATGGCAGACAACAGAAAAGCTAAGTTGGGGGGCTCCTGGGTGGCTTAGTTGGTTAAGCGTCTGACTTTCGCTTAGGTCATGATCTCACGGTTCGTGGGTTCGAGCCCCGCATCAGGCTCTGTGCTGACTGCCAGCTCAGAGCCTGGAGCCTATCTCAGAGTCTGTATCTCCCTCTCTCTCTGACCCTCCCCTGCTCACGCTGTCTCTCTCTCTCTCTCCTAGAAATAAGTAAAAAAAATATAAAAAAAAAAGAAAAAGAATAGCTAAGTTGAGTATGGCAATCCTTTTATAGAAACATGATCAAGAGTCTACAAGACAAAACAATGATCCACCATAGATAAATATCCTTCCTTAACACAAATGCAAAAATCCTCAAAAACATAGTAGCAAATCAAATCCAGAGATACATTTTTAAATGATATTTTATGACCAGATGGGGTTTATCCCAGAAATGCAAGGTTGGTTCAACATTCAAAAATCAATGCAATCTACTATATGTAAAGAATTTCAATTAAAGTAATAGTAATTAAAACAACCTAATAGATTTCTTGTTGAAAGAAATAAAAACTCCATAAGTAAGCAGAATAATGATAAAGACTTTAAAGAAGGTCCAAATAGACCTAGCTCACATGATTTGGAGGTGGTCGTAATTACAGAACAGAAATTGGCAACTGGATTCAAGACCAATCATATGTAAACATACATAGAAAGCAATATATAAATTCCATTATAGAGTATAACTTTAAGCTATCTTAGCAAATCCCTTTAATTTTTTCATAATGTCCTAAGCCAGAGAAACTCTCTGGCTATTGCTATATACAGAGACCCATTTGTTCCTAAATGGCCAATAGGGTCCTGTGTTCAGAGAGGCAAAGAAGGGTCAACTGTTCCTCTTATGTAATTCAGCTATAATGAGCTTTATCTTTATCTGACCTTTTATGTGTTATAATTTCACAGACAGTTACATACATGCAGTTTCTAAGTAACAATTAAGCCTAAACTGTAGTATTCATTTCCATATAAACAGCAGTCGCTCTTCAATAAACCACAGTATTAGAAAAGGTAATAATCACCTTAAGCTCTAAATTTTTCTTGTACTTCACTGTACTTCCAAACTGCTTCAGTGCTTTGCTTTCCCCAACCCCTATGAGATAAAGAAGTCAAGATCGCTAATGCATAGCTGCTTTCCCAGATTATAAATCATGTGAAAAGTGAAAAGAGCCTTACTGTGTCACAGATAAGAGACTTGGAGAAATAACTATGAGCACCAATTTGCTGGTCTTGGGGACTGTGAAGGATGAGGATTACTTCAGAAAGGAGAAATCTCTATGTCAGTCTCTGAACTACCTTCCATTCACTTCACCTTTAATTGAAGGCAGTTAGTTAGTCTAAGACTGATAGCATTTCCATCCAGGCTGCAAGTGATGTTCCTGGACCTTGCCCTCCCGTATGTACCTTGTTTCTTCCAGCCTCTGATAGAGGATTGATTACAATCAGCTGGCCTGTGGGTCAGCAACACTATTCATAAGCACTGGAATAGCCGGAACATCAGCAGAACAAGCCAGGGTACTTATCCTGGGCGGTGGAAAAGCTTCTGTTTTCCTATGTGAAACTCGGACAATGATTCTACATAAGAAAAATACACATCAAATGAAATTCCGGGAGATTTCAGACTAAGCAAAAGACTTTAATGCTTTGCCCCTCTGTTCTATTTTTCATCAGCACACAGTGAAAATAAATCTCTAGATGAGGTTGAAGGGGTCGGCAGTTTTCACTACTGCCACTACTGTCTCTATATCTTTTTTTTTTTTTATGTGCTTTTCCTCCTTTTGTTCTCATCTGCAGGTCTCTACTGTGAGAACTAAAAATGTTGATCTCAGGAACTCCTAGAGCCTTTGACTTTAGTACTAGCTCATTTTTGCAGATATTTTACAGCTGCCTCTAAGATTCGGATTTCTACAAGTAATGGACATCAGCTATGTTTGGCTGCCCAACATTCCCTCCCCTTTAGTTGGACAAATGAAAGATAAGTTTCCAATCTCATCCTGAATGTGGAATCATGACATGTTAGAGGGGATAACCATTCTCAGTGACTACAGTGGTGGTCATGTTACCTGGGCTTCACCAGTGGGGGAAGCCTATACTCCTGACCACAGTAATTGCTAAGAGATTGGCAAGTTTCAAAAGCAGGCCAATCTCTCACTCATGCTAGACTGTTCTGATTGCCATAGCTTTAGGAAAGGACTGCCTATTTCTATTGGCTTTGCAATGGCAGACCTAACAATGCACTGCTCAGATCCTGCTGAGATCCAGGGCTAAGGGTATGGTCAGCAAATGGCCTTCAGTTACCAGTTTTTTCAACTTTTACCTAAGTTTTTAAACTCACCTACATTTGAGATGATGTACTTCCCAAGTAGGCTGCATCCCTGTGATTGAGCAAGGTAGGGTTATAGAGGCTCATTCATTTTAGTTATACAGAGGGACCTCACAAATTATGTTTGCTAGTTCACTGAGGAACTTTGTCATGCATGAATCACAGTTTGAGTAGGAACAGCATGGCAACCCAGGACCCAGACTGACTTGGATTGAGGGTCCAAGTCATGACTAAAAGAAGGCCACTAAGACAAGCACAGACAGTAGCTAAAAGTAAGAAAAATCTAGGATGGATACCGGAGGAGGGAGAGGTTAGTATCAGTTATGGCTCCAAGACCAACTTCAGTGGCAGGGCCTGTATGCAGCTCTTCACACTAAATGCTCTTCCAAATGCAGTTTAAAATAGATCTGAGCAGCACAATAGGCAGACTCTGGGAGACAAGAAAACCCCAAATGAGTACAAAATATTCTGCCCAGCTAACAGCACAAAGTGCACTCAATGGACAGCCTCCATCTGTGAACTCTCTCAGGGTCCAATGTAGCACTCCAGCCGCAGAGATCCACCTTGACAGAGGTCACACAATTCTCAGGGAAGCATGTATCCAGTGATGAGAGAGATGGGGGTATAAAGGCCCGGCCTTTGGGGCCTAATGGGAGACAACTTTGAAAGGTAATACTCATTCCAAATTTCCTCACCAAGCTTGTTGAGGTTCCTCAAAACCCAATTTCAGTTTGACTTCTCCCTCTATGCAGTCTTCCCCCCACCCCCCACCCCCACACTCCCTTTCACAGGTGCTGATCCCTAACAAACAGTGTGAACCACACACCCCATCTTAGTATCTGCTTATGGAGAATGCAGTCAGTGCTAAATGAATGGGCAAGATTACGGGACTCCTGGGCATCACCTGTTCAGCACCTCCGAGTGATGGAGTGAAAGTGATGCTGCTGGTGTCGTGCCTGAATCCGTGCCTACAGCCAGATATATTCCTGGACTTTGCAACTGTGTAGGTCAATAATTTAACCTCACAGATGCAGAGAACAGGTTGGTTCTTACCAGAGGTGAGAGGTTAGAGAAATGGGGAGTGAACTGGTTTTGTTTTGTCCTTTTAGTTTAAACAAATTGAATTAATAAAAACCAGTAGGTATGCAGAACCTATACATTACAGGGTGGGAGACAAGGGATGACTTGGGAGGCTGAGCTTCTTAGAAAAAACAGAATAAACAAGGACAGAGAGTACAGTGAGATTACTCCTACTGGACTCAAGACAAATATTGGTGTTGAAGCTGTATTTAAAGGTAAAAAGGGGTGAGTACCTCAGGCCCCTTTTCAAGCCCCATAGATGGTAGAATAGAAGACCTATGGAGGCAAGGTCTAAAAATATCTTCTTAAATTTGTTATTATTGATACTCCTACTATATGTAAGCTACTTTAAATATAATTCTATCATTTATAAACAGATAATCTTGATTGACTACATGCAAAGACCACCAAATTTATTTTAAAATAAAGATGAACTATGTACAAATGTCTATGAAAGAAACTGAATTTTATTCCACCATGAACTATCCCCCAAAAGACAGGCTGATGTTGAGCTTCACCTCTTCTCCTCCTGGTCCAATTATGAGAAAATATGAGTGATTATCACCATTTACCATTCTGGGACAGAATCTACCTTGTTTGTCTATAAGGGACTTTTTTTAACCATTTCCCAGGGAACATTTCCCAGCTCTTAAAATATTATTCTAAAAAACATTACGGGCATAATGAATAGATGGCCTCTTATCTGTATGTAAAACTCAGTAAGTAAGCAAGAGCAACAAATTATATAGAAGACTTAACATGTCTTTGTAATTGACAAGCAGGTGAGTCTATTTTCAACATGTTTTACAGTTTATAAGAGGCCTTGAGGGATTTTTTTGACACTTGATTATCTAAATACATAGAGCAACCATATGAATAAAGAAAACACCTGGTAGAAAGATTCTTGAAAATAGTCATGAATGTTACTTAGGGTTTCTATCTGAAATGCTAATTTTCAAAAAAAAAAAGGGGGGCAATAAAAAAAACTGTACATTGCTAAAATTTGACAACTGTGTAGCAAAATATATAAAGCAGATTTTAAGTCCTTATAGATTATTATTATCCTATATTCATAAGTAAAATTGTGTGTAGCATAGATTAACCAACTTATTCATAGTTCCAATGAATCTTGACCTAGAAAGTTATCAGTTCCTCTATCCATGTGTGGCCCAGAGTAATGTTTTCTTTTTTTTTTTTTTTAAGTTTTTTTTTTTTAATTTTTAATGTTTTATTTATTTCTAGGAGAGAGAGAGACAGCGTGAGCAGGGGAGGGTCAGAGAGAGAGGGAGTCACAGACTGAAACGGGCTCCAGGCTCTGAGCTGGCAGTCAGCACAGAGCCCGACGCGGGGCTCGAACCCACGAACCGCGAGATCATGACCCAAGCGAAAGTCGGACGCTTAACCGACTAAGCCACCCAGGCGCCCCCAGAGTAATGTTTTCAAGATGGTCTCATCGCACTATTCCATATGTCCCTGGAGCCCATATAGAATGTGAATTGTTCTCTCTAGAGCTGTACCACTGACATCCTTCATAAACTAAGCACAGCTGCAGGACTAGAAGCACCCTGCTCTGGAGGAAGATGTATGTCTCACAACTGACTGGGCACCCTGGGTTTATTTATAAAAAGGAATAATTATACACATCTGACCTAAGTAAGCATTACTGAGACGTAAAATTTCCTCTGATTCCACCAAATGATATCTTCAAGAATTTCCACAACAGCTTTTTTCATAATAGCCTCTAAACTGGAAACACTCAAAACACCCATCAATAGAATGGATACATAAACTGTGACAGTTAATACAATACAAGACTACTAGCAGTTAAAAAAAAAAAAAAAAAGAACACATTGGAGCCCCTGTGTTGCTGAGTTGGTTAAGTACCCAACTTTTGGTTTCAGTTCAGGTCAAGATCTCATTGTGAGTTAGAGCGCCAAGTCATGCTCCATGCTCTCACCGAAGAGCCTGCTTGGGATTCTCTCTCTCTGCCCCTCTGCTGCTCTCTCTCACTCTTTCTATCTCAAAATAAATTAAAAAAAAAAAAAAACAGAACAAATGAATAAGCAGGCAAAACTGACAATCACAGAGAGCAGAGTAGTGGTTACGATAAGGAGGCTGAGATTTGATTGGGAAGTGTATGAGGAAAACTTTGCACCAATAAACATATATCTTCACCTAAGTAGTAATTATCCGGACATGTGTATAAAAAGTTCCTTGAGCTGACACTTAAGATTATTGTGCTTTATCCGCTTTTCTATGTGTATACTAAAAATCAATAATAAAATTTGGTTTTATGTCTCCTCTGAATCATCTGACCGTGGGCACCCTGACCAATCTGACATGCCATAGAGTAGTGAACAAGAAGGGCCATATGTCTGAATATGCCATCATGCTGACATTCTACGTAAAAATCAGTCATCCAGAATATGCACTGACCTTTATATTTTTGAGATGATATAATCTTAACAGTACATGAATTCTGAATCGATTCAATCTCAGTACTTCCACTTTTCCTAAACCTATGTTCTAAGACTCTTTAGCTACATAATTAGCAACATGTATTTGCAAACAAACCAGGAATAGTATATGTACTATAATATGCAGTAGAAATCATATAAGCTAGTGACGGCATAGGTTTGTGTTACCTTATGCAACAAATGGATTAATTTAAAGTGAGGAAACAATTCAATTTTTATAAGTGGAAGTTTATTTAAACTCCACTTTTAAAACTTATTTTTGCTCATTTCTTCAAATCAACCTCAAAATTAAAGTAATTAATTTTTTGAAACTACTAAAATATGCTTCTAAAAATATCCCTTTTTATAAAACTGTCTCTGTTATAAGTGTCTCCTTTTTCTTCAATCTGCTCAAAACTAATCCATAGGTCAACATAAGAAAGACACAAATTTTGTTGTATTTTGTTTTTCTCATTTGGGTGTTGGTAATGACTAGAACAAAAAGACCAGGAAATCATTCGTTGTCAGGCCTCCAACTCTGAGTCAGACATCATTTATGAGAATTGCCAATCATGGGCCTTATGAAAAAATGGTGTTTATTAGAGGGTTAGTAGTCTGCAAGTCCTGTTAACAACCTCCCCTTGCTGACTGAGAACTTGAAGAAATTGCAATCTCTTTCTAGACTGCATTTTAAACAAATTTCTCCCTGGCTGCTTTTCAGAACTAAATGGTTTCTGTGCTTGGAAAATTAAACAAACAACTAAATTCTGGCCTTGCAAATTCTGGCGTCTTTTGTATTCATGTTGGTGGCATTTCAGCTACTATATGTCACCCACTTCTTGAGACTGTAAAATCTTCAAGCCCATCCTTGAAAACTAGACATATTTTTGTGAAGGCGAATGATGTGATATATTATATTGAACCTATTTTACCCTATGCTAGATTAATCCACACCTGTCCAAGATTTCATTATGACCTGATATATATTAAAATTTCACTCAGAACAGGGGTGCCGGAGTGGGTCAGTCGGTTAAGCGTCTGACTTCAGCTCAGGTCATGATCTTACAGTTCGCAAGTTCAAGCCCCACATCAGGCTCTGTGCTAACAGCTCAAAGTCTGGAACCTACTTTAGATTCTGTGTTTCCCTCTCTCTCTGCTCTCCCACTGCTCATACTGTCTGTCTCTCTCTCTCAAAAATAAATAAAATCATTAATTTTTTTTATTTCACTCAGAACAATATAATTTGACTCTCTTTCAGGGAAAGAATTGAATCTTTCATATATTTTATTCTGTGTAAGGACCAAAAAATATTATTTTGTTAATTAACAATGAAAATAATAAGCAATTATGACAATGCTAGAACATCAGATGAGCCCAATACATTCTCACTGATTAACATATAAATGAACTGTGGGATTCCTTATCACAGACTGGGAAGTTCAGAAAATACATTACTTATTCAAGAAAAAACGAAAAGATCAATGCCTAAATTCCAGCTTTATTATTCTGTCCACTCTCCTTTGGCCTGGGTGAGAGGATATGTGACTTAGATTTAACTGATCTTCAGCTGTGTATATTTGACTTTCCATAACACAAATGGAGTAGAAACAAGATATGTTTATAACAGAAAAGACAAGTCAACACCTAATCCTCAAAATCAACACAAAGAAAACTTTCTAGCACTAAACTGCATGTTGTTCAAGTTTCCAAAGAAAACAAAAGGGGCCTGGCACTAACCCTGTAGAAGATCACAATACACTGAATTCTGGTTTCCAGAATCAAAACTATTGGAGAACTGTACTATACAATGTTCAAAGTTAAATGTGCATTGGGCTGAAGGTGAATGAATGGGTAAATAAAGTACATAGAAAGAGCAACATCAGGGGACTTGTTTATATATCCTGATGTAGGGAAAAGGAAGTTGTTGGGCGTTTTTAAATATTATTTTGTTTCTTTTTACTTCTGTTTATTTTGTTTATGCACTTTAATCTTAGCTTCATCCTCATACTCTACCAATTTTCAATAAGGGATCTTCCAATAAGAAAGATTACCACTTCAGGTGCACCTGCGTGGCTCAGTCACTTAAGCAACTGATTCTTGGTTTCAGCTCAGGTCACGACCTCATGGTTTGTGGGTTCAAGCCCTGCATCAGGCTCTACACTGACAGCATGGAGACTGCTTGGGAATCTCACTCTCTTTCTCTCTCTCTCTCTCCCCCCCACCCACTTATTCTCAGAATAAATTTTCAAAAAACTCACCAATTCAATATTATTGATTTATCTGAACTTGATATACCATCTGTAGCATATTTTGTTAAATAATTATTCTTTTCAATGTCCAGGTAACATATAAGAGCAAAGATCTTGGTTACTTAAGTAGTACCAAAACATCAGTTTGGTACCAAGTAGTACCAAAACATCACTTTTTTTGGTTCTCTAACTCCCAAATTGGAAAGGACTATTAAAAAAATCCTCTGAACATTGGCTTCCTGAAATTGACTAAATTTCCTGAAATCATATGTGATTATTCTAATATCTGAGTAGGCAGCTACATAAACATTTCTGATTGTCAGTTGTAATGCATCAGGAAAACAGAAGCCACCCTATGAATCATGCATCTAAAGGGTTTCAAAAAGAATTAGGACTTAGAGGGGCACCTGGGTGGCTCAGTCAGTTAAGCCTCCGACTTCAGCTCAGGTCATGATCTCACAGTTTATGGGTTCGAGCCCGGCATTGGGCTCTGTGCTGACTGCCAGATCAGAGCCTGGAGCCTGTTTCAGATTCTGTGTCTCACTCTCTCTCTCTCTGACCCTCCCCTGTTCTCTGTCCCTCAGAAATAAATAAAAAACATTAAAAATTTTAAAAAAAGAATTAGGACTTAGAGTTCCTAAATAGACAGGATTTCTTTTCCAAAGAAAACATACAAATGTCCAATAGATACATAAAAAGATGTTCAACATCACAATCATCAGGGAAATGCAAATTCAAAAACACAATGAGACATCACCTCATACCAGTCAGGATGGCTAGAATCAAAAAGACAAGAGTCAACAAGTGTTGCTGAAATTATGGGGGAAAGGGAACTCTTATGCACTGTTGGGATGTAAACTGGTGCAACAACTATGGAAAACAGTACAGAGACTCTTAAAACCTTAAAAATAAAAATGCCACACAAGACTGTAATTCCACTACTGAGTATTTACCCAAAGAAAATAAAAACCCTAATTCAAAAATAATATATTCACCCCTATGTTCACTGCAGCATTGTTTACAATAGCCAAGATACATGAATGGATAAAGAAGACACACACACACACACACACACACACACACACACACACACACACACACACACATACACAGAGGAATATTACTGAGACATAAAAAAGAAAAAATCTTGCCATTTGTGACAATATAATTGGTCCCTGAGGATATTATGCTAAGTGAAATAAGCCAAAGAAAGACAAATACTGTATAATTTCAGTTACAATGTAAAATCAAAAAAAAACAAATGAACAAACAAACAACAGAAGCAGACCCGTAAATACAAAGAACAAACTGCTGATTGCCAGTGGGGAAGGCAGGAAGGGAAATGGGTGAAGAGGAATGGAAAGTACAAGATTCCATTTATGGAATGAATAAGTCACAGGGATGTAAGGCACAGCCTAGGGAATATAAGGAATAGTACTGTAATAGTGACCTATGGTGACACATGGCAGCTACACTTATGGTGAGGATAGCATAACATAATACATTTGTCAAACCACTATGCTATAGACCCGAAATTAAATGTAACATTGTATATCAACTACACAACGATTTAAAAAAAAAGAATTAGGGGCCTAGACTTTTCTTAGAAGAGAGATCATAGAAGCTTTTAATACAGGTTAAGGGAGGCACCTCTGAAGGTTAGAGAAGTCATCTCAGCTTAAAGTGCTGAAGTTATTGATTAAAGGTCTTGCCTGGAAGGTGCTGCAATTCTTCAATATGTCTGAAGAAGTTTCTATTAACTGACTCAGACTGAATTCACTAGTTGGTAGTTCTCAAGAGTTCACCTCTGACTGCACATCTGGTTACACTATTCCCAGAGAATAGTGATTTCCTCTCCTCTTCCAGGTGCCTTTCATGACCAAGCTCAAGGGTTCTGGGAAATATAATTCCTGACCTCTTTCCTGAAATTCAGATGAGACTTTAGTCAGCAGTGTCTAAAGTGTTGTTGGATGTCCAATGAGCTACAGATGATACAGCACGAGTTCCCTCAAATTATGCATCACTTTCTAAAACAATGCTCATGATTAGGTATTATTACCTTAAAAGGACATTTGTGTTGCATTTAAAAGAGAGGAGTATTCTGAGCAGAAAAATATGAAAAACACAGCATATTTCAAATTTAGGAATTAGCAATGAACAATAGCATAGAAAAAGTAGTAAAAAGTTGGGGGGTGAGCATGTTTGACTTCTTTTAATCCAACATTTCTACACTTATTGGATCAAAGGGTCCTTTTGAAGCACTTATTAACCCGGTTCCACAGTGTGCTTTCATATAAACCCTATTCCAGCAGATATATTCAGCTTTTTTTTTTTAATGTTTTATTTATTTCTAGGAGAGACAGAGAGAGAGAGAGCGTGAGCAGGGGAGGGTCAGAGAGAGAGGGAGACAGACTGAAACAGGCTCCAGGCTCTGAGCTGGCAGTCAGCACAGAGCCCGACGCGGGGCTCGAACCCACGAACCGCGAGATCATGACCTAAGCGAAAGTCGGACGCTTAACCGACTAAGCCACCCAGGCGCCCCATATTCAGCATTTTTAAATATTATTAATCAAACTATGGTTTTAAAAAAGCATAGTCACTAATGTATTTGTTTTTTCTCCTTCCTGACATGCTACTGAAATCACAGTATTAGGATTTTTAAGGCATAAAGTCCCAAAACAAAAAGAACAAGAAAGAAAGACATCAGAGATGACAGATTTCAACAGTTTTGAAATATAATAGATGTAAAATTAGTAACTGGGAAATGTGATTTAAGATATTTAACAATCGAGGTGCCTGGGTGGCTCAGTCGGTTAAGCCGACTTCGGCTCAGGTCATGATCTCACGGATTGTGAGATCAAACCCTGTGTTGGGCTCTGTCCTGACAGCTCGGAGCCTGGAGCCTGCCTCAGATTCTGTCTCCCTCTCTCTCTCTCTGCCCCTCCCCTGCTTGTTCTCTGTCTCTCTCTACCTCTGTCTCTGTCTCTCTCTCTGTCTCAAAAATAATAAATACACATTAAAAAAAAAAAAACAGATATTTAACAATCAGCATGACTTGGGTAGTCAGAGGAAACATAAGAAGAGTTTAGAGCTGGATTCTGGAAACTCCCTGATAGACTAAATATTAACAGTTTCATTGATGGATAGTTAGAGCCAATGGCCCCAGGTAGATAATTTGGGGTTATGGGAGGTTGGGGATATTTAGTAGGTTAGGGGGATGAAACTATTTATGAATTGACATAGAAGTAGTTCATGGGCTTAACAGCTGGTAAACCATTCCAGGAAGAAGGTATTCCAATTAGAGAGAAAGATGATAAAATCCTTAAACTCTGTATGTGTAAAATATAGTCTAAATCTGGTATCACAGAAATACTGTGACCTGCCAAGAGGTTCTGCTGACCCTAGAAGAAAAGCCTTTGGCACATATGCCAGTACTTTGTAAGTTACGAAATGCTATGCACACACTAGTTATTATTTCTCCTATAACTGCCAGCATAGTGCCTGCACCTAAAATTATGAAATTATTGGAAATTGTGGGCCTTTTTTTCCCATTTCCCCCCAAAGAATACATATATCAGAATTGTTTACTGCTCACAAACAAGAACGAAAAATATATTTAGAACAAGAATATATGCCCTAAGTGATTCCCCAAATGCATTCTCAGTTAAAACACTATTTTTTTAAATATAGAACAGCAACCCCAAAACCTCCAGTCTCTTCCAAAAGACTTCTGTCCTCTGCAATTACCATTCCCCAAATAGTATTACTGCTCCTTCACTGCCACCATCCCTCCCAAAGACACACACCTGTCATCTTAGACTCTTCTGACCCTTGCAATAAATGTGTGCTGGCTAATTCTCCAACAAATTCATACCCAGTGAGTTTTTAAGGGCTGCCCACAAGCTAAAGACTATTTTGCAGGAGCAGGGAGGAAAACCTTTGTTTATGATGCTTTCCTCCTGAGCCTTTTTTCTTTTACAAAAGATGCTACTTTACCCAGGATTCTTGACCTTACTGTGAAAAATTACGATAAAAATTAACATTGCTATTTAACTAAAGTCTGTTAAGGTTGAACACTTGACATTTTCTTGGTAATAGTTTACAGTCATTTGAAGACATTATTAGACATTCTAGCTGCTTGTAAAAAGACAACTAACATGAAAATTTAAGTGGGTTGTTGATCCAAAGTGAAATCTGGACTCAACATATTGATTTAATCTCAATAATGCTGCTAGTGCTTTTCACTAAACAGAATAGCTTCCTCTTTTTTCTGACCTTTTAAATTTTATCCATCCTTCATGAACACATTGAAATTCTATTTTATTGGTGAGAGTTTTCTAATTTGTGGCCAAACTGACTTCTCATTATCTTTCCATCTTAGAGTGTTTATTTTCTGTATCACACATTTAAAGATCATCCTGACCTATTGTCTATATTTTCATCTTCACAGACTGGTTCTCCTACAAAATTGTGAACCCTTTGAGAAAGAGACTGTGCTCTGTCAAGAATATTTACTGAGTGTATTTGTCAGGTTCAATCAGAGAATGAGAAGCAGTACTACCTATATTTATTACAAGGGATTGGCTAGTATAACTATGGGGCCTGGCTAAGGAAGCTCAAAGGCCATAGGAAAGGCAGTCAGACAGGGAAGATGACAAGAAGGCTGGAACTCCCAGGCACAAGCTGAAGCTTTCTGCTCACCGGTAGTGGCCAGGAAGGAAAATCCAGAAAGAAAGGAGAGTAGTTACAGAGCCAGAAGCTATATGGAGTCCTTACTCCAGGGAAATCCTAAATTTTCTCTGAAAGGCTTGCCACTGATTAAATTAGGTCCACCCAGGGTATTCTTCCTTTTTATTAAAGTTTACCAATTAAAGAGGCAACTGGGTGGCTCAGTCAGTTAAGCATCTGACTTAAGCTCAGGTTATGATCTGATAGCTCTTGGGTTCAAGCCCCATGTCTGGCTCTGTGCTGACAGTTCAGAGCCTGGAGCCTGCTTCAGATTCTGTGTCTCCCTCTGCTCTTCCCCCACCTGTGCTCTGTATCTCACTCTCTCTCAAATATAAATAAAAGCGTTAAAAGGTTTTTTTAAAAAAAGTCTACCAATTAGAGACCTTAATCACATCTGCAAAAGCCCTTCACAGCAGCACCTACATTGGTCCTCTTTTTCTTTTCTTTTTTTTTTTTAAACTAATTAATTTATTTTGAGAGAGAGCAAAGAAAGGGCAGAGAGAGAGAATCCCAAGCAGGCTCTTCACTGTCAGCACAGAGTCCTGTGAGGGACTTGATCTCAAGAACTGAGAGATCAGGATCTGAGCCAAAATTGAGAGTCAGATGCTCAAGAGACTAAGCCACTCAGGCTCCACTAGATCAGTGTTTCATTGACTAGAATAAGTTATGTGCATGCTAAAAAATGACTACTGTCTTCCTACTCTCATGAGAGAATATCCTTAATAACCTGCCCTAACCAGACACAGATGCCACAGAGAATTCTGGGGACTACAGATATCAAGGCAAGTTTACATCAAAAAGCCACCACATAGAGCATGTGGTATGTAAGATGACACTATTGCTACTCTTTTTTTTTTAAGTTTATTTATTTTGAGAGAGAAAGTCAAGAGGGGAAAGGCAGAGACAGAGAAAGGGAGAGAGAATCCCAAGCAAGCTCTGTGTTGTCAGTGCAGAGCCCAACACAGGCCTCCATCTCATGACCATGGGATCATGACCTGAGCCAAAACCAAGAGCTGGATGCTCAATCAACTGAGCCCCCTAGGTGCCCCCAAACTACTGCTACTCTTAAAAGAAGAGATAAAGACTTATGTAAATAAAATACTTTTCTATCTCCCCAAATGCACCACTCTATGCTAGATACAAAACAGGCACACAATAAATACTTAAAGAAATCATTGGTGACCTTGGTTAATTTCTACCCAATTTGATTATAATTGATTTGAACACTAAACTGGTTTGATAAGGACAGTGTTTTATCTGAATAAATGATGTGACGGGAAGCAAGAGCACAGTTAATGGCAGCACTGTTTTCTTCTCACTTTTTTTTCTGTTAAGAAAAACATGCTAAATAGTTATTTCTGAAAACAGCCCAAAAAATGCTCTTATGATGTTTAATTTATTATGTTTAATGGAAGCAGGCTATTTCAAATTCACAGTATAAGCCATCAATAAGAATTATCAAAATAACTGAAGAAACAGCAATTACCCATCCTTTGAGGTTAATAGTATAATGCATCCAATCATTGAATAAATATTTATCAAGTACCTTCTGTGTGCTATCATGGTTCCATTGGGCTGAAGATGCAGTCAAGGACAAAACAAAATTTATGCAAACATAGAGCATGTGTTATGTAAGAGGTGACAGAAAATGAACATGTGAACAGTTTAACAGAAAAATATAAATCTGGGCAGATCCAATGACTTTGAGCTAGAAATTTTTCATGGCCTTCATTAAAAGAAAAAAGTAAAACACATAATGACAATGAAAACAAAATTAGATATACATGTTAATACCTACTTAGAATGGGAAAATTATAAACCTTATAAAACTGACAATGAAAAAAATCACAAAATTCAAGAAGATGCCATAATTTTTTTATTAATTACCATCCTGACATAGTCTATAATTCAATTTTTATGACATTTTTTGACTACAATCCTAAGGACTACAAAAATTATTTTGTATTATTTGGCAATATTTTCTATATAAAAATGTGCTAATTCAGGTTTTCCTCTGGAATAGCTGATCAAAACTTGTAAGGGGCAGGGAGGTTCATTATTATTGGTGATTTAGAAACATTTCCTTCAGATGCAAAATTTCACAATTTCATTATTGATAAGGTCATATAAACTTTTGTAGTTGTATTACAACACAAGAAATATAATTCTATTTCACATAACTCTCATCAGAAAAGACAAAATTTTCATCATATAATTGTTATGTATTATCAAGTATGTTCCTGATAAGCAGCGTTTCTGTTTCATTTAGAAATCAATGGGAATCAAATCCTCCAATCATAATTTTATACATCTGGTGATTAGAAGAGTTTTCCACAGATCAGCTTCTGGGGCTCTACACTTCAACCATTGCTTCTTTCCCACTACCCTCAAAATTCCTGCGCCGGGCACTGTGGGACACACTCAAATTGTTATATGACATCTGGCCCTGCTCCTCTATTCCACAAATGTCAACTGGCTCCCCAACTCAACTTCCCCTTAGCTGGACCCCAGTAATGCCTACTACCACTCTCAGGCCATCTGTCCCAGACACCACTCTAATACTACCTGTCATAGAGAAAAATGTGATACATGACTGTGGTTGACAAAAATTTACTTTTATAATTTTTACAAAAATATAGGGCCAAGTGAGAGGCCCAGAATAATGAAGGCCAAGGTTAGTAGGGCAGTTTGGAAGGGAACTTACACAGTTATTTCTCTGAAATTGTTGTTGATCTATGCTGTCATATCCCCAGTGTCTTCCCTGATTACTGCTCGTCTTATTGATCTATGTCTGTGAGATACTCACTAATGGTTACAGTTGACTCTTGTAAGGCTACACATTTTATACACTGTGGGACACTAACTAAATCTAGTCAGTCTCAAATTCAGGACCTTTATTCCATTAGTACCTTTAAAAAGAATCATATATTTGAACTAGTAAGTCATGTTTTTCTTCTGTTTTGCTTTCGCCCCACACCCAGCCCTGGTCACATCCTTCTCCACAGTGACTAAGTAGAACTACTTGTGTGAGGATACAGCAGGGCTAACCAAAATTTTAAAAAAGCTCTCCCCAGTTTTGCTTTCCAAAAGCCTAAGGTCCTCGAGGGAACTGGTGAAATGAGAGGACCACTCCTAATTTGAAATATCAATGAAACATTAACAGATGGAGAATTCTGCTTCTAGCTGTTAGAAGGAAAAGATTCCTCCATAAAGAAAGAAAAAAAGAGCTGAAGGAAATATGATGAAGGTATAAGGATTAGAGAGGAAGCCTGATGGGGTATGGAACGGTGGCACAGAGTCTGGATTTCTGGGCAATGTCCTGTTTCTAGACAAATCTCTAAATCCCAAGATGCCAGAGAGAAAAAGATGCACAAAGAATACATTCAGAGGGTCTTAGCACTATGGTGACTTCAGTGCCCCAACACAGTATGAGATTCCATAGTATCAGACAGACTACTGAAGGGGTCACCAAGATAGGAAAGAGAGATGTGTTAAGAGATGACCTGTGAAGATTAAGGATCAGATAGAAAGATGGATATTCAGGTACATCTTTCTGAGGACAGATGACACAAACAGTCCATCTGCTGAAAAGGAGTGGAGAGGATTCTTTAATTGACTAGGATTACATTTCTTCTACCCAGCCAAATGGTAGACTAAAGATAGATATCAAATCAAGGTATAAAATAAATAAGAATTATAGTTAGAATTATAAAATTATAAAATTACAAATTAAAATAAGAAAAAAATTATAAATGTGCATACAAACACACACACACACACACACACACACACACACACACATCTTACATACCTGAATTGTGTCCTAAAGAGTTTATCTCTCACACACCTGGTTTTCAGAGACCAAGCCATTCTATTCTAGGCATTCAAAAAATGGCTTTCCCTAAGAAAAATCAAAGAATTTATAAACATATATATGTTAATAAATATATATATATAATATATATGTGTGTTTGTGTATGTATATGTATATAAACTCTCAAGGGAATTTAATATAACTTTCAGAAATTCATAGATAAGTTTTCTATCATAGGTAATGATATCAATATGAATACATTCTGGGTCTATGTCTGATGGTATTTATATTTCATACTCTTGAGTGGGAAAAGATATGTTTAAATATTAATCTATTACTATAAAAGCTACATCTTCATTAAAAATATCTAGTCTTAATATTGTCATTAGCAAATTATAGTTTGGTTTGATTTGGTTTGGCTTTTAAGTAAGGTTCATATCTAGCAAAGGGCCCAAGGTGGCACTTGAACTCACCACCCTGAGAGAGTCTTAGCTTAAGGGACTGAGACACCTAGCCCCCCCCCCCAGTTTTTTTTATTACAAACATAATAAGAATCTTCACATTAATTTTAAATAAATTAGCTCTATACTGGATTAAATATTACTTTTTATGAGGCTCATATTATTCTTAGTCCTTAAACTTGCATAAATTTCATAGATTAGAACATCAATTTTAAATTGACAAAAGTAGTTAGGTCGCTAACTAAATGTGTCTAATTTCATAGATAATTACAGGCGTGTGTGTGTGTGTGTGTGTGTGTGTGTGTGTGTGTGTGTGTGTGTAGGCATTTTTCCAGAATTATATTCAATTCTCAGGGCACCTGGGCAGCTTGGTGGGTTAAGCAATCCACTTTGGCTCAGGTCATAATCTCACAGTTCCTGAATTCCAGCCCTGAGTGGGGCTCTGTGCTGACAGCTCAGAGCCTGGGGGTGCTTCAGATTCTGTGTCTCCCTCTCTCTTTCTCTCTCTCCCTATCTCTTCCCCACTCATGATCTATCTCTCTCTCTCAAAAATAAATAAGCATAAAAAAAAAACAATTAGAATTATATTCCAATTCGCTGAAATTACAATTTCAAGTCATTTGGATGTACCAGTTATACACTCACTCCCCTCTAAATCGTCTCCAGAGTCTCATTTACCAGAGACTGCTCAGAGGAAATTTATAGATGTAAAAATTCAAACAAGAGATGTACAACACCGGCGGCCTCATCAAGGGTCCTCTGGCAAAAGTCACATTAAGTCTCAAGAGAAGCTGTAAAGACCCCTGGTTCGTGTGTGCCAGGGCCACGCACTTGCCCAGACCAGCGACAAGCCTCAGTACCACATCTTGCACATGGAAAGAACCTCAAGGAGTTGCTGATACTTGCCAAAATCTTAGAAACTCACGTTGAGCCTCCAATGGAAAACCAGGCATGCAGTGCACTACCACGTGGTGCGCCGGCGCTGGCCTGTGCCGGCCGCGACGCCTGCACATGCGCTCTACGCCTGCGCTGTGCCTGGTCAATGACAGCCCCGAGTCCACCCCAGCCTCCAATTCCCGCACATCCAGACAAGCTCCTTCAGGTAACAGGCTGGGCCTCCAGACAGCCCTCTGCAACCAAGACTTAAGAGCCTGAAGGCCTCCTTCTCTTCAGTCCCACCCTCCTTCCGAGTGCGATCCAGCAGAATTATAATTAAAAATAACGGTAATTACCATCAAAACACACACACATATTTTATGCTAGCTACTCCCAATATCAAATTTCTGCTTTATACATGATTAAAATACATCAGCTCCTAAGATGCCAATGTACACGGTATTTCCAACTAAAATTGTTAAATTCAACCACCAATATTCATAAATACGGTTTTAAAAATAAATCCAGTTTGGAATGGTTCCCAATTTCAGTTTGTAGTCACCCAAAACTCTAAAATGATTTCAAATGCAGTTCTAAAATGAGAATTGGGAGTTAGAAAGGAAGCTCACTAAGTAAAAATTTCATGGGCCTTTCTCTTCTTTATTCTGCTATATTGTCTCTTTTCATGTGCCTCTATAGCTGCCTGGAGTGCCCCAGGGCTTCCTGTTCTTTGAATTATGACAGAGAAATGTTCACCTTCAGCAGCTGACCCTGGAAATAGAGGCACTGGAGAAGGATCTGAGGAGTAGAGAACTGGGCCATTTGCCCCTAACAAATAGGATTTGTAATAATTCAAATTTGAATCAAGACTAGGAGAGGGGAGTAAAGGTGGGGTGGAAGTTGGGGGTTGAGGGTTACAGCTCCTACACAAGCTGTAATTGCAAAGTTAAGTCCCATTATCATTTTCAGAGTCTAACAAAGGACAGGAAGAAAATGTGAACTAAATCACTCAATCCCCCCCAGGGGGTCAAGTGTGACTATAATGTGAAGTTTCCACTCTCAAAAATTTCATGCCAACATATAAAAACAAGAATGAATGCAAAGCAGGATAACTATTGCCTTTTAGCACAGTAATGATTAAAAGAATCTACCTGACAGGCTGCAATCAATCCCAAACAGGTCACAAAAGAAGTATGCAAAGCAACTGACCAGTCAATATAACTGTCTTTCATTTAATCATTCAACAAATATTTTTAACATTGACTGCCTGGATACCATGATAAACAAGAAAGGTACTGCACTCTAATTTTCATGAAATCAATAGTGCAGCATGTGTGTCTGTAGTTGGGGACAGAAATGGGGATTAATCAAATAATTTACTTATTCATGAACTAATATCTATCAAATGACCACAATATGCCAGATCTGTTCTACATCTGGCAATGAACACATTTTACTTTGGGATGGCTCATATTCTAAGGAGAGAAACGAAGAAATAATATTTAAGGTAGTGGCAAATCCAATGAGAAAAACAAAAACCAAAAGAATGCTGATAGTATTTTGAGTTCATGTATGGGTGCATGTTATTTAAGATTTTAAGATTTGTTGGTTTAGGATAGGCTTCTCTATGGTAATGATATTTGAGCAGAAGTCTGAATGAAATGATGAAATGAGTCATGAGAATACATAAGGAAGAAACATTTTAGTCCGGGTTTTCAAGAGCAAATGCCCTGAGTTGAAATGTGCTTGCATGTTTAAGGAATATCAAAAATGACAAAGACCCAAAGAACCAAACACATAGTATAAGCAAAATCATGTCCTAGCCCTCAAGGGGAAATATCATCCCTCAAGGATTAAAATAGAAACAGATACAAACATCCACCCTAATCAACTCCAGGTAGTTGTGATAATTGTCTCAGAAAATCTCTGATAAGGTATGAAATGAATATCATTAAGAAGCACAAGAAATTGGAATTGGCACAATTACGTCAGTACTTAGGGAATGTCATGACCATTAGAAGCAGAAGTATTCCCAGATATTAATGTCATCAGTGATGGGGGAGCATAAGGCAAGCTGACAGGCCACAAACACCCGCCGCCCCCTCCCAGGTGGGATATGTGTGATATTCCTGGGGCACTCCTGGCTGCCCAAAAGCAAAGGCCAGAGAAAAAATAAATGGTTAACCGATAGAGAGCATAGTCCAGCAGGATCTAATAGTCTCCATCACCCCTCCATAGTGATGTAGGAAACAAAGGCAGATGGAAATGGCAGATAGAACTGAATTTCCTTATAACCTGCACCCCACTGACAAATACTTGAGGCTGGCAGAGTAAAACATTTCTCCAGAAACTTCTTACTGTCTTAATGCTAATGATTTGCTAGAGGGAAAAACAACCTTAGCTTGACAATAGCTAGGCCTCCAGTATCTTGTGAGTCTTCAGCATATAAAAATCTCACTGGAAACTTCCCCTGGACTTTACCTCCCCCCAACTCCATAGTATATAACCAGTCCTCATGGTCCCTGGGAAGTTCCTCCGGCCCACATGTCCTATCCCTGTGCTTTAATAAAATCAACTTTTTGCATCAAAGATGTCTTCAAAAACATTCTTGGCCATCAGCTCCTGACCTGACACACCCCACACACCCCACTGTCACCCCAAATCAGTGGGAGAAGTGGAGAAGGGATATGGGTATAAGAGGAGGAGAACATATACATTTTTAGAAAAGTTATAATGAGGAAAAAGGTACTATTACCTTCGATTAGAAATCAATTCATTAATTAATAGAGGCAAAGTTGGTTAAAATGGTGACATATAAACACTAGTGCTCCACTGACTAAAAATCACACCAAGTGTTTATATGTTTTACATATATACACATATGTATATGTATACACACACACTATATATCAATGACTGATGTCTTCAGTGTGCAGTTAGTAGAACTGTTAAAGCAAATAAAAACACTTCAAATAATCTATTGCCAAGTTTTGTTTTTTAACAACCCAAATCATAGAGCTTTATGCTAAAAAATATACCATTCTGGGAATTCTAAATACTTTTATGAGAAATTCTTCTATTCCTGGGTTAACTAAGTAATCTATCACCTTCTAAGAAAATGGAAGGTTTTTGAAGGTTGCCATAAATAATCTATCATCAAAGAGAATATCTTTACCACATGCATGTATAAACATAGGTTCAGACATGTCAAATGATGTGATACGCATGGGAGCTGACCACACTGAGGTGAGCTATCTCTTTTATTTCTGGAATATCTCAAATAATTCAGGCAAGGTTTTGTGCAGGGGCAGTAAAAATGAGGCAAGTAGAAAAAACTGATTCCAAATTTTCTATTGAAATTATTTCATCAATTTTAAAAATTAAACTGTAGATAATTTATAATATCCTCAGATATTTTTTCTTTGTTGGTTTGGTCAGGTTGAAGTTCAGTATGTCTGAGATTTATTGTATTAAAAGTTACTAACTTATGAAAAAGTCATTTCTGAAGAACAGTTAATACTCTTTAAGAATTGTAACTACCAAAAAAGGAAGGAAGGGAAGGATGGAGGAAAGAAAAAGAAAAAAAAGAAAGAGAGAGAGAGAGAGAAATCCCTGCTAGGTAGGTTAAGAATTTAATTAAACTACAACAAAGCCAAGGGCAAGAATTGCAAATCCACTTTCGAAAATTCAGAGCTTTACATCTAGCTACCCTTTTAAATTAATACCAGTTTACTGTCCCAATTATGAGAAATCCAGCCACTCCCTAGGCCTTTACTTATATACTTAAACCATAGTAGGATAAATCAAGATCAAATGTGCCTACTATGTGCCAAATCCTGTGTGAGATACTTCATGGACTTTTTACATCTTAAAAGTTTATAACAAAATAACCTAAAAAGATGATTTTTGACAAACTTGTTCACCTGCTGTTCCAGCTTGAGCTACTCTCAGAAATAATATCCAAGAAAAGAGAATACACCAGAAACACCATGACCCTAATCATCTACTCTCATACCTTGCAATTGCAAGTAAATAACCTGTTAGAGGCAAAATCAATTTCTCCCTTGCAGTCAAAAGCCCTATAGCCAAGCATGTACCTTCACTAGACACATTTATATAATCAAGGTCACAAAATATGAACGATTATGAAAGACCTCACTATTTACATCTGATATTCATGTTTATAAATGCATGTACTCTCATGTGTACACATATGCTTGTACTATTTACATTATTCATTCAGAACATTAAATTATAAAATGTTTCTCCATTTGAACCTCTTATTAGCCAAAAATGACTGATGTGATTGAACAATGGTAAGAAAACCTGTGTCATGATATGAAATTAGGAGATTCCTGTGGAACTTTCCAAGATTTCATTGAAGAACAGCTTTTGGTAGATTCTGAGCCATTAATTTTCTCTTCTTTTTGCATAATTATGGATCTGTCAACGGAAAGTCAGTTACAGAATGTCCTTTGATCTGTCAATCATTGTGATGGAGTCAACCACTGAGCCAGGTGCTCCTGCTACAAAACCAATAGGGTTCTTTAAGAACAGTAAGAAGAACTTAGGGGTGCCTGGGTGGCTCAGTCAGTTATGCATCATGTCAGTTAAGCATTCAGCTAAGGTCATGATCTCACAGTTCATGAGTTCAAGCCTCATGTCAAGCTCTGTACTGATAGCTTAGAACCTGGAGCCTACTTCAGATTTTGTGTCTCCCTCTCTCTGCCCCTCCCCACTCGTTCTCTCTCTCTCTCTCTCTCTCTCTTTCTCAAAAATAAATAAAATATTTAAAAAATTTAACACAAAAAATTGCATTATAAAAGTATGCTTTTCATGCACAAACTAAATACTTGTAAGTCAATATAATTTTTGCATTAAATAATAAAAACTGAAGATATATTTCTGAGAAATTATAAATAAAAGTGAAGACTGTAGTAAATCTTTAAAATCTCTCATTTTTTTTAAATTGTCCTTTAAAACATTTATTCTCTTTGAAACAATAATTACATTTCTAGGAATTTATTCTAAAAAGATAATGAGAATTCTATTTAAATAAGGACTTTTCCTGAGCATTATTTATAAGAATTAAATTGTATCATTAGACTAAATATCTCTCACAAAAGATGATTTTTAAATTAAGGCAAATACATCTATGGGATATTATTTATTTTTTAAATGTCATATCTTCAAATAACTTTTAATATCTCAGAAAAAAGTTCATGGTATAATGTTCAATAAAAAAGCAAAATACAAGATAGTATATACCACTTTTCAACATTTCATACCCTTATATGTACAGAAAAGAGGACTAGAAAGGAGTAGATTAAAATAGTATCCATGCTTGTCTATGAATAGCAAGATTATATCGTTTCCTTTTAATGCTATGTGTATTTTACACATTTCCTATGATAAACATGTAATACTTTTATGATATGGAAAAGATAGAATAAAATAGGCAGAGAGGGAAAGGATAGGACCTGAGGTCCCTGGGTAGGAAAATAAACATATTTTGGAACAATGCTAGGAGTGCCTGACCACAGCAAACCCCCTCAGGCATAAGGTTCCTCTTAAGAATGTAACAGGACTCGAGTCCGGAGGCAAGATGGCGGAGAAGTAAGGAGCTCCATACTTGCACACGCGCCCATACATCACACAGAAAAGATCTGAAGCCATTGGAAACCATACAAAACCTGAGAGACTTGGAGAAAAAGGACGCAGAATCCACTGAGAAAGCCTTCTAACGTGAGTGCGAACCGGGGAAGGTAAAATCGGGCCGGGATCGGAGCCTCCAGGGAGGGAGGCGATCCCCCTCTACCCTCTACGGGGAGTGAGAGGGGAAAGGGGAGAGAGTCCGAGACAGAAAAATCTCCGCTCGGTGCATAGAAAGACCGTACTTGCCAAATACCTGCACACCAGGTCCCCTCGCGCCAACTGGTCCTGGGGGAGGCTGAGCACACAAACTGCTTCCTTGTGCCGCTACTGGAGGTTGGTTTTTAAAGCGGAGCGGGTGCGCCAGCCGCCATTGTAGCTCCAGGGCTGCTGGGACCCCTGAAAGAGACGCGCAGACACCGGGCATCCGCGCTCCTGGCTGGCTGGAACTCGAGAGGGAAGGCAAAGAGCTAAAAACTGGGAAATTTGCCTGTGAGTTCGTGTTTCGGGTGACGAGCCATAGAGAGACCCGGTTTTCCTCACTCCAGCGGCGGCGCGCCTGCCGCCATTGTAGCTCCAGCGCTGCTGGGACCCCTGAAGGAGACGCACAGACACCGGGCGTCCGCGCTCCTGGCTGGCTGGAACTCGAGAGGGAAGGCAAAGAAGCTAAAAACTGGGAAATTTGCCTGTGAGTTCGTGTTTCGGGTGACGAGCCATAGAGAGACCCGGTTTTCCTCACTCCAGCGGGCTCAGGCTACGCGGAACCAGCAGGCAAGCCCCCGCGCATGCGCACCAGCCCGACCCAGGGAAGGAAGCAGCGATCCTGACTCCGCCCCCAGAGCTCAGCAGGGAGCCTAGAATTGCCCGAGGGGGTTGTCTGGGAAGCTGTGTCTAAGGCAACTTCAGCGGGGCGCGGACTGGGATTTGGAGATTGGAACTGGCCTGGGTTGAAGAGTGCAACCAACTTCGGCTGCGTCCCCAGAACGGGGAGTTGACACGCCAAAAAAAAAAAAGCGAGCTGCAGCGCGGGGTTCAAGAAGGGACTGGAGCACCGTCACTCTCCTCCCCACAATCGCCAAGGCAGAACCCCCGCCTGAGGCATCGGATCACGGCACGCCCATCCCTGCCTGAGAGGTGCCCTCCTCCCTTTTTTTTTTCTTTTTTCCCTTTTTTTTTCCTTTTTTTTTTCCCCTTTCTTTTCTCTTTTTTTCTTCTTCTTTCTCTTTTCTCGCTTTTTTCCCCAAAACACTGACCTGATTAACTCTGGTCGCCAGCTTGCTTAAACAATCACAACAAGTCCATTCTGTAGATGTAAATTTTACACCTACCGACCTTTTCATCTCTTTCTCTCAGGAGTAATTAGACTATATAGTTTCTCTGGATAATTCCAGCAGCCTTCTCTCACCTATCCAACCATATTCTACCCTTTAGCTCTTTGAAAAAAGTTTCTTATCCCTTCTGCCTGTTCATTCTATTTCCAAATCTGCCTTGTCTCACCCTGCCTTCTCTCTTTTTCTCTATGCTCTTCAACCAGTGCTGCATACACACGGCTATTTAACTGTAGCTGGGAAATCCAGGTATATGCTTTAAACCGTTCTTTGTCCATCGGTTTTCTTCTTTTTTCCTTTTCTTTTCCCCTTTTTGACCCTTTTATGTATTTTATGCTCCCTATTATTCGCCCTCCCTCCTCCGTCTTTTCTATTAACTTTTTCGTTTTCCCTCTCACTTTGCATGTTAGTTGAATCAGCCTGTGCATTTGTGTGCTCCTGTTCCCTGTGTGTTTGTCTGTCTGTTTTCTTTTCCAGGGCTACCTCAAGAAACAAGCTAGAGTACACAAGGTGAAGAGCCCCAAATATCACTACCAATAGGAAAATAAAATACCTAAGGTCCCAACAAGAGTGACCGAGGGATACCATTCAAAAAACAATCTCTGAAAGGATAGGCCCTGGAAAGTCAAAGAGTTTCTTGGATATAGCAGTGGTCATAGAAACAGAGAGCATAACAGGTCTTTAAAACCAACAAGAGCCGGAAAGCTAACTAAAATGACGAAACGAAAGAGCTCTCCTCCAAAGAAACTCCAAGAAGAAATGACAGCTAATGAACTGCTCAAAACAGATATCAGCAGCATAAGTGAACAAGATTTTAGAATAATAATGGTGAAATTAATAGCAGGGCTTGAAAAAAACATAGGGGACATCAAAGAAACTATGGCTACAGACAGAATGGAAAATAAAAATAGGCATGAAGAATTAAAAAATGCGATAAATGAGATCCATAATAAATTAGAGGCCTCCAATGCACGGCTTGAAGAGGCAGAAAGGAGAATAAGTGATTTAGAAGACACCATTCTAGAAAAACAAGAAGCTGACAAAAAAAGAGACAAACTGATCCAGGAACAGGAAAGAAGAATTCGAGAGCTCAGCGACACAGTCAAACGCAACAATATCCGTATCATAGGAATCCCAGAAGAGGAAGAGAGAGGGAAAGGTGCTGAAGGAGTCCTGGAACAAATTATAGCAGAGAACTTCCCCGACTTGGGGAAGGAAGTCAATGTGGAAATACAAGAGGCTCAGAGGACTCCTCTCAGACGTAACTTGAATCGATCTTCTGCACGACATATCATCGTAAAAATGGCAAAATACTAGGACAAAGAGAGAATTTTGAAAGCAGCTAGGGAGAAAAGGGCCCTCACATACAAAGGGAAACCCATCAGAGTGGTGACAGACCTATCTACTGAAACGTGGCAGGCCAGAAAGGAATGGCAGGAGATCTTCAATGTGATGAACAGTAAAAATATGCAGCCAAGAATCCTCTATCCAGCAAGCCTGTCATTCAAAATAGAAGGAGAGATAAAAACCTTTCCAAATAAACAGAAATTGAAAGAATTTGTCACCACGAAGCCAGCCCTACAAGAAATCCTGAGGGGGATGCTCTGAAGGAAAGGTTGCAAGGAACAAAGATTCCAGAGACACCACCACAAACATGAACCCTACAAAAGATACAAAGACTCTAAACACACATATTTCAATAATAACACTGAATGTAAATGGGCTGAATGCTCCAATCAAAAGACATAGGGTAGCAGAATGGATTAAAAAACAAAATCCATCTATATGCTGTCTACAAGAAACTCATTTTAGACGGGAAGATACCTTCAGATTAAAAGTAAGGGGATGGAGAAATATATATCATGCTACAGGAAATCAAAAGAAAGCCGGAGTAGCGATACTTATATCAGACAAACTGGACTTTAAATTAAAGACAATCACAAGAGATGAAGAAGGGCACTACATAATAATTACAGGGTCCATCCATCAGGAAGAACTAACAATCATAAATGTGTATGCACCGAATATGGAAGCACCTAAATATCTAAAACAATTAATCACAAACAGAAACAAGCTTCTAGATAAGAATGTGCTAATAGCAGGGGACTTTAATACTCCGCTTACAGCAATGGATAGGTCAACCAGACAGAAAATCACTAAAGAAATAATGGACTTGAAAGATACATTGGACCAGATGGACCTGACGGATATATTTAGAACTTTACATCCTGAAGCCAGGGAATTTACTTTCTTCTCAAGTGCGCATGGCACATTCTTCAAGATACATCACATACTGGGACATAAAAAAGCCCTCAATAAATACAAAAGAATAGAGATCATACCATGCACACTGTCAGATCACAATGCTTTGAAACTTGAAATCAATGACAGGAAGAAGTCTGGAAAACTTCCAAAAACATGGAGGTTAAAGAACACCCTTCTAAAGAATGAATGGGCCAATCAGGTAATTAGAGATGAAATTAAAAAATATATGGAAACAAATGAAAATGAAAACACAACAATTCAAAATCTATGGGATGCGGCAAAGGCAGTCCTAAGAGGAAAGTACATTGCTCTCCAGGCCTATTTCAAGAGATTAGAAAAAGCGCAAGTCCAAAATCTAACAGCTCACCTAAAGGAACTAGAGGCAGAGCAACAAGAACACCCTAAACCCAGTAGAAGAAGAGAAATAGTAAAAATTAGAGCAGAAATAAACAACATAGAGACCAAAGAAACAATTGAACAGATCAATGAAACCAAGAGTTGGTTTTTTGAAAAAGTAAACAAAATTGACAAACCTCTAGCCAGACTTATCCAAAAGAAAAGAGAGAGCACCCAAATAGACAAAATTATGAATGAAAATGGACTTATTACAACCAACCCCTCAGAAATACAAGCAATTATCAGGGAATACTATGAAAAATTATATGCCAACAAATTGGACAACTTAGAAGAAATGGACAAATTCCTAAACACACACTCACTACCAAAATTCACACGGGAAGAAATAGAAAACCTGAACAGACCCATAACGAGTGAAGAAATTGAATCAGTGATCAAAAATCTCCCAACAAATAAGAGCCCTGGACCTGATGGCTTCCCTGGGGAATTCTACCAGACATTTAAAACAGAATTAATCCCAATTCTTCTCAAGTTATTCCAAAAAATAGAAAGCGAAGGAAAACTCCCGGATTCATTTTATGAAGCCAGCATCACACTGATTCCCAAGCCAGACAGAGATCCAGCAAAAAAAGAGAACTACAGGCCAATATCCTTGATGAATACGGATGCAAAAATTCTCAACAAGATCCTTGCAAATCGAATCCAGCAGCATATAAAAAGAATCATCCACCAAGATCAAGTGGGATTCATTCCTGGGTTACAGGGCTGGTTCAACATTTGCAAATCAATCAATGTGATACATCATATCAATAAAAGAAAAGATAAAAACCATATGATCCTGTCAATAGATGCAGAAAAAGCATTTGACAAAATACAGCATCCCTTCTTAATAAAGACTCTCGAGAAAGTTGGGATAGAAGGAACCTACTTAAACATCATCAAAGCCATCTATGAGAAGCCTTCAGCTAACATCATCCTCAACGGGGAAAAACTCAGAGCTTTCCCCCTGAGATCAGGAACACGACAGGGATGCCCACTCTCACCACTGCTGTTTAACATAGTGCTGGAAGTCCTAGCATCAGCCATCAGACACCAAAAGGAAATCAAAGGCATCAGAATTGGCAAAGAGGAAGTCAAACTTTCACTCTTCGCAGATGACATGATACTCTACATAGAAAACCCGACAGACTCCACCAGAAGCCTACTAGAACTGATCCAAGAATTCAGCCAAGTTGCAGGGTACAAAATCAACGTACAGAAATCGGTTGCATTTTTATACACCAACAATGAAGCAACAGAAAGAGAAATCAAGAAACTGATCCCATTCACAATTGCACAAAAAACCATAAAATACCTTGGAATAAACCTAACCAAGGATACAAGAGATCTGTATGAGGAAAACTATAGAAAACTTATGAAGGAAATTGAAGAAGACACAAAGAAATGGAAAAACATTCCATGCTCATGGATAGGAAGAATAAATATCGTTAAGATGTCATTACTACCTAAGGCACTCTACACATTCAATGCAATTCCAATCAAAATTGCACCAGCATACTTCTCAAAACTAGAACAAACTATCCAAAAATTTGTATGGAACCACAAAAGACCCCGAATAGCCAAAGTAATCCTGAAAAATAAAACCAAAACGGGAGGGATCACCATCCCAGACTTTAGCCTCTACTACAAAGCTGTCATCATCAAGACAGTATGGTATTGGCACAAAAACAGACACATAGACCAATGGAACAGAATTGAGAACTCAGAAGTGGACCCAAAAGTATACAGCCAACTAATCTTTGACAAAGCAGGAAAGAATATCCGATGGAAAAAAGACAGCCTTTTTAACAGATGGTGTTGGGAGAACTGGACAGCAACATGCAGAAGAATGAAACTAGATCATTTTCTCACACCATGCACAAAAATAAACTCAAAATGGATAAAGGACCTGAACGTGAGACAGGAAACTATCAACACCCTAGAGGAGAAAGCAGGAAACAACCTCCTTGACCTCCACCGCAGCAACTTCTTACTTGACACATCCCCAAAAGCAAGGGAATCAAGAGCAAAAATAAACTGTTGGGACCTCATCAAGATTAAAAGCTTCTGCACAGCCAAGGAAACAACCCAGAAAATTAATAGGCAACCAACGGAATGGGAAAAGATAGTTGCAAATGACATATCAGATAAAGGGTTGATATCCAGAATCTACAAGGAACTCACCAAACTCCACGCCCGAAAAGCAAACAACCCAGTGAAGAAATGGGCAGAAGATACGAACAGACACTTCTCCAAAGAGGACATCCAGAGGGCCAACAGACACATGAAACGATGCTCAGCATCGCTCCTCATCAGGCAAATACAAATCAAAACCACACTGAGATACCACCTCACGCCAGTCAGAGTGGCTAAAATGAGCCAATCAGAGAACTCTAGATGCTGACGAGGATGTGGAGAAACGGGCACCCTCCTACACTGTTGGTGGGAATGTAAAATGGTACAGCCCCTCTGCAAAACAGTGTGGAGGTTCCACCGGAAACTAACAAGAGAACTCCCCTATGACCCAGCAATAGCACTGCTAGGAATTTACCCAAGGGATACAGAAATGCTGATGCATAGGAGCACATGTACCCCAATGTTCATAGCAGCACTCTCCACAATAGCTAAAACATGGAAAGAGCCTAAGTGTCCATCAACAGATGAATGGATCAAGAAGATGTGGTTTATCTATACCATGGAATACTACATGGCAATGAGAAACAATGAAATCTGGCCATGTGTAGCAACATGGATGGACCTTGAGGGTGTTATGCTGAGCGAAATAAGTCAGGCAGAGAAGGACAAATATCATATGTTTGCACGTACAGGAGGATTAGGAGGAGCTTAACAGAGGACCAAAGGGGAGAAGAAGGACAGAAATGGTGGGGGAAAGGGGGAGAGGCAAACCATGAGAGACTCTTGAATGCTGACAAAAACTGAGGACTGGTGGATGTGCGGGGGAGGAGGGGTGGGCATGGAGGAGGACACTTGTGGGGATGAGCACTGGGTGTTATGTGGAAACTAATTTGACAATAAACTATTTGTAAAAAGAAAAAAAAGAATGTAACAGGACTCTCCCCCCCCCCTCACCAATCTCTCTGGAGGCAAGGGAAACAAAAGCAAAAGTGAACTATTGGGACCTCATCTTCTGCACAGTGAAGGAAACTATTAGCAAAACTAAAAGTCAACCGATGGAATGGGAGAAGATATTTGTAAATGGCATATCAGGCAAAGGGTTAGTATCCAAAATCTATAAAGAATTTATCAAACTCAACACCCAAAAACAAATAATCCAGTGAAGAAATGGACAAAAGACATGAATAGATACTTCTCCACAGAAGACATCCAGATGGCCAACCAACACATGAAAAGAGTCTCAACATGGCTCATCATCAGGGAAATACAAATCAAAACCACAATGAGATATCACCTCACACCTGTCAGAATGGCTAACATTAACAACTCAGGCAACAACAGATGTTGGCGAGGAGGCAGAGAAAGAGGATCTCTTTTGCACTGCTGGTAGGAATGCAAACTAATGCAGCCACTCTGGAAAACAGCGTGGGCGTCCCTCAAAAATTAAAAATAGTACTACCCTAGAACCCAGCAATTACATTACTAGGTATTTATCTAAGGGATACAGGTGTGCTGTTTCGAAGGGGCACATGCACCCCAAAGTTTATAGCAGCACTATCAACAACAGCCAAAGTATGGAAAGAGCCCAAATGTCTATTGATGGATGA
The DNA here is from genome assembly GCA_017311185.1 of Proteles cristata cristata. Taxonomy (NCBI): domain Eukaryota; kingdom Metazoa; phylum Chordata; class Mammalia; order Carnivora; family Hyaenidae; genus Proteles; species Proteles cristata. The sequence goes on along the minus strand of JAESUZ010003900.1, from coordinate 148,045 downwards.
ATGGATAAAGATTTTATATGTATATATATATATGATATATGTCATATATATATGAGATATATGTCATATATATATGTGATGGACTATTACTTGGCAATCAAAAAGAATGAAATATTGCCATTTGCAACTATGTGAATAGAACTTGAGGGTATTGGACTAAGTGTCTTTCTCAGTCAGAGAAAGACAAATATCATATGACCTCACTCATATGACGAGTTTAAGATACTAAAAACAGGGAGGGAGACAAAAGATAAGAGACTAAAATATAGAGAATAAGTGGAGGATTGCTAGAGGAGTTGTGGGAGAGGGGATGGGCTAAATGGATAAGGCCATTAAGTAATCTACTCCTGAAATCATTGTTGTACCATGTGCTAACTAACTTGGATGTAGCTTTAAAAAATTAATTAATTAAAAAAAAAAAAGAATGTAACAGATCCCATCTATTCCCCCTCAGGTTTCCCTCAGGAATTTTACAAAAGACCTGACTAAAAATAAGTAGACCATAAAATTATGACCCACAAGGAATGGTATGACCCACTGACCACCCCTCATACAATGGAAACAAGCCAATCTGGAATGGACAACCCAGAAACCTAGAGTTATCCAGCCAATAAATCTGAGAAGGAACAATGGAGGGATGGAAGGGTGAGGCGACCTTATAAAACAAGGACCCTTTCCAATTGTTGGCGGTCATTAACTTTCCAATGTTCTCTCTCCATAAAGAGAACTTTCCTACTATTCTTCTATTCTTACTTTCTGATCTTTTACTCTAATAAACTTTTGCCTGCCACTCACTTTGTGCCTATCTCTTCATTCTCCAAAGTGAGGAGACAACAAATCCCAGGTACTGAGGTAAAAAAATTCTGCAACACTTTTATTCAACATTAACATATGTATTTTTTCAAGAAAGCAGACAGGAGGAAACTTTTGGAGGTGATGAATATGTTTATAGCATAGATTGTGATGATGGCCTCATAGGTGTACTTATCTCCAAACTCATCAAGTCACATATATTGAAGATCTGGGGTGATAGTGAAGGGGTCCAGAGCTGACAGCCAAGAAAGAATTTTTGAAGATGACTTTGGTGTAAAAGTTGACTTTATTAAAGCATGGGGATAGGTGTATGGGCAGAAAGAGCTGCACTGGGGTCTTGACCAACTCATTATATACTCTCAGGTTGGGAGGGGGTCAGGGATAAAGTACTCTATGGTGTTTTGGACGGAAGGTTTCCAAGACGTCGAGGGGCTAGCTGTTGCTAAGGCAGCGCCATTTATTACTGTTTAATAAACCTTAAGGCATGAGACTCTTCAGATGTATATGGGGCGACCATAAGCTTGCAGCATCACTGCCAGCATATATCTTGGGGCAGTTGAGATAAAGGAAGTAAATTTACAGAATCCTCGAGGCTGGGATAATGTTAAGCTAAGGTTCTCTTTTGTCCCCAGCAAAGTGTCGTCCTTGAGGCAGCTGAGCTCCTAAAGGGAGGTCACTCTGTGGTTTCAAAGACTTGTCAGTGGGTTGTAAGCAGTAAGGGAATTTAATTTTTCATTTGCCTTAGTTTACCACATTACCCTGGCAAGCACTTAAACCCCTTTCCCTTTTGTTCTTGAGTAGCCAGGAGTGTCTGAGGAATATTACACCTATTCCACCTGAGGGGAAAGAGGGCAGCCTGTATTTTGCCCTCAGTTTGCCCCACATTCCTTCATCAATGAATATCAAATATGTAGTTTTGCATGTCACTCGTACCTTGATAAAGTGATTTTTATTTAAAAATATATTATTTTAAATTGTTAATTTTGTCTAGATCTTTCTAATACTCAAAATTTCATAAACTGTAAGAACTATATGCAAAAATATTTTGAAACTGAATTCAGAAAGTTTCCTTCTAAAAAAAACTATATGCTAAATGCTATCATCCATATTATTTCTGATAATTATTGTTTTATTTTGTTAATAGTTTTTAAATTTAAGTAGTAATCTAAAGGATTATGTTTTATTATTTTCTGTTTTATGATGATGGTGAGGATTACTTTTTTCTTCTCTACAAAGTTTGTCTTTTCCTGCTGCTCAACATATTATCAATTATCATTAACCATAATGAGCTAGTTGATTAATTTATTTACTTAAGATATAGTTGCCATTTAGTTATGAGGTAAATGCCTGTACTATGTAACTACAGGAACATTTTCCAAAGCGATATCTATGGGGGAAAAAAAAGTCCCATTATCAAACAAGTTTAGAAAACACTGCTTAGCTTCTCCCACCACTTCCCAATTGGAAACTCAGAATGTAAACATGGATATTTGTTGAAAGGTGCTGTTGTAGAAGAACCTGTGTATCAATACCAAACCCACTCTTCCCAAAACTTATTTTTTATAAAATCCTTTCCCAGAATGTATCTTTGAGTAATCTGAGGAACTAGCGTTTGGGGGCAAGCTTTAATTTGTAAAAGAATTACCTGAATATGGTGTTAAATATGGTGTTATAATAAATATATGTGTTATAAAAATATATGTTTATAAAAATAAACATATAAATAAATATGGTGTCATAATAAATATAATATGGTGTTAAAATTCATAATCTGATCTAGTAGGTCAAGGGTGAGGCCTGAGATTCTGTGTTTCTTACAATCTGCATTTCTTACATTTGTTGCCATAATAAATATAATACGGTGTTATATTCATAATATATATATATTCATAATATGATGTTTCTTACAATCTGCATTTCTTACATTTGTTGCAATAAATATAATATGGTGTTATATTCATAATATATATATATTCTTAATATGGTGTTAAAATTCATAATCTGATCTAGTAGGTCAAGGGTGAGGCCTGAGATTCTGTGTTTCTTACAATCTGCATTTCTTACATTTCTTGCACACCTGCTAAACACACTTTAGTCCTAATACTATAAAGAACATACTTTAGGAACAGGAAAAAAAAAAGCTTATAATGTATCTTACACCCACCTACCCACAGGCACCCATGCTTTTCTATGAACTAGCATTCTTTTATCAGACGCTGTGTGAGACATGTTATCAGAGGAGTACCAAACATAAGCTTTAAAAATTAGATCTCAGTAAAGATAACAGCTTTGTTTTAGAGAAATGCCTTATGTTGTCTTTCTACATGAGCTAAATTATAATCTGAACATCCTAGTTTACTTTGTTACTGATGGCAGATTAACCCTGAATGCTGGTAACCTAGGCTAGGCCCTCCGCAGTCATAAATTTGAATGAAAGTTCATTTATATGGAGCACCTTCTTTAGTATTAGCATTTCGATTCTTTGAGAAGGAATTACTGCCTTGCTATGTTAACTTTTAGACCAAGATTGAACTCTTGCTAATTCCCTAGTCACGTAAATTATCTTTTAAAAATATCAAAGATTAAAACACATAAATCCTTTTATAAAAGAAGCAATAATGGGAATCATATCACTTAAATTTCACTTTCTCTAAGGCAGTGGCCTCAACCAGGGAAAATTTCATATCCCAGGAGACACTTGGCAATGTCTGGTGACATTTTTGGTTATCACACTGGCGAGGAGGGTGCTATTGGGATCTACTGGGTAGAGGTCAGGGGTGCTGCTAAAAACATTCTACAATGCACAGGATAGTTAATCACAACAAAGCACTATCCAGCCCAGATTATCAATAATGCTGAGGGTGAGATGTCCTGCACTAAGAACCTGTACTATTTCTTAATATTGCCTTTGGTTTGATGATGCAGGACACAGACCGGAAAACTAGAGACAGTATGACAGGTCCTAGCCTGTTTTTTATCTATGGTATATGTAATACTGATTTGCAAATATTAGTAAAGAGGGAAACTATACAGGTTGCCAGCTCTATGGAGAAGATGAAGGCATTTAAACTGCCTACTGAAAACTCCAATCAGTCATAGGGAAGGAGTTGGAGTACTGACGGGCATTCTCTGGTTACAATTGGTCAGTGTACCACTGTTTCCTGTGTACATGTTCATTTATTAAAAACCAGTGAAGAGGCTAAGATTTCCCAGGGCTCCTTTAGAAAAAACACAGTTTCCGTGTGATGCATAGAGGATTGTGAAAAGTGGCAGTCCTCACATTTTGAAGCTTTGTGACAGGGGAGCCTTAACCTCCTTATTCATAAAAAACTGATTTGAAGCTTAAAAAGTGAGATAATACACAGTGGTGACAATTAATTGCTTTCTTCCCAAATATCCTTATTATTCATCATGCTGACATCCATAATTTTCAAGTCTCCCAGCCCCAACATTAAGACTGCTTTAAGGATGTCAGCTATTCTTAAATAACTAGATGACTCTGTCAGTTGAGTGTCCAACTTTAGCTCAGGTCATGACCTCACAGTTTGCAAGTTTGAGCCCTGCGTCAGGCTCTGTGCTGACAGCTCAGAGCCTGAAGCCTGTTTCAAATTCTGTGTCTCCCTGTGTCTCTGCCCTTCCCCCACTCACACTCTGTCTAATTCTCTAATAAAATAAATAAAAATTAAAAAAATTTGTTTTAAAGAATGGCAGCTATTCCCTCATTGTAAAATGAGTGAGAAAGGGAGGTGAGCTGGGTGAGTTAGGAATACGTGGAAAGAGGAAAAGTGGTCAGAGAAAGCTCCAGGCTGGCACAGGTTGAGTAACACTACCCAAAGCCCAGGGGAACTGAGCAGAAGAGCTGATGCAGATTTCGCCATGAATACAGTTGGTGGTCACATGGAATGTTACAAGGATCAGTCAATTCCATATGAACTTGTCATTACAATGTGTTCAGAAACTAAAGGTTAGTAATATGTTAATGGACAATGTACAGATGGCATGCAATTTTTATAAATACACCGAGCAACCAAGATTACAGTGTGGTATCTCAATTTTATCAACATATAACCACTAGAGTGACAGAGGAGGGATATTATTTGGGAAAAAAATGTTTAATTTAACTAATTAATGGATTTCTAAAAATAAACTGGGGAAAAATATTGTAACAATGGGTTATCTGAAATGTAGACTAAATAGATCTGAAAGTGAAGTATAATTAGACATGGTAGCATCTGCAGTAATATACCAGTAGATTCCTTGAGATTTAGAGTATACAAGTTTGAAGTGAAGAGCAATTGAATACAGTGGTATCTGGAGGGCTAAATGATAGGACTCAGAAGGTTAATAGGGTTTCTGAAACTTTAACCTAGCTGAAATGGCAGAGGTGGTAATGCTATGTGCCAGGGCAGCTGGAAATTTCTGGAAAGGCTGTTAAAATCATGCAAAACCAGGTGCACTGGGCACAATAGAGAGAGACTGAAGAAAGCCCAAGAAAGAATGCAGGCAGAAAAATGAGGCCATACTGAAAACGGGTAGGAGTTAGTATGTGCACTGCCATCAGATAGGGTCCAGTACAGTGGGAGCTGTGATTATTCAAGGGATTGGAACATGAAATTGGACATTTAAAAGGGAAAACCTTGGGGCTCCTGGATAGCTCAGCTGGTTGAGGATCCAACTCTTGATTTCAGCTCAGGTCATGATCCCTGGGTGGTAGGATAGAGTCCCATAAAGGGCTCTGTGCTGAATGTGAAGCCTGCTTAAGATTCTCTCTCCCTCTGCTTTTTACCCTTGCTCATGCTCTCTCTCTCTAAAATAGAAAAGAAAAAAGAAAAGAAGAGAAGAGAAAAGAAAAGAAGAGAAAAGAAAAGAAAAGAAAAGAAAAGAAAAGAAAAGAAAAGAAAAAGAAAAGAAAAGAAAAAAGAAAAAAAAAGAAAAATCTTACAATGCCTACCAATCTTAGTAAAATGTAGTTTTGGGTTGGCAACTGAATTTGCTACTCAAATATATGATTGTTAGGGCAATATCATTTATACCTGCATCAGAAGAATTTAAAATACAGATATTTGAGATCCACACAGATCTGAGTCAGAAACTCTTTGCTGTGTACAGAAAAAGGCTTTCACAAGTTTCTGATGTGATTGAGGTGTATACTCGAGAACAATATACACTAGACCTGAAATGAGGAAGACTATAAGACTGTCTGTGTATCATAGCCTCACACTCAAGCTGGTCAAGGACAGAGCTGGAAAGGGATCTGTAGCCTCTACCTAATGGACACTACCCAGATCATTGTTACCACCAAGATCCTCTCAGGAGACTTGTGGGACCATATTTTATTTTATTTTTTTAAATGTTTTATTTATTTCTAGGAGAGAGAGAGACAGCGCGAGCAGGGGAGGGTCAGAGAGAGAGGGAGTCATAGACTGAAACAGGCTCCAGGCTCTGAGCTGGCTGACGCGGGGCTCGAACCCACGAACCGCGAGATCATGACCTAAGCGAAAGTCGGATGCTCAACCGACTAAGCCACCCAGGCGCCCCATGTGGGACCATATTTTAAACAAATGATTTCCTGCATTTATTTTTTTTTCCTGCTACCATTGCAATAAAATGTGATGTAAAATAGAAACTACCACATAAATATTAGCACACCATTTTAGAGGTTGTATTAATCTAGTGAGGTAAGAACATGACTTGATTTCAGAAGGTTTATTTTCCTCACAAAATAAAAGTCTAGAATACAGGCTATCATCTAGGCTTAAAAAAATAAATATGTTTTTTTATTTCCCAGTTAGAAGGTAAGTTTCTTGAGCTCAAGAATATTCTAATGTTTCTCTACATCCGAATAAAGTGCTCAGTAAAAACGTATTTGAAATAATTAACACAGTATTAGAGACAACTATGGGAGAAAAACAAGATACCTCGGTAAAAATAATATAATTGATGACTATTTTTGTGTGATTATCTTCTTTAGTCAAAATATAATCAACATATAGTATTATATTAATTTCAGATGTACAACATAATGATTCAACAATTCTATACATTCCTGACTGCTCACCACAGAATTGTAATCACCATCTGTCACTATACAATGTTTTTACAATCTTATTGATTAGATTGTCTATACTGTACCTTTCTTCTTCATGACTTACTTTATTTTATAACTAGAAATCTCCCCACCCACCTGAACATTATATTAAATAAGAGCCAGGTAAACACTGGTAAAGAGTTCAAATCCAAAAGTATAACAAGAAGGGGAGCCTGGGTGGCTCAGTTGGTTAAGCATTAATTTCTGCTCAGATCATGATCTCACGGTTTGTGAGTTCAAGCCATGTGCTGGACTCTGCACTAACACTGAGGAGCCTCCTTGGGATTCTCTCTCTCCCTCACTCTCTGCCCTTCCCCCTCTCACTCACATGTGCATGCATGTGCTCTCTCTAAATAAATAAATACACTTAAAAGAAAAAGCATGATACAAAAAGCTGGGGCACCTGGGTGGTTCAATCAGTTAAGAAACCGAATCTTGATCTCAATACAGGTCATGATCTCAGAATCATGAGTTCAAGCCCTGTGTTGGACTTCATGCTGCGTATAGAGCCTACTTATGAGAAAAAAAAAAAAAGTATAACAAGAGAAACAAACAGAAAACTAAGACAGACAAGAAGTGTTCAGAGCCTATATGAAGAAAAAGTATGCTATTGAGAAACATAAAAAAATAAATAATAGAAGGATACATCTTATTCTTAGCAAGATGTACTATTAAAAATTGTCAATTTTTTAAAATACAATAAAAACTAAAAATAGGTCCCCCTTCTTTATATCTTTCTAAGAAATGTTTTTATTGTGATCAAATATCTAGAACATAAAAGTCACCATATGAAGCATATTTATGTGTACAGTTCAACAGCATTAAGTACACTAGCATTCCTGCGTAGCCATCACGTTTAGTTTTCTCACAATGAAATTCTCTACCCCTTAAATACTAATTCTCCATTCTTCCCACTCTCCAGCCCTGACAACCACCATTCTACTTTGTTTATGAATTTGACTATTCTAGTTACCTCATTTAAGTAGAATCATTCAACATGTGTTTTTTTGTCACAGGTGTATTTCACATTGCATGATATCTTCAATGGTCATCTATGTTGTGGCATATGTCAGAATTTCGTTCCTTTTTAAGGCTGAGTAATATTCCATTGAATGTAAATATAAAATTTGGTTTATCCATCCATCAGTGGACATTTGAGCTGTTTCCGCCTGTGGCTATTATGAATAATGTTGCTAATAAATGATTATGTATAAATATGTTTGAACTTCTGCTTTCAATTCTTTGGGGTATATGCCCAAAAATGGAATTGCTAGATCATATGCTATTTCCATTAATTCCAAATTAATCAATTTAATTTTGAGGAATCATCAAAGCATTTCCGATTGATGCATCACTTTATCTTCCCAAAAGAATTGCACAAGGTTTCCAATTTCTCCACAACCCTGTTAACACTTGTCATTCTCTCGTTTTTAATAATAGCTACCCTCATGGATATAAAGTAATATCTTACTTAAAAACCATATGATCCTGTCAATAGATGCAGAAAAAGCATTTGACAAAATACAGCATCCCTTCTTAATAAAGACTCTCGAGAAAGTTGGGATAGAAGGAACCTACTTAAACATCATCAAAGCCATCTATGAGAAGCCTTCAGCTAACATCATCCTCAACGGGCAAAAACTCAGAGCTTTCCCCCTGAGATCAGGAACACGACAGGGATGCCCACTCTCACCACTGTTGTTTAACAAAGTGCTGGAAGTCCTAGCATCAGCCATCAGACACCAAAAGGAAATCAAAGGCATCAGAATTGGCAAAGAGGAAGTCAAACTTTCACTCTTCGCAGATGACATGATACTCTACATCGAAAACCCGACAGACTCCACCAGAAGCCTACTAGAACTGATCCAAGAATTCAGCCAAGTTGCAGGGTACAAAATCAACGTACAGAAATCGGTTGCATTTTTATACACCAACAATGAAGCAACAGAAAGAGAAATCAAGAAACTAATCCCATTCACAATTGCACAAAAAACCATAAAATACCTTGGAATAAACCTAACCAAGGATACAAGAGATCTGTATGAGGAAAACTATAGAAAACTTATGAAGGAAATTGAAGAAGACACAAAGAAATGGAAAAACATTCCATGCTCATGGATAGGAAGAATAAATATAGTTAAGATGTCATTACTACCTAAGGCACTCTACACATTCAATGCAATTCCAATCAAAATTGCACCAGCATACTTCTCAAAACTAGAACAAACTATCCAAAAATTTGTATGGAACCACAAAAGACCCCGAATAGCCAAAGTAATCCTGAAAAATAAAACCAAAACGGGAGGGATCACCATCCCAGACTTTAGCCTCTACTACAAAGCTGTCATCATCAAGACAGTATGGTATTGGCACAAAAACAGACACATAGACCAATGGAACAGAATTGAGAACTCAGAAGTGGACCCCAAAGTATACAGCCAACTAATCTTTGACAAAGCAGGAAAGAATATCCGATGGAAAAAAGACAGCCTTTTTAACAGATGGTGTTGGGAGAACTGGACAGCAACATGCAGAAGAATGACTCTAGATCATTTTCTCACACCATGCACAAAAATAAACTCAAAATAGATAAAGGACCTGAACGTGAGACAGGAAACTATCAACACCCTAGAGGAGAAAGCAGGAAACAACCTCCTTGACCTCCACCGCAGCAACTTCTTACTTGACACATCCCCAAAAGCAAGGGAATCAAGAGCAAAAATAAACTGTTGGGACCTCCTCAAGATTAAAAGCTTCTGCACAGCCAAGGAAACAACCCAGAAAATTAATAGGCAACCAACGGAATGGGAAAAGATAGTTGCAAGTGACATATCAGATAAAGGGTTGATATCCAGAATCTACAAGGAACTCACCAAACTACACGCCCAAAAAACAAACAACCCAGTGAAGAAATGGGCAGAAGATATGAACAGACACTTCTCCAAAGAGGACATCCAGATGGCCAACAGATACATGAAACGATGCTCAGCATCGCTCCTCATCAGGGAAATACAAATCAAAAGCACACTGAGATACCACCTCACGCCAGTCAGAGTGGCTAAAATGAGCCAATCAGAGAACTCTAGATGCTGGCGAGGATGTGGAGAAACGGGCACCCTCCTACACTGTTGGTGGGAATGTAAACTGGTACAGCCCCTCTGGAAAACAGTGTGGAGGTTCCTAAGGAAACTAACAATAGAACTCCCCTAGGACCCAGCAATAGCACTGCTAGGAATTTACCCAAGGGATACAGAAATGCTGAGGCATAGGAGCACATGTACCCCAATGTTCATAGCAGCACTCTCCACAATAGCTAAAACCTGGAAAGAGCCTAAGTGTCCATCAACAGATGAATGGATCAAGAAGATGTGGTTTTATCTATACCATGGAATACTACATGGCAATGAGAAACAATGAAATCTGGCCATGTGTAGCAACATGGATGGACCTTGAGGGTGTTATGCTGAGCGAAATAAGTCAGGCAGAGAAGGACAAATATCATATGTGTGCACATATAGGAGGATTAGGAGGAACTTAACAGAGGACCAAGGGGGAGAAGAAGGGCGGAAATGGTGGGGGAAAGGGAGAGAGGCAAACCATGAGAGACTCTTGAATGCTGACAAAAACTGAGGACTGGTGGATGTGGGGGGGAGGAGGGATGGGCATGGAGGAGGACACTTGTGGGGATGAGCACTGGGTGTTATGTGGAAACTAATTTGACAATAAACTATTTGTATAAAAAAAATAAAAAATAAAGTAATATCTTACTGTAATTTACATTTGCCTTTCCCTTCGATTCGTGATTTTAAGCATCTTTTCATGTGCATATTGACTATTTGCATATTTCCTTTAGAGAAAAGTCTATTAGAGACTTTTGCTCATTTTTAAATCAAATTGTTTTGGTTGGTGTTATTGGGATGTAGGAGTTCTTTTTATATTCTGCATATCAGTATTATCAAATATATTATTTGCAAATATTTTCTCCCACTTTATAGGTTGCCTTTTCACTCTATTGATAGTGTCCGTTCACATACAAAAGTTTTCAACTTTGCAAAAGCCCAACTTACCTATTATTTCTTTCACTTCCCGTGCTTTTGATGTCCTACCTTTTTTTTTTTTCCTAATTGAACAACCAGTTCTAAAGGTCATCTGGAAAAGTATGCATGAAAGCAAGCTTAGGACATTTCTGAAAAAGAAGGTTAACAGGAGAATCGTCTCCCTCATAATAAAATATATTCGAATATACAATTATCTTGGGCCTTAAATAGACAGGCACATCAGAGACACATAGTAGAATTAAAATATACCCCTATACAATTAGGAGTTTAATATATTACAAGTACACCATTTCAAATCAATAATCAGTGTTGAGAAAACTGGCTAGTCATTTGAAAAAAGACTGAAATCCTATTTCATATCTTTTGTCAAAATGAATTTCAAAATGAATTTTAGATTAATCAATGACTTAAATGTAAAAATTGATTTAAATATAAAACTTGAAATCAAAATACTAATGAAAAAAAGCATGGGAGGATATATTTATAATATAATAGTGAGAATGATCTTCCCAGGCTTATCATGAAACCTAAAAGCTATATTGAAAATTTTTGCTACATAGCAATTTAAAAAGCCTATACAGACATCTGCTCAACATGATGATCCCACTTGTTGAAAACAAGACTAAAAGCTCACCACAATATATACAGCAACTTTTTAAAGACAATAGAGATTTTTAAACTGCAGGCAGCATTTGGGGAATTACATTCTTTGAATAATAAACAAAATAATGTTCACATTCAAACATACTTAATAAACTTCACATTCAAACTGGTATTCTCCCTTCAGGACATTTTCTAATTTTCTGTGTATGAAAGAGGAGGGAACACTACCTAAGCAGAAAGCAGCAGTCAATCAGACTAAAGAGATGCATGTTTGAGCATGGAGCTTAACATGGAAGACCAGAAGAATAAAATCCAAAAGAAGAGAGAATCACAGAGAAATGAGCCTAAAATCTGACTACACATATCCCTCCAAACATTGGCTGAATATTAAGTGCCATATATGCAGGATAAAATCTCAAGAAATCCATCAGAAAACAACAGATAGAAAGCTAAACACTGAGCAGAGATTACTGCAGCCATGGAGACAGAGGCTGGAATTCAAGCCTTTGAGATGGAGACTTTAATGATCACCCAGGCTTCCTGTTATGAACTGAACAGGGTCACCTGTAGGAGTAAGGGACATATGCTACTACAGGGGAACAGCAAACTACAACCTGCAGGTCAACATGACTGGACCTGATACCTATTTTTGTATGTTCTTAGACCTAAGAATGGTTTTCCACATTTTTTTGATTATTCATCAAATATTTATTAAATCCTATTATGTACAAATTATTGGGCAAGGTGTTAGCGTTATAGATTTTTTTTTACAAATAGTTTATTGTCAAGTTGGTTTCCATATAACACCCAATGCTCATCCCCACAAGGGCCTTCCTCCATGCCCATCTCCCCCCTCCCCCACCACACCCATCAGTCCTCAGTTTGTTCTCAGTATTCAAGAGTCTTTCATGGTTTGCCTCTCTCCCTCTCCCCCACTATTTCTCCCCTTTTTCTCCCCCATGGTCCTCCATTAAGTTCCTCCTAATCCTCCTGTACGTGCAAACATATGATATTTGTCCTTCTCTGCCTGACTTATTTCGCTCAGCATAACACCCTCAAGGTCCATCCATGTTGCTACACATGGCCAGATTTCATTGTTTCTCATTGCCATGGAATATTCCATGGTATAGATAAACCACATCTTCTTGATCCATTCATCTGTTGATGGACACTTAGGCTCTTTCCATGTTTTAGCTATTGTGGAGAGTGCTGCTATGAACATTGGGGTCCATGTGCTCCTATGCCTCAGCATTTCTGTATCCCTTGGGTAAATTCCTAGCAGCGCTATTGCTGGGTCATAGGGGAGTTCTATTGTTAGTTTCCTGAGGAACCTCCACACTGTTTTCCAGAGGGGCTGTACCAGTTTACATTCCCACCAACAGTGCAGGGGGTGCCTAAACGGAATTTTTCAAATGATACTACAAAAGACACATTAAATACAAGTTTACCGAAAGGCTGATTTTAAAGGAAAACCACCAAATGTTTGGAAGTTAATCGGCAAATTTACAAATCCCCATTATTCAAAGAGAAGTCATCACACTTCCTAATTTCAAAATATATTACAAAACTGTAGTAATCAAAAGAGCATAATACTAGCATAAACAAAATACACAGACTAATGGAACAGAATAGAGATTCCAAAACTAAATTCACATGCTTGCAGTCTACTGATCTTTGACAGTGGAACACACAATGGGGAAATGGTAGTCTCCTCAATAAATGGTGCTGGAAAGCTGGATATCCACATGAAATTGGACCTTTATTTTATTCCATATACAAATCTAACCAAAAATGGATTAAGACTTAAACATATCAAAAAAAAAAAAAAAAAAAAAAAAAAAAAAAAAAACAAAACGGGTGCCTGGGTGGCTCAGTCGGTTGAGCGTTCGACTTCAGCTCAGGTCAGATCTCACGGTTCGTGGGTTCTAGCCCCACATCAGGCTCTGTACTGACAGCTCAGAGTCCGGAGCCTGTTTCGGATTCTGTGTCTCCCTCTCTCTCTGCCCCTCCCCCACTCATGCTCTGTCTCTCTTTGTCTCAAAAATAAATAAACTAAAAAAAAAAAAAAAAAAAGAAGAAGAACAAAACAAAACCTAAAACTCCTAGAAGGAAACAGAGGAAAACCTCTTTACGTAGGTCTGGGAAATGATTTCTTGGATATGACACCAAAAGCACAGACAATGAAAGCAAAAAGAGACAAAGTGAGGGTTCATTAAACTAAAAATATTCTCTACAACAAAAGAAGCAGTCAACAGAGTCAAAAAACAACCTGAAGAATGGGAGAAAATAACTGCAAACCATATATCTGATAAGGGGGTAATATCTAAAATGTGTAAGAAATTCAGACAACTCAAAGGCAAAAAACAGAACCCAATTAAAACTGGATAAAGGACCTGAATAGGCATTTCTCCAAAGACATACAAAAGGTACACAACATTAAAGATCATCAGGGAAATGCAACTAAAACCACAATGTGATTTCATTTCACACTTATTTTAATGATTATTACCAAAAAGGCAAAAGATAACAAGTGTTGGACAGGATGTAGAGAAGGGGGAAAGAAACTCTCCTTGCACAATGTTGGTGGCAATGTAAATTACTGCACCAATTATAAAAAACATTATAGAGATTCCTCAAAAAATTAAAAATAGAGGGGCACCTGGCTGGCTCAGTCGGTTGAGCATCCAACTTCAGCTCAGGTCATGATCTCATGGTTTGTGGGTTCGAGTCCCATGTCTGGCTCTGTACCGACAGCTTGCTCAGAGCCTGAACCTGCTTCGGATTCTGTGTCTCCTTCTCTCTCTGCCCTTCCCCTGCTAGTGTTCTGTCTCTATCTGTCTCTAAAAAATAAATGTTAAAAATTGTTTTCCAGTTAAAAATAGGACTACATTATGATCCAGCAATCCCACATCTGAGTATGTTTCAAAGGAAATGAAATCATTATCTCAAAGAAATGCCTATCTGCATTCTCATGCTCACTGCAGTATTATTCACACTAGCCGAGATATAGAAACAACCCTAAGTGTCCTTCAACAGATGAACGGATAAATAAAATGGGCATCAATATATACAATAAAATGTTATCCAGCCTTTAAAAAGAAGGAAATCCTTCAATATACAGTAGCATGAATAAATCTAGATGGCATTATGCTAAGTAAAATAAACTGGACACAGAAACACAAATACTGAATGATTGTATTATATATGGAATCTAAAATCATCAAGCTTGAAGCAGAGAGTGAAATGGTGATTTCCAGAGGCTAGGGGAAAGGAGGAATGGAAAACAGGACGAAGTTTCAGTTATGCAAAATGAATACCTTCTCGAGATCAAATGTACAATAATGTGAATATAGTCAACAATATTGTTTGATATATTCTAACAAGGTAGATCATAAGTGTTCTTATCATGAAAAGAAAAAAGAAAAGGATAATTACATGAGGTAATGGACATGTTAATTACCATAACTGTGGCACTTATTTCACAATATTTGTGTATATCAAAACATCAAGTTGTATGCCTTAAATAAATACAACTTTCAGGGTGCCTGGGTGGTTTAGTCGGTTAAATGTCCTACTTCGGCTCAGTTCATGATTTCGCATTTTGGGAGTTCAAGCCCCACATCAGGCTCATTGCTATCAGTAAGAGCCCATTTCAGATCCTCTGTCCCCTTCCCTCTCTGCCTCTCCCCCACTCACTCTTTCTTAAAAATGAATATGCATTTATTTTTTAAAAATTTACAGCTTTGGGGGCGCCTGGGTGGCTCAGTCGGTTAAGCGTCCGACTTCAGCTCAGGTCATGATCTCACGGTTCGTGGGTTCAAGCCCCGTGTCAGGCTCTGTGCTGACAGTTCAGAGCCTGGAGCCTGCTTGGGATTCTGTATCTCCCTCTCTCTCTGACCCTTCCCTGCTCATGCTGCTTCTCTCTCTCTCTCCCTCAGAAATAACTAAAACATTAAAAAAATTTTTTTAATTACTTTTTCAGTTGCATCTTAATAAAGCTGGAGAGAAATACAAATTAAAACAAAAATGAAAGTAAGTTTCACTTGTCAATAAATACTCGTTAAAGATTTGATGAGCACTGGAGAAAAGTTATAGGAAAACTTAATCTCTCTTATTCCATCAATAAAAAGATAAGTCACTATAACCATTTTGGAGGGACATCGTGGTAATATTTTTAAAATTTTTTTTATGTTTTATTTATTTCTGAGAGAGAGAGAGAGAGATAGCATGAGCAGGGGAGGATCAGAGAGAGAGGGAGACACAGAATCTGAAGCAGGCTCCAGGCTCTGAGCTAGCTGTCAGCACAGAGCCCGATGCAGGGCTTGAACCCACAAACTGTGAGATCATAACCTGAGCCGAAGTTGGATGCTTAATGGACTGAGCCACCCAGGCATCCCTAAAAATTTTAAATATGGATATTTTTTGAAAGTCGAGTCAGATACCTGGGCCACCCAGGTACTCGTCTATCCATATATATGTGTACATGCATATAAAATCTGGAAGGTAAACTGAAGAAAGGACTTTTATTTTTACTTTACACTCTTCTGAATGGAATAAATTATTTACCATAAGAATATAATAATTTTATCATTAAAATTTACTTTTTAAATTTAAAATACAAACTGGGTTAGATATAATGGAGTTTCCATCCTTGAACTGGATCTCAGTAAATGAGATTATTACTGAACAGTGACAAATGGAAAACAAATTTTACGTTTCAGGTACATGGTCAGCTCTAGGTTTGAAAGTACAAAAATATCCGCATGGTTTATATATTTGGGCAAATCACTTTTCTGTAATTCACGCTTATCAATCATAGATGGGGAGTTGGGCTACAGAGTGACTAATGTCCCTTACAGGGTGTCCAAGTTCCCATTAAATCATGAGTCAGCGCAACTAGAAAATTCAAAATGCATAGCAAAGAATAAAGAAGCTATACTGGAGATATATTTTAAATATATCAGCATGCTGTGTTTCTCGGTGAAATGTCAGTCCCTGGAGTTTGTAAGCAGGCCGTGGATGTTGTAGCAATAATAGGAAAAGCATACCTCTCAAGACAGCTGCCCTCGATTCCTCTTAATAGCAAGCAATGATTTTCTTTGCTTCAATGCAAGAAGTAAAGAATTTGAATTTCTTTAATTTTCGAGTTTTTCAAATAAATGTCCTTACCATTTTCCCATTTCAAACATCTTTTCTCATTTCCCACTCTTTGAAACACAACCCATTTTTTAAAAATTGAATTCATCAGAATAAAATAGTCCAAAAAAGCAAATCACAAGAATGCATATTCACCTCATATTTCAGCTTTCCCCAACCTGCTGATGCTGCTAATATAGTTGAATCAATAAATAAACATTTTGCATGTGGTATAGAATATATTTCACAGCCTTAAAAATTTAGAGGCAAGGCTATCATCACAATTCAAGCAATTTTTTTCTCTTATGTCACAGTAGGCAGTTCTCAAGTTTCAAACGGTCTGTGTCCCAAAATTTAGTTTTTAAATCAGCTATTTAGAAGTAGCAATACACTTCCCTCCCCACATAAACAGGATTATAAATGCTTCATGTATTCTCAGCCTACACCACACTAACCTACTTAATCCATAGTGTGCCCAAATCAGAGTATTTTGAGAGATGGTGTAACATAACAAAGACAATGAACTCCTCAGAGCCAGAAACAGATTAGAATCCTGACTCTCTCACTTCCCAACTGAGCAGACCACTTAAAGTCAATGAGTTTCGGGGGTGCCTGGGTGGCTTAGTCGGTTAAGCGTCCGACTTTCGCTTAGGTCATGATCTCACGATTCGTGGGTTCGAGCCCCGCGTCGGGCTCTGTGCTGACTGCCAGCTCAGAGTCTGGAGCCTGTTTCAGTCTGTGACTCCCTCTCTCTGACCCTCCCCCGCTCACGCTGTCTCTCTCTCTCCTAGAAATAAATAAAAATATTTAAAAAATAAATAAATAAAGTCAATGAGTTTCAGTTTCCTCCTCTGTAAAATAGGTCATAATATTTACTTCCCAGAGCTATCTCAAGGATTATGTGAGATGATGTAGATGGTCATTTCTTCCTTCCTACCTCCCCTTCTAGTCTCCCCCTATGCTAGGTTTTGCTACTCATTTGAAACCAGATGGGTTTTTTGTTTATTTGTTCCACACCATAGCCGTGGTATTAACTAAGCTGTTAATAGTTTTCCCTAATTTTAATCATAGCCCCAAGCAGCATTTGAAGGATGGGTACTTCTTCAACTCTGAGAAGCAGGGAATCGGAGGCTCAGAGCTCTTGCCATGCTCTTGGGGGATTATGGCTCCTATCACAGCGGCATCCATCCTCATTTAAAAAAAATTTTTTTTTAATGTTTTATTTATTTCTGAGACAGAGAAAGACAGCGTGGACAGGTGAGGGTCAGAGAGAGAGGGAGAAACGGAATGTGAAGCAGGCACCAGGCTCTGAGCTAGCTGCCAGCACAGAGCACAACGGGGGGCTTGAGATCATGACCTGAGCGGAAATAGGATGCTTAAGCGGCTGAGCTACCCAGGTGCCCCGCATCCATCCCCATTTTTTATTAAGACCACAGGTCCTGCGTGCAGAGGGATCAAGTCCAAAATCTTGGATCTACCATTTACCAGATATGCAACCTGAAGCAATGTGTTTAACCTCTCTGTGCCTCAGTTTTCTCATCCTTAAAGTGAGAATAATAAAGCCACCTCTCACTTAAGGTTTGTGTGAAGATTTAGTGAAGCAATGTAGGTAAAATCCTTACAAGAATACTTTTCTGACAGTATTTTTCAATAGTCTGAGCTTACTAATTATGATTTTGATGCTTTCTAACTAAAGAAGCTTAAGCAAAAAGGAAAACATGTATATGCTGCTAAACTCAGTTGGGGAAAATATTGCAAGTTAATTTCAAAGAATACATTTTCCAATTTTTTAAAGACACTTTTGTCATTTATGAATTCAAGATTTGAAGCTTTATGCATTCTTAGTGTGCACTGATAAATTGGTGTAAAAGGATGAATCTTAGTTTGCAAATCAGGAATGAAAATTCTAACCGAATTGGGTTTTCTATGATTTAATTTTTGTATAGTTCCCTTCAGCCAGGATGATGCAATTTGGTCTCTGTATTCTGAGATTCCTAGGAATAGCACCCAAATTGTGCAGGCTTCACACAATCCTAAGACATCAGGCTAAGTCTTCCAGGACTTGTTGCTGTCTGTTTACATAGACGTCCGCTGAAACAGCCTACATGGTTCTCTGCATCACCTCATAGGAGTTGCCCATGAGACATGCTTTAGCTCCGTCGGCTGGCTTCTTTAAAGCAGGAAGTTTGTTTTTTTTTGTTTTTTGTTTTGTTTTTACAAATAGTTTATTGTCAGATTAGTTTCCACATAACACCCAGTGCTCATCCCCACAAGTGCCCTCCTCCATGCCCCCCCTCCTCCCCCCCACATCCACCAGTCCTCAGTTTTTGTCAGCATTCAAGAGCCTCTCATGGTTTGCCTCTCTCCCTTTCCCCCACCATTTCCGCCCTTCTTCTCCCCCTTGGTCCTCCGTCAAGTTCCTCCTAATCCTCCTATACGTGCAAACATATGATATTTGTCCTTCTCTGCCTGACTTATTTCGCTCAGCATAACACCCTCAAGGTCCATCCATGTTGCTACACATGGCCAGATTTCATTGTTTCTCATTGCCATGTAGTATTCCATGGTATAGATCAACCACATCTTCTTGATCCATTCATCTGTTGATGGACACTTAGGCTCTTTCCATGTTTTAGCTATTGTGGAGAGTGCTGCTATGAACATTGGGGTACATGTGCTCCTATGCCTCAGCATTTCTGTATCCCTTGGGTAAATTCCTAGCAGTAAAGCAGGAAGTTTTGATGTTTCTGTGCCCCACCTGAATCTCCGTTCCTTTGTCTAAAACCTTGGACACCATGCAGCCTCTCTTTCTGAGTTCCTGAGAGTCTGCAAAAAGCAGAATTTGTCTCAGGGATCTACTAATATCTATCGTCAATTCACTTCTCTCCCATATCTACCCTCCTATGATGTTATAAAGGGTGTTGGTATGAAAAGTCTTACTAAGAAAGCTCTGTAATAAATTGATATGTAAGTAAATAAAATCAAAGCCAGGCAGGCTCAGAAAGGCCTCCGAAGATGCTGACCAAAAAAAAGTATGAAAAATCCCTAAAATGCTCTTGAGAGCGAGGGCAACGGGCTTGTTCCTGTTACACTGAAAAGAGGAGAGTGTCTGTATGTGGTGTGTGGTGAGGGGTAGGGAAGACAATGGTAGGGAAAGGCAGCAGACGTTTACATATTCTGGTCATTTCTAAGCTGTGTCCCAAAGTCAGCTGCTTTTCCTTTCTTTTTTATTCCATCCCTACCTTTCCCTTTCCTAATCTTATTTTTCATTTAGTGTTGTGCTAAATAATTTTTTGTTAGCATCATTTGGAGGCCTTTCTGAGCCTGCTTGGCTGAGATTTTATTTCGGTGTGTCTGTATTTGTTCCAGAGCTTTCTTTGTGAGACTACTCATACTAACACCCCTTATAACATCATCAATCTCTACCGTCTTTCTCTTAATCATCCATCCTAGGTGCCTTCTCCCTCTATTCTCTCTTATCTTCCCTGATTAGGACCCTCTCAAATTCATTTATATTATGACTCTATTTTTACTGGCATTTTTAAGCTAGTTTTTAGTTCATGCAGCTCTATTATTTTCCAGGTCAATTTGATTCATATTTACAATATTGTGAGAAACTGTATCAAATGCTTTCTCCCATTTTGTCATTCAAAAGAATCTTATAGCGTTTCACCTAAAAGACCAAGGACAACTTGAAGATATTTCTCAGTTTTTGCATTCTTTTAACCGAGGCAGTGTTATACTGTGCACTACTGAATTTCCATGTGAATGGCTTGGAGCCTCATCTTATGAAACTCTTTGGTAATACAGACAGACATTCAGCTATCTGGCCACAGGAGACATAATAATAGTTCACTGCTATTTTAGAAAGTAAAGCTCCAAATTCTAAATAACAGAGCTGATTCCATTTCTAATGGAATGACAATATTTTCTCTTATTTCAATAATATACCAAGGGTGCCTGGGTGGCTCAGTTGGTTAAGCCTCCTACTCTTAGCTCAGGTCTTGAACTCAGGGTCATGAGTTTAAGCACCACATTGGGCTCCACTCTGAACATAACGCCTACTTAAAAAAAAAAAGTATTAGCACTATTTGTATATAAATAGAGATGCAGAACTTAGTGCTTGTGTTTTGTTTCACTTTTAATTTTAAAGCAATTACACAAACTATAATAGGTTCCTAGGACAGGGCCTAAAAGAAACAAGTATAGATTTTTTTTTAAATATTTTTATTTATTTCTAGGAGAGAGAGAGAGAGACAGTGTGAGCAGGGGAGGGTCAGAGAGAGAGGGAGACACAGACTCTGAAACAGGCTCCAGGCTCTGAGCTGGCAGTCAGCACAGAGCCCGGCGGGGCTCGAACCCACGAACCGCGAGATCATGACCTAAGCGAAAGTCGGATGCTTAACCGACTAAGCCACCCAGGCGCCCGGTACAGATTTTTTTAAAAAAGGCTCTGATCCAGATTATTTATAACAAATAAGACGTAAATATCGTATTTCCTCAAACCATCAATACCCAGCACCTTGAGACTGAAATGGTCTTCCGTGTTGATTCTCTATTAGATTATGTATTCTGTCTTTGAAGGACAGATTGTTGTTGTTATTGTTGTTTTTCCTACAGACAATGTCAAGGATAAACAAAGCTCCAGTTATGGTTTGGGTTTACCAACTATCAGAAGTAAAGCCACTGTTTAAGAGAGACAAAAAGAGCATGTTGTTTCAAATATCAGCATTTATACTGACTTGTCCTAGACTTTGATACAAAAGACTCACCAGATAGAGTGGGACAGGTAAAGGGAAAGAAAAGACATCACTGACTTTAATACACTGTCATTTACAACCAAGTTTAACAGATAATGAATTTGATAGCCATCTTCCCAATTTTTCCTGATTTGTAACTTGGTGTATTTTCCTAAAACTATTTCATGAAATGTGACCTCCACACAAACATAAAAGTTGGGCTTTATACTTTTATAAAAAGAAAAAGACAGACCAGAAATACACTTGAGAAAGTTTCTCTTTCCTTAGGCCTTTGCTGTGAAACCAAAAGGGCAGAGTGGGAAGCTTCATGAGCAAGATAGAGAATAACATCTGCACTTTGACTTAGGACTTTTGCTACTAACTCAATTAATCCTATTTCAGCGATGGTAGACATTCAGAGGCAATTCCCAGCACTGGCCTGGATAAACAGTAAGTCTAACTGATTACTCCATAATTTTCCAATAATTAATGCCTTTCTTTAAGGTAGATTCAGAGTTGTGATTTCATAATCAATTCTTGAAGAGGGAGATCACAGTATGTCACTGCCACACTGGAAATGCCCACGTCCTACCCTCTGAATCAGTCCCTTGAGAGACAATCAGCATGTCCCACGGCACAGCAGGGACTTCTGTCTGCTACCAGGCCCTGACACAGCTAGAACTCATGATTCCACCTGCACCCTGGAACAAGACTCTGTGACCAACTGGCCTAGATGGCCTCCGGCAACAGACACCATTAAGCTGGGCCTGGTTAAACATAACTGAGAACTAGAAATGTCCTTGTTTTTAGTGACACCAAGGCTGTGCTTTTTCAAGCCTTCTTCCTTCATGCAACCATAGAAAGATGTTCTTGATAAAATCTTGTTTTTAAAAAGGAGAAAATCACATCTCTGCTATAATGACTTAAATATAAATTATATAGACATGTGAACAAAAATGAAGTGAATGTGGAAAAAAAATAAAAGATTAAAAAAGATTAGTGAATTCCAATTCGATTCTTTACATGTTTTAAATCTCCATTGCTGTCATAGCATTGTTTATATAAAACATACACATAGGCCATATGAAAACTCACCTTCAGGTTAGAAAACAATTGTGATTTCACATTTTTTTTCCTACTTGAGACTCTCCATATTTTAATCAGGTTTTTAAAAATATTCCTTAATCACTTGACTATCTTTGACCCAAATAAAAAATTAGTAAATCACCAGCACCTCACTGTAGTTTCTGCTGATTTCTAAGGAACATTAGAAAATAAAAGCATGGGGCACCTGGGTGGCTCAGTCATTTGAGCATCTGGCTTCGGCTCAGGTCATGATCTCACGGTTCATGGGTTCGAGCCTCACATTGGGCTCCATACTGACAGCTCAGAGCTTGGGGCTTATCTTCAGATTCTGTGTCTCCCTATTTCTCTGACCCTCCCCTGCTCACGCTGTCTCTCTCTCTCTCTCAAAAATAAATAAAACATTAAAAAAGAAAGAAAGTAAAAATAAAAGACATATGTTGAAAATACTTGCTTGAGCCCATCTTTTGAAACATTATTTTAAGAGAGGTTAAAATATATTTGTACTATGTTATGTATTTAATAATTAAAATAAGATAAATTTTTATAAAGCTGGAGCAACTGAGACACAGGGAAGTTAAGTAGCTTGCTTAAGGCTGTTTAGCCAGCAGGATTGAAGACCACTGTCTATTGGAGTAATCCAGCTAGAGTCCATGCTCATTACCACTGCAAAGTAGTCATCATCACCACATAATTGTCCAATGCAGAATCAAGAATACATATATTTAGATTTTTATTTTTTCTTGTGGAATTTTACTTATGTTCTTGGAATTAACAATTGTGCCTCTTTTAATCTGCTTAATTTTTCTAATATCCTCAATTCTTTCTAAAGGCTCAATTATTACTATTTATTAAATTTACTTCCTTTCTCCTGAAGAGCTTCACTAATTTACTCTAAAGTAGGAGCAAACAGGCGCGCCTAGGTGGCTCAGTTGGTTGAGCACCCAATTTCGCATCCATTTTCATGACCTCGCAGTTCGTGGGTTTGAGCCCTACTTGGGGGTCTGTGCTGACAGCTCGGAGCCTGGAGCCTGCTTCGGATTCTGTGTCTCCTTCTCTCTCTGCTCTTCCCTCGCTCATTGTCTGCCTCTTTCTCTCTCAAAGATGAATAAACATTAATTTTTTTTTAATTTAAAAAAATAAAGAGCAAACTGACAAATTAAGGGAGATGATGCAGAGGTAACTGAGATAAGTTTTTTAAAGAATTGATGAGACCTATATCTCACAAGATATCTCACTCTATCTTAAGCTTGTATACCATGAGATCCTTATTTGGGAGTAAGGAAGTAAGTCCAAACCAAGACTGATTAACTTGGATATAAATATTAAGTAACTAGAGATTCCAGTGAAGTTAATGAATACAAATGCAGTGACAGTAGTAGTAGAAACGACTAATGGTATCCCCCAAAACTATTCTATCTTTCTTCCTTTCAGAAATAGAACATCCCAGGGGCGCCTGGGTGGCTTAGTCGGTTAAGCGTCCGACTTTCGCTTAGGTCATGATCTCGCGGTTCGTGGGTTCGAGCCGCGCGTCGGGCTCTGTGCTGACTGCCAGCTCAGAGCCTGGAGCCTGTTTCAGTCTGTGACTCCCTCTCTCTCTGACCCTCCCCTGCTCGCGCTGTCTCTCTCTCTCCTAGAAATAAATAAAACATTAAAAAATTTAAAAAAAAAAAAAAAGAAATAGGAACATCCCAATCTTTGGCTGCACACAAGATTGTTCTAGCAACTACATTTCCCTTTTAGCTAGGTACTATAGACTATGTTTATGCCCCCTCAAAATTTGTATGCTAAAACCTCATCCTAATGTGATGGGATTTAGAGTTAGAGCCTTTGGGATGTGCTTAGGTCATGAGAGTGAGAGAGTGGAGCCTCTGTGAACGGCGTTAGTGCCCCCATACCCAGAGAGCTCCCTGGCCCCTTCCACCATCTGAGAACACAGCAAGAAAACAGTTATCTCACCAGACACCAAATCTACCAGCACCCTGATCTTAAACCTTCAAGTCTCCAGAACTCCAAGAAATAAATTTCTGCTGTTTAAAAGCCCCTCAATCAATTATACGTTGTTATAGCAGCCAAAATGGACTAAGGCATGAGGTATGACCATGTGACCAAGATGTAGGTCAATAGAATAAGGGCGGAAGGAATGTGCGTAACTTTTGGATCATGTGCTTTAATAAGAAAGCTGCTAGTCCTTCATTTTCTCCCTTCTTTTCGAGTGCTGGAAAGTATATATAAGTAAGTCAGCTTCAAATATGTGAACAAAGACTGCCCCCCTAGAGGATCAAAGAACTACAAGATAGAAGGAACCTGGGTCCCTTGGTGACCTATAGAAGAGCCATCTGCCACCCTGGACCACCCACTTCTGAACTGTTGCATGAAGAAGAGCCCTTGGATTCATGGTCTGTTTCAACAGCTTCCCTTATAACTATGGTAGATAGAATAAACATGTGTAATCTGTCCGAAGAGGAGTTATAACCAGAGATTAGAATATTAGATTTTGTGACTTCAGACATGATGTAGTTCCGGAGAACAAATGGTTCAGGATGGACTCAAGAGAGTTGGTTGCTGAAGGAAAGTGAATATAAGTAAAATAAAAATTGGAAAGAAAATCTGAATTTAGCAATTTGGGTTAACCAGCTACATGGTTATTGAAATCACTTGGATGAGAAGGTATGAAGATAGCAAAACAAAATGACATGCCATAGGTCAGAGTTCTCTGTGGATGTAGGAAAACTTTAAATGTAATAAATAATGGGGACTTGGAGGGAGGGAAATTATCTCAGTTGGTTGGTATGAGCCTCAATGTCCCAGGGATAATTTTCCCAACAGTAGAGACATAACATCACAGAGGTAGTAATACAGGCTACTGGTGATTCTAGTCCAGATGCTAAGGTCAACTGACTTGG
This sequence comes from Proteles cristata cristata, assembly GCA_017311185.1. Taxonomy (NCBI): domain Eukaryota; kingdom Metazoa; phylum Chordata; class Mammalia; order Carnivora; family Hyaenidae; genus Proteles; species Proteles cristata. The sequence continues at coordinate 122,619 of JAESUZ010003900.1, read as the reverse complement.
CAAACTGTGTAGCATCTTTAGGTCAAAGGACCCTCACCTACAAAGGAGACAATGGGTTTAGATTACATCTCGTTTCCTCGCAGCAGTAACATTTCATGATTTTAACTTAGAGTTGAATCCAAATTCCCTAATTCCAATAAAAGGCCAATCTTCTTCTTGCTTTAAAACCATGTCACTACACCTTTAACGGAACATAAACCCATGGTCAGTGCCTCTTGGAGAGAGTGATGAAATGGTACATAAACAAGTCACTTCCCTTCCCTCTGCGGCAGAGATGGTCAACTTCAAATTTGTTCCCTCTGTATCTGTGAGCTGTGGTTCACAGCTGTGTGAGCTGATTCTCAATTACCATGATTTGCAGGAAAATCTAAGTCCAGAATGAGATGAGGCCTATGGGAGGATCCAGGTTCAGGCCTGTCAGGCAGTGTCTTGGGTGACCTCCCCCTGACTTATGTAGTTTTTATTACCCAGCTGCTGCTGGAGTGCTGCTTCTACAATACCATTTCCTTTTCCTTCAGCCATTTGGATGTTTCCTCTGATTTGTTTTTCCTTCCAATTTCTATAATTTCCACTTTTGAATAGATTATTCCAAATCATATATGTGTGCACACTACACGTGCACAAACATACACATATATGCAACACAGCATTCCTGATTTTCCAGGCTTTCAAATAATCGAATCACAATGTTGATAATTGAGTGCTATGAGCAAGATGATGTTCTAGTACTCTGTTAATGAGTCCCAATACTTTTATTTTGGCCTCTTCTACCTTTGGCAATGGTACTGTACATCTTTCTAAACCCTGGAGTCTCTTACACTTCCCTTCTTTGCTTCACTTCCCTTTGGTTTGACCCAGCTGACTTGGATGTAGGATTCTTTTTGCACACCCAGCCCACCATCTGTCTATTTGTGTTCCTTTTCCAACAAGAAAACAGCACCATAGGACAGAGATGGAATCGATCATTAAGGCAAAGGCATAGATTCTATTGGATTGAGTTTGTCTTTAATAACTACAGAATAGGACCACTTCAGACCCATTTTCCTTTCCACCTTTGACTCTTGATAAAGAGACAATGTGGGGGGTGAAGGTAACTATTTCTTAGGGGTTTTTCTCACGCCAGAAACTTTCCCTATTCATTCATTTGTTCCTGTCAGCACACAAAGCTCTTTGAGGTGAACTTAATTCTTTAATTTGGAGAGAAAAAAAAAAGATTAATGGGGAAAGAAACATTGATTAGTGATTGTTTACATGTTCTATAGGTACTGCTATCTTCCTTGTTTTAAGTGTTGATTTTCTATTAAAGAGGGAGATGTTAGTTGTAAGCCTAATGCTGACAAAGCTTAACATTCTTTAACCCACCAGATTAAGCCACATGTGTGGCTGTGTTTTCTTAGCATCTGTAGAGATCATTATAGAACTTGTTACAATGGTAATCATTTATGTTTACTCTATTTTTTTTGAATGTTTATTTGTTTTTGAGACAGAGAGAGACATAGCATGAGCAGGGGAAGGCCAGAGAGCGAGGGGACACAGAATCTGAAGCAGGCTCAAGGCTCTGAGCTGTCAGCACAGAGCCCAATGTGGGGCTCGAACTCCTGAACCATGAGATCATGACCTAAGCTGAAGTCAGATGCTTAACCAACTGAGCCACCCAGGCACCCCTGTGCTTACTCGTTAAAAGTGAGAACTGTTGGGGTGCCTGGGTGGCTTAGTCGGTTGAGCGTCCGACTTTCACTGAGGTCATGATCTCGCGGTTCGTGGGTTCGAGCCCCGCGTCGGGCTCTGTGCTGACTGCCAGCTCAGAGCCTGGAGCCTGTTTCAGTCTGTGACTCCCTCTCTCTCTGACCCTCCCCTGCTCACGCTGTCTCTCTCTCTCTCTCTCTCTCTCTCCTAGAAATAAATAAAACATTAAAAAATTAAAAAAAAAAAAAGTGAGAACTGTTACCCTGCTATCTCCACCAATGCTGAGAACACATTTTTATTTCCAGAGTTGGTTTTTTTTTTAAGTGTTCAAGCCTGTGAGGCACTTGGTTTCTGAAAGGCCCTGCTTAAGTGTTCAGCCCTGAAAATAACAATAGCCAATCGTATTTATTAGGGAAGGTTTGAACAAGAATCACACTTTACTCGTTCCTCTGCTTTAGGAATCTCAACTGCTATGGTGATTTTCAGAGCACCAGGAAAGAACCTAGAACACAGAATATGCACATTCAGAATGTATCATCTTATTTGTTTGTTTGTTTGTTTAAGCTCGGCAGACACTCCAGGGTTATCTCCGTTAACATCAATTATCTCTACCTTCTGAATGTGTGGAAGTGCAATTAGGAAATTTATGCTTAACATCTTGCCATGTAAAGCAGGCTTTACTATAAAATATAATATTAAAGTGTCAGTGTGCATAAGCAGTCATATATCTCTCTCATGTCCCATTCTGTGTTAGCAATCACTATGTATTTATGGCTACTTTTACCCCTCTGAAATACTGTGTTGCTGGCAGGTCAGACATGCTAAATGAACGGGTTTGATTCAAGTAGGATTCATTTTAAGCTCTATCATATTTTTTTCTAGACTATGGCATAAATGCCAGTGTTTCTTATTACATATGTTCATCTTCATTGAAATCACCCATGTAGATGCTAAAGACTACAATCTCTGCGTGTTACAAATCAACTCAGGATGAAGTAGTGCATCAGTCTCATAGGACTTTCCTGCTAAGTATTCAAACCATCAATGGATGTTTGTATAATGTACCCAAGCGGACCCTTTAGCTGACATCATTCAAAGGACAGATCTCCAGAAGAAGGTGGAGGACTCTCCTGGCATAATTGTTTCTGCGATAACATTGTTTTCATTCCTAGGCTCATATGTCACTATAATTGTTCTAGATAAAAATGCTTATCACCGTAGGCTTGCTTGTTAGCAGCTTTGGGAAACTGTAGAAAGTATGAGTCTGTAAACATGGATACCTCATTCCAACAAATTCAAATTTTATTCATCTTACCATTAGTACTTAGTATTTACTTTACCTGAAAGGTTATTCAAAATTAAGTTTCTATTAACATTGTTGCATTTATTTCTGATATCTAAACAGACATAGACTGTCCCTCCTCTGCCATTCCTAGTCTCTGGGCCTACCTCTGTTCGAGAACTGCCTCTCAGAGGAACTCTAAATGTCTGCCCCTCTCAGGACCTTCCACAACATGGTCCCTCCATGCTCTTACCAACCCTAGGCCAGCCTCTCCACATTACATATCTTCTATTTGGGCAGGTTTGTAGTCATTTCTCTTCTCCCACATACATTTGCCTATCCTTATCTTTTGCGCTTTACCTACCATCCAGATCTCAATAGCTCTACTTATTACTAATCCTTCAAGTTAAATTCTCATCTATGGAAGACATCCTCAGTCTGCTCTTCCATACCCACTCTCCACCTTGACCTCTGCCCAGATGGCTGATGGGGTATATTAATAATATAGACCATTAGCTGTCCCTAGACAACTAGCTGTCCATTAAGTTTGGCAAAAGGGGAGCACAGGCAGAGATGGGAGGAGAAGAGGAGAGTGAGGCTGTGGTATTAATTCCACCAATACCTTTGTATAAGGTAATCTTGATCTGGCTGCATTCCTGAACCAAAGGCAGCCCTCTGCACAGGACTCCTTCCTTCCCGGTTCTAGGAATTACTCCATTCTTCAGCCCCTTCAGATGTTGATGGCCTGGTTATTAGCCCCATGGGAATGTATTATCCTTTGTGGCTTCCACATACCCTGAATAAATTTTGTACATGGTCCCTTTGTTAAACCTGAAATTTAATTCTGAAATTATCTACTTCCTGCTAGGATTATGACTGATACACATTATCTTCCTAGAAGCCTTAGCCAATAACTCCCATTCACATTCAGATGATAGAATATATCTTTACTACTTTGTAGTGGCTTTAAAAAATATCCACAAATTCTTTGATACTCTTCTCTTCAGAGGGAACCTAATTCCCCTTTCCTGTGGGCTGTAGAAAGTACCAGAAGTGTTGTCAAGTAGATTCTCTCTATACAAGCCACAAAAGGCATGTGACTTCCTCTAGTCTTCTCAATTGGGTCACTTTTTCTAAGGAAGCCAGTTGCCAATTGCCACTCAAGCAGCCCTTGGTAAGGGCCATTTGAAAAGGAACAGAGGTCTCCTGCCAACAGCCCTGCAAGGGACCAAAGCAGGTCTTCCACCCATAGTGAAGCCTCCAGAAGACTGCAGCTATGGTGGGCATCTTGACTCAGTCTGATGAGAGACCCCTGCACCAGAACTACCTGTCTAAGCTGCTTTGCAATTTCTGATCCATAGAAACTATGAGATATTAAATATTTGTTAAGCTGCTATGTTTTGAGATGTAATTTGTTATGTAGTAACAGATAACAAATACAAATAGATAACTATTATAGCAAAACACACATAGACAGAGACATACTCTACTTAAAGAGTTTTAGGCCACAAGGATGGAATGCAAATATAATATCGGATCACCCTGGAACTCTTTGTTTTCAGTTATCTCCTTTTGCTTTCCTTAATGACTAATCTTTGGATCATCTCAACAACAAGGCATCTGAATTCTTCCACAACTGGCTCTTGGTATACCTTCATGAATTTCCTGCCTGTGACACAGGCTGACCCCCACCATTTGGCCTCTCTGGCCATGAACTTAACTGAAGTCCCACTTACTACCTCTCTAGCCCTGATCATGACAGATTTTATCATCAGTCTTGTGTCACATACAGATAGCACTTTCTCAATATTCTCTTCGTTTTCCTATGACATTTACATTATTACATTATGTAAGGCCTAAAACAACAGTATATGTTTTGTTTCCTTCGAGGGTTATTGCAAGGGAAAAACCATGTTCTCATTCTTCTATAGTCTGTATTCTATTCTTTTCAATTCTTTAGAATATATGGTAGAAAATAGTAGCCTATAAGTGTGAATAGCTCATGCCATTTATTTCTGTTTAATAGATGCTCTTTTTTGTCCTTGCTTCATTCTTCCTTTGGCTGCTACAACCACCCCAGAATCCCCATATATATCTCACTGGAGTTAGAAGATTTTTATTTTTCCCTGTGCTTCTCTGTCATCCGCAGCCTGCAAATTATTATATATTCTGTAGAGATGTTAAAACTTTGGGGTTTTTTTTTTCCTTGTTTGTTTTAGTTTATAGCAATTTGCTGATCAAATGCATCACCTTCATCCATAAGCCCTAAAGTAATTATATAGAAAACATTGCTGCTGTTTGCTAGATTCAGCTTGGACATAAATGAAGATGACTCAATCTGAGTGTTACTGGGTTGGCTCTTAGATAAATAGGAACATATGTGGCATGTCCAAAGTAAATGGATGACTTACTCTCCCAGATAACTTGATTTGGCAAAAAGAAAACGAGGTTTCCTGGCTCTTTTTCCTTTTGCCCAATAAAAACAAGCCTTTGAGACAGCTTTTCTCCCATTGACACTCCATTAACTGCCAATATTGCTGGAGCTACACAGTTATAAATATGTAAAGCATGATATATGCAGGCCTATTTTGCATAGTGTGCCTGTGTTCCCAGCTGCCTGCTATTTTTGTTCAAGTCAAACATGTTTTGATGTGCTTATTTTGTTGTTTTTGTTTGAATTCTGTGATACTGAGTGATTAAAAACAGTTTATAAAAATCATCAGATATCCAAATGTTGCTGAAACACATCCAAAATCTAACCTTCTGTGTTTGGATATAAATCTAGATGTTAATATGGCAATAACACAGGAATCTGTGTTTCATGAAATCCTCCACATGCAGGAGTTAAACTATATCTAAATCATAGAGACAATGTACAGACAAACTCAACATTAGAGTATGTATAATTGAGTTATATAATGCCACAGCATTACATAGAAATTCTGAGACATTTCAGTTCACCCTTTTGCTTCACTTATGAGGAGGTTGAAGCAAAGGTATAGTAGTATTTGTTTATGGCCACATACAACCAGATTTCTAGTGATTCTTGATTCAGTGTTGTTTTTCTATAACAACAATCAGAAAAATCGGTAGTTTTGTCATCCAGAAGTCAGGGTGGTCTTCACCCAAGAGTAACTTATTTTCCATGTTCTGGGATTTCCTGTTCTATGTAGACATGTCTGCCTTGCTCTTTGTATGCCTAGGAATAAGTAAGTCCTTAGAGGCAGAATCTCACTAAATCAAAGGTATCTAGCATTAAAGTAGTCACAAGGATGATAATTTATAATTTAACAATGACAAATAAAAAATTCTGTGGAACACAAGAATTCAGGTTAGCATTATCATCACAGCCACACTACATAGAAACTTAGATATACATCACCTTATTCATTAGCGATGAGGTGTTATCACTGGTATCAAGAATTTATTCTTATAGGGGCGCCTGGGTGGCTTAGTCGGTAAAGCGTCCGACTTTCGCTTAGGTCATGATCTCGCGGTTCGTGGGTTCGAGCCCCACGTCGGGCTCTGTGCTGACTGCCAGCTCAGAGCCTGGAGCCTGTTTCAGAGTCTCTGTCTCCCTCTGTCTCTGACCCTCCCCTGCTCACGCTGTCTCTCTCTCATAGAAATAAATAAAACATAATTAAAAAAAAAAAGAATTTATTCTTATAGAATCACAGAATTTCCCTTTACATTCATAAGATAAAAACTCAAAAGCTAGAAGGGAATGGCAGTTAAGTTGATTAAATAGCAGAGGATAGTACCTCAAGGAATGGTGGAAATTCTGGTAAAATCGAATATGAATGCCTTCTTTAAAGGGACCAGCTGCTATTCATCTCTAGCTAGTTGCTACCTCCTGGAAATTTGGATATAATCTTACAAAAACTTTCTATTTTGAGAGACAGAGAAAAATCAGTTACAAACTACTTTCCCAATTGTTATGTTTGCAACTATTTAAGAATATATATCTTGGAGCACCTGGGTGGTTCAGTGGTTGAGCATCCAACTTCAGCTCCGGTCATAATCTCACAGTTCATGGGTTTGAGCCCTGAGTCTGAGTCCTGAGCAGGCTCTGTGCTGACAGCTCGGATCCTGGACCCTGCTATGAATTCTGTGTCTCCCTCTTTCTCTGTTCCTCCCTCACTCACACTCTGTCTCTCTCTCCAAAATCTCTCTCTAAAAATTTTATTTTTAAAAGTCAAAATCAAACTACTTTTTTTAAAAGAATATTTATTTAAATCACATAAGAAAAAAATTTGTTGGTCTGAACTCGGCCTCTGAGTCCTCTATTTATAACCATTCTTATGCAGACTTACATCAAAAATCAAATCATAACCAGATGCTCATTTACCTATAATAAGTCAGAACAAGGGACATTATGATTACTTAATGTCGCCAGCCTAATAAAGTCCCATGTGACTTTCCATTAAGGATAATGTTGCCAATGAGATCGGAAACACTATGAATTTACTCACTCCATTCCTTGCATCTATGTCCAAACCAAGGATGGGCCTGTCGTCAGCCCATGTTGGAAATTTCTGTTCCAATAGTTGGAAATCCTTTTCTCTTGAATTGTCCATATGACTCTATCTGACTTTACTTCAACAAGTCTCCATTTTTCTGTGCCTCCAAAATGACTAACTCCCTTTTGATTAAAAACAAAGAAGAACCTGCTCTATAGACACTTTAATACATTTTTCCTTGTTAATTCATGGTTGGTCGGTGTAGAAACAGTCCTCTTTCCTTCAGATGAATTTGGATTTGCCTATTCAGATCCTTCCTGTGTTATTCTTATTCTTTCACTTTGAATGTGCAATGTTATCTTCCTCTGTTCAAAGTCTTGGGAGACTACCTCAACGCAGCCTCTAATCCTGCCTATATTAAGACTGGTTAATCGCATAGTGTCCTCAAGATCATGAAGTGATGTGCATTTTCATATACTCAAAAAAATTAATTGGTTAAAAGTTAATTTCTCCCTAAAATATCAAAGCATTTGCTGAACTAGGTGGCATTTACCGTATCCTGTGTCCTCCCATCTAGGTCCTGATGTATACTAAAAAACTACTGTTGTTTGCACAGAAGTAGTGAAGAAGATCTTTGTACTCTTCTTAATAATCAGGGTACACCAAGACTTGTTATAAAGCACTTAAATTGCTGCCTCACTGTTTCCTCATATTTGACACACACGAAGTGTATACAAAGAGAAAACCAATCATTGGATTTTCACAAAGAACAAATCATGTTCCACATAGGCTCTTGAGCCAATGGAGTCATGAACATGGCCTTACTATTAGCCAATTCTTGAGGAGCAATGGCAATGTTAACTCAACATTCTCCTTGCTTAGCATTCCTAGGTAACCAAGGAGACTATTATTGGGGCCGCTTGCTGAACAGCAGCTCTAAGTTTCCCATAGATGACTCCAGAGGAGACAGTAGTCAGGTAGTTGGTAACTTCATTGCTCTTTCATAAAGCTCCAAAAATATTTTACACATGTTTGGCTTGTACCAGCAGTGATCACTTCTTCCCATTAAAGACTATAGCCTTCCTCATTTTGTACTTACCCTCATACACTATACTTAAAGGCAGTATAAAACTGTGGTAAAGAGTATGGATTCTAGAATAAGACTGACTTCACAGCAGGCTCTGCTATTTCGGTTTGTGCCTCAGTTTCCTTATTTGTAAAAATGGGGCTGACATGGCATCATGTCAGCTCAGAGCCCAGTGCAGGGCTTGAACCCACGAACTGTGAGATCAGACCTGAGCCAAAACCAAGAGTCAGCCACTTAACCGCCTGAGCCACCCAGGTGCCCTGATTATTTTTATTATCACTTACACCATCATCTCTGTGGCTGTGTCTTTATGGTGTTTTCCCCTGTTGATTCTGTCTTATCTCCATAGTTTCATGTTTGTCAGCCCAAGGTGCTAATTTCTGGTTTGGAAAATACATTCATGATTTTTATAAAATAAATTATTTCTGAAACAGTACTGTTGTTCAAATTCCCTAACCTTAAATGCTAACTGCAGAGACTCCCAGAGAAAATCTCCTGACCTCTCTTCATCCCTGATACTCTGCTCCTCTGTTGTGTCTTGGCCCATAAAGAGCCAATTTCTTTACACAATTTAGCCCCAAATCAAGTCTAAAATGTCAAACAGTGAGTGTGTTTTCTAAAAAGTCACAAAAGGATATTCAGCAAACTAATCCAAGTTCCTTTGCTTCTCGTCCATGCATATGTCCCAAATTAATGAGGCTTTTTAAACTCCACTGTCCATTTTCGTTTTGGCTCTTCTCAGGATAACTAGACTTCTGGTCATTAAAAGTAATTTTCAGAAATACTCTATTGTAGCAGAGATCATTGTTACTTTAACATAATAAGCTAGTCTTTCAAATAAGTCACATGGGATTCATTACTTTTCACATGTTGCTTTCGTTATTCAAAATACTGAAAGAAGATAAAAGCCTTGCCACAGAGGTAACATTTTCAGCTCTCCACTGCTGTGTAATAAACTACTTCAAACTTTAGCAGGCATGTTAGTATCTCTAATGTTTTTGTAGATTGACTGGAATCAGCTGCATGGTTCTTCTACTCTATAGGATAGTGGCTAAATCACAGTTGTCTGGGGAGTCAGCTGCACTGAAACATCTAAGATGGCTCACTCTCAGGCTGGCACTTAGTACTGGCTGTCCACTGGGGAGCTTATCTTAGGCTGTAACCAAAGGTGCTTATGTTTCATGCTGCTTATAACATTACAGGTGTATTTACAGAAGGCACAAGAGTGAGTTTCCAAGAGGAAAGGAATGAAAGCTGTTAGTCCTTTTAAGGCCTGAACTCATAACTCCAGAACATTTTATTGGTCAAAACAGTTACAAGAGCAGCTCAGATTCAAAGACAGAGGATATAATTATATATCTTCCTGTAAAGAGTGGGACACAGCTCAGGGAATGGAGAAATTTCGGAACTTCTAAAAACCCTAAATTCACCTTGGGCATGCTATTCTTCCTATCTGGAACACCCTTTCTCCTGGTTAATTTCTATTCATTTTATAGGTAGACTCCTTCAGCCCAGGCTAGATTCCATACCTCTTTGTGCTACCATGTATTATCACTTCTAATATTTTCTATTTTCTTATGTCTCTCCTTCAGTATACTGTGAGGCTAATTACTCCCTAAGGCCTACTACCATGCTACCAAGATAGATAGATAAATAGATAGATGATAGATAGGTAGATAGGTAGATACATACATGTATGCATACATACATACATACATACATACATACATAATGGAAAGCAGGAAGGAAAGATGAAGGAAGGATGATCATATGCTTAGTTTCTTTCTACTATCTCCAATACACACATACACACACATTTACACCTTGGCCCCCTACCAAGAGATTCTAAATCAGTAGATGTATAATTTTATAGATTCTAATCCTGAAATATAGTCAGGGTTGATATTTATTGCTTTATGTTTGATAAGCAAAAATTTAGCTTGTACTAGCACAACAATGTTGTGCTGATCCAAATTGCTGGGCATGAAATCAAAGAGTAAGAATATTATTTGTTTCTCCTGATCTAGATATAGGACCAAGAGAAAGAATTGATATTTTTTGAGCATTTATTATATATCAAGCAAGCACTGTTGCAAATGTCCTAAATATATTTTATTCTCACTGTAACAATAAAAGTCCTATCTTACCATCTTTTGTCATTTTTACTGACAAGGAAATTGAGGAATGGTACAGACAGAATAAGTAATTCAGGTCAGGCAGCAGATAGAGCTTGGTGCATACAAGTAATCATAGCTCCATAGGAAGTGTTGCCTCTATCGCCTTCTTTGTATACTACTAAGCACAAAACTATGCACAAATTGATGTTCAATAAATATTTAGCAGCAGCAGGACAAGGTTTGCCTTGTCTCCTCCTATAATCAGCAAACATAAGTGTGTATAAAAGTGGGTACACTACAGAAATCATTATGGCTAGTGGATATTGTCACTACCACTGAAGTTAGGAAGGTGACAAAAGACTGACATGAAATAACATAGCAGAAAAAGTAATGATTGAGTTAAGTGTTTTCTAAGCAACAGGTGAGAGACTTTCAAAGAGCACCCTGTGGGTATTCTTTCCTGTCCACCAAAATCCAGTAGCAGGGTTGACGTCGTGCTATATAACTAGTATGGTTGCACAGGGCCATGTTTTAATAACTTTTGAACAAAGAAATTTTATTCCTTTTATATTTAGCCCCTCAAATTACAGAGCTGGTCCTGCCTTGGGGGTTCTGTAAAGCCCCTCACCGCACAGCAATATGAAAGGAGACATTTTGCAGTAGGTGGCTACAAGCAATATGTTTGCAAATATGGGGGGAAACTGCCTAACTATCTGTAATAATGAGTGAAAGAGAATTGTTAGACTCCTAGAAATACAGACAAGTTCTTAGAAGTTCTTGCAATCAGTATATCAGTCTTAAATCAAGGAATGACAAAACTGATGTGAAGCAGATTAGATCAGCAGGTAGTGGCCCAGCATGGAATGCAGAAGTGGATCAATGGACAACAGCAAACAAGGACAGTGAGAGAACAAAGATGGATAAAAATTAAAACCACAATATCTTTAGCAGTGGTGGCAGAACGTTTTCTCAAAACCTCTGAAAAAAATAAATCAGTAATAAATATTGGGGGGGCACATATGTTTTTCTGGTTATTATTTTTAATTGTGTTTATGCTTAAGCAAAATGCTTAGTAATCTGTATATAATTTTCTTATGTGAGTTCAGTCATTCTCAATTAATCATTTCTGATGTCTTTGTAAACTGTTGAGTTAAAAGAACCCTTTCCAGAATTGTTAATCAAAGGAAAGTAACTAGATATTCGTACTTTTCTTTTCGCTCGTGTCATTCTTTTCGCTCAGGAAGAATAGATGAGGCAAGAACACAATAGTTAATGAACCCATGAAGTCTTGTCCTGTTTAAGTGAGTTAGCTGTTTAGGATAGTCACTGGGAAGGAACAGGTGCTCATAATAATGTCTAATATTTGACTGCTTTTTATGCATTACATGTTTAGTCCCTTTAAAATCTCTGTAAGGCATGGGGCACCTGGGTGGCTCATTGGTTAAGTGTCTGACTCTTGATTTTGGCTCACGACATAATCTTGTAGTTCATAAGATCAAGCTCCACCTCAGGCTGAGCATGGAGCCTGATTAAGACTCTTTCCTGCTGTCCCTCTCCCCTACATGCTCTTGTTCTCCCTCAAAATAAATAAATAAACTTAAAAAATCTCTAGGAGGCAGGGGCGCCTGGGTGGCTTAGTCGGTTAAGCGTCCGACTTTCGCTTAGGTCATGATCTCGCGGTTCGTGGGTTCGGGCCCCGCGTCGGGCTCTGTGCTGACTGCCAGCTCAGAGCCTGGAGCCTGTTTCAGTCTGTGACTCCCTCTGACCCTCCCCTGCTCGCGCTGTCTCTCTCTCTCCTAGAAATAAATAAAACATTTAAAAAAAAAATCTCTAGGAGGCAGATATTATTTTGATCCCCATTACTGATGGAGAAATTAATGTTAAGTATAGACAGTTAAGTTATATCTTCAAATCATATTCTAATCAAGGAACAAACAGATGGACACATTAAAGAAAATATAACATATCATCAGAGAGATATATATCCAGACTTACATCCATGAGTATGAATGCAGCTCAATGTTCTGATACATTGCTTCATGTTTTATTTGCTCTTTCATGGGTGGATGTGCCTTGCTACTAGAATTCATCCTTCTGATCCTCTCGAATATCTATGAACTATTTATTCATTTAAAAGATTATCCTTTCCGGGGCGCCTGGGTGGCTCAGTCGGTTAAACGTCAGGCTTTGGCTCAGGTCATGATCTCACGGTTCGTGGATTCGAGCCCCACGTCGGGCTCTGTGCTGACAGCCAGCTCACAGCCTGGAGCCTGTTTCAGATTCTGTGTCTCCCTCTCTCTCTGACCCTCCCCTGCTCATGCTGTCTCTCTCTCAAAAATAAATAAAACATTAAAAAAAAAAAAGATTATCCTTTCCCCAGATGCCAAAAATAAAATTTGAACCTCATACTATATGTAAAAATTATCTCAAAATGGGTCATAACCTAAGTGTAAATTCTAAGAATATAAAAATTCTAGGAAAGGGGTGCCTGGCTGGCTGGCTTAGTTGGAAGAGCATGTGACTCTTGATCCTGGGGTCATGAGTTTGAGGCCCACATTGAGCAGATATTACTTAAGTAAGTAAACTTTTAAAAAATTCTAGGCAAAAATGTGGTAGTGTACTTGGGTTAAACAAAGATTTCTTAAATAGGACACAAATAGCACAAACTCTGTAAGAAAACACTTGACATATTAAGCTTTCTCAAGATTTAAATTTTTATTATTCAGAGAATATTGATAAGAAAATGAAAGGACAAGCCACAAACCAGGAGATAATATAAACATGTATCTTATAAAATATTTGTATCTAGAACATATAAAGAGTTCTTAGACCCAACAATAAGATTTAAAATTGTCAAAAAATGATAGGTAAAATATCTGAACCAACATTAAAGAAAAGATTTAGGAGCACCTGGGTGGCTCAGTCAGTTAAGTGGCCGACTTCAGTTCAGGTCATGATCTCACAGTTCGTGAGGTCAAGCCCTGCAGAGCCTGAAGCCTGCTTTGGATTCTGTGCTCCCTCTCTCTCTAACCCTCCCCCACTCATACTCTGTCTCTCTCTCTCAAAATAAAATAAAATAAAATAAACATTAAAATTTTTTTTTAAAAAAAGAAAAGATTTTGATGGCTAGTAAGCACAAGAAGGATGTTCTCACATTATTAGTAACTGGAAGAGTAAAACTAAAACTGAAATGAAATACCACAGACTTTCCCCAGAGTAGTTATATTTAAAAACTAATAATTATCAAGTTTTGGTGAGGATGAGAAGCAACTGGAACTCTTATACAGTGCTAGTGGGAAAGCAAAATAGACACTATTGCTTTTAGTCGCTTTGGAAAATAGTTTGTTTTAGTGTTTTTGTTATATTAAATATTCGTTTGCTATATGACCCAGCAATTCCACTTCTAGAAATTTACTCAAGAGAAATGAAAGCATATGTTCACACAAAGACTACTTTATAACAGATTGATTCATAAATACAAAAAACAGGCAAGAACTCAACTGTCTATCAGCTTGTGAATGGATAAATTAATAGTGGTATATCCATACAAAGGAGTACTGCTCAGCAATAAAAAGAAACTCCTGATACATGCAAGAGCGTAGATGAATCTTGAAAGCAAGATGCTACATGAAAGAAGCCAGAAACAAAAGAGTTCATATTCTGTAGTCCATTCTTTTTTCTTTTAAAGAATTTTTTAGTGTTTATTTACTTTTTGAGAGAGAGAGAGCATGAGCAGAGGAGAGGCAGAGAGGGCCAGGGACATAGAATCTGAAGCAGCCTCCAGGCCCTGAGCTGTCAGCACAGAGCCCATTGCAGGACTCGAACACATCAACTGTGAGATCATAATCTGTTCTAAAGTCAGACACTCAATTGACTGAACCACACAGGCACCCCCGTAGTCCCATTCTTATGAAATTCTTAAAAAGGCAGACTATAGATATAGAAAGTAGGCGGGTGATGGTTAGAGGTTAAAGTAGAAGATTGATTGAAGAGTCATGAAGAACTCTTTGGGACTATGGAAATATTCTACATAATGATTGTGGTGACTACACAACTGTAGACAGACGTTAAAAATAATTGAAGTGTACACTTCAATGAAGTATAATTTATGCAAATTTTACCTCAATAAACTAGGCCCCGAAAAACCTCTTTAGTTAATCACAACGCAGCAAATTTGTTGAAAAGCTGTATCATACAGAGTTCTAAGTTTACATAAGACTATTTTTGCATCTTCCTCATTCATCTGTAACTTTTGCCAGGGTATTTGCTTGCCCATTTATTGCTTCCAGTACCCTTTTATCGTCACATGAATTATAAACAAGTATTTTTTGATGAAGCACTTTTTCTTGAAACACATTTCATTGAATCACAAATACTAGATTCTATGAAGGTGAAATATTGTTTGTGCACTGCCAACGTTTAATCAGCATATGGGTGGGGGTGCTTTTTTGATTTATAGGATGTTGAAATCATTTCATCCTTTCAGGACACCCACTGGTGGTGATTGTTTATCAAAGTGGTTGCTGCCCAGATGAATTTAACAAAATCTTAAATGCTTACAATTCATCTTGATTCATTATGTTTGTGTGTAAAAACTTGCCTGCTAAATTTATTTCATCCAAAAATTCACATTTCAGATTAGGAGAGTTCTGAAAGCCCAAATGCTTGTTTCCTACTTCTTCTAACTTATCCATGTCCACATTTATGTAGATGCCAACAGGAGTCTGGGCCCCCCCAGTATCTTAAAAACGGACTTTCAGAGAACTGATTGATCTCTAAAACTAAATGAAATACTTTCTCATTCTCTTTTCAAATAAAGCTCTTTGAAGTGATGTGGATAAGAGAGAACATATTTCAAACTTCAGCACAGAAAAGAACAAATGTAAGAAAATAATAAGGATTATGTGGTGCTTTCTGCTTTAGGATGTCTTTTTTATACATTATCTCAGAACAAACCAAACACCCAGAAGATCAGCATGACTCGAGATTAACTCCCCAAACATATTTTCCCCTTGAATAGAGAACATTTCTAAGAAGTTTTCTAATACCGATCAACTCTGAGATGGCTCAGCACAATGCACACCTCACTGCATAGATGATATTGTCATTCATTCAAAACCTTCACATATCACTTCCATACATGGAATGTAAAGAGAATGACCAGACCTCTCTGGGTGTTAGTGAAAACACACTATAAAGGGGCTTTTTAAAAATCAATTAGACTCTCAGTGTGGTTTTGATTTGTATTTCCCTGATGAGGAGCGATGCTGAGCATCGTTTCATGTGTCTGTTGACCATCTGGATGTCCTCTTTGGAGAAGTGTCTGTTCATATCTTCTGCCCATTTCTTCACTGGGTTGTTTGTTTTTCGGGCATGGAGTTTGGTGAGTTCCTTATAGATTCTTGATATTAACCCTTTATCTGATATGTCATTTGCAACTATCTTTTCCCATTCCGTAGGTGGCTAAAATGAGCAAATCAGAGAACTCTAGATGCTGGCAAGGATGTGAAGAAACGGGCACCCTCCCACACTGTTGGTGGGAATGTAAACTGGTACAGCCCCTCTGGAAAACAGTGTGGAGGTTCCTAAGGAAATTAACAATAGAATTCCCCTATGACCCAGCAATAGCACTGCTAGGAATTTACCCAAGGAATACAGAAATGCTGAGGCATAGGAGCACATGTACCCCAATGTTCATAGCAGCACTCTCCACAATAGATAAAACATGGAAAGAGCCTAAGTGTCCATCAACAGATGAATGGATCAAGAAGATGTGGTTTATCTATACCATGGAATACTACATGGCAATGAGAAACAATGAAATCTGGCCATGTGTAGCAACATGGATGGACCTTGAGGGTGTTATGCTGAGCGAAATAAGTCAGGCAGAGAAAGACAAATATCATATGTGTGCACGTATAGGAGGATTAGGAGGAGCTTAACAGAGGACCAAGGGGGAGAAGAAGGGCGGAAATGGTGGGGGAAAGGGGGAGAGGCAAACCATGAGAGACTCTTGAATGCTGACAAAAACTGAGGACTGGTGGATGTGGGGGGGAGGAGGGATGGGCATGGAGGAGGACACAAGTGGGGATGAGCACTGGGTGTTATGTGGAAACTAATTTGACAATAAACTATAAGTAAAAAAAAATAATAAAGAAATAAATAAATTGAAAAAGGAATAACATTTGTTCAATAAAAGAAAATAAAAAATAAAATAAAAATCAATTAGACTCTTGTCATTTTCTAACATAACCAAGTTCCTACTGTTTCAGAGCAGCTAATACCTCAAAGTGAAACATTTTTGGCACAGCCAAATCTAAAGTACACTTTGAGGCTCCACTCCCTGGATTTCTTCCAAGGGGAAAGTCAATTTGTCTGACTAAAAATGATGAGAAGCCACTAGCACATAGACACATATTTTAAGAAAGTCAGCTCTAGAATGAATAATGAAGTAGGAGAAGTTGCCATTGAGGAAGCATAAAATGAGATATTGGGGTGCTTTTCAAGAACTTGGAAATAAGATGAGTTTCAAAGAATTAAATTAATAACACTTCACATTTTCATAACATAGCGGTAAACCAAAGATCATTATATAATGAAGAGTCCATGAAGAACTCTAACCAAGGTAGTCATCTGTTTTATCCTTTTTTCCTACTATTAAAAAATTCAGGAATCATACAGAAATATGCACAATTTAAAAAGAAAACAATAGATAAATAACTGTTGATACTTCTACGTATTAGGATGGAGATCGAGCACACAAATCTACCTTTGGTTTCTCTCCACACTCCACTTAAATAATAGAGACTTTAAGGCATAAGAGGAATGGAAATAATAGCACCAAAAATTTGGAAGAGATGGGCTAGTGATAATGACACACCTACCGAGAAAACAGAATCCTAAAGCAGTTAGAAGAGAATGCTAATGATGACAACAACAACAACAAAAGAAAACAAACAAAAAACACTAATAATCGGATTCAAAATGGGGCAGAGGACCTCAGTAGACATTTTTCCAAAGACATACAGAGAGGCAACAGACACATAAAAAGATGTTCAACATCACTAATCACCAAGGAAATGCAAATCCAAAACCACAATGAGATGTCACTTTATACCTGTCAGAATGGCTAAAGTCAAAAAACCAAAGGGCACGTGGGAGGTTCAGTTGGTTGTATGATTTCAGCACAGGTCATGATCTTGGAGTTCATGAGTTCAAACCCCACATCGAGCTCAGCTGTCAGCCTGTCAGTGCAGAGCCCACTGCAGATCCTCTGTCCGCCCTTTCTGCCTCTCTCCCACTTGCTTGCTCTCAAAAAATAAATATTTTTTAAATTAAAAAAAAAAGACAAATAAAAAATACTGTGAGGATGTGAAGAAACAAATCTTTGTGCACTGTTGGTAGGAATGCAAATTGGAGCAGTCACTTGACAGTATGAAGGTTCCTCAAAAACTTAAAAACAGGGGCGCCTGGGTGGCTTAGTCGGTCAAGCCTCCGACTTTCGCTTAGGTCATGATCTCATGCTTCGTGGGTTCGAGCCCCGCGTCAGGCTCTGTGCTGACTGCCAGCTCAGAGCCTGGGGCCTATTTCAGAGTCTGTGTCTCCCTCTCTCTGACCCTCCCCTGCTCACGCTGTCTCTCTCTCTCTCTCTCTCTCCTAGAAATAAATAAAAATATTTTTTAAAGTTATTAAAAAAAATACCCTTAAAAACAGAATTACCATATGATCTAGTAATTCTGCTACTGGGTATTTACCCACCCTCCCCCCAAAGTACAAAAACACTAATATGAAAAGATATATATACTGCTCTATTTACTGTGGCATTATTTGCAATAGGCAAGATATAGAAACAACCCAAGTACTTATCCATAAATGAGTGAATAGAGAAGATGTGGTATTTATATATAATGGAATATTACTCGGTCATAAAAAGAATGCGATCTTGCCAATTCCAACAACATGGACAGACATAGAGGTTAGAATGCTAAGTAAAATAAGTCAGAGAAAGACAAATACAATATAATTTCATTTATATGTGAGATTTAAGAAACAAAACAAATGAACAAACAGGGAAAAAAAGGACAAAAAAACCCAGACTTTTAAGTATGAAGAATAAACTGCTGGTAGCCAGAGATGGGTGGGGGGAGGGGTGAAATAGATAAAGAGGGTTAGGAGTACACTTATTTTTTTGAGTATTGAGTAACGTATAAAAATGTTGAATCATTATATTGCACACTTGAAACTAATATTACACTGTATGTTAAATACACTTCAATTAAGAAAAAACAACAATATCTGAGTAAACCGTCTAATGTAAAATATAACTTGGGAGAAACAAGGACTACACAAAGAGAAGAAAAATATAAAAATCATTAATATATTCAGAGATCTGAATAATCTATTGCATCCATAAAGACAGAAACAGTGCTATCAGGAGCATTCCAAGGAAGGGAAGGAGAAGAAAAGGAAAGGAAAAGGAAAAGGAGAAGGGGAAGGGAAGGGAACGGAAGGGAGATAAAACAAGACAAGAAGAGAGAAGAGGAAGGGAGGGACAGGAGGAAAAGAGAGGGAAGGGGAAGAAAGGTAAGGGAAGAGAAGGAAAGACGGTTGGAATGAAGGAAGAAAGGATGGTTGGAAGGAAGGAAGGAAAGAAGGTAGGAAGGAAAAGAGAAAAAGATTTAGGAGGAAGGGGAAAAGGAGGGATGAAGGAAGGGAGGGAGGGAGGGAGGGAATGAGGAAAAATGAAGACAGAAAGACAGGAAGCAAGGAAAAGAAAAGAAAAAATGCTCTTTGAAACTAAACATATGATTAACAGAGTGTAGACTCTGTATAAGTGTTGAAAGGTAAAATTGAGTAATTTTTTTACATTTATTTTCTTGCCAACTCTTTATGTTTTCTAATTTTGTTAAATGTTTATTCTTTTTGAGAGAGAGAGAAAGAAAGAGAGACAGAGAGCAAGCATGGGAGGGGCAGTGAGACAGGGAGACACAGAATCAGAAACAGGCTCAGAGCCTGATGCAGGGCTTGAGCCCATGAACCATGAGATCCTGACCTGAGCCGAAGTCGGACACTTAACAAACTGAGCCACCTAGGCGCCCCAAAATTGAGTAAATTTCTAAAATAAAAAGAGCAAACAGATTAAGGGAAGAAAAGTTTGGGGGGAAAGCACTAAGAATCACTAGTTCAGGAGGTTTAATATTTGAATAATAGAAATTACAGAAAAAAGAGCATAGAAAATGAAGACAGAAAATCATTAAGAGATTTTTCAAGAAAATGTTCCCAAAATTGAAGGACATGCCTTTTCAGGTTGAAAAATCTCAGAGCAATGGATTAAAATATATTACACTAAGACAATATTATGAAATTTCAGGAACTTGGTGATCAAGAGAATAGTAAAAAGCGGGTCATATTCAAACAATATTATCTTAAGGAATCTTAAATATATAGAGCAATAACTTTAAAATA
Source organism: Proteles cristata cristata (assembly GCA_017311185.1). Classification (NCBI taxonomy): domain Eukaryota; kingdom Metazoa; phylum Chordata; class Mammalia; order Carnivora; family Hyaenidae; genus Proteles; species Proteles cristata. The sequence continues at coordinate 102,522 of JAESUZ010003900.1, read as the reverse complement.
CCAAAGGAAGAAGTATGACTTATGGTGGCCTGACTTAATGGTTCTTCAACTTCAAGGTTGTATGACAGCAATACACATGAAGTAGAAACTGTACTTCAAAGTTTGAATTTTTATCTTCTCCTAGGCTAGCCATAAGGGGTCCAATACTCCCTCATGATGTGTAGCGGCAGCACTGAGCCAAAGCAAACAGTCAGTCAGGCCATCAGGAAGCTAAACAGCCAGATGCTCACAACCATTCTGTACCTATACAACCATTCTGCTTTTCACTTCCACCACAATAGTCAGTAAGTTAAATGAGATATTCAACACTTTATTATAAAATGGGGATTGAGGAGGAAGGGGGCAAGATGGCGGAGAAGTAAGGAGCTCCGTACTTGCACTCGCGCCCATACATCACACAGAAAAGATCTGAAGCCATTGGAAACCTTACAAAACCTGAGAGATTGGGAGACAAAGGATGCAGAATCCACTGAGAGAGCCTTCTAACGTGAGTGCGAACCAAGGAAGATAGAATCAGGCCAGGATTGGAGACTCCAGGGTGGGAGGCGATCCCCCTCTACCCTCTACGAGGAGTGAGAGGGGAAAAGGATAGGGTCCAAAACAGAAAAACCTCCACTCGGAGGGGGGAAAACCTGCGCTCGGTGCATAGAAAGACCGTACTTGCCATACCTGCACACCAGGTCCCCTCACGCCAATTGGACCTGGGGGAAGCTGAGCACACAAACTGCTTCTTTGTTCTGGTTCCTGGAGGCAGGACTTCAGAGTGGTGGCGTGCCTGCCGCCATTGTAGCTCCAGGGCGGCTGGGGACCCTGAAAGAGCCACGCGGACAGCAGGCGTCCGCACTCCTGGCTGGCTGGAATCCCAGAGGGAAGGCAGAGAACTAAAAACTGGGATATTAGCCTGTGAGTTCGTGTTTCGGGTGACGTGCCATAGAGGGACCCGGTTTTCCTACTCCAGCGGGCTCAGGCTCAGAGCACCCAGCAGGCAAGCCCCCGCGCATGCGCGTCAGCCTGACCAAGAGAAGGAAGCAGCGATTCGGACTCCGCCCCCAGAGCTCGGCAGGGAGACTGGAATTGCCCGAGGGGTTTGCCTGGGAAGCTGTGTCTAAGGCAACTTCAGTGGGGCGCGCGGACTGGGATTTGGAGATTGGAACTGCCTGGGTTAAAGAGTGCAACCAACTTCGGCTGCGCCCCCGGTACGGGGAGTTTACACCCCCAAAAGAGCGAGGTGCAGCTCTTGGTTCAAGTAGGGACTGGAGCACCGTCACTCTCCTCCCCAAAACCTCCAAAGCAGAGCTCCCGCCTGAGGCATCGGATCATGCCACGCCCATCCCTGCCTGAGAGCTGCCCTCCTCCCTCTTTTTTTTCTTTTTCTTTTTCCTTTTTTTCTCCTTTTTTTGTTTTTTTCCTTTATTTTCTTTTTCTTTCCTTTTTTTCCCTTATTTTTCCTCTTTCTTTTTTCTTCTTCTTTCTCTTTCCTCTCTTTTTTCCCCAGAACACTGACCTGACTAACTCTGGTCGCCAGCTTGCTTAAACAATCACAAGTCCATTCTGTAAATATAAATTCTACACCTACCGACTTTTTCAGCTATTTCTCTCAGGAGTAATTAGACTATATAGTTTCTCTGGATAATTCCAGCATCCTTCTCTCACCTATCCAACCATATTCTACCCTTTACCTCTTTGAAAAAAGCTTCTTATCCCTTCTGCCAGTTCATTCCATTTCCAATTCTACCTCATCCCACCCTGCCTTCTCTCTCTTTCTCTATGCTCTTCAAACAGTACTGCATATACACGGCTATTTAACTGTAGCTGGGAAATCCAGGTATATGCTTTAAACCGTTCTTTGTCCATCGGTTTTCTTCTTTTTTTTTTCCTTTTCTTTCCCCCTTTTTTGACCCATTTATGTACTTTATACTCCATATTATTCCCCCACCTTGCTCCATCTTTTCTCTTAACTTTTTCGTTTTCCCTCTCGCTTTGCATGTTAGTTGAATTAGCCTGTGCGTTTGTGTGCTCCTGTTCCCTGTGTGTTTGTCTGTTTTCTTTTCCAGGCCTACCTCAAGAAACAAGCTAGAATACACAAGGTGGAGAGTACCAAATATCACTACAAATAGGAAAATAAAATAACCAAGATCCCAACAAGAGAGACCGAGGGATACCATTCAAAAAACACTCTCTGAAAGGATAGGCCCTGGAAAGTCAAAGAGTCTTCTTGGATATAGCAGCGCTCATAGAAACAGAGCATAACAGGTCTTTAAAACCAACAAGAGCCGGAAAGCTAACTAAAATGATGAAACGAAACAGCTCTCCTCCAAAGAAACTCCAAGAAGAAATGACAGCTAATGAACTGCTCAAAACAGATATCAGCATCATAACTGAACAAGATTTTAGAATAATAATGGTAAAATTAATAGCTGGGCTTGAAAAAAACATAGGGGACATCAAAGAAACTATGGCTACAGAAAGAACGGAAAATAAAAATAGGCATGAAGAATTTAAAAATGCAATAAATGAGGTACATAATAAATTAGAGGCCTCCAATGCACGGATTGAAGAGACAGAAAGGAGAATAAGTGATTTAGAAGACACCATTATAGAAAACCAAGAAGCTGACAAAAAAAGAGACAAACTGATCCAGGAACAGGAAATAAGAATTCGAGAGCTCAGCGATACGGTCAAATGCAACAATATCCGTCTCATAGGAATCCCAGAAGAGGAAGAGAGAGGGAAAGGTGCTGAAGGAGTCCTGGAACAAATTATAGCAGAGAACTTCCCCGACCTGGAGAAGGAAGTCAATGTGGAAATACAAGAGGCTCAGAGGACTCCCCTTAGATGTAACTTGAATCGATCTTCTGCACGACATATCATAGTCAAATGGCAAAATATAAGGACAAAGAGAGAATTTTGAAAGCAGCTAGGGAGAAAAGGGCCCTAACATACAAAGGGAAACCTATCAGAATGGTGACAGACCTATCTACTGAAACGTGGCAGGCCAGAAAGGAATGGCAGGAGATCTTCAATGTGATGAACAGTAAAAATATGCAGCCAAGAATCCTCTATCCAGCAAGCCTGTCATTCAAAATAGAAGGAGAGATAAAAACCTTTCCAAACAAACAGAAATTGAAAGAATTAGTCACGAGGAAGCCAGCCCTACAAGAAATCCTGAGGGGGATGCTCTGAAGGAAAGGTTGCAAGGAACAAAGATTCCAGAGACACCACCACACACATGAACCCTACAAAAGATACAAAGACTCTAAACCCACATATTTCAATAATAACACTGAATGTAAATGGGCTGAATGCTCCAATCAAAAGGCATAGGGTAGCAGAATGGATTAAAAAACAAAATCCATCTATATGCTGTTTACAAGAAACTCATTTTAGACGGGAAGATACATTCAGATTAAAAGTTAAGAGGATGGAGAAATACATATCATGCTACAGGAAATCAAAAGAAAGCCAGAGTAGCGATACTTATATCAGACAAACTGGACTTTAAATGAAAGACAATCACAAGAGATGAAGAAGGGCACTACATAATAATTACAGGGTCCATCCATCAGGAAGAACTAACAATCATAAGTGTCTATGCACCGAATATGGAAGCACCTAAATATCTAAAACTATTAATCACAAACAGAAACAAGCTTATAGATAAGAATGTGCTAATAGCAGGGGACTTTAATACTCCGCTTACACAATGGATAGGTCAACGAGACAGAAAATCACTAAAGAAATAATTGACTTGAAAGATACATTGGACCCGATGGACCTGACGGATCTATTTAGAACTTTACATCCTGAGGCCAGGGAATTTACTTTCTTCTCAAGTGCGCATGGCACATTCTCCAAGATAGATCACATACTGGGACATAAAGCAGCCCTCAAGAAATATAAAAGAATAGAGATCATACCATGCACACTGTCAGATCACAATGCTTTGAAACTTGAAATCAATGACAGGAAGAAGTCTGGAAAACTTCCAAAAACATGGAAGTTAAAGAACACCCTTCTAAAGAATGAATGGGCCAATCAGGCAATTAGAGATGAAATTAAAAAATATATGGAAACCAATGAAAATGAAAACACAACAATTCAAAATCTATGGGATGCGGCAAAGGCAGTCCTAAGAGGAAAGTACATTGCTCTCCAGGCCTATTTCAAGAGATTAGAAAAAGCGCAAGTCCAAAATCTAACAGCTCACCTAAAGGAACTAGAGGCAGAGCAACAAGAATGCCCTAAACCCAGTAGAAGAAGAGAAATAGTAAAAATTAGAGCAGAAATAAACAACATAGAGACCAAAGAAACAATTGAACAGATCAATGAAACCAAGAGTTGGTTTTTTGAAAAAGTCAACAAAATTGACAAACCGCTAGCCAGACTTATTCAAAAGAAAAGAGAGAGCACCCAAATAGACAAAATTATGAATGAAAATGGACTTATTACAACCAACCCCTCAGAAATACAAGCAATTATCAGGGAATACTATGAAAAATTATATGCCAACAAATTGGACAACTTAGAAGAAATGGACAAATTCCTAAACACACACTCACTACCAAAATTCACACGGGAAGAAATAGAAAACCTGAACAGACCCATAAAGAGTGAAGAAATCAAATCAGTGATCAAAAATCTCCCAACAAATAAGAGCCCTGGACCTGATGGCTTCCCTGGGGAATTCTACCAGACATTTAAAACAGAATTAATCCCAATTCTTCTCAAGCTATTCCCAAAAATAGAAATCGAAGGAAAACTCCCGGATTCATTATATGAGGCCAGCATCACTCTGATTCCCAAGCCAGACAGAGATCCAGCAAAAAAAGAGAACTACAGGTCCATATCCTTGGTGAATACGGATGCAAAAATCCTCAACAAGATCCTTGCAAATCGAATCCAGCAGCATATAAAAAGAATCATCCACCAAGATCAAGTGGGATTCATTCCTGGGTTACAGGGCTGGTTCAACGTTCACAAAACAATCAATCTGATACATCATATCAATAAAAGAAAAGATAAAAAACCATATGATCCTGTCAATAGATGCAGAAAAAGCATTTGACAAAATACAGCATCCCTTCTTAATAAAGACTCTCGAGAGAGTTGGGATAGAAGGAACCTACTTAAACATCATCAAAGCCATCTATGAGAAGCCTTCAGCTAACATCATCCTCAACGGGGAAAAACTCAGAGCTTTCCCCCTGAGATCAGGAACACGACAGGGATGCCCACTCTCACCACTGCTGTTTAACATAGTGCTGGAAGTCCTAGCATCAGCCATCAGACACCAAAAGGAAATCAAAGGCATCAGAATTGGCAAAGAGGAAGTCAAACTTTCACTCTTCGCAGATGACATGATACTCTACATAGAAAACCCGACAGACTCCACCAGAAGCCTACTAGAACTGATCCAAGAATTCAGCCAAGTTGCAGGGTACAAAATCAATGTACAGAAATCGGTTGCATTTTTATACACCAACAATGAAGCGACAGAAAGAGAAACCAAGAAACTGATGCCATTCACAATTGCACAAAAAACCATAAAATACCTCGGAATAAACCTAACCAAGGATACAAGAGATCTGTATGAGGAAAACTATAGAAAACTTATGAAGGAAATTGAAGAAGACACAAAGAAATGGAAAACATTCCATGCTCATGGATAGGAAGAATAAATATAGTTAAGATGTCATTACTACCTAAGGCACTCTACACATTCAATGCAATTCCAATCAAAATTGCACCAGCATACTTCTCAAAACTAGAACAAACTATCCAAAAATTTGTATGGAACCACAAAAGACCCCGAATAGCCAAAGTAATCCTGAAAAATAAAACCAAAACGGGAGGGATCACCATCCCAGACTTTAGCCTCTACTACAAAGCTGTCATCATCAAGACAGTATGGTATTGGCACAAAAACAGACACATAGACCAATGGAACAGAATTGAGAACTCAGAAGTGGACCCAAAAGTATACAGCCAACTAATCTTTGACAAAGCAGGAAAGAATATCCGATGGAAAAAAGACAGCCTTTTTAACAGATGGTGTTGGGAGAACTGGACAGCAACATGCAGAAGAATGAAACTAGATCATTTTCTCACACCATGCACAAAAATAAACTCAAAATGGATAAAGGACCTGAACGTGAGACAGGAAACTATCAACACCCTAGAGGAGAAAGCAGGAAACAACCTCCTTGACCTCCACCGCAGCAACTTCTTACTTGACACATCCCCAAAAGCAAGGGAATCAAGAGCAAAAATAAATGATTGGGACCTCATCAAGATTAAAAGCTTCTGCACAGCCAAGGAAACAACCCAGAAAATTAACAGGCAACCAACGGAATGGGAAAAGATAGTTGCAAATGACATATCAGATAAAGGGTTGATATCCAGAATCTACAAGGAACTCACCAAACTACACGCCCGAAAACAAACAACCCAGTGAAGAAATGGGCAGAAGATATGAACAGACACTTCTCCAAAGAGGACATCCAGATGGCCAACAGACACATGAAACGATGCTCAGCATCCCTCCTCATCAGGGAAATACAAATCAAAACCACACTGAGATACCACCTCACGCCAGTCAGAGTGGCTAAAATGAGCCAATCAGAGAACTCTAGATGCTGACGAGGATGTGGAGAAACGGGCACCCTCCCACACTGTTGGTGGGAATGTAAACTGGTACAGCCCCTCTGGAAAACAGTGTGGAGGTTCCTCAGGAAACTATGAATAGAACTTCCCCTATGACCCAGCAATAGCACTGCTAGGAATTTACCCGAGAGATACAGAAATGCTGAGGCATAGGAGCACATGTACCCCAATGTTCATAGCAGCACTCTCCACAATAGATAAAACATGGAAAGAGCCTAAGTGTCCATCAACAGATGAATGGATCAAGAAGATGTGGTTTATCTATACCATGGAATACTACATGGCAATGAGAAACAATGAAATCTGGCCATGTGTAGCAACATGGATGGACCTTGAGGGTGTTATGCTGAGCGAAATAAGTCAGGCAGAGAAGGTCAAATATCATATGTGTGCACGTATAGGAGGATTAGGAGGAACTTAACAGAGGACCAAGGGGGAGAAGAAGGGCGGAAATGGTGGGGGAAAGGGAGAGAGGCAAACCATGAGAGACTCTTGAATGCTGACAAAAACTGAGGACTGATGGATATGGGGGGAGAGGGGGTGGGCATGGAGGAGGACACTTGTGGGGATGAGCACTGAGTGTTATGTGGAAACTAATTTGACAATAAACTGTTTGTAAAAAAAAAGAAAAAAAAAAACACCTGGAATTCCCTTGGTGGCCTAATTTTGTTTCGCTTAGTCAGGATGTTCAGCCTAGAATGTATTTCTTTAGTCCTCGCAGGGATTTTGAAAGTCTTAATAAATCTTCTTCGGCTTGAAAAAAATAAAATAAAATAAAATAAAATGGGGATTGAGTTGGGTGATGTTGTACAACTGGGGGCTAATACGTTATGAGCATGTTTAAGGCAGGCTAGGCTAAACTATGATGCTCAGCAGGTTAGATGTATTAAGTGCTTTTTCAGCTTACAGTATTTTCAACTTCCAATGGACTGATCAGGTCATAATCATCATTAAACTGAGGAAGACATGTACAGCATATCCAGCCAGATTTAAAATTAAGTGTGAAGGTAAAGACCATTTTGGACACCCAGGATGTTTAAAGTTTACCTTCCCCTCCTCCTCTTTCTCAGCAATCTACAAAGGAGGACCTTAATCATGAAGATATAAAGCAAAAAAAGAGGAAGATAAATGTAGGGGGAAAAAATGCATAATCACTAGAGAGACCAAAAGAATTCCCAGGTGATGGTGAAGGAAGTTTCTATAACAGTGGACTTGGCAAAGAAGGAAAATAATCCAGACTGGAGTAGGGCAGATAGTTGTTCAGAAAGAGAATTCTTCACAAGATAAAACTAGTATAACACCTGATGTATTTCAACATCTTGAAAGGACAATTGTATCACCTTTAGGGAAAATATAAAACTGTGAAAGGAAAGCAAAATTGTCAAGATTCACTACATAGCTCACTGTCCGTTGTTTTGAGTTCTATCAAGAGGATGTGACCTGGGATGTGGCACTCACGCAGTGGAGAATGGGAATGATGAAATTCCTAAATCTAAAAGTTCTGAGGATGCCTGGTAGCTCAGCCAGTTAAGCACTGACTCCTGATTTCAGCTGAGGTCATGATCTCATGATTCATGAGATTGAGCCCCACGTCAGTCTCTGTGCTAGCAGTGCAGAGTCTGTGATTCTCTCCCTCTCTCTCTGCCCCTCCCTGTTCATGCACACATACTCTCTGTCTCTCTCTCTCAAAATAAAGAAATAAACTTAAAAAGATAAAAAATTCTGTAGTTGAGAAAATTATATAGTTTGCCGAAAACTGACAAAGAAGTAGCAATAAAGCACGTTATTTAGAAACACATCCCAAAATTATGTGCCAAAAGTGAGAGTAAAGGAAAGCAGACTGATGGATTTACAACAAAGTTTATAAGAGCTATCTGTCTCTGGGGTGCCTGGGTGGCTCAGTTGGTTATGAGTCCAACTTCAGCTCAGATCATGATCTTACAGCTTGTGGGTTCAAGCCCCACATCAGGTTCTGTGCTGACCGCTTGAAGTCTGGAGACTGCTTCAGATTCTGTGTCTCCCTCTCTCTCTGTACCTCCCCCATTCACACTCTACCTCTCTCTCTCTCAAAAAATAAACCTAAAAAATTTTTTAAAAAAACAAAGAACTGTCTCCTTGAAATCAGCACATATTTAACTTTTTAAAAAATAGTTTCAAAGAGCAATATACTTATGGAGATAATAAACATACAATAGAACATATAAGAGCACCAACTTCCTAATGTGATGTGAATATCGGTAGCATAGGATGAATTTTTCAAAGACATCATACATACAATTAGTAAACGCGTATTTCAAAGAATGTAGATAGAAGTGAAGATGACATTGTCAAATCTCCAGCAGCCTAAGACCTAAAGTGAGCACCATTACACTCCACTGTTGACATAATAGTGTGAAAACTGATGATCTGATTCTTCAAATCACTTATATTATAGAATTATATAAGAAAACAAAAAGAATTCAATTAAAATGACCCAATCCATTTCAACTTTCCAATTAATATATTCACCACACCCATACATGTGGTATAAGGGCATACAGGTGAGCATCTGCAATGGTCCATCTTTCAGTTGTGGGAACAGGTGAATTTTGCTTTTCCAAGTAGTTACTAGTGGATTGGATCTGGCACAAGTGTTTTCCAAAGAGTATTTCATAGGGACACCTGGGTGGCTCAGTCTGTTGAGCGTCAGCTCAGGTCATGATCTCACAGTTCAAGCCCCATATCTGGCTCTAGGCTGACCACCGGCTCAGAGCCCGGAGCCTGCTTCAGATTCTGTGTCTCTTTCTCTCTCTCTGCCCCTCCCCTGTTCCCTGTTCATGCTCTGTCTCTCTCAAATAAATAAATGTAAAAAAAATAAATAAAAACAAAACAAAAAAACACAAAAAAACAAAGAGTATTTCATAGCCTGTAACCTTCAAGCATTAGGAAAGTGGAGGGACAGCATATACATCGGTCACGAGAGCAACTAGTGACACTGAGCCATGTAAGTTCAAGGTGTTATACTTAGCGAACATTCATATGCTCATCTTACATATAATTACTGCATAATTCATCTCTGCTATCCCCACCAACTGGTCCACAGGTTTCATGTGGATATGAATTAATGTTATGTTGATCCTGAGAAGATGTGGTATCCTTCACTGAATGTTGACAGATCTATGAGTTGAGAAAGATTGGGTGCTATTGTAAGAACTGGATTTAGAGTCATAATTCATGCTCACACTCTGGATGTCCTTTGGAAAACTGCCTGTTGATCATATAGATACTGATGGCAAAGAGGCATGTGAATAATTTCACCTAATCTTCTTAAAACATGAGTTAAATAAATCAGTACTTCTACATTAATAAAATAATATTAAAATAAAGATCTGAGAGATCTTATAAGATTACCTGACAGTCCTACTCAAGGAGACATCATGGGATACCGAGAATGACTATCTTACAACAAATACAAGAGTGAGTTTCAATGAATTGTTTGATGTAGTCTTATGGCAAATACCAAAGGATAGGTTAGTAAAAGTGTCATGAAAACCAAAACAGTCTGGTTCATAGTCACAGTTCCCTGATGATCTGTTATAAAAGGAAGAGTGTGGGGTAAAACTTGCTTAGTGCTAAGATTAAAAAAATCCACATTCTCATCTTAGGTCATCTGTTTCTAAGATATATATTATTGCACAATTTGGCAATGATAAATCTATGATTTGATTATCTTGTTATGAATTAACATAATGAGATAATTCTTTATATCCAGCAGAAATAAGTCTGGGGAGTAGGTGGGAGAATCATGGTGGCTAACATGGTGGCTGACAGAGAGGGACCTTGAGGTTTATGAGAACATTAGTATATTACTTTGCTTGGGCTGCCATTAACAAAATAGCACATACTGGCTCGCTTAAGCAAGAGAAATTTATTTTCTCACAGTTTTGGAGGCTAGAAGTCTGAAATCAAGGTGCCAACCAGGAGGCCTCTCTTGGCTTGCAGATGGTCACCTTTCTCTGCCTCTTCACAAGGTTGTCCTTCTGTGTACATAAGCCCCTGGTGTTTCTTTTCATGTGTCCAAATTTCCTCTTTTTATATATGGACACCAGTCAAATTCTATTAAGGACCACTCTACTGGCCTCATTTTCACTTAATCACATCTTAAAAGGTCCTATCTCAAATACAGTCACATTCTGAGGTACTGCAAGTTAGGACTTCAACATACGAATCTAGTGGGGATACAATTCAATCTGTAAAAATTGGAAAGACAAACCAGGGGATGATAGAAAGGCAATGAATGGGGCTCCTGGGTGGTTTAGTCAGTTATCAGTCCAACTTCGGCTTAGGTCATGATCTCATGGTATGTGAGTTCAAACCCCAGGTGAGGCTCTGTAATGACACCTCAGAGCCTGGAGCCTGCTTCAGATTCTGTGTCTCCCTCTCTCTCTGCCCCTCCCCTGTTCACACTCTGTCTCTCTCGCTCTCAAAAATAAACATTAATCAAGAAAGAAAAAAAAAAAGATGGGGCGCCTGGGTGGCTTAGTCGGTTAAGCGTCCGACTTTCGCTTAGGTCATGATCTCGCGGTTCGTGGGTTCGAGCCCCGTCGGGCTCTGTGCTGACTGCCAGCTCAGAGCCTGGAGCCTGTTTCAGTCTGTGACTCCCTCTCTCTCTGACCCTCCCCTGCTCACGCTGTCTCTCAATCTCTCTCTCCTAGAAATAATAAAAAAAAAAAAAAAAAAAGAAAGAAAAAAAAGAAAGAGAGAGAGAGAGAGAGAGGAAGGAAGAGAAGAGAAGAAAGAAAGAAAGAAAGAAAGAAAGAAAGAAAGAAAGAAAGAAAGAAAGAAAGAAAGAAAGAAAGAAAGAAAGAAAGAAAGAAAGAAAGAAAGAGGAAGGAAGGAAAAGAAAAGAAAAGGGAAAAGGAAAAGAAAAGAGAGGAAAGGAAAGGAAAGGAAAGGAAAGGAAAGGAAAGGAAAGGAAAGGAAAGGAAAGGAAAGGAATGGAAAGGAAAAGAAAGGAAAGGAAAGGAAAGGAAAGGAAAGGAAAGGAAAGGAAAGGAAAGGAAAGGAAAGGAAAGGAAAAGCAAAGAAAGTCCTTCCAAACTCAGCTTCAAGTTGGCTTGATTCCCTTCTTTCCCCTGTCTGACCACAGAGCTGAGAGAGAGCTTGAAAGTTAAAAAAAAAAAAAAAAAATCCTTGGCCTCATCCTCCAACCCTGAAGAGTTTGGGGATGATGAAACAAGGAGGTAAATGAAGAGGGTATGAGCCAGCTTTTTATAACTCTCAATAATGCTGGAATTGAGAGGGAAGTTCACGCCGAGACACAAACAGTAACCTTTTACCTCTTCACCTTTCAGTTCTTCTGTAGGGTACATGGGGAAAGTCTTTCTTTCTCCTTTTATTCCACACCACCCCCTGAGTCAGCTATGCTGACCCTCTAGGGCTTTGTAGGGAAACCGTCCATGGCAATTATACAATGCCGAGCACATCCACAGTTCCATAGACTTAGTGTACATCACTACCCTCTTTCCTATTAGTTTATCCCATAGGACAAATGCCATCCCTTAATTTTCAGCATAAACTACTCAGAAATTAAATTGCTCTGGGTTCTAATCAAAGAGATGAAATATGTGCTGCATCTGATGGCAGTTAAGGATTAACTAAATATTACAGTAAAAAATGTGTAGCACACACTTTGAAACCTATGCATTCATAGCATTTGCTGAATTTCAGGCTGGCAAGATATTTACCCTGGACAAGTTTGACAACTTCTGCTATCCTATGATATTCCAGATAAAATGGAATGGTTATAACACCCCCCAATTTTTTTCCAGTGAAACTTATGGGAGTATAATATTCTAATTACAGTAACTTGCCACTAATGGTTAAAACGATTTCATATATAAAATCCATAAAATTGAAGAGAAATATATCTTTGACACATGCAAAGTGCTTTGGTTGGTTTTTCAAAATGAGTTCATCTCTAGCAGCATAATTAGACATGCATATAGTAGATGATCCATGCAGGTGAATTGCTTGACTTCCAATTAATATCTTTGTGCCAAATTCTCCTACTATTAAATTGCTCATATTTACTTTTTGAGAGTACCAAGTCTCCTCTGTCTCACTTTTGCATATTTTATGTCTAACACCGAAGTTTCCTGTTGTAAGATATTTGTTCATAATTTATAGCTGCACCGAGCTGAACAATCTGGGTCCAGCAGCCCCTGTATTTTACTCCCACATCACAAAGTTGTTTTTGCGCTTCAGAAAATATCCAGTAGACATTCAATACAAGCATTCTAACGTGTGGCCAAATGCAAGTGACTGAATTCAGCCACAAAATGTATTCCCAATCCTCTCTCTCCCCTCATTTTTATTCCCACTGGCATGACTCTAATTTGGATGTTCATTAACTCATTCCTGAATTATTGCAATACCTTCTGAAGAAACACATTTTCTTAGTTCAAGGTCTACACAGTCCCTGTACTAATTTGTCTTATATCCAATAGCAGATTAATCCCGCTATAGTACCGCTGTCATCAGACTACTTCCATCTACTACTTTGTGTTCTCAACAACATGCACAATGAGTTTCAAAGTAGAACACACACTGTTCTCTTCATTCAAGGCCCTCTGTTATGGACTTATGTTTGTGTCCCCCTCAAATTTATGTTGAAACCTAAGTCTCCGGTGTAATAGTATTTGAAGATGGGACCTTTGGGAAGTAACTGGGTCATGAGAGTGGAGCCCTAATGGGATGAGTGCCCTTATAAGAAATGACAGAGGACACCTTGCTTCTCTCTCTGCTGCCTGCCATGTGAGGATATGGCCATCTATAAGCCAGGAAGCAAGCTCTCACCAGATACCATATACACCAGCACATTATTGGACTTTCCATCTTCCACAGTGATGAGAAATAAATGTTTGTTGTTTAAGCCACCCAGTTTTTTATATTCTCTTAACAGTACTCTGAGCTAAGACACCCTCCAAAAACTGTATCATCATTTCAATCCAACTTCTCAGTTGTCCAACCCAAACCCTCATTCACAACGATCTCTATACTGGTACCTGCATATACAGTATTTAAAATCTATGTCTTTCCTTATTTTTCTATCAACCTAGAAAATTCTATTATCCTTACTACCCATCCTACACTCTTTTATTTTGTTCCATCTTCTAAACAAAGACTTTATTAATCATTCCAGGCTACAGTGATCTCACCAAGTAATCTCTGCTCTTTTACTGCCTTTAACTGCTATATTAAACAAATAACTTAAACAAATGTAGAATCAAGTAGTAGTATGTGTAAGTGCATCTTTCAGATAAAACTATATGTGCTTCAAAGGGCGAATCATGTTTTATTTTTCATTGGATTTACACTACATGTTGCACATTATTAGGTACACAGTAGAGATACAAACGTAGATATAGATATCGAGATATAAAGGAGGTAAGTACTTAACTCATCACATTAGTCAGTTGTCTATTGATTATATTAATATTTATCAATAAAATTTACTCACAGTTATAATCACTTATTAGTTCTGGGATCTTGGGCAAGTTGCTTAACCACTCTGTGATTCAGTTTCTTCATCTGTAAAATGGAAATTGCAATAATATGTTCTTTATTGATTCAATGGGAGGATTAAATAAAAACACTTGGAAAAAACACCTAGCCTATAGAAGGCATTCAATAAGTGTTTTATCACAATCATCATCATCATCATCTTACCTTCTTCTTCAACATCTCATCAGATAGATGAGTCTACTCATGGACTTATAATTTCTGTCTGTCGGTCAGCAAATATTTGTGTTCCTTGCAGCCTACATAGCTTATTGTTAATGCAGTCCTTTTCAAACATTACCCTTCAGAGCCCCTCTGTGCCTGTCATAGAGGGAGCTAGGGTACTGAGAAAGCCTATCTCCAAGCCACCTTAGACCTAAGTCAACCAGAGCAACAAAGCTTTCATCTGTATTACAGATGAACAATGTCTAAATAAGCCCAGAAACCAGTGTTCTGATTCATAAACTCAGCCACAAATGTTATTGCTTTCATGAGCTCTGTAGCTCCTATGTTTATAGTTTTTCTGTTGCCCACTCTTTTATAAATGGTCTTACTCAAACTTCCATGCATAGGCTTAAATAGGATTATATAGTACAGTTTTGCTTCCCCAAAAGTCCCATTACTTTTCCCATATCTCCTTTTTCCAGGTTTCATAGTCTGCTCTGAAATAAATAAAATAAATATGGTAGTAGAATACTGAAGCTAATCACTGCAAAGCAGAATTCAGCAAGATTAAGTCACTTTACAGCGAAGTATTGAAAAAATACTGAATGGGTGCTCTTTATATGCCAGGTATTGTTTTCAAAACCAGTGTGATGCATAAACACCAGAAAAGATAATATCCCAGTAATATCTCCCATCCTATTTATCCCATGTGCTCTTGGGACAAATATAAAAACATATTTCTTTAGGATTATCCGGAAATTAAACATAAATACTTTGATTTAGAACAAAATCACAAAATGATAATTTTAACATGTATTACCACATATTATCAATCTATGCAGTTGGTTTATCTAACCACAAATTCTTCCTTCTAGCTCTTGTGTAAGTTAGACGGCAGGTCGGTGTTTATACCAAGTTCTGCTGCTGTGCTTTGCTATCACAGACAATAGAAAAAACTCACTCCAAGTATGCACACAATTGCAAGACTAAACATGCATTTTCAAACTGCACATCCTGAATCTGGGCATCTACTTGCTATGTGCACAATTGAAGACAATGACTAATAAATAAAGTAGGTATTTTTCAATATGTTAGGTAATGCTCTAGTAATGATATAAATATTGCTTTGACTTCCCCATTGTCTCACTTTCTGAAGGGTCTCCTTTCTATAATAAATCATATCATATATGTTTAGAAGGAGCCATTTAATTAATTTCCTACTGTAAGACAATAAGTCGTACGTGAAAAACCACCTAGGAATGCAGTTATCTCATCTTTTAATTAAATTTTGCACAATTTTCAGCACATACTTATTTGATTAATGATAACTACATTGACTTAGATTTGTATTGGATCTAAAAACAAAAATAAAGATGGCTTTTCCATCAAGGAATAAGATTATATAAGCAATTAGCCAATCATCTTCCATCTTTACGTGTGAAAAGCACCTTCCTTACTACTAAAACAAGAAACTATTTTCATTAGAACAGTGAAATTTCCAGTGAAGACTCTCTGGTGACTTTATCCTTAGATTTCCCAAATTTTGTTGATTGATTTTTCTCTTCACTCTCTCTCCTGTGTGCCTGAATTAGGAGTGTGTGATTTCAGAGTACTAAATGACAGAGTTGGGGTTGTAACAGGTAGTAACCAAGGTACCATCATCTCATGTTAGTTAGTTTTGTGGGGTTTTTTTTCCCCAAGTCTGCCTGTTTGGTTTTTCATTGGCTCTGGTTCCCAGGAAGCAAGAGATAAGACACATGGAAAAAAAGAATTATGGAAAGGTTCTTGGCAAGAGAGTCAGCAGGTGATGTCAATGAAGACTTTGATGAGAATATTAATGTTTTGTTGTTATATAGCAATGATTTAAATAATTTTTCCATGATAGTTAAAAAGGAAAGTCAGAACCTGTCAGAAACAGAATAGTCATGATCTACCTTTCTTTTTCTACCCAAGGAGTTAAGTTTGAAGGTAAAAGAAACAGCTTTATTTCAAATCTCAGCAGCCAAATTAGTAACTACATTAATGACAGTGCTGGGTGATGGGACACCTGAATTATACACAGGACTCTTTGCTGAAAGTTTCCCCTTTCATATTAAAGCTATATTATCTCTAGGTTTCTATAGCTCTCCATATACTGATTCTCCTTCAGTTCAAGCTCTTGATCTCTGTCATCTGTGCTACTTTCCTTCCTTCCCCCAACCCCTAAAATGTTTGCACCTCAAAACTCTCTTTAAAGTCTGATATATTCTTGGCCCCTCCCCCTTTTGCCCTTAGAATCAGGCTTCAAGACTTTCAATTTAAAATTGTTCCTTTCTGGGGCGCCTGGGTGGCTTAGTCGGTTAAGCGTCCGACTTTCGCTTAGGTCATGATCTCGCGGTTCGTGGGTTCGAGCCCCGCGTCGGGCTCTGTGCTGACTGCCAGCTCAGAGCCTGGAGCCTGTTTCAGTCTGTGACTCCCTCTCTCTCTGACCCTTCCCTGTTCACGCTGTCTCTCTCTCTCTCCTAGAAATAAATAAAACATAAAAAAAAAAATTAAAATTGTTCCTTTCTTGGGGCGCCTAGGTGGCTCAGTCAGTTAAGCATCCAAATTCAGCTAACATCATGATCTCATGGATTGTGAGTTCAAGCCCCGCATGGGGCTCTGTGCTGACAGCTCAGGGCCTGGAGCCTGCTTCGGATTCTGTGTCTCCCTCTCTCTCTGTCCCTCCCCTGCTCGAGCTCTGTCTCTGTCTCTCAAAAATAAACACTAAAAAATTTTTTAAATTGTTCCTTTCTTATAATTCTCATTATGACTTCCCTTTTCCATGAGTTTATAACCTCCGTATGCTCCTGACAGTAGTTTCTGAAGTGAAATGAAGAACCAATTGCCACAATACCCACAAAGCCACATATGGATGCTTAATAACTGTAGTTGTTAGGGACACCAGAGTGGCTCAGTCAGTTAAGCATCTGACTCCAGCTCAGCTCATGATCTCACAGTTCATGGTTTCAAGCCCTGCATCAGGCTCTGTGCTGACAGTTCAGAGCCTGGAGCCTGCTTTGGATTCTGTGACTCCCTCTCTCTCTGACCCTCCCCTGCTCATGCTGCCTCTGTGTCTCTCTCTCTCTCTCTCTCTCTCTCAGAAATAAACAAACTTAAAGAGAAACATTACACTTAATCCTATCAAGTCTACTTACTATTCCTCAAATGGAGGTTCACATTTCTGTTTTCTTTCTTGCTTCTTTTCCTTTTCCTTCTGTCTACTGAAATGTCTACCTCTTCCATTAAAGTGTATCTTAAATCCCATATTTTCCAACTACTTTAGTCATTAGTATTCTTTGCTGAATTATTTTGGCATTTACAGATACTTACAATATTAGGACTTAAAGGCTGTTTGAAACTTCATCTATTTGTGAAGCCAAACTGACTTATACAGGAGGCCATCAATGCCATTTGCTGTTGGCATGCTGGGTTGGCATGGTTCACTCTGGTCAATACCTTAGTTCATATCAATGATTTACCCACTTTGAATGTTTATAAGTGAAGGTGCTTCTGCAATGTATGCTTCATTCAATATACTTAGCATCTGTTTTACATTGTTCTTTATCTTTTAGTGAATAAATCTTCTCTACTCCATTTAGCATCCAAGTGGCTTTGAGGCTTATACAATCTCTTTTTTTTTTTAATGTTTATTCTTGAGAGAGAGAGAGACCAAGAGCAAGCAGGGGAGGCGTAGGAGGTGGTGGGGAACAGAGGATCCAAAGCAGGCTCAACTCTGACAGGAGAGAGCCCAATGCAGGGCTCGAACTCGTGAACTACGAGATCATGGTCTGAGCTGAAGTCTGACGACTAATGACTGAGCCACCCAGGCATCCTCAAAGCTTACACAAACTTAAAAATCTGATTCCTACTTCCCCAACATAATAAAATCATAGTCAATCAATATTGATTCATGATAATGAAAAGAATATTAAATTATTTTCCCACTCATATCACAGGAATATTGTGAAAATATAATATCTTTAAAGTACCATAAGCTCCTATGAGACATGCAGTTTACACCAGGGGAGAAAATTTTCTGGTTTTGTTTTGTTATTTTCACTCTTTGAGCAGTATTCTTTTCTGTCTCAAAGGCAAATTTTTGTCTCTACAACCTGTTAAATCTGTATCATTTATATAATTAATTGGGAAAGACAAAGTCATATTCATTAGCTGAAAAACCTGAGAGATACCAAGACCAGGGATACAAAGACCAGGTCAGTTTTACAAATGGAGCTTGAAATATAGGGGCGCCTGGGTGGCTTAGTCGGTTAAGGGTCCGACTTTCGCTTAGGTCATGATCTTGAAGTTCGTGGGTTCCAGCCCCGCGTCGGGCTCTGTGCTGACTGCCAGCTCAGAGCCTGGAGCCTGTTTCAGTCTGTGTCTCCCTCTCTCTCTGACCATCCCCTGCTCATGCTGTCTCTCTCTCTCTCCTAGAAATAAATAAAACATTTAAAAAAAAAAAAAAGAAATATATACTAATGACCCTCCAATGAGCAAAAAAAGGACAGTATGTGCTTCAAGTTCAAAACAAAGAGTAGTAAATTGTCAAGTAAGCTGACATGGGACACTCTCGGTGCAATATGAAGGGATAGATTTACAGATATGCTGAAAATGAGATACTCAAAATCTAACAGTTGTTACACTAAATTCCATACTATATGAATCCATGTTCTTGTAAAGCCCAAAATGCCTTCATGCTGAAAAAATACTGAATTCAAGATCATATGAATAAGGAATTTAGACAAAGAAAAGCAGTTTTCAAAGGATTAAATGATAAGAAACACAAGATGGAAAGTGCTATATAAAGTGTCATCAAAATGAAAACATACAGGTGCACCTGCATGGTTCAGTTGACTCTCAATTTCAGTTTAGGTCTGTATCTCAGGGTTGTGGGTTCAAGCCCCATGTTGGGGCCTACTTAAAAAAAAGAAAAGCAAACATATAAAGGATAGGAACGTACACAACTAGAGATCCCCATTTTAAATCGTTATCATAGAGACTATGCAGAGTTCTAGACCAGAGACTGATGCTGTAGAAGTAGCCTAGTAGCCTAGTCACCTTTACTTTGTCACCCTCCCTCAGCAACACAGCCTCCTCTACTATGAAATGCTGGTGCATTTCTTTCCCATAATACATTGTTAGGAAGAAAAATTAAGAAGTGTTTTTAAATGTAATACAAATACAAGGTGTTCAACTATCCATGGTTGTGAAAATGTGATTCCGTTTTCCCCCAACCTGGCATAATTGCTCAGAAAGCTGCTCGGTCAGGAAACAGCAGACTTTTCTGCTTTATTGATCTGTTTCTGATCTGAACTGAGCCAGGCTGTTACATTCCTGTTGTTAATGGCACATTTTAATAGATTTTATATAGCTAACTAAATCAAGAGCCCATTACTTCCCAATTTGGATTTGAAAATAATTGCCAGAACAGGGATGTTAGTAATTTGGACACCTGAGCTTCCGCATTACCTAGAAATAAAAGACAATGAAGTAATTATATGAATCAAACACACCCAATTTGCACAGCTAATCATGGTAAATTTTATTTTCCATTATTTATCAGTGTGGGAGTATCAGAGTGTCTAAACTGAATTTAAGTTGGATTGCTTTTGGTCCACTGTCACCTGCAAATGAATTTATGTATCTTTGGATGTGAGGAAGGGTTTGTTTTTTGGTTGTGTGTGTGTGTGTGTGTGTGTGTGTGTGTGTGTTGTTGTTGTTGTTGTTGTTTTGTTTTCACTGAAGGAGAATAGGGACATTTTATTGTTGTTTATGGTGATGGTACTAGTAAGACAAAGACTTGTGGTGGAAGAGTATTGGTAAAAACCATGAAAGTTAGGGATGCCTGGGTGGCTCCGTTGGTTAAGATGTTGACTTTTGGTTTCAGCTCAGGTCATAATCTCACAGTTCATGAGTTTGAGCCCTGCATCAGGCTCTACATGCAGAGCCTGCTTGGGATTCTCTCTCCCTCTCAGTCTCTCTCTGCCCCTTCCTGGCACTCACTCTTTCTCTCTCTCTCTTAAAATAAAAAAAACATTAAAAAAAATTTTTTAGGGGCGCCTGGGTGGCTTAGTCTGTTAAGCATCCGACTTTCTCTTGGGTCATGATCTCACGGTTCGTGGGTTCGAGCCCTGCGTCGGGCTCTGTGCTGACTGCCAGCTCAGAGCCTGGAGCCGGTTTCAGAGTCTGTGACTCCCTCTCTCTCTGGCCCTCCCCTGCTCATGCTGTCTCTCTCTCCCTCTCTCTCCTAGAAATAAATAAAAATATTTAAAAAAAAATTTTTTTAAACCATCAAAGTTTTGGGCACTGTATTTTCTCTTACCTGAACGGATTAACTAGATTATACTTCTGTAAAAGAAGGGTTAAGGTAGAAGCTTATAGTTATGTTCATAAACAGTATTATGAGATTATGAGTTTATTCAGCGCTGCTTTAAGGTCTGGTTAAGAATCAAAGGAGGGAGGAGCGCCTGGGTGGCTTAGTCGGTTAAGCGTCCGACTTTCGCTTAGGTTGTGATCTCACGGTTCGTGGGTTCGAGCCCCGCGTCGGGCTCTGTGCTGACTGCCAGCTCAGAGCCTGGAGCCTGTTTCAGTCTGTGACTCCTCTCTCTCTGACCCTCCCCTGCTCACGCTGTCTCTCTCTCTCTCTCTCTCTCCTAGAAATAAATAAAACATAAAAAAAATTAAAAAAAAAAAAAGAATCAGAGGAGGGAAACATAAGAAAGTATTTGCACCTAAAAGACTCCAATGTCAGAGGCAGTGGTGAGACAACCAGACACGTCAGCAGTGGACAAGAGCACATATGACGCCACCATGCTGGAGGCACCTGGCATTACTGAGGCAGACTTCATATATGAGAGCAGACAGAAGCCCCACACAACAGTTTGGGTACTGGAGCAACTGAGGTTTAGATGTTGATGTTAATGGTATTGTATATGTTCCCACAGGGTAGTGAGACCAGCTGTGTATTCCCAACCTATTTACATATGCAAACTGCATCTCTTCCAATGCGCCTTCTCAGACTTGCCCAGCAACAACACAATACTCCTTTTCCAGGGTAAATGATGCATATTCACGGTTATATATAATCTAGGATTTTAGTGGAAGTGAAATTCTGTTTCTGTCTCATTAAGACTCTGCTTAGATCATACAAGTAGTGAACTCTACGTAAATATAATGGCTACTGTGAATGCTTAATACCTTAAATAAACAAGTCATCTTTATAAACACCATGGTGATATTAACCATTTTGAAAGAGGGACAATATAAGAAAACATGATTACTGTTAAAGAGTGTTTGAATTGTATGAGATGCCTGCTATAGTAGAATTTGTAATTCCTTAAGACCACCCAGCAAATAAAGCCCCTCTTGTGTTTGTGGAATTCCTCAACCATAGAAGCTGAAAATGCCAACCATTCACCGTCTGTGTTATTTGCAGTGAAGGCCTGAGGATACAACCTAGGCTTCACTGATTAGATTTAGTGGTACTGAATTTCCACTAGGGAGAAAATGATACAAGGAAGTGGAAACCAGAGAAGGTTCTCTGGTGGCTAACAGTTGCTACAAAGCTGAAGTCCCCTGCTCAACCTAGACATAGAACCTGCTGCTGGGGTTCTCATTCTTGGTGACAGCGGCTCTGTGTTTTTCATCTGACTGCTGCTTCTTTTTATTTAATTTTTTTTTTAATGTTTTATTTCTTAGGAGAGAGAGAGACAGCGTGAGCAGGGGAGGGTCAGAGAGAGTGGGAGTCACAGACTGAAACAGGCTCCAGGCTCTGAGCTGGCAGTCAGCACAGAGCCCGACGCGGGGCTCGAACCCGCGAACTGCGAGATCATGACCTAAGCGAAAGTCGGACGACCAACCGACTAAGCCGCCCAGGCGCCCCTCTTTTTATTTAATTAAAAAATTTTTTTTTAACATTTATTTTTGAGAGACAAGAGAGAGGCAGAGCATGAACAGGGAAGGGGTAGAGAGAAAGGGAGATAGGGAATCTGAAGCAGGCTCCAGGCTCTGAGCTGTTTGTCAGCACAGAGCCTGACGTGGGGCTTGAAATCATAAACCATGAGATCATGACGTGAGCTGATGTTGGCTCAGCCAACTGAGCCATCCAGGCGCCCCCTGACTGCTTCTTAGCAGTGTAAGTCTGCACCAAGTTTTCCAGCCCTCTCTGAGTATCTATGAACGGTCCAATATACTTTTACTAACTCCCTTTTCTGTTGCTGCAATAAAGAACTTTATAAACGTCGGAATCCAGAAGCTTCTTCTTAATAGTTTAAAAATGTGAAACAGTATTTATTATCTATTAAACTGGACATACTCTTCTACCAGACAGCCCATAGCTCTTTTGGTCCCTTTATTAATATCTCTGCAAAATGTTACCTTACCAGAGAGTTCTGTTCTGACCAACCTATCTGAAAATCAACTCTCTCCACCTATCCATTCTGCCCCTTTATGCCCTGCTAGAGTTTTCTGGTTATCATTTATTTCTGACCTTAAATGATTTTATTTTCATGTTCCCACACTGGTACATAAGATCCAAAAGGACATGGCATTGATATGAGATACGGTTTTCTGTCAGTCCCTTCCTTGCAGCCTTTTTTTTTTTTAAACTACCTTATAATTAGGGCTTGTAGGAAAGGCAATTACATTCTAATGTCCTGTATGAACATCTAGTTGTATCTGCCACTGAAGTAGCTGTTGTAATCTGTAATTTCTTTAAAAACCAACATCAGATGTAATATGGGGAATTAAGCATTATGGAAGCAATCTGACATAAGCATAAAATCAGAAAATGTAATGATGATGCACTGCTGAAATACTGAATGTGTACAGACTTAATTCATGTTTTTAAAACAGGCCAATATAAATGTCTGCCTTTCCCCTCAATTATTCTGGTGTCATTTTTAATATATGTACATAATTCAAAGAACCATTAGGCTGAATTACTAAAGCAAAAACACCACTGTTCGCCTCTTGTGTTGAAGGATTTTGATGTTATTTTACATATTGAAGGATATTAGTAGTGGCCCAATAGTTTTAGGGAAAAGAAATTTCTGTCCAGTATATCTTCTGAACAAAGATGGCATGCTGGAATTCCAGAGGATGGTCATTAGATCCGCTTCTTGCATAACTGAATCATCCCCCATATTTTATTGAAGATTCAGATATTTTACAGAGAATCTGTTCACTGTAAACTTTAATGTAAACAAGGGAAACCCCAAACAGCACAGGAACAGTGAAATGGCCTCATCCCAAACCCTGAGCAAGGCTCCTCACAGGCCATCATCCCACTGTTAGTTAAGTAGTAGGAAGAGCCCTTGGCAGGGGTTGGGAGATCTCAGTTTGACTTCTGGCTCTTCGACCAACTATCTGAACAATTATGGGCTTCAGTTTTCACATCCAAAAAATAGGGAAGTTGAGTCCTTTCTTATTTTGAAAGTTTACGAGCTTTTCAGTCTAGAGAGAAGATACTTGCTTAAGAATAATCATACCAGGTTGTCTGGATGGCTCAGTCGGTTGAGCATCTGACTCTTGACTTTGGCTCAGGTCATTGATCTCACAGTTTGTCAGTTCAAGCCCCACTGTCAGAAGAGAGCCTGCTTGGGATTCTCTCTCCCTCTCTCTCTACCCCTCCCTTGCTCATGCTCTCTCTTTCTCTCTCTCAAAAATAAATAAATAAACTTAAAAAAAAAAAGAGTAATGATACCAAAGCTGATTCCTGGCCAGTGAATTAAAATTAGTTGTACAGAATTTCCTTCACTAGGTGTGGCAATTCAGTGGCCCTTGCTCTTCAGTAACGGGGTGCAGTCATGGTGCTCAAACACAGACAGAGCTCTAGGAAGTACGAGCTGAAAAAGTGTCATTATGTCTGGCTGATCCTCGCCAGTGGCCTGACTCTCCCCTGAATAAAAGATAACACTGCGGAAAAATGGAGAGAGAAAACACCGTTGACTTGATGAAACTTTCTGGGAGGTCCAAAGCCCTGTGATACTAAGGGATCTCCATGGTTTAGCTAGCTTCCTTTTGAAGCCCTCTTCAGATCTGTGATTGCTGTGGCTTTGCACTTCTTTGTCACCCACCAGTCAGAAAGGAGGAGGAGACTGAGACACATCTTGCCCAGTGACCTGAATTTAAGATGGCAGTTGAAAAATCAAGCATTTGTATTTCTTATAGAAAGTTAATAAGCACAGAAGCTTTCCTGTCCCCAGGCAAAGATCTAAATCGTGCATCAATAAGGTGATAAATAGATATGAGCATAGAAACCTCAGAAACTTGTTATAGCCCTCAAATGTCCATGTCTGCAGGCAAGTTATACCATCAGGTATCTAAGTGGTGCCTGAGGTTGGGATTATAAATCATTTTTTAAAGCAACATAATAGTCCCTAGAGCTATCAACTAGGTAACCAAATAAAGTAGAGCCTATTAGCCTTTTTTTTTTTTAATCTACAGGCCTTTCTTTATACAGCCATCACTGAAATAAACACTTCACCATAGGTTGTGATTCATTACAAAGCTATCGTAAAGAAACACGGGTGGGAGACATGAACATTGTTTTTTGTCTTTTCCTTCCTATGGAGCAGTACTGTAGCTGCACAATAGAATTGCCTGGAGAGAGATTTTTTTAAAAAAAGGTCCAGTGACTGGGTTCTGTTCCTAGAGATGCTGATTTAATTGGCCCCGTTGCGTCCTGGACATCTGCATTTCCAGAGCTTTTCAGGTGAGCTTAATGTGAAGCCAGCACTAAGAACCTCTGTTTATCGAGGTTGCCAGCCATCAAAGGGGCCAGTTGGTCCTTTTTGTGACTGTTAGCTCAGATGTGGGACACCTGTTTACTAAGACATTGGGCTGAGGCAGCAATTCATTCTGTTCTGGGCATAAAATCACATTCAGCTGTTAATGGCTTTTTCTCTGCACTGACCTACGCTGGATTTAAACCAGCAATGACCTTCGATTTCCACTGCCTGTAATTAAGGATGTCTGCCACCACCATAATCCAGTTTGGGGCTTGATTAATTCTTATAATTACCGAATGCATTTTTGCAGCTGTAGAAAAAGAAGGTCCAGCCTACCAAAATGAGATAAAGCCATAATGGCAAAAAAAAAAAAAAAAAAAACACAATAACTTTTAGCATTTATTTTAAGTTTAATCATTTTTATACTCTTGACATTCTTGACATTCCTTAATTAATTATTCCATACGATGTCATGGAGAAGTAATATAGAATTATTATTTGCATTTTATGTCAGTGAGGCAGGAAAGTATTTTGTCAGGTCTAAGGAATTGTAATTTTTAAATCCTTCATTGCCTGATTAAGCTTGTGGCTTCCCCCTTAAAGAAGAGAGCAGTATCAGAGACAGTGAAACTCACACTGATCTCAATAAATAACCTCTATCAAAGTGGACAAATTAATGATGCATTTTATGACTAGGACATCATTATGGTCTAATACTTTCCCTTGCAGCGTCCACTGGCAATCTCCAAGGGATTTTAAAAATCTCAATGTCCAGGATAAAAAACTAGAACCTTTTCACCTAAACAATAATTCAAATGTTAGATTCAAAAAGCAGATGGGGCTTCTGGGTGGCTTAGTCGGTTAAGCGTCCAACTTTCGCTTAGGTCATGATCTCGCGGTTCGTGGGTTCGAGCCCCGCGTCAGGCTCTGTGCTGACTGCCAGCTCAGAGCCTGGAGCCTGCTTCAGTCTGTGACTCCTCTCTCTGACCCTCCCCTGCTCACGCTGTCTCTCTCTCTCTCTCTCTCCTAGAAATAAATAAAAATTTTAAAAAAAAATAAAAAAAAAAAGCAGATAATATTATTTCTAAGTTCCAGACATTAGAAAGAAGAGAGAAAATTTTCCTGGCTCTCAACTCCCAATTTCAACATTCCCCAATACTCACTCTTTGTTTGTTTGTTTGTTTGTTTGTTTGTTTAGAGAGAAACCACAAGCAGGGGAGGGGACAGAGAGAAAGAATCTCAAGCATGCTCCATGGTCAGTGCAGAGCCCAACATGGGGCTCGACCCTGAAGTCAAGAGTTGGACACTCAATGGGGCGCCTGGGTGGCTTAGTCGGTTAAGCGTCCGACTTTCGCTCAGGTCATGATCTCGCGGTTCGTGGGTTCGAGCCCCGCGTCGGGCTCTGTGCTGACTGCCAGCTCAGAGCCTGGAGCCTGTTTCAGTCTGTGACACCCTCTCTCTCTGACCCTCCCCTGCTCACGCTATCTCTCTCTCTCTCTCTAAGAAATAAATAAAAACATTTAAAAAAAAAAAAAAGAGTTGGACACTCAACCAAATGAAACACCCAGGCACCCCCCAGTACTCACTTCTAACCACAAGGGACTGAACATGTCACATTTTTATCAGGTTCCATTTACTTGATGCTTACCATGCCTAATCCTGTACCACATACCTTTATATACTATAACACATTTACTTACAAACTGTTTCCTAGGTTGTGACCACTATTTCTTCCTCAATTTATGGATAAGAAAAATAAAGCTCAAAGAAATGTAGGGACTAGTATAAAATGTAACAGATAGCTATGGATTTAAAGCCCAGGTGTGCCCAATTCCAGAAACCTCAAAACAAACTTTCAGAAATTGTTGAAGTTTACCTTTGGGCTTCCTTATCTCTTTTCTAAATATTCCCTTAGTGATTTCCCTCCAATGCAGTGACCCACACTATGCCTGAAACTCAGTCTCCTATCCTCCCAAAGCAGCTCATCTGAACTCCTCTTTTGTCAGACTCTCACAGGCTGGCTAAATCCAACCTGTTACAGCCTAGAAAGGAACCATGTTGTGGTCCCTCCTTCATCCTGGGATTCCAGTCGATCATAATGCCATTTCCTTTTAATATTTATTCTATTTCTGCCACTGCTACTTTCAGTCCAGGCTCTAGAACAACAAACTCCCCTCACTCTTACTTCTCATGCTAACCAATTATTGATGTTGGACAAATAATCCCCAAATCCTGCCTTTGCAGTGCAATTTAGTGACTTATTGACTTATTTCTAGTGAATTATTTTTTAATGATTTAAAAACCTTCCATGGATCCCGATTTCCTGTCACAAGAAGCTAAGCCTTTATATCTGGCTTTCAGTGCATCTTGCATTGTTTCCCCACATTATTCACATGCTCTCTATCGCCTATTCAATTTAATTTGATTTATTAAGGTCTCATAAATTGTCATTAGATCTATTAGTCATTGTTAGATCTGATAATTAATGACTTACTAATGATTAGATCTAATAATTCACTGTACATATCATAAGTCATTGTGGGCAGCACACTGGATTGTCCAGTGAATGGTTGTGGGTGATTCTGAGTTACCTGGCAATGAGCAAACAGGGACCCATGGCTCCTACCCACCCCTCCCTGACCGTGAAGGAGGTGCTCATAATCTCTATGTCCCCCAAGGTTTCCAGAAGTTGGGCAGCAGGCATTCCCAGGACCTCTCAAATAAATCTTTCTCAAACTCAGGTGACTTGGCACCCAAACTCAGACTGGTCCCCTTATAGGTTTCTCTCACAATGGCCCGAAAAAAAGAGAGCAATCTTGATGGATACAGCTGTCTCTGACTCAACTTGACTCTGAGCAAGATGCCATGTGAATGAGAGAGCGTTAGCATCAGAAGATTTTTTTCATAGAGAAATGGGCCTAGTCTCTTTCAACAATTCAGAACATCAGATGCCTAGCAGTTGAAGACCTCAGAAACTGTCCCAGACAAGAACTATCCAAAATAACTTTAATTAGAACAGAAAAGTGAATTCTATTGATTTATAAAGTTGCATAGTTTCTGCATTTATTGCTAGAGCTCCACACAGATGGCAGCTTCTAAATTATAGCGGATTTACTTTTCATCAAGGCTGCAGTCTCCAGTCCAGAAAGTCAAAAGGAAAGTATGCTGTAAGTAGTGAACAAAGAAAGGCAAAGCAATAAGGAAATGGCGACCTGGGTTACCTTAAACCTAAAATTTGTAGAACCTGCAAAAGCTAGAGTAACGAGAAACAAGAAAAGAGAGAAGGAGAATGGGGGGCGGGGGGGAAGCAAAGAGATAGCAGGAAAGAAGGAGGGAGAAGAATGAGGAAAGGAAGATTTATTTCAGATCTTATGACAGTAAATGAAGCAGCGAAGCTGATATTGAGCTGTAAAATGGTCTATATACTGATGACATATGAAGACTGTACAATGGATTATAATGCAAAGTTGATACAGAAAAAAAGAGCAACAGCAATGATAGGAAACACCTATTCACTGAGGGTAAATTGTGCACCAAACAGGATATAAACACTTTACATGGATTATTTCATTTAAAACATCTATATGACAGATGCTGCTGTTTTCAATTTGTTGTTATAAGAACACCTCTAGGCGAAGAGCTTCAGCATTTTGTGTAAGATTTTTAATCAAGAAAAAGATTAGAGTGAGGAGGGGCAGATACTACTTTAGCACAAATAGCATATGGCAGAGGAGAATTCGAACCCAGCTCTTCGGACCCCAGCACACAGGCTTCCAACAACACACAAACACGCATTAATGTAAGGGGCCCACGCGACTACTACAACCTCGGAGATGTATTTTTCCCCGTATGCTCCAGGCGCCCCCTGGGAATTGCCCCAGATCCTCTAGTTTGCAAATTGTGTGGGAAAAAATAGATAAATGGATTCGACACAAGAGGAGGCATTGCCACAGTCCTTCACCTTTGGTTAATTTGGAGCAGGCATGCAGGACAGAAGGGTAGTTAGGGTATTGGAAATGCATCAGATTCGACTGCTGAAGTCACAGAACACCCTGCTGTGAGGATGGGCTAAGACAGGGCCGTTTGGGGAGGACAGAGCTGTGATGCTTCCGGGACTCTTACCAACGCAGTGTCACAAGTAGATTTTAAATCGTGATGCTTTCTTCCTGAGCCATGAATAAAGGAAAGCTAGAAAACAAAAATTGAAAGCCGTCTGACGTCTGAAAATTATGTTTTCTTTAATGTCTTCACTCAGGTGGGAAGACGGTTTGTTGGCAAGTATTTACGGAGAGTTCTTTCTTGGTGAGGATCCTGGAAAGCTGTGGAGAATGGAACAATATAAAAAATACACTGTCCTCAAAGAGGTTATAGCCAGAGACACATAATTTGACACAATGTACCAAACTGCAGAGTGCAAAGACCTAACAACCCAGCAAGTTTGTGAATGCATTCCACCCATTTGATACCCTAGTTCCTAATATCATGGTCACTGCATACATGCCTGCCTCGCCTCCTTTAGTAATGTTTGTTCAACACAGTAAGCTGAGAAGGCAACTTTGCTTCCCAGGAATAAACAACTGTGGTACCAGAACCTAGCATATAATTTTCCTTCCTTTCACTGTTTTCTTTAAAGTGCCTTTAAAACCATTTAGGGCACGTGTGTACCCTCTCGATTCATCTTTATCAGCTCTCTACATTATAATTTCTCTGACAACTCACTTCCTTTTTCTATTCTTTAAATTATAAGTGCAATGTTTGAGTAAGAAAAATGATATTCCTGGGTGGCTCAGTCAGCTAGGTAGCCAACTTTGGCTCAGGTCATGATCTCATGGTTCAGGAGTTCGAGCTCTGGCTTGGGCTCTGTGCAGAAAGCTCTGAGGCTGTTTCGGATTTTGTGTCTCCCTCTCTCTCTACCCCTCCCCTGCTCACTCTCTCTCAAAAATAAATAAGTAAACTTTTTAAAAAGGATATTCACACACTGGAAACACTCTTACAGCTTCTCTTATAAACAACAACAACAAAAAATGTCAAAATTTAAGGTACCCTGAAGGGCAATGGCTATTTTTGGCTGTTTGGCTTTCATTAGGGCCACTGTGATTTATCTTAGGCTCTGGGTATTTGAATGAGGATATGATTTCATGACTCTCTCTAGAATATACTAGAGTTAGCCAGGAACTGAAACTACCATGTAAATTTTCACAAGGCTGCAAGGTCAAACCCCCAAAGAAACAAGATTACTGTACCAGCTTCACTTTACAGGACCAATGCACTGCTGAAAACAAACAAACCAAAGGTCATAAACAATTTAATCATAAGGGAAACATTTATGAAGTTATTAATAAAGGTTCCCATTCAGTATGTGGCTATTCTATGCCAGACACTGTGTTCATTGACTTGCACTGTGTTGAGCATATTACAGTATCTTAAAAAGTACTGATTAATTTAACATCTTATTTTTAATCTTCACAAAAAAACGTTTATGTAGATTTTATTAGATCCATTCTCCATGTGAGAAAATCAGATCAAATAGCTAATAAATGGTGTCTAAGCACTTTTCTCTATACTGAACTGCTCCTCACCTGGCAAAAGGAATCTGATGATTCTGCATTGAATATAATTTATGAAACATTGACTTTGTATTTGTAATTTGAATGTCCTTAAACTGAGCATCGACTCTTCTAAATTGCAAACATATAGAAAATACAAATACATCATTCTGCATGCATAACCAAGTGGTTAAAAATGCAACTATTTGACCTTCCACTGCTGTGGATTTGCATACACACAATTTTGAGGTCCTCTGAATGAGACAGAGTAAGACATCGAAAATATTATTTGAACTTGATAATTACTATCAAAGCAAACAAAACAGTAAACAATATATCCTTGGATTTCTATTCGAATTATTTTTTTAACGACAGAAGATAAATACATACAGATACAGAGAGAGAGAAGGAAGAAACACTTGTGAAAAGGAGACTCTACATTAACAGAAAGGGGGAAAGTGGATTTGAACACTTGGCATTTGGCCTCTGTAGTCTTTTCTGTAAAAAAACAGTTTTTAATGCTTATTTGTTTTTGAAAGAGAGAGAGAGAGCACAAGCAGGGGAGGGGCAGAGACAGAGGGAGACAGAATCCAAAGCAGGCTCCAGGCTCTGAGCTGTCAGCACAGAGCTCCACACAGGGCTTGAATCCATGAACCATGAGATCATGACCTGAGCCAATTTCAGATGCTTAACCGACTGAGTCACCCAGGTGCCCCCCACTTTTGCATGTTTATTTATTTTTGAGAGGGTCTCTGTAGTCTCTTCTATCTCTAGTATTTTAGAATATAAACTGCCAACACTGAACAATTATACTCAATGTTTTAAACAAACTTGACACACTCTCTCCTTTCTTGTTGCTATTGTGACACATATAGTACCAAAAAAATCCAAACATCATCAATTTTAAGAATCATTCTAGTTGGTGGAAAATTATTATTACTGTTTTCATATTGAAGATACAGAAATTATAATAAAGAAAATTTGTGATTGACCACACTCCTAAATCAAATGAGGAAAACCTAAACATAAGAAAACAAAAACAGGGGAGCCTGGGTGGCTCAGTCAGATAGGTGTCCTGCTCATGATTTCGGCTCAGGTCAGATTCTCATGGTTTGCAGGATCAAGCCTTGAGATGGGCTCTGCACTGACAGTGTGGAGCCTGCTTGGGACTTTCTCCTTCTCTCTCCCCCACCCCTGCTCATACATACACTCTCTCTTTCTCTTTCAAAATAAATAAATAGACATTATATAAATACAGAAAACAGAAACAACTTGCTTCAATACCCAGGACGTAACTCTAAAACCTAAAAGAAGAAATGTTCCTATTTTTTTTAAATTTTTAATGCACTGTCATAACTGTGAACTGACAATTACATATAATGATACATAAGAATAGACGGTTCAATACAAAGCAAACCAAGTACATTTTATTTCTATAGCAGTTTGATTTTAAAATATCCATATTAAATCTAAACAGAAACAAATCAAGTCACAAATCATAATATCACATTAGATTATCTGTATTTGAATTTTATTTACTAGTAATTGAGGAAGAAAGAATACATGTCAATGGAATCTATTTGTATTCCCTCTACATTATTTGTGGAGTTTGGATCGACCTTAATAAATTAAATATTATGAATACATTGGCCCTCAAGAACGAGAATGAAGAAAATATAGACACTCTCTTAGAAATCTATGACCTTGCTTGCTTGAAAGATTCAGTAACTTTCATGGCCATGTTGATCCGAATGATGGTTATTTTAAAATGTTCCAGGGAACACACGGCCGAGTCCTTCATGGAAAGCAACAATGACTTAACATAGCTTCTGCCCCATGCAGAGTTCCTGAAATTTAGCAGACAGCCAGGTATACAGGGGGAAGACAGGGTGTTCAGGGATGTCAATCATGGGTCTGAAGTTCTCTTCATACCTAGTGAACAGGAATCTTAGGTTATTTCATTGCTCTAAGCCTTGATTTCCTTATTGGCAAAATGAGACTAATACCACCAAACCTGCAGAATTATGGTGGGGAAAAAGTCACCTTGATACACCTGCTGATTGCATTCATTGCACAGCTAAGCCTTCAGGATGGGAATCCGTAGGGCACGGGTCAATTCTTTACATGAGACAGGCTTAATGTATGTCTTTCATCAAGTCATTGCTCGGTTTCTCCATCTGACAATGTCACCTCTGTAAATCTGAGGTGAGAACCTTCTTTTAAAATTATTAATGTTTATTTATTTTTGACAGAGAGACAGAGTGTAAGCAGGAGAGGGGCAGAGAGAGAGGGAAACACAGAATCCCAATTAGGCTCCAGGCTCTGAGCTGTCAGCACAGAGCCTGACACGGGGCTCAAACTCACAAAACACGAGATAATGACCTGAGCCATAGTCGGACGCTTAACCAACTGAGCCGCCCAGGTGCCCCGAGAACCTTTTTGAGATAATTGACTGACAGGAGGAGACTTCTACTGCATAGGATGACATTTGCCTGTCTTATTATTTATAATTTTCAAAGAGAATTACACTTTGTTCTTCAGGAGTCTGGTTAGCATTCCATTGGATTTGAAGTTTTGAAATTGGGGAATGGGAAGGAGGAACTGTCCCTGTAAGTGACTTTTAGTACATACTCATGGATACATAATCCCCGGCTGCCAGTAGGAATGTGGCAGCCATCTGCTAATATTACCCAACACTTTTGAACAGTCCCTTGGAAGGTTTAATTCCCTGTGATAAATAAAAGAAATTTAATCTCAAAATTTGAGAAACATTAGCATGTTTAATTCTGATCCACAAACAGAATAGACTAACTATAGATAGACTAGCATCTCTAATTGACAAATTAGATAGACTAGTATCTCTAATTGAAGTGTTAAACATTTTACTGTTTTACTTCTCTTTACTATTTATCCCTTCATTTACACATTTATGGCATTCTTTTCTTCTTCCCTAAGAGTGAAAACTGGTAGCTCCTGGAAGCTGGGAAATCAGAGGCACTAAGTGATATAAAAACAAAAAAGGAACAATTACCCACAGTAAACAAAAAAGAGTTTTCTCTAAGAGCTACATGAAGCAGCATATTTTCGATAGCTTTTATGCTCTGTCAACTTCCAGGCAAGCCATTAAAGGAAGAAGGAGGAGAAAGAAGGCAAAAGAGGCCTCAAAGCACTTGGCGGTTTTCCATAATGAGCTTCCTGTCTAACTCTCCAGTAAAGGCCGGCTCCAGTAATGGGCCCCTGGTGAACTTGACATTCCTAAGCCACATGTGTTGCTCCACACAGCTGCATGAGATAGAGAGGGACAAGGAGGCACCCCAGCTTTTACACATCTCCTTAAACGCAAGGTCCAAATCACTGTATCCCCAGCGGCCAGCTGGGAGTAGGTGTTTATAGAATCAATTTGAATATGATTATGTGTTTCTGAGGGGGTTAAATAAAAAGATCTTTTAAACGCCTTATTCATAAAACAAATTTTTCCCTGACCAGACTATATCAGTTCCAATTAATCGATGGTGATACATGTATCTCCTTGACCAGATACATATGCATTTGCTGTAATCTATTCTTGTTTCTCGTCTCCTTATCCCCATATGTAAGTAACTGATCGTCCACTCTCAGACTTCCTTGCTGATTCAGATGCTCTGGACTACTTTCTAACTTTATTCTAAAACATTCCAGAGGCACCTGGGTGGCCAACTCTTCATTTCCGCTCAGGTCATGGTCTCATGGTGTCATAAGTTCGAGCCCTACACTGACAGTGCAGAGCCTGCTTGGGATTCTCTGTCTCCCTCTCTCTCTGTCCCTCCCCCTCTGATGCTGTCTCTCTCTCTCTCAAAATCAATAAATAAGCTTTAAAAAAATAAAATATTGGGTGCCTGGGTGGCTCAGTCTGGTAAAAAAATAAAATATTCCAGCAGCCAACCTTTAAGAGTACCCCTGATCCCCTCTTCCTAAATGGTATGGGAAAATGACTCTAAGAACATTCTCCCAGTTGAGGGTGAGTCTCCACCCTCTTGATAGCCCAAGACACCTCCAGCTGGCTTTTTAAGGGACCGCACCATCAGTAGCAACTCTTACATTCTTGCCAGGAGCCTTCTTTCAGACACACCTGCTGGACTTCCACCCATCCATTACCAAGGCTCTGGAAAAACTTTGTGTCCTCCACACTCTGCCTGGGAATCCACTTGTGGTCAAGTTTCTCTATTTGAAGTGGTTGGCTTTGGGACAGTGCAGGGGTCAGTAATTAAGGGAATAATGTCCCACAAGGGAAAGTCTGAGCAGCAGCACTGCAAGTCCAGCTGTTGAAGACTTGGTGGAATATTCTTTGTTAAAAGTGCTGAAGATGGCAGCAATCAGTGCCTGTGAACCACCTCCTCCCCCCAGTACTCTTCCATGAGACAGGAGGAAGTGTTTCAGAAGTCTGAGGTATCAGACATTATGCTAAGAGGATCGGAGTCAATGACTACTAACTGCACTGTATGTGGCAACAAATTCTCTCAACAAGCCTTCTGTAGGCTGGTGGCCAGAGAGGCACCTGCTACCATACAAATGCCACTGTAATGAAGCAATTCTGCTCGAGGATGCCATGGCCGAGATTCAATGAAGCTCCCCTGTAGAAGTGATTTGTTTTTTACTTTGTTTTTTGGAAAAGTTTTAGGTTCACAGCAGAGGTGAGAGGAAGGTACCAAGACTTCCCATATAGCCACCATTCCCAACATACATAGCCTCTCCCATTAACAACACCCCCACCAGAATGGAGCCTTTGTTATAAATGACAAATCTACATGGACATATCATAGTTACCCAAAGTCTACAGTTGACTTCACAATTCACTCTATGTGTTGTACATTCTACAGTTTTGGACCATGTAGAGTGACATATATCCATTATTAAAGTACTGTATGGAGTATTTTTACTACCCTAAAAAAAAATCCTCTGTGCTCTACCTACTCACCCTTCTTCCCCATTCCCTGACCCCCACCAACCACTAATGTTATTACTGTTTCCATACTTTTGGCCTTTTCTAGAATGTCAGAGTTGAAGTCATAGAGTATGTAGCCTTTTCAGATTGGCTTCTTTCATTTAGTAATATACACTTAAGGTGCCTTCATGTCTTTCCGTGGCTTGATAGCTATTTTCTTTTTAGTACTGAATAATATTCCACTGTCTGGATGTACCACAGTTTATTTATCCATTCACCTACTGAAGGACAACCTGGCTGCTTGCACGTCTGAGCAATTATGAATAAAACCATGATTAACATCCATGTGCAAGTTTTTGTGGGGACAGAAGTTTATAACTTCTTTGTATAAATAACCAAGGAACATAACTGCTGCATCTTATGACAAGATTATATTCTTTGCTTAATAGTTTATTATAGCTGATGCTATATATGCTAAACCACATCAAATTATAAGTATAGATATAATTGTCATATAGACATACATATATATTTATAAATGTGAAGAAAGAGGGTTGAGTTTTATAAAAACAAAACCCACCAAACTGTTTTCCAAAGTGGTTGTACTATTTTTCATTCCTACCAGCAACAAATGTGCACTAGTGTCGCTTCACATCATGATATTCTGGGTTTGGGCCATTCGAACTGCTATATGGTAGTACCTCATTTGTACTTTGCATTTCCCTGATGACATCTGATGTAGAGCATCTTTTCGTATGCTTATCTGCCATCCATATAGCTTCTCTGGTTAGGTGTCTGTTATAAAAGTGACATCTTAATTAAAAGATTTCTCTTCAGGAAATAATGAAGTAAGAAAAATTCTTCCTCTACACCTATCCTTAAAGTCCTCTCAGACAATGAGTGGCTCAGCTGGTTAAGCTTCCGGCTTTGCTCAGGTCATGATCTCACAGGTTATGAGTTCAAGTCCTGCGTCAGGCTGGGTGCTGACAGCTTAGAGCGTGGAGCCTGCTTCAGATTCTGTGTCTCCCTCTTTCTCTGCCCCTCCCCTGCTTGTGCATGCTCTCGTTCTTAAAAATAAATAAACATAAAAAATTAAAATTAAAATTAAAAAAGTCATCTCAGGCAAGACAACTTTGTAAAGGGAGAACAAATTTTGATTTCATTTTGATTTCAAGACTTAGTACACAGCAACAGTAACCAAGAGGTAATATTGGTGTAAAGATAAACATAAGGATAAAGGCAAATTAGTAGAGAAAAGTATCTATTCAACAAGTAGTGGTGGGACAATAGATATCCACAGGCAAATATATAACCTTTGGTCCATACACTGTATCATATAAAGGCAAAATATAGTACATACTTTACGATTCCATTTGTATAAAATCTAAGAAATGCAAAATAAACTATAATGACTGAAAGCAAATCAGTCATGGCCTGGGAAGGGGGTGATGGGGAGGAGTGGAAGTAAAAGGATCATGAAGGGCATGAGGAAACCTTGGAAAGATTAAACAAAGCAAGGGTGGGCTGGGGAGCCTCAGACTATCAAACAGAGGGCCCTCAGCGTAAGCCAACCGAGTGGAGGCCTCTGAAGCAAAAACTGCCCTTTAGAGGAGCCTCATCTCCTACTGAGTAGAAACAGCCAGGCTGTGGTGGCCCTGCCATGCTCAGTTCAGTGGCTGTGAGCCCCTTGGAAAGGGGATGCCCTCACCTAGAAGAGAAGCCCAGGATGATCCCAAAGGCACTGCAGAGAAAAGCTGTCAACCCCCAGCACTCTGTACTAAACAACCTCTCTCTTCAGAGACCTGAGCAGCTCTCCTCCTTGGCTGCCACACCACCGAAGAAAAGGATACATTTTCTTAAAAACTCTTGAGTATACAGTAAGTGTCCCCAAACTGGCCCTGAGACAGCTGGAAGATCCTCAGTGATGATAAAGGATTGCAAATCTGAGTGAAGAAGAAATGAGAAACTTATCTGTCAGACAAATTAGCCGAACTATTATTGATCAGGAGGTTCAGAGAAACATCCTTTTTTAGTAGGTTCCTTCTTCACAGTGGAGAAAACAAATGCCCAAGTGGTATTAAGCCTTCTGCAAAAGACATTGCTTCTTTATATCTGCCCAGTGTGGAGGAAAATTCAACCACCCCTTAAATATATTCTCTTCTAAATAAGACCTTACACTTTGTTTGAGAATACTATGTCAGATAGGACCCCAATATTACTACTACTACTACTACTACTACTACTACTACTACTACTACTACCACTGCTGCTCCTACTGCTAGAGAATAATAGCAGTTCCCATGCAAGCTGGAAAAAGTCCAAATAGAATCTAAAGTCATCAATGCAAAAGATTCCACTTTTATTTTCAAATTTAACTTAATCAGATACATAAGTAAACATGCTCAAAAAGAAATAAATTTGTGCTTCTCAATACTCTCCCAATGAAGGGAAAGAAAATAAATGTCCAGAATACTGAGTGAAAGGGACATGGAGAAATATCCTGGCAGCTCCCTCCTATTTGAAAAAGTGGTTGCGTTACTGAGCTACATGAATAATTAAGCAAGCACTTGTCAGCTGCGGGAAACAGAAAATGAAGGATAACATCAAGTACCTCGCAACTCTAATTCTGAAAAAAGAAAATCATTTTTCCTGGAAATCAGTGGTTCCAACTTGATAAACTGGCACAAAATTATTAATTTCCTCTATTTTACAAATTGAGACATAGCACTTTTTAAAAGATTACCTGTTCATCTTTCATGCTTATCCATTCTTCCCTCTGCTCTCATTTTTCTCTTTCAATCAACTTTCTTCCCCTCAACACACACACACACACACACACACACACACGTTCACATATGCACACTATATGTTAAGCTTGTAACATGATGATGGAAATAGATTGTGAATTAAGGGAACAAAGCTTGATGTTCATATCTGCTACTGAATATTCTGCCTTAGGTTAATCAGTTAATTTTTCATTTAAATTAATTTTTGATTCCATTTTTGCAAATGTCCAAGCAATGACTGTTAAAATATAAATATGTAAACAAAGACATTCTTTCTGAAAAATGGAACATATTCTGCCTCCAAAGTACCAGATGCAGTCTCTCTCTTCAAATAATGTTTGGTTTAAGAAAAAGCAAGAACAATGTATAAAGTACATGGAAAAACACCAAGGAAAAGGAAAATGCCCATTTAGGGATTTGGAGTCCCTTACCTAAATAAACACAATGGTAGTAGCTAGATATCAGTTTGAAAAGCTTGCCTAAGATGAATTTGATTGCGCATACATCAAAACACAAAGAATATTTTCAAGACTACAAACCTGGTAATAATTAAATCTAATTACCCATCATTCAGCTTTTGCTATGTATTGGACTCTGTTAAGCACTTTACTGACATTATTCTATTTAAACATTACAACAGTGTTAGGAGGTAGATATTAAGATCCCCATTGCAGAGGTGAGAAAAATCAAAACCTATAAGAATTATAAGGAAGTCACCAAACTTCACACCTGAAAAACAAATAATCCAGTGAAGAAATGGGCAGAAGACATGAACAGACACTTCTCCAAAGAGGACATCCAGATGGCCAACAGACACATGAAACGATGCTCAGTGTCCCTCATCATCAAGGAAATACAAATCAAAACAACACTGAGATACCACCTCACGCCGGTCAGAGTGGCTAAAATGAACAAATCGGATGCTGGTGAGGATGTGGAGAAACAGGCACCCTACTACACTGTTGGTGGGAATGTAAACTGGTGCAGCCCCTCTGGAAAACAGTGTGGAGGTTCCTCAAAGAATTAACAATAGAACTACCCTATGACCCGGCAACAGCACTGCTAAGAATTCATCCAAGGGATACAGGAGTGCTGATGCATAGGGACACATGTACCCCAATATTCATAGCAGCACTCTCAACAATAGCCAAAACATGGAAAGAGCCTAAGTGTCCATCAACTGATGAATGTATCAAGAAGATGTGGTTTATCTATATAATGGAATACTACATGGCAATGAGAAAGAATGAAATTTGGCCATTTGTAGCAAGATGGATGGACCTTGAGGGTGTTATGCTGAGCGAAGCAAGTCAGGCAGAGGACAGATACCATATGTTTGTAGGTATAGGAGGATTAGAAGGAACTTAAAGGAGGACCGTGGGGGAGAAGAAAGGGGGAAATGGTGGGGGAGAGGGAGGGAGGCAAACCATGAGAGACTCTTGAATGCTGAGAACAAACTGAGGGCTGATGGGGGTAGAGGAGAGGGGAAGGGGGGTGTGGGCACAGGGGAGGGCACTTGTGGGGATGAGCACTGGGTGTTATATGGAAACCAACTTGACAATAAACTATTAAAAAAAAAACTTATAAGATTAAATGCCTCACACATTGAAGTATCCAGAGTTCAAAAATAACTTTCTTTTACTCCTAAAGCCATACTATAGTGATTCCAAATAAAGACATAGCGATGTTGGTTCTCAAACATTAGAGTGTGTCCGAATCACCTGGCAGACTTGTTCAGATTGCTGAGCACCACCCCCAAAGTTTGGGATTCATGCAGCTGGAGAATTTGCATTTATATCCAGTTTCCAGTGGATGCTGATGCTAGTCTAGAAACTACATTTTGAGGGGCACCTGGGTGGCTCGGTCGGTTAAGTGTCCAACTCTCAATTCCGACTCAAGTCATGATCTCACAGTCATGAAATGGAGCCCCTTTGGGCTCCGTGCTGAGCATGAAGACTGCTTGGGATTCTCTCTCTCTCCCTCTCTCACTACTCCTCCCCTGCTCATGTGCACACTCATGCACATGTTCTCTCTCAAAATAAACATAAAAAAAGAAACAAACTATATTTTCAGATGCACTGTGCTAAACCACTGGTTTTCAGACTTAGGTTTCAGAAATAAATAAATAACAATAAAAACTTTAATGAAGTTGTACAGAAGATCATCAAATCTTACTATGCTAAATTGATACAAAAATTACACACACACACACACACACACACACAACCCTGGGTTTGTATCTCTATAATTTGTTTTTATTTTCTTTCTTTCTTTTTTTTTTTTAAGTAAGGCATGATTTACATATGGGAAAATTGATCCTGCAAGTTTGACAGACATATACAGTTAAAAAGCATTTGGATTGTTTCCAGTTTGGGGCAACTATGAAAATAACGGGTATAAACATTCACAAATATGTTTTTGTATGTGTGCTCAGGAATGGCATTACTGAATCATATAGCAAGGGTATGTTAAACTATATAAGAAATGTCCTCATGGGACGCCTGAGTGGCTTAGTCACTTTAGTGTCTGACTTCCACTCAGGTCACGATCTCAAGGTTCATGGGTTCAAGCCCCACATGGGGTTCTGTACTGAAAGCTCAGAGCCTCGAGCCTGTTTCGGATTCTGTGTCTCCCTCTCTCTCTGCCCCTCTCCCACTCATACAATGTCTGTCTCAAAAACAAACAAACAAACAAACTCCCCAAATGGTTTTTCAAATTTGGCTGCATCATTTTATATTCTCACCATCAATGTTACAGAGTTGTTTCACACCCTCACCAAGACTTACTATTGTCAGTTGTTTTGTTTGTTTTTAATCTTTGCTCTTCTAACAAATGTATTGTGAGATCTCACTGTAGCTATAATTTGTATTTCCCTAATTAATAACAATGTTGAGCATCTTTTGTATCTTCAAACATTGCTCTTCTTTCTCAAAATTTTTGTCTATGCTAGTATCTTTGTCTTTCCATATATATTCTAGAATCAGCTTGTTAACTTCATATAAAAACTACTGCAGAGATTTTGAATGTCATTGTATTCACTCTATACATCAAATCAGGAAGAATTTGATTTGAACCAAGTTGAATCTTCCAGTCCATGAATATGGCATATCTCTTTTTGATTTCTTACATCAGTTTTTTCTTGTTCTCAACATACAGATCTTAAAAATGTGTTTGTAAGACTTTTACCTAAATACATCATTTTAAGGTGCTATAATAAGGATACTTTTTAAAATTTTAATGTTCAGTTCTTCATTGCTAATATATTAATTTAATTTTCAAAGATGCTTTACAGCTAAAAATGAGAAGGGTGGACAGTAAAGTGTCAATAAATATTTTTGGTTTAGTGAATAAATTAATGAATAAGTAAGAGGGAAATACAGAATACAAAAGCAGCTTCCAGTTATAGAGGAGGTGATAAACCTAAGGATATAAAGGGTCAGGATGTCTAATTTCCATCCTGACGTTACTCAGTTAACGTCATCTTTCTTAGATCTTCAAATGTGTCCCCTTGACATTCAGTCCCAAAGTATATATAACTTACTGCAGCAGCCCATTCTTAGACTCACCCAGAGTCATTTTCTATCAATCCACACTACTTTAGTTTTTTCATAAACTTTTATATTGCTTGACCTTTTATTTTTATTGACTTACTTGATTATTTTTGGTCTTTCCTCACTAGTTTTATTTACTGCTATATAAAGAACTCAGAACAAGATCTGACATACAGAAGTCATCAGCATGCATTTATTGGAAAAAAGAAGAAAAAACTGGATAGATACAGGAATGAGCTGCAAAATAACCATTTTTAAATACAAAAGAAAAAAATAGAGGTGCCTGGGTGGCTCAGTTGGTTAAGTGTCTGACTCTAGATTTTGGCTTAGGTCATGATCTCACAGTTCGTGAGATAGAGCTCCAGGTAGGGCTCTATACTGACAGCACAGAGCTTGTTTGGGATCCTCTCTCTCCCTCTCTCTCTCTGCTCCTCCCCCACTTGCTTTCTATCTCTCTTTCTTTCTCTCAAAATAAATAAACATCTAAATAATAATAATAATAATAATAAATAAAAAAGTAAAAACCACTGGAAAGAACAAAGAATATAAAGTACTAGAATAACTTTTTAAATTATGCAAGACCTTCATGGAAGAAATACAAAATATTTCTTGT
Source organism: Proteles cristata cristata (assembly GCA_017311185.1). NCBI lineage: Eukaryota > Metazoa > Chordata > Mammalia > Carnivora > Hyaenidae > Proteles > Proteles cristata. The sequence continues at coordinate 59,984 of JAESUZ010003900.1, read as the reverse complement.
GGGACATATAAGAAGCCCTGAATAAACACCATATTCATGACTGAGAAACTCAAGATCACAGAAGTTATTAACTTTCCCTAAATAAAATTATAAATGTATTGTACCTCCCAGGGACAGCACTACACTGAGGGCAGTGGGAGAAGAGAGAACCCTGATGAGGGGAACAGACTTTAAAAGGATACAAAGAACTGAGGGCTGATGGAGGTGGGGGAGAGGAGAAGGGGGGTGATGGGCATGGGGGAGGGCACTTGTTGGGATGAGCACTGGGTGTTACATGGAAACCAACGTGACAATAAACTACTTAAGGAAAAAAAAATCTTACTCTGGCGAAATAAAATATAGGTTAATTATTGCCCATGCCCTAAAAAAATAAAATAATAATAATAAAAATAAATAAAAGGATACAAAAAAAAACTTTCAATACTCAAGATAAATAATATCTTAACGCAATTATTTTTTAAAAATAAAAATTAATACAAAAAAGTCAATGATCATTATAACAAAGTATAAATATTTTCAATAAACAATAAAAGATAGGGTCAGTCCTCATTGTCCATTTCACCTCTGCCTCCAATATGACTTGACACGGGCACTATTACTGATCTGATGTTTATTAAAAATGTTGATATTTTGTTATTCAGGTACTTTTTGTATAACTTTTGATTTCTGAAATATTATTCATCTTGATTACTGAGTTTTGGGGGGGACACCCTCTTATACTTTGCTCTTGAGATAAATGTTTCATTTTCATCACCTGACTCCTCCTAGTTTTAGCCAAGCCATTTCTACAGAAACTACATAGGATTTTTAAGTCATTTATCAAAGTGATTCTTTTTTTAGATTTCATTTTAGAGAGAGAGGGAGAGCATGAGTGGGCAAAGGAGGGACGGAAAGAATCTCCATGCTCAGCATGGAGCCCGACACAGGGCTCGATTCCACGACTCTGGGATCATGACCTGAACCAGAACAAGAGTCAGACGCTCAACCGACTGAGCCAGCCAGGCGTCCCAAACTGATTCTTATATATGAACTTTAGAAGGTAGGTCTAAGAGTAGGTACTGAAATGTAAGAGCCAGACAATCCTTGAAAAAGCTACTAATTAGTCATCTTCACAGATTAAGGCATATGTCTCCTCAACTGCAGGAAAGACAGAGATGGACACAGTAGCTGCGGGCTGTAGTTAAGGAACTGGACAGGAGCTGCAGGTATTGAGAGAATGTATACGAAACAGCTTTTGCTCAAAGAAACCACCAAGTGGCTATACAGAGCACATCTGTGACCCAGAAAAACACAGAAGGGACCTGACCACCACTCCCACCCCCACCAAGGAATAGAGTGGGTGGAACAGGGCAGGGCAGGGCTAGAGTCCCAGTTACTTCACTAGCTGATGTCAAGAAGATACGGGGTATCTATGGCTCTCCAGATCTATCCATGGAGAAGCTAAGAACTACCATGTATAGTACACATGATTCCTCAAACTCCTTGTACATATCATTGCCGTGCAGTGGCTCTGGATGGGCCCCTGGATTTGACACTTTGACTTCTTGACTCCGATTTTGGATTCATCCCTATTTCCATGATAGCCTGAGTCATGGGTTCATCCTTTTTGATTTTCAGATGCTCTCTGTCCCTTCCCACCTTACGTGGGCAATTAATGCCAATCCCCACCCTTAAACTCCAACACTATGTCCCAGCTGGTTTCTCTGTCTAGTTGTAATCTTCATCTACTCCTGTTTCTAGTTCCTCATGAATAGTTACAAGCAGAACTGTGACCTAGAGATGAAGAACCATATGTATTTTCCCATTCAGAAAGTAAAATATAAAAATCAATTAACAGAAAAATTGACTCTTACTTTTGTTTTATATTGTGGGACTTAGGCTATTACTACTTAGAAAAATTAAATCAAGCTGAACTAAAACTTTGAAGGACAGACCAACTGTAGCTGCTATTAAATCGAATATGAGTTTTATAAAGAAGCAAGGATACAGAACTTTAACTGATAATCAGCACCAAATGCTAACACATTTTTGAGAAGCAACCATGTGCAGTAGGTGTACCATTCATCAAAAAACTGAACAGAGAAAAGGTAGCTTCAGTCAAAGGATTATTTTCCCCTCTCATTTGCCCCTGCCAAAGCCTTTTCTAAAGCCTCTTACAAACATGAGAAACACAAGCAGACTGCGCTTTTTCTCCTATCGGACGAAACCCTTGATTTTCCTAAGTGCTGCAGCATCTCTCTCTTAACAAGGTAAAGCTCTCACATTGTGCTATTTAAGCCAGGTCAGTGAAAACTGACATGGTTAGCACACTCATTTCAACCCACATCTGCCAACGACACCATAAAAAAGAACATTCAATGAGGGCGATGAACCCTTTCAGCAATAATTTTACCCATTTCCTACCTTTCCCAAAACATGAATAATCTCATTTTTCAGTTACTACACATTTCTTTCTGGCAGATTCCTCTTTGATTATATTAGCCTTATCAAACGAGTAACAATTCAAGAAATACAAGTTATACCATGAATGTAGTTACAAAGATAGTGTCCAGAGGAATTTATTTTCTAGTGCTAATTTTTTGCTTGATATAAATTGCCAGCAAGAGTCCTGTAACAGGGCTACACCCAAGCATGCTGGCTGCTTCCGGAAGCCTTATTTGTGATGTCCTGAACACATTTGCACAGCTTATTCTATTTTCCCTATTTCTGACCCCAAAAGATGGGTTTTTATATATTTTCTACCTAGGGCTATTTTATATGCTTGATTCTATCAACAGGAAAATGATAATGCATTCTATAGGTCATTTCCTTTATTTTTTGTAATCCATTCAAGACAGAGCCCACACATTTTCAATTAAATAATTCCAGAATCACAAGACAAGAAGTAACATCATTTATGTAGAGATGGGCCTGGGAATGCTAACAAGCTTGGAACATCAATTCATGGTAACATCCTGTAATTCTAAAGTTCACCTTGAAGTTTGCATTGCATTTTGTCATTCTATTTAAATGTGTCTTTGTCAAAGGAGAGCAGGAAACTTTTACTGAATCCTGTTAGTAATCCTTAAAGACCAAGAATCAAAGTCAATGCCAAATCCTACCTTTCTCAATCTGCTCAATTTCCTAGTTACAAATATATTTTTGGCCCCAAATACTTTTCTTTCTTAATTTATTTTCTTTACTAATGCATTATAAAATCGCATGTATGTACACATTCTTTAAGAGACAAAAACTAGTCTCCCAGAAAACATTTCAATAGGGCAATACTTTAACTTTCTTTGTTTTTTTTATTTGTTTAAATTTATATCCAAGTTAGTTGGTATTTAGTGCAATAATGATTTCAGAAGTAGATTCCAGTAATTCATCCCCTATGTATAACACCCAGTGCTCATTCCTTAATACCCCTTATCCATTTAGCCCAACCACAACCCCTCCAGTAACCCTTTGTTTGTTCTCTATATTTGAGTTTCTTAAGTTTTGACCCTCTCCTTGTTTTTATATTATTTTTGTTTCCCTTCCCTTATGCTCATCTGTTTTGTATCTTAAAGATACAAAGTTTAAGATATTTAAACTTCATTTGAGTGAAGGTATATGATATTTATCTTTCTCTGACTGACTAATTTCACTTAGCATAATACTCTCCAGTTCTATACATGTAGTTGCAAAAGGCAAGATTTCATTCTTTTTGACTGCTGAGTAATACTCCATTGTGTGTATATATATATATATATACCACATCTTCTTAATCCATTCATCCATCAAGATATTTGGGCTCTTTCCACATTTTGGCTACTGTTGATAGCGCTGCTGTAAACATTGGGGTACATGTGCCCCCTTTGAAACAGACACCTGTATCACTTGGATAAATGTCTAGTAGCACAATTGCTCGGTTGTAGGTGGTCCTATTTTTAAGTTTTTGAGGACCCTCCATACTGTTTTCCAGAGTGGCTGCATCAGCTTTTATTCTCACCAGCAGCGCAAAAGATATCTTCTTCTCCGTGTCCTTGCCAACATCTGTTGTTGCCTGAGTTGTTAACGTTAGCCATTCTGACAGGTAGGAGGTGGTATCTCATTGTGGTTTTGATTTGTATTTCCCTGATGATGAGTGATGTTGAGCATTTTTTCATGTGTCTGTTAGCCATCTACATGTGTTCTTTGGAGAAGTGTCCCTCATATCTTTTGCCCATTTCTTCACTGGATTACTTGGTTTTTTGGGTGTTGAGTTTGATAAGTTCTTTATAGATTTTGGACATAACCCTTTATCAGGTATGTTATTTGCAAATACCTTCTCCCATTCCATTAGTTGCCTTTTGCTGATAGTTTCCTTCACCGTGCAGAAGCTTTTTATTTTGATGAGGTTTCAATATTTCAATATACATAAGCTTTCTTACTGAAACAGCTTTAATGGATTCACACTGACTAAATAACCATGATAGCTCTAAGTTGTGATGGATGGTGGATATAGTAATCTTCCATAAGAGTTTCAAATATTATTCAAATTTGGCATTATGATACAGATTTACTATCACACACATATATTATTTTCAATTCAACTTAACCTCGGTCTTATAAATTCTGTGCCTTACCACACGGAATCAACTTTGTACAGATTCTCATTCTTTTTTTCAAAATTTAAAGTGATAAATTCTTTTTCATTGATATTAAGAAGGTGAAATCTTCACAGGTTATGGTGGTCATATGAGATTATGATATCAAATATTCAAATATGTATCAAGCACCTACTGTGCGTAATGCTCAGCCATAGGTAATGGAGTGTACCAATTAGAAACTAATAAAAAAATCCCTTGAAACATTATAGTTGGTGAGGGGAGCAGAGAATAAACAAAGTAAGTAACATTTAACATATAGTATATTGTATAGGATTAAGTGCTATAAGAAAAATAAAGCAGAGAAAAGAGATAGGGTCTACAAGAATAAATTGCACTTTTAAATAGGCCAGAGTAAGAATTACTGAGGTGATACTTCTAAGTAAAAACCTGTCGAATACCCAGGGGAAGTCTGTCTCTGAGGGGGAACAGAGAAGAACAGAGCAATGGCCCTGAGATATAGTTGGCATGTTTGAATAATAGGATATAGGCCAAGGGGGTTAGAATGGAATAAATGAAAAGAAAAAGAGTAGGAAGGAAAGTCAAAGAGATAAAAGCAGGAGATTGTGATCTTACGATGTGACACCTTGTCTTCTACATGGATGACACCGTCTGTGGAATTGTGCAGGACGACTCTCAAGTGGGCTTCATGAGATAGGGCTTGGTGAGGTCCCTTACTGACTTTGGCTTTTATTCTGAGTAAAATGAAAAAACACCGGAAGATTTTGAGCAGTACAGTAAAATGTTCTGACTTAAAATGTAGTGGGATTATGCTAGGTGTCTAATTTTTTATTTCCTGAGAATAGGCAGAAGAGGGACTAGAGAAGAAACCAGGGATCGTAACAATAAGTAAATGAAATAATCCGTGCAGGAGGTGGTGATGGCTTAGAGGGGAGGAACAGAAGTAGAGGTAGTGAGAAGACTTTAGAACCTAATTATACTTTTCAAGACTTGCTGATTAACTTGAAGATGAGAGAGAAATACAAGAGTCAAGGACCGCTCCAAGGGCTTTGGCCTGAGAATAAGAGTAAGGCTGCCATTAAATAAAGTGCGAAAGACTATGAGACGAATGAATTTAAAGGGGGACACTTCTGAGCTCTTTTTGGAAATGTTAAGATGAGATGCCTGTTAGACATCCAAGTGAAGATGTGACAGAGACAAATAAATAATGGACTGAAATTAGGGAAACATTTATGAAAGTGAAACTATTGAAATAGGGAAACTGGGGGTGCTGGGCCAGCTCAGTTGGTGGAGCACGCGACTACTGATCTCAAGGCTGTGGGTTCAGGCCCCACGTTGGGTTGAGGTTACTTAATAATAAAATCTTAAAAAAGAAAGAAAGAAATAGGAAAACTGAAGGACTCCATAAAAAACTGCTTTTCGGTCCCTTTCCTGTTTCTACTCTTACTAGCAGCTGCACTCCCACTTTACATATGCCTGAAAATGGAAATAGTGTATGTCCTCCTTGTAAGGGACAAAGAGTTAATGATTTCCCTAGTATAGATAACACCTAGGGAAGGACCAGGTGAGAATGAACAGATAAAGCTGCCATATGCATACTCAAGACCACCAGTGCTAGACTTCTCACCAAGACCCCCTGGCTCCAGGAAATACCACCTGGGCCATCATCTCTGTTCTAACTGGTTCCTGGATGCCTGAGAGGACACAAACACCAGACCACAATCCTCAGTAAAAACCCCAGACCCCGAACAAAGATAAGACCCCCTCCTTTCCTTTCTGAATTTCCCAACCCTTCCTTCTGTATCTACTATTTCTATATCTTCAATAAAATCTGCTCTCACTTATTTCTGATCATGTTTTATTTCCATCCTGTGTGAAGGCAAGGACCTTCTGCCCAGTACTGCGGGACCCCTCTGGGTCCTCAGACCCAACCTGCTAACACCAATAGTTAGGCCAGAAGATTAGATAAAATCATCCAAAACAGGACTGAATGCACTGGGATAAGATCCAGAGGACCAGAGTTTTGCCTCAGCTATGTGAGTTTGAATAAGTCATTTAATTTCAGTGGGCTCGTTTCACATAGGTAAAATAAATACTTGCATGTTTTATATCATAAATGAATTGTGAAAAGCAAGTAAGATAGCATCTTATGGCAAAGCAAACTTGAAAATACAAGTAAATATCTGAATAATTGAGAGATGTAAATATTTTAACATAAAACTAAATTCAATTATATCAATTTTTAAGTGATTGTCTCTTGAGTTCAAATCCAACTTCTATATCTGCTCCCTCAACTTGGGGTCAGAACTTTGCCAATCACACTTCTAGTAAGTTCTACAAGAAAGTGATGTTAAAGGAAGATCCCAATGGTGAAGGAGAAAGAAAGGCCCTCCCCTTTCCCGTTTACTAACTTTGGGCTTCCTGAGTGCATCCTGTTTCTGTTGACATCCTTCCCCACCGCCCCCAGCCTTGCTTATTCAGCCGAGCAACAGTGGTTTATTCTTCTAACCTTAAGTGAATCCATTTTGCAGGGTTTCTAACACTTGCAGAATCGACCTTATTATGTGCCCTCAGCGATGCCAGGAGGAGCCAACTATTGCCTCCCCTCGTCAGTGGGCTGAGTACCAGCCTCAGAGACCTCTCTTCTGGGGTTACAGACATCAGCACCATTTGACAAGCACCTCCAATTCTGAGGCCAGGATTTCAGCTTTATAGAGTTCTTTCTCAATTCATTTTAAGTTCTAATTTCATCTTCTTTCTTCTCCTAAATCTAGAAAGGATAGGTAGTTTGCAATTGCTATTTCCATGATACCATGATGAAAATATTCTCTTTTTTAGTTCTAAATATCTAGTCAAGAATTCTTTATAATTAATCCCCTCCATTAAAGTAACTTCCTAATGATCCTTGACTGCTACAATGCCATGGAGCCGCTGGCATGGAAAGAGTGGCTCTAAAATATTTTAAATAAAACCCTCAAATAGAGGAAATACTTTTTAAGAATTATACTTTAAAAGAGACTCTCAAAAAAAAAATGCAATTCCTTCAAAAAAAACCTAATAAAATAAAATAATTTCCAGAAATAAATCTATAAGGATGAAGAAATTAGGAGAAGAGATGTTGACCGGAAAATTCTAAAAAATTGAAAAGCAAATGGGAAAATGGCAACTGACCTAAAAATCCTGAGGAGAAAACCTAAGCCCCTAGGGAAGGAAAAGCACAAAATCAAGCCAATCTGCACATTAGAACCAGAGAAACATTTCATCAACCAGAAGTGTAGGTACTTTTGAGCAATGATTTCCCTGGGTTTTCTTTATATATTTTTTAAGTTGGTCTATTTATTTTGAGAGAGAGAGAGAGAGAGAGAGAGCAAGAGCACATGTGCATGAGTAGGGAAGGGCAGAGAAAGAGGGGGAGAGAGAGAATCTAAAGCAGGCTCCATGCTATCAGCACAGAGCCCAGTGTGGAGCTCAAACTCACAAAGAGAGATCATGACCTGAGCCAAAACCAAGAGTTGGACATTTAACTGACTAAGACACCTAAACACTCCTGACTGATTTTTTTTTCCTTTTTGCCTCAAAATATTCTAAACTGAGTGCTCAAGCAGCAGCATCCTGGAAACACCAGAAGGCATACACAAATATGTTTCCAAGAAAAGCTTTCCAAATCCAGCCAAAGATGCAGAAAAGGGGCAACCTACTAAGATTTTTTTTTCTAAAATCAGATAATAACAACTCTACTCCAGCCAAACACTACAGAAAAACTGTGACCCCATTCCCACCTCTGCCATCAAATGCAAGATGAGAGAACTAGGATTTTACTCTCACCTGGCTGTAACAAGTCATCCCAATTTCTCTGCCAGTGAGGGATCAGTGAAGACTAAGAAAGAAGATGGGAGTTTTATCCCTACTGAATGATAATAAGATTTCCTCCTGTGGGATCGGTGAAGACTACATGGGAAACCTGTTGTTCTACTCAGACTCAAATGTACTGAGATCCCCCTCTCCTTGCTTCTCTTTTCTGCACTAGGTATTAGATAAGACCTAGTGCAGAGATGGGGCGCCTGAGTGGCTTAGTCGGTTGAGCGTCCCACTTTCGCTTGGGTCATGATCTCACAGTTCGTGGGTTCGAGCCCCGCATCGGGCTCTGTGCTGACTGCCAGCTCAGAGCCTGGAGCCTGTTTCAGAGTCTGTATCTCCCCTCTCTCTGATCCTCCCCTGCTCACGCTGTCTCTCTCTCTCTCTCCTAGAAATAAATAAAAACATTTAAAAAAATTAAAAAAAAAAAAAAAAAGACCTAGTGCAGAGTCAAGTCTTTTGCCAACTTTCAGTAGTAACAAGATACCACTCCCCTGACAGTACACAGGGAGCCATTACAAGGCACTTCTCCCTCTTTCAAGCAGAGTGGTATTAGTGTATATACACTAGAGAACCTGGTCTCCAGAGGCACTTCGGTGGCTCACTCAGTAAATCATCTGACTCCTGATCTCAGCTCAGATATAGAGCTCAGGGTAGTGAGTTCAAACCCATGTTGGGCCCCATGCTGGGTGTGAAGCCTACTTAATAAAAATAATAATAATAAATAAAAGAGCCCGGTCTCCCATCTTCAACTCTCTATAACAAAGACCGCATTCCCTACCTCCATTGCCAATGGACATCAAGTGGGCATCCTGGACTTTTACTCCCCTCAGACACTAATGAGGTTATACCCCGCTCTCCCCACTGGAATGGTATCAGAGGATGCCTACTATGGCACAAATTTAAATACAAACAGAAGGCTCATAACATAATAAGCAAAATGTTCAGAATTCAGTTAAAAAATCACTCACTGTACAAAAATTATGAAATTCTTAACTAAAATGAGATAAAACAATGGACAAATGCTAACAATAAGACATAAATGTTAGAATTATCTGATAAGAATTTTAAAGGATCAAAACCAAAAATACCTCGACAATTATGAACATGCTTGAAACATAAAAAACTGTAAGTTCTCCGTTAAGGAAAAGAAGATATAAAGAAGGTTCAAATGCATTTTTTAAAAATAACTGAAATTCTACCTTGGGGCATCTGGGTGGTTCAGTCAGCTGAATAGCCAACTCTTGATTTCAGCTCAAATTATGATCTCACAGTCGTGGGACTGAGTCCCACGTTGTGTTCCATGCTGATCATGGAGCCTGCTTGGGATTCTCTGTCTCCTTCTGCTGCTTGCTCGCTCTCTCTGTCTCTCTTTCTCTCTAAAGTAAAATAAAATAAAATAAATAAAATAAAATAAAATAAGATTCTAAAACTCAATGAATAGGCTTAATAGCAAAATGGAGAGGACAAAGAAAAGAATCAGTGAACTGGAAGACAGAATAACAGAAATTAATCAGTCTGAACAACAGAGAGAAGACAGACCAGAAAAAAATAAGGACTTGAAAAACTTTAACAAAAGACCTAACATTCTTGTCATACGAATCTTAGAAGGAAGAGAGAAATATGGTATGCCTTAAAAAAATATTCAGAGAAATAATGGCTAAAAAATTCTCAAATTTGTCAAGCAAATAGAAGCTTACAAATTCTAGAAGTTGAGCAGACCCTTAAATAAACTCAAATATATCCATACCTAAATATTATAGTCAAACTCTGAAAACTGAAGACAAGGTAAGCAAGGGAAAGGAAGTGACACCTTAACGCTAGGGTAAAAGTAATTCACCCAACACCAGATTTCTCATCAAGAGCTATGAAAGCCAGAAGGAAGTAATACAACGTTTATCAAGTGCTGGAATTCAAGGACTTCAAATCAGAGTTCTTTATCCAGCAAAAATATCCTTCAGAAATGAATAGGGAAAACATTGTCAGATAAAGGAAAAGTGAGAGAATTTGCCACCAGTAGAACTACCCTAAAAGACTGGCTAAATAAAGTTCTCTGAACAGAAAGGAATTGATAAAATAAGAAATCTGGAAATTTAGAAAGAAGAAACAAATGAACAATAGAAAAAGAAAGATACTGGGTAAATATGATAGACTTTTCTCATCCTCGTGAATTTTCTAAATTATGTTTAAGTTAAAGGAAAAATTGTAACACTGTCTAATGTATTATAAAGCTGCCTAAATGTTTTAAGAAATACAGAAGCCCATTATGCCATGCAAGGATGAGGGTAAAGGGACAAAAAGAGAGGTAAGATTTCTATAGTTCACTTGAACACCAACATACACCAGCAGATTGTAGTAAGTTATAGATATATAATGTAATATCTTAAGCAATCACTGAAAAAACTATACAAAAAGCTACACCAGAGAAAAATACTGCAGATAAACCAAAATAGATGTTTAAAATATGTCCAAGTAATCTAAAGGAAAGAGGAAAAAATAGATAAAGGAGTATCAGAGAGAAAAAAAACAAAACAAAATGGCAGACATAAACCTTAACTTATTAATAATTACATTGTGTAAATGGTCTAAATCCACAAATCAAAAAATAGAGATTGGCATACCCACTATCCACTGATTACAAAATATGTCAAGCATAACAATGTAAGTAGGTGGAAATTAAAGCAATACAAAGATACGCCATGCAAAGATTAATGAAAAGAAACAAACAATGGCTATATGAATAACAGATAAACTGGACTTCAGAAAAAAGAAAATTACCAAGGATAGAGAAAAATATTACATAATCATAAAAAGCAAATCCATCAAGAAGACTCAATTCTAATTGTGCGTGTGTATCAGACAACAAAGTTCAAAATACATAAAGTACAAACCGATGAAACTGAGAGAAATAGACAAATCCAAACTTGGGGATTGTCAACACTCTCCTCTCAGGAAATGACAGAATTACTAGACAGAAACCTGGCAAAGGACATAGAAGAACTCAACAATATCATCAACCAACAGGATCTAATCAACATGCATAGAACAATCTACCCAAAACAGCAGAATACATATTCCTTGCAACTGTCTACAGAACATATACAAAAATAAACCATATGTGGATTCACAAACAGATCTCAACAAGTTTTAAAGAATTAAAATCATTCAGGGTGTGTTCACTGACATCAGTGGAATAAAAATAGAAACTGATAACTGAAGGGTGACAAGAAAACCAAACACCTGAAAACACTAAAAAAATAAACAGCATGCTTTTAAGTAACACAAAGGTAAAAGGAAATCTTAAAGAAAATTTAAAAATACATCGAATTAAATGAAAATACATGTTAAATTTGTAGGACCAAACTAAAGTAATGTGGAGAGAGAGATTTGTCACAATGAATATTTACATTAGAAAAGAGGAAAGTTCTCAGGGGCGCCTGGGTGGATCAGTCAGGTGAGCATCTGACTCTTGATTTTGGCTCAGGTCATGATCCCAGAGTCATGGGATTGAGCCGTACGCCAGGCTCTATGCTGAGTATGGAGCCTGCTTAGGATTCCTTCTCTCCCTCTGCCCCTCCCACCCACTCGTGCATTCTCTCTCTAAAATAAAATTTAAAAAGTAAAAACAAAAGAGAGTTCCCAAGCCAATAATATAACTTCTTGTCTCAAGAAACTAAAAAAGAGACCAAAATAAACCCAAAGAAAGCAGAAGGAAGGAAATAATAAAAATAACAGCAGAAATAAATGAAACTAAAAACAGAAAAATGACTGAGAGAAATCAGTAAAACTAAAAGCTGTTTCTTTGAAAAGATTTTTTAAATGATAATAAGTAGCAAGAATATCCAAGAAAGAAAGAAACAAAGAAACAAAGAAACAAAGAAAGAAGAAAAGAAAAGAAGGAAGGAAGGAAAAGACAGAAATTAGTAATAACAGGAAGGGAACAGAAGATACTACTACAGACAGGGAAGACATCAAAAGAATAATTGGAAATACTATGAACAACTATCCAATGTAAATTCGACAATTTAGATGAAATGGACCAAATCCTTGAAAAACACTATCTATCGCAATTTAAAGAAAGTATAAGCAATAATTTGAATAACCCCATAACTGTTAAAGAAATTGAATTAGTAATTTTAAAGATTTTTAAAAATATTTTTATTCATTTCTAGGAGAGAGAGAGAGAGACAGCGTGAGCAGGGGAGAGTCAGAGAGAGAGAGGGAGATACAGACTCTGAAACAGCCTCCAGGCTCCGAGCTGGCAGTCAGCACAGAGCCCCACGCGGGGCTCCAACCCACGAACCGCGAGATCATGACCTAAGCGAAAGTCAGACGCTTAACCGACTAAGCCACCCAGGCGCCCCTGAATTAGTAATTTTAAAACTCCCAAAATAAGATACATTCAGGCCCTTATAGTTTTACTGGAGAACTCTACTAAATGCTGGAGGAAGAGTTAACACCAATTATATACAATTTCTTCCAGAAAATAAGTGGCTGCAATCATTTTAGGAAGACAGTATTATCCTGATCCTGAAGACAGTACAGAAAGGGAAAACTACAGACTAGCATTCATTGTATAGTATTACTGCAAAAACACTTTAATGAAATATTAGAAAATAGACTTTCAGTAATACATAAAAAGAAACATATACCATGACAATAAGATACATTTATTCTAAAAGGCTGGTTCAATATTAGAAAATCAATCTGTGTAATCTACCATTTTAACAGGCTAAAAAGGAAAATTTCATTGCCACATTAATTGATACAGAAAAAACAATTAACAATATTTATTATTCATCAAACTAAAAACTCAAAAAACGAGGCAGAGAAAACTTTACCCATTTGATAAAGAACATCTATGAAAAGCCTCCAGCCAATATCATTATTCGATGGTGAAAGACTGAAAGTTTTCCCCTAAGATTACTAGAGTCAAGGATATCTGTTCCCGTCACTTCTACTCAATATAGCTACGAAGTTTTAGATAGTACATTAAGGCAAGTAAAGGGAAGAAAAGGCATACAAATCAGAAATAAAGAAGTAAAACTGGCCCTATTTTTGGCATGATCATCTATTCAAAAAATACCAAAGAAATTTATTAAACTACTAAGTGAGTTCAACAAGGTCACAGAATATAAGGTCAACATACAAAAATCAGTTGTATTTTTATATACTAGCAATGGACAACACATGGACACCAAGATTAAAAATGTAACACTTATACAATTTATTTTTTAAAAATAAAAGAAATGCTTAGGTGTGCATTTAACAAAACACGTGCACAATCTGCATGCTGCAAATCACCAAATGTTGATAAAAGATCAATATAAATGGGAAGATATACTGTGTAATGGATGGAAGACAACATACTGAAGATGTGCAAATTGATGCTTACTAGAATTACTATCAAAATCCCATGAAGATTTTTTAAATATATATAAGCCTATTCTAAAATATGTGGAATGACATGGAACTGGGATATCTGATTCTAAAAAAAATAAAATAAAATGGGAGGAATTATTCTGTTCTCAAAGCTTATTGTATCTCAAGAGTAAGCAAGACTATGTAGTAATGACAGATGAATAGACACATAGATCAATGTATGTGTTCTCTCATCCTAGAGAACCCAGAAATAGACCCCAAAAGTGCAGCCAACTGGTTTGCTACAAAGGCGCAAAAGCAATTCAATGCAGACTGTACAGTGTTTTTAATAAATGGTGCTGGACCAATTGAAGATCCATAGGTAAAAGAATGAAGCTTGATCTCAACCTCATATCTTATACAAAAACCTAAACGGTCAGAGATTATAGTGTAAAATATAAAGGTATAAAAATGTAGAAGGTAACATAGGAGAAAACCTTCAGGATGTAAGCCCTGGTAAAGAGTCCTCAGGACACAAAAACTATGATCCCACAAAAGGTAAACTTTGATGAATTGGATTTCATCAAAGTTTAAAAAAAAAATTTCTCTCTGAAACTCCCTGATAAGAGGATGAAAAGACAAGTTGCAGAATAGGAGAAGATATTTGCAAACCATATATCTGATAGTGGCTTCAAATCTAGAATACAAAGAACTCTGAAAATTCATCAGTTAAAAAAAATCCAATTAAAAAATAGGCTAAAGACACAAAGAGACATTGCACTAAAGAGTTTCTATAAATGGAAAATAGAATAATACTTTAATTGAACTCCTGTTAATGGGACATAAGAAGAAATGTGAAATACAGGGAGCTTATAACTACTATCCAACTCAAAAACAATGGCAATACAATTAAAATAGAAGCAATATAATTTGTTTACCTACATCCCTCAGTACTCTTCTGACCCCAGCACCTTGCCTAAAAATTGCATTTTTAATTAATCAATATATCAAACATGGGAAAGTGAATGAAACATCTTTATGCATACAATAAGACATACACAATGTTAGGGGCTATCTCACTTATTATTCATTTAAACTTCCCAACAAGCCTGTGAGAAAGGTATTTTACTATCTTCTTTCTACAAATGAAGAAATTGAATCTCTGGAAAAGACTCTGGAAGTCTATAATAATGTGATAATTCCATAAAACTAGTTAAAGTGTGAATTCTGAACACTGATTCTGTACAAATACTTTATTTCACTTCTATTAATGGTACAACTTAACTTGAAAACATAATTTAGAGATTTCCATTTTGTGGACAACATGAAATAGCAAAGATCAGATTTATCCTTTCACCTGAAATAACTTCACAAATTGTATAGAAAATAGGACACAAAAAGCACCTAAGACGCTGAATGTCAGTCAGTGAAAGAGCCATGACACAAAGAGAACAAATCCAGAGCCGAGTGGACTCCCTGAGTTGAAGAGTTGAGGCTGAAATATGGGAGAACGACGTAACTAGAGTTTACAAGGGAGTCCTAGAGAAAAGAGAATTATAAAAAAGTCTACAAATCTGCACAGTCTCAGTTAAGTACTGAAAAGCATATGGATATGAAGAAACTACCCAAGACTAGGAAAAGTAACACCCTCTGGATTAGAGAAAGAATCCACAAACTATAACCAATGGGCTGTTTTAGTAAATAAAACTGTACTGTAACACAGTCACATATTATTCACATGTTATATATGACCGTGCTGTAATAGCAGAATTGATTAAATTTAATAGAAACTGTATGTCTCACAAGCTTAAAATCTTTACTATTTAGTCCTTAAGGAAAAAGTATAATAACCCCTGAATTAAAATCACCAATCCTACAAACCAGCACTAGGACTATTGTAAGGCAAGCATGATGCCTAAGAAACAAAAGTTTAAGAGGCATGCATTCTCAGGTGCAGATCCTGAGCTTGCATTGACCTAAGAGTGAGTAACACATTAAATTTTGCAACCTTGACATCTTGCTCATCTCACCCTAGCTCTGGTACTGCTAAGAGCTTATATAGCAACAGTAATAGCTGCGGGGCCTGGGGACTCAGTCGGTTAAGCATCTGACTTTGGCTCAGGTCACGATCTCACAGTTTGTGAGTTCGAACCCTGTGTTGGGCTCTGTACTGATAGCTCAGTTTGGAGCCTGCTCCAGACTCTGTGTCTCCCTCTCTCTCTGCCCCTCCCATGATTGTGTTCTCTCTTTCTTTCTGTCTCTGTCTCTCTCTCTCTTGATCAAAAATAAATACATATTAAAAAAAGAAAGAAAGAAACAGGAATAGCCAGTTCACACCAGCTACAGAGCAAAAGCTCATAATTCCAACCACTGGCTAAAGTGTTCATAGCAATTTGGCTTTAGCCCCAGAAAAAAATTAGTCATACGCTTAAAAACTTCTCTGGTTCCACTTAATAGAACTTAGTAGCAAGACCCAAATATATCAAATTATTTCTAAGTAACTTAACCAAATTTCAAAACAAAGCTCAAGAGTATCCAAAAGAATATAACCTGTCAAGCACACAGCAAGATAAACATCTGAATTCCAGAATTCCAATAAAAAATTACCAGGCAAACAAAGAAGTAAAACAGGACCCATGGTGAAGACAGAAATCAATCAACTGAAAATGCCCCAGAAATGACACAGATGAGAGAATGAGTAGACAAAGAATTTGCAGTTATTTTAGTTGTGCTTCAGATATTCAAGAACCTAAAGGAAGGACTGAGCACGTTAAGTAGATGAATACAAAGACAACAAAAAAAGGCAAAACTCAAACTTCTAGAGATGAAAAAAACAGTGTCAAAAAGGAAAACTGCATTGGATGTGATTACAGCATATGAAACATTACACAATAAAATGACTGATGAACTAGAATGCATGGCAAATAAAAATATCTCATAAAACTGTAAGAGAATATTAACTGAAAAAAATAAAGGGGAGCTGATGAGCTGCAGGACATGTTCAAGCAATCTAAAATACATGTAATCAGAGTCTCAAAAGAAGAGGAGAATGGAGAAGGGGGTGGAGAAACTATAAAACCACAGATCCAAAAATCTCAACCAATCCAAAGGGCAAGAAAAATGAGGAAACCTACATGAAAATACATCCTAATCAAATTTTTCCAAAATACTGATAAAGGAAAAGTATTTAGAGCAACCCAAGCAAAAAGCCATGTTATGTACTTGGGCACATAACCTCTGAGGACAATACTTTTAAGTGACAGATATATCACAATGGGAACAATATTAACAAGAGAGTGAAGCCACATCTTAGCAGCACTAAAAGAAAAAACAAAACTGGTTAATCAATGATTCTTTATCCAGTGAAAATATCTTAGAAAACAAAAGTGAAATAAAATTATTCACAAAGCAAAAAAACAAAAATTCAGACATGTATTATAAGAAATAGTAAAAGACGTTCTTTAAGCAGTCACATAAAACCAAAAAGAATTCAGACCTACATTTCAAGAAGAGTTACAAAAGTTGTCTAAGCAGAAAGAACAAGAATGATATCTGATAGAACTCTATATCTAAACAAAGGAATAAAGCATACAGGAAATGGTAACTACATGGGTAAACATAAGGTTCTTTTATTATTCAAATCTCTTTAATAGATAACTGTTTCAAGCAAAATAATAGCAATATATTGTAAGGCTTATAACCTGTTTAAAGTACAATGTATGACAATCTCTCAAAGGTTAAAAAAGGAGACATAGAAATAGACTGTTTTAAGTTCCTTATATGTGAAGTGGTATAATATTATTTCATTATATTGCAAATAATACAGTAAACCCAAAAGCAATCTTTAAAGTAAAGCAATGAAGTCTTATAGCTACTAAGTCATAAAAGAGAAAATTGAATCATAAAAACTCTAATCCAGGGGTGCCTGGGTGGCTCAGTTAAACATCGGACTCGATTTTGGCTCAGGTCATGATCTCAGGATTTATGAGATGGGGCCTACGATAACAATGCAGAGCTTCATTGGGATTCTCTCTCCCCCTCAGTGTCCCTTTCTCTGAATGAATGAATGAATGAATGAATGAATGAATGAATGAATGAATATACATTTTTAAAAATCTAATACAGGGGCGCCTGGGTGGCTTAGTCGGTTAAGCGTCCGACTTTCGCTTAGGTCATGATCTCGCGGTTCGTGGGTTCGAGCCTCGCGTCGGGCTCTGCGCTGACTGCCAGCTCAGAGCCTGGAGGCTGTTTCAGAGTCTGTGTCTCACTCTCTCTCTGACCCTCCCCTGCTCACGCTGTCTCTCTCTCTCCTAGAAATAAATTAAAAATAAAATAAAATAAAATAAAAATAAAAAAATAAAAATCTAATGCAAATGAAGGTAGGAAAAACAAAAAAAAATGAGAACAAAGAACAGATGGGACAATAGAAAAACAGAAAGGTGGATGATCTAAGCCCAATTATTTTGATATTTTCATTGATTGCAAATTGCCTAAAAACCTTGGAAGAGATTCTATTCCTGGAATTAAATGTAGGACAAAGTAAAAACCAAGAAACTAAGTTGGAATAAAAAGACTAAATAAGTTTTAAGTAAAATTATAGAAAAGAATATACTATGCAAACAGTGATAAAAAGAAAGTTGAAGTAGCTATATTTTATCAGACAAAGTCAACTTCATAAAAAAATTAATAGGGACAAAAAGGGGGTAATTCATAGTGATATTGAGGCTATTCATCAAGCAGACACAAAAATAATAAACCTTTTAATACCTAATAAGAGAGTTTCAAAATATATAAACAAAATACACAAAATACACATCAGCAAAATGTGAAAAAGGCAGGATTGTAGTTAAATAATTTCAAAATCCTTCACTCCATAAAGAAAGACAAAAAATATAGTGGACTTCAACAACATTACCAACCTACTAGACTACATTGACATATATAGAACATTTCACTCAACAATTGCAGAATACACATTCTTTTTAAGTTTACTCAGAATACTTAACAACAGAGACCATATTCTGGGCCATGAAATGACTCATCAATCCATCTAAAAGCAAGCATTAATATCACCATGGAATTAGATTTTAAACCAACTACATTAAGATATCAAAAAAATCCTTGATTATATAGAAACTAAGTAGCAAACTTATGAATAACTCATGAATCAAAGAAGAAATCAAAAGGAAAAATGAAAACTATTTTGTACTGAATAAAAATGAAAACACAACACATCAACGTTTGGGAGATACAGTTGAATTAGTTCTCACAAGAATGCAGACAGAACTACTTTAACAGAAAAGAAGAAAAGTCTCAAATCAACAATCACAAATTCCACCTTAGAAAACTAGAAAAAGAACAGCAAATGAAATACAAATAAGCAGAAGAAACTGTAAGCAAATATCAGGAAAATATAAATCATAAAAACTGTAGTAAGCCAATGAAACCAAACATTGTTTTTTTAATGAAATGAATAACATTGATAAACTTCTAACCAGAATGATCAAGAGGGGGAAGTGAACACAAATTAACAATATCTGCAAGGAATAAAGTGACATTATTGCAAATTCTTCAGATACTAACAATAATAAAGGAATATTATACAAAATTTATGCCAAAGAGTTTGACAACATAGATGAAATAGTAAAAAATTTTTTTTTACTTTTTTAGTGTTTATTTTCTTTGAGAGACAGAAAGAGACAGAGCACACATGGGAGAGGGGAAGAGAGAGAGGGAGACACAGAAATGAAGTAGGTTCCAGGCTCTGAGCTGTCAGCATAGAACCCACGAACCGTGAGTTCCTAACCTGAGCTGAAGTCAGACACCCAACTGACTGAGCCAGCCAGGTGGCCTCAAATTATTTTTAAAATACAATAATTACCAGAATTCACTCAAGAATAATTAAATAGTTTTCATAGCATCTATCATTTTATATATTAAATTTGCAGTTAAAAATCTTCCTGCAAAGAAACCTCCATTCCCAGATAGCTTTACTGGTGAATTCTATCAAATATTTAAGCAAGGAATACATCTAACTTTACTCACCAAGGCCAGCATTACCCTGATACCAAAACCAGAGACATTTCAAAAACAAAACAAAAAACAAATTATAGATCTGTAGATGTATATTCCTTGTGAATATGGAGGAAAATATTTAAAAATTAAGAATTATGGGACTACACAAAAATAAACCCTTTTGCACAGCAAAGGAAACCATCAACAAAATGACAAGGCAACCTACTCATTGGGAGAAGATATTTATAAATGATAAATCTGGTAAGTAGTTAATATCCAAATATATAAGTAAGTTCTGCAACTCAACACCAAAAACATCCAAATGATTCAATTTAAAAATGGGTAGCAGACTTGAATAGACATTTTTCCAAAGAATGTTTCCATCGACATACAAATGGACAGCAGACACCAAAAGATGCTCAACATCATTAATCATCAAGAAAATGCAAGTCTAAACCACAATGAGATATCACCTCACGCTTGTCAGAATAGCTTACCAAAAACAAGAGAAACAACAGGCGCTGGCGAAGATATAGAGAAAAAGGAATTTTCATGCATTGTTGGTAGGAATGCAAATTGGTGCAGCCATTGTGGAAAACAATATGGAGGTTCTTCAAAAATTTTAAAATAGAATTACTACATGACCCAGTAATTCCACTAACTGAGAAAAAAAGAAAGTGAGGACACTAATTAGAAAATGTATATACACCCCTATGTTTGTTGCAGCATTATTTACAATAACCAAGATATGGAAGCAACTCAAGTGTCCATTCATAGATGAGTGGATAAAGATGTAATAGATACACACAATGGAATATTACTCAGCCATAAAAAAATGAGATCTTGCCATTTGCAACAACATGGATGGACCTAGAGAGTATATGCTAAGTAAAATAAGTCAAAGACAAATATCATATGACTTCAGTCATATATGACATTTAAGAAACAAAACATATGAACAGAGAAAAAAAGAGACAAAAAAATAGACAAGTACAGAGAAAAAACTAGTGGTTGCCAGGTGACATAGATAAAGGGGATTAAGAGACACTATCGTGATGAGCACTGGTAATGTACAGAATTGTTGAATCACTATACTGTACATCTGAAATTAATAAAATACTGTATTTAAATTATACTTAAAAGTTAAGAACTAGCAAATTTAATCCAACAATATAAAAAGGATAATATATCATGACAAAGAAGAGTTTATTTCAGGAACACAAAATTCTTTTAACATTCAAAAATCAATTAGTATAATTTAACATATTTAGCAGACTAAAACAAACAAAAAAACCCATATGGTCATCTCAAAACAGAAACTCCTGATGAAATTTAACATCGATCCCTCATGAAAATTTTCAACAAATTAGAAATAGAAAAGAGCATTCTCAACCTGATAAAGGGAATCTACCAAAAGCCTACTGATAAGTGGAAGAGTTAATACTGTTCTTATAAGTTCAGGAAAAATATAAAGATATCTGTTGTCACCACTTCTACTCAACATTGTAATGGAGGGTGATGTAAGCAAAGTGGCAGAATAGAAGGCCTCCAGGCCTCACTCCTCCCACAGAAACACTCATTTTGGCAACCATTCATGGAAAAAAGTACCTTCACCAGGGCTTTGGGATCCACATATGATATTGAAACACCCTTGTTGAGCGCAAGACCGAGAAAAATCACTTTCAGAAAATGGGCCCATCCTCCAATAATAGGCTCATCAACCACAAACCTGGGTGCAGAACCAAAAGCAGCCCTTCTACTCAGGTCTATCCTAACTCATCCCAACGTCATTTTTTACAGAAATAGAAAAAATATATATATACATATATATATATTAAAATGTATTTGGAGTCACAAAAGACTCCAAATAGCTGAAACATTCCTGAAAAGATAAAGCTAGAGGTATCACACTCTGATTCAAAAATATATTATAAAGCCACAGTAATAAAAACAGTATGGTACTAGCATAAAAACAAACATAAAGAGGGACGCCTGTGTGGCTCAGTTGGTTGAGCGTTCAACTTCAGCTCAGGCCATGATCTCTCAGTTCATGGGTTCGAGCCCCACACTGGGCTCTGTGATAACAGCTTGCCCAAAGCCTAGAACCTGCTTCGGATTCTGTGTCTCCTCTCTCTGCCCCTCCCCCATTCACACTCTGTCTCTCTCTGTCTCTCAAAAATAAATAAATGTAAAAAAAAAAAAAATTAAACAAACAAAAAGACCAATGCAGCAGACTAGAGATCCCAGAAATAAACCTATACAGATAATATCAACTGATCTTTCACAGTAGTGACAAGGATATATAATGATAGTGTCTTCAATACACGTTATACGGAAAATTGGATACCTATACTCAAAAGAATGAAATGGGACTGTTATTTCACACCATTTGCCACAATCAACTAAAAATGGATTAAAGACTTAAACATAAAATCTGAAATAATAAAACCCTTAGAATAAAACTTAGAGAAAATCTTCAAGGCATTGGACTGGGGAGGGGCCAAGATGGCAGAGCGGCATGGAAGTTTCAGCTTCTCTCATCCCCGAAATGCAGTTAGATTAGCACCAAACCATTTTGCACACCTAGGAAACTGATATGAGGATTAACACAGCAACCTGCATAACTCGAGGCACAGAACTCAGCAGATACAGGGGCGCCTGGGTGGGTTAGTCGGTTGAGCGTCCGACTTTCGCTTAGGTCATGATCTCACCGTTCGTGGGTTCCAGCCCCGCATCGGGCTCTGTGCTGACTGCCAGCTTGGAGCCTGGAGCCTATTTCAGAGTCTATGTCTCCCTCTCTCTCTGACCCTCCCCTGCTCACACTGTCTCTCTCTCTCTCCCCTAGAAATAAATAAAAATATTAAAAAAAAAAAAGAACTCAGCAGATACACAGTATGGAGAGGTGAACTAGGGGAGAGACAAGCTCCATAGAGGAAGGAGAAGTTTTTGTGTCGAGAGGACAGATAAAGGGGGGAGAGTGAGGCACTTCAGGAGAGCACAGGAAAAGCACTCCCCGTTGTGGGAGCCTGACAGTGACCACAAGAAAGCGTGGTTAGGGACGCGGGGATGTGCCTGCACACGGGGCTCCCTGCCTGGGCAAAGCATGCCTGCAAACAGGGTGCCCTGCCAGGAGGCCTGCACACAATATCCAAGTTTATTGGTCCGCTCGCAAACGAGGGAACATGCCCTCCTTAGAAATAAGGAGGAGGCTGGAATTGTGAGCAGGCCTCTTAGTAAACATGTTGTGGTCACTTCCTCCCTTTGCTCCCCCCTGTCCTTGAAATGTGTCTGGCTACTGGCCCTTAATTGGTAAAGGAATGCATCTTGTAGATTTCAGTTTGTATCCAGTTACCGGGTATAAAATAAACCGCAAGAGGGGCTTGCGTAGAATTGTTCCTCCGGCCGGAGTTGTGTCTGTGTCTGTCTTTTGTGTGTGTCTTGTCCTTTGTGTCATTTCGTCCGCAACACCCGTGAAAGTGGCTGGAGAGAAAGAGAGGGTGCAAACATTCACAAGGGACTGGACAAAAAGTCTGTTCTCCAACACCACTGACAGGGAGAAAAGAAAGGGTTTCAACACTATTAGGACAATAATGGACTAAAACAGGGGAGTGCAGATGGGAAATTCTGAAGCTCAATAACTGGCAGAGCTCTGGAAGGGAGGAAGGGTGAATCCCCAGGAGTGGGCAGCAGCAAGATGCAAGGGGTCTGTGGGCCACACAGGGAGAAGCGGTCCCCTTGCTTGGTAGAGGTCATACAGCATCCCCACAAGCAAAGGTCCCAACGGACCCCAGAGAACAGCCATATTTCCTGGCATTGGAACAAAGATGCCAGAGTGCAATGAAACCTGGCGCCAGCTGTTGTGTTGTGATTTGCCACAATCTCTGAACCTCTGGAGCAGTGTGAATGCGTGAATATTCTCTGGGGCAAGCCAGCACCTGGCCATTGCTCATCGAGACCCTTCACATAGGGTCAGAGCAGGTCAAGCCACAGGGTTCTCAAAGCTAGGTTTGGAAACACAGACCTATCTGATATAAAATTTGGGATGGAGGTGCCACCAGGCAGGCTGATGGCTTAGACATGGACAGTATAGAAGGGGGAGGGAACAGAAGCCTGAGATAATGGAAGGGTGCATGACTGCGGGCTAGTGGAGTCCAGAGATCCTGTGCCAGAAACTAAGGATCTGGATGACACCATTTTCACCTCTCTCGTACATGCACATACATGTACACATGCTCGTGCACCACACCAATACACCCCAGTAAGCTAAGTCCACAACATAGTGGAGAACGGGGCCATTACATGAAGCCCTACACAACTGCACCCTCCAAGTACACGCCCCAGAGGACCACCAAAAGTCTCTCCTCTGCCTGCTTAGCGTATGGACTATAGAGTGCTTCATAGTCTGAGCTCCAAGGGAAAGTGGATGTAACCACATTCAGGTTTCATTCTGTTTGCCGGTTCATCTATTCCTTGTTTTCTTCTCCTTTCTTTTCGTTTCCTTAGATACAAAAAGAGAAAATTTTATTTTTATTTTCCTTTTTTAAAAAAATTTATTCTTTCCACTTTTTTTTTATTTTTGTGACTTTTTAAAATTCTGTTTCATGTTCTTTACTTCATTTTATTCTATTTTATTGTATATATTTTTTAATTTTTAAACTTTTTTCTTACTTTTTCTTTCTTTTTATTTCTTCTCTTTCACTCTTTTCTCTAGTCTATCAAGCTTCTTTCAATAACCTGACCAAAACATGCCTAGAATTTAGCTTCCTTTATTTGATTTCTTGTGTTGTTTTCATTTTCATTTTTAATTTAATTTTACTAATTATTTTTCTTCCTTCAAAATGACAAAACAAAAGAATTTACCTCCAAAGAAAAAATAGGAAGAAATGACAGCCAGGGGCTTCATCAACACACATACGCATGCGTGGGCAGAGTAAAAGTGACACCACTCAGCTACCCAGTCTCTAGTACTGGAACTCTGTGCTCTCTCCAGAGAGCAGCAATTGCACACTCATCCTTTGTCTCTGGCTTCCATCCACTCCCTACTTTTATACTGTCAATGACCAAGCCAACAGTTTGCCAGGTGGCACCTCCCTCCTGAATTTTATCTCAGATGAAGCTGTGTTTCCTGACCCCTCAATTCTGAAGGACTGTGGCTTTGACCTTCTCAGATCCTCTGGAAAGTTCTCACTGAGCAATGGCTGAGTGCCAGCTGCACCCAGGAACGTTTGTAGGACCATGCTGCTGCTGATGGCCAAAGACTGCAGCTGGGTGCAGCCCGCCCCAGAAAATACAATGCAAAATTGTAGCATCAGTGTTTCAAGGATTATGGAAAATCACAACACACATCTGGCACCAGGCTTTACCCTTAACGACCTTGTTCCAGCACCAGTGAATGTAGTTGTTCTCTGGGGTGTGCTGGCACTGGGTGGCCTCACAGCCTCTTCCTAATGTCCTTCCAGGGGCGTAACCACTTCTCCCCATGTGGCCTGAGGACTCCCAGACCCCACTCTGCTCCTAGGAATTCGCCCTTCCCACCAGAGCACCACCAGGTACAGAGCTTGGGGTTTCAGACTCTGCGCTCACACTATTTATAGAGTCTTAATGGAATTTAAACCTCCTTTCTCTTTTCTCCCTTTTAGTTCAGTCCCTGTGGCTATTTCTACTTTTCCACTTTCCCTCCAGCTGCTTTTGTGGGAGGTGTTTTTCTCATACTCTCCCCCCGCCCCTGTCTCCATTCTCTCTCTGTAAGCAAAAACAGTTCCCTGCCCTCTGAGGTTTCTCTCTCCCTCAGATCACTTCTCCGCACCATGTACCTGCTGAATTCTGTTGTTCAGGTTGTGCAGATTGTTGTGTTAATCCTCAAATCAGTTTTCTAGGTGTGCAAGATGGTTTAGTGTTGATCTGGCTGTATTTCATGTATGCAAGATGAAAAAAGGACAGCCATGCTGTTCTGCCATCTTGGCTCCTCTTAATCAACACAGATATAAGCAAGATGTCTAAATCAGAATTTAGAGTCACGATAATTAGAATACTAGCTGGGGTTGAAAAAAATCATAGAATCCCTTTCTGCAGAGATTAAAAAAAAAAGTAAAATCTAGTCAGGACAAAATTAAAAATACTATAACTGAGATGCAATCGCAAATGGATGGCTCAGCTGCAAGAATGGAAAAAAAGAGCAGCAAATTAAGTGATATGAAAGATGAAATTATGGAGAATAATGAAGCAGAAAAAAAGAGGGAAACTAAGGCAAAAGAGTAGGATACAAGAATTAGACAACTCAGTAACTTATTAAAAAGGAATACATTCAAATCATAGGAGTCCTAAAAAGATGAAGAGAGAGAAAAAAGGGCAGAAGGGTTATAGCAGAAAACTTTCCTAATCTGGAGAAAAACACAGACATCAAAATCCAAGAAGCATAGAGAACTCCCATTAGATTCAAGCATAGAGAACTCCCATTAGAGGCAACAAAAAACGACCATCAACAAAGCATATCATAGACCAATTCACAAAATATACAGACAAGGAAAGAATTATGAAAGCAGCAAGGGGGAAATAATTCCCTAACCTATAATGGAAGACAGATCAGGTTCACAGCAGACCTATCCACAGAAATCTTGTAGACCAGAACATGGTCTGGATGGTGGCGAGATATATTCAACATGCTGAACAGGAAATATATGCAGCCAGGAATTCTTTATCCAGCTCATTCAAAATAGAATGAGAAATAAAGAGTTTCCCAGATAAACAAAAATTAAAGGAGTTTATGACCACTAAACCAGCCCTGCAAGAAATTTTAAGGGGAATTTTCTGAGGAGAGAAAATATAACCCCCCCCCCCCATGGCAACATAGACTAGTAAGGACCAGAGAACACCACAAGAAACTCCAACTCTACAAGCAACAATTCATATTTTCACTACTCACTCTAAATGTAAATGGACTAAAAGCTATAATCAAAAGACACAGGGTATCAGAATAGAAAAGGAAACAAGATCCATCTATATACTGTTAACAAGAGGCTCATTTTAGACCTAAAGTCACCTTCAGATTGAACACAAGGGGATGGAGAACCATCTATTGTGCTACAATGGTCACGAAAAGAAAGCCAGAGTAGCCATACTTTTATCAGACAAACTAGATTTTTAATTAAAGACAATAACAAGAGTTGAAGATGGGTATTGTATCATAATTAAGGGGTCTTTCCACCAAGAAGATCTAACAACTATGGATATTTATGCCCTCAACATGAGATAGATACATATATAAATCATTTAATCACAAACATACAGAAAGTCACTGATAATAATAACATAATAGCAGGGAACTTCAACACCCCATTTACAGCAATGGACAGATCATCTAAGCAGAAAATCAGTAAGGAAATAATGGCTTTGAATGATACACTGGATGGAATGGACTTCACTGATATATTTAAACGTCTCATTCTAAAGCAGCAGAATACATATTCTTCTCTAATGTACAGGGAACATTCTCCAGAACAGATCACATACTGGGATACAAATCAGCCCTCAACAAGTACAAAAGAATCAAGGTCATACCAAGCATATTTTCAGACCACAACTCTATGAAACTCAAATTCAACCACAAGAAAAAATTTGGAAAGACCACAAATATTTGGAAATTAAAGAACATCATGGGCCACCTGGGTGGCTCAGTCGGTTAAGTGTCCAACTTCAGCTCAGGTCATGATCTCACAGTTCATGGGTTCAAGCCACATGTCGGGCTCTGTGCTGACGGCTAGCTCAGAGCCTGGAGCCTGCTTCAGATTCTGTATCTCCCTCTCTCTCTGACCCTTCCCTGCTCACTTTGTCTCTGTCTTTCTCTCTCTCTGTCTCTCTCTCAGAAATAAATAAAACATTTTTTGAAAAAAGGAAATTAAAGAACATCCTACTAAAGAATGTATGGGTTAACCAAGAAATTAAAGGGGAAATTAAAAAGTACATGGAAGAGAATGAAAATGATAACATCACAGCCCAAAACCTCAGGGATGCAGCAAAGGTAGTCATAAGAGGGAAATGTATAGCAATCCAGGCCTTCCTAAAGAAGGAAGAAAGGTCTCAGATACACAACCTACCCTTACACCTTAAAGAGTTGGAAAAAGAACAGCAAAGAAAGCTCAAAACCAGAAGAAGATGGGAAATAATAAAGATTAGAGCAGAAATCAATGATATTGAAATTAAAAAAAAAAAACAGTAGAACAGATCAATGAAACTAGGAGTTGGTTCTTTGAAAAATTAACAAAATTGATAAATCCCTAGCCAAACTGATTAGAAAGAAAAAGTAGAGGACCCAAATAAATAAAATCAAGACTGAAGGAGGAGAGGGCACTTGGATGGCTGTCAGTTAAGCATCTGACTTCTATCCAGGTCATAAGCTGGTCATAACCAGGTCTGTGGGCTTGAGCCCTGTGTTGGGCTCTGTGCTTACAGCTCAGAGCCTGGAGGCTGGTTCAGATTCTGTGTCTCCCTCTCTCTCTGCCCCTCATGCATTCACACTCAGTCTCTCTCTCTCTCTGTTTCTCTGTGAAAAAAATATATTAAAAAATAAATGAAAGAGGATCACAACCAACATCACAGAAATACAAACAATAATAAGAGAATATTATGTGCAATTATATGCCAATAAATTGGGCAATCTGGAAGAAATGGACAAATTCCTAGAAACACTGACTACCAAAACTGAAACAGGAAAAAATAGAAAATGTGAACATACCCCTAGCCAGCAAAGAAATTGAATCAGCAATCAAAAATCTCCTCCAAAAAAAAAAAAAAAAGAGTCCGGGGACAGATGGCTTTCCAGGAAAATTCTACCAAACATTTAAAGAAGAGTTAACACCTATTCTTTTGAAGATGTTCCAAAAAATAGAAATGGAAGAAAAACTTCAAAACTCATTCTATGAAGCCAGTATTACCTCGATTCCAAAACGAGACAAAGACCTCACTAAAAAGGAGAACTACAGATGAATTTCCCTGATGAATATGGATGCAAAATTCTCAACAAGATACTAGCCAACCGTATCCAATAATACTTTAAAAGAATTATTTACCACAATCAAGTGGGATTTATACCTGAAATGCAGGGCTGGTTCAATATCCACAAATTAATCAATGTGATACCTCACATCAACAAAAGAAAGGATAAGAACCACATGATCCTCTCAATTGACACAAAGAATGCTTTCACAAAATACAGCATCCTTCTTGATAAAAACTGTCAAGAAAATAGGGATAGAAGGATCATACCTCGGGGCGCCTGGGTGGCTCAGTTCGTTAAGCGTCTGACTTCGGCTCAGGTCATGATCTCATGGTTCATGGGTTCCAGTCCCGTGTCAAGTTCTGTGCTGACAGTTAGCTCAGATCCTGGAGCCTGTTTCAGAGTCTGTATCTCCCTCTCTCTCTGACCCTCCCCTGCTCCCACTGTCTCTCTCTCGCTCAGAAATAAAAATAAATAAAACATTTAAAAAAAAAGGATCATACCTCAAGATCATAAAAGCTATATACAAAAGACCCACTGCTAATATCATCCTCAGTGGGTAAAAACTGAGAGCTTACCTCCCCCCAAGGTCAAGAACACAACATGGATGTCCACTCTCACCACTGTTATTCAGTATAGTGTTGGAAGTCATAGCTTCAACAATCAGACAACACAAAGAAATAAAAGGCATCCAAATCAGCAAGGAGGAAGTCAAACTTTCACTCTTCACAGATGACATGATACTCTATGTGAGAAACCCAAAGGATTCCAACAAAAACTGCTAGAACTGATTCATGAATTCAGCAAAATCACGGGATATAAAATCAATGCACAGAAATCAGTTGCATTTCTATACACCAATAATGAAGCAACAGAAAGAGAAATTTAAAAAAGTCTACCCCATTTACAATTACACCACAAATATTATACTTACAAATAACCTAACCAAACAGGTGAAAATCTATACACTGAAAACTATAAAAAGCTTTAAAAATTTGAAGAAGACCCAAAAATGGAAATACTCATGGATTTGAAGAACAAATATTGTTAAAATGTCTATACTACCCAAAGCAATCTACATATTCAATACAATCCCCAAGAAAATAACACCAGCATTCTTCACAGAGTTAGAACAAACAATTCTAACATTTGTATTGAACCAGAAAAGACCTCGAATAGCCAAAGCCATCTTGAAAAAGAAAACCAAAGCTGGAGGCATCATACTCCAGGACTTCAAGCTGTATTACAAAGCTGTAATCATCAAGACAGTATGATAATGGAACAAAAACAGACACATAGATAAATGGAAAAGAATAGTAAACCCAGAAATGCACTCACAAACGTACGGCCAACTAATCCTTGACAAAGCAGGAAAGAATATCCAATGGAATAAAGACAGTCTCTTTAGCAAATGGTCTTGGGAAAACTGGAAATATGCAAAAGAATGAACCTGGACCACTTTTTTATACCATACACAAAAATAAAGTCAAAATGGATGATAGACCTAAATGTAAGAGAGGAAGCTATCCAAATCCTAGAAGAGAAAGCAGGCAAGAACCTTTTTGGCCTCGGCTGCAGAAACTTCTTACTCAACATGTCTCCAGAAGCAAGAGAAGAAAAAGCAAAAATGAACAGTTAAGACCCCATCAAGATAAAATTTGCACAGCAAAGGAAACAATCAGCAAAACTGGAAGGCAACCAATGGAATGGGAGAAGGTAACTGCAAACGACATATATAATAAAAGGTAGGTATCCAAAATCTATAAAGAACTTATCAAACTCAACACCCAAAAAACAAATAATCCAGTGAAGGAAATGGGCAAAAGGCTTGAACAGATACTTTTCTAAAGGAGACATCCAGATGGCTAAGAGACAAATGAGAAAATACTCAACATCATTCATCATCCGGGAAATAAAAATCAAAACTACAATGAGATACCACCTCATACCTGTCAAAATGGCTAAAATTAACAACTCGGGCAACAACAGATGTTGGTGAGGAGGCAGGGAAAGACGAACCCTTTGCATTGCTGGTAAGAATACAAACTGGTGCAGCCATTCTGAAAACAGTATGGAGGTTTCTCAAAAAATTATAAATAGAACTACCCTATGATCTAGCAGTTGCACTAATAGGTATTTATCCAAAGGATACAGGAGTGTTGTTTCAAAGGAGTGCATGCACCCCAATGTTTATAGAAGTGCTATCAACAATAGCCAAAGTATGGAAAGGGCCCAAATATTATTCATCAACTGATGAATGAACATCATTGCAACAATGTGGCTAGAACCAGAGGGTATTATGCAAAGCGAAATTAACCAGTTAGAGAAAGACAAATATCATATGGCTTCACTCATCTATGGAATTTAAAATACAAAACAGAGGAACATAAGGGAAGGGAAGCAAAATGATATAAAAACAGGGAGAGGGACAAAACATTAAAGACTCTTAAATACAGAGAACAAACTAAGGATTGCTGGAGGGGTTTTGGATGGGGCAATAGGCTAGTTGGGCAAGGGACATTAAAGACAACACTTGGCATGAGCACTAGGTGTTATATGTAGGGTATGAATCACTGGATTCTACTCCTGAAATCATTATTGCACTATATGCTAACTAACTTGGATGTAAATTAAAAAATAATAATATGAAAGTAAGTAAATAAATAAATAAAAGACATTGGACTGGGCAATGATTTCTTGGATGTGACACCAAAAGCACAGGCAACAAAAGCATAAATAGACAAACGGGACTATATCAAACTAGAAAGCTTCTGCACAGCAAAAACACAAACAAAAACAAGAACAAGAACAAAAACAGAATCGACAAAATGAAAAGGCAACCTATGGAATGGGAGAAAATATTTGCAAATCATATATCTGATAAGGAGTTAATAACCAAAATACATAATGATCTCAAATAATTCAACAGGGAAAAAACAATAACCCAATTAAAGAAAATACAAAGAAAAAAAAAGGGTGCCTGGCTGGCTGAGTCAGTAAAGTCTGTGACTTTGGATCTTGGGGGGCTGTGAGTTCAAGCCTCACACTGAGCATGGAGCCTACTTTAAATAAATAAATAAATAAATAAATAAATAAATAAATAAATAAATCCTTGGAAAAAAGAAAACATAAAATAAAATCTTTGTAGGGGCTCCTGGGTAATTCGGTATGTTACGTGTACAACTTTGGCTCAGGTCATGAT
Source organism: Proteles cristata cristata (assembly GCA_017311185.1). Lineage (NCBI taxonomy): Eukaryota > Metazoa > Chordata > Mammalia > Carnivora > Hyaenidae > Proteles > Proteles cristata. The sequence goes on along the minus strand of JAESUZ010003900.1, from coordinate 27,991 downwards.
ATTACGGTTCATGGGTTCAACCCCCATGTCGGGCTTTGTGCTGACAGCTCAGAGCCTAAAATCTCCTTTATACTCTGTGTCTCCTTCTCTCTCTCCTCTCCCCTGCTTGTGCTCTGTCTCTCTGTGTCTCTCAAAAATAAATAAACATTTAAAAAATAATAAATAAGAAAATCTTTGTAGCCTTGAATTAGGCAAAAATTTATTAGGTGTATAACAGGACTATGATCCATAATGAAAAATTTGATAAAGTGGACTTTATAAAAATTAAGAACTACTGGGGCGCCTGGGTGGCTTAGTCAGTTAAGCGTCCGACTTTCGCTTAGGTCATGATCTCGCGGTTCGTGGGTTCGAGCCCCGCGTCGGGCTCTGTGCTGACTGCCGGCTCGGAGCCTGGAGCCTGTTTCAGTCTGTGACTCCCTCTCTCCCTGACCCTCCCCTGCTCATGCTGTCTCTCTCTCTCCTAGAAATAAATAAAAATATTTTAAAAAAATAAAGCCAATTATTAGACAAAAACAATACCAAAAGACAGATTAGTATCTATGCTACTTAATCTAAATATCTGAATCCAGCTGTCTTAGAAAGCACTGTTCTTTTCAGTCATGGAAGCCAGCAATTTTTGTCTTGATTTTGTTTTGCATAAGCTAGCTTGCATTGGACTTTCAATAGAAAAAGATCTATCTTATGTAAATATCAAATTAAAACCTACTTTCTCTGGCTTATGCATTGGTCTGTGAACTCAGTAAGTCCACTCTCAATGTGCCGACAGACTGTATTTTCGAGTATACTACAATGAGGACCAGACCAAAGCAAGATAAATTCACCAATTCAAAGGCAGGTTTGTGAATCTGTATAGTTAAGAGGGAAGAGCATGCACTTTGCCAAAATAAAGACTTGGCACTCATTACATTTCAGGAGGCCCATCTATCCAGAGAATAGTTCTTGGGCAGGTAAGTTATGTAACATCTCTTAAGTCTCAATACTCACAAGTGTCAAATGGAGCTAATAGGAACATACCTCATACTGCAAGGACTTGAAAAGAGGACAAGTTACAGCAATAGCAACAGTTACTGATCTCCCATTATGTGTAACCTGCTGCTTTAAGGCATATGTAGAACAAGCAAGAGCTCATGGACGAGACCTATTAATAAGCTTGAGAAACTGAGACATTTTGGCAATGTGCTAAGGAGCCTGTTTTGTAAAGAACCCATTGCCTTTTAATCTTAGAGAATCATAATTCAATAACTACTTGTGTTTATTGGTTACTTGGGTTTCTGTTTGTTTTGGAGCGTTCTGGGGGGACTCTTATGGTCAGAACAAGATATAAGAGTATCTTTATGGTTTTTCATTTTGGATCCTTCTATTTTCCTTGTATTAAAAAAATTCTAAGTTTTTCCAATAGGATTAAATAATTTCATCTAGAAATTTAAAAATTGGAAATAAAAATAAAATATCAAAAAAGGACATATTTAATCCTCCCATCTGGCTAATTTAAAGTTACAATTCATACTGTTTTACCCAGTCTAAGAAACCACATAATATCCCAAGCCTCTGGAACTCAGCGGCTCATCACAAATAATATAGAGAGCTGGGTAGAAATCCTTTTGTGGCCTCCCTGACCTCATGAGCTCTAATCACTTTTCTGGCTCTGATTTTTTTTGTGCAGTTCAACTTGTAACAAAAGCAACAGCTTTCCAAAAGCAATGCTTCAATCAGTAACCAGAATGTAAAGCTTGTAAGAACAGGACCCTAGGTTCAAACAATTGGGTTCCTGGACAAAATTGGCTTCATGGAATGAAAACTCCAGTTCTTTAACTGTGATCAGCACTCCTATCTCAAACCAGCACTCCTCCAAAAGCATGCGCTTAATTGTAGCAGCAAGCTAGTAAGAGAATATGGGTGTCTCAACATAACCCTTCACAACTATGAGAAGGGGCAATTATAACACAGGACCCCAGTTCATGCATGAACTTTCCCATCTGAGGGACAGAGACATACTGAACATCTACTTGAACCTATAGGGGTTTGCATTCTAGTATGGTGCTTAAAACACTCATGAAACCACAGTAAAACAATTTTGCAGAAGAAAATTAAAAATCAGTTTCAATAATTCGGCCATATAAGAGTTTACTGTGTAGCCATATGTGTCAAATTGTTGGCCACTTAACTTGCAAGAGGACACTAAGTTAAGGACTGTATAGATGAAGGTGCTGAAGCTCAAAGAGCTTAAGAGGCTGGACTGATACCACATAAGGACAGCAAAATCAGGATCTGACCCAGTTTTACGTAAGGTCAAAATCACTGCTCTTAGCCATACTACTGTACTACCTTCCTAGCAGAACAGTATGAACAATCCAGAGAAAGCCAGAGACCCCAGTCTTTTCATGCAAATAATATCTACTGAATGGGGCAGCTTAGTTAGGAAGTAGCCTTTCATGTTAAGGGACTATCTGTGTCTTCTCTATGTGATTGCTTTGCACCAGAGAATTAAACAGTGGACTTCTATAAGATTGATAGGAACAGAGTGCTTATTACTTTTCCAAAACTGCCCATTGCACCTTGGCAGGTATTTATGTTTTCTTCAAACAAAAGAATGCCCAGAAGCAGTGCCATGAATCTAAACACATAGGCCTTTTAGCAGGATTCTTAGGGGGCAACTTTACAAGTGCCTGAAATAATGACCAAAGCAATTTTTAAAATGTGTTCAAATAACAGTTGTGAGCACAGTCAGGTTGTTCCACCTAAGATGCAAAAGAAAGGTAATTACCTGTAAAACACATAAAATGTACATTGTTTACTCATCATTAACTCTGAACCCCTTTATGCTAATGGATGGAATAAGACATGCTCCCAGCAATAGGGTGACATAAACAGCCTAAGGCAGAGGGACACAAAGACCTCCCCAGCTGAGTGAATGACACCCCAGTAACCTTGAAGAATCCCTGTGACCAACCATGGACTTTAATCACCTGTGGAAGCAGTAAATTATGGGAGAAAACCCAATAGGCACCAGAGACTGCTTTAGAGACATGACCTTGTCTTTACGCAGTCTCTATGAAGGTGACGGCAAACCATGTGCCAAGCAAAGAAATAGAGAAGCAAGGAAGAATATAAATGACAGGACGTAATGCAAAGTCAGTCCTAGTCCTTTGAATCCCAAGAATTTTTTTTCAGAATTGCTTTTCCTCCAAAGTTTCTATCAAGTGAGGGTCCTCAACATTCTTTTTTTTTTTTAATGTTAAAAAGGCATTTCTGGAAAAGTTTTAAATCAGAGAACTAAGTTTTGCTTTTACCATCTATTCGTGTTTCCTCCTCCACATTCTCCAGGAAGCACAGAAGTTAAACTAATGTTTATTGAGTTCCTGCACTGTGCCAGGCAACTTATATACAACACATATATAGAAACTAGTGTTCTCAATAAACTTTTTAGTACTTTTCTTTTTCATAGTCCATCCCTTCCTCCTAGAAACAGAAATTATCCAAAGAGCCACGGGAGGGGACAAGCAGAATAAGAAGGCAATACCTCTCACTACTTATCTTGACATTTTTCTTTCTTTCCATGATTTTGAAAAGAATTTTGAGCATATGTGATTTCTTATCAAGCAATTTTACTTTGTTTATGGTGACTTTAGTAACAGAGAAAAAAGCCAGGCTTCCAATAGCTAGAATAATTTCATTGAAATAATGTATAATGATTGCAGGATAGATATAAATAGGTAGATATAGATTTATAATCTCCACTTTAGTCCTTCAGTGAGATAAAGGAGAATGTAGCCTGGAAAAAATGAGAGGGTAAGCATCCCCTAGACCTTGAGCTGGATGAGGCTGAATTTTTGGGAAATGGGGGAGCCCTGTGTCCCAGCTATACATAGCATTCCAGATGGGGCTCAGAGAGGGACATCTGAGGTTGGTCTCTAAGGGCCTTGGCCTCAAAAGCAGCATTAAGGACTCTGTGGGCCAATGGGGAGGACCTCTCAAATGGACATTTCTAAGCTGGTCCAATACAGTTCTATGAGAAAAATGACAAAAGACCAGTATGTGTAAAAGCATTATGAAGCAGAATAAACAATATAAAGACACTATGGGATATAGACTAGGCCACTTATCACCTCCACTTGCCCCAACTTGAGTCTTCTAGAACCCTAAGAAGTAGGAGCTCCAAATCAAGACTAATATTAGGTTCCTTACTGCCTTGGTAATTGAAGACTAGACTCATAATAATTGTTTTTTAAAAGGTGAAATTCTGGGACACCTGGGTGCCCAGTTGGTTAAGCTTCCAACTCTTGATTTCAGCTCAGGTCAGGATCTCAAGGTTCATGAGTTCAAGCACTGTGTCAGGCTCCAGTTTGGGATTTTCTCTCTCCCTCTCTCTGCCCCTCCCCAATTCATGTGAACATGCTCTCGCTCTCTCTCTAAAAATAAATGAACTACGGGGCGCCTGGGTGGCGTAGTCGGTTAAGCGTCCGACTTTCGCTTGGGTCATGATCTCGCGGTTCGTGGGTTCGAGCCCCGCGTCGGGCTCTGTGCTGACTGCCAGCTCAGAGCCTGGGGCCTGTTTCAGTCTGTGACTCCCTCTCTCTCTGACCCTCCCCTGCTCACGCTGTCTCTCTCTCTCTCTCCTAGAAATAAATAAAAAATATTTAAAATAAAATAAAATAAAATAAAATAAAATAAAATAAAAATAAATGAACTATAAAAAAAAATATTAGCTATGTATATGACCATGATTAAATGACAAATTCACTAAGCTTTGGTTACCATATTTGTAAAATCATAACATACCTAAAGGCAAAGGTATAAAAATTAATAATTCATAAATTGATGTGGCATATAGTATGTGCTCAATAAGTGGCAGCTATTAGCATCATCATCATTATTTTATAAATCTGTTCCATTATACAGAAAAGAAAAGGTGACCTTTCCACAAAAGGGAGTCTGGAGAAAGTGCTGAGAAACACAACACAGATCTCCTTCAGGACCCAGGTATTCTTAAACTGGGCTACCTGGTGTACAGACCACATATCACATGCACTAGCAGAAGCTATGAGATCACTTGTAGAACTGGATCTGAGGGTGCTAAAACAAGGCGGCATAGAACATTAAGTTGGATAAGGAAGAATCTATCACTATGAAAGTGTTCTCCTGTAAGACAGGATTTAACATTCTGCAAGGACTTCAGGAGACACTGCTACTCAGATGATGTTGGAAGCACAAAGTTGTGGCCTGTGTCAGGTGAATGAGAAATATTAGGGGTGCCTGGCTGGCTCAGTCAGAAGAGCATACAACTTGATCTCAGGGTCATGAGTTTGAGTCCCACATTAAGTGTAGTAGAGATTACTAAAAATAAATAGATGAAAGATAGATAGATAGATAGATAGATAGATAGATAGAGAGATAGAGAGATAGATAAACAAAGGAACGAACGAACAAGCAAACTGTTTTTAAAAAAAACGAAATTCTTCACTCCTAGATAGACTAGCTTAATATGGAGGTGCAAGCTGAAAATTGACAGCTGGTGGTGTACCCAGCCACCTGCTTTGTGTGAAAAGTGGTAATGATATATATGGTGTCCTGAGAAATAGCAAACGGCTTGGCTGATTGGACCAACCCTGGAAGGAAAAAGACTAGGAGACTTGGAACGGAGAAGTCTGAGAAAGAAGCACGTAACTAAACATAGTGGAACGGACCCAACATGTGATACCTGCATACTGCATATTATGCACGTGTGAACCAAGTGTAACATGGCACCCAGAAGACCTACTGGCGCATCTGTTGACACTGCCCTATCCGGTGTGAAGGAGAGTCTCACTGTCACATTCATTCACAGATAGTGGGGAAGATCACTTCCCTGGAAATCTCCTGCGCTGTGTACATATCTCTGAGTCTATTTCCCAAGGAACCCAATCCAAGAAAACGCCAAACTAAACATTCATAACTTAAAAGGAAATACAGGGGTACCTAGGTGACCCAGTTGGTAGAATGTGTGATTCTATATTTCAGGTCAGGTCATGACCCCAGGGTTGTGGGATCAAGTCCTGTGTCAGGCTCTGCACTGAGTGTGGTGCTTGCTTAAGATTCTTTCTCTCTCTCTCATCCTCTCTCTCTCTCCCCATCCCCTCACCCCTCACCCATCTCCCCCATTTGTGCTTGCTCGCTCTCTAAAATAAAAAATAATAAAAATAAATAATTTTAAAAATAAGGAAAGACAATGGAAATTTTGTATGGAAAGATAATTAATACTTTTATCATAAAATGTGTGTTTTAAGTCCCTGAACATTTTAAAGAAGACTCAAGCAAGTGGCTAAAACTGTTATGGCCACCACCCACCCTACACCTGCCAACCATACAAACACACAGACTCACAACTCACAGACGTCCCTCCCCCCCCATACACACACACACACACACACACCACCCATTCCTTAGAACAAAAAAGAACAGAACAGTGGGATTTCTTACAAAATCAGATTTCAGGTGCAAAAAAAACCAGAATACAATCTAGAATGTGCACAACATACATATCAGGCAATAAATGATTAATTAAATGTGTGATGTTTAACTACATGATGGAATATTATGCCAGAAATGAAAATGGCTTCATTTAAGGATATTTAATGACATGTTATTACAAAGTTTGACATATTACAAAGTGAATAAAATATAAAACAAATATGATACCACTTGACACGCATTAGAATGGCTATTATCAAAAAACAAACAAATCAGAAAACAACAAATGCTTATACAGATGTAGAAAAATTGGAACCCTTGGGCATGGTTGATGGGAAGGTAATATGATGCAGCTGCTAGAGAAAACAGTGTGATGTTTTCCAAAACAAAATTAAACACAGATTACAATATGATCCACTTCTGTATATACAAAAGAACTGAAAACAGCGGGTGCCTGGGTGGCTCAGTTGGTTAAGCCTCCGACTTCAGCTCAGGTCATGATCTCATGGTACATGGGTTCAAGCCCCACATCAGTCTCTGTGCTGCCAGCTCTGAGCCTCGAGCCTGCTTCAGATTCTGTGTCTCCCTCTCTCTCTGCCCCTCCCCTGCTCACACACTGTCTCTGTCTCTCAAAAATAAATAAACATTAAAATTTTTTTAAAAAGAACTAAAAACCAGATTATTTGCAATAGCCAAAAGGTGGAAACATCACAAATGTCCATAGACAGATGACTAAATAAAATGTGGTATATACGTACCTACGCTGGAATATTACTCAGCCATAAAAAGGATTAAAATTTGGATATACTGTATAACATACATAAATCTTGAAGACATTACAGTAAGTGAAGTAAGCCATACACAAAAGAATAAATATTGCATAATTCTCATATTTATATGAGGGACCTAGAATAATCAAACTGGTAGACAGAAAATAGATCTTTGGTGACAAGGGGTTACAGGGGGGAGGAATGGGGGTTATTGTTTAATGGGTATAAAATTTCACTGTGGAATGATGAAGAAATTCTGGAGATGGACCGTGGTGGTGGTTACACAACACTGGGAATGTACTTAATACCACTGAAATGTATACTTAAAAATGGCTATGGGGTGCCTGGGTGGCTCAGTCGGTTAAGTATCCAACTTTGGCTCAGGTCATGATCTCATGGTGTGGGTTCGAGTCCCGCGTCAGGCTCTGTGCTGACAGCTCAGAGCCTGGAGCCTGTTTTGATTCTGTGTCTCCCTCTCTCTCTGCTCCTCCCCTGCTCATGCTCTGTCTCTCTTTCAAAAATAAACAAACATTAAAAAACTGTTAAAAATGGCTAATGAGTCAATTTTATGTTTTGCATAATTTAAAACAGAAAAAAACATTTAAAAGCAACCAAATATGGTGCACTATAACACAGATTCTATAATGAGCATCTAAAAATCCTCCCTTCCCCTCTTCTTTCCTTCCTTCAAAAACCATATGGAACATTTAGTGTCAAATCCTAAATATTTAGAACACAAAGATTTCTGAGACAGAAAAGTCTCCTGTAAAGACTAGACAGAGCCATAATTTAACATGAGAAAAGAGATACTGAAGAGAAAATGTCACCACAATTTGATTAAAGGCTCTAATGATCATAAAGACAGAATGTTGGGAGAGCAATCAACTCTGCTGTACTCTGCCCCTAGTAAAGCTCTGGGATATTAGCAGTACAGCTGGCATGGAGCATTGGTATCAAAACATGTTTTCAACAAAACAAATATTTTGAACACCTATCTCTAGGGAAATATATCACACCTAATTCAAGTCTTGCTTCTAAAAAACTTCTATCATGCCCATCCACCCTCCCATGGAAATTTGTACTATGCATAACAGCCATTTACAGTCTCTCCCCAACATTCGACTATCAGTTGAAGACATTGCTATATCTCGTTTACCACTGTACCCCTACTGGGCATCCCGATGTCCATCACTTAATAAAAGCTCAAGACCTGTTGGCTGAATAAACATATGATAGAGAAGGAAGACAGAGGCTGAGTGTCCTTGGAGCCTATATGGGGACTGAGGATTAATGTCATTGCAAAAGATGGCATGCTATTTCGGGTCCAGAATAGAGCAGAATACCCCTTTGTCCCAAAAGTGATTGGTAAATTGAATGACAGCTTCTGTTGTTCAAAATTTCTTGGTGGAAATTCCAACAGTTTGTTGAACTGTTATGTGTTTAAGCTATATATTTATTAGACTATGATAAATCTCTGAATTAAAACTAAAATATCTAGAATGAATGGATGATGAATAAATACATAAAATTTCTAACACCTCTGGAAAGATACGACTTATTTAAAAATTAAATTGCGAAAAAATGTATATTAGAACGGAAAACTGAAATTGTTTAAAGAGGCAATGTGTTAAGAAAAACATAGCTGGAATCAGATGCACTGAATGCTAGTCCCAATTCAACCACTTAAAACTGGGTAATCATGGATCAATTATTTAATCTTCTGGGCCCCAGTTTCCTTGTCTATAAAATGAGAACATTGAAGGGAAAACTCTCCAGGTTCTTTCGTGGCTATTTTCCTTGAATTCCACATCCATCACTATGGCTCGTTGTACTTCAGGTTCAAGTGAAGAATCACAGAATTTGTAACATCTATGATTATCATTGCATGTGTAGCTATAAGGTTTGCTTTGGAAAGATGACCAAATTACATTTAGAGAAGACAAAAAAAAAAAAAGTTTTTTTCCATGAATAGCAATAGGAAGATTACTAATCTAAGTATCCTCAGCAAATATGACATCAGTAATCTAAGATTAATGAGAAAATTAAAATCTCTCAGTTATTTTTCTTTTGTTTAAAGTATGGGGGCAGCCAAATGTCCATTGTCAATGAATGGATATATACATACAATGGACTATTACTCAGCAATCAAAAGAAACAAAATCTTGCCATTTGCAACAATGTGGATGGAACTAGAATATACTATGCTAAGCAAAATAAGTCAGTCAGAGAAAGATAAATATATGGTATCACTCACATGTGGAACTTAAGAAACAAAATAGAGGAACATAGGGGAAAGGAAAGAAAAATAAGATAAAAACAGAGAGGGAGGCAAACTATAAGAGACTCTTAATTAAATACAGAAAACGGAGGGTTCCTAGAGGGGTGTTGGATCCGGGGGATGGGCTAAATGGGTGATAGGTTTACTTAATTAAGAGGAGGACTTGCTGGGATGAGCACTGGGTTCTACTTCTGAAACCGTTATTACATTATATGTTAACTAACTTGGATTTAAATAAAATTTTTAAAATAAATTAATTTTTAAAATAAATATGGGGGCACCTGGGTGGCTCAATTGGTTAAGCATATGACTTTTGATCTCACTTTTGATCTGTACCAGTTAAGCTATAAGTGCATAATTGTTTGGTCAAACACTTATCTAGATGTTTCTGTGAATGTATTTTTTCAGATGTGTTTATTTAATTCAATAGACTTTAAGTAAAAGAGATTACTCTCCATAATGCAGGTAAGCCTCACTCAAGTCTTAAGAGCAAAGATTCTCAAGGTAGAAATAATTCTCAAAACTGCAACATGGAAACCCTGCCTTAATTTCTACCTTGGTGGCCCTACAATACAAATTCAGACTGGCCAGCTTCTACAATAGCTTAAACCAGTAACTTAAAATAAATCTCCTCTCTCATTGACACATACATGAGTTCTGCTTCTCTCAAGAACCCTGACACAATGATCTTAACACGCTCATAAATGCTTTATTTCTTGCTGTTTAGTAAGTATGATTCTTCATTTAGGATAATTCGGGGGAAAGTTCTAGAAGATGCATCAAATAAATTCTCTGCTCAGTCATTCTCAATTTAAATTCATGATGTTGCTTGAAGCATACTGTTTCTTAATCTCCAAATACACTGCAGTCTTAGACTTGCTTTCCACTACTGAGAAAATTTTAGGGATATGAAATCTTAGAATTTTTGAGTTGCAATTGAAGAAACAGACTTAATTCAGATAATAATGACAGTGGTAGTAGCAGTAGTAGTAACTATAATAATGGCTCACACAACTAAAACATACAAAGCAGACCTGATTTTAGACCTAAAAGGCTTCCAACAATGTCAAGACCCCTGAGCCATCCTTGACTTTGACTTTTTCAGTGAAGAACTTACTCTTAGACATTCTCTAATATGGTAGCTCCTAGGTAATTCCAGCATTGTCTCATCCTACATCTAACAGCTCCAGTGGAAACAGAGAGCCTCTAATTCTCAATAATTGCAACAAATTTCCAGAAACTACTCTAATGATCTCCTCTTATCATGTGCCTATATCTAAGTAAATCACTATTGAGAGGACAGAATATGCTGATAAGCCAGGAATAAATCACTTCTTACAAATCAGAATATAGAAAGAAAGGGGAAAATACTGCACGGTTGATATGGGGCAAGTAGTGGGAAAGAGAAAAATCACAAAGAAAAATGCTATTGTCAGAGGCCAGCACCATTTTTCAAGAACAAAACTTAAAAATAGAGGGTAATATTCTTTCTAGTGGGTATACTTGACCTAGAGGTCTATAAGAGACAGATTTCTAAAATGGCCCATGAGGTGCTCCCCACAATACCTACCTTGTAAAACCCCTTCTCTTGAAAAAAAAATCATTAGAGCCTGTGAATATGATAAAGTATGACTCCCATGATTATGTTACATTATATGACAGAAAGGATTTATCAGATATAATTAAAAGTCCCTAATCAGTTGGCTTTAAGTGAATCAAAAGGGAGATTATCATTGGTGGGGCTGACCTAACCAGATGAGTACTTTAAAAGAGACTAGAAGCATCAGAGAACTCTTGTGCTGGATAGACATGTCATGAATGGTCTTTTCAATGGTGCCTTATGTCTTGCCTAAGGCCTGAGGGTGACCCCTAGGGGCTGAGAGCAACCCTAGCCAATAGTTAACATGAAAACTAAGGTCTAGATAATTTTATAACCCAAAGAACTGAATCCTGCCTGTCAATTGCCTAAATGGGCTGGGAAGAACTCTCTCCAGCTACCAATGATAGGCCACAGCAGTGGCCAACCACGGTTGTACCGTGTAGGGAATTCTGATCTACAGGAATGGTAAGGCAACTTGGTTTTTAAGATTGTGGTAATTTGTTACATGGCAAGGAAATGAACAGAAGGTCACTGCTTAAATTCCTTTGTGCTTCCATTTTCATGAGAAACAACAGGATGTACAAAAGTGCACACCATGTATGTTAATAATGACAATTGCAGTGTTAGAAACAAAGAATTTTCTTTGAGTATTTTTAGTTTCCAACAGTGGCAAATATGATGATTTTGAGATGTGAAATGTGCTCTTGCCTGCAATATGCCCTGAAGCTGAGTTTCAGGCATATTTTTTGGCAAAATAATCTGAAGCTTCATTTCACTTGCTGAGCTAGAGACAGAAAAATGTTGATTGTTTACATGGTTAATGCTCTTTTCTGTCACAAAGAGCAATGTGCATTTCTTGAAATCTGTTAAGTTCTTTTAAAGTTATGCCTTCTTATCTCTAAATCAGTAGATGCCTCCTGAAGCTTTAATACTCCAAAGAGATGGAGGAAATGCAGAAAATGTTTCCAAAAGATGTCCTTTCCTGTTGAACTAATGTAAATGAATTGTAGAATCTTTACCAACAATAATACATTCCGGAAGAACCAGGGGCCAGAAAATGTTGTTTCCTTCATGAATCTACCTTCTGACTCTGTGACCTTGGGAAAAGCTCGTCTGCATAGAAGACTGAATAAACCCCAGCAGAAAAAAATCAGTGAAAGGATTCCACGAAAATGAGGTGCTTTATGAATACCAAAGTGTTAACTAAAATTAAAACACAGGATAACGTATTTATTAAGTGGAGGGGTTTTTTTCCTCCCCAAAACAGTGTATTCTAGACAGTAGCATATTTAGAATGTAAAACTTTTAGGAATGATGAAGCCTGGGACATAAATTATCCTTGGATTGCACTGTAGAATGTATTTTATTGGAATGTTGATACTAGAAAACAAATTACACTAATCAGCCTGTTAAATAAACCTTAACCTCATAAATTATAGTATTTGTATACTTTGTAAAATGTATGTATAGGGACACATTTAAATGTTTAGTAAATTGAAGCAATTATTAATTAATTGTTACTGGCTTAAGAGTCTTGAGTTATTGGTGTAATTAAGTCTATTTGTATAAGAATGAATCTTGAATATAGAGGGATAGCTTTCTTTTTCTTTTCTTTTTCTTTTTTTACTTGCTTTAACCAGAGTTTAATAGGAATCAAAAACCATTTATATCCCAACAGGTAGGGTGCCAGTGGGTTAGAAATGATTTCAGTCAGGCAAAGCGAGGACTCAGACTTCTCACTGCTCTCTGGATATGAAGGTACAGTGAGAAGTTTTCTCCATTCCCTGGGTAATATTCATGAGGATGACTTACTGCTATAGTCAGGAAGGAAGACCTTCCTCTGCCCTATGGTCTTTCTAGCTGGACTTAGAATCAAATTGACATGAGACAGATTAATAGGAGAAAAATCCAGTTTAATAGCTATATGTACGGGGAATCCACATAGACATGAATTCCAGACAATGAGGCAACAGGAAGCTTATATAAACGAAGGAGAATGGTAGGGATCTGGGGGTACAAAGGGGAGAAAACTCATTACCAAGAAGGTGAAAAGGAGTATCTGGGGAAAAAAGAAGTTGGCCTATTATGCAGATAAGTTCCTTCAGTAAAAGGAGTCTGTAAATAACTCTTCCAGTCACAGGCTCTCCTTTCCAGTGTAAATTTAGGCACTTACAGTGCAGGCAAAGAACTTTTCCAATCTCTGCTATGTATTTATTCCTTTTAACTTGAAATAATCTTTATGTCAAAGTGGCACATTTCGGGGCATCTCATCCTACACCACTTCATTATCTTTGCTTCTTTCTAGAAAGTTTTTTTGTAACATTTACTTAAAATGATCCCTGTATCCCATCATACACACAATCTTGCTATTCACAGAAAGTAAGAGAGCTTCTCTATAAATACATCTCACATAGAAAGCTCAGGGGTACTTCTGGAAATTGCATTGTCTGACCACTTCATGCTGCAGTTCGGAAATCCAGAATCAGATTTCCCCTGGACTCTCCCTGGATCCTACATTTGTTTTCCCATTGTTCTGGATGAAAGTCATTCCTCCATGATCAGGCACTCCACGTAGCCAAGGATAGTTTTGAGTCTTGCTCAATGATACAGCATTCTCTATTTCCAAGAAATAACTACTTAGGGCAAAAATAAAATTTTTATTGTAATATCTGCCTTGGTCTGTTTTTGATAAAAGTCCTTACAGCTAGAAAACTCTTTAAACTAGGATTATTTGATCAGGTCAGAACAAATCAGTGTCTCCAACTCACCAAACATAGATATTAAGTAAGAAGTAAATCCAGCCAGTTTTGACTTTTCTCACAAAACAGACTTGGGAACTAGAGAAAATGTACAACAAAGAACTATAGATTTCTAAAACAGCCTGGGTTTAATCTACTGACTGAGTCTCTGTAGTATTTTGAAAGTTGTGATGATGCCTGTTAGGTTGTCCTGATTATAAGATGATGCAGAAATCAATGTGTCAAATTCAAGGTTATTTAACACTATGTAAATTAGCTACTTAAAGCATGTTACACCTTTCCAAGGGGGATTTGCATTGGAGAAACAGTGGGGGGTCAGGACTCAAACGCAGATCTTCTGCATTTCATCAAAAATGAGTTACTGGTTCATTTGTGCATTCTTGGGCAAATCATTCTAGCAGTTAAAAGAAAACAAGGAAAGTAATACTTAACACTAAAAGATTGAACCCCTTAGTAAAAAAAAAATAAAGGAAATATAAAATGATAATGCTATTATAATTATTGTCATTTATTGCTATTGCTTTTGTGTCCAGCTTTCTCTAAGCTCCCATTACTACTATTATTATTCATCATTTTCCTTGCACACTGTCTAATGTTCAGGGAGCACATACCCAAGTGCTATGAACTATTCTAGAGATGATGCCTCCCTGTCTTCATCCATCCATAATACTGTATCAACTCTGGGGCAGAGAAGACCCAGTGAAATGCTGTTCCAGGAACTAAAGGAATAATTCAGGGATGAACTTTCAAAGAAATCCTTCTAGGAATGTTGATACAGCTAGGAGAGGACCCATAAAGCAGGTGCCAGGTGCTGGTACAATAAAAAGGAATGAAATAATACATCGGGCAAGGCCACTGCGTAATGAGATCTTTCATTCACCTGTGACTGAGGCAGAGATCGGCTACTTCCTCACTAATTGACTCATTTTATTCACCTGTTATATGTATTACACTATAGTAAGTGCTAATAAAGATGAAACAGAAATTAACCCATATATAGGATGCAAATGGTGCCTAATTCCTTAACTTCCAGAAGCTTATAAGATTTTATAAAGATAAGATACTAGAAAGAGCTAAGTCAAAGTAAAAAGTAGGATATTGAGACAGCATTACATGATAAAGCATAAGCTTCTATCAATATCAAAATTTCTTATAAAGTTAGAGGAATTAAAAGTATATGTTACTTGTGGAAGACTAGACACATAGATCAATGAAAAAAACAGATTATAAATAATCTTGTAAATGTAAATGAAAACAACAAGGAGATATCACTTCCACCAAATAGATTAAATATTCAACAATACCAACTGTTGGCAATAGTAGTAGGTAAAGGGAACTCATTCATAAGATAGAACATCAGAATAGCTCTAGGACATGGGGCACATGGGCGGCTCAGTCAGTTGAGCAACTGACTTCAGGTTATGATCTCACAGTTCGTGAGTTCAAGCCCCGCGTGGGGCTCCATGCTGATAAGCCCGGAGCCTGTTCAGACTGTGTTTTCCTCTCTCTCCCTGCCCTTCCCTGGTTTGTGCACTCTCGCTCTTTCTCTCTCTCTCTCAAAAATAAATAACTATTTAAAAAATTTTTTTAAAGAATAGCTCTAGGAGAATGATTTAGCAGCATTTAGAAAAATCCAAAATACTTAAATCCTATATGACCCAACAATTCAATATCTAAGTGTTTTTCCTACAGAAACTCTGCCCAAATAAATACATATAAATGATGCCTCATTTTTGTAAAATCTTGGTATTTTACACTGAAAATACAATGGCAATTGACCAGAACACAGTTTTAAGACAAATAGGACCATAGATTTAGAATTAAAAAAAAAAAACTTGATTTACTTAGAATTTCATTGCAGGAAGGGAAAGGGCAAATATGTACCATCTAGAAGTTTGGCAAATGCCATACCTTAATATTTCCTTAATATCAAAATCATAGGCTTTCTTTAATATATATGTACTTACTAAGAAAAAGCCCTCCAAGATTTTCTTGGCCTTGCAGGGAAGGAGAAGGTTTCTGACATTCAGATAGACCTCATGATAGTAGCACACAAAGAGTGGAATCACCATCATGTATCAGCAATCTTCAAAAGGTTAGGAAAAAGATATCCCTACAAAATATGCTTGAAACAGGATTAGGATGCTTTTCCAATAAAATGTTAAGTACCTATTATTTTGTTAAAACTTCTCTAACTACTACTAGGTAACACTGATTTAATGAGGATTATTTTTCATCAGTAGGCAAATAAAATGTACATTTATTCAATGTATTTATATGAATGAAATCAACCTATATGTATCAGAATGGGGACAGACTTAAGTAAAGTAAATGGCTGCAAAAAGATATGTGTAGTACGATATTTACATGCATTACTAAGAAACAAGGAATCTAAAGTTTTAGGCTACCTATACGGGTAGAAAAACTATGAGCTGAAAGGATATACACTAAATTTTTCATAGACATTGTCTTTGAGGAGGGGAAATTAGGCAGTGGAATTGAAAAGGGAGGGTTTATATTTATCAATAATAGTATAGTTCTTTTATATTTATATATCTGAATAAAAATTACATTTCATAATTATCAAGGCAGGTATACATGTAACTATTGAATTGTTTGTTTTTTCAACTCTGTCAATTTTGGCTTCATGTACTATGGGCACTGTAGTAAGATGTAAATGCATTTATAATGTTGTATCTTGCTGATATAGTGACTCTTTAAGCATAATGAAATGTCCTGTTTGTCTCTAGTAGTTATTTCTTACGTTAAATTTTATTTGATTTATAATATTAATACAACTATTCCAGTTCTCTCATGCTTAACTGTTCGTGTCATTTACATTTTTTCATCATTTTATTTTCTACCTTTGTGTATCTTTTAACCTGTCTCTTATCCAGTTTGATAATCTTTGCCTTTTTTGTTTTTTAAGAGACAGAGAGCATGAGTTGGGAAGAGGGGCAGAGGGAGGGAGGGAGGGGGGAGGGTGGGAGGGGGGAGAGAGAGAGAGACAGAGAGACACAGAGAGAGAGAGAGAGAGAGAGAGAGAGAATCTTAAGAAGACTCCATGCTGAGCAAGGAGCCCAATTCAGTGCTCTATCTCATGACCCTGGGAGTCACCCAGATGCCCCTATAATCTTTACTCTTTGATAGAGTTTGGTTCAATTACTAATAAGGTTAAATTTATATCTACCATTTTGCTATTTGTTTTCTCTATGACTCATGAATGCTTTTTTCCTTGACTTCTCCTTAACTAACATTGTCTTTAATGCCACAAATTAAACAATAGTGTTATGTTAGTCTAAGTCCTCAAGACACAGGCACCAGGATAGATTAAATAAGCATGGATTTTATTAGGGAAAATCTCTTTCAGAGAAAGTGAGATAGAGTTTAGGAAAGTTACTAGACCATGAAGCAAATTTCATCCTGAGTGAAGATGTAAAGGAAAGACCGTTGAGTTATATAGCATTCTCAAGTGCCATAGAGGTCTGTAAGCCAAATATCTCCATCAAAGTTATTCTGTATTTCTCATGAGTAGATCTGTCTTGGTATTTCCATGCACTCACTCATTGGTTGGCAAGAGCACAAGGAAATAGTGAACTTAGAGTAAATATAAAGATGAATTTCACAATGAAGAATCTAGAGCTGTTAGTTAGTCATGCCCTTATATAGTTATAGGAGATCTGGAAGATGAATTTTTCATGGCTGGCACATCATCATTACCTACTAGGGGCAATGTTACTTTACATTCATCTATAGGCTTGTCAGTGTCTTTGCCTATCATTTCTTCTTCCATATCAGACTTTTTTCTGGGTTGATTTTTCTTCTTGAAGTTCATTTTATAAATGTTCCCATAGTAAATCTCTGTGTTGCAAATTCTCTTTTTAAAAAAGATTTTATTTATTTTCTAATGTTTATTTATTTATTTTAAGAGAGAGAGAGAGACAAAGAGCACAAGCAGTGAAGGGGCAGAGAGAGATGGAGAGGGAGAATACCAAGCAGCTCCAAACTGTCAGAGCAGAGCCCAATGTGGGGCTTGATCCCACAAATTGTGAGATCATGTCCTAAACCCAAATCAATAATAAGTTGGATACTTAACTACCTGAGACACCCAGGCACCCCTTTAAGATTTTATTTTTAAGTAATCCCTATACCCAAAGTGGGGCTTAAATTTATAATACTGAGATCAAGAGTCACATGCTCTGCAGATTGCCAGTCAAAACCCCTCTCAGTTTTTGTTTTTTAAAACAATGTTTTTCAGCCTCATTCTTGAAGTTTAAACTTAATAAGGACAATCAAGTAAGTTGACATTTTTCCTAAGGTGGGTTTTTTTTTATCTTTACTTCTTTTTTTTTTTTTTTTATTTCTAGGAGAGAGAGAGAGACAGCATGAGCAGGGGAGGGTCAGAGAGAGAGGGAGATACAGGCTCTGAAATAGGCTCCAGGCTCTGAGCCGGCAGTCAGCACAGAGCCTGACGCGGGTCTCGAACTCATGAACCGCGAGATCATGACCTAAGCGAAAGTCGGACGCTTAACCGACTAAGCCACCCAGGTGCCCCTTATCTTTACTTTTGAGAGAGAAAGAGCATGCATGAGCACCCAAGTGGGGGAGGGTCAAGGAAAGAAAGCGACAGAGAATCTGAAGTAAACTCTGCCCTGACAGCAGAAAGCCCAATGATGGACTTGACTGAGCTGAGCTGAACTTGGACACAACTAACTGAGTCACCCAGGTGCCTCTTCCCAAAAATTTTTTAAAGTTATTATTCTTCTGTCTACAAGTTTCCATTGTTATTTTAAAAAAAATCTAGCACTGGTTTAATTATGATTCCTCAGTAGGTAATCTGTCTTTTTCCTCCACTGTTTGAGATTTTTACTTTGTGGTGTTTTGAAAAGTCATTACAATATTCCAGGAGTGGATTTATTTTTATTTATCTTTCTTGGTATACTTTGTACTCTCTGTATTTGTGGATTCATGTCTTTATTTCTAGAAAGCTGTCAGCTATTATTTCTTTGATATTCTCTCATCTCTTTTCCTCAAATATAATTACTCATTCTATCTTCAATAGCATTTAGCTTCTCTTTCATACTTTCTAGTTCCTTGTCTCTCAGTGTTTTATTATGTAATTTCTTCAAAACTATCCTTCTGTTTACTAATTTTTAATTCAGATATGTGTCAGTTGCTATTTAATTCATGCTTTTAGGTAATAAGACCATTAGAAATTGTCATTGCTAAAACTACTTAGTTTTCACATCTGACTTAAACTATTTTCTTTAACAAATAATTTTATTGTGCTGTGAATGCCATTCAGATTATCTAAACCTCCATACAACCAGAGGCAAAAACACCAGATTTCATAAGACCGCATAAGCTTAAATAATGTTACATTTAATTATATTTTCAGGTTTGCTTCAGGGACATTCATTAGCATTTATTAGGCTTTACTCAAATCTCAATGATGATTTTCATAATTTATACTTCAGATTTTTATTATCTTATTTAATTCTCCCTTATTCTACATTTTTACAGTGTTTATTTATTTACTTATTTTTAAATGAGTATAGTAGGCACATAATTTTACATTAGTTTCAGGTGTATAATTTAGTGATTTGACAAATTTATACATTAGGCTATATTCACCAAGACTATAGCTACCATCTCTTCCATACATCACTATTACAATATCATTGACTGTATTCCTTTTTTTTTAAATGTTTTATTTCTGAGAGAGAGAGAGAGAGAGAGAGAGAGACAGCATGAGCAGGGGAGGGTCAGAGAGAGAGGGAGACACAGAATCCAAAGACAGGCTCCAGGCTCTGAGCTAGCTGTCAGCACAGAGCCCTACATGGGGCTCGAACTGTGAGATCATGACCTGAGCCAAAGTCAGACGCTTAACCTACTGAGCCAACCAGGAGCCCCTCATTGTCTATATTCCTTATGCTGTGCCTTTTATTTCCATGACTTACTTATTTCATAACTGGAAGCCTGTACCACTCCCCTTCATCTATTTTGTCCAACCCCTCATAGCTCTCCCCTCTGGCAATCATGTTAGTTCTCTGTATTTCTAGGTCTGATTCTACTTTTTGTTTATTCTTTTGGGGTTTTGTATGTTTGTTATTTGTCTTTCTCAATTTGGCTTATTTCACTTAGCATAATACCCTCTATATCCATCCATGTTGTTTCAAATGGCATGATAACATCGTTGTTATGGCTCAGTTATATGACTTTATGTATACACTTCACATTTTCCTTATCCATTCAGCTATCAGCAGACACTAAATTGCTTCCATTATCTTGGCTACTGTAAAAAATGCTGCAGTGAATACCGGGGAGTGTATATCTTTTTCAATTAGTGTTTTCCTTTTCTCTGGGTAAATACTCAGCAATGGAATTACTAGATCATATGTTTTTATCTTTAATTTTATGAGGATCCTCCTTCCATTGTTTTCCACAGTAGCTGTTCCAATTTACATTCCCACCAACAGTGCACAAGGTCTCCTTTTTCTCCACATCCTCACCAATACTTGTTATTTTGCGTCAGTTTGATTTTTGCTATTCTAACTCATGTAGGATGATATCTCATTGGGGTTTTGATTTGCATTTCCCTGATGATTAGTGGCATTTTAAAATATTTATTTATTTTTGAGAGAGAGAGAGCACAAGCAGAGAGAGAGAGGGACAGAGGATCCAAAGTGGGCTCCACGACGACAACAGAGAGCCTGATGTGGGGCTTACCTAAACAAACCACAAGATCATGAACTGAGCAAAAGTCAGACGTTCAACCAGGTAAGCCACCCAGGCACCTTAGTGATATGTTACACTGAGCATCTTTTCATGTGTCTGTGGCCTATTCAGGTCTTCTGCCCATTTTTTAAATGGATTGTGAATTTTTTGCTGTTGAGTTGTATAAATTCTTTATATTTTTATATTAACCCCTTATTGGATAGATCATTTGCAAATATCTTCAGTAGGTTGTCTTTTTGTTTTGTTGATTTCTTTCACTGTGCAAAAGCTATTTATTTTGATGTAGCTTCAGTAGTTTATTTTAGCTTCGGTTTCCCCAGGCTTAGGAGACAGCTCTAGAATAATGTTGTGGCCAATGTCAGAGAAACAACCACCTGTGTTGTCTTCTAGGATTTTTATGATTTCAGGTCTCACATTTAGGTCTTTAATCCATTTTGAATTTATTTTTGTGTATAGTATTAGAAAGTGGTCTAGTTTCATTCTTTTACATGTAGCTGTCCAGTTTTCCCAACACCATTTATTGATAAGACTATATTTTCTCCACTGTATATTCTTGCCTCCTTTTTCATAGATTAATTGACCATATAATTGTGGGCTTATCTCTGGGGTACTTATCATGTTTCACTGATCTATATATCTATTTTATGCCAGTGCTATACAGTTTTGATTACTACTGCTTTGTAGTATATATTGAAACTTGATATTGTGATATTGTGTGAAACTTGATATTGATATTGTGTGATATTTCCAGCTTTGTTTTTCTTTCTCAGGATTTCTTTATCTATTTGGGGTCTTCTGTGGTTCCATGCAAACACTAGTATTCATTGTTCCAGTTCTGTGGGAAATGTTGTTGGTATTTTGACAGAGATTGCACTGAATTTGAAGAATGCTTTATGTATTATGGACATTTTAAAAATATTCATTCTTCTAATCCATGAGAATGGAATACCTTTCCATTTCATCTTCAATTTCTTTCATTACTATTTTATTGTTTTCAGGTACAGGTCTTTCACCTCTTTTGTTATTTCTAAGTACTGTACTTTATTATTTTTGGTGTGATTATAAATAGTATTTTTATAATTTTTCTTTCTACTACCTTGTTATTAGTGTATAGAAACACTACTGATGTCTGAGTATTAACTTTGTATCCTGCCATTCACTGAGTTAATTTATTATGTCTAATACTTTTGTTGATGGAGTCTTTAAGATTTTCTATGTATAGTATCATGTTGTCTGCAAATAGTGACAGTTTAACCTTTTCTTTCCCAATATTTCTCTTGCTTTTATTTTATTTGCTTGTCTGATTGCTGTAATTAGAACTTCCAGTACTATGTTGAATAGAGATGACAGGAGTGGATATCCTGACCTTAAAGGAAAAGCTCTCAGTTTTTCACCACTGAGTATGATGTTAGCTGCGGGTCTTTTTATCATGTTGAGGTACATTTCTTTTAATCCCATTTTGTCATGAGTTTTTATCATGAATGGATATCAAATCTTGCCAAATGCTTTTTCTGCATCTATTGAGATCATCATATAACTTTTATCCTTGTTTCGTTGATTTGGTGTAAGACCTTGATTATTTTGCAAATATTAAATCATCCTTGCATCCCCAGAATAAACTCCATCTGATTGTGGTAAATGATCTTCTTAATGTATCACTGAATTGATACATGTTTACTAACCTGTTGTTGAGGATTTTTGTATCTATGTTCATCAGGGACATTGGCCTGTATTTTTCTTTTTCTGTGGTATCTTTATGTGGTTTTGATATCAGGGTAATGCTGGCCTTGTAGAATGAAAGTTTTCCTTCCTCTTCTATTTTTTTGGAATATTTTCAGAGAATAGATATTAACTTTTCTTTAAATGTTCAGTAGAATTCACCCGTGAATCCATCTGGTCCCGGACTTTTATTTTTTGGCAGTTAATCGATTGTTGGTTCAATTTCACTAATTGTAATTTCTGTTCAGATTTTCTGTTTCTTCCTGGTTCAGTTCTGTAGATCTCTAGGAATTTCTACCAGGTTGTCCAGTTTGTTGGCTTATAACTTTCATAATATTCTCCTATAATCCTTTGTATTTTCATGGTGTTAGCTGTTACTTTTCTGTCTCGTTTTTTATTTTATTTTCTCTTTTATTCTTGATGAGTCTGGCTAATGGTTTGTCAATTTTCTTTATCTTTTTCAAATAAGCATCTCTTGGTTTTACTGATTTTTTTCTATGATTTTTTAAAAATCTCCCTGTCATTTATTTATGTTCTGATCTTTATTTTCCTTTTTCTTCTCATCTTAATTCTTTATTTCTTGATTCTATTTTGCAATATATGTCATATTTTTGACATAAATTCATATCAAATTCATAATAAAGTACTACGTGAGTCACCTAAGCTGTGCGTTTTTAAAATAAGCTGTATCTAAAATATTCAGCTGGAACTGACTCAAGTGTATTTCTAAGAAAGACGAGCATTTCAACATACATTGCGGTAGTATCCTAAGAGATATTGAATTTGTGATTCAAAACAACATCTATTCAATGTACGGGGGAAAATCGTTTTGCACTTTCAAGTACAATATTTATGAATGTTAATAAATTATAAATTACCTGTTCAAAATGCAGCATTAGCATTATGATTCAGGAATCCAAACTGATCATAAGCGCTTTAAAAAATTAGCTTGTAAATTCATATACATCAACTTTCAATGGATATAATTTCAAACTATAGATAATAAACTATATGTCAATACATGCTTAAAAGATGCAGAAAAATAGCCCCGAGGCCGGAGGCAAGATGGCGGAGAAGTAAGGAGCTCCGTACTTGCACTCGCGCCCATACATCACACAGAGAAGATCTGAAGCCATTGGAAACCATACAAAACCTGAGAGACTGGGAGAAAAAAGGACGCAGAATCCACTGAGAAAGCCTTCTAACGTGAGTGCGAACCGGGGAAGGTAAAATCAGCCCGGGATCGGAGGCCTCCAGGGTGGGAGGCGATCCCCCTCTACCCTGTACGGGGAGTGAGAGGGGAAAAGGAGAGAGTCCGAGACAGAAAAATCTCCGCTCGGTGCATAGAAAGACCGTACTTGCCAAATATCTGCACACCAGGTCCCCTCGCGACAACTGGTCCTGGGGGAGGCTGAGCACACAAACTGCTTCTTTGTGCCGCTCCTGGAGGTTTGGTTTTAAAGCGGAGCGGGTGCGCCTGCCGCCATTGTAGCTCCAGGGCGGCTGGGATCCCTGAAAGAGACGCGCAGAAACCGGGCATCCGCGCTCCTGGCTGGCTGGAACTCGAGAGGGAAGGCAAAAAGCTAAAAACTGGAAATTTGCCTGTGAGTTCGTGTTTTGGGTGACGAGCCATAGAGAGACCCGGTTTTCCTCACTCCAGCGGCGGCGCGCCTGCCGCCATTGTAGCTCCAGGGCGGCTGGGACCCCTGAAGGAGACGCGCAGACACCAGGCGTCCGCGCTCCTGGCTGGCTGGAACTCGAGAGGGAAGGCAAAGAGCTAAAAACTGGGAAATTTGCCTGTGAGTTCGTGTTTCGGGTGACAAGCCATAGAGAGACCCGGTTTTCCTCACTCCAGCGAGCTCAGGCTACGCGGACGCTGCAGGCAAGCCCCCGCGCATGCGCACCAGAGCCGACCAGAGAAGAAAGCAGAGATCCTGACTCCGCCCCCAGAGCTCAGCAGGGAGCCTGGAATAGCCCAAGGGGGTTGTCTGGGAAGCTGTGTCTAAGGCAACTTCAGCGGGGCGCGGGCTGGGATTTGGAGATTGGAACTGGCCTGGGTTGAAGAGTCCAACCAACTTCGGCTGCGTCCCCGGAACGGGGAGTTGACACGCCAAAAAAAAAAAAAAAAAGCGAGCTGCAGCGCAGGGTTCAAGAAGGGACTGGAGCACCGTCACTCTCCTCCCCACAATCGCCAAGGCAGAACCCCTGCCTGAGGCATCGGATCACGCCACGCCCATCCCTGCCTGAGAGGTGCCCTCCTCCCCTTTTTTTTTTTTCCTTTTTTTTCTTTTTTCTTTTTTTTCTTCTTTCTTTTTTTTTCCCCTTTCTTTTCTCTTTTTTTTTCTTCTTTTTTCTCTTTTCTCGCTTTTTTCCCCAAAACACTGACCTGATGAACTCTGCTCGCCAGCTTTCTTAAACAATCACAAGTCCATTCTGTAAATGTAAATTCTACACCTATCGACTTTTTCAGCTATTTCTCTCAGGAGTAATTAGACTATATAGTTTCTCTGGATAATTCCAGCATCCTTCTCTCACCTATCCAACCATATTCTACCCTTTACCTCTTTGAAAAAAGTTTCTTATCCCTTCTGCCTATTCATTCTATTTCCAAATCTGCCTTGTCTCACACTGCCTTCTCTCTTTTTCTCTATGCTCTTCAACCAGCACTGCATACACACGGCTATTTAACTGTAGCTGGGAAATCCAAGTATATGCTTTAAACCGTTCTTTGTCCATCGGTTTTCTTCTTTTCCTTTCTTTTCCCTTGCAGGCACTGCCTGTTTATCTCTAGCCTCTCCTCATAGTCTTTTCTATATAACTTTTTAGTTTCTCTCTTTGCATGTTAGTTGAATTAGCCTGTGCGTTTGTGTGCTCCTGCTCCCTGTGTGTTTGTCTGTCTGTTTTCTTTTCCAGGGCTACCTCAAGAAACAAGCTAGAGTACACAAGGTGAAGAGTCCCAAATATCACTACGAATAGGAAATAAAATAACTAAGGTCCCAACAAGAGTGACCGAGGGATACCATTCAAAAAACAATCTCTGAAAGGATAGGCCCTGGAAAGTCAAAGAGTCTTCTTGGATATAGCAGTGCTCATAAAACAGAGAGCATAACAGGTCTTTAAAACCAACAAGAGCCGGAAAGCTAACTAAAATGACGAAACGAAAGAGCTCTCCTCCAAAGAAACTTCAAGAAGAAATGACAGCTAATGAACTGATCAAAACAGATATCAGCAGCATAAGTGAACAAGATTTTAGAATAATAATGGTGAAATTAATAGCAGGGCTTGAAAAAAAAACATAGGCGACATCAAAGAAACTATGGCTACAGACAGAATGGAAAATAAAAATAGGCATGAAGAATTAAAAAATGTGATAAATGAGATACATAATAAATTAGAGGCCTCCAATGCACGGATTGAAGAGGGACAAAGGAGAATAAGTGATCTAGAAGACACCATTATAGAAAAACAAGAAGCTGACAAAAAAAAGAGACAAACTGATCCAGGAACAGAAAAGAAGAATTCGAGAGCTCAGCGACAGAGTCAAACGCAACAATATCCGTATCATAGGAATCCCAGAAGAGGAAGAGAAAGGGAAAGGTGCTGAAGGAGTCCTGGAACAAATTATAGCAGGGAACTTCCCCGACCTGGGGAAGGAAGTCAATGTGGAAATACAAGAGGCTCAGAGGACTCCCCTCAGACGTAACTTGAATCGATCTTCTGCACGACATATCATCGTAAAAATGGCAAAATACAAGGACAAGAGAGAATTTTGAAAGCAGCTAGGGAGAAAAGGGCCCTCACATACAAAGGGAGAACCATCAGAGTGGTGACAGACCTATCTACTGAAACATGGCAGGCCAGAAAGGAATGGCAAGAGATCTTCAATGTGATGAACAGTAAAAATATGCAGCCAAGAATCCTCTATCCAGCAAGCCTGTCATTCAAAATAGAGGAGAGATAAAAACCTTTCCAAACAAACAGAAATTGAAAGAATTTGTCACCACGAAGCCAGCCCTACAAGAAATCCTGAGGTGGATGCTCTGAAGGAAAGGTTGCAGGAACAAAGATTCCAGAGACACCACCACAAACATGAACCCTACAAAAGATACAAAGACTCTAAACCCACATATTTCAATAATAACACTGAATGTAAATGGGCTGAATGCTCCAATCAAAAGATATAGGGTAGCAGAATGGATTAAAAAACAAAATCCATCTATATGCTGTCTACAAGAAACTCATTTTAGGCGGGAAGATACCTTCAGATTAAAAGTAAGGGGATGGAGAAATATATATCATGCTACAGGAAATCAAAAGAAAGCCGGAGTAGCGATACTTATATCAGACAAACTGGACTTTAAATGAAAGACAATAACAAGAGATGAAGAAGGGCACTACATAATAATTACAGGGTCCATGCATCAGGAAGACTAACAATCATAAATGTCTACGCACCGAATATGGGAGCACCTAAATATCTAAAACAATCACAAACAGAAACAAGCTTATAGATAAGAATGTGCTAATAGCAGGGGACTTTAATACTCTGCTTACAGCAATGGATAGGTCAACCAGACAGAAAATCACTAAAGAAATAATGGGCTTGAAAGACACATTGGACCAGATGGATCTGACGGATATATTTAGAACTTTACATCCTGAGGCCAGGGAATTTACTTTCTTCTCAAGTGCGCATGGCACATTCTCCAAGATAGATCACATACTGGGACATAAAGCAGCCCTCAATAAATATAAAAGAATAGAGATCATACCATGCACACTGTCAGATCACAATGCTTTGAAACTTGAAATCAATGACAGGAAGAAGTCTGGAAAACTTCCAAAAACATGGAGGTTAAAGAACAGCCTTCTAAAGAATGAATGGGCCAATCAGGCAGTTAGAGATGAAATTAAAAAATATATGGAAACAAATGAAAATGAAAACACAACAATTCAAAATCTATGGAATGCGGCAAAGGCAGTCCTAAGAGGAAAGTACATTGCTCTCCAGGACTATTTCAAGAGATTAGAAAAAGCACAAGTCCAAAATCTAGCAGCTCACCTAAAGGAACTAGAGGCAGAGCAACAAGAACGCCCTAAACCCAGTAGAAGAAGAGAAATAGTAAAAATTAGGGCAGAAATAAACAACATAGAGACCAAAGAAACAATTGAACAGATCCATGAAACCAAGAGTTGGTTTTTTGAAAAGGTAAACAAAATTGACAAACCTCTAGCCAGACTTATTCAAAAGAAAAGAGAGAGCACACAAATAGACAAAATTATGAATGAAAATGGACTTATGACAACCAACCCCTCAGAAATACAAGCAATTATCAGGGAATACTATGAAAAATTATATGCCAATAAATTGGACAACTTAGAAGAAATGGACAAATTCCTAAACACACACTCACTACCAAAATTCACACCGGAAGAAATAGAAAACCTGAACAGACCCATAACGAGTGAAGAAATTGAATCAGTGATCAAAAATCTCCCAACAAATAACAGCCCTGGACCTGATGGCTTCCCTGGGGAATTCTACCAGACATTTAAAACAGAATTAATCCAAATTCTTCCCAAGCTATTCCAAAAAATAGAAATCAAAGGAAAACTCCCGGATTCATTTTATGAAGCCAGCATCACTCTGATTCCCAAGCCAAACAGAGATCCAGCAAAA